>OZ014534.1:34980059-36299809 GCA_963966105.1 Volucella zonaria | reverse complement strand
CCTGCTCTCTGGTGGCCGTCCAAAGGTGTAAAATTTCGAAGGACCCCTCTGGCAAGTAAACTCGGTCATTTTGTTTGTTGACATATTGCTCGATAACAAATGGCGACTCATCGGAAAAAACCAAATTCGGCAACTCACCACTTTCGTGCAAACGTAGCAACTCCTTAACTCTTTCGACTCTAACTTTTTTCTGTTGCGGTGTAAGATCGTGTGCTTTTAGGAACTGCAATGGCTTGAGCCCAAGCTCATTTTTTAGTATGTGTTGCATCCGTTCCAACGATATGTTGAGCTCACGAGCCATTTTTCTTCCACTTCGACGCGGATTTCGCTCAATTCGAGCCTTCACTTTTCGAACCATTTCTGCCGATGTTGCTGTTTTTTTATGACCACATCCATGGCGTTTTGCAACGCTGCCAGTATCACGGTAACGAGCTATGGTTCAAGACACAAATCATTTATTCACGTTGAGGTGCTGGAGGGCTCTAACGATAGCTACTTGTGGTTTTCCAGCCAAATATAAAGCAATCACACTATCACGTTTGAATTCCATCGCGGTTAAAAATTTTTCAACACAACTGAGACGCAAATCGTTTAAAAGGCTTGTGAATAATAAAATTATCTGTCATGTGTCAAAATTTGAGCTCACTGTCATGAACGGTTTAGAAATTATAGCAATCTGAAGTTGGTTGCAGTTTGAGTCATTCAGGCTGTATATTCTCTAGTTTCAGTTTGTTATTGATTTTAGTTCGGTGCGGTTTAAAACATTTATAAAATATGAGTCAAGAGGAACGCCGTCAAAAGATCATCGACAAATGGCTCGGAAATTCTTCGCGTCCAAACTATTTCGTCGCAAAAAATTTAAACATAGCACGCAGTACAGTGGATTAAACAATATTTGGAGACGTTGACAGTTAAGCGAAAACGAGCGAGCTAAAAGTGGAGCACATGATACAAATTTGGATAGGAAAATAGTAGGTACCATCGTAAAAAACCGGACTATGTCATCCAGAGATGTTGCTCGGAAATGTAATACCAACCGAACAATGGTCCAAAGATCTAAAAAACGTAACGGTCTAAAAACACAAAAAAACAAAAAATACCAAAAGTTACTGAAAAGCAAAAAAAAAGTCATAAAAACACGAGCCCGAAAGCTATAAGAGTTGATCGGCAACAAGAAAGCGTGCTTGGTTTTGGTTGACGAAATTTATGTTAAAGCCGACTTTACTACTCTTCCAGGTGCGCAGTTTTACAACTCGTTTGATGGAAAAATTCGGGTCAAAATATCTCGTTTGGCAGGCCATTTGCCAATGTGGACACAGAAGCTCATCGTTTATTACAACTGCAACAATTAACGGAGAAGTGTACATTAACGAGTGCCTAAAAAAACGGTTGATTCCTTTCTTAAACAAACACGAGTGTTCAACATTATTTTGGCCAGATTTAGCTTCAGCTCACTATGCTCATGCGACGTTGAGCTTTCTTGTTACTAAAAATGTCGACTTTGTCCCAAAAGATACGAATCTACCCAATTTTCCACAATGCCGTCCCATTGAAAGGTATTGGGCTTTGGTCAAAGCTAAATTGAGGAAAAGTGAGCAGTGTGCAAAGGACGTAAAAGATTTTAGTGCTAAATGGAAAAGAGCGTCCAAAAGATCGCGGATGTAACTGTCACCAACCTTATGAAGGACCTTCGAAAGAAGTTGAGGAAAGAATGGGAACCCAAATAATTTTTTTGTTTTTTGTAATTGTAAACGAATTTAATAAAAACATTTAATAAAAACAAAGCAAATAAAAAAAATTTACATGAATTATGAAAATGTTTTTGTTTTTTTTTACTTTGAAGTTTCCAAATTTTATTCGTTTCAGTCCTTAATTGTCGTTTCTAATTCTCGCTCCTCTTCAATTCGTGGATGATTATTGCAATCATTGTCACTAAAAAAAAATGCATGCAGGTGAGCAATGCAAACCACTTCTGCATCCACATGCTGCCCCACATCCAGTTTTGCCTGAACAAAATATAATTTTTAAAATGTTGTAAGGTGCTGCTGGTTGCGTCATTTGCACTGGTATTAAATATTCCACCCCATTTTTCGGGAGGCGTTAGTGAATTATTTTTCCAATGCTGTATTTGTAAATAAATCCTTTTAATATGCTGCTGTGCTGCATCTTCTGTTGGACGAAGTGATGCAATTTGAACGCTTTTCGTCTTTGAAGCGAGCATTATAAAACGTTTATGCCTGAATTCATTTAAATTTTTTGGAGTTTTTGCACCATACAGTGCGAGAATAGAAAATGTATAGTACCTTCGTACTTTTTCACGTTGATTTTCAATCATAAATACTTCAGCTGCGGCACGTAATTTTACATTATTATTGAAAATTTTTACAAAATGATTTGTACCTCTTCCATAAAAAGCTGATGTTGTATCACACCCTGTAATCGCGTGAATAAACAGAAGATGCTCCTTTTTAATATTTGGAATATCGTTTAAGCCTGTCTTTGATGTGCAAACTCATGGTAATACTCGTATATTGTTTTTAGGTGGCCTAAAAAAAAATAATTCCTTATTATCTGGCGATAACGCCATTAATAATACCAATACAACAACGACATGAGGAGAAAGGCAACCTAGAGCTGTTTGAACAACTAAACGATCGGCAACGCCTTCTGCTTGAGTACATTCAAAATTATTTTCAATCAGCTTCTTATAAAGAAGATTAATAAATCTATTTATTGACATATTACTCGTATCATCAAATAAATAATCATTACCGACGTATCTACGATTTCTTTCTAATGCTTTAGTACCATCAGTATTATACCCGTCAAATACAATTTTAACATTAGTGCCATAGTTGTTACGTAAATATTTGATGTAATTTTGACAAATGGAAGAAAATTTTTGATGTTTGTCCCAGTTCAATCTGTGAAGTAACAAAAATTTAAAAATAATTTTTCCCGTAAATTCAGGTATTCTTGTTTAAAAAATATAAAAAATTATTTCCTGAAATTGGGATGTTTCTGATTTTGAATAATATTAAAAAAACACGCATTTAAAAAAAAAATGATCAAAATTAGGGCTGTTTCTGAGAATTAAGAAGTTTGGTAAATTTTTCGGCTTCATTGGCTCGACCTCATTTAACTTTTGGCAGAAAACTACTAGTATTTTGAATTTTTAAATATTGGGTCACGTTTAAAGCTTTTACTTTGAGCTCTCACCATCAAATAAATTAATAGCAAAAACAACAAAAATTCATAAAAACGGAAAATTTTGTAATAATTTCCCGAATAAGTATGCGAAAGTTTCGGACCACCCTGTACTTCGCCTCCTTGGTATAACATAAGACTTCGCTCTTTACGAAACAAAATAAATAAATTATGGGTGGCTTCTCTGCGTAGAATTTCTTGTTCTGACTACTCTAACAGTCTAACTATATTGGAACGCACGTCCAATTCACCCATCTCCTTAACTGTCACTATCGGCGCTTTCTTGATACTGCGCAGACCAACCTTATCAACAATCCTAAGTCTTTTTATCTATTCGTCGATTACAAAAGAAAATCTGACGGTTACCCTTCCTCTCTCTCGTTCGAAAATATATCATCTACCGACCCACATAGTATTGCCAACTACTTTGCAACCTTTTAAACAATCATTTGCATACAACTTCTTCATACGAGGCCCCTTATATTTTAATTATCTTCCCAATTTCTCCATTAGCGCCTCCCTCTCTCAATCTTTTGGTCCTACTCTACAAAAACTTAATGATGAATTTTAACCTAGCCCAGACAGACTTCCCGCAAGATTTCTCAAAAATTGTGGCTCCAATATTTTTCACCACTTTTCTCTCAATTTCATCTATCCCTCACACAAGGGGAATCTCCCCAAGTTTGAAAGACCTCTTTCATAACCCTGGTTCACCAAAAGGGAGTAACTAATTATCGTCCCATTTCTAAAGTTTCTCACATACCTAGTTCTGCCATAAGTTGTGTTACAAGTATAAAACGCTATAAAAAAAAACCAGTAAACATATTTTATTCAAAATTATTCCATTTATTAGACCACAATATTGATTATTGGATTCACTCGAAATGACTGACTTTTGCTTTAATACAAGCTTTCAAACGGTGTGGCCATTGGGCTACAGCGGCACGTGCGGTTTCCATTGAGATCGTGGACGTTGCTCTGGTTAATGCTGTTTAAGGCTTTCCAAATTTCTGTGGGGAGTCTTGCAGGAGATGTTCTCAAATTCTGACCACAAACCGTAATCCAGTGGATTCAGATCTGGACTCCCCGACAGCCAATCTTCTGCTGCTATAAAACCAAGAATATTGACTCTGAGCCACTCCTGCGTGGTTTTGGCTTTGTGTCCTGGAGCAGAGTCCTGTTGGAAAATCCAGGTTTTACGCTTTTTCACAGAAATGCAGGGATGTGGCACCATTGTGAGAGACCCCCCACCAAACCATTACGGAAGCGGGATGAAGTCCACGTTGAACCCTTAGAACAACTTTTTTCGCTTCCTTAGATGAAGTGGCATAAATTTTGCCATTTTGTTTGTTGAAAACTTCTTCCACGGGAAAAATTTTCTCACCCGTAAACAGAATGTTTTCATGGCCATTGTCCGCGTGCCACTGCAAAAGTCGCTTGCTCCTTTTTTTTAACTGAGGAGTTAGAAGATGACCCGTGGACCGACGATAGGCTTTCATATGCAGATCATCCCGAATCACACAAGACATGGATCTGGTTGATATATCCAATTTCTTGGACATGAGGTATTTGTTTCATTTTTCGCCAAGAAATTACGAATAATGATGGCACTGTGCGGCGGTGCGTTATCATGGTGCAAAAGCCACAAGTTTTCTGCCCACAATTCTGGTCCCTTTCGGCGAATTGCTTCACGCAAACGCCTCATAACGCCCAAATAATACTCTTTGTTTACTGTCTGGCCATCTGGTAAAAATTCATGATGCACTACACCGTTATAATCCATGAAAACCGTGAGCATTGCCTTCCTTTTTGACTGAACGCCATTCACTTGCCTGATGTCTGGATTGCGTGTCGTACTCATAAACCCACGTCTCGTCTCCAGTAATGATCCTTTTGATGAGTGTGGGATCGGATTCAGCCTCGCAAATCATCTCTTTTGCGACGTCAACACGGTCTCTTTTTTGCATGAAATTGAGGTCTTTCGGCACCAACTTTGCTGCTACACGACGGAAACCCAAATCATTAACCAAAATGTCTTGGACGGATCCATAGGCAATGTTCAAGTCCTCCGCCATCTCTCCGATGGTTAATTTGCGGTTATTGATGAACATTTCTTTTACTTTATCAATGTTTTCGTCGGTTGTCAATGTCGATGGTCTGCCACTGCGTTCATCATCTTCGATTGACTCACGACCACTTTTGAACCGCCCGTGCCACCGGTAAACGACCGCTTTATTTAGAGAATCGTTGCCGAAATCCGTTTTTTATGCAAAACTTAATACAAGTTCGTTGTTGCAAATTTAAATCCATTTCTAAAATTGAAAAAAATCGCCAACACACACAGAGATAGATGTACTCTTGGCTAGGTAACGTTTGCAAATGTCAAGCTATGACGCTAAGATTTAGAGGGAATGTCAACAACAGATTTACCAACTTAACAAAAAAAAAACAGAACTCAAGTCGGAGCAATGGGAGCGCCACACGGTGGTGTCCCCCGGGAACTTTTTGATCAATGTGGTATGCCAACACGTTTCTTTTTTAGATTTCTAAGTATTTTTATTTTCAGTGAACTATTTTCCACTAGCAAAACCGAAGCCGTATCACACTGAATGACTGAGTTAAAAAATTTGTCTTGTTAACACAACCCGCAGGAACGCATTTATCGTGCTGTAATTGGACACTTTCGCATTGCCCGCAAACAAATGCGATGTGTTGGGGCACCGCATCGAACGCAAAACTCGTGCTCATTAGGTTAGACCCAGCTTGACACTAGTTTTGGCATAAAACAAAGGATAACACTTGCCAATTCCTTTTTCTTTAGATAAGAATGGCAATTTTAAGAAAGCTCTCTCAAACAATTAACGTGATTTATATGAATATAAGACTGCGATCATTCCAATTCTCTTCTATACCGCTGAAGTATGGATTTTTTCGAGGATGGATGGAATCATCTACAAGGACATACATATTCGTACATCGACAAGATGCAATAACTGACTGTGCTAGATGTACGGCAACATTAGTCTATTCAGGAGAGTCCTAATACAATGACTGTAAATTCAAATCCAATTTTAATCAAATCGGCGTCCGTAACTGAAGGCATAACTGGGAGCAGCTAGCTCATGATTAAAATGGATCCACTTTGGACTATAGCGCCATCCTAAGTTAGTTAGTAATCCGGAAAGCGGTTGACGTGACGCAGTGATTAGAAAAAAACAGGAAACAATTATTGCGGGAAACAGTAATATTTTGGAGTCGCCAACAAACCATATGCCCGTTTGATCTGATGACTCAGGCAACATCTTGAATGTATGATTTTTATTTTAATTTGAATCCGGAAAGACTTCGATAACCGGTCCAATAGTTCATAAAACGCCCTCTTAATAGAAGTTTGATACCGGTGGATTGACTGCAATAAATAAAATTAATTAATTGCGAGTATAAATGTTTTAGAATGTGTTTAGGATGACCTTTTTAACTAATTAGCCAACCTACTATACTTCAAACCACGTAATTTACGTAAACTTATGTAAATATGAATATTAAAATTCGATCATTAAATTTCGAAGTTAATGACGGACGAACATTCATTACTTGTCAACCAAATCGAACGGAATTGCTCTTCATTTAAATTAACAATCACATTCCACAAACCCCTAAACCCCTCACGTCACATTGACTTAACATCGACGGGCAGCCACGAAAGAGGCCGTTCGTAAACTAGATTCTGAAACATGCCGCCTGTGCCATAAAGGTTGTCACAAGTTGTATTACATATCTGATACGACAGCTGTCAATAGTTTGCCCTACATGCGCAAGAATATTGCAAATAATAATAGTCAGCCTTATTTTGACTAAATAAATTTTCAGTAAGCCTACGTCGGCTTAAAATATTTGCATACAAATCTGTATAACATTCCTTTGACTTATTTATTTGTATTGGGGCTACTGACCTCTGCAGCAACCATCACGAATATGAAATCCGAATCTCTACTCTTACTCATTGTTAAAGTAAGTTCATCCAACGAAAGTATGTAAACCATAGAAATGTCTAAAGGAGTCAAATCAAAGCTAAAGACCACCTCCTGCTGGTGCTGTTGCTGCCACTGGCAGTGTAACAACGGACACAAATTGAATTGACATTCCTTGCCGCAGCATGATGGACGGGTGGAGAAGCATGGGGGCGCACACAGTGGTTCAATACCATTTTCTTTTTCATTTGCTATTTCCAAACGGAGCGAAATCCCAAGTGAGGAGTTTTAACTCTACCCGTTCCAGTGTCATTTCCAATTTTGTAGTGATTCAAGCTTCGGGACATAAAAGTTACATTGCTTTGCCATATTTTTCACTTTGAAATAACCCCACCATCTCGCGTCATCTCTATCGTAGGACAGGTGAAGCATTTTATTGCTGTTACCTGTTGTCGCGTAGCCTTATTGTTCACTTTGCAGTTCCGACGGATGGTTTTCTGCCTTAATGCAACCTATTTGGTCATTTGATATGCGGGCCACGCTAAAATTACGTGTTTACAAGTTGCATTGAGCTCGAATCGTCTTCGCTACTACATATACTATATACATATTTTATTGTAATGCAATGATAAACTCAATCAGATAAACGAATCAAAGAAAAAAACCCAAACAGCAGCAACAACACAGCAACACAGCAACACAATTCACAACCGCAAATAGTTAAAATGGCTTCAACTTACTCTCAATTCCAAGGTGTACTGGTATAGTGATATGCCACATGCACCACACGAGCACAATGCGATATCGTTGTCATGACTTTGACGTTACGATTTTTTCGTATTTTTAATAAATAGCTTCGTGTATTCTTTATACAAAATTTGTAATTGCTTTGCAAACAGTGTGTGATAAAAATGAATGTACGAGTACTTTTTGTCTAATGTTTCAAAAAGTGTATATTATTGTTTAGCGTTCAAAAACCCTTTATTAAGGGCTTTTTGCCTTTCTATATTGTTTAGCTTTGAGAAAAATAACGGACTTCCTGGTACAAATATCCATTTGCATTCCACCACAATTTAGTTGAGGAGCATTTGCGCTTGAGCTCCAATGTTAAGCGATGTCGTATTTTAGCTCGTTGTCCTTTTTGGTTGTTTGGGTCAGAAAAAGCGGTTCTTTCACTTACTATGTTTCCGTCAACCCCGTTCACCTATAAATCTATATTTCTATATTTAGCGTACCTATTTCAACAAATAAACGAATCAATGACAGACTGTTAAGCCATACAGATTTAAGGAATATAGGTATTATATCTTTGATCTTGGACTGTGATGTATTGGTATGATGTTTTAACATAAAAGTCTCAGTGGTGTTATTGCCGGCCTTAATGGATCAGCGAGCATTCTCCTGCATAATTGTGCCTGAGATTCAAAGGAGCGAGCCTTTATGGCTAATATGTATAACTTAAAGATGCTGACATGCAATTGATCGGGCATACGAGTATTTTCATCCGACTATCTTACAGATCAGTTTGTGTATGTTTCTTACCAAATTCATTCTCGCATCTTGATAAGATCTTTATAATAACTCTTCAGTGGCAACTTTTTGTTGGTGCCTAGTCTATAATGGCTATCCAAACTTCTTCTTGATTACGTCAACAGGGGAGTGTTGGTCGTAATCGTTCTTAAAGGATCTGCAGAAGTAATCCTTTTAGATTTTAGCATTGACTATGATTCTATTAAAACGTTTCCAACTTTATTGTCTTATTCCTTCGGGGAACACATGCTAAAGGGTTCTTTTTACCTTCTGACAAAACTTCAGAACATAATTTTTGTAGTAATCGTTTTTAGTTTGGGATACCCAGTACTTTAAGTATTTCTACACGTCAATTGTGCTTATTTTACCTCCAAGTGGGAAACATCGGGTACTGGTCGATGTCCATCCGGACTCGACATACCAAACTTATAAGAGTGAGTGGTAACCAGTAGACAAAAATAGCAGCACTATAAGCGGGACAGTGAATGAATTCGCCAGATGGAATTAATGGTGAAGTAAAATCCCGGAAAAAAACAAATAAGGCCCTATCCGGACTACTCCGACATATTTGGAGCTCAGGGCGGCAAGGATTTCCGAGACTAAGTCGGGGTCTTGGAAAATAGATGGTGGCGGATGAGCCCATAATGGGTCAACGGTAGCGCTTACATCCCCGAACAGGTTACCAGCTTCCTTATAACCGACCCCTCATCCTAGGGATATTTATAATGGAACTGGCCCTCCAGGTTGGGGGTTGTGCCACAGAGGTAACTGCCCGGTCATGGAAAAGAAAGCTACGTTATGAAGCAATAACAACGAATGGATATATTGTTGCCTGCAAAGGAAACAAGGATAATGATCTTCAGATATCTGCGTAGAATGTTAGCTCCCTTAAACGTGCAGTCGAACAACTAGCGGGGGCCCTGGACCGCTGCAGGTATAGCAGATATTACCGCCATCCATGAAATGGTTAAAAATAGGATGAATAACGGCGATTGTTATCAACGGCAAAAGCACCGCCTATTTGGATGCGGATTTGTTCTTAGAGGCAGACCTAGGCAGACCTAGGCAGACCTAGGCAGGAAGTCTTGAGTTTCCGCCATGTTAACGAGCGCATCGTAACAATCCGTATTAAGGTTAAATGTTCCAATACGCTCACGCTCCCACAGAGGAGATATAAGACGACCCAAAAAAATAACTTCTGTGAACTCCTGGACAAAACCAACGAGGAGTGCTCTAGCTATGATATTAAAATTACCCTCGGCGATTTTAATGCGAAGCTAGGAAGAGAGGGCATCTTTAGTAATATTGTCTGAAACCATAGCCTGCACGGCATCATCTTCGATAACGAATTCAGGCTAAACCATACTGTGAGGAAGTTCGCCGTCGGACGTCCCTTTTCCGATCGAGTCTCCCTTAATTTCTTAAGTGGTTCTATGCCGCCAGCATCAAAAATTAGAGATGCCGTCTCTGATGTGCTGGTTTGGCGACGAGTCCCTGCAAGCACATCTAGCTAAGCAAAATGCATAAAAAGTGGCGCTGCATAGAAAGACCAGAGCTACTCAGGAGCTCTACGAGCGGGAGCGTAGAAACGAATACCAGCTTCTCAAGAGGGAAAAGAAGGAACATGAGAAGCGCTTTACCAAAATAACATGCCACTAACATAAACCATAACCGGAGCCTGTAGAAACGAACAAGGGAACAAATATCGCTGTCAGGCAGAATGAACCGTTCAAGCTGGATGATGTAGACCAACAATTCCGTCTACCCGACCTGGATAAAGTGAAGAAGTGGGTGGCCTGACTGCCGAGCACTTTAAAGCGGCAGACGATAACTTGGTAAGAAGTTTACACCAACTGATCTCTAAAATATGGTCGTACGAAAATATGCCCGATAAACATCAGCATTGTTTGTCTGATCCTCAAGAAAGGAAACCCTCTGAACTGCGCCAACTACAGAGGCATCAGTCTTCTTACCATCGCCTGCAAGATCCTATCTGCCGTATTGTGTGAACGCCTGAAACCATTCATCAATAACCATTGGTCAATTGTGGCTTCGGGCCAGAAAAGTCCACCATTGATCAAATATTTAAACTAAACCCATGAACTCAAAATCAATACACACCACCTATGGTATATATCGATTTTAAGGCCGCGTATAAGAGCATCTATAGGAACGAGCTGTACAGAGCTATGTCTAATTTTGTCATCCAGCCCAATTCGTCCATTTGTTCAGGATGACGATGAAGAATGCATGCTGGTCCACCAAGGTCGGTAAAGAACTCACCGTGGCCTTTGATGTCAAAAAAAGATCTAGCCAAGACGCTACTCACGCGCCAGCATAAGAGGCACAATCTTTTAAAACTCCGTTAAATTATTCGCATACGCCTTTGATATTGACATAATCGGAATAAAGCAGCGTGATGTCAGTGGCGCTTTTGCAAGTATTGAGACGAAAGCGATGATGATGGGTTTAATGGTCAACGAGGGCAAGACCAAGTATATGTTGTCAACCAGAATGGACAAACAACACTGACGTCTCGAACAGAACGTTATACTCGACAGACATACTCGTAACTTTGAGGTAGTTAAGGACTTTGTCTAACTAGGCTCCGTTATTAATTTAGACAACGACATTAGTGCTGATATAACACGAAAATAACTCTTGTCAAACTGGGCATAGATAGTGAGTGGAGGAGGAGATACAACGGCGAACTGTACGGGCTATACAGCCACATCGACATCGAGATCGACATCAACATCGAGATCGACATCAACATCGGCATCGGCATCGACATCGACATCGACATTGACATCGACATTGACATCGACATTGACATCGACATCGACATCGACATCGACATCGACATCGACATCGACATCGACATCGACATCGACATCGACATCGACTTGACCTTGACTTGAAATGGCTGGGTCGTGTAGGGCGGATGATGTAGTTCAAGACCGTGACTCAGATGGCGCACACAAGTGAAAGGAACCTCATCCAACTTGGCGTGCGAAACTGTAGGCAGCTAGCTAAAGGCTGGAGACGTTTGTTGGCTGATGCCCAAGTTCACCCCGGACTGTAGCGCCACCTTAAGCAAGTAACTAATCCTTTTAAATTATTTTAATCTAGCTCATCTCTAACCCGTGTGTCTATTGACTTGTTTGTTCGTAGAGTTTCTGGAGCTTTCGTCTCTGCACCATATTATATGCCTCCTTCTTCGCTGGTTGCACTCAGCATGCTTCTTTAAAACACTAGTTTTTTTTGTGATCATCGGGTGGGTCAGCAGTGATTTGTTATGATGCAAAATAATCGCATTCACACGAGTACCTTGCTGGAACTAGGTAGTGGTTAGAGTCAACGTTGGCCCCCGGCACTTTGTCACATAAAGCAATTTGTTCGTCCCCGAGCACGGTAATTATCGAGTTGAAGTTCTTAAATGACCGGTGTTTGCCGTTGATTTGGCTTTTTGTCCGTTAAGAAAGTAATTCGATTTTAATTACAAAAATACGGATTGAATAAAAAACGATCCCATCAGATTTTTTTTTTTTTTTTTATAATGAGCACGCGCTCAAGGGGTTTTTATACCCTTAAAATATTCCTACAGATCGCGGGCGAAGGAAATTTAGGGAGAAAGAAAAGACAGGTACCGATGTACATTGTTTTTAAATGTTTGCAAGTTATAACGACCAGGAAACACAGAGGTCGGCAGGGCATTCCATAAGCGAGTTGTACGGCTTAGGAAAGAATCACGATATTTTAGAGTACATCCGAAAATGGGCTTGAAGGTGTACTGATACGTTATAAATTAGAGTGTTTTATTTTTATTTTACTATTTTCTCTTCTATATGAATTTTGATATATACAAGTTATTGCATGATAGATTTAAATTTTTTTTAATATATTTTTTATACATTTACATAAATAAATAATGATTTGATTGAATTGATCTTTATCTGTCTACAATAATTTAGGTTTCTTGTTTTAATCAGAAACATTCTCCCCCGCCGTGAACAAAGTTTGCAATATTCCACACTAAAGTTGCAGCATTGCTGTAAACTGGCATCACTGACCCTTCATTATCTGCATTATCGGCAATTTCTAACATCTCTTACAGTTTGGATGCATGAAAAGAACAAAATCATTAAATTTTGTCAAACAAAGAGACGACACTTGACACATAAGTAAAAAGAGTATGTGGGAAAAGTATTGGTTGTTGCCCTTGTTTACCCAACAGGATCAATGGGCGCCGCCATTTATAATTTTTTGGTGTTGTGTAGTATAGTGTTTATTCGATCGGCTGTGCCGTGCGGTAGCTGCCGTGAATATTTATATTTTAAAATCCGAGTGTTTAGCTCAGTTTAATAGTTAATTAGTGTAATCAGTTTAAATAAGGTTGCCGTAAATCCGATCAAAGATCGTTATCATCAAGCCGCAATCGAAAAGTCATTAACCGCATCGCAAATCATCTGAGCGATGTAGATTTATCGAAACAGATAACGTAATTTTAATTTTTTTTGTTAAAGATGAAATTGTTTAATTTGTGTCAGTGTTACTTGAACCTTTATTTAAAATCTAGAGAGAGGTCAAAAAGCCAGATATGTGGGTCTGTGTACACTTAATACTAATTGATAATTCCATTCAAGTCTTGTTGATATGATCTAGTGCTTGCAATTTAATTTAAAATGACTCTAAAGTCTTGACAAAGCAGTAACATGGAATCCAATTAAGATCGCTTCAATGACAGCATTTAAAGCATATGTATTTATCAGAATTGTTTTTTTTTTTCGTCAATAAATCGCTCGCTCTCTGACCGGCTTATAAGTGCGTATTTTCATATACGAGTAGAATCATTTTACTATATCACTTTTTATGTATATTTGAATCTCGTTCACGTTTACTTTTTCAACTTGATTATTCAGTTCGGCAAAGTTAATTTGTCTATGATCAATCTAGATACTTTTTTTTCCTATGAAAATGCTGTTTGCAATTTAGTTTTATTCTATTTTGATTACTATAACAGCTGAGCGTATACTCATATTCATTTTATAGATTGCCGATAACTTTAAGTTCAATTAAATTTTGATATTTTAATTGCATGACGCCACTAAAAAGAAGTACAATATTTACCGAACCTGAAGTAGTTGTTTTGTGTACTTATGCAAGACTTTGTCATCGCTCAGATACGTATTTCACCGTAAATCTATTAACTACCTATACATATACAATAGTATGTACTCGTACATTTGTTTGTGTATGTACATAATGAGTTTTGAGTCAGAATTATTGTTCATTCATTTCGATAAAGTTGGTAAAGTGTAAATATCAAACTTTTAAATTTATTGATTTGATGTATTTTTACTTTTATACTTCTACGAGTAACAATAGGTAAACGCCTCAACAGTTTGTGTTTAAATTCTTCATTGAATGCGTAATGATTGACACGGGGTGACTAACATTTTTGTTATTACGTTTGCACATATGTATATCCCAATTACTTTACCTGACAATGTATGTGGTTTAAGACACGGAGAGCAATGCAAAGGAGGAAAGATATGTACATATGCGACTTGGTATAATTGTCGATTATTAGTTATTTAATCTGACATGTACCTTTACGAGTTTAAGAATCCAAAATGTCAATGCAAAATTGCTAAGTTATTTCTTTACTGACATTGTCAAGTCAAAAATGAATAACAACAATTACTTCCAGTCGTTAAAAGCACTCAAGGCTACAGATTTCTCTAACGTAGTTTTTTTTGAAAGGACCCTTTTGTAGAATTTCAAGAGTAAAAGACGGTATTGACTGAGAAACGGATTTTTCCACTTTCTTCGACGTTTTGCACGGTGTTTCCAGTTGTCCAGAATGAACCGTCTGAAATCCGCGATGACATGATACTTAAAATAGAGGTTCGGTTTTTCTTCTCATATCGATCTTCCTAGGGGCTGTGATTTAAAGATCCCATTCGCTCTAAGTAGCTTAGCCAGTGTAGTCGACGTGATTTGGCTTTTTGGACTACATCCACATCTTGACACAGCTCATGGAGTTCGCGGTTGTACCTTCTAAGAAGAAGAATTTTTCTCTCGACAGTATTCAATATCTGGTCTGCAGGATATCTTCATGGCACAGAATTGTCAGGATCAATGTTTTGCGGAGCATACTTCCGAGTTAAGAGTTTTGAGCCCATCTGTGTCCCAAAGGCAGTAAAAATTGTTGGTCATTCTTCAAAAACATTAGAAATTCTGCCTCATCCTCCATCCCAACGCTCATTTACAATGACATTCCAGATACCAGCTCTTTGGACAAGGCCAATCTTGCACACTTTGCGGCTAGCTCAACACTCCCAGATTGTGCTTTGTCCCCGCCTACACTTGAGTGCGTCGAATCTACACTGGAACGAATCCACTTTCTACACGAGTGCGAGAGTAGCAAGAGTACTTAAAGATCTCAATATGCATAAATCCGCTGGTCCAGATGGTATATCTCCCCTTCTTCTGAATTGGGGAGGTGTTCTTCCACGCTGGCAAAACCACTGCCTAAGCTTTTTCATCAATCCTACTCGTTAGGACTCTTTCCGAGCGGATGGAAAACAGCATTTGTCCAGCCCGTCCCTAAAAAAGGCGAGTCTACTTCTCTCTCCTCCTACAGACCCATTGCACTTACGTCCCTTCTCTCGAAGGTCATGGAAACGCTGATAAACCGTCAGCGCATGAAATATCTCGAAACACGAAAACTTCTCAATGACCGACAATATGGTTTTCACAGCAAGAGGTAAACTGGTGATTTGATGGCATGTCTCACCGAAAAGTGTAACCAAAGCGTACATCAATCTGGCGAAAGCAAGATAGTTGCACTTGATATTTGTAAGGCATTTGACAGAGTTTGGCATCAGGCTCTTTTGTCGAAAATGCGTGCTTTTGGGATCGATGACTCTCTTCTTCAATGAATTAGAAATTACCTTTCGGAACGTTCAATTCAAGTTGTCTTGGACGGTTTCAAGTCTGATATTCACAAAATATGTAAATGCTGGTGTGCCCCAGGGCTCCGTTCTGTTCCCGAAACTCTTTTTAATTTTCATCAACGATCCCTTGTCTGCTACTTCTAATCCAATATATTCCTTTGCTGATGACAGTACTCTCTGCTTTTCATATTCGTTCCCGGACTCACGTCCCTGCTCTTCGGCTGTAGAACGGGAACGGCAGCGTATGTTAAGCTCATTAAATTCCTGTATTAACCTCATAACCAATTGGGAAACTATCAACCAAGTGGAATTTAATGCTTCCAAAATTCAATGCTGTCTGCTGTCATTAAAGCGAAATTCAAATACCCAGCCATTATCCATGAATGGCACTTGCATCGTCGAAACCGATAAACTTTCCATTCTCGGTATGTATGTCAGTGACAACTTACGTTGGAATGGCCACATATTCGATGTCGTCAAAAATGCTGCGAAATGCCTAGGTTTCCTCAAGCGATGTAAGAAATATTTTACCCCATCTGATCTGGCCACAATATATAAGGCTTTCATCCGTCCAAAATTGGAGTACAATGCCCATATCTGGTCGGGATGGCCCAAAACATCTCTGCACCTGCTAGATAGGATTCAAACCCGTGCGATAAAACTCATTGGTGATACTAATATCAGTCAATCAATTGACACCCTCGAACACCGACGTAACGTTTCCTGTCTCACTTTGTTTTATCGCTATTTCCACCACCAGTGCTCCATTGAAATCGCCAGTAGCATTCCGCCCATTCAAACTTTCAACCGTAACACTCGTCTCGCTACGAATGCTCATCAGTATACCCTCAAGCCCATTTTCGGACGCACTCTAAAATATCGTGATTCGTTCCTAATCCATACAACTCGCTTATGGAATGCCCTACCGATCTCTGTGTTTCCTGGTCGTTATAACTTACAAACATTTGAAAACAATGTACATCGGTACCTGTCTTTTCTTCCTCCCTAAATTTCTTTCGCCCGCGCGGTTTTTTTTTTTATTTTATAATTT
Organism: Volucella zonaria; assembly: GCA_963966105.1. NCBI lineage: Eukaryota > Metazoa > Arthropoda > Insecta > Diptera > Syrphidae > Volucella > Volucella zonaria. The sequence continues at coordinate 36,283,088 of OZ014534.1, read as the reverse complement.
ACGCGCGCCTAAGGGGTTATGAATACCCTTTTACTGTTGCCTGGCCGCGGGCGGAAAGATAGAAGGAGGAGAAAGGAAAGCACTGTTGTGATGTAGTGATTTGAAACTCAGGTGTGTTTGGTTTCGATATTGGCTCTCCAGGGGTGGGAGTCCGAATAGGACGGAGAGATTTTCTTCACTCGGAATGATTCCGTTTGTGAATTTTAACGGTTGATTTGTGCTTGAAAACCCTACAACAGCCAAATCTACATGTCAGTGTTATGCCTTCACACGCAGATTTTTCTGACTGAGTTCCAATTACACAAATGAAAACTTTTGTCGTGGCTAAGATTCGAAACTTGACCCTCCGAGTGAGAAGCGATTGCTAGTACCACTACACCACGGCCACCCCCGGTTTCCTAGGATAAGTGTTTGCCGAATATACACTAGGGTATCATTCATAGAATTGATGTTTACTCCAAGGTAAGTAAATTTAACCTTACCACTTCGAAGTTACTACTGCCAAACAGTGACGCTTTCTTAAAATTAACATCACTTTTATAATTTATTTTCTTTTGCTTATGGTAGTTAAATAACTAAATCAACAACAACAACAAAAGGATGAGATGCCTTGTATGGCGTAAAACAACATTTAAAAAAATGGTTCTCTTACTTCAATTCTCCACTGTTTGGCTTGGATTAGTTTTTAGACACCCTAACAACAGGACTTTATGGACTTTTGAATATGTGGTGAGAACGATTCTGAAACATCCACTAATTTCAAAGCCCTGGGAATTTCCTTTAATCATCGCCCGGTCGTATCTGGAAAATGAGAGGAAACCGTACGCATTCTTCATCGATTTTAAAGTTCCCTTTGATTCGATTGATAGGAAATCGCTTTTCTACAAGCTAAGCAATTTAGAGCTGTTATCGAAAATGCTGAATATCATCCGAAGTCTCTATGCGAAAATCTAGACCGCGGTGTGGAATGGAAGGAACGTACCACCGTGGTTCGAGTCGAAGATAGGAGTAAAACAAGGTTGCATCTTAAGTCCTCTTCTTTTCTCACTCTTCCTGGATGATCTCTCAGCCTCACTACCTGGGAGTATTACGAGTATGTTCAATGGCGTCAGCATCAACCTACTTATGTACGCTGATGGCATTGTCCTGCTTGCTGTGACACCGAACATGATGGCATTGATGATCAATTTTTGAAATTTAAAACACTAAAAAGTCCCAAATAATGCACGTGAAGAAAAGTGGAAAAATGAAGAGCTGGAAAAAGTGTCGGAGTTCATGTACCTTCGAGTCATAATAGCACCGCGACTGTCTTTTAAAAAGGATCTGCAGGCAAAACTCAAGGAATACAAAATGGGGATAAACACGAATTGGGGAAGTTTTCTTGCTAAAAAGGATATTGCGTCAAATGCAAAATATAAATTATTTGAAGCAGTCATGAGGTCAATCATTTGCTATGCGCCCCAAGTATGGGGAATTCTCCAGTGCGAAGAAGTTGAAAAGCTATTGAGATACTTCGTAGAGAAGATATTCAGATTACCTGAGAATACACCTACATACATGATTGTTGAATAAATGCTATTGAATAAAGCACACCCAATAAACAGTTTTCAAAATAAAAGGCTCCTTGAAAATAAACAATATTTTATTTTTTGGTCCTATCCGTCGTAATTCAGTATCGCAACTGACTGTACAAGAAAGAAAAAAGGAAATATAAAGTAAAGGCAAAGAAAGAAATCAAGATAGAGACAAGAATAGTGTTCTTCATTTAAAAAATTTAGTCATCTTATTTTTCAACAATGATTCGTTTGAAAAAGGGGCTGTTGGTTAAGAATGAGGCATCCGTATTTACAAAATTCACAGAAGAGGCCCAACGAAGCGAATCCAGAAGTACCTATAGAATTCATCAACATGATCTCGGAGAGAAAAACTACTTTTACGAGCGCTACAACACGATTTTTCAATTAATTAAAGCCAGAGGGGAACTTTTGCATTTTAATTATAAGCCACACAGGGCTAAACAAAATCAGGAATGCCCTTTGTGTAACTTAAGGGTGAGCAAAGATATGTAACATATAAGCCATTTTATTGGAACTTGTCTTAGAAAGTGTGTTTCATTAAGCGCTTCCTATCTTTAAATTTAAATAAAAAAAAGTGTGTGTGAGATATCATCGAAAATTTTTATTCATTTGAAACGCCAATCGATGTCATTATGTATGGAATATAACATCGGTCAAATGTCAGCCGCGGCTTCTCTGGGTGCGCGCATCCAAAATGTCCAATTTTCCATGACTCTGGCGAATAAATCAGGCTGAATTTGATCGATGGCATGGGCTGTGGTTTGTGGCTTATTCGCATAGACCTGCGACTTCAGAAAACCCCAGAAGAAAAAGTCTAACGGAGTCAAATCGCACGATCTCGGTGGCCAGTTCACATCACCTCCACGTGAGATGACCTTCCCCTCGAATCGCTCGTGCAGGATATTCAATGTGACATGAACTGTGTGGCACGTAGCACCGTCGTGTTGAAACCACATGTTGTTTGTGTCCATATCATCCAATTCAGGCCAAAAGAAGTTGGTAATGATCGACCTATAGCGCTCGCCGTTGACGGTAATGGCCTGGCCAACTCAAAGAAATATGGACCGTTTAAGCCGCCAGCCAAAAATCCATACCAAACAGTGACTTTTTCGGGATGCATTGGACGCTGTTAGATCTCAAGTGGATTGGTATCGTTCCAAATTCGACAATTTTGTTTGTTGAGGTACCCATTCACCCAGGAATGGGCCTCATGTCTGAAGATGATTTTTCGATGAAAATTAGGGTCAATTTCCAACTGTTCCAGAGCCCATTTAGCGAACACACGTCGTTGTCTATGATTGTTTACCTTCAGCTGCTGGGTCAATTGAATTTTGTACGGGTGCAGGCCCAAGTCACGACGCAAAATTCGCCAAAGTTGTGGTCTGCGAAAGGCCGAGTTTTTGTGAACAACGGGAAATCGACTGCCTCGGAGTCTCCTGCACTTCGTCGACGTACGGGTGTTGGTTTATCGTTTACTGAACCAGTGGACTCAAATTTATCCACCACACAGCGAATAGTCCTTTCGGTAGGACGATTATGGCGACGTAAAATAGGTGAAGCGCGAGGAACGTTGCCCTAACAGAACACCGATTTCGATAAAACAATTTATTCATTTGCACGCGTTGTTGAACACTATGTCCGTCCATGGTGATTTGGCAAAACAGACTGAATAAATGACAGGTAATTTGATAGATGTAGCTTCAACAATATGGTCGCAATCAACTGTGAAAATTCAGAAGTCCCTATTTGAAGACGCGTTATTAGGCGCGTCTTATCGTAAACATCTGCAGATGACGCCTCTGAAGGTTGCTACGATTTGACCAGTTACAAGTTGCCGGTCATAGGTCTTGTTGGCGGCAGGACCACCGGTAGTCCCCACCAGGACTTAAATCACGGTACCATGGGAGTCAGGAGAACTCCCGGGTTTCGGTCTGGGCCTGACTTGTTGAGGTAGGCCCCCTTGTGGGAGCGTTACGGTGGCTGTGGTTTAAACCCAAATCGCGGGAAAGGGTCTTATTGTTGGTTGACCCACTGTAGAGTTGCAAATAAGTACTGGGCGCTGTGACCCTAAGAGCAGCAAGAGGTTTTAGGTCGGCCTCGACTCATACCAAGGGTGGAACTTGTGCCTCCAACACAGTTCCGAATTGGTATCAAAGGATTGACGGAGAGCGATGGCAAGGCGTATCCTTGCTCCCATGGATGTATGGGCATCCCGTAAACATAAGTCTACAGACAGGTAGCTTACGTTAAAAACCAGAGACTAATACCATACAGGGTGTCCCAGTTTAGCAATTTAATCCTTTAAGGGCATATTCCCGAAGTTCCGCCGAACAAGAAATTGTTTGGCAGGGGGGGGGGGGGGTGTCTATTCTCACTTCATTTCAAGTTACAGCTCATCAAAGTGGGTGACCTCTAATTTGGAGGTGTAACCACTTTAAACGGTATAATTTCTAAACTAGTACAGGTACATAGTCTTCTTTCAGCTCAAAACATTAAAACACTTCGGCCAATGATCCCTTCAAAATAATAAGATTTATCCAGGTCCTCAAAAAGTCGATTGTTTTAGAGACGATTTCATCGTTGGAGCCAAATCCTTTCCGCTGAGCTATTTCCCCAGGTTTGAAAAGAGGAAATAGTCACTGCGGGCTAAATCCAGACAATATGACGGGTGAGGGAGCAATTCGTAGTCAGATTCATGATACAATATTAACTGTCGCGGTCGCTGAACCGATGTAGTAAGTTCGCATAATAATCGCCATTGATTATTTTTCTCATTTAAAGCTAATCAATGTGAATTATGTCGCGTCCATCCCATCTGCTATTTTAACAATCTTCAGATGTATGTATGTACGAGTACCTATGTGTATACCTCTTTCTTTTCTAATGCATCGAGGACTTGTGAAGTCATTTGAGACTGAAGCAAATCAAAGTGTCTCTTAAATCCGAAAGGAAACTACCTACGTCATCATAGAGAATGTCATTGCAGCGAAACATCGTGGTATATGAAAAAAGATACAAATAACCACAACAGATAGTGTATGGTATACGAGTAGAATATCACAACGGAAGAAGTATCGATTTCTGATTGCACTAATGGCTGGTCCACAACAAAATGAAATCTTATATTTCCCTCCTCTGGGATATTCTCAAGGCTTACCTTAATTATCTGCAGTCACCACCACGCTCTGCTTTCATCCATTTAATGGACATTGTTTATAGTAACCGTAGAAAGAATTACCTTGACGATGAAAAACGTACAAAAAAGAAAAAAAAATCCTTGTGCTATAAATAAAACCCGCAAAGAATTTGGAAATTTGCGACGCACGCGGTATACGAGAAACACAACTTTGTGCATCAAATATGCGTTGTACGAGTAGATAAAATTTATTTTACCAAAAGTGCGCCGCACAAATCTTGCTTCCTCCAAGGAAAGGTGCATCGACTCGTCTTGGCTTGACTCATTTTTATAGCCAGTCCTCTGTGGACTGGTTATACTGCAGATTTTATTTCTGACGAATGATAAAATAAAAAAAAAAATTGTCGCAGTGTCTGGCTTTGTGTGAGTTTTCACAGTCACAGCCAATTTTATTGCCCTCTCAAATGGTTTCTTTGCTGCGACCGCCCTAATGTGATAAGTTCTACATTTTCACACATTCTGAATGCCTAATTGATTCGTTAAGCTTTAGATAAGGTTTCTTATCAGAGGTTCAAAATACAATAAATAAAGGTATTTCAAAGCTAAATATGTATTCGTGACTTCCCAGCGCTCAAACACAGCTGTTTTCATGTCCTTAGTTGGACATGAATTACAATAATCACAACCAAAGATAATACTAATCATGAGTGAGACGTGCTGTTGTTCAGTTTTTCTTTCATTTCCTTTACTTTTTTTTTTTTTTTTTGCATTTTTGTTCCCTTGGTGAATCACTTCAGAAATTAATAGCCACTGCCCTTGTATTTCGTCACATTTATAAATAAAAAAAAGGAACAAATAAATGAGGGAAGAGAGAAACAAACTGCCGAGAAGGACGTTGGGAGTTGATATTGCCGTTGGCCATAATTCATGTTCGACGTTTATACATTTTTGTTCTTCGGTCGCACTAGACCAGAGTCCTTTAATTATATTTCCGCCGGTATATGTGGTTTCATGTGGTTCCATGTGTGGTCCTGCAAACTACATAAAGGTTTGCACCAGTATTCCTACCTCGATTCTATACTCGTATTATTGTCCAGACTCTAACACGAACGAATGAACGAAAGAACGAGTAATGTTCTCAAATAGATAATGCATGTCCCTGAAATGGTTCACCCTTTCGATCGATAAAACTGCGAGCAAGTTTGTAGATAATGTACTTTAGGAAAATAGCAAGAGTAGATTTTAGGCTGCGTAGAAAATTCACTGGGGGTGGTAGAATTTGTTTTTGGATTTTGTGTAGCCGTTAGCAACGAATAACCCCGGAAATCCTATTGTCATTTGTTCACAACAAAAAGAAAAAAAAGAATATATCAGCAAGAGTAATGAGGCCAGTAAAACTTGCACTTGATTGAAGACCAATTGGTGTCATTTTACTGCCATTTGATTGTTTTGTTCATGACAGTGAGCTCAAATTTTGACACATGACAGATAATTTTATTATTTACAAGCCTTTTGAACGATTTGCGTCTCAGTTGTGTTGAAAAATTTTTAACCGCGATGGCATTCAAACGTGATAGTGTGATTGCTTTATATTTGGCTAGAAAACTACAAGTAGCTATCGTTGGAGCCCTCCAGCACCTCAACGTGAATAAATCATTTGTGTCTTGAACCATAGCTCGTTACCGTGATACTGGCAGCGTTGCAAAACGCCATGGATGTGGTCATAAAAAAACAGCAACATCGGCAGAAATGGTTCGAAAAGTGAAGGCTCGAATTGAGCGAAATCCACGTCGAAGTGGAAGAAAAATGGCCCGTGAGCTCAACATATCGTTGGAACGGATGCAACACATACTGAAAAATGAGCTTGGGCTCAAGCCATTGCAGTTCCAAAAAGCACACAATCTTACACCGCAACAGAAAAAAGTTAGAGTCGAAAGAGCGAAGGAGTTGCTACGCTTGCACGGAAGTGGTGAGTTGCCGAATTTGGTTTTTTCCGATGAGTCGCCATTTGTTATCGAGCAATATGTCAACTAACAAAATGACCGAGTTTACTTGCCAGAGAGGTCCTTCGAAAATGTACACTTTCGGACGGCCACCAGAAAGCAAGCAGCACCGATAGTGATGGTTTGGGGCGCCATAACCGCCGACGGTCGCTCTCCGCTCGTATTTTTGGACCGTGGCCGTGGCGTCAAAATTAATGCGATCGTATATCGTGAATCTGTCTTAGAGGTAGTATTGAAGCCTTGGGCAAACAATCATTTCGGTCGGAGACCGTGGACATTTCAACAAGACTCGGCACCGTCTCACAAAGCGCGTGTCAACAGAGATTGGTTAAAACACAATGTTCCACACTTCATTTCTTCGACACAATGGATTGCAAATTCTCCGGATGCAAATCCGTTGGATTTCTCTGTCCGGGGTATTTTGAAGGCGAAAGTTGGCACTAAAAAATACCAAAGTTTGGACCACCTTAAACAAGCACTTCGCCGGGAATGGGCCAAAACACCGCAGAGCCACTTGCGTGCAGCGTGCGATGTTTTCTTCGGCCGTCTCAAGGCCATTATTCGCGCCAAAGCTGGACATATTGAAAACTACTGATACAATTTGAAAATTGATGTATTTTCCAACATTTTTTGCTTTGGCACAATAAAATTTATCAAAAAATAAAAAAATTATAGCATTTTAAAAAGTTGGAGTTCGAGTCATTTACCCTGTATTCGCAACTAGCAGATTACGAGAATTGCATCCTACTCGTTTCTGTAAGAAACGTAGTCACCACCTCGTTTTCGATTCTCCAAAGGAGCTAGATATTTGGTTGTCATTCTGAATAGCAACCTGTCACCTTTGAATCTACACGGTTACGATAAGACCTGTATAATATTATATCCTGTGCACCAATTGTCTGATGGAGCAAGTTCTCACAAAAATACATACAGTATGTCAACAATGAGTTTACACATCGAAAAAAAATCAATTTTTCAACTTATTTAGCAAAAACATGTTTTATTTATAAATACGAATAATTTTGGTTGTGTAGCTTTTATTAGACTAGAGTATTTGCAAAGAATAAATAAAAAGAAAAAGCTAGTTCAACGCAAGAATAGTGAAAAATAGAACAAAAAATAATTTAAATCAATTTTTTAAGTGTCAAACAATTCTTTACACAAGGAATATACACTATATCTGTATATCACTTTTATTTAAATTTTATAAACTTAAATTATTAAAAAACTTAAACTTTAATATTTGGTGTGCCCACCTTTTGCGTCTATAGTGTATTGTAGACGTTTTTTCATTGAATAAATCAACTTTTTCATATCATAAAACTTCAGTAAGTTCTGCCACTCTTCCATTATGGCAGTTTTAAGTGCGGATCGATTTTTAGGCTGTCTTTTAGCGACTTTTTTCTTTAAAAGTGCCCACAAATTTTCGATGGGGTTTAAGCCCGAACTTTGGGTTGGAGTATCTAACACTTTGCCGCAGTTATACAACAGCCACAAATGCGCATTTTTTTTTGGGCTTAGGATCATTATCCTGATAAAATTTAAAGTGCGGTTTGTTGCCCGTTATTAAGCCGAATTTGTCTGCACTGCTTCTTAAATGACTTGTCAATATATTTAAATATTGTTCAGTGTTCATCGTTGTTTCTATAAATGCTAAGTCTCCTACTCCTCTGCTAGGGATACAGCCCCAAACCATTACAGACAGTTTTCCAAATTTGACGGTCGGAATGATGTTCCGATTTTCCAACGAAGTCAATGCCTTGCGCCACACTCTAGTTGGTCCATCGTTGTAATATAGCATAATTTTTGTTTCGTCCCAATAATCAACAGGCTCAGAAATTAACTTTGTAGCGAAGGAGAAACGTTTTTCGATATTTTCCTTAGAAAGCAGTGGCTTTAATCGTGCAGCTTTTGATGAGTATTTATTCTTCGTTATCGTCCTTCGAACCGTTTCGTACGAAACAACAACACCACAATCTTCCTTGAGTTGCCTGGCAATCGTCCTTGCCGAAATTTGTGGGTTTGCGTATAGTTTCCTCATTATTAAGCGCTCTGTTCTTTCATTAATTTTAGGCTTAGGACCACCTCCATACTTTGACTCCAAACTCCAGTATACTTTTTCCCAATCGGCGATTCTAGTATATCAACTTAGCAATCTCAAACGTTAACCTTTTGCCTGGCATTTTTAAATAGCAGTATTTAGCCTTTATGATGTACACACAGGAAATATTTCTCACAGTTTGACTACAAAATCAAAGAAAAACATCAACACTAAGCAGCGATGCAAATTGATAACGGTAAACGTACCCGTTATCAGTGAGTTGATGCGAAAAGAAATAAAAACAACCCTGGTGTAAAGAGTTTTTTGACACTCAAACAATTGAGTGCAATTATTTTTTGTTGTGTTTTTCATTTTTCTTTTTTTGAACTTGCTTTTTCTTTTTATTTATTCTTTGCAAATACTCTAGCCTAATACAAACAACAAAACCAAAATTATTCGTATTTTGCTTTAAATTGAAAAATTTATATATTTTTTCGATGTGTAAACTCATTCTTGGCATACTGTATGTCACTACGTCACGTCTGCCTCGGCTGCATGGGGACTTCCCTAGCACGCCTGGTTCTGCTTAAGAATCCTCCTCCCTTGGTTTTTATATCATGGGCTGCGCTCTCATAGCCGACTTCCCTCTAAAGAGTTTTGAATAAGTGTTTTTTGGTGCAACACACACCAGACGTTTGATGACCTTGCGCATCGACTGTCTTTTGACTCTGGTCTTATGAACATGTCGTCTAATGGAATGACACCAGAACTCTTGCTGTGGAAAAAATACGATATCGACTTTCCCTCTGTCCGAAATTGTTTCGGAGAGTATCTGAGCCAGGAAATGAATGCAGTCGGGTCTTCATGGATGGCTCCAAAACCGATGTAGGTGTCTTTCTGGAGAAAAACAACGTTAGATTTCACTCCTCGTTAGGGAAACTTGCGTTAGTCTTCCAAGCGGAGATATACGCAATCCTGATGGCAACGAACTATATTATAGAGAATCGATGGAGGGGGCGGAGCACATGTACAAGCACATGTATGTTATGTAAAATGTTATGTAAAATACATGTGCTTGTCCATCATACCCTTAAAGAGGCCCGACTGCATACCACGAGAAGAAGCCTCACACCGTTATATTACCACCACCATGTGTTAAGGACTTACTGGTATAGCGGGGATTTAGCCCGGCGTTTTTTGGCCTCTTTACCCAAGGTTTGCCATCGTTGCCAATCATGTTTATTTTTGACTCGTCAGACCATAGGATCCACTAGACCATCCCAATTGTGGTGCGATTTAGGGAACACGATTTCTTTTCTGTCTTTTTGCTAGCACTGGTATCTTTGGCGATTTTCAGCCTAAGCAATTTGTTGTCACCCATCGTCTTCTTGCCATCCGAGATGAAATTGGCGCCCCTAATTCGCACTGAATTGCTGCAGCTAACTTGAAATGATCTTGGCTTGAGAGGAGTTTGATGCGGTCGTCCTCTCTTCGAGTCGTATTGCGCGATCTACGTCATTTGGTATGTGGTTTTTGGTGCAGCAAAGCATTATAAACTAAGTTTTGAGACTTTTCGATGATTTTGGCTATTTGGGGTTGCTTTGTCCTTCGTCTCTTAACTTATGAATAATGTTCCATTCCTCGTCACAACAATGTTTTGCTCGGCCCATTTTTTGCTGTTTCCTTCGTGAATTCAAGCTAAAATTGTATTATCTAATAACATAAATAAGATATACAATGTATGTACTTACAGTTTTATGAAAACTATTTCGCCTTTTTCGACTTTTTTTAAAATATTTCAAATACTGACCCTTGCCTTTTGTTCAACACGAGTGGCAAAGGTTTTACGAGTGTCCGTCATTCGATTTGGTGCCAAATTTGGGTATTTTTAATAAAATGACTTAAAATATTTGTAGCAAATGCCTAACGATATTTTATTGCCCTTAGCTGTACGAGTATGTGTAAATGGAATTTAATGCCATCAAAATCGCTAAATAATAAATATAAAAAACGGAACATAGTTGTCGACGGTCGACTGTGACATTTTGCTCGCATATACTCGTTTATTATATTTTGTCTTATCCTAATTTACTAAACTGTTTTTTCGATGTATTTTCAATTGCTATAAACGATTTTACGACGCATTCCAAATGTCACAAGCCGTGACAAAAAACGAGATTCCGAATTTTTTTTCGATTATTTTGTTTTAAATTTTTTATATAGGAATGTAGAAAGAGCCTCGAAAACAGAAACCAAAAGATTCGTTTGATTTATAGAGCTCTTCAAAGTTGGTCAAATTTCTTCTAATTTTGTCAAGAAAATTAAAGGCGTATTTGGACAAATTTCACATATTTCATTATAATTTTTGTTTTGTTTTAGTGTATCTAAATTATTTTCTTCGGTAAATAATGGTTTGCAATCCTTACCAACAAAACTAAGAATGTCAAGTCAATAGCGTTGTGATGGATCGTCAAGAGAGAGTGAAGATTAATGAAAAATAATTTTAGAAGATGGCCAAGTTGTATCTAATGCGAATAAGTTTATGGTTTCACTAGTTCTCTTTCGTCTAAAAGGCGAATTAACCGAACATTGCAGAACGATTTTATTCAAATAAACAAAAGAGTCTTCGGATCTTTTGGAAACAACTATCGCTACTATAGAGAACCAAATCAAAAATCTAAATCCGACAGTAGTGAATATTAACGAGCAAAAAGTGTAATAGTTCAGCATAAATTCTTTCTGACAATAATAGACGAAAAGTGATAAATGAAATTATATGCATAACATCAACATCATCAGGCACAATTTGCAGGAGGACACTAGAAAACATCCGAAAGAAAGACGATTCCACAGATACCGAAATTATGAATTTTGAATTTTCCCAATTGGGAAAATAGGTGCCATATCACCTATAGCAAAATAATAATCACCAAAGAGTCGAAACTTGCATTGCGGTTCTGCTGCATCACAACCAAGAGCCGTTTTTGAACCGGATCATTACTGAGCATGAAAAATGAGTTGGGCGCGGTAAGTACGTAGATGGGTGACCATATGGGAATTCGGTACTCCGCGTGCGGTTGACAAAAAATGCCACACGGGCATAGTACCCCGGCGTTAAATTCCGGACCTTACAAATTAATTTTGTATCGTTCCCTAATAAAATAAAATAAAATAAATGACTCCTTTACAGTAACATTAAACGTAGTTCAAAATGGCTTAGTCTAGAAGCAGACTAGTACAACTTCCCAGAGATGGACTTTATCCGCTCAAGGTGTTACTGTCTGTATGGTGGCATGTTGAGGGAGTAATCCATTTTGAACTGTTGCCTCGTAACCAGACTATCATCGCAGAAGTCTAGTGTTAACAGCTGTGCAGATTGAAGTCGGCATTAGAGCAGAAACGCTCAAGTCTAGTTAATCGAAGAGGTGGTCTATTCCATCAGGATAAAGCTCGCCTACAAACACCTAGAACCGCTTGGACACAGTTATAGGAGTTCGGTTGGGGAAAAATTGTGCACCCGCCTTATTCTCCAGATTTAGCACCTTCAGATTTCTACTTATGTTACAAGCTGATACATCATCAGCCCCTGCCGATTCATACTTATGGCACGTTAGATCTCGAAAGGAGCTCCAAAAATGTTATCGCTCAGAACTAATAAGCCTTTTATATATTAACATTTTTTTTAAATTGAAAATTATATTACACCCTGAATGACTCGAACTGCAACCAACTTCAGACTGCTACGAGTATAATATCCAAACCGTTCATGACGTTCAAACGTGATAGTGTGATTGCTATATATTTGGCTGGAAAACCAGCTATCGTTAGAGCCCTGCAGCACCTCAACGTAAATAAATTATTTGTGTCTCGAACCATAGCTCGTTACCGTGATACTAGCAGGGTTGCAAAACGCCATGGATGTGGTCATAAAAAAATAGCAACATCGGCAGAAATGGTTCGGAAAGTGAAGGCTCGAATTGAGCGAAATCCGCGTCGAAGTGGAAGAAAAATGGCTCGTGAGCTCAACATATCGTTGGAACGGATGCAACACATACTAAAAAATGAGCTTGGGCTCAAGCCATTGCAGTTCCTAAAAGCACACGATCTTACACCGCAACAGAAAAAAGTTAGAGTCGAAAGAGCGAAGGAGTTGCTAGGCTTGCACGAAAGTGGTGGGTCGTCGAATTTGGTTTTTCCGATGAGTCGCCATTTGTTATCGAGCAATATGTCAACAAACAAAATGACCGAGTTTACTTGCCAGAGAGGTCCTTCGAAAATGTACATCTTCGGACGGCCACCAGAAAGCAGGCAGCACCTATGGTGATGGTGATGGTTTGGGGCGCCATAACCGCCGACGGTCGCTCTCCGCTCGTATTTTTGGACCGTGGCCGTGGCGTCAAAATTAATGCGATCGTATACCGTGAAACTGTCTTAGAGGTAGTATTGAAGCCTTGGGCAAACAATCATTCCGGTCGGAGACCGTGGACATTTCAACAAGACTCGGCACCGTCTCACAAAGCGCGTGTCAACCAAGATTGGTTAAAAAACAATGTTCCACACTTCATTTCTGCGACACAATGGATTGCAAATTCTCCGGATGCAAGTCCGTTGGATTTCTCTGTCTGGGGTATTTTGAAGGTGAAGGTTGGAAGTTTGGACCACCTTAAACAAGCACTTCGCCGGGAATGGGCCAAAATACCGCAGAGCCATTTGCGTACATCGTGCGATGTTTTCTTCGGTCGTCTCAAGGCCATTATTCGCGCCAAAGCTGGACATACTGAAAACTACTGATACAATTTGAACATTTTTTGCTTTGGCACAACAAAATTTATCAAAAAATAAAAAAAATTATAGCATTTTAAAAAGTTGGAGTTCGAGTCATTCACCCATTTTATAAAATGGTTCATTTACTATACTTCACTGTTATGCTCGGGTTTGCTTTAGAGTCATGGACCAAATAGATGTTTTTATAAGGCCATACTTGTGAGGGTTTTTTAAAGTAAAAGAGTCTATTTATCTCTTTTTCGAATGTTTTATTTCAGAAAAAAAATTCTGACTCATTTCAACTATGCAGGATGACGACAGACGGCCGAGACCTTCAATTTCAGAAAAGAATTTACACAAGGTGATGCGTTGTCATGTGCTTTTTTCAAAATCGCACTTAAAAGAGTTGTGCTAAGCTCACAACTCAACTCCGGAGATACCATCTTTCATAAGCCTGTTTATTTACTCGCATATGGAAACGACATTAACATAGTGGGAAGAACACAGCGAGATGTCAATGGAGCGTTTTGCGACTTTGCAAAGCAGCTACAACTTTGAAGTAGTAAGGAACTTTATCAATATCAGCTCCGCATTAAACTCCGACAACGACACTGACGTGGGAATCTCGCATGATCATCACTCACTGGACTCAGCATTCTTTGGAACAGTCAAAGACATTGATCTTCCCAGTCCTGCTTTACTCACGGAAGCTTGGACACTGAAAAATTAGCTCCAGCTAATTTGGGGCGGTAAATCAATGTACGTAGATGTGCGGTTTTTTTTTTTTAGCAAACATAATAAATTCTATAGGGCTCTTGATCCGATCCATCTTATCTTCTTAATCAGGTTAAAATCTACGGGTATCTTGTGTGTAGATAGATTCAAATTCTCGAAATTAATTAAGAGTCTTCTTATATCTCAGTTTATACGTTGCTGACTTTCGAATCATGGAGGTTGGTATTCCACACATAACTTTATTATTGTTACGGGCAAACCGTCTGTGAAACGCATGTTTCAAAAGATCTCCTTGATCTTAATCTAATTTAGGATTACGAACGCTGTCGTTTGGCTATCATAGGTTATAAATTGGCGTGTTTATATATTTTTTTATTTATAAGCAGTTGCCACTTGCAACTACAGCATTTTTTTCATTCCAAATAATAATGTTTAGAATCCTACCATCAGCAATTTATACTACAAAATTCTCGACTTCCATGAATTTTTGTTTAATTAAAAGTCCACATACTGTTTAAAAACCGAACTGAACAGCTACCTTGGCTAGATTACAAATTTTTGTTTGGTCATCATAAGATTTGATCGAATTCCTAATCTCACTATATCTCTGTTTTAGACCACATTTAACCGCAGTTTTTCAGTTTTGCAAAAGTGCTGCTGCAGTAAACTTAAATGAGTGTGTACTACTTTGACAAGTTAACATTTATAGAAATTCAGAAAAATCAATACGTTAACTGATAGTACATAAGTGTATAGATTGTTTATGAAGTATTCACACATTTGCTATACTAAAGCAGTTTTTTGATATATGACATTATCTATTGGTTTACTTATTTATATACATATTTTCAGATTCGGTTCAAGTAGCAGTCAAGCATCACAAAGCAGTGGAGATATATGCCGAATATGCCATTGTGAAAGCGATCCACAAAATCCACTTCTAACGCCATGCTACTGTTCGGGTAGCCTTAAGTACGTCCATCAAACCTGCCTGCAACAATGGTTGACCGCTTCTGAAACGAACGCCTGCGAACTATGTAAATTTCCTTTCATCATGCACACAAAAATAAAGCCTTTCAATGAAGTGAGTACAATCGATGTTAATTAGTTAGTAATAGGTAATTTTTAATTCAATTTGTAGTGGCGAAGCCTTGATATATCAGGCGTGGAACGACGCCGTCTATGCTGTTCGGTGTTGTTTCATTGTGCCGCAGCATTGTGTGTTATTTGGTCGCTATGTGTTCTCATCGAGAGGGCCGCCGAAGATGTCAAGCGTGGAATCATTGGTAAAAATCTACTTGCTTTGAATTTAATAACGTACTCGTAAACAAAGTTATTAAAATTATTTATTTTTCTTGCAGATTGGCCGTTTTGGACAAAATTAGCCGTAGTAACTGTTGGACTTACTGGTGGGGTTGTGTTTATGTACATTCAATGCAAAGCCTACTTACATTTGTGCCATAGATGGAGAGCCAGAAATCGGTAAGAGTGACTTCAGAAAATCTATTGTTTTAAATATGATTTTGACAATACGAATGGTTGTTTTTTTATACTTGCACTAACGTATTCATTGGAACTTGTCCTTGTACTTCTTTTTCATTCCTACCTATATACATATCTTAAGTATCTGCATTACTTCAATGCCAGTTATGGAGTTGGTTTAGTTTGTGAACCTCGGACCACTCTGTTTTTGGTCAGAGCGTCACTCAGTTGAGTAATGCTCTTGCATTTGAGTGCTTCAATGATTTGTTAGCACCACAAATTTGGTTGTTTACCATTAGTAAACGGCCCTGCTCATCTTTTGTATAATTCAGTGATTAAATCGCTTGTGAGTTTTTTCTTCTTGTGCAATACTCTTAAAAGTGTTAGTTCTCTGGACTGAACCTTGGTGTTTGAGCTTGTAACCTGTTTATTAATAGGGGGGGTACATCTTCTAAACTTCGAAACAAAATCTTTATGACCACCGCACGTAGGCCAACTATCGCGTTCTTCGTTTTTTTTTTTTTTTTTTTTAAATATTTTGCCGTTAGATTTTCGAATC
The DNA here is from genome assembly GCA_963966105.1 of Volucella zonaria. NCBI lineage: Eukaryota > Metazoa > Arthropoda > Insecta > Diptera > Syrphidae > Volucella > Volucella zonaria. The sequence goes on along the minus strand of OZ014534.1, from coordinate 36,266,791 downwards.
AATTCATACATACTTTTGTTCGAAGTTGTTATATTGTCCCACCTGGCTCCTAGTATTTCAAGTATTCAGAGCTTACTTCTTTTCTTATTTAAGTTTGGCCTTTCCCTGCTGCATTAAGAAACAAAGTTTCTCCCGCCGGGTGTTGATTTTTAAGAGTTGTAAGATTTGTAATTGAAATATAACACAAATGAGCCAAGGTTTTGCTATTTAATAATTGATGGCATTAATGGCGAAAGGTGATTTCGGGCGTATGGCCACCACGGGAGCGTCTCCGGAACTGTGTTCTGGAGCTCCAATTTGCGACCAGTTTGCAGTATGGAATGTGGACCAATTTGTATACAAATAACCGTTGATTATGGCTTTGTACCGGGCGCACCAAATGGTGCAAATTTCGTCGTGCATCGGTAGCTAATGGGTCGCTTTAGATATTCTACTGCTGGTGTGCTCCAGGGCTCCGTTCTGTCTCCTACACTCTTTTTAGTTTTCAGCAATGATCTCTTGTCTGCTACTTCAAATCCAATATATTCCTTTGCTGATGACAGTACTCTCTGCTTTTCATATTCGTTCCCGGACTCACGCCCGTGTTCTTCGGTTGTAGAACGGGAACGACAGCGTATGTTAAGCTCATTAAATTCTGATATTAACAGCATAACTAATTCGGGAACCACCAATGCTTTTAAAACACAATGCTGTCTGCTGTCGATAAAGCGAAATTTAAACACTCAGCCATTATCCATGAATGGCTCTTCCATTATCGAAACCGATAAACTTTCCACGTTCCTTCCACAACTTTACCACATATTCGGTGTCGTCAAAAATGCTGCGAAATGTCTAGGTTTCCTCAAACGATATAAGAAATACTTTCACCCTCTGATCTGGCCTCAATATATAAGGAATTTATCCGCCCGAAATTGGAGTACAATGCCCACATCTGGTCGGGATGGCCCAAAACATCTCTGCACCTGCTAGATAGGATTCAAAACCGTGCGATAAAACTCATAGAAATCGCCAGTAGAATTCCGCACCTTCAAACTTTTAACCGTAATACCCGTCTCGCTATGAATGCTTATCAGTATACCCTCAAGCCCACTTTCGGACGTACTCTAAAATATCGTGATTCGTTCCTACGCCGTACAAGTCGCTTATGGAATGTCCTGTCAGCTCTTTATTTCCTAGTCATTACCACTTTCAACCATTTAAAACCAACGTTCACCGGTATCTCTCTTTTCATCCTCCCTGATTTTCCATCGCCCGCGCTGACGGGGCAAGACGATCTACCTATATATGTACATATAATTGTTCATAATGCGAATTGACGGCACCATTTATTGATAAAGAAATCCATATGCATAATCAATGATTTAACCACTGAGATATTTTCGCTTAATACATGAATTGAAATCTGTGTGACTATGCTTCTTTGTCGACTCAGTCTCCGATTTAACAAATTATTTCTTAAAGTTGATTTTGCTTTATATACAATATTTGTCACGATCGACATTGCATTGGCACGGTTAGCCTTCTGAAATTTACGAAATGTTTTTGGTTGGAGGGAATATTGAGCCAACAATGTGACGGATGTCATATTCGAAAACGATTATAATACAGACGTTACTATGAGGCATTCTACCGAAATATTTTTAGAATTAAATAATAACTATAAATGTAGAAGAAGACGTTTGGTTTCAACTAGGCCATGTCACGTGTTATATGGTATAGCTCCACATTACAATTTTCATTTGAACAAGTAGAAAAATACGAAAAAAGTAAGTAGGTATCTAGTCTAACACCTATACCTTCCCTCTTGTTTTTGCTTCCTCCCCTGCTCCTCCTATTTTTTTTCCGGCCATAAATAATTTGTTTCCATTTCCGTAAATTATCCACAACCGAAGACTTAGCATTTCCACGAAGGCAGAAAAATCGCATTTATGTATATTTTGTGCATTTGGTACCTATGATTTTCTCCTCAATGTACTCGTATTAAATATTATTATTATAATTCATGTTATTTTAGTTTTAAACTTAAAATTCATAAAACAGAGTTTTGCTAAAGTTTCCTAAAATTTCCCCGTTCCGTCTCTTGGACTCAGTTCGTAATAAATAAATTACTTTTGATCCCTCCATATCAACACCATGTAAATGTCAGACCAGTTTTCAAATGGTTTTGTGTGGCTCATTAACTGGAGTTCATAGCCTTTCGAATTCAACTTTGTCGTAAACGATCCATTTTTACCCTCCGGTAACTAAGGTTAATTTTCCAAAATATTCAGATATAAATCTAAAAATCACAATAGGGTTTGCACACTTTGCAGACGGGTCAATACTTACAGGTTGTGTCCTGTTTCCTTCTACATTTGAGCGCCTTGAAAACTTTCACAGATGTGTAGTAACAAGAGTACTCAAGTATCTCAATATACACAAACCCAATAGTCCAGATAGAATATTTCCTCTTCCTCTGAAGATTTGTCCTTTGACGCTGGCAAAACTGCAGCATAAGCATGGCAACCTTCGCTGGAATGACTTCATATTCTATATCGCTGCGAAATGACTAGTTTTTCTCAAACGATGTAAAAAATACTTTTCCCCCTCTGATCTGGCTACAATATTTAAGACATTAAATTGGCACCCTTGAACACAACGACGCAATGTCTACAGCGCTTCATTAAAATTGTCAGTAGCAATCCGCCCCCTTCAAACTTTCAAACGTAACACCGCTTTCTATGAATGGTCATCAATTTACCCTCAAGCGGACATACTCTGATTCTTGATCGTAATTCTTACCTAAACACTCAAAACCGACGCACATCTATATTATTCTTTCTTCCTAATTTTCATTCGCTCGCTCTGTATGCAAAACATTTTGAAAGTACACTAGATCCATCGAGCGAGCACACGGCAATCATAAGAAAATAATAAACTTTCAAAATATCTGCTATTTTACTTTATAGCTGAAAATACTTGTTGAACAATTTAATATTCAACAGATAAGACTAAATCCTTCCCAATCACAATGCTGACTTCTGTTGAAGCGAAACTTGCAATGAGCATTAATGTTACTTATATATGTTAGTATTGCTGAAAAGCTTTATATCATGGAATGGAATGTCAATCTGCAATAGAATGCTAATATATTTCATGTCACCGGAAATTTTTTAGGTTTCCTCAACTTGAGACAAGTGTAATAGAATTCAATGACATGTCAACTTCTTAAGAGATGTTCTTCTACCTTGGCAAAACAACTACATATATAAGCTTTTTCATCAATCCTACTCTTAGGAGTAGGATAGGATACAGACCCTTTGCATTTACGTACCTTCTTTCCAAGGCCATGGAAACGCTGATAAACCGTCAGCTCATGAAATATCTCGAAACACGAAAACTTCTCAATGAGCGGCAACACGGTTTTCGTAACAACAGGTCCACTGGTGGTTTTGTCACATGTCTCACCGAAAAGTGAAACCAAAGCGTACTTTTTGAATTTCTGACCTCTTTACTGAAACAGCAACACTGCTCCTGTCAACAGGCATCTGTCAGTTGACTCCTGTCAAAATTTAAACTTGCTGCGTCAGTTAGTTTGTGTTTGACAGCTATTTTTATCAGACTACTCACTAATTTGAGGAGAAAATGGAAAAAAGTGAATTTCGTGTGCTTATTAAGCATTATTTCTTGCGAAAAAAAACCATTACCGAGACCAAGGCTAAGCTTGATAAATACTATGGGGACTCTGCACCATCGATTTCAATGGTAAAAAAGTGGTTTACTGAATTTCGTTGTGGCCGTACAAGCACTGAAGATGCCGAACGTCCTGGACGCTCAGTTGAGGTCTCTACACCCGAAACAATCCAAAAAATTCACGATATGGTGTTGGCCGACCGAAGATTGAAAGTGCGAGAGATTGTGGAAGCCGTAGGGATCTCGCATGGCTCAGTGGTTTCAATTTTGAATGATCACTTGGGCATGAGAAAGCTTTCCGCAAGATGGGTGCCGCGTTTGCTCACAGGATGGATTCGAGGAATAATATTGAAGCATATTTTACTTACTGCTGATAGGTAGTAACACTACTCGTATGCATATATTATCGTACATTCGATGTTGTCCCGCTGGTCGGCAAGTGATTTCGGACACTTTTTCGGTTTTGAGTAATCTTATACCTCGAGGAGCTCAACCTGTTATAATAAGATGAATATGTGGTCAAGAACCCAAAAAAAAAAGCTCTTTCCATTTCTTGATCTGGGCCTTTATCGGAAACGACTAAAGGTGATTAGTCTGGTCTTTGGTTAGTTTTTATAAGCACGTCAAACTCTTTTAGAAGACTGGCGTGTGGAAAGAATAGTTACTCAGCCGATGTGTTATTCCTGGTCATTCGAACGATTTCAGAAGGTCTGCGGATTGCAGCAGTAAATGCTTCATAATCTTTTGCTTACGTGAAATGGTAATCTTACTCAGACTCTATATCGCTTTCTTGATTGTTTTGAACACCCAAAAACAAGGATCAATTTTGATTCCTACGTGGCGTGATGTCGATTTCGTAAGCACCTAGAATTCAGAAATATAGTATAGTACACTTTTCAGCCGCGAGAAAGGTAAACCCTTCATCCTTGTAATCTTAACCTACAATTGATGCAAAATTTTATATTATTCAATGAGAATGTGATAAAAGAAAACAAATTTATAAACTCGCCAAATTTATAAACTCACAAAATAAATAAATCGACACTTAAGTCTTATTCATATCACTATCTTTACGTTGTAGTTACTAGTGTTGGTGTGTAGATGACAGAAAATCTAAAACAAAATAATGTGTGTCAATTAATATTCAATAACTACCATTAATTGTTTTTTCTTTACAGCATTCTCCTGATCCAAAATGCTCCTGAGAAAGTGCATCCATTGTCGCCACCGTCCCCAGTGTTACATAGTCGCAACATTTCCCACAATAGCAATGCTCTAGTTTCACATGCAAACACAACGAACAACTATAGTTATAACTCATTTAATTATCCAAGTTCTGCTTCAGCCGCAACAGGCGGTGCAACAGGTCTCCGCACTGTTGGTGTTGATGAAGACGTTGTCGATAATCAGCCCACATCAGTGAGTAACTTAACTCACCAATCGATTTCGAATGGTACCGGTCAATATCCACTCACAGGTCAACATGGCCAAATAGTGGCAAATATAGAAAATAATTCACACAACTACGAACGTGATTGGACATTAGACGATGTCAGTCAGATATCTTCATTTCGTCCATGTCCACAAGGTTCCGGCAGTATGACACCTTTTCACGATTCCATTCACAATGTGCTGGAACACTCGCATAGCGGTAGCAATTCTGTAAATGGGTCACGTCAAGATCTTAGCACATCGATTGCATCAGGAGCAGAAATAGCACATCCATTACAACCGCATAACGCTGCCAGTGTTAGCAGCAATAGTGAAACAGCAAGTCGTACCACCAATTCATATGTCTTCAAACCGACCGCAACTACATCATCCGGTTCCATCTTTAAACCTGCTAATCCACATTATCATCCGCATCATCCACATCATCCACATCATCAACATCATCGGTATTCAAATTCCTCAGTGTTCCTTGAGAATCGTGATATTCTCAATGATTCCGGTTATCCAAAGATTAACTATAGGCATTCGAGTGTACTTACATCGCCTGACATCAGCGATAACTTAGATAGATTTCTAGGTAAAGATCTTCGACGATATTCCGATACAAAGTTACTGGCCAGTGACACCGACATCATAAATCCGTTATTTAACATTGGACTGCATGCTCATGCACCTCAGCTGCCAGCCGATAGTGCGACAAACAGCAAAATAGCCCCATCTGTGAGTATATTTGAAAGTGCCATACAAGAGGATAAGCGACATGGTTTAATCCGTCCCGGAGATTCGACAAATCCACGAAATAAATTGCGACTTTCATTAGACACTATCGAAGATATTTGTGTTTTAGTTGGTGGTGTAAGTGCCAGCACGACAACCACAACGACGGCCGAAGTTGGCGCTAATAGCGCAAGTGAATGTGCCAAAAGTGAAGAGCAGCTGATTGATAGGAATCGCCTGTTTTTTAAGTCATTGCCAAATCTGAGCAGCAGTTGTGAAAGCCTTATTAAGAAGTAAAACCAATAAACAAACAAACAAATTGTTTTTAGGAATAGGAGTTAAAGCTTCATGTCCATTTATTTGCGTGCGTGGTATTTATCTTCTAGTTGCTAGGATGACTGAAATTTATTTTTTTTTTAATAACAAATCCATACGTAGATACATATTAATGTGTGAGAAGTGCACCAACAGAAATGCGAATGCCGTTGAAGCACTTAAAGAAACTCTTAAGGAGACGAGTACTAGCAAATTGTTGTTTTTTTTTTTTTCTTTTTTAATTTGTTTTTAAACTAAAATATATTCGTAATGAAATAGTTATATTAAACTAGTTGGTTTAAACTTAGGTTGGTTCTGTTAAATTTAAAATGTTATTGATACAATATCTGCTGTTGATCTCCTCAAAAAAGATATGATTCTGTATAGTTATGGGTGCCTACATTAGTGAGCTTTTTGAGGTTTCATTTGTGCTCTCGTTTGTGTTTATTTGACTGTGAGTCGAAAAGAAAAAGCCTTTCCAATCGGCTTGGTTTTTATTGTAAGATCACTCCAACTTTTGTTCGCCATCTAACATGTGACCTTTCGCTCTTCGTCGCTCTTCTCATATGAATTCGAGGATATGGCTCCTCTTCAGCCTGCATTCAATTTACATCGACGTAAAATTCGTCGTTAAACGGATATCGTCTCCTCCATTCGCTCTCAATGCAGATAGAACCGAGTTTTTTTCTGTAGAGCCCACTTTTATTAGTGTCTAAATCTTAGTTTTGTGCTGATATCGTTGTTCGAATCAACTTAACCGTAAAAGACAAAGTTAGTGTCTACTACATAAAATTTTTAGCTGTCAATTTTAAAATTGTTGCCCGGTGCGCACGTGCCGTTTCCCTTTCCATGTGCCTGTTCACATGAAAAGCGTGAGCATGAAAAAGTGTTTGAAAGAGGAGGTAAGACTTTGAAAAATTGGCAAGAAGAAGGGTTACGAACTGATTTTTCGGGTGAAGCATGACGTTTTTGCTGATATCATTCTATTCTGACATGTTTATTTTTAGTTTGTATCAATTAAGTGTAAAGAAGAGAAAAAAAATTTTCGCATCAACTGCTCACATTTAAAGAATAAAAATTACCCGATTTAAGTCTCCCGCTTGTTAAAAAGTCTTTCATGTCCATGAAAATTGGAACACGGCGGCGATCATGGGCATGACTCATTCTCAGACCAATGTAAAGAGGCACTATGTTAGATCGATTAAGTGGGGATAAGTATTGATTCGAGGATCCCAGGATTATGAGCACCCTTAAAATGTTTGCACACAGCGCAGTAGAAGGGAAACTTAGGATGCAAGAAAGAGGAATAGGGAAGAAAGTCGTAGTTTGAATGATTGATCTGTTGGGTAGGCCTCCGTGGCGGGAGGCTTATAGTGGGCAAGCGTTATGGCAGGAATATTTTTTATCCTTTGCTAAAACGATTCCAATGTTTTACATTTTTGTAAACCGGCCCTGTGCTGACTTTAGCTTTTATGGGATAATATGTTTAGTTTTTCAATAGAATAGTCCGAAATAACTGCGTTTTTACTTATGACTCTTAGATTCTGTTTTAGCCCTCTGCTAAGTCATTTGAAATCCTAATGAACTTGTCAGCTGAATAAGTATTGTAGTAAAAACTGGAATATATAATCCAGTTTGAGTCAACCTGGTAGCAGCATTTCCAACTGCTGAATCACTGCTCTAAAACTAAGAATCATTCTCTTTCCAATGTGGATTTGCTATCGGAGAAGTTGGAAATTATTTCCTTTTCAAGTTTTAACCAGCTTTAACATCCAATTAACGCATGAATTAAGAACGAAAATTGACTAAACAACGATGCTTAGATGGAGCATGACTGTGCCTTTTAGGAACCATTTGTAAATGAATGGTTCGTTATTGTGAGCCATTATGGAGTATCGGACAGCATTTCCTGATTTGTAGTTTTAAAGTTATTCGAAATGTTTGTGGGCATTTAGTATGTAAAACCCCTCTGTGCGTAAAATCACAAGCCAAACAGCACAATCAGTAGAGCGACAAATATCTTATTTTTCTTAGACGTCCTTTGATTGTCCGAACAAACTGTTTAATTTCACCATTGCCTGACATGTGAAATGGTGCGATTTTCAACTGATTTATTCGATTCAACCACAAAACTGACGAACTGAGCCAAGCTGATTGCAAAGCTTAGTTTGTTACCCCTTTGGCTGTCAATGCATCTGTATGACAAATGGAAACTTTAAATGAAAATGAATACATATCAGCTACATTTTGCCTAAAAAGAAACTTGCAAAATTCACGTGAATGTGTTGCCATAATTTTCATAAATTGAGGCAAGAACTAAACTATAGCTGGAGTTGCACCATTCTTCTTTGATAACTTTGGTTTGGATGCCCTCGAACAATACCCCCGTGCGAGCTGTTTCACGTTACTTGTACTTTGACATATTGAATTGCATTTATTTGTTTTTCCCATTGCAAAGATTTTGGTAGAATAACGCTCCTATTTCCGATCTGCAATAAAATAACGCCAATATCAAGCTACTAAAGGTAAACGACGATAAGAGCTGAATCAGGTTGTAAACAGACAGGTCTGTCTCTAGCTTTTATGAACAAATCATCCCTTCGAGGCAAGGATATCTCAAAACAAGAAAACTTAAATTATTCGATTTTCATAGGAATATATTTTCAATGTAATTGCCAAGCGTGTTGTAAACGTTCAGGGTTATCGGGAGTGCCTTGTCGGGATAACTGTTATTAGGTTGGCTGGTTGGTTAGGTAAATTTTCACCAAAATAATGACCTAAACACTAAATCTCTTCTTACAAAAAAAAAAATTAATTTGCTTCGACTAACGCGAGGACTCCGCAATTTAATTCCTCAGCCTTAAAGCCTTAAAGCATTGCAGATCAACAGCTCCAAATGATCATAACGTTTGAGAACAAAATACTAAAAGCAAACTAAATTTTTTGTCCTTTAGGCAAGCTAACTAAAAGTAAAACTCAGTTTCATAGTATAACTTGTATCCGTTTATCTGTATATACATATATTTAATTTGTCGAAACCCGTATTATGGTGATTTTTTCTTTCAGTCGATGCGTAATGGACTAGCGTTGACTAATTAAGCTCTGATGTAGATCGACATAAAAAGTTCACTTCAGATATATTATATATTATATTGAATGTTCATCCAAATATGTATTCAAAATGTGTAACTGAACCCATCGCACATTTGTAGCTTATTAATGGCGTTTTCGTTTGGGCAGGCAGAAGGCTTTTTTTGTGCCCCGGAGTACAAAAGTGGCATACAAGTTTTTCTCCTCATTTTTTCAGACTCAAATTTTGCTTCTGGTTTAAATTTCAAAGTCAAAATTTCTCCTAGATTTTATGTCAATGTGCTAACACATATAAATGTGTATAAACTTAAAATAGTATTGTGTTTGGCCAATTTATTATTCTGAGTGTTCAAATTGATTCGCTATATTTGGTATATATTTAAAAAATAATTGTCCAAGGAAGTTCTAGTGTTCCATTGGAATAAAAATCTTAGTACAAAAAAAAGAAGCCTTCTGTCTGCCCATCCAACCGAAATAAAGCCTTCGTAATTTTGACGGTGTACTCGTATGTTATCTATGTACATACATATATGATGGCGTTATTGATCTATACTTTTAACGAAGTCAAAATCAAATGTTATGTATGTACAATGTATATATATCTGAATAAACCATGGAAGTTGATAACGCTACCAGGTGGCAAGTATACGTATGTATATCGTCTGAATATCCTAACCCATAATATGGCAATCGTTGGAAGTTATTGAATATTTGTTTTGTTTCAAGAACATTTTTTGGCACTTACGAAGTGATTGTCCATCTTTTCCGGTTGCCTATTTCTTCAAAACCTCTCCAAATAACCTATGCATATGCATACATATACAGTACCCCCTCGGTAAAAGCAACAGATGAAAATTCGAGCAGTTGCGTTAATTGAGGTTGTTGCAATAACTGAGTCACAAAAAAGCTGAGCCTTGAATTAGAATTTAGCGTGAAAACCAGAGTATGAAAAATTAAAGAATATTGTTCGTCGTAAAAGAAAATAAAAGTAATATATTTAATTCGTTTAAAAAAAAATATTTTCGTAATGTTAATACAGTTTTTGGTTAAATTGATTTAAAAAACTGGGAAATGTTCGTGTGCTTTTTCTTGGAGGATACATTTTTGTCGACGGCCAGCTCTCTCAGTTTTTGGAGAGTCAAGGTATCTTCTAGTGAAACCGAGTTTTCTTCAGCACATTGAAGAGAGGTGGAGAACTTACACTTGCACCTGCGCTTTCTTCTTCACTCTCGATTTCTTCGGCTTTTAGATTGTTGCAAACAGGTGCCTGTTCGATATCGTTTGCGGCAATCCAATTGCTTAATTCCTCGGTGATAAAAGTTTCAGTGGAAGCAAGTCATTAATGGATGTCATCATTTCGCGGTCACTAATGATTTTATCGCTTATGACCCTCAACGGTAGCTCATCCCTGTCATCCCACTCACTCTCAAGAGACATCAAAGGCTTCCAGCACTTTTGTATAGCCGAAGACTTAACCTTGTCACATGCAATAGCCAGGAGGCAGACGGCATGCTTTAAGCTTAAGTTAAAATCCTTTACTTTACTCTCCAAATCTAAACCTCGGCTTCCGACGACTAAATGTGCCAAAGGTCATGGTAACAATTTTTCCATCATCATTTATCATCTCCCCGTCTTTTGGATCACACGTCGCGTTGTCCAATAGCAGTAGAGCCTTTTTTGGTAAATTTTTCGATTCCAGAAACTGTCTTACCTAAACCAAGGAAAAAATATAAGAAACATTTTGAATTCGACCAATTCAGTTCGAAAATAATTTTACCTCGGGCACGAATGTTGAATGAAACTAATCTTTAAACAATTCGTGTGTCATCCACGCCTTTTTGTTGTCCTTGTAAATGATAGGCTTGTTTTCGGAATGCCTAAATGCTCTAGGATTTAAAGCTCTTCCTATAACGAACAAGTGATTCTCTCCTTGCTTTTTTTCCTACCAGGAGCAGTAGCTTCTTTAGAACCCACGAACGCTCTGTTTGGTATAAGCTTAAAAAATAGAAAAGACTCGTCTACATTGTTAATTTGATCTGGTAACAAGTCAAGCTCTTTAATTTTATTTTTGAATTTTTTTCACCAGTTTCACCAGTTTTGGCTTATTTGACATCTTTTAAGCATTCGAATTGCATTCCGTTTTTTTTTTAAATTTGAAAACCAGCCATTACTGGCATTAAAAGCTCCTGGGTTTTCTTAGATGGTTTTTGTGAAGCATACATGCTTTTGACTTAAGGATTTGTGTGGAAATAGGTTCGTTTTGTCTGCGTTGCCTCTGAAACCAATTGTACAATCCTTTTTCCATCCTTGGATACTCACAAGTTTTTTTAGAGTTATGCGATTTCCCGGTCCGGACTCAGAATTAATAACGAATTTGTTAAGCACATTTTTTCTCTTTTTTATTCTGCTAATGCTTGACTTGTTGCACTTGTATATTTCACAAAGCGATTTAACTGATGCACCGTTACTCAATTTATTTAAAATCTCAGCCTTTTGCTTTATAGACAGCTTGGGAACTTTTTCGACGATAGCCATGATTTCTAAAATAAAACTAAGCACTTATGTACCGATAGAGATAAAATTATCTGAACACTGGTAAATTAAAACGCAAATACAATGCTCCTACGATCTATGTAGAAGTGTAAAAAATTCTGAGAGAAGTCGCTGTAAAATAACTGCCCAGTTACAGTAAAACCAAACACCAAAATATACAAACAAAGCTAAAACGAAAAGAGAGATCAGTTGCGTTTACTGAGTCACATTTTTTTTTGAAAAGTGGCAATTACTGAGTCACTAATGGTAAAAATTTGGGTGTTGCTTTAATCGAGGTATTGCTTTTACCGAGGGCATACTGTATTTCCAATGTGAAAGCTCAATAAATAAAATTCTTCAAATGTATTGAAAAAAATTCGCCTGCTATCAGAGCTCACTATGTAAACCTAAAAACTATGAAATCAGAAAAATTTGTTGTCTCAATAAAAAAGATAATGGTACTCGCATGTAGATCTAAAGCTTCTCACACATAACACAAAATTTTCAAAGAAAAAAAATATATATTTAAAAGGTAAGCAAATAAGTTTTAGTTATAGAATTCATTTATGTATTTAAACTTAAACGCGTAATATTCCATGAGACTGCAGAAACACCCATTTAAAACAAATTTATATAACAACGACTTGGCAAAAATGTTATTGTTATATAATTTTTTCAACTTATTTTTATGAAACTAATTTAGGAGAAAGAAAGCAAATTAAAAGAAATTATTATTTTTGTTTATATATATTAAATGCATATATACACAGTACACACCCACACGGAACCATATACTACATGAGAGAGTAAAAGTTGTATTGGTACAAGTTTAAACTTTTCTTTTACAATATTCCTGTAAAGCGAATTAGAGAACAAGCAGACAAAGCCTTAATTTGTACGATTATTCTATGCAGTCTTACATTTTGCGCTATCATGCTGTTCGCACAAATCATCATGATCCATCCCGATGCATTGGTGACATTCATTGAGTATCAGGATGTGGTTAGCGATATCGTGCACAGTTACTGCACTGCATGGTTAACTTCAAAAATACTGTCCTAGTTAGGGGCTTCATCATGATTCAAGCTTGTTTCCAGAGTTACGTTGCCTACGACTGATTTATAATCAAATTAAATTAAAGTAAATAAAACCGGCGTTTTATATTGTACTTACATTCACTTACTTACACAATGTCAATATAGCTTGTGCCACTATAGCTTTTACTATATATACTTCCTCATATGTACATACTCGTGCTATAAACCTTATTCTGATTTAGTTATTAAGATGTCGGATATATTAATTATATCTGGTATTCATTTATATTTTAACGTTAATTGTAAGCTTAACTGCATTTTAATTTAAAATTACACACACACAAATTGTGGCTTTGTACATTTTTCGATGTTTGTAAATAAAAATAAAGTGATAAATAAAGAGAGATAAATATAAAATGAAAAGGCGAAACAGAGAGTAACAAAAAACAAGAGAGAGACAAATATTTTAGTATGGACATTTTTAATAAGAAACAGAGATAAACTTTAATTAAGAGAGAACAAATTACGAAGTAGAATATTATTGAAAAATTTATACAATTCTAAAATTTTACCATTTTTTTTTAATTTTTATTTTTTTTTTGAAAATACAATATAAACAATGCATACATTACATATATATATATTGGTACTATCGAAATGGAAGAAATAAATAATAACAATAACAACATAAACATCTTATTTTCTAATCAATTATTGTTATCTGTGATTATTCTCTACTTTCCACTGACAACATTATTTTATTTTAAACTGAACGATAAGAAATAAAAACAAAACACAAACAAAAGCATTAAAAGAAAAAAAAAATCATAAAATATTATATACTACAATATTATGTAGAAAATACTATTTCAAATTCTTATGTATGTATTTATGTAAAGAAAAATAAAAGGAAAAAAAAAAACAAAAAGAAGAAAGGAATGAATTAATTCTAATAAAAATGATTACTTAATTACTAAATCTTTACTTATATTGTTAAATAAAATACATTGCAAAATATAATTATAAATGACTAACAATTTAAAAAAAAAACACAACAAACAAATTTAATGGTAAATCAAATAAAGCTGTACTGTTTAAAGAAGATAAACTACTTGCGATAAATGATAATAAATGAATTAATGAAACAATTCTATTATTTTTATTATTGCCACAACAATCTAGCTTAGTCATATAAATAATTAGGTATCAGTTAGACCTGTAGCATCAAGGCCCCCCGCTCAGAAGGAATATTAAATCTATAGGGTTACAAGGGAATAGAGGCTATTAATATTTTCTAAGTTGATGCTCTTTTTATAGTCGTAAACGTAGTGTTCCGGATAATGGGCCGTATGCATAAAAATTAAGTACTAGTAAGTACTAGTACTACTAGTAGAAGCTTATATTTTAAACATTTACTAGATTTGGTATGCATAAACATGAGTTTTGACTTGCCAGCAAATACTGAATTCTTTCAAGTAAATACTATCAGTTCATCGAACAATTGGTAGCATATACATATTTTGTATTATTTTGAAAAAGAATTGTTTCGAAAACTATACCGTTAGCTCTTATCGTGATTTACTGTTTCTTTAATGTTTGCTTTGTAAGCGATCTCGTTGGAATGTTCAGTTCGTAAAGCATATTCAAAAGATGCCACTATTCTTTCCCCATCGCGGTTTCGCCATTAATGTGCATATTGATGTAGCTTACCAAATTCCACCACAATGCGGTTCCTGTTCCAATCCGGAATTCAATTTCATGTGGTTAAAATTCCATCTCCGTAAGCAATTCCACTATTGCTTTATTTACAGAAGCCCCAAACTGGACAGCAACTCGACCTTTCACGAGCTTGATGCGCTCTCTGACTCCAATCAAAGAATTGTATCCCTCCATCCTCATACTGAAATGGTGATTACGGGCGATTTCAATATACACAATTCTGGTTGGCTTCGACATTCTGGGCAGACAACACCCGAAGGACGGTGTGTTGAAATCCTCGCTGCGGAAAATAATTTAACGCAGCTTGTAAATGAGCCCACACGAATACCAGACGTTGATAGTCATACCGCCCAACACCCTGGACTTGTTTTTAACTTCTTACCCTGACAAGTACTGCGTTGATGTGCTCTCCTCTCTAGGCTCGTCGGACCATTGTGTCATATCAGCTAAATTCTCGTACACCCACCACACAGTTAGAGAAAAGATTCCTAAAAGAACCGTATGGCAATACGAGAAAGCCAATTGGAGCGGACTTAACAACTTCTTTTGAAATTTTAACTGATCGTTATGTTTCGTCGATAATTACGTGGATGCCGCTGCTGACATGATCACAGAAACTATTTTCTTTGGAATGAGATGCTTTAGCCCTCATCGGATGAAAAGTATCGAACCAAAAGAAAAGGCAAGATACGACCCGAACTGTAAAGAGGCTATCAGGGTTAGAGAATTGTTTTTTTGGTCCTACCAGATCAATCCGACAGAGGAAAAACGAAAAAAGTTTAAACGAGCCAGAAATGACCAAAACCTGAGGCAAAAAATACTGCAATGTCCCAAAGGCAGTACAAATTTTTGGTCATTCGTCAAAGAAATTAGAAATTCTGCCTCATCCTCCATCCCAACGCTTATTTACAATGACATTCCAGATACCAGCTCTTTGGACAAGGCCAATCTGTTTGCTGCACACTTTGCGGCTAGCTGAACACTCCCAGATTGTGCTTTGTCCCCGCCTACACTTGAGTGCGTCGAATGTACACTGGAACGAATCCACGATCTCAATATGCATAAATCCGCTGGTCCAGATGGTATATCTCCCCTTCTTCTGAAGAGGTGTTCTTCCACGCTGGCAAAACCACTGCGTAAGCTTTTTCATCAATCCTACTCGCTAGGACTCTTTCCGAGCGGATGGAAAACAGCATTTGTCCAGCCCGTCCCTAAAAAAGGCGAATCTTCTTCTCTCTCCTCCTACAGACCCATTGCACTTACGTCCCTTCTCTCGAAGGTCATGGAAACGCTGATAAACCGTCAGCTCATGAATTATCTCGAAACACGAAAACTTCTCAATGACCGGCAATATGGTTTTCACAGCAAGAGGTCCATTGGTGATTTGGTGACATGTGACAAGTGGAACCAAAGCGTACATCAATCTGGCGAAAGCAAGATAGTTGCACTTGATATTTGTAAGGCATTTGACAGAGTTTGGCATCAGGCTCTTTTGTCGAAAATGCGTGCTTTTGGGATCGATGACTCTCTTCTTGAATGGATTAGAAGTTGTCTTGGACGGTTTCAAGTTTGATATTCACAAAATATATGTTGGTGTGCCCCAGGGCTCCGTTCTGTCTCCGACACTCTTTTTAATTTTCATTAATGATCTCTTGTCTGCATATCCAATTGGGGAACTATCAACCGGGTAGAATTTAAGGCATCGAAAACTCAGTGTTGTCTGCTGCCATTAAAGCGAAATTGAAATATCCAGCCATTATCCATGAATGGCACTTGCATCGTCGAAACCGATAAACTTTCCATTCTCGGTATGTGTGTCAGTGACAACTTACGTTGGAATGACCACATATTCGATGTCGCCAAGAATGCTGCGAAATGTCTAGGTTTCCTCAAGCGATATAAGAAATATTTTACCCCCTCTGATCTGGCCACAATACATATATAAGGCATTCATCCGCCCAAAATTGAAGTACAATGCTCACATCTGGTCAGGTGCTCCTAAAACATCTCTACACCTGCTAGATAGGATTCAAAACCGTGCGGTAAAACTTGTTGGTGATACTAATATCAGTTAACCAATTGACACCCTCGAACACCGACGTAACGTTTCCTGTCTCACTTTGTTTTATCGCTATTTCCACCACCAGTGCTCCATTGAAATCGCCAGTAGCATTCCGCCCATTCAAACTTTCAACCGTAACACTCGTCTCGCTACGAATGCTCATCAGTATACCCTCAAGCCCATTTTCGGATGTACTCTAAAATATCGTGATTCTTTGAAAAGCCGTACAACTCGCTTATGGAATGCCCTACGAATCTCTGTGTTTCCTGGTCGTTATAATTTACAAACATTTAAAAACAATGTACTTCGGTACCTGTTTTTCCTTCCTTCCTAAATTTCCTTGGCCCTCGCTGTGCACGAACATTTTAAGGGCACAAAAACCCCTTTGTGCGAATTTTAAAAGAGCATACCGTTCTTTGGAATAAATCACAACAACCGTGCATTAAAAAGGAGAAGTCCGAAGCTATACAATTACTTATTAGTGAATATAAGGCTATGACCGGTGTTGAAATAACGGAAGAGCAAATAAGAAAGAGGCTAAATAATTGTAAGACAGAGGTTAAGAAGAAGGCAGACCTTAACAAAATGGGAAATAAGCCCATAAACCTCAAAGAATCGGCAGTAATTTTTTTAGAGCTCTTAAATGCTGACGAAAACCCATCTATCTCTTGCATACCTGGTACATATTGCTTTATAAACCTAATTTTTATACTTTGTTAGTGTTTACGTAAAGGAGCAGATAATAACATTCGGATGCAAACGGAAAAGGAAGCTGATATACGTATTGCTGCAGATGAAGTTGAAGAATTACCGCGAGATTCTCCAGTAACAAAATGTAGAAAATTGAAGTTCAATGAGACTGAGGAGACAAAAAATCTGTCTAATGAAGAATTTCAACATTTAGTGTTGCTGGAGCAATTAAATCTAATACAAATGCAGCAGGAGGAAATTAAAAAAAGGATGGAAAATGACAACGAAGAAAGGTATTCGTATCCTGCTCATAATTCCACCACTACCACTGAAAGTGGATTAACCTTCTTAAATTGATAAAGCCCGGAAAAAATAATTTTTATTTTTTATTGAAATAACATTTTATTTTTGGAACACTATTTTTTATTTTATTTTGTATTTATTTTTATTATTCTTTTTTTTTTGTATTAAGAAGATACATAAGTATGTTCAATAAAGTTCTATGAATTTACGTTAAATATTATTCCTGCTAATTCCGTTCTGTTTATCTGTCCCATTCGTCGAATTTGAAGTACACTGGCCATTAGTTCTTCATCACCTTGAACAGAAATCTCATTTTCTACGTCTTCTGGCAATTGGAAATCATTGTTATCATTTAAATGCTTTGCAACATTGTGCAAAACGAAACATGCCACAATTATATTTGGAATATTTTCTAAATTGAGACGTATGCAGTTTTGTAGAATTGGAAATCTCCAATTCATTTGGCTAAAACATCTTTCAATTATTACCCTCTCTTTTGAATGCAATTTATTGAATGCCTTTTCTTGATTACTTGTTGGATTCTTAAAAGGCCTCATTAACCAGGGTGCAATTCCATACCCATCATCTCCCAACAAAACGGTGTTAATGGAATTTCGCATTACAGCTTCAAGAAAACTGTTCCTCCAAATTCTAGAATCGCGTACTGAGCCTGGCCATTGGTTGAAGCCTCTTCTTCAATGGGCTGTGAATTTAACATTTCCTCCAAGTCGGTTTCAGTCAAATCTTCATCTTGTGATTTAAGCAATTCCGGCTATGTTTGCAGTCAAAGTTTGAGTTTGTACAGATTCTTTGTCGTTTTCCGCAGTCAGAGCAGGCCACAGTTTTTTCCAGCACGATTTCAATTTGTATGGCTTCAGTTCTTCCAATGATTCTTTTATGTTTACGATGCATTTTGCTATGTCAAATTTCTTCCAGCGTTCCAATATGATTTTGAGGGTTCGTCTAATGTAATAGAGCTTAAAGGCCTGGATTATTCCTTGGTCCATAGGTTGAAGCAAAGCCGTCGTGTTGGGAGGTAAAAATGTCACTTTTATATTTAGATGCATAGTTTCAAGTTCGCGAGAATGACCTGGTGCATTGTCCAAAACTAGAACTGCTTTAAAGTCTAAATTCTTTTTTTTTTAAAGAAGTTTCAACTTCGGAAACAAAACACTTCTTATTAGCACGCCAAAACACTGGCAGGTCGTCCTTGTTTTGATTTTTTAAAGCACGAGGATTTAATGATCTGTAAAGAATCGATAGTTTAATGATACAATCTCCAGATGCACTAGAACATATCAAGGGTGTAATCCTAGCCTTTGCTGCCTTAAATCCAGAGGCATTTCTGCTGCAGCAATATCTGCAGATGCAGCTTCTCCAACGATTTTACCTTAAATTTATTGAACCAACCTTGCGATGCTTGAAATCCTCCATCTGTACATTCACCACCACAACTATCATCAGGTTCTTTCAAATGTGCGTAAAGACGCTTTGCCTTCTCCCGCACCATTAGACCACTCAGGGGCACTCTTTTTTGGTTGCGGTCTTCAATCCATAATGACACCGCCACTTCCATTTTTTCTATTGCTGGATCACGAACAATTTTCGCTGACGGTGAAGTTGAAGCTACAGACGGTCTTATTTTATCTTCGGATTTTTTTATCGATCGTACAGTTGATTCGTTGACATTGAATGAGCGTGATATGAATGCAAACGACTCTCCAAGGTATAAACGATCAGGCATTTCTATTTTCACTTTAAGCGGTAACACAGATTTTTTTCGAAACCCGTTTATAAATTAGGAAGAAAGCGGTAGAGACGTGTTACTCGATCACAATTTTTGTAACGAATGGAAAGATGAAACAATAAAACACGCAAAGCGGCTCTTACTCTTTGTTTACAAAGGGTGGCCAAGTCATTAGCACACTTGTTTAAATTTCCGGAATTTCCCCTTAATCACTTCCGAAAGGGGTTTTTTCTAAATTTTATTGCTTTGACTTATACTAAAAAGATTTTTTGAAATTCCCAGAATTAATTAGATAAAATATTTCTTCGCTATGTTGATTGGTATTTAAGAATACTTGACATAAAAACCGTGCTTATGACTTGGCCACCCTCTGTACATTTTCACAAACGCTGACCGCGGCGAAGCGGATTGTGTCAAAGGCCGAACCAATACAGCGGCGATATCATTTAACAACATACTTTAGGTATAATTGAAATAAGGTGTATTTTATTTTTTTATTAGTCCATTTGAATCCTTTTTATTAACAAGAATGTACCGACGTACCGATTAGATCCGCGAATAAAAGAATCTTTAGCCGCGAATGTAGGAATTGGGTCGAATTTTTTAAATCCGCGAATAAAGAGCTTTTACTCTGTATTCTTCTGAATGGAAGTGAGGCTTCATTATTTCTACATCATTGCAGTCCAAGGCTCCTTCCTATACATGATGGAAATCTGTATTTGCTAAGCCAATCATGTTGTGCTTTCAAGTGTTCCTCAGAATTGGAAGGAAACTTTATTAAATGAGAGGCTTTATCTGTTATAAGTTTTACAACAGAATTTACTGTTTTGGAAACAGTACTCTGATGTACGCTAATATCTTCACCAACGCCAACGTGAAAGCCAGGATCCCCAACATATCTTAAAAAGATCCTCATCTTTTCTTGAGGTAATACTGCCCCTCCTCTTGTTTCAGTTTGAATGCATTAAATTATATGGATTTTCGAAACATTCGAGTAAAGACATAGAGTAACTACTTCCCAATAAAGTATTCACTTAACCACTCTATGTTTTTCTTCTCAAAACGGTAAAGCATTTTATAACTAGACTCCATATCCCTTCGCTTCTTGTAAACTTTTTCGGAATTAATTCGTAAAAATTCAGCCATTCCGATTGATTCAAAGTGAGACTCATGACTATAATCCTATTTACTCGTATTATAGCTGCAGAAGCAGAAAAGTATATTTACTAGATGGAGTGACCTCCTTGGGAATTAAAAAAAATTTTTTTTAAATGTTTTTTTATAATTATTCAATATAGTCCTCTTTTAGTTTGATACACTTATTCCAGCGATTTTCCGACTTCTTGATCCCGTCCGAAAAGTAATTTTCCGGAAGGTCTGCAAAATACTCCTCCGTGGGGTCGATGATTTCCTCGCGTGAGCTGAATTTTTTATTGATGAGCCATCTTTTGAGGTTTGGGAAGAGATAATAGTCCGAGGGATAAAAATCCAGTTACCAATCGACGCCAAAAGTCCGCCCGATTCCGCATCAGCAAGTCCAAACACTCTTTCGAGTGTTTTTGGCCAAACGTGAGCATTCGCGGCACCCAGCGGCAAGATAACTTTTTCATATGCAGAATATTGCCCAAAATATGGCGTGTGCGCTCAGTACTAATCTTTGTGGTATTTGCTTGCTCGCGCACCATCACTTTCCGGTCAGCATTTCATGTATTTTTTTTTGCCATTGTCCTCTGTAATCGCATCGGAGGGCCTGCCGCTGCGGACCTGATCGGTAGTGGAGTTGCGGCCACCACGAAACATAATATTTATCCAACTTTTCTTTTGTTTCCTTCGCCGTTTTGTCTCTCAAAAAATAACGTTTTATGAGAGAACGAAAATCGTTTTTGTTCATACTCAACATGATGCCAAACACGTCAACAACAATCAGCGTCAAAACAAAACTAAAGACAGTATCGCACTGAAATTTGGCATGTCTGCCTAAATATGAACGGACTTCAAGGCACCATAACCTTTATTGCAGTAGCAGCGCATTCTGGCGGTCAAGGAGGTCACTTTTCACTCCATCTAGTATTTATTAGTGAAATTCATTCGAAACTAGTATGTACTTTGTCCCCTAGTAAATGCTTATTCTCCAGCACTTGCTTAAGTTTTATGCATTTGAAAATCAAGTATTATTTACTTAAAAATCGTCTAGTTAAAGCATTTACTAGTTTTTATGCATGTGTTAAAGACTTTAAGGGGTGACCCCTTGACATATTTTGAGAAACAAATGGGTGGGGGTCTCAAATACATTACCACCGAGATACAGGGATATTAACAAAGCCTTAGGCTGCCTTGTTTTGACTCTTATTTATGCGTGTATGTTAACAAATGTGGTATCGTTGAACTTATTATTATGAGTGCTTTAATTGTATCAAAGACGGCTTTTACATAGCGCATGAGTTAGATGCGCATATTTTGGTTATTTTCTTTTGAACTGTCCTTCTGTGATCGCGCATTTTTACACGAAGCCTTTTTCTCATTCTTTGATTTTTCATTTTATTTGAAAGCTCTCTTTCATTCCATCTTTGGTGCTCAGTGTTGAATGTTGAAAGCAAAATAAATTATAAAAGCAAAAATGGCATTTGCAGAGCTAAACAATTTATTGGACTCTGCGGAAATGATTATTGATTGCATGGATAGCAACTGCAGCTCGGACGGGTATATTTCATAATTGAAAATGAGCTCGCTTGTTAGTTCTTTGGTCCATTTAAATTCATCCGCCATACTGAGATGTTGTGCTCGTAACAACAAATACGAGGGCGGGTCAATAAGATTAAAACACAGATTTTTTGATAAAAAAATAATTTTATTTTTCAACGTAGTCTCCCTTGAGCTCTATACACTTTGTCCAACGCTTCTCCAATTTTTTTATCCCTTCCAAAAAAAATAATTTGTCGAGGTCCTCAAAATAGGCCTTTGCGAGATGACTTCATCATTGGAGTCAAATCTTTTTCCACCAAGCCATTTCTTCAGGTTTGGGAACAAGAAGTAGTCGCTCGGAGCCAAATCTGGAGAATAGGGTGGATGAGGGAACAATTCATAGCCCAATTCATGGATTTTTGCCATGGCAACTGCACATGTGTGCACCCTTGCATTGTCTTGGTGGAAAAGAACTTTTTTCTTGGCCAAATGAGGTCGTTTTTTTTTTCAAATCGTCATTGAATCGGTCCAATAAGTTGGCATAATATTCCCCATTGATTGTTCTTCCCTTTTGAAGGTAGTCAATGTGGATTATCCCGCGTGCATCCCAAAAAAACAGTCGCCATAACTTTATTGGCTGACAAACCCACCTTGGCCTTCTTTGGCGCCGATTCACCCTTAGAAACCCACTGTTTTGACTGTTGTTTGTTCTCTGGTGTGTTGTGATGGATCCATGTTTCGTCCACGGTTACAAAACGGCGCAAAAACTGCTCCATATTGCGATTAAACAACGCCAAACCTTCCTGTGAAGTTGTTACACGATTGCGTTTGTGGTCGACTGTGAGCAAACGCGGCACCCATTTTGCGGAAAGCTTTCTCATGCCCAAGTGATCATTCAAAATTGAAACCACTGAGCCATGCGAGATCCCTACGGCTTCCACAATCTCTCGCACTTTCAATCTTCGGTCGGCCAACACCATATCGTGAATTTTTTCGATTGTTTCGGGTGTAGAGACCTCAACTGGGCGTCCAGGACGTTCGGCATCTTCAGTGCTTGTACGGCCACAACGAAATTAAGTAAACCACTTTTTTACCATTGAAATCGATGGTGCAGAGTCCCCATAGTATTTATCAAGCTTAGCCTTGGTCTCGGTAATGGTTTTTTTTCGCAAGAAATAATGCTTAATAAGCACACGAAATTCACTTTTTTCCATTTTCTCCTCAAATTAGTGAGTAGTCTGATAAAAATAGCTGTCAAACACAAACTAACTGACGCAGCAAGTTTAAATTTTGACAGGAGTCAACTGACAGCTGCCTGTTGACAGGAGCAGTGTTGCTGTTTCAGTAAAGAGGTCAGAAATTCAAAAAGGCACGGACTTATTGACCCGCCCTCGTAAAGCAAATGCGAAAAAGAAAAAATAAGGAGAAAAAGAAATGTCAAAAACATACAATGGAAATCTTGCCCGCCATGTATCTAGAAGATTTTTTTTGTGTCATTTTTCCTTTAGCACTTATTTGAATCTCTCTAAAAATGCGCTGTGTAAAAGCCGTCAAAGTAAATATTGCTCTAAAATTAATTTGCCAAAAGTTATTGAAAATCGAAAGTGATTTTTTTTTTTTTTAAGTTTAAAATTTTGACTCATAATTTTTGTTGGAAAACTATCTTATTAACCCCTACTTTTTGCAATTTTACAAACAAAAAAACTGCCAAGTCATTTCATCTCAAGTCAGTAGTTTTCAAGATACGACCCAACTTATTGAAACAGGTAAAGCATTAAATTAAAAATTGTTGAAAACGTTAGGAAAAAGAATACAAATATTGATTGCACATTTTCATTCATATTTTTATCATCAAACCACATATCACATCACTATTGCTCAAAGTGCACACCACATCGTCTTTGAAGGGCTCTTACAATGTCCATTCTTTCCAATTCTATGCTTCAAGTCATCCAATGTTGTTATTTCTGGTGAGTAAACAATGTCCTTCACCCACAGAATGGCTTCATTCCGAGTCCATACATGTGATCTAACTACTCTTTAACTGGATGGCCATAGTGTGCGGGGGCGCCATCCTACTGGTACACATTTGTCTGTTCTTTATTGCAGTGGGATGTCACCAAATTGTTCTGGTAATTTGTTTCGCAAAAATTTCAGATTGAGATTCGAAGGAAGCCGATAAGGTCCGATCAGCTTGTTACCTAATATGTCTGCCCACACGTTGACATTGCACTTATGCCGAAAAGCTCTGTGTTTCATGGAGTGGAGAGTTGCTTTCTTCTGCCCAGGTATACAAATTATGATGGAATGCATGCATTGCTTCAGAATGTAGAATTCTCCAGATGTAAGTTCTGCTTGGATTAAAATGCCTGCTTAGGTGCCTATTTGGCTGATTTCTGATATTATGTAAAACGTCTTCATAGCTGCGAACGCGTTCTGCTAAAGCAGGATGTGAGTCTCTCCACTATTTCCGCGTTGTTCTAGTCTCTCTCAACCTGGAAAAAGTTCTAATAAATGCTCTGCCATTTGGAGCACTCTTATGAGGGTATCGTCTTAGATATTCTAATCTCACTCGCTGCCGTTGCAGAAACCATATATGTATGCACATGTAGAAATTATGCCCGGTGGATTACTGATCGTTCTTTTTAAATGATTTTATTCGACTTTAACCCCAGAACCCCACCCAGGGTGCTGTATCACGCTGTGCTAAATTAAATAGATAATATTTTTTTTAATACTGGCAGCACGTGCTCGTTATTTTTTCTATTCTCTTTTAAGTTTTTATCCTCTATTTTGTGCTAGTTGTCAATTAACTGTCGGACCGGTAACTTATAGAAATAATTAATGCAGGGTGTTCTAGCACCCTTGGGTAGTAAAATCGGCAGTAATTAGAAAATTGTTTCGCGTTTATTTGCGAGTGTTTATTTCCTGGGATGTTCTGTTTTTGTTATTAGAAACACGAAATGAGCTATTACTGCTCGATGAAGATGGTTTGGCTTAAGGCCGTCCACCAGATTGACGTTTATCTAGTATATTTAAAAAAAAAAAGAAAAAAAAGTAAATAAAAATGAAAATGTAATAAGTCTAAGGACTGAAACGAATAAAATCTGTAAATTTTAATACGGGCTATACTTCCAATGCGTAAAAATCGCAATCCCATTTTGTACCCAAATTAGCCTGTATATTCTCTAGTTTCAGTTTGTTATTGATTTTAGTTCGTTGCGGTTTAAAATATTTATAAAATATGAGTCAAGAGGAACGCCGTAAAAGGATCATCGACAAATGACTCGGAAATACTTGGCGTCCAAACCATTTCATCGCAAAAAATTTAAACATAGCACGCAGTACAGTGGATTCTGTTATTAAACGATATTTGGAAACGTTGAAAGTTGAGCGAAAACAAAAAAGTGGAGCACATGATACAAATTTGGACAGGAAAATAGTGGGTACCATCATAAAAAACCAGACTATGTCATCCAGAGATGTTGCTCGGAAATGTAATACCAACCAAACAATGGTATAAAGATCTAAAAAACGTAACGGTCTAAAAACACGAAAAAAACAAAAAATACCAAAAGTTACTGAAAAGCAGAAAAAAGTCATAAAAACACGAGCCCGAAAGCTATACGAGTTGATCGGCAACAAGAAAGCGTGCTTGGTTTTGGATGACGAAACTTATGTCAAAGCCGACTTTATTACTCTTCCAGGTACGCAGTTTTACAACTCGTTTGAAACTGAGATTCTTCCGCAATCAACAACATCGATTGGGATGGAAAAATTCGGGTCAAAATATCTCGTTTGGCAGGCCATTTGCCAATGTGGACACAGAAGCTCATCGTTTATTACAACGGGAACAATTAACGGAGAAGTGTACATTAACGAGTGCCTAAAAAAACGGTTGATTCCTTTCTTAAACAAACACGAGGGTTCAACAATATTTTGACCAGACTTAGCTTGAGCTCACTATGCTCATGCGACGTTGAGCTTTCTTGTTGCTAAAAATGTCGACTTTGTTCCAAAAGACACGAATCCACCCAATGTTCCACAGTGCCGTCCCATTGAAAGGTATTGGGCTTTGGTCAAAGATAAATTGAGGAAAAGTGAGCAGTGTGCAAAGGACGTAAAAGATTTTAGTGCTAAATGGAAAAGAGCGTCCAAAAAGATCACGGATGTAACTGTCACCAACATTATAGAGGACATTCGAAAGAAGTTGAGGAAAGAATGGGAACCCAAATAAGTTTTTTTATTTTTTGTAATTGTGAATGAATTTAATAAAAACAGAGCTTTAAAACAAATAAAAAAAATTCACATGAATTATGAAAATATTTGATTTTTTTACTTTGAAGTTTCCAAATTTTATTCGTTTCAGCCCTTATGCACAGTGATTGCGTTCAAAAATCGCCTTCTAAAATCCGGTTTCTGTAACGAAAGGCAGCTGTAGAGTCGTTGTATAAAACTTCCCACCCATAACTACCGTTCAATATATTAATAACCTCATCTAAGTCCAGCAAAGTGACTCCGAAATATCTCACGCGGAATTCTCTTAAAATAGGACATCTTCCGATGAAATGGTAAACATCATCCCTCTCTTTAAAGTTGCATAGGTCACAGATAATTGGAAGATCCGACAAGATTATACGGACCAAGTTCAAGCCCCGGGCAGTATACGACCATCATTTACACGTAATACAATGATAAATGAATTACGAGCCTTACTTGGGTTGCACTACTTGTCTGGTGTTTTGACCATGAATGATATGACAACGAAGTAATTGTTTGACAAAGATACAGGAGTACCTTTCTTTAGGGCTATAATATCTGGTTTGAGATTGGAGTTCCTAAGAAATTACTTACGATTTAACAATAAAAATACAAGAAAAGACCGCCGTAAAAATTATCGTCTTTCTCCAGTCAGAGAACTGTTTGACCATATAATTCAAAAGTTTTAACAATTACAATATATTCTCCGACTGATTATTGTACCATGGATGAACAACTGATGGAGTTTCGCGGGCGTTGCCCATTTCGTATGCACATTCCAACATTCCAAATAAGCCTGACAAATCCGGTCAAAAGATTATTATGTACAACGAGGGTTGTCTGAAAAGTTTCGACGTAACGTAAGATAGCGGCACTCGCCAATAACAGCTAGTGCATGCTAGTTGTGCATCTTTTGACAGTTACTTACCGAAGTTTCAGTCATTTTGGATGCGCAGTTTTTAGTTGACAGTCGTTTGAGTGACTCGATGTGAGTGTTTTTTGTGAAAATGGAAAAAATTGAGTATCGAGCTGTTATTAAATTCTCGTTTTTGAAAAGCAATACGGCTACGCAAATCAAAAATGAGTTGGACTCTGTGTATGGGGACTCTGTCCCATCATTTATTTACCACAGTGAAATTTTGGGCAGCTGAATTTAAACGTGGCCGTAAGAGCTTGGGAGATGATGAACGTTCAGGACGCCCAAAACCTGCAACCACTGACGATAACATTGCTAAAGTTCACCAAATGGTGTTAGACGACCGCCGAATTAAAGTGAGAGAGATAGTAGAGGTTATGAAAATATCCAAAGAACGTGTTTATTACATATTAAATCAAGATTTAGCCATGAGAAAGCTGTCCGCGCGTTGGGTACCGCGTTTGCTTACGTTAGACCAAAAACGTGTTCAAATGAACATTTCCACCGCTCTGTTGACGCAGCTTTGGCTCCGATTAATTACTTAATTAACGTAATTGACGGCCCGAAACAGAAATTCAGTAAAAACAATGGACTGCAAAGGGCGAGCCGGCTCCAAAAAAAGCGAAAACTGTTTTTTCGGCTGGGAAAATGATGGCGACTGTTTTTTGGGATAGTAAAGGAGTTATCTTAATCGATTATCTTGAAAAAGAAAAAAGTATTACAGGAGCATACTACGCATCATTACTTGCCAAGCTGAAGGCAGAAATTGCGGAAAAACGGCCACATTTGCAAAAAAAGAAAATCCTGTTTCACCAAGACAACGCACCGTCTCACACCTCAGCGGTTGCCATGGCGAAAATCCATGAATTACGGTTTGAATTGCTGACCAACCACCTTTTTCACCAGATCTAGCCCCAAGCGACTTCTTTTTGTTCCCTCATCTAAAAACTGCGCTCGGAGGACAGAGATTTTCGTCAAATGAGGAGGCAATCACCTTCGTGAACAATTATTTTGTAGAGAAAAACGCCAAGTACTATTTGGACGGGTTAGAGAGATGGGAGCATCGCTGGGAGAAGTGTGTAGAGTTACAAGGAGACTATGTAGAAAAATAAAAAAAAAATTTGACAAAAAATGTCTTGTATCATTGTTCGGACAACTCTGGTATATACACTTTGTGACGCTAAAACATCTTACATGATCAATGTAGAAGTATATTTGGGCAAAGAATCAACGCCGAGGAACCAACCTGTTGCAGATTATTATCTTCAGATCCTGACTCAACCTATTCACGGATCGAACAGAAACCTGTAATAATTGGTTCACGTCCATACCATCGACAACCACTCTTCTGAACGAGAACAGTATAACTGTTGTTGGAACATTGAGATAAAATAGAAAAGAAATACCGGAGTTATTCAAAAACAAATACAGTTTTGAAAATATCCTCTGCAATGTTTGCTTTTAGTGGACCCCTAAATTTACTATCATTCTGTCCACCCGAATGCCCTAAAAACGGGAATTGTAAATTTATTATCTACAGTACAATGCACATTTCTCCTGATAAGGATAAAACTGTAACATTATCGGAGATGGTGGATCTCTAGAATAAAACAAAAACCGGGATCGATGCATTTGACCAACTTTGCCACAGATACACAGTATCTCGAAAAACTCCATGGTGGCCATTATGTGTATTTTATAGCCTTCTAAATGCAGTGGGTATAAACTCCATGATATTTCTGAAGTTTACCTCGGCTGAAAATAAAGAAAAAATTCTCAGCAAAAGAACCTATTTTATTTGACGACATTAGCAATGGAATGCATACTACTGCGGCTTGAAGAACGAAAAAATTGGCCTACTCTACACAGCAATATCCGCCAAATGATCACTGAAGTTTTAAAGATACCTGATATGCCGGTACGACCGACATTTGAAGTTCCAAAACAAGGACGATGTAGATTTTATCCGTACTCGAAGGACCGAAAAAGTAAACCTTTTTGTGCGTTGGTCTTCGCCACTTCCTCGTCACAGTAGTATTGAATAAAATTCGCCCACATACACAAACCGTGTCTACCTATTCCATCATCGAGGATACTATGAACTAAACGTCAAAATCCAGTTAAAAACTACAAACTGGTTATGCAAATGATTTTGCGTTCTTTTCAGATTATTTCATAAGATCTGCTTTGTTTCTTTTTTTTCATAAAAGGGCCCTGTATTTTTTTTTTACCTGAAATTATGAGCGTGTCCTATCCTAAGCGGTCGCTTTTTTGTCTATTAGGGGTCATAAAATGAATGTTTTTTTAAAAATAAATTTATTAGATTTACATTACTCAATTATAAATTTATTTTGCGGAAAAAAATTTCCAAGCAGCTTTTAACTAGTTATTATTATTATTATAACTTTATTAACAAGGAATAAATTACAATGTTAATATAAAAGGTTAGCACTAGCTACCAGGGCTTTCGGCTAGAAGCATTAAGAAAACTAGAGAATTAAAATATCAGTTACGATATTCAGTTCGGTTAATAATAAGTAAACGTATTCAATATTTTTTTCTGAGGGAATTTTAAGAAGGTCTAGTAGAGATCTATTATGAATTATTTTTTCGGATACTCCCTTGACTCGATTGCATTCATAGATGAGATGTTTCATTGACATTGTTTCGTTGTTGCAACATAGATGCCACCGCTACGGTTCGGTTTTTGTCAATAGATAACCGTGCGTAAGATTTGAGTGCCCTAAGCGGAGTCGAAGGAATAATTTGATTTTCTTCTTTGAAAAGATGATTGGGTAGATGGCCTATTTGGCGTCCACATTTATTGCTGCATAGTGGTGGGTGTACAGTTTCCAGTCTTCTATCCTTTTGTACTCCCAGTGCCTTATAATTTGCCTTCTTATGTCCTTATTCGATTGGACGTAGAAGGAAACTAGAGTTTCTGCTGTAGCCGATTTTGCAAGTCTATCAGCTGCTTCGTTGCATTTGATACCTATGTGTCCCGGTATCCACATAAGCCTGATTTTACTATTGCTACCGATAAGTCGGTCCCGGATGGTTTCAGCTATTGGTGTGCTGCTGTTAATATTTTTAATGGCTGCTAATTTTAAGGCCCTGAGTATTCGCAGGGCTTCAGCTGATAGAACAGAGGCGAATTCTTCAAGCAGAAATTAGTTTTTGATCCATCAGTAAAAAGGAGGTTCCAATTAGCTTATTGTTTGCTGTCCATTTGCTGAGCTCTGTGGGTGCTGCGCCTACGCAGATGACCTGCTCCTCATCCTCGAGGGCCAGTCTAGGGCCGAAATTGAGGTATTAGGAGAAAGAGCTCTAGCAGTCGTTGCTGAATGGGGAGAGAGCGTTGGGGTAAGTGTGTCGCAGGATAAAACTGTTTCAATGAAGCTCAAGGGCAAATTGAATGTAAGACGTCGGGCTCCTGCGATACGTCTGAACGGCGTTGGCATTAGATGTGTGACTGAGGTCACGTATCTGGGCATAACGATGGGTGAGTGTATGAACTTCATGCCTCACCTAGTTCGAACCAGACAACGCATGCTGAGTGCTGTAGGCCAGGTAAGGCGCATTTTGCGATCCGACTGGGGACTCAGCAGGCGTTCTGTTCGTATCATATACGATGGCCTTTTTGTTGCCTGTGCAACATATGGAGCATCGGTATGGTACGACCGAGTTATGACTGTTGATGGTCGAAAGCGGATCCTGGCTTGTCAAAGAGTCGCCTTGCTTGGCTGTTTACCGGTGTGCCACACTGTCTCCACAGAGGCAATGCAGGTCTTGCTGGGAGTGCCACCTCTGGATCTGGAAGTGATACGTCGTGGTATTGCTTTCAAGATCAGAAAAGGTCTCCCTCTAAATGAGCGCGATTGGGTTTCCCCGGAAGAAGTGGATGGCCTATCCCTGAATCAGCGTAAAACCTTGCTTCACGCATGTGTTCTATCTAGATGGCAATCTAGATGGGATGCTAGCGAAAATGGTAGGGTTACTTACGGCTTCCTAAGGGATGTGCTAACCATGAGAATTTTTCCTGAACGGAATTTTAACCTCAGCCTGGGCTGTTTGTTGACCGGGCATGGCTCTCTCAATGCATTCTTGCATAAGAGGGGGCTTAGCGAGGTTGCGAGCTGCTCATGTGGAGCTACCTATGAGGACTGGCTTCATGTCCTATGTGAGTGTCCCAATTACGCTGACATAAGGAACTTGCAGGCTATGGGCATCACCTTTAATGGTGAGACCTACGATGTCAGTGGAATTATCACTGATACCGTACGGTTTGAAAGAACCCGTAGTTTTGCAAAAGATGTATTCAATAGAAGGCGCAGTAGGCAGCTAGCGGGAAGATTATAGATTTTCAAATTGTTGCAAGGCCGCCAGTCCTGGGCAGTGAGGTGCCCAACTGGAAGTAACCTCAAGGTTGCGAAGCTCGACCGGAAGCTATATTCTGGTACCACGGGAGGTCAGGAGCCCCCGGAACTATGGTTCCGGCCTGACCTAGGAGTTGGCCCCCTTGTGGGAGTATCGTGGTGGCTGTAGGTTTAAACCCAAAATCGCGGGGAGAATGGACCGAATGGGTCTTGGACATCTCATGGCTTAGCATGTGTGTAGTTTACTACGACCTGTGCTAAACCATGGGATTGCTATGGAACCAATTGGTCTGCTCGATGTGGAGTTGCATTGCAACCGGGTGCCATGACCCACAGAATGGCTGAGGTATTAGATAGCCCTCGACCCTTCACCAAAGGAGAAGTTCGTGCCTTACACACGACTTCGAATCTGGTACTGGTGGTAGTACTTGTACTACCCGAAGTGCGCTTATCAACGCATTATTTTGATATCTTGTGCGAAGACGCACCGTAGGCTTAAGCCCTCACGGCAGGTACCTACGTAAAACACAAGAGACATCTGTCCATTTGTTGATATTCATTATCTGTAGTAGATGTTTTCGGGAACGCGTTGAGGTGGGTATTGAAGCAGTCGTGGTTAAGCGTCCATGGTGGGTAAAATGGATTTTTGCATTTCTCGTTGATAATGGAATGCCGATGTTTTCAGCGTGCATTACACCGTTGTAAATCGATGATGGACACTTAGGTAATTTCCTGCGACCCAGAGTTTTTTTGATGTCGACGATAAGGGGCTTAACTTCTGTATTAGGAATGAGATAAAGTGATCAAATCGCTGTTCAATGGATGGAAGTCCGGCTTCAGTTGGGATGTTTTCTATGGGCGTACTTCTGAAGGCTCTTTGTCTGAGTTGTATGGCTGCATGATACGTTGATTTTATGAGCGCCAGCGATGATTGTGAGCATTTCCCTTTAAACTAGTTAATTTTACAGGGTTGTTGTAAAAGAATATACCATTTTTGAGTTTCGTAGTTTGAACAAGTTGGGACGTATCTTGAAAACTACTGACTTGAGATAAAATGGCCTGTCACATTTTTTCCAAGACATTATGATACAAAGTCAAAATTTTAAGTTTTTGAAAAAAAAAAAACACTTTTGACTTGCAATAACTTTTGACACATTAATTTTATGGCAGCATTACTTTCAAATTTGCTGCCATACACCCATAAATTTGAAAGATGTTATTTTCATTTGTTTATATATTTATTTAATCAAATAATTTACAAATAAATTTACAAATTATTTACAAAAGTCATCTGGCCATCAAGGCCATAAAGGATGCCGTACTTTGGAAAAAGGAAAAATATAGATCGTACGTATAATAAAATTCAAAAGTTACTTTTAACTATGACAAAGAATTCAAATTACTAATTATCATTGAGTTTTAGTGGAAATAATAAATTTAATTTAAACAAAATTTAACAAAAGGAGAGAGTAAGAAAAGAAAGATTATACTTCATTAAATGTTGTGTGTTGTGTATTGAAAGGAGCACGAAACGCAGTTTTGATGGTTCCGATCTTTTGCGGACATACATATATTCGGGTTACTGGTGTTTACAGCCATAAATTTTATTGTTTTAATACAAACTTACAGAAGCCCTGTAATTTTTGTTTTTAATCGACGACTTCAGTGTCATGAACTCCTGGTTATGTCTGTCAGTAAACTGCGGTCTACTTTTGTGTTAGTGGAATGCGTCAATTGTTGCATTGCGGAACGTGTATTCATTGTTAGTGTGTTGATACCGTATTGTCCATTGTAATATAGTCTCGTCCATTAGCTTTAGATACCTGTTAATCTTCTCGTTTAAGAGATTCCTGTTGGACGATACTTTGAGCGAGTTCGAGGAGAGTGCTTTTTGGAGAAGTGTGTCGACCGTACCCTAATATAATTTTTGATCAAACTCCTTCAAGTTCATTTGAAACTGAAATTGCGGTGCTGAGACTGCAATAATCTCTGTCATATACGAGCGTGCGTAGGCAGTTTATAGAATGTTGATTCGTGCCTGCCAGTTGTAACCGTATGTTGAATAGCAGTAGATCCAGATATGAGCCATAGCTGGGAAGTAACCGACTTCCGTCGCTTTTAAACCGAGTCGGTACATAACACTGCTGACCACACCAATTAAGTAATAGGCATCTAGTGTTTGGTGTACTAGATGGGGTGAAAAGTAACCTCCTTGGGAATGAACAAATTTTTTTTTTTAAATGTTTTTTTTATTTTATTCAATATAATCCCCCTTTAGTTTGATACACTTATTCCAGCGATTTTCCAACTTCTTGATCTTGTCCGAAAAGTAATTTTCCGGAAGGTCTGCAAAATACTCCTCCGTGTCGTCGATGATTTCCTTGCGTGAGCTGAATTTTTTATTGATGAGCCATCTTTTGAGGTTTGGGAAGAGATAATAGTCCGAGGGATCCAAATCCAGTTGCCAATCGACGCCAAAAGTCCGCCCGATTCCGCATCAGCAAGTCCAAACACTCTTTCGAGTGTTTTTGGCCAAACGTGAGCATTCGCGGCACCCAGCGGCAAGATAACTTTTTCATATGCAGAATATTGCCCAAAATATGGCGTGTGTGCTCAGTACTAATCTTTGTGGTATCTGCTCGCTGGCGCACCTTCTTTTTCCGGTCAGCCAACACCATTTCATGTATTTTTTTGGCATTGTCCTCTGTAACCGCATCGGAGGGCCTGCCGCTGCGGACTTGATCGGTAGTGGAGTTGCGGCCACCACGAAACTCTCGAAACCAATATTTGACGGTGTAATCTGACGGAGCATTAGCGCCATAATATTTATCCAACTTTTCATTTGTTTCCTTCTCCGTTTTGACTCTCAAAAAATAATGTTTTATGAAAGAACGAAAATTGTTTTTGTCCATACTCAACATGATGCCAAACACGTTAACAACAATCAGCTGTCAAAACAAAATTAAAGACAGTATCGCACTGAAATTTGTGGCACGGACTTCAAGGCACCATAACCTTTTTTGCAGTAGCAGCGCATTCTGTCGGTCAAGGAGGTTACTTTTCACCCCACCGAGTATTACGAGTATTTGTTTTTGCCGTTTAAATCTCCGCGGACTATGCAATAAAAATTCCTCCGATTCCAGCATTAGGATTTGAAAAGGTGTCTCCAGTTCTAAGATGAATAAGGTGTTTGAGTAGCTTCATGAGATGGTGTTACGGAGTTGGGTTGATTTCTTCTTACAGTTGTACATTTTGTATTCCTCATTTTGTGCCTTAGGTTTAGCTTTGTTTCGCTAACCAAAGGGACTTGGCATTTGAGTAAGTTAAACAGTGCGGGTTTTCGTTCGATGC
Source organism: Volucella zonaria (assembly GCA_963966105.1). NCBI lineage: Eukaryota > Metazoa > Arthropoda > Insecta > Diptera > Syrphidae > Volucella > Volucella zonaria. Next base: position 36,231,870 of record OZ014534.1, on the reverse strand, counting down.
TTATCAGTGAATTTACATTCAACGCAAGTACCCTAAGGGTTCGCTCCACCATGTTCCTGCCCATTATGGCGGGAGGTGCAGGCGTGGCCTGCTCTTGTAGCTGAGCCATCAGCAGCCGTCAGGTACCGTACCGTACTTCTACTACCTGCCGCCATTTGAACCAGAGCACTGGTGGTCATTTAACCTCCGCGTTTTGCTGCCGAACAATATTTATTTTCCGTATGTACTGAAACTTAGGACAACCCCGATAATTTCCGGTGTGTTCCAAGTTCTTACACAAAACGCATGAGAGCTAGTTTTGCCAGACACTACATCTCTACCCAGAGCGCATTGCTCGAACTTGTGATTCCTTCGGCACTTAACAGTTATATTTCGCAATTCAACGCGGAGTGTTCGAATTTTCGGCAACGAATACATTGTAAAATGCTTGCGCTCCTTTTTAAATATACAACCTGGTAGTCTAGGACTTTAATATTCTTTAGGCCCTCCAGTTTGATGTTGGGATTGAGCTCTACCAAGTACGCTAATACCCGTTTCTCCCTTTTGGCTCTAACTGTGGTAACGGGCTTAAATCTAACAAAAGTGAGTTCGTCGCACTATTTCTCTTTGAACATTGCAAGGAGTTCCTCCGGATCGCTAGACGGTTGTATATCACGACCATTTTGCACTATCTAATTTGTATCAGAATACATCCTGTTATTGATGGTTTCCGTTTTTCGGCGTTAAATATTACATTGGTGTACTGACAAATTAGCATCAACTATTTATTAACTCCAACGATTGCTCTTTTGAAAATTCGACTTGATTTGAGTTCTTAAAACTTTTCCTTGCCTTCTTTTTAGATGTACGTCTACCAAAGGTAGATAAGCAAAGATCTTTCTCTTTTGAGCCTGCCTTTGCTTGCGTTAGAAGTTGCACTTCGATACGAGCTAATATTTCTTAGATCTCGGCATAACGAAGAAAAAACTCGCAAGAGATTCAATCGCCGAAATATGTATATTGAAGATGGTCAGGGACGCCCGTTAAAAGGGACTAATTTGATATGTTAATTAAAAAAAATCACCGCCCAGCAACATTCCATCGGCTGTCGTACACGAAGAGGATATGACAGATTTTCCGGAAGCAGAAGTTAGCGAAGCAATAAAAAGGATGAACCGAGGAAGTGCAGTCGGGCCGGAGCACATACCCTATGAAGTATAATATAAAGGTTGAAATGACAGTCAATACCGCTTTTTAGGGGGTCGGTTATATGACTATTGACAAAAAGCATCACAACGCTGCGAAAGATCCTCGTTTCACCTTCATCGATTTGGAAAAACGTTTAATAGAGTTGCCACAGATTTTTTTATGTGCGGCGTTAAGATCTCAAAATGAATCCAAGGCTACATAATATATTTCCAACTAACGGCTATATATACGGTATTCGATTGTTAGCGAATTTAGCCTTGATGCAAACGTTCGCTTACGTATCGGAAGCTTAAGTTTTCTTGCTTGAATCTGCCGCGTATGACAAACTCACATCCGAATAAGCGCTGTTTCTGTCCCATATAGCAATCACCATAATAGATATCATAATTTTTGATACTCGTTTTGCTCGGCATCCCATCGCACTACCTAGATGGCGGTGATATCTGCGTGATAGTAGTCAAGGGCCTCTTTTAATTCTTCGACTGTACTGTTAAGGAACTGAATATTCCACGTACAGACCCAAAGATCGTTGACGTTTAATTGTTTTCCAGGGCCGTCAACCAAGGATCCGCTATTATCCGAAGCTATTAGCTGGTTCGTTAGATTTTCTTTTCCTCTTCCATATGGAATTGTGAGCCTGATCACGGCGTAGGTCAGTATTATGCTACTTGTCAAGCATGCTTTTGTCATTTTAGCCTGCATGAGTAATGATTTACTCATTGTATATCCTCCACTACTCAGCGTATATACAGACGGGACCGAAAATAATCCGAAGAATTTTTCTCTCAAAGCAGCCAAGAGCACCCTCATCCATTTTTGATAAAGTCCATGCATCAACGCCATAGAGCAGGACTAGGATAAAGATCTTATATAGGGTCACTTTTGTTGTTGGAGAGAGGGCTTGTCTACTCGGTTGCCTTCCTAGTTCAAAGAAGCAGCTATTGCCAAGAGTTATTCTTCGTTTGATCTCGGCGTTGGTGTCGTTGTCTGAATTGATACCGGAGGCTAGGTAGACAAAGTCCGCTCTGCATGACCCAGCCATCTCAGTCGTTGGACCGTCACTTTTCTAGCTAACTTGATATCACTGTACAGCCCCTAGAATTCGATTCGTCGTTGTATCTCCTCCTCCACTCACCGCCTATGCAGACCGTACCGAAAATCATCCGAAGAATTTCCCTCTCAGAGCACCGTCCTCCATTTTTGATAAAGTCCATGCCTCTGCACCATAGAGCAGGACTGGATTAGTAAGGTCTTACATATATAGGATCATTTTTGTTGTGCGAGAGAGGGCTTTGCTAGTCAATTGCCTTCTTAGCTCAAAAAAGCAGCTATTGCCAAGAGTTATTCTTCATTTGATCTCAGCACTGGTGTCGTTGTCTGAATTGATTGCCGAGCCTAGATAGACAAAGTCCTTAAATACCTCAAAGTTATATCTGTCGAGTTTGACATTCTCGTTGACCGTTAAACCCATCATTGCCGATTCCGTCTCAATACTCACAAAAACTGCCACAGACATCACGCTGCTTTCTTCCAATTATATCAATATCAAAGGCGTATGCCAGTAATTGTATGGACTTTTCAAAGATTGTGCCCTTTGTGCTGGCGCGTGAGTTTTGCACTATTCTTTCAAGAATAATGTTAAAACAGGGGTTTGGTTGTTGTGGCCGAGTGACCCAACACATTAAAGGCGGGATCTCTGACGCCTTTTTGGCAATGCTCCCACTGGTCTCCGATACTCGATGCTGGCGGCATACAACCTCTTAGGGCATTAAAGGAGGCTGGATCGGAAAAGTATTTGACGATATCTTTCGATTGTAGCCGACCGACGTCGAATTTCCTCACAGTATTAGCCTGCCTTTGAGATTTTCGGATGCAACCGTACCAACGTAATGGTCCGAGTCGTTGTTGCTCCCTCGGAACTTTCGGACATCCGTAATACTGGAGGAATGCCTTGAGTCGATCGCAATGTGTCCAATCTGGTTGACGGTTTATTGATCAGGACTTCTCCAAGTCCCCTTATGAATATCGAGGTGCGGGAATCGCGTGCTAGCTACCACAATGCCTGAATCCGTTATCGGAGCTGATGTCGTGCAGGCTATAGTTTCCGACAGTACTACCAAAGATGTCCTCTCTTTCTAGCTTCGCATTAAAGTTGCCGAGGATAATTTGAATATCATAGCTAGGGTAAGTCTTGTCCAAGCGCTCGTAGAAGCCAACTTGAGTGTTATGTTTTTCCTCTGTGCAGGTGTGCGAGCATAAGACTAAGGTTGGTAAATTTAGTCTTAATACGGATTGTTACAAAAGTTCTTTAGTACCGCGTTCCAATAAGCTGATAAAATAAAACCAGTCAATTCTAAAATTCTAATTCTGTTTTAGTTTTGAGTACCCAAAGGAGCTGACTGAGAATATCCAGTACTATTATATTGTGCATATAGAAGCGGCTATCAGTTTCTACCATTGACCGTTGCGAACAGAGGTCTTAACTAGGATTCCATTGCAATATGGCAAGAATGACATTGAAAAGCGCGTTCTTTCACATTGATACTGTAAAGGTATTGTTAGGCCAAATAGTTTAAGTCTACAGAATAAAACATCGCCTTCAAAGATCACAAAAATATTCGAATGGTTTTCTGATCTCCAAAGGATGCATTCAAGCAAACTTGCTTTGGTGAAACAAAACCGCGCTAAAATCGTTGTTAGCCAATCAACCAACGAAGTAATCAAACAACTAAGATCTACCAAGTATATTTTTAGATGATTTTTAAGATTTATTGTTAAGATGTCCTTACAAAACGACATAAATATTTACTACACAGTAGTACAATATTACAAAGTGTATAAGTAGATATGGTAAGTATGACAGTATATAAAAAAATATGTATTTACATCAAATGAATGAATTAAACTATACTTTTTCGACAAAGTAAACGGAAATAAACAGGATTTACACTTAAGATTGCTGCTTCCCATCGGTCTTCTTACTGGGGGTTTTATTGATTTCCACGTCGTTTGACTCCTCTTCCCTGTTATGTCTTACGCTTAAGTGAGCCGGTCCAGTTTGTTGAATTTGAACGATTCTTTCGTTGCCCTTCAATGCTTTCGCCGGTGGTGGTGACTTAACCGTCAAGATACCATCTGTTGAAATAGTCGAAACCACATCTTTGGCATCATAGCCCTTTGGCAGATGATATTTACGCACAAATTGACGACTTATTGAGCCATGATCGTCCTCGCGGTCTTCGTGCTTTCCTTCAACCACAACGTGGTTACCAACTGTTTTAACTGTTAACTCGTTTGGCTTAAAATGGCTGACATCCATGCATACTTGGAATCCATCTTTCCCAACTGAGGGAATCTCCCTTGTATCATGTTTGCCTTGCATCAACTGATATGACCTTTGGTATGGCGAAAAACGGCGTCGTGGGCTCACTTGAATGGATGCCATTCGTGGACGATAGATGTCACATGGATAGATTCCGAATCCGAAGTCATCCCAGTTCGAAACTGCCTCTCGTTGTTCATCCAGCTCACGAGCTAGACTGGTTAACAATGGAAGTAGGGACATTTTACTGAATTTTTCGGGTTTACTTTCTTTTACTAATAAACAACCAAAACCACTTTTTTGTAAAACTTTTTAAATGGATAGAAATCTCCTCAATTCTCCTCAAACAATTCGACTTGTCAATTTCTTAACAAATACTGAAGAGAAAAGTGCACTCTTCTCAGTATATATACGATTTCAGCGCTGAATACAGAAAAAAAGAGAATGTTCAAGCAGAATCTAGCATTTCTCGAACTAAATTGAACTTTAAAGAGATTTTGGGTTTGCTCTTTAGATTTCATAGTAATTTCGAGAGATTTCTGGATTTCTTTTAAAAGTACATCCATACATGCATATGAATAAGAAATTTATTAATCACGTACTCTTAGCATTCTTTTGTTGTGTTTGCCGGTACGCTTAGTCATCGATTGTTTTGTTTTGAATCTAAAATTAGAAGACGTTAGGGTAGGTCAGTAAATCAAGCACTACGCTGACGCTATTAAACAAGAAATAGAGTAGTGAGTCTTTAAGAAAATTGTTTGGACACATTATGGAGGTATTTTTATTTTGCAATTCAATTTTATGTAAGTAGGTATTTTTATTCTTCGCAAGAGTGGATGGACATCCAATGACATTTTAAATTCATTTAAAGTGATGCAATTTCAGGATTTCCTGTGAATGCCTTTAATGTCGTACTCTATTTGTTGTTTTTTTTTTCTTTCTTTTTTTTCGGATGAGCTTCACAAGATTCCAGACGCTTTGCTTTTAGAGTTATCGCAGATAAAATTGCAATTGAAAATACGCTTAACATAACCGATTACCGAGTTTCGAATACCTACATACATACCTATGTAGATACACACAAATGTAGGTGCATACCACCTTGATCAAAAGGTGGAATTTATTCAGAAAATTAAAAATACAAGTTTATTCATCTAAATCTATATTGTCCTTTTCAAAGTAATCCCCATCGACTGCAACACACTTATGCCAACGCTTAATCCGCTTTGCCCGTAGTGGCTTTTTAATTCGATTGAACAGAAAGAAGTCACGGGGAGCCAAATCAGGTGAATTCGGCGGCTGTTGGATGGTATTTGTTGCATTTTTCGTTAAAAAATTACGAATAATGATGGCACTGTGTGACGGTGCGTTATCATGGTGCAAAATCCACGAGTTTCTACCCACAATTCTGGTCTCTTTCGGCGAATTGCTTCACGCAAACGTCTCATAACGCCCAAATAATACTCTTTGTTTACTGTCTGGCCTTCTGGCAAAAATTCATGATGTCTCGGCTCAATTGCCAGATGTCTGGATTGCGTGTCGTACTGGAAAATCATTTGGAAATGATTTTGGCGGTATTCTTTGGATCTCCGTCTTGCTGGAATACAAAGTTGTCATCAATTCCCAATAATTCAGCGCTTGAAAGCAAATTGTCTTGCAAAATCTGGAGATAATCTTCCTTTCTCATAATTCCTTCAATGAAATTTAGATTTCCATAGCCGCCTCAAGACATGCAACGGCAAATCATTTGATTTCCTAAGTAAAATTTACGAATAAAGTATCATGGATACCATAATAAATGGGAGAAGATTCTTATCTCCACCATGTTTAACAGTGGGTCGTAAACATTCTTTTTTAAAACGCTCTCCTTGCTTCCTCCAAACGCGTGTTATACCGTCAGAACCAAAAAGTGAAACTTTGCTTTCATCCAACCAAATAACTTTTTTCCAGTCCTCAGGAGACCAAAACACCTTTTCTTTAGCCCATTCAAGTTTTCGTTGTTCATTCTTTTTGGAAATGAATAGCTTCCTAATTGCAACTTTTCCTTTGTACCCTGCCGCATTTATGCGGTTTCTAATGGTTTGACTTGTAAGTTTAACGTTAAATCCATCTTTAATGTCAACTGCGATTTTGTTTGCTGATATTCGTCGATCTTTCTTGACCTCTCTTAAAATAACTTCATCAATTTTGGTCGTTGTTTTTCTTTTACGCCCCCTGCCACCGAGATTTTTAATTTTTCCAGTTTCTTTATACTTCTTCACAATAGATGCTATAGTATTTTTATTAATTTGAAGATGTTTGCTTATTTTTTTATATCCCAATCCCTTCTTATGAAAATCCACAATCTTTTGCCGAATACCACGGCAAATTTCCTTTCCTTTGACCATTTTTAATACTTTCAGACTTAAAACCGGCTTAAAATAAATTGATCACTACACGCTCTCTTTTAAAAATAAAAATAATAACCAGGCGACCCGAAAATTAGAATTTAGTGTATGGGGTGTGAATATTTTTTTTGGCGTAAAAAAGGGAAGTCTTTCTTATTTTATATTGTATATTTAGTATTATAATTTTTTCTTTATTACTTTTACTTAAATCAAAATTGTTATTGAATTACTAAATAAATATATTTTTTTCAAAAAAATTGAATTTGTTTTCTTCAAGATATTGAATAATTTGTAATTCTTTATGGGGGGTGTGAATAATTTTTTAACCAACTGTATATGTACCTATGCGTGGCTATAATTTATAGTTATTGCGCTGCGTTTTTATCCTTATATCTTGGCTTTAACAAGGTAGTGGTCCGAATTAAAAAAGAGCTGATCCTTAGATTTTCGCAATCCGCTGTGTAGGTGTAGAGGTGTAAATTCCATTATTTGAATTTTTTTTCGTACATATTCGCATATGGTGTCTTATAGGTCATGTCCTGTAACTGTGGTGCCAAAGATATCCTTCGTTAAACCACCATGATCGATCTTAACATGTTCATAATATAGGTTAAAATTGTCCCCCGCGGATACATGAGCTCATGTCACCGTTATGTTGGCAAACTCAGCCTTTATATGACAAACAGCATTAGCCCACATGCCTGAAGCTCGAGACTTCTTGCTTAAATCCGAGTCTAACGACAAAATCGCATCTAAATGGGCAATGGTACTTTCTATAATAAAAGCTACAGTAGATGACACATTTTTTCATCCTTATGCAATTCCTGAATCGAAAACTCCCGGACATTCCACGTGTATTATCGCTTTTTCAGTTGCAAGGTCCTACAATAATGAGATCATTCAATCCGAGCTTGTTTGACATTTAGCAACACGTAGGTAGAATTTGTAAGTTATGTAGGTATCAAACCCAACAGTACCTACAACCTCCGTTGTAAAACCTTCAAAGCTTTAGTATCAGTTCCGTTGCGGTGGTATGAGCCGCCGTTGGTTCAGTTGAAATTCCTCCGCCAAGAATATCAGTTTGACATTCGACACCGTCAGATGCTGAACAATAGTCGATCCAATTAAACGATATCGTCGATAGTCTATCGTCTATCGTTTATTTTTTCTGAGGAAGAGGAGCACCCTGAAATGGCCAAAAACTATGTTCCGAAAACAGTTCAAGGTAGGTCGGGTATAAACAAACTGTGGAGTGATCTCGCAAATATATTAAATGCTACTGGGCTGCCGAACAAATCTATATATTCGTGGAGAAAGGTATAGTATTACTATATGCATATATCATACAAGCTTCTAGAAACTTATTGTTAATTTTTTTGAAAGTATGGACTTATTTCAAATACAGAGCAAAAAAATGCAGTCACAATTTGCTTTCCATTAGAAAGACGGGTGGCAGTCCATCTGAATAAGTTCGTAACGGAACTTGAAGAAAAGGCAATCCAAATGGCCTGGCTTCGAGAGGTAAGCTGTATAATCATATTCAGCTACGTAATTGCAATATTAAACGACCTCACAAAATGTATTTCAGAAATTCATCGTATTTTGCTGCCAGCAGTCAAAAACGAATAAGTCTAAGCAGTAAGAAAACGAAAATGAAAAATTACAGATTCTAGAAGCTCAAGTGCACACGAACAAAAAGTTCCAGATGGACGTGGTTAATTCGAGGGTTGTCTGAAAAGTAAAGACAGCGGCACTCGTCAATAAAAGCTAGTGAATGCTAGTTGTGCATCTTTTGACAGTTACTTACCGAAGTTTCAGTCATTTTGGACGCGCAGTTTTTAGTTGACAGTCGTTTGAGTGAGTCGATGTGAGTGTTTTATGTGAAAATATAAAAAATTGAGTATCAAACTGTTATTAAATTCTTGTTTTTGAAAGGCAGTACGCCTACGCAGATCAAAAATGAGTTGGACTCTGTGTATGGGGACTCTGTACCATCATTTACCACAGTGAAATTTTGGGCAGCTGAATTTAAACGTGGCCGTAAGAGCTTGGGAGATGATGAACGTTCGGGACGTCCAAAAACTGCAACCACTGACGATAACATTGCTAAAGTTCACCAAATGGTGTTAGGTGACCGCCGAATTAAAGTGAGAGAGATAGTAGAGGTTATGAAAATATCCAAAGAACCTGTTTGTTATATATTAAATCAAGATTTAGGCATGAGAAAGCTGTCCGCGCGTTGGGTGCCGCGTTTGCTTACGTTAGACCAAAAACGTGTTCGAATTAACATTTACGACGCTCTGTTGGCGCAGTTTAGGCGCAATACTCGTAAATCCGAGTTTTGGCGCCGATTAATTACTGTAGATGAAACTTGGATACACCGTTATATGTCAGAAACAAAAATTCCGTCTGCAAAGGGCGAGCCGATTCCAAAAAAAGCAAAAACTGTTTTTTGGGCCGGGAAAGTGATGGCGATAGTAAAGGAGTTATCTTAATCTATTATCTTCAAAAAGAAAAACCATTACAGGAGCATACTGCGCATCATTACTTGCCAAACTGAAGGCAGAAATTGCGGAAAAACGGCCACATTTGCAGAAAAAGAAAATCCTGTTTCACCAAGACAACGCGCCGTCTCACACCTCAGCGGTTGCCATGGCGAAAATCCATGAATTACGGTTTGAACTGCTTGACCATCCACCTTATTCACCAGATCTAGCTCCAAGGTCCCTCATCTAAAACTGCGCTCGGAGGACAGAGATTTTCGTCAAATGAGGAGGCAATCACTTTCGTGAACAATTGTTTTGCAGAGAAAAACGCCAAGTATTGGGTATATAAATATATTCGTGCGGGATTTGTTCAAAATTTGAACGTCTATTTAAGAAAAACATGTACAATAGTATTATTCAAAGTATTGCCCATCTGAAGCTATGACTTTTTCCCATCTTTCTGGCAATTTGTGGATCCCATCCTAAAAGAACTGCGCCGGCTTGGCAGCCAAGAATGAATCAAGCCAATTTTTGATATTCTGCTCTGATGTGAACTGTATTTCAGTGAGGGCGTTCTGCATCGACCGGAACAAATGGTAGTCAGAAGGGGCAAGATCTGGGCTATAAGTTGGGTGGGGTAAGACTTCCCATCCACTGTTTTCCAAATAGTTCTTAACCGGAATAGCAACGTGGGGCCGAGCGTTGTCATGATGGAAAATTATTGTCACGTGTCTGGTCGCATATTCCGGGCGTTTTTCGGCCACTGCTCTCTTCAAACGGATTAATTGTGTTCGGTAGCGTTGTCCATTGATGGTTTCACCCGGTTTTAGCAGCTCATAATATAGCACACCCATCTGATCCCACCAAATACAGAGCATTATCTTCGCGCCATGGATATTCGGCTTTGCCGTTGATTTGGCTGGTTGGCCGGGTTTCACATATGATTTTTTGCGCTTGGGGTTGTCGTAATGGATCCATTTTTCATCATCAGTAACAATCCGATGCAAAAATGACTTCCTTTTGTGGCGTTCCAGCAGTATTTCGGACATGCAAAACAGCCTTTCGACGTCCCTCGGCTTGAGTTCATGTGGAATCCAATTTCCTTGCTTTTGAATATATCTAGCTGCGTTTAAACATTTTGAAATGGCTGCTTGAGTGACACCCAAAGATTCTGCGAGCTCTTCTTGTGTTTGGCAACAATCTTCATAGAGTAATGCTTCCAGTTCTTCATGTTCAAACTTTTTTGGCTGCCCAGGACGTTCATCGTCTTCCGATCCAAAATCACCACTTTTAAATCGTGCAAATCACTTTTGGCACGTTCGCTCAGCTAGCGCATGTTCACCATAAACTTCCACCAAAATACGATGACTTTCGGCAGCAGTTTTCTTCATATTAAAGTAATGAACAAGAACTCCCCGCAAAAACACTTTTTTCAGGCACAAAGTTCGACATATTTGAGTGAAAAAAAGTTATTGTTGTTTACGGTTCAAATGAATGACATATACTGAAATGACGTACAATGATAGTAGCTTTCCAACGCATGTTCCAATGGAATAATACAAGTTACACCATCTCTTAGCAAACCGCACACAGTTATAGACCCAATACTATTTGGACGGGTTAGAGAGATGGGATCATCGCTGGGAGAAGTGTGTAGAGTTACAAGGAGACTATGTAGAAAAATAAAAACAAAATTTTGAGAAAAAATGTCTTGTATCATTGTTCGGTCGGAAACACCAACCATCGTATATTAACAGAGGGGAATCGGCAAGAAACAGTTTTCCATTGTCAGGTCCTAAAACTGCTAGAAAGAAGAAAAGATATTGCCGAAAAACGACTGCAATGTAGTGTGCAACAAAGTAACAACTGAAGTCCAATACCTTAATTGTCATTGCTTTTTAAATAACTGATGTACAAATATTGCCTTAATTCAAATGTGATTTTATTTTATTTTTTTGTTTTGCTAGAGAATAGCACTTTTTTATTAAAAATTTTAAACCAACAGCAATACTTTTATGTCGTCTCTTATTTTCTCGGCATGCTGTTTCATGCAGCTATTGAATATGTTGGAAGTTTGTTTTGAGTTTCCTATGGCATGGGTATCGTCTGTTTCCGCTTCAAAGTTATTGTTCTCCATATTATGATGTATGCAAATGTTGTGTAATGCAGCACAAACATTAGCAAAAACAGCAATCTTACTCGGATCATACCTGCTTTTCCTTTACTCCATTAGGAATTGGTTACATATGTACCTTTATAGACACCAATACATCTTTTAATTAAATCTCTTGCCTTTGCATGGACGTCATTAAAATGGATTTTTTGTAGGTCACTAGAAGGGCGATATGGTGTAAGTAACCAAGACTCCAACGGGTATCCGCTGTCTCCTAAAAATAAATGATTTAAATTTCTCAATTAGGATAGGATCAGTCTTAGAATAATTACCCAAAAGCCAATAGGTGTGGTCTCTCTCATTATAATTCCTTTCAAAAAAGGCTATTTCATTCAGATGCTTCCAAACTAGAGTATCATGAGCAGATCCAGTATATTTAGGATTTATTTCCGTTATTCTCATTTTGTGGTCGCAGATCTGAAAAACGTAGTTATTGTTATTTGTTCAGTATAACTGTATTGATAATCCTGTAATAACATACTTACAAGCATCACATTTATGCTGGGCTTTGCCTTCCTATTAAAGTAAGCCTCTTCATTTACTCGTGGCCTTTGTCAGTACAAGTGCGTACCGTCTATGCATCGTCTATGCATCAACAGAATTTTAGTTACTGTGATTAACATATCCTATATTACCTCCAGGTATTCCAAATTTTCTACAAAACCATTGTTTTTTTTTTCTTCTTGTCTATTCTCACTTGACAAATCCCATTTAAGTCATAATGGGCATATCTTTTCCTCGAGCATGGCTATGGTCTGTGAAATTATGGATGAAAGAGTGATTTGGGCGACAGAAGTACCAAAATTATTCCCCGTTAGCCACTGGTAACAACCTCCATCAAGTACTTACCGAGTAGCAGCAAGTCTTAATATTGGTGGTATATGAGTGGACCGACAGCCACTATCTAAATTCAACGTGTTCAATACTAATGCAAACGCCGCTTTTGATAAACGGAAGCACTTGATGAAACTGAAATGATTACAAATTTATAGAACAACATACCATATGTATACATAAATGTGGGTGACCACATGGGAACTCAGTACTCCGCGTGCTGTTGACAAAACACACCATATGGGCATAGTACCCCGGCGTTAAATCCCGGACCCTACAAATTAATTTGTATCGTTCCCTTGATAATAATAATAATAATAAGAATAATAAAAATAATATCTTTTTTTTTCTCAACTTGTAAAAGTTTCACACTTTATTAGAACAACAAATTGTAGTGTAGAACGATACCTCGTCTAGACGATATTGACTTTCCATGTTACTATCGTCGAAACGATATTGTCAGACGATTGTCGTCGTACGGGATGCAGGCCCAGGCAACAGCTCAAAATGGATTAATGCCTCAGCATCCCACCATACAAACAGTAACAGCTTGAGCATGTGAAGTCCATCTTTGGGATGATGTGCTGGTCTGTCTTCTGGACTAAGCCATTGGTGGCGGTATTTAATGCTATAGTAAGGGACTCATTTTGCATGCCCGGTAACAATCCGGTTCAAAAACGGCTCTTAATTGTGAGTCGACAAAAGTTCAGTGCAAGCTTCAGTTCTTTGGTGAAGATTATTTTGCGATAGGTGAAATGCCATTTTCCCAACTTTATGACTTTTCCTATATTTGTTAGATGTCGTTGGATGGTCATATGGCTTCCGTTGAGTTCCCTTACCGTAACAGTGGAATTTCTTTCGACGGTGGATTTCAGGTGGTCGTCACCTATAGTGACAAGCAAAAATGAGTTCATGATTCAAGGAAATGAAATAAAAGACAATCATTTTATGTTGTTTCATTACGAACTTTATCAAATTATTTTTTTTCTTGAATCTACAATTATACTAAGGACTGAACGAATAAAATCTGTAAATTTTAATACGGGCTATACTTCCAATGCGTAAAAATTGCAATTCCATTTTGTACCCAAATTAGCCTGTATATTCTCTTGTTTCAGTTTGTTATTGATTTTAGTTCGATGCGGTTTAAAATATTTATAAAATATGAGTCAAGAGGAACGCCGTAAAAAGATCATCGACAAATGTCTCGAAAATACTTCGCGCCCAAACCATTTCATCGCTAAAAATTTAAATATAGCACGCAGTACAGTGGATTCTGTTATTAAACGATATTTGCAGACGTTGACAGTTAAGCGAAAACAGAAAAGTGGAGCTAAAAGTAGAGCACATGGTACAAATTTGGACAGGAAAATAGTGGGTACCATCGTAAAAAACCGGACTATGTCATCCAGAGATGTTGCTCGGATATGTAATACCAACCAAACAATGGCATAAAGATCTAAAAAACGTAACGGCCTAAAAACACGATAAAAAAACAAAAAATACCAAAAGTTACTGAAAAGCAAAAAAAAGTCATAAAAACACGAGCCCGAAAGCTATACGAGTTGATCGGCAACAAGAAAGCGTGCTTGGTTTTGGATGACAAAGTCGACTTTACTACTCTTCCAGGTGCGCAGTTTTACAACTCGTTTGAAGCTGAGATTCTTCCGCAATCAACAACATTGATTGGGATGGAAAGATTCGGGTCAAAATATCTCGTTTGGCAGGCCATTTGCCAATGTTTATTACAACGGGAACAATTAACGGAGAAGTGTACATTAACGAGTGCCTAAAAAAACGGCTGATTCCTTTCTTAAACAAACACGAGGGTTTAACAATATTTTGACCAGACTTAGCTTGAGCTCACTATGCTCATGCGACGTTGAGCTTTCTTGTTGCTAAAAATGTCGACTTTGTCCCAAAAGACATGAATCCACTCAATGTTCCACAGTGCCGTCCCATTGAAAGGTATTGGGCTTTGGTCAAAGCTAAATTGAGGAAAAGTGTGCAGTGTGCAAAGAACGTAAAAGATTTTAGTGCTAAATGGAAAAGAGCGTCCAAAAAGATCACGGATGTAACTGTCACCAACCTTATGAAGGACATTCGAAAGAAGTTGAGGAAAGAATGGGAACCCAAATAAGTTTTTTTTATCTTTTGTAATTGTGAATGAATTTAATAAAAACAAAGTTTTAAAGCAAATAAAAAAAATTCACATGAATTATGAAAATACTTTTTTTTTTACTTTGAAGTTTCCAAATTTTATTCGTTTCAGTCCTTAATCAATAAAAAAATAAGTTAAAAATACTTCAAAGATAACTCTATAAAAATTAAAAAGTAACAGAGACTCTCAATTATTAAATTTTGCACATTTCTCCCAATTTTCTTTATTTATTTTGTTCGGATTGACGATAAATATTTTGAGTTTTTGCTTTTTTATATTATTTTTGTTATATTGATTTTTATATTAATATTATATTTAAGGACAATGTGTTTTGTAGAAGATTTCAACTGAAGTAGAAAATACTATAGATTGTTTGCTTCAAAAGGGCTTTTCTTCAAGACAGATCGCAAAAAGGGAGTTGGTCTTCCAACGCACTATTGGTAACAAAGCAGAAAAAATATGCAGTCAAAAAACAATAGCCCAGGCTGGCCAAGAATTCTAGGTGATAGTGACGCGCGCTGAGAATCGAAGTTATACTGAAAAAGGAACAGTACCTTGATATTTTGCCTACCAACTTGCCAGAATTCGTGGAGGAATGCGCTTATCCGATTGAAGAGATCATTTTTCAACAAAACGGTTACTCCAAACACACCACACGGATTGTCCAAAACTGGCTTGGGGAGCAGGTATTTCAGACTATTAAGTGGGCAGCTTGATAGAAAAGACGGCTGGCGTCATACAATAACCGTCCAAAGACTTTGAATAACTTATGGGAACGAGTACAAGAGCAGTGGTCAAATATTTCCCATGAACAAATCGAAACATTGGTGGAAAGTAAGCCAAAAAGGAAGAGGAGTGTTATAAAAAATAAGGGATTATGGACCAAATATTAGAAGGTGGCAGAATATAATGCAAAAAGAAAATCAAAGGAACGTGCAAAATTGAATAAATGCGAGTCTCTGTTACTTTTAAATTATTATATGGTTATCTCTTAAGTATTTTTTATTTATTTTTTTATTGAATTTTTGTTGCAGTTGTACGATTACCAATAATTTGATTAAGTTCGTAATGAAACAACATAAAATTATTGTCTTTTATTTCATTTCCTTGAATCATGTAATCATTTTTGCTCGCCGCTGTATACATGTACCTCTTCTGGCCTACCCGAACGAGGTTCGTCTTTAGGTCAAAATTGCCATTTCTAAACTTTGCAACTCGCTGAGAATACCCTCTAGAGTTTCTCTAGTGGTTTCACTTCCATTTTGGTTTTTCCGGAACAAAAGCAATAAAACATGCCGAATATCCTCTTCCAATACATACATTCCAAAATTCAGTTAAAAATGCTTACAATGATGTTAACACAACGAAATTTGCAAACTGAATAATATATCCCAAGTATCTACTAATTTCAAACACGGTTTTAGCATTAAATTGGTTTTGTGCATTTTCTTGCAATTGACAAATAACCCCCTAGAAAGACGCAATACTTTTGTTACAACCTAATAGATCGTCAGCGCTATATAAAAAGGGTTCGACTTGGTAGAGCGCAAATGTATCATAGAAAGGGGTTCCAATCAATTTGATATCCTCCGAAATAAATTACCCGAATGAGTATGTACATACTTACATATATTTACATATATTATACATAGAGTATTGAAGTATACATAACAATCCCTTTTGAGTGCCGTGAAAATATCGTGAGTGACAAAATTAATCTAAGGCCATGTACAGTGTTCTGCAAAGCATACCGGATTTTTCCTGAAAATTTTTCATTGAAGAATTCTAGAGACCAGTAGGTATATGTTTGACAATTTAAGAAAACCCATTGCATAAGTTTGCAAATAGAAAAAAAAAACAAGGTATTGCTATCATTATTTTTAGAGTTTTATTAAAAACTGTAGCTCAACTCAATGCCATATCTGTGCAAAACATACCAGATTTTCAAAAGTACCGTATTTCTGGGCTCTTTAACTTGCTGATAATGGTTTTGGCTGTCATTTGAATTGAGTTACAGACATAACAAAACTTAAAAGGTCAGGTGTCTCCAATTAGTTTACTAATAAAATGACTAAAAATAATACAGTGGTGTGGTCAAAAATCAGGTGGTAGCGGATTTCATGGCATGACTAAAACAAGAATCTTTAGCCAAAAAGTGTAAAATGCCATGATTGACAGTGTGTGACATTATAAAAAAGTTTCTGAATGGGAAACCGGTCGAAAACATTTACTGTCAAGGACGTCCCAGAAAAACTACACTCCGAACCAATCGCCAAATTAAGAAAATGATTCTTAACGATTCAAGAAAGAATGTTAGTGTGTTCAATTTTCCAATTGAAGCAAGCGCCATACGCTGGCGTTTAAGAGAAGCTGATTTTTGTTCTTTTCAACCAGCGAAAAAGCCTCTACTTACTCCTAAGCATAGATAAAAAAGGTACCATTTTATTCTTCTAGTAAGTCTTCGATTACTTTGCTAACGCTAATCGTTTCTTAGACCGTTATTCACAAGAAACCATTTGAATTAGTCAGCAAAGAAGTGTAAAACTCTACTCTTTAGTGGCGAAAGTAAATTCAACTTGATTGCTTCTGGTGGAAGTATTCACGTTCACGAAAGAAGGGCACACGTCTTCAGCAAAGACATTGTCCTCCATCCGTGAAGCATGGAGGAGGATCAATTATTGTGTGGGGATGATTTTCTGGTGCGGGTTGTGGACCAACACATGAGATTAGTGGTATTTTCGATTGTTTTCAGTATAGGGATATACTGGAATCCGTAATGCTACCATACGCCACTGCGTTGGGTTTGTCAACATGATGATGACCCAAAACATTCATCAAAGTTGGTTAAGGAGTGATTTGCGCAGAAAAATGTTGTTATATTAAAATGGCCCTCTCAATCGCCCGATCTAAATCCTATCGAGAACTTGTGGGCCATTTTAAAAATACGGGTAGGGTCAAAGACGCACACACCCAAAAAGCACTTATGACATCACTAAAGAATGAATGGGAGAACATTCCAAAAGAAAATTTTGAGAATCTAGTGTCATCCGTGCCTAAAAAATGCGAGGAGTTCTTAAAAAAAAACAACGGTTACTGGACAAAATATTACGTATAACGAAAATCCGGTATATTTTGCACATGCCGTTACCGAGTTAAGTTCAGTTTTTTGTTTTCTTGTATAATAAAACATATTATCGCAAAACCTTGTTTTTCTTTTATTCGTAAACTTACACAATAAGGTTTCTTAAATTGACAACAGATTTTGCTTAGGTTCTTTCTGTTCCCTAAAATTCACCAAAGAACAATATTCTATAAAAATCGGGTATGTTTTGCACAACACTGTATGGATTTATTTGACTACTATGCCAAATGTAGAAGCATAATGCTGTATTGTAGATATTACATTATATGGATATACAGTAAGCAACAAAAGTCTACATACGGCCAACATTCTTGTAACCTAACGAATTCAAAAGCATTATGAACAAATCTAATGATGCAGTTTTGTTTCCAATCTCGTTTTATTAATAATACATTATAAAATAAATGAATTTAACAAAAACTTAACAAGTGATTCACAAAAAACGAAAAATAAATAATGACAAAAGTCTACATACGCTCGGCATTCCATGTTTTTTTTTGTTGTTATACGCTGATGGAAGATAACGGAAAAGTACCGTATTTGAATTTTTCCATTCCCAGTTGAAGTTTGATCTACTTCAATAAGTTTTACCTGTGACAATGGCCCCTCGAAGAGAAATTGCGGTTGAAGTGCGAAATTTAGTAACGAAATATTAAAAAAATAAAATATTAAAAAAGAAAAGAAATCGTTCAGTGAAATTGAAAATTTACTGGATTTAAGCAAGTCAACAGTCCAAACAATATACAATAACTTCGAAAACACCGGTACCGTGGAAAACAAACCGCATTGTGGCCACCCAAAGAAGCTGAATCGCCGAGATGTCAGCTTTATCATGAGAGAAGTAGGCAATAATCCAAGAGTGAATGCAACAATGCTGTCTAAAGGTTGGCAGAAAGATCAAATACAATTGTGCATCCACGCACAGTTCAAAGGGCTCTCAGCACACAGCAGAACTTCACGCAGGAAACCACTAATAAGTGAAAAAAAAACCGAAAACTGCGCTTAGAATTTGCTCAAAAACACATTGAAAAAGGAATGGATTTCTGGAAACGAGTTTTATTTACTGACGAATCAAAATATAATATATTCGGAAGTGACGGGAGAGCTAGAGTTTGGGGAAAAAATAACACAGCAATGAATCCAGAAAATTTGGTTTCTACATACTATAAAGCATGGTGGTGGCAGCGTGATGGTTTGGGGGGCTGTAGTTGCTTCTGGCGTAGGAAATCTAGCCTTTATTGAAGGTAATATGGATCACTATCAATACAAGTCTATTCTAGAACTAAACCTGAAAGCATCCGTCTACAGCTTAAATCTTGAGCACACCGCTCAAATTGTCAAAGATTGGCTAATTTACTACTCCCCAAGACAACTACACACACCACCCCAAGGACCGAACTTGAACGTCATAGAACATGTATGGGAGATTCTCGAACGCAAGATAAGAAGATATGCCATAACTAGTGCCCCAATGCTAAAACAGAAGCTCCAAGAAGAGTGGCAAGCCATAACAGCCAATGAATTAAATAATTTAGTTGCTTCAACGCCCAGACGCTTGCAGACAGATGGACCTACAAAATATTAAATTTATCATATATTGTACAATAGTTTTACCTAATGGATTAAAGTTGTTTATGTTAGTTAATAAATACGGCAGACTTTTGTCAGTATTTATTTTTCGTTTTTAGTGAATCACTTGTTAAGTTTTTGTTAAATTCATTTATTTTATAGTGTATCATTAATACAAAGAGATTTGAAACAAAACTGCATCATTAGATTTTTTCATAATGCTTTTGAACTCGTTAGGTTACAAGAATGGTGGTCGTACGTAGACTTTTTTCGCTCACTGTATGTATACATGCATTTGTATTTGACATTTGTACATGCATATGTACAAACATATAACAATCAACTCAGGCCAAAGAAAATGCAAAACAATCGAAAAATCTAGACTTCCAAATAGTATCAGCTGTCTATTTATCCCACCCTTCGTTTCAAAAGCATCTGTCTATTTTTTGTTCTCACGTATATTCGAACAATTCGTTCTGCCTATCTTTCTCCCATTATTTATTTGTTTACATACATACATACAATACTTTGCAATTGGTCATCTGTTTCCACTTTCCACACAACAAATACGCTTGCCATAGATATAGCCTTTACCAGAAAAGTCTCGAAAAAGATACTAAGAGAACTCATAATGAACCAAAACGTTCTCTTTATTGTATTTCCCATTGAAGAAAGCAAGTTAACATCTCCTCTCTTCACTTATCTTTTACTTCTGAAATGAGTCAGTTTATATGAGTATTCTGTTTATAAATGTGTTGGTTCATGGTTCCCTGGCGAAGCAAGCATATAAAAGCAGCTGTGGTTGCTCTCACGAAGCCATAGAATAATTAAAAAAAAATCTCTATTATTGCAAGCAGTTTTAAAAGTTAATCAAGTGGTTTAAAGGAAATACAAATTTTTATAAAAGTATTGTTATAATTTTTAAAATAGTAAAGAAGAATAGGAGTCATGTCACTTGTGCCGATTTTCTACGATCTAGCACGTCAGATGGATCGTTTTGCCGATAGGGCATTCCACAATGATTTTGGATTTGGAATTGATCCTCAAGAGATTTTTGAAACACCACGCTACCCAAGACCTATTTTTGATCTTAGCCCAATGCGATATCCATTGGAGCAGCTCAACCAATTGGCTGCACTAGCAAGAAACGATAAAGAGAAATATAGCATCGGAAAGGATGGTTTTGAGGTATCGCTTGATGTTAAGCATTTTAAACCGAACGAATTGAAGGTCACCGCCGCGGACAACTACGTGATGATCGAGGGAAAGCATGAGGAACGTGAAGATGATCACGGGCTTATCGAAAGACACTTTACTCGCAGATACATGTTGCCTTACGGTTACAATCGTGATCAAGTCATTTCTACAATTTCGACAGATGGAGTTTTAACTGTTAAAGCAGCAGCACCCAAAGAATCTATCGAGAACAAGGAGCGAGTTGTTCAAATCCAAGAGACTGGTGTAGCACATGCGGCAATTAAGGACAAAAGCGATACTCCTGCTATAAAGAACTAAGTTAAAGTCCAACCAATCGCACTAAAAGATACTACATACAATGCGAGTAATTGTATACGAATATACATATGTACATATATGGTATGTATCACATGTAATAATAAACGAAAACGTCTGATTTACACTGTTAAAACTTAGATTTTTAAGAAATAAAATACATAATATACTTCACAAATTATAAATAAATTAAATGAATGAGTTTTTTTTTTTATAATACGAGTAAATTGGGAAATGATTGAGCTTTCTTAAATAGATATTGTTTATCTTGTAAAATGGGAAGCTAAATTGCGGTTTAGTTAGTGAATGATGACTAATGGTTCTGAGTTTCCGTTTATTTTTATTTACAACAATATTGTTAGATTTAGCACTGGCTGCACTTACCATATGTACGTGATCTCTATATTGTGGTAAATTTCAAAACAGTGATAGATTGGGAAGGATGACAATTCTTTTTATTTTTACAGTCCCTTTATTTGATCAATGCAAATACGAATGCGAATACATCTGTATCTGATAAAGTAGCAGTGCATCCACAAGTTCGGAAACGTTGTCTTTTGAAAATATATACATATGTACGTCTGTATTCGAAATATGTATTTACATATTTTCTGGTGTAACATTTCAACTAAGAGATAAGCAATTCCTGGTGAAGTCAAAAAAGCGGAATCTTCAATGCAACTTACTTTAAAATTTTACGGAATGTCTATTATTGATAAAAGTGCCTTGCCCCGATGTACAGTGGATAGCACCGTTAATATGATTTTTCGATTCTACGTATACAGGGTGGTCCATAATGTATGACTCCATCGGAGAGTGTAATAGATATTCTTCCTCCTCCTCGTTTGCAAAAACGCAAAGTCTTCTTTCATGCTTGCCTATGAGGCAGTGCACAATGATGACACCTATGATGGCGCTGAGATATTTCCTATTCAGAAGGATCAAACTCCTAGAGCGATTCAGATCCAGCTGACATGTTGGTCCAACAGTCCAACAGTCCAACCAAAGGTCTGTTCTTTTATTAGCATCCAGCTTTAATATGTATCGATATGCACGTAACGATTGTTAGACGTATGCTATCCTTTTCTGGTAGAATAGGTAGAGTGGGTCCAATTTTGGGGAGTTCATCAGCCGTACAATTCCTTGGAATGTCTCTGTGGCCCGGCGCCCAACATAAGTGAAGGTTGAACTGCTCTGTCCTCTCCGTAAGAGATGATAGGGATACAAGGGCGATTTTAGAATTTAATTAGACCGAGTTAAGGGACTTGATAGCGGCCTGATTATCCGAAAAGATGTGGATATCCTTTTTCCTTCAGCCAGGGCATAGCTTCTTTAATCGCCAAAATTTCCGCTTGAAACACGCTATAGTAATTTGGAAGACGGAAGGAGAGGCTTAGATTTAGCTTATCTGAGAAAACAGCACCAACCCCGCTATCAGTTTTAGATCCATCTGTGTAAAAGTGGATTGACCTGCCTTCCATGAAAGCATCTTCCTCCCAGAAAGATCTAGAGGGATATGTGGATACGTGAACCAACAAAATTTGCGGTCTGGGACACTAAAAATCCGCGAGCAATGCATGTACATAGAGCAATTACATCCACTCAAAGTCACTGCATGGTGTGCTATTTGCGATGTGGGAAATTTTTTTAGAAAGGCGCAGGCCAAACGGTCAGTTTGGGTGGTGAGAGCCATAGAGCCGTGATCAATGGATTTTTCGTTCCTCAATTGGATGAATTGGGACTGGAGTACATATGTTTTTTTTTAAACAATTGTGTCCGGAGTACAGTTAGCAGAAAGTGGTTTCTTACAAGATTTTCGGAATTTAAAGGTTTTAGTAGCAGGTTTGATACCATTTTCTTTACTTACACATACTTATAAAAGAAACATTAATTTTATTAAATAGATATTGGGCTTTAACCGTGCAATTACCGTTAATCAAGTTTTTCTCTCAATCTAGAAACAAAGACGCTTAATCTCCGAAGCGAGTGTTTCTTTCATAAAAAGAAGAGCTCTACGTTGCCCCATGCTGGCTCTGACCTTTTTTAAACCTCATATAATGTAACTACTACTTATCAGTGTGTGTTGCACAAAAAACACTTGAAATCAACTTCTGGTATTACCGCTTCAAATTTCACAGCTACTCGTATTTTGGTAAAATTTGTTGTATACATTATTGTAGATTAACAAAGTGATCGTTCTGGTTTCGTTTTAGCTTTTGTTGAATAACGTCTATATTAAGAGGTGTTAAAATGACTAACTCACTAGTATACTTTTTTCAAGAAAGGTACCAACGTTTGGAGCCTCATCAATTTACACAATAGCTCTAGTAGTTACTTAAGAAGATATTCTTACCGCACTCCAAACAAAGATACATATGCATATGTAAATCCACTCGTAACAGCGTAAAAGCGAAATTTCTTCTAAAATATAAAGAATGGCTTAATGGGAAAATTTTTCTTAGTTTTGAACAAGATACTATAACGTTGGCTTTTGCTTAAATAAGCCAGGTGCGAGTACAATTTGAAGATCGAAATGTCTGAAGACTGCTACTGCTAAATACAAAGTACTGAATTAAAAGCAACTGCTTCCCACAATGCAATAAATCCCTCCGATACTTCGTCGCCCCCGACTCTCCATTCAGCATTTAGTAACTAAAAAGCGTTAGCCCTGATGATTCGAGCAAAACCGTCAAAGGATTCATAGGACTAAAATTTGTTTATGACATCGATCATATTCCTCAACACTATATTCTAGGCCACTAAAATTTCAATTAAAAAAAAAAATCCAAGAACGGGATAATACGGGAAGAAAAAAATCAGATGGAAAATTAAAATAAAAGATTCCGTGAAACTACTCGTATTATAAATATTGAATCGCAGGTTATTAGGGTTAAGCACCAATTTTATTTCACTATAATAAAAATAAAAATTACAGATGGTATAGACTTCACAACACTAGGAAGTGTTCCCGCTTGGCAACTAATGAGGATGTTATTCACCTGGGATCATCGGATCTCAAATTCACAAACCTGAGGCCTGAACCAAAAAAAAAAAAATTGTATTCTACTTAGTGAGGAAGCGCGACACTTATTATATTATAATTTTTAGCTATGAAAGCAAATAAATGAAATCGTATAAAGTAGTCGTGAGACTACGATATTTGTGGTGCTAACACACATTTCTGGCGAGACTCTTAGTATGGCATCTCATGGTAAAATCTTTTTTTTTTTCAAAATAGTTATAGGGGAAGTATTCCTAATTATTTTACTAGAGCCATCATTTTCTTTATGATATATTTGAAATATGACATTTCAGCTGAGTCCACCCATTTCGTTTTTATACAATTTTTTCCGCCTGCTCCATAGAAAGGAAATACTGTGCAACACTGCATTATGCAACATTATACTTCAAAATATGTTGAGATGCACGAATTGGTTAATATTTTCTTTTATCCTATGCGAAGCTATGCTTCACTCTTGGAAAAGTATTCGATGTATTAGAACTTAGTTTGTTTTCTGAAGTAAGTACTTCCTGGTTCAATTTAAGACTTGTCTGTCCAGAGATTATTTTTCCATTTGGACAGAAGCCACTCGAGATAATGTCGTGCAAATTTTAACCTTAGGCTACTATATCTCTTTGTCAGAAAAGCGATTTCGCTTGATATGTGACCTCTACTGGTCCCTTTTTTTACAGTAACATAATAGTAACAGCAATATTCAGATCTAAATGATTCTTAAACCTTTTAGAAATTAAATTGTCACGTTTTTCTACTACTTCTTCGACTTTTCTTGGAACATTATGTTTCTGATCATTTTAATAAAGACGCCCAATGTTTTCTCAATACATTGAAAAGGAAAACCTCCAAATCATTTTCACCACCAATTTTAAATTAAATTTAAATTCTCGATGTGCATTTAACTTTTGCTTTAACATCGAAGCCTTAAGCTTCCAGTGTAAACCTCTTATTTCCCCTTAATCAACACGGCTTTCTGAAAGGTAGATCAACTACCACTAACCTTGTCGAAATCGTGTCCTCTATTCTCTCAGACTTAGAAAGTGGTAAAGACGTTGACGTTATAGCAACTGATTTCAGTAAGGCTTTTGATAAGATATCTCATAAACTAATCCTGTTCAAATTGCCTGTCTTGGGCTTTGGACCCATTTTGCTAAAATGGATATCTTCTTACCTGGAAAATCGTTTTTATAGTGTTCGTTTCCGGACTGTCTTATCTTTCTTGGTCATTTCAGGTGTTCCTCAAGGTAGTCACCTAGGTCCACTCCTCTTCATCCTAACCATTAACGGTCTTGAAAGGGTCATTCAACACTCAGCACTTTCTCTCTATGCTGACGATAGCATAAATAAACCCATTTCCTCACAACATTACTCCGGCCTCCTTCAAATAGATCTAAATAGTATATCCACCTGGTGCAACAAGAACTGCTTAGAACTCACTGTCACCAAATGTCAATTACCTTCACAAGTAAGTGCAACAAGTGTCCTCCCCGAATTTACCTTCTCCACCGCTAGCGTACATATATCCCTTGTTTAATCCATTCGGACCTCGGCATATTTTGCGGTAGAGTTCTGCAACCCGTACGTGACCAGATCACTATACATCATCTCTGTTCGCCCCCTTCCTGAGTGCGCTAGACAAGCTAGGGGTCCTTTTCAAAGCGTTCATGTATCCCGAATTGAGAGCATCCAGCGTCGTTTTCTTCGATTTGCTCTTCGGGGTCTATCTGAGAACGATCCTCTATTCTTACCCCCAGACCGTCTCAAACCTGAATACCCTTGAGGAACGAAGGGACGCAGCAGACATTCTTTTTATTCGCCGACTCCTCTCAAGCTCCGTCAACTGCATGTCTCTCTACAACTCCATTTTCTTTTACACTAACCCTCGAAATCTACGTTGCAACCATCTCTTTTATCTACCAATCCATCGCACCGCATATGGCTCTAACGAACCAATCTCCCATATGCTGCGTAAGATAAACTCCAACCTTTCCGTTTTCGATTTTTATCGCAGCACTCTCTCCCTCAAATTCGATCTCCTTCACCATCCCTAGCTTGAAGCCCTAGTGGTAAGTGTTAGATTTTGCTAAACTTTAATTTTTATTAGTTTTCAAGTCCTAACTTATATTAAGCCAAATAAATGGGGGCGTTAGCCCCCACCAAAACCAAATCAAATCGTGTATCATTCTTATAGTACCTTGATCAAATATTCAGAAAATTACAAATACAAGTTTATTCATCTAAATCTATATTTTCCAATTTTAAGTGCAACATACAACACAACAACACACTTACTATATGCCAGCGCTTGATCCAATCATCGAAACATTTTTTATATTCGATTCTCAGTATGTCCATCAGTGCTTCCTGCGATTTTACCATTACTTCCTCTCGGCTGCTGAAACGCGTTCCCCGTAGTGGTTTTTTAACTCGATTGAACAGAAAGAAGTCACAGGGAGCCAAATCAGGTGAATTCGGTTCGGTGGCTGTTGGATGGTATTTGTTGCATTTTTCGTCAAAAAATTACGAATAATGATGGCACTGTGAGACGGTGCGTTATCATGGTGCAAAATCCACGAGCTTTCTGCCACAATTCTGGTCTCTTTCGGCGAATTGCTTCACGCAAACGTCTCATAACGC
Organism: Volucella zonaria; assembly: GCA_963966105.1. Lineage (NCBI taxonomy): Eukaryota > Metazoa > Arthropoda > Insecta > Diptera > Syrphidae > Volucella > Volucella zonaria. The sequence continues at coordinate 36,205,443 of OZ014534.1, read as the reverse complement.
CCAAATAATACTCTTTGTTTACTGTCTGGCCTTCTGGTAAAAATTCATGATGCACTACACCGTTGTAATCCATGAACACCGTGAGCATTGCCTTCTTTTTTGACTGAACGCCATTCACTTGCCCGATGTCTGGATTGCGTGTCGTACTCATAAACCCACGTCTCGTCTCCAGTGATGATCCTTTTGATGAATGTGGGATCGGATTCAGCCTCGCAAATCATCTCTTTTGCGACGTCAACACGGTCTCTTTTTTGCATGAAATTGAGGTCTTTTGGCACCAACTTTGCTGCTACACGACGGAAACTCAAATCATTAACCAAAATGTCTTGGACGGATCCATAGGCAATGTTCAAGTCCTCCGCTATCTCTCCGATGGTTAATTTGCAGTTATTGGTCAACATTTCTTTTACTTTATCAATGTTTTCGTCGGTTGTCGATGTCGATGGTCTGCCACTGCGTTCATCATCTTCGATTGACTCACGACCACTTTTGAACCGCTCGTGCCACTGATAAACCACCGTTTTCTTTAGAGAATCGTTGCCGAAACACTTTTCCAACATTACCAACGTTCGCGCAGATTGCAACAAGTTCGTTGTTGCAAATTTAAATCCATTTCTAAAATTGTAAAAAATCGCCAACACGCGCAGAGATAGATGTACTCTTGGCTACGTAACTTTCGCAAATGACGCTAAGATTTTGAGGGAATTTCAACAACAGATTTACCAACTTAACAAAAAAAAAAAAAAAAACAGAGCTCAAATCGGAACAATTGGAGCGCCACACGGTGGCGTCCCCCGGGAACTTTTTGATCAAGGTGGTATATCATGCAATACGAGTTCAGAACAATGGGTTGCAAAATTGGTGTGGGTTTTTGCGTATCAGAGCCAAACAAATAAAATGAGGCTTGTATGTACGCGGGAGTATCAGGATATTAGTCTTACTTTTTCAAATGTTCGTGTTAGTGCCGGAAGATATAACGTGACGCAAGCTAATATTTCGGCGCAACAACCGGTACAAATATAATTGCCACGTAAAGGGATATAATCTGCGTTTAAGACATTAAATGAAATCTCTAAAATGGAACCGGCTACGTCAATTAAGAAACGTACGCTTACAAGATATTTAATTTCGAAGTAAAGCTAACGATAGCGAAACATTGACATGCTACCAAATATGTACGAGTATATGAACACCATCTCTATCGAACTGGAAAAATAGGGTGTTTTTTAAGAGCTGTAAGATTTGAAATTGAAATAAAACACACACAAGTTGGGCATACAAGCCAAAGGTTTTTCGTATTCGATAGATAGTTTTAAGTGATGAAATATAATTTTCGACATTTTCGGCATACGACTACCATGGGAGCGTCATAGGAACTGCATCCTGGATCTCCAATTCTCGACCACTTCTCATAGCATTTGAGGCGGTATCTCGCGATGTTGACTTGCAAGGCTGTGATCGGTTTTGGCTTTTTTGGAGATAATGTTGTCATCGAACACGTCTTTTAATAACTCGATGGTTTCACCGACAGTATAGTATCTGGCGTCATGCTATTGAAACCAAAAGTCCTGCAGACTATGTCCACTTTTTGAAACAAAAAATCTTTGATAATGGCTCTGTTCTGGGCGGCATTGACCGTGACGTATTGATTTTCTTCTTTTTCGATGAAAATGGGCACGCCAGCCAAGCATTGCATTTTTCGAGGTGCATCGCTAGCTGATGAATTATTATTTACATATTAACAAAGACACTGAGATTTGTTTCAATGAGACTCATCACTGGAAAAAAAAAAAAGAAAGGTGGATTAACTTCCAGCTGTTCAAGCATCATTCTTGCATGTGAAGTCACAACGAAAAACAATGATCGCCTTACTTCCATTTTTGGATCAATTGAATCGTGCAAGCGATTGCATTACGATTGTGCAAAAGCTTCCACAAAGTCGATGGACACAGGCCAAATTCTGGCGCACGATAACGAATCTTCCTCAACACTGGCCTCAATAGTTCCGATATTTTCATCTGGAACCGGCTCACTTTGTTCGATTATGTTGATCGTAAAATTGACGTAGCGCGCTATAGGGCGTAAAAATAGGCTTTTCTGTGATTTTTTTTGCATGAAAAATATAAAATAAATCGAGTTTACAAAGGTAGAAATTTATTGTACATATGATTGACTGTAAAACATAATTTTTATAGAATAATTTATTTAAAAATTCCAGCTGTGCAGCGTTTCTGAGATGACCACTCTTATCTGGAAGTGCCTACGGCCGTACACATAACAACAGCTAGAGAAGTACGTAGGATTCTTTTGATATATTGATTTTTGGTCGAATGGCGCACTTCCAAAGTCAAACTTGCAAAATTCGCAGAAAAATCGCCAGAAAATTAACAATGCCATATAAAAAAAATCCTACGTACTTATTTAGACAATACATATATTTTTAAAAATCTAGTTAAAATTTGAAGTGAATTGGTTGGAAATTGTTGAAGTTATGGGTGCAGCCAACTTGAAAAATGCAGTTTTGAGGTAAACGCGTTTAAAATTCATAAGAGGTTCGCTGTCTACCTGACGGCCTTGTGCTACAATTTGAAAAACAAGTACTTCGAGATATTTTCCGACCATAATCTTTTGGGATATAATTTTTGTGGTCCCAAGGGATCACAATTTTTGAAAATCCTAGAGTGGCCTTACCCCGTAATATGATGTTGAAACGAATGTAAAATATATCATACAGAATGAAAGTAACTGGTAACTCAAATTTGAGTATACGAAATTCAAATCCAATTTATTTTTAATAGCTTGCAAGCTTTTGAACTACAATAAGTTTTACTTCTATCGGGATTTCCATTAAGGACTAAGGACTGAAACGAATAAATTTTGGAAACTTCAAAGTAAAAAAAAAATATTTTCATAATTCATGTGAATTTTTTTTATTTGTTTTAAAGCTCTGTTTTTATTAAATTCATTCACAATTACAAAAAATAAAAAAACTTATTTGGGTTCCCATTCTTTCCTCAACTTCTTTCGAATGTCCTTCATAAGGTTGGTGACAGTTACATCCGTGATCTTTTTGGACGCTCTTTTCCATTTACCACTAAAATCTTTTACGTCCTTTGCACACTGCACACTTTTCCTCAATTTAGCTTTGAACAAAGCCCAATACCTTTCAATGGGACGGCACTGTGGAACAATGGATGGATTCATGTCTTTTGGGACAAAGTCGACATTTTTAGCAACAAGAAAGCTCAACGTCGCATGAGCATAGTGAGCTCAAGCTAAGTCTGGCCAAAATAATGTTGAACCCTCGTGTTTGTTTAAGAAAGGAATCAACCGTTTTTTAGGCACTCGTTAATGTACACTTCTCCGTTAATTGTTCCCGTTGTAATAAACGATGAGCTTCTGTGTCCACATTGGCAAATGCAAATGGCCTGCCAAACGAAATATTTTGACCCGAATTTTTCCATCGCAATCGATGTTGTTGATTGCGGAAGAATCTCAGCTTCAAACGAGTTGTAAAACTGCGCACCTGGAAGAGTAGTAAAGTCGACTTCGTCATCCAAAACCAAGAACGCTTTCTTGTTGCCGATCAACTCATATAGCTTTCGGGCTCGTTTTTTTATGACTTTTTTTTGCTTTTCAGTAACTTTTGGTATTCTTTGTTTTTTTCGTGTTTTTAGACCGTCACGTTTTTTAGATCTTTGTACCATTGTTTGGTTGGTATTACATTTCCGAGCAACATCTCTGGATGACATAGTCCGGTTTTTTACGAGGGTACCCACTATTTTCCTGTCCAAATTTGTATCATGTGTTCCACTTTTCTGTTTTCGCTTAACTGTCAACGTCTCCAAACATCGTTTAATAACAGAATCCACTGTACTGCGTGCTATGTTTAAATTTTTTGCGATGAAATGGTTTGGACGCGAAGTATTTTCGAGCCATTTGTCGATGATCTTTTTACGGCGTTCCTCTTGGCTCATATTTTATAAATATTTTAAACCGCACCGAACTAAAATCAATAACAAACTGAAACTAGAGAATATACAGGCTAATTTGGGTACAAAATGGGATTGCAATTTTTACGTATTGGAAGTATAGCCCGTATTAAAATTTACAGATTTTATTCGTTTCATTCCTTATACATTTTTATTTTGGTAATAAATTCTAATAATTTGTAAACGTTGCTCGTTCGACTAAATAAATCAAGACTAAATGGTAGAGAATGACAAGCTAAATAGTAACGACAGTTAACAAAAAAACCTTAAAAAAAAAAATCATAGTTCTTAATGGAAAACTCTAACGTTTCTGAACACACATACCAAATTGTAATAATGCACTATTACTGAGGGATGCCCAGCGTCTCTAGATTCCATATACAATAGATATGTATTACATACCATATATACTTGACGATCATGGAATTACGCACATAGTGTTAGTGTGGGACGGTTTAAATTGGACGAAAACTCGTCAGTTCTTTGTGAAAGAAACATGGATATTGAATTCAAAGACGTTGCACAACGATCATGGTCCGGTTTTTATACACGGTGTCTCCTACTTCGATGACGATAATTTGAGAAATGATTTCTAAGCATATTCTAAAAAAAAAAATCGTTCTACAGCAAGGATCTATCTCCAATGATGACATCATTTATCGAGGATTTAAGAAAAGACTAACTTTGGTGTACCCTGACCCATGTTAACGGAAATTGCTCTGCTAATACAAATGGTAAAAACTTTTTTTTTAGAAGAAATACCAGCCTTTATAACGGCGTTTAAATAAAGTTGATATCTTGTTTGAGTCTCTAGATATCCAATTTCTAAGCCTGTTCCATTTTCATTGCTCATGCTAATTTTAGACTTTGAGGTGACTTTTCTCCAGAAAATGCCTAATTAACATAACGTTTTACTATTTTTTTCTTGTGAAAGTAACAATAATAAAAATCATCAATGAGTTTGCAGAAAAACCCACAGATTTTATGATACTTGGAAAAACCTGCAGCAGGTAAAAAAAGAAATTTATGATTTTTTGCCAACGTTTCTAACAACAGTTGACAATACATATTCGTAAGAGCGGTTTTCCAATTTTTTTTTTTAAATTGCATAGCTATTAAAGAGATTTAAAGCATGCTGTTTTATTTGACTACCTGTCAAAACCCTCATTTCCTTACCCTGTTCCTTAAAAGTTCTCAGAAGATATACCTTACAGGAATAGTATAAAAGATTAGGAAAAAAAAATTATTCATTAGTTTAATTTTTTACGCTAAGGTTACAGTTGCTTAGAAACGCTGTTTGAAATGTCAGCATTTACAAACCAAGAATACGCAGACATTATTTACGTTTATGGGCTATGCAATGGAAGTTCAGATGCCATGAACTTTATCCTAACCGACGACTTCCTAATAAAACAGTATTTCTAAATACGTACCCAAGGCTTCGTAAAACGGGATCAGTTTCGAATACACGACCGAAGGCAGGAGCTCCACAAGTAAGACGGATTTCGGCTGATGAAAGAATACTGAATGCTGTTACAACTGATCCATCAGTCAGCATCAGACGCTTAGCTTTGCAATTCAATGTTTCCAGACATAAAATTTCTAATGTACTGCATGGAGAAAATGATTATCCATACCACCATACACCTGTACAAGAACTGCTTCCCCATGATTTGGAAACGAGACTTGAGTTTTCTAACTGGTTGCTGGAGCGGAGCTTGTGTGACCACCGGTTTATTGGCAGAATTCTTTGGACGGACGAATCTCAATTTACAAGAGATCACAAATTTTTAAAATCTTCATACGTGCGCTGCGGACAATCCACATACAATGAGACATAAATCATTTCAATATAAATTCAGCGTCAATATGTGGGCAGGTGTACTTGGAAACAAGTTAATCGGCCCCTTCAAACTGCCACCTAGGCTGAATTCTACAAACTATCTGGAGTTTTCGCGAAATGATTTACCAGAACTATTGGAGGGCATTCCACTGATTCAACTAGCTTCATCATATTTTCAACAGGACGGTGCTCCAGCCCACTATGGTCGTGAGGTTGGCTAGATGAAGAGTACGGTAACCGTTGGATAGGGAGAAATGGACCAGTTCACTGGCCCGTAAGATCTCCTGACCTTACAGTATTGGATTTTTTTGCATAGGGAAGAGTGAAAGAACTTGTTTATTCAACCGAAATAGCAACTTTAATTGAATTGGAAGATCGTATTCTCGAAGCGTCATCAAAAGTGAGGCCGCAGTTAGCGTCAATAAACATTCGCAGTGCAATCCAAAAACGGTCTCTAGCATGCATACAAAAATAAGGAAGACACTTTGAGCACCTGTTATAACTGTTTTAGTATACACATAAAATAAAAACTACCTAAGACCACACGAAATCATTTTTTATTCATAGCCTTTGGAGCTTAAAGCAAAAAAACCCTTTTTTACAAATTTTAACTGCTGCAGGTTTTTCCAAGTATCATAAAATCTGTGGGTTTTTCTGCAATCTCATTGTTGATAAGAAAAAAAATAGTAAAAGGTTATGTTAATTAGGCATTTTCTGGAGAAAAGTTACCTCAAAGTCGAAAATTAGCATGGGCAATGAAAATGGAACAGGTTTAGAAATTGGATATCTAGAGACTCAAAACAAGATATCAGCTTTATTTAAACGCCGAATCATTTCCCAAATTATCGTCATCGAATTAGGAGACACCCTGTATAGTGCATAGTGTTACGCGATGAGAAACAGCGCGAACCGGTAAAAAGGATTATAGTCTAAGCTATTTTAATACTTGGATCTTGGAAATTATGATCCGGCTTTTAGTATCCAACTTGAGAGCTGTGAGTATTTCAGTGTATTTTCCTATTTTGGACGGCCCAAAACGTGTTTTAGTTTTTGGTATGTAGTTTCTGTAGCTACGAGTATGTACTCGTATTTATTCTCTCCTTAATTGTTTTTTTTTCCACAAATGCCAATATATATATATTTGTCCCTATTTGTCTTTCCAAACCGATGCTATGGGAGAAATTTCCTAAAGTAACTTTATGGCGAATATCCAGAAGTGTTTGTTGATGTCCTATGTTCATAGAGTATACACAGAGGTCTGTCAACTGTAGTCTGGTCTGCCTGTGAGATACTAAATCATTCTTCATTGACTGAATATGAATTCTTTTGTTTTTCTGTCGAAGCCTTTTTTTGGCAGGGTACTTTCTCAATGCTCTAATTTTGCGCTGCTCCTCTTCTATGTGTAGGTACGAGGGCGGGTCAATAATTCTGTGCATTTTTGAATTTCTGACCTCTTTACTGAAACAGCAACACTGCTCCTGTCAACAGGCATTTGTCAGTTGACTCCTGTCAAAATTTAAACTTGCTGCGTCAGTTAGTTTGTGTTTGACAGCTATTTTTATCAGACTACTCACTAATTTGAGGAGAAAATGGAAAAAAGTGAATTTCGTGTGCTTATTAAGCATTATTTCTTGCGAAAAAAAACCATTACCGAGACCAAGGTTAAGCTTGATAAATACTATGGGGACTCTGCACCATCGATTTCAATGGTAAAAAAGTGGTTTACTGAATTTCGTTGTGGCCGTACAAGCACTGAAGATGCCGAACGTCCTGGACGCCCAGTTGAGGTCTCTACACCCGAAACAATCGAAAAAATTCACGATATGGTGTTGGCCGACCGAAGATTGAAAGTGCGAGAGATTGTGGAAGCCGTAGGGATCTCGCATGGCTCAGTGGTTTCAATTTTGAATGATCACTTGGGCATGAGAAAGCTTTCCGCAAGATGGGTGCCGCGTTTGCTCACAGTCGACCACAAACGCAATCGTGTAACAACTTCACAGGAAGGTTTGGCGTTGTTTAATCGCAATATGGAGGAGTTTTTGCACCGTTTTGTAACCGTGGACGAAATATGGATCCATCACAACAAACAACAGTCAAAACAGTGGGTTTCTAAGGGTGAATCGGCGCCAAAGAAGGCCAAGGTGGGTTTGTCAGCCAATAAAGTTATGGCGACTGTTTTTTGGGATGCACGCGGGATAATCCACATTGACTACCTTCAAAAGGGAAGAACAATCAATGGGGAATATTATGCCAACTTATTGGACCGATTCAATGACGATTTGAAAAAAAAACGACCTCATTTGGCCAAGAAAAAAGTTCTTTTCCACCAAGACAATGCAAGGGTGCACACATGTGCAGTTGCCATGGCAAAAATCCATGAATTGGGCTATGAATTGCTCCCTCATCCACCCTATTCTCCAGATTTGGCTCCGAGCGACTACTTCTTGTTCCCAAACCTGAAGAAATGGCTTGGTGGAAAAAGATTTGACTCCAATGATGAAGTCATCTCGTCATTTTGAGGACCTCGACAAAATCATTTTTTTTGGAAGGGATAACAAAATTGGAGAAGCGTTGGACAAAGTGTATAGAGCTCAACTGAGACTACGTTGAAAAATAAAATTATTTTTTTATCAAAAAATCTGTTTTAATCCAAAAGTCACGGACTTATTGACCCGCCCTCGTACATACTCGGCAACGATTTTCTAGTGTACAAGTTAATCATGCCACGACCTTTTATATGTGCTATGTCTTCGTATTGAGTTACTTATTGTTGAAGCTTGTGAGTGGTTTACAGAGGAAATTCTTTTACCCAGGAAATCTCCGTTCTAATTCTCCATACTAATTTTTCACAAATGAATCTACGGACATTGATACGAGTACTTCTAGTTATGCATTGAATACAACTTGAGAGCAAAACAAATAAATAGCTACGTATATAAACAAAATACATACTTAGATGGCTATATGTACTTTCTTAACTCTGAGAACGCCAGCATGTATTGTATCCGTCTTAAATTTAGGTTGTCTGCAAAGCCTAACTACCGCTAATAACTTTTCATGAACATGATACTGGAAGTTAACTATTTCATTAGTCAATGCCATGCATTGACCCCTGTAACTAAATAAACGACGAATCTGGTTTCAATTTACTCGTATGTGTATAAATCTTTATTAGAAGAAAAAAGAAATAAAAGTCCTAGAGTGTAAAGAACTATCTCATGCGTGAAAAGGAGAAATTGTGAGACAATGGTCTGAAATATGATATGGACTATGGAGTGAATGGCGGCGCTATGGTTTAAGGGCAACCACCGCATAAAATTGGCACCTGAATGAATACACAAAGAAGACGGCAAATTTCATAGTACTCGTTTGCCTGCGAGCGGAAAAATCGATGCAGCCGACAACGGTTAGTGAAGATAGTGGTAGAAGTATCTATGTACATCAAATAACTATGCACCTATGCGGAACATACACTCGTGGAGTGCTTAGTTATAGAGCAAGGTAACTGCATCTCCACATTAATCGAAGCTGCATATACTCGTATACACACCTTAAATCTGCTGCATTTCCACAGAGAACTTTCCTTTGAGGTACTAAACCCAACTGTACCCATACCAGCATCTGTATCTAAATTTATTTCCGCCTAGCTATACTCAGAAACACTCAGGCTTGGCCAGATATTCATATAGAAGAAAAATAAAGATGCAATCTAGAGTTGGCGCAACTGCAGAACCAACATGGACTTTCGCAATTCCATGGAATATCTAAATATCTCTCTTTTCTGAAAATTCAATTGCAATCGAATAAGAAAATCCCCCCTCCACACCCAACAAGAAATAAGCAAAAAGACATGATGTTCGTTACATTTTATTCAAATGTTTTATTATTCATAAATTAAGACGTACGAGTACAGCAATATAAAAAGAAATTACGACTGGAATGGAAGTGCTTTATTGTTTCGTTATGTTTTATTTTATTTTTTAAATCATTTTTATATTTTTTGTTTTAATCTTCATTCTCTTTATATTAAAATTAAGAAATTAAAAAAAGAAAATCATTTATTAGTCTTTTTTTTTTATATATTTTTCTTTCATGGATGAAAAATAGGAATTTTGGCACATACGCAGTGCGTATGGATGTCCACAAAAATTAATTAGAAATCTCCTCTGTGGTCGTTTTGTCACCGTTTTCGCATTGGGGTGGCTTAACAGCTTCCGATGAAACGGCATCTTTGCAATTTTCCTTGACAGACAAGTGGGCCGGACCAGTCTGCTGAATTTGCACAATTCGTTCGTTTCCCTCGCCCGATTTAATTGGTGGTGGTGCCTTTACCGTAAGGATACCATCTGATGAAAGGGTAGATGCAACCTCCTTAGCATCGTAGCCTTTTGGCAGGGTGTACTTACGAACGAAATGTCGTGCGATAAGACCGTGCCCATCTTCTTTTTCTTCGTGTTTGCCCTCGACGACAATGCAATTATCGATGGTCTTTACAGTTAGCTCGTTTGGCTTAAATTGCTTAACATTCATGCTGACCTGGAAGCCATTTTTACCAATTGGCGAATACTCCTTCTCGTCGTTATTGGTTTCTTTGTCTTCTTGAGTTTTAACCAATTTATTGCGAATATTTGCATAAGGATGCTGGCGATGCTTAGGTAACCACAGTTGCGACACTGTCTTTGATGGTCGATGGAAATCGTTGGGATAGATACCGAAACCGAAGTCGTCGTCCACACCACGATGAAATTCGCTGATTTCATCGGCCAAATCGAGGAGAAATGGTATGAGAGACATTTTTATTTTTCTAATTGATTTTTTTTTCCTTCTTTTGCTTTCGCTTTTTTTTAAAAAAATGGGTGTACTTTTTTTTTCTAGTGGTTTAATAAATTTAAAAAATTAGGTAACCGACAAAACAACCTTATACACTCGATTACTGATTTTCTTATGGTGGTAAATTGCTGAATGATGCCCTTTTAAAGGGTTGCAGGGCTGAATTGTAAATTTTTCTGCATTTCTCTTAAAAATTTGTCTAGCCAGCAGAGTTGTAAATCGATATCTGGCATACAGTGTGTATAAAGATTGAGAGTAGAGGATATTGACTTTTAATTGAAGAAAAGACAAGAGCTTAAATTGAATACCATTTGCTATATAAAACAAAGTTTATTGTTGAAATTAGATTTTATTTTATTTACGTGATCTAGTACAGTACCTAAATAGCGATGTACAGTCTTGAAATTAGGACTGCACTTAACCTTTTACAAGTATGTAACTGCATCCTGTTTGTCTGATAGGAACGACAACGCCAGATCGACTTTAAGGCAAAGCCTGGAAAATGTCATATTTTTTAAAATTACATATCATAGCGTTCAACAAAGCTTCCTTCTTATTAAGAATCCTAGTAAAACTGACGCCGATCTGTTGTCAAACGTTGAAAAATACGCGACGCCCTCTATTATAATTGGAAACCAAGAAACATATTAAGATGTCATTTAATATACTGTTGCGTTCACTGATGACTTCCAAATCGCCTTCAGAAAGTTATAGACAAGCTGTTGCTAGTTCTGAGGTTCTGAATAGCTAGCCTAGCACTGGGGTACATATCGGACCCCTGGCGAATAGTGACAGTAGTTTTTATACAAAAATGTTTCCGACTGAAAAACATGGAGAAACTGGTTGAGCTTCATGTGTATCTGTCTAAGATGTAACATGTCTACCAATTCGAAAGATATTGTGAACCTGGGATTCAGAGTTTAGAGCATATTCGTATTATTAGGTAAAATTGATCGCGATCTTGACCAGAGAGAATACGCAATTGTCAATTCTTTTTTCGGCAATGGATTTTCATATTAGAATCACCAGTCGTGGATGCTGATTGGGATCAAGGCAGTATCCTGCCACCATTGTGTCCTATACCTGATGATCTCGCTTCTAACGTATGGCCACAGGCATATTCAGTCTGTGTCGTATTCGAAATGAGCTCTGAGTCAATCCTCTTAGAACTGTGGCGTTATATTTAAAGCATTTAAAGTTTCATGAACATCTAGCATACGCTGAGCTCATCTTCTGGCTTTTTGGTTATGGCGTTTGCAAGGCAGAAATCGTTATCCAATTATGTTGTGCACGTGTGATGTCTTCTAAATAGCATTCACATCTAAACCTTAAAACATATGTTAATCAGTCTAATTAATTAATAAGTAAAAATAAAGATCTTGAACACTCCATGTTATTGATATTAGTTTTAGACGCGTTTCTTCGTGGTAGGTGCTAACGTGCTACTCTACCAGCGAGTGGAACGAAGGTTTTTGCACCTCGAAAGTTGAATATCTTTTAAAATTGTTTGCGATGATTTCAAGGACCGGGCTAGTAAGTTGAATGCATAAGATATTTATATGCCTAAGCCATAGCAAATCCTCGTTGATGGTAACTTCAATATACAATACTTTATTATTTTGACAACTTCGACTGGTTTGTTATTTTACCACCATACCTTTTTCCAACGAACGAACTGTTAGCCGTTGAAAACCGTCTTGTCTAAGCTCCGATACACAAAAGCATCTAAAGATAAAGTCTAAAAATTAAATAAAATCAAATGATAAGCTTACCAATGACTACAATGGTATTACGAATGAGTGGTAGAATGGATAAAATGTGACGGATAGGGCTTACCTTTCCAACGCACTACAGATTCACACTTGAATTTTGAAGCAATCTCGACTCTTAATCTATTGCCCAACTGTACTGTGTGTCTGTTCTCTTTTCTGCATTTTTGAGTTTACTTTTGTATCTGAATAGATACATCGAAACCGCTGAATAGCGATTCTGCGCCTCGCAACAATGGTACGAGTACTCGTACTTCAGCACAATTAAAATAAAAGCCGGTTGCCGTTGCAGCGCCTAACCGGTCGTTGTACTAATGTATATTATATAAAGATGTAATCAAAAGTGGGTACATACTTAAAACATGCATTTACAATTCATGTATCCATGCATCCGCATTCTGCAAAGGTAAAGGCTATAAGACGTTCAAGGGCTGGCCGATGCATAAAAAAGAAATTCCGGTTTCTGCTGGTCGAAGAATCTCACAAACGAGTTGCAAGTTGCAACTGCAGCCAGATATCCATACTTAGATGTGTATTTAATTTACCGGCAACCGGCTAATGGCATTATCTTACACACATTGGGGAATAAAGTCGGTTTCCATTAGATGGTCAGAGAAAGTTGAACTGTGTGAGGTAGGTTTTATGGTTTTAGTCAAGAAGTTCTATAACACATTAGGTTCCCTGGGTATTTGTATTCATAGTTACCTGGATCTGCATCTATTGTACTTCTGCACTAAGCCAATTTATAAACAAAAAAAAGAACGAATCGGGGTTTCTGTATACCATTTCACAGGCATGGATTAAAAGAGAGCCTGTTTTGCAAAAGAGAGTTTTGGTTATACTCGTACGAGTAGTTTTACATTGCTGAATAAAGAACTTGAGTTTATAAGGTGCAATTGCACATCTAAATAAAAAAGGCATAATAAGCAGTCTTTGATAGCTCTCTGCCCCTTTTTGCAAAACTTTATCTAGAACCGTCTGTAAATTTCTTTTTCGCCGGTTGTATTGCTATAAATATCAGGACGTTAGGCCAACTGCATTCAGTTGGTATCAATTGTTAATCGTGGTGGTCTAGGAAGGGTGTAACAGTTCTTTAAAATAATTTTATTTTGCACTGAATAGAAGTAGATGAGAATCTGTAAATAAAAAAAAAAAAAAAAAAAAACAAGAAACAGACGAAAATGTCACTACCGTTAATTTTGAGTGTCCTCGAAGATTTAGACAACATGGGTGTGTCTAGTGCATCGCCAATTTACGGTGGAGATTTTGGATTTGGGCTACAACCACGTCATATCCACCAACCACATGCACAAGGACATGCTTCCATTCGTGTTCCCCTTGCAGTTGCACTCGCTGCAACTCGCCTAAACGAGCGTAAAGCTGGAACCAAGGCTGAAGGTGTTGTATCTAGCGTTGGCAAAGATGGTTTCCAAGTCTGCATGGATGTGCAGCAATTTAAGCCAAGCGAATTGTCAGTAAAAGTAATCGATAATTCTGTAGTGGTTGAGGGAAAGCACGAAGAACGAGAAGACGACCATGGTTATATTTCCAGACATTTTGTTAGAAGATATGCACTGCCAAGGGATTACGATGCTGACAAGGTCATCTCAACATTATCCTCCGATGGCGTTTTGACTGTAAGCATTCCAAAACCAATTGGTGAAGAGAAGACCAACGAAAGGATTATTCAAATCCAACAAACTGGGCCGGCTCACTTGAACGTGAAGCAGAATGGAGAGGAAAAGTCTGAGGAAAAGAATGCCACAAATGGTGATCAATAAAATGTTTTCATGTACAAGAAATCGATTTTAAATTTTCTAGTTCTTAATTTGTTTTTCTTGTATGAAAGTTTAAGTATTTAAAATACATATACCCCTAAAGGGTAAACGTAGTTATGTTCTGAAATTCATATATGTATGTATGTAACATGTTTTAGCGATTTCAATAAAATTTAAAATCTTTATCAAATTGCGGTTAATGGCTTGTTCTTCCTTTTTGTACAGTGTGTACAGTTGGCCAACGGCCTCATGCGCAGAGAGAGTAAGAGAATAAAAGTGCATGGATTTGCACATCTTCATTCTTTTTTCTCTTTCAGCGATCATTTTCGTATACCTATTTGTTGTTGCAGAGTTACATTTTTTTAAAAAAATTTAATTTTTGTGAGAGCAATTTTAAGAGACCTGCGCTGTAGCCTGGGCAACTGTTTTGAAAGGAATTATACAATGATTGCACTGTGTTGATTTGTGTATTTACGTGGTATGTCCTATACATATACGTACGAGTATGCATTTGGCATAGAAAAGTGGAAATCAGCTGTAGGCACTCTACATAAATTCTGGTAAAGTGGTTGCTACTTCAGTTTTTTGACCTACTGGATTTTACGGCTTGCATTTTGAATAAACTCAAGGCGTCGAAAACAAAACAGTCGCAATACTAGAGCATCCTTTCTCACACATAACCATGTATCCCTCAGAAATAATATCGAGCTCTTTTCCTTCAATTTTATTGCACACGAGCGCCACCACCTTCTCCCATTCTCTTATTTTTAATATCGTTTCATTCTATAAAAGATCTTCTAGTTATTTTTCACCAATTTATCGACAAAGCCTATAATTCCTATTTATTGGGGCTCGGAAATACAATACGATACAATGATACAAGATACTAGATGGAGTGAAAAGTGACATCCTTGACCACCAGAATGCGCTGCTACTGCAAAAAAGGTTATGGTGCCTTGAAGTTCGTTCATATCTAGGCAGACATGCCAAATTTCAGTGCGATACTGTCTTTAGTTTTGTTTTGACGCTGATTGTTGTTGACGTGTTTGGCATCATGTTGAGTATGAACAAAAACGATTTTCGTTCTCTCATAAAACATTATTTTTTGAGAGACAAAACGGCGAAGGAAACAAAAGAAAAGTTGGATAAATATTATGGGGCTAATGCACCGTCAGATTACACCGTCAAATATTAGTTTCGAGAGTTTCGTGGTGACCGCAACTCCACTACCGATCAAGTCCGCAGCGGCAGGCCCTCCGATGCGGTTACAGAGGACAATGTCAAAAAAATACATGAAATGGTGTTGGCTGACCGAAAAGTGAAGGTGCGCGAGCTAGCAGATACCACAAAGATTAGTACTGAGCGCACACGCCATATTTTGGGGAATATTCTGCATACGAAAAAGTTATCCTGCCGCTAGGTGCCGTGAATGAGGAAAAACACGAAGGCGAGAGCACTTCGAAAGAGTTTTTGGACTTGCTGATGCGTAATCAGGCAGACTTTTGGCGTCGATTGGTAACTGGATTTGGATCCCTCGGACTTTTATCTCTTCCCAAACCTCAAAAGATGGCTCATCAATAGAAAATTCAGCTCACGCTAGGAAATCATCAACGCCACGGAGGAGTATTTTGCAGACCTTCCGGAAAATTACTTTTCGGACGGGTTCAAGAAGTTGGAATAAGTGTATCAAACTAAAGGAGGACTATATTCAATAATATAAAAAAAAATTAAAAAAAAAAAATTTTTTAATTCCCAAGGAGGTCACTTTTCACTCCATCTAGTATTTTTTCTCAAAATTTTTTTTGTATTTTTCTACATAGTCTCCTTGCAACTCTACACACTTCTCACAGCGACGCTTCCATCTCTGTAACCCGTCCAAATAGTACTTGGCGTTTTTCTCTGCAAAATAATTGTTCACGAAGGTGATTGCCTCCTCATTTCACGAAAATCTCTGTCCTCCGAGCGCTGTTTTTAGATGAGGGAACAAAACGAAGTCGCTTGGGGCTAGATCTGGTGAATAAGGTGGATGGTCAAGCAGTTCAAACCATAATTCATGGATTTTCGCCATGGCAACCGCTGAAGTGTGAGACGGCGCGTTGTCTTGGTGAAACAGGATTTTCTTTTTTTCTGCAAATGTGGCCGTTTTTCCGCAATTTCTGCCTTCAGCTTGGCAAGTAATGATGCGTAGTATGCTCCTGTAATGGTTTTTCCTTTTTGAAGACAATCCCAATATCCCCAAAAACAGTCGCCATCACTCTCCCAGCCGAGAAAACAGTTTTTGCTTTTTTTGGAGCCGGATCGCCCTTTGCAGTCCACTGTTTTTACTAAGTTTTTGTTTCGGGCGTATAATGGTGTATCCAAGTTACATCTACAGTAATTAATGGACGGCAAACTCGGATTTATTGCGAGTAAACTGCGCTAGAACACGTTTTTGGTCTAACGTAAGTAAACGCGGCACCCAACGCGCGGACAGTTTTCTTATGCCTAAATCTTGATTTAATATGTAACACACACGTTCTTTGGACATTTTTATGACCTCTACTATCTCTCTCACTTTAATTCGGCGGTCGTCTAACACCATTTGGTGAACTTTAGCAATGTTATCGTCAGTAGTTGCAGTTTTTGGACGTCCCGAACGTTCATCATTTCCCAAGCTCTTACTTCACTGTGGTAAATGATGGTGCAGAGTCTCCACACACAGAGTCCAACTCATTTTTGATTTGCGTAGGCGTATTGCCTTTCAAAAACAAAAATTTAATAACAGCTCGATACTCAATTTTTTCCATTTTCACAAAAAACACTCACATCGACTCACTCAAACGACTGTCAACTAAAAAGTGCGCGTCCAAAATGACTATTTATTAATATTTATTAATATTATAACGTTTAGCTACTTAATGTTGCCTGAGTATCTCCAGACTTAAATTCATCAATAATCTTTAGTTTAGGAGAAGAAGAGTAACTTTGTCGCGACATTATTAAATATCAATTATGCGACTAACCTTAAAAGAAAACTGATCAAAGACAATCACTCAAGATCAAAGACAAAGAGCTTACAACATTTCATGTGTAACCGGACTGGAAAAGTACTGTTAGCTTTTTTTTTTACAATGGGTTACAAAGTTGCTTAGGTTTTGCACAGCTCAATTTGGCTACTTTGTTGGTTTTTGCATTTTTTTTTAATCTCAAGTATTATTACTTCTATAAAAAGTTGTGAATTTCAAAATACACTCTATTACACATCATTACATATCCATTTCTTTTTATTTGGTGGAGTAGAAAGTTGAAAAGATTTACTATGAAGTGCTGACTCCAGATGGTTGCTTAGGTTTTGCACAGTAGTGTATATGTCCGAAGACCGAAATATCGGCGTTATACGCATTACTTACTTACTTAAAATAGATGTTTTACACGAACGATTCAAAGATGCATGTTAAATTTTACATGTAAAGTCTATTGTGTGAACGTCTAAAACCCACGCTCATCGGTTAATATTTGTACGCACCGGTACACATCTTTGAAATGGTCTATGAAATTTGAGATTGAAACAGAACATCATTGTCATCGTCTAATTCAAGGCGACTATAAAGTGATGGCTGATTTCGGGATACAGCATAAACTGACCCGATTATACCGTGTAACTTTTAAAACAATTGTGCTGGCATGTGGTTATAGAGAAGGCACTATTTTCTCATTATTCAGGTTAAACTTGGTCAAGAAGGCCGAGAGCTTGAACTTGCAAAGAAAATACTTATACATTAAAACAGAGCAATCAAGAAGTAGAAAAGAAAAAAAAGGACCAAAAATTCGTCCAGAAACAAATTAGACCCAGTTCGAACCTCTTCAAAAACCTTTAAAAAAAGCTAGGCCCTATGGAGAAATATAAGTAAGAAAACCCTTAGTTCAACCTGTTAATTTGAACATAATCGAAGTTTAAGATGCCTGGCTAAAAAGGTGAATTTATGTCCGTCAGCGCTTAAGAACAAACTCTGTCAGACTGTGTAGACCATTACGGTTAGCGGATGTGTATATCGAAGAAAGGATGCAGAGGAACTAAAAACTCATCTTAGGAAGATATGCTATGATGCTATGACATGACATCTAGACAGAGATAAATTATTGAAGGATCCCAACAATATTTCAAAATTATGCAGACAGTTTTTAGGGGAGCAAGAAGTCAACGTAAAAAGGGTATGGCAATATGTGGAAGAAATTGAAGAATGCGATGGTATAAAATGTGGTTAACATATGTAGCTGGGTTCTTTAAGTCCCCTTCTGCAACACACAATCGAAAAATCAATTGCAAGTGTGAGCCGATTAGTAAAAGGGTATACCTATAACAGTATGATAAGATGGATTTTTGATAAAAAGTCTGTTTAGACACAGACATACATATTTAGTTAATGCGTACATAAAAATCGAATATGGGCCCATTTTCTTTTTTAATATGTTCATCCTTGGTATTTTTATTTTATTGTAGTTCTCCTTCGAATTTTATTAACCTACTGAAAAGTAGTCCCAAACTGTGGACCGGTAGTGTAGTTGTGAACATATACACACGTACATATGTACATCATGTTTACTATTTTACGAATTAAGTAGATACCTATAATTAATAATTACAGAACAATTAAACTAAAACTCAAAATATTGTAGTATCATCCCTGCCTACTCGTAAACTGAAATATTTTAAAGATTTGATAAGAGAAGCAATCAGAATAATCATGACAGGATAAATTAGTTACAGGGGAACACTTAGTAAATACATACATACATAACATATATACCTATATATCTATGCACATGTTCAAAATCATGATTTTCCCATCAATATCGAAACATCTGGCAAGTGGCAACCGTAATCAACAAATGCAAGTTAAGGCTAATCACATTGCATCGGCAAATAGAAGATAATCATATTGCATCAGCAAGTGGAAGAACATATTTCCCACGACCAACAAGAAGCAATGCAATGAACGTGATGGAATGTGTCGACGCTGCGTCTGGGTGATCATCTAACGCTCATCGAAGGAATGCAAGTGTCACCTGAGATCGGTACACCCGAAGCCATCGTGCACTGCTGCTGGTGATGAATGTTATTTAAGCAGGTGCGCTCGTTATGCCAATCTGCAGTCTATCGCCCGAAGTCAACTCGCGAGTTCATGTTTGTAATAGAATAAATTATAATTTGGAAAAATAAAGAAATAAAATATTTTTTTTTTAAATAAATAAAACTTATTAAAATTTAATTGGCGCCCGAGCATGGACCGGCCACCGAAGTGCGCGAGTGATTTAAGTAAAAGCGAGAATAGTGACAAACTTCGAAAAAAAAAAAAAAAATATAATAAAAACGGACACTACTTAAAACCCACAGCCCAATTTGCCGCGTACGGATGCCGGTCTCGCGAACTGCCAGTTATCGCAACCTTAACACGGTTCTAAGAACATCAGTGTGGACACGGTCCTAAGAACATCAGTGTGGACACGGTC
The DNA here is from genome assembly GCA_963966105.1 of Volucella zonaria. Classification (NCBI taxonomy): domain Eukaryota; kingdom Metazoa; phylum Arthropoda; class Insecta; order Diptera; family Syrphidae; genus Volucella; species Volucella zonaria. The sequence continues at coordinate 36,185,741 of OZ014534.1, read as the reverse complement.
CTAAGAACACCAGTGTCGGGAGTGAAGCGTTTAAAGGCTAGACGGTACTAAGAAAACCGCTAGTCAACCGTGCAGTGAAGTGCGCAAGAGGATCCTGAGTCACCAGCAAGGAGAAAAGGGAGTCATCCGAATGGCCAGCGCGGATACGCAGCTCTGCGTAGTTATGTAAGTTATTATAAGTATAACTCTTTTTTAAGGAAAAATTTTAGATTGAAAAGTGAAATAAATAAGAAAAAGGAAATAATTTTTTCCTCAAAAACACGTTAATATATTCTAATATTCTTAATATTAAACAAAACAATTTTTTTAATAATCAAAAACAGTTAAACAATACCATTTAATCCTCACGTTGATATCCGAATAACTTTTTTTTAGTGAACTTTAATTACCTTTTAATATCTAATTAAAACTATTTATCATTAGTATTGTTATCAAAAAAAGAAAAAAAAATCTAAGAATGCCGGACCTACGATCAGGTGCAACTACTAACCAAAGCGAAGAACGCTTCTTCGAACCGAATCCCCCAAATCCTACTTCACGGAATCCGCAAATGCCTGATCCTTCACGGATTCTACCTGGTCGAAGTACCGATCCAAACTTAAATACCTCGTTTCAGTTAAATATGACTACTGAAACAACAAGGGAAGTCGGAACAACTCCCGATTTTGAAGCACTCGTTGCAAACATAGCTCGCCAAGTGTTTCAACAACATAGCAAATCGCTGTCTCCTAATGCGGTTTATCACCAAGCGCAAATCTTTCACGGAACGGATGAAGTTATTTCGCCACAACACCGGGATAAGGTCAGTGACCTAGATAAAATTCCCGATATTGTGCGCTGCATCCGAGATTTCTCTGGTGATCAGAATGAATTTTCCTCCTGGAAAAAGAGTGTGGATAGAGTACTGAGCATTTACTCTCACTTACAAGGCACTCCCAAATACGAAATAAGATCACGGGCTCAGCTGACATAGTCCTTGAATCATATAACACCCCCTTGAATTTGGAAAGCATTAGGCAATGCCTTACAATGCACTATGCCGATAAGAGGGATGTGACGACCCTCGTGTATCAGATGTCGTCCTTATATCAAGGAAATAGCACAGTTCAGGAGTACTATCAGAGGGTGTACTCCCACCTTTCCTTGATTCTAAATAAAATCTCGTGTATGGAGGTAGGTGCTAAAGCTGCACGCTTACTCACCGAAACATACAGAGACAAGGCCCTTGATACGTTCATCAGAGGTCTTAGAGGCGATCTTCCTCGTCTTTTGGGAATGAAAGAGCTCATGGACCTACCACATGCCCTCCATTTATGCTTAAAAATGGAAAATCAGTATTTCAGGTCCAATCATAGGAATATCCAAAACCAAGCAAATGCTCCACGGAAAGCTAATGGTAATAATAGATCACCGAATCCATCGAATCCACCAAATGTTCCGCAAGGCCGTCAGCATGATAATTATCCCCAAGATGGTAGAACGTTCCCAAAACCTACCATCAAAATCAACCCGTTAATAATCCCCAAACGCGACCCCAAAATCAAGGCAACTTCCAGCCAAGACAAGGTAACAATAACCCCGTAAATAAAGCTGCTCTCAAAATTGAACCTGTTGGTTCTAGCTCTCAAGTAAGGACGCAACAGAATCGTTTCCAGCAATCAAGACAATATCACATTTATATAGACGACCCCAGTACTACAGAATACGACCAAGCTATGACAATGGAAGACAACCAGCACGACAAAGAACTGGCTAGATATATGGAATCTCTGGAAATAAACAATAATGGCACATGTGAAGGAGAAGAGTCAATCAACGACTGTAGCGACCTACATTTTTTAGGTTAGCTTACTCTTCGTCGCCGTACTTCGAATGCGAGACGAAGAGTGGCGCGAGATATAAATTTCTTATAGATACGGGATCAAGCAATAATTACATTCAGCCATCAATAGTCCCGAAACCTATCCCAAACGAGAATATTTTCTTCGCCAAATCGGTAGCTGGCGATATGGAAATTATCCACCATACCTTAGTTAATCCTTTTGGTCTTAGGGACGTAAATTTAAAATTTTTTCTTCTTCCAAATTTAAAAACCTTTCATGGCATTTTAGGAAATGATACCATGAGAGAACTATCAGCTGTCATCCATACTAAAGAGAGCTATATGACAATACTTAACTCAATAAAGATAAGAATTAAACATGTAAAATCTCAATCCGTGAATTCTATTAATGTCAATAAAAATCAATTAACAGCTTCTCAGAAATCACTATTGTATAAGGTAATAAGCGATTTCCCAAATCTATTTTCGGAACCTAATGAAAGTCTTACTTACACAACCAGGGTTGTCGACGAAATAAGAACATCGACAGATTCACCAATTTACACGAGATATTACCCTTTTCCCATGTCCCTAAAAGGTGAAGTCGAAAACCAGGTAAATAAACTGCTAGCTGATGGTACTATCTGACCTTCACAGTCCCCATATAATTCGCTTGCTTGGATTGTCCCAAAAAAACCAGACTCAACTGGTGCCAAAGAGTACAGAATGGTAATTGACTATAGGAAGCTTAACGCTGTGACTATAGCAGATCGATATCCTATCCCCGATATTAACGATATGTTAGCACAACTTGGTGGTAACAAACTTTTCACCGTTCTTGATTTAAAGAGCGGATTTCATCAGATTCCACTCAAGGAACGTGATATTGAAAAAACAGCATTCTCCCTAAACAACGGTAAATATGAATTTACCCGTCTTCCCTTTGGTCTCAAGAACGCTCCTTCAATTTTTCAGAGAGCTCTAGATGATATCCTACACGGACAAATAGGGAAACACTGCTATGTTTATATTGATGACATAGTCATCTTTAGTAAAAGTGAAGGCGAACATGCTGAATATATTCGGAAAGTGTTCGAAGCACTTTTCCACTCTAACATGAAGGTTCAACTGGACAAATGTCACTTCTTCAAACAAGAAGTAGAATTCTTAGGTTTCGTCATTTCTCCCGACGGATTAAAAACAAGTCCAGCTAAAGTTGAAGCTATTCAAAATTTCCCGCAGCCAACAAATCTTAAGGGATTGCGATCGTTCCTTGGCTTATTGGGTTATTACAGATGTTTTATAAGAGATTATTCAAAACTCGCAAAACCTCTATCAGTCATGCTAAGAGGAGAGGACGGACGAATATCGAAAAACCAGTCAGCAAAAATTCCTATAAACTTCGGCAGGGAATGCCTGGAATCATTTAATAAACTCAAAAGCTCTCTTATCTCTAAAGATATAATGCTCTATTATCCAGACTTCAATAAACCATTTGAACTGACGGCTGATGCGTCAAATTTTGCTATCGGAGCGGTCTTAGAACAGAATCGTAGACCAATTGCATTCATCTCAAGAACATTCAGTAGAGCCGAAGAAAACTATGCAGCAAATGAGAAAGAGATGCTTGCCATAGTATGGGCCCTCGGATCACTTAGCAATTACCTTTACCGTTCCGCTCATGTTATAATTTCTACGGATCATCAACCCCTCACCTACGCGCTGAGTAATAAAAATCGAAATAGCAAAATGAAGAGATGGAAAGCAATCTTAGAAGAGTATAACTACGAGCTCAGGTATAAACCTGGAAAAGCTAATGTGGTAGCAGATGCGCTTTCTCGACCCCCGCAACGGTACATAGCAACGAAAGCTCCTCGCAACAGCTTATACCAAGTGTAGAAGTCCCAATTAACGCATTTAAAAGTCAAATTTTTCTCAATATAGGCGAACCATCTACTCAAGAATTTAAAATTATTTTCCCTGGGTATCATAGACATATCATTACTGAAAAAGAATATAATACAGAAAACCTTTTAAAAACCCAAAAAAAATTATCAATCCCTCCGTCATTAATTGTATCAAAACTCAAGAATCCGTTATGGGCTTAGTACAAGAACGCGAAAGAGAATAAACTCCAAATTCTCGAGAAATTTTATTTCCCTTCCATGTCAAGTAAATTAAAATGCATCACAAAACTTTGTTCTGTATTCAAACAGAACAAGTATGAAAGACATCCAAATAAACCCAAACTTGGCGAAACACCTGTCCCCACCTATCCAGGACATACCGTCCACTTTGATATATTCCTTACCGACAAAAGAATCGTTTTAACTTCCTTAGATAAATTCACTAAATATGCTCAAACCAGAATGCTTAAAAGTAGAGCTGTTGAAGACATACGGCAACCATTGCGAGAACTAATCTTCTTTTATGGTGTTCCAAATACAATTGTCATCGACAATGAGCCTTCTTTAAATTCAGCATCTTCAATATTTATGATGAAAGATGAACTTGGAATTACTATCTTCACGACACCCCCATACAAAAGTGAAGTTAATGGGCAGGTTGAGCGCTTCCATTCAACCTTAACGGAAGTAATGAGGTGCCTCAAAGAAAATGGAACAGAACGCAACTTCGAGGAACTGCTTGAAAGAGCGGTCAACGAATACAATCATAGTATTCACTCCACTACTGGTAAAAAACCAGTAGATCTTTTTTTCGGACGCAATGTCCACTTTACCCCTGACGATTACGAGAAGACTAGAAAAAACAATTTGGAAAAATTAATCCACAAGCAGAAGGAAGATATCAGGTATCATAATAAGAAAAAACACGTTGCGAAAAAATATTTACCAGGTCAGATAATTTATGTTAAGGTGAACAAAAGATTAGGAACCAAACTCTCCACCAGATTCAAAGAAGAAAAGGTAAAGGAAGATAGAAACTCTACCGTTTTAACGGAAAGCGGAAAAATTATTCACAAAAACCACATACGAAACTGACAATTGACATTACGAACTTTCTTTTCTTCTTAGGTTTTTCGTTCAATTGATGAATGTTAAACCAGAAGCTAACATTCTGGACTACACAAATTCACAGCTGGTAGCTGTACAAACAGGCGCAGCAGAGGTACAAACTGAAACCTTCAAGCTGATCCATGCCATTGACCTTAACGAACACAACCGACTTATTACCGACATAGAAGCAGACGTTGGAAGAAACCTACAACACAACAACCCTTATTATCCTTTCCTTTCTCATGAAATTTCGATTATTAAAAACCTTCTCAAAGACTTGGCACCTAAGATCAGAGGTAAGAGATCGTTAGATTTTATCGGCACAACTTGGAAGTGGATTGCGGGTAACCCCGACCACGCCGTTTTTAAAATTATCAGTGCAAAAATAAATAATGCATTTAAAAATAATAATAATCAAGTATTGATTAACAAGTTGACTTTAAAAAAGATTGAGGAAATAACAAATAAAACAAACGAAATAATAAAGATTGTAACAGAAAAAATTAACTCTGAAAATGAACTAGCTCTAAGATATAAATTTAAACTTAATGTTATTAAAGAAGAAATAAAAAATATCGTCTACGCTATACTCTGGTCAAAAGCAGGTATAGTAAATTCATTTATATTATCAAGTTATGAAATTGAACTAGGTAAAGAAATCCTAGAAAAAGAAAATGTACCATTTATAAATATAGAAGAGGCACTAGAATTTTCCGAAATTAGAATAGCCACAAATGGCACTTTAATCCTTTATATTATTAACCTTCCAAAAACTAAGGAAGACATTTGTGAAATAGCTATACTTAGAAGTGTAAGAAAACTAAATGTTAGAAATAAAATACCGTTTAATAAAATTGTACTTTGTAAAGCTAATATTTATGGAATAAGTTCAGAATGTAAGTCTAAAAATAACCTTTCAATTTGTAATAATAAAAATTTGGTTGACATAACGAACTCATCATGCATTCCAAACCTTTTAAAAAGTCACCTCAGCAGCTGCAACAAAGTCAACAGCCAACACATCCCCGAAGTAGAGGAAGTAACTCCCGGAACTCCTTTCTTAAACAACTATAATGGATCTGTACGAATAGGCAAAGAATCGTTTAAGCTATCTGGCACTTTCCTCATCCAATATCGGAACGAAACAGTAACTATTGACGACAAAAATTACGAGTCGTACGAAGTCCTCAAATCTCGACTATTACCACCAATCCTGCAACCTGAATCCAAGAATTCACGCCTAGAAGAGATGCTATCCCTTGAAATGGTGAAGGAATTGAATATAAATAACACCAAGACTATTCAACTTTTAGAAACTAAAAACAAGTGGAGTCCAACAATCTACCTGTGCCTAACAATCATCATAATTTTCCTAATTGCGGCCATCATGCTTAAACTTCGAAAATTCAAGAAGCCAAAGTTGATACCTCAAGATACTAGAGAAACAGTGGTATCAGAGGAAACAACACAGCCCATGCCCAATCCTTGTAAACAGCAAGAAGACCCACCCAGGATATAAAGAGTAAACCAAATACCACTATTCTAAGGTGAAGGCGAACGAGGACGACCGAATTTAAGAGGGGAGGAGTTAAGGCTAATCACATTGCATCGGCAAATAGAAGATAATCATATTGCATCAGCAAGTGGAAGAACATATTTCCCATGACCAACAAGAAGCAATGCAAATGTACGTGATGGAATGTGTCGACGCTGGGTCTGGGTGATCACCATTTAATTAAAGTCCGCATCAAATTTCTTTAGCTGTTTTAATGGTATTTTTATTAAAAAAAAAATACTAGAAGTCGGAAAAAAGAAATTACCTGAAAGAGCGAGAACTTTCTGTAAAATGGAAATGAGATACTCAATAATAAATAAGAAGAAAAATTTCGCTGAATACCTACTAAGAGAATATCTCTTAATAAATCACATTCTCTCCCCAAATAATCCTATATCTATAAAAAAAATATCTCTTTCCTCTCAATTCAAACTTTTGACGTTCTAGAAAAATCTACGCATAGGAGAATTTGTATAAAAAGCCGGTGTACCGACAAATTCGTATCAGTTCAGTTTGAATTTTTCAAGTGTTGGGAACGTTTGAGAGAACTGCAAGGCAGTTGTGAATCTTATAATATACTCGTACTTAAAGCCAACATAAAAGTTTAAAAAGTGAAACAATTAAGAGTAAATAAAATAATAAAACAACCGAGAAGCCAACATGTCAGCGCTACCATTGATCCTAAGTTTGAGTGACGACTTGGACGATTTGGCGGCATTGTCTCCAATGTACTATCCATCGAGCTACCAATTTTATCCTCGACGACGCTATGCACCATCTAACTTAACTGGCCTATTGAAAGATCTCCAAAGAAGCCGCAGTCAACGGGAATCGGAGGACACAGTATCGGCGATTGGCAAAAATGGCTTCCAAGTTTGCATGGATGTCAAACAGTTTAAGCCAAGTGAACTTACTGTTAAAATTGTGCACAACTCTGTAGTGGTAGAGGGCAAGCATGAAGAACGTGAAGATGAACACGGTTACATTTCAAGGCACTTTGTCAGACGTTATGCTTTGCCAAAGGATTATGACACTGAAAAATTGGTTTCAACTTTGTCATCAGATGGTGTTCTAACGGTCAGCATTCCCAAACCTCCAAAACTCGAAGATAAACCAAAGGAGAAGATTATACAAATACAACAAGTTGGGCCTGCGCATTTGAATGTGAAGGAGAATCCAGAAGAAAAGTCTCAACAACCTGAATTAGAATCTAAAGATACTGCCAATGGCGAAAAATAATTGCAGTTAAACTACACTAAATTGTAGTGATAGTACATATTAACATATTATTACTATTATTATTATTATTATTATTACTATTTTTTTCGTACTGAATGAATTCCCAAAAAGATTTTGAATTTGTCCCTTGCTGACATACTTAATTTTAGTTATTTATAATAAAACCTAGTTTTATTTCCTTAAAACTTTAAAAATCAAAATATTGTTTTTAAATATTAGTGAAAGTTATACCTCACATAAGGATGGTCTGGGTCTCATTTTCTGGTGGTTTTTCGTTTCTGATTGATTGCGGCATTAATAGGTGGCCCTATTCACCTAGCCAGCCCTCTGATTTTAATGGTAGCTTCTGGCTTCGGCCCTCTTTTATAATTTTCCTACCTATTCCAGTTGTTTCAACTATGTATTACATATATGTATATTATATGCAGATTCGTGAATTTCTGCTAAATTGTGGTCATTTCTGTTTCGATGACGACAACGGACAGCAGTAGGCTAAAAGGCGTATTAGAATTATCATCTTTCCGCGGGTGTTGAGTTACTAAATAGCAAGCCAAACACTTTACATCTGTAAACTTACACGGTACAAATTTTACCGTGCGCATCAGAAATTTTTATGTGAGACTGCGCAGTGCAACGGCCACTTCGACGTGAGGTTTATTACGCTTTTAACCTCTACTGCATGCGATGCCATATACCATGTGGATTCCAATTTACCAGCGCCGATTACAAATACTACGCAACATTGGTAACCTTTGTGTATCTGAGTGCTATGTTGTTTCCTTCTTGACATGGGCGCAAATATAACCGCATACAAGTTCCATCGTGTGCATAGTCAAAACATAGGACAAAATAGTGGAAACAAAATATTTTTTTTTTTAGGGAAACATAATTTCTTTTCTTGCAAGCTTTGACGTTGGTGAGAAAATTTTTGGTATTTTTTTTTCCAATTATCCATGTGCAGATATGCAGTAATCCATTCTTTAAAATATCCATATGTACGTACATGGCTCCTCATGCATTCACTGAAATATTCGCTAAATTTGGGGGTGCCATATTGGGCTTCTTATGCATAAGAATTAGGTTATAAGAGTTTCGCCTTTGCTTTATACAGGTGAAGATTATATGATTCCAACAAGTTCCTTCTACTCTAAAGGCAGCTTTTATATTGTACTATTCCTCGAGCTCGTCCAAAGTGGTTGGTTTGTTAGCGTAGACTAAGGACTTGACGTAGCCTCAGAGAAAATAATCGAGTGGTGTCAAATCGTATGATCGCGACGTCAAATTTCTCCTTCACAACTTTGAGCGTTTCGTCGCTTGTGTGGAATGTAGCGCCCTCTTGTTAGAACCACAGCTCGGATATATCGATGTGGTCGAGCTCTGATCACAAAAAGTCGGTTAACATCACTTTATATCTGAGACCAGGTGTCTCCTTCCTCACTTCGAAAGAAATAAGGTCTGGTGATGCCGCCATGCCATAAACCGCATCAAACAGTCAATCTTTGTGGATGCATTGATGCTTAGCTGTACATTTGTGGATTGTGTTTGCTCCTATAACGGCAATTTTGCTTGTTGCCATAGCCGGTAAGTCATAAATGGACCTCCTCCGATAAGATTTCGAGCGCCCACTTAGCGAACTCACGGCGTTGTCTATGGTCATCCGGCTTCAATTCTTGCGCCAGAACAATCTTATATTGATGTAGGGCCAAATCCAACCGCAAAATATGCTGAATCGACATTTCTGGGTCTTCTTCGATACTGGCCGCTACGGCGGCTATTTTGACGAACGACCTCACGACGAAATTCACGTTGCGTATTTACAACTGAGCCGACATTTTGACATATTTTGACAGCTGGATATCATTGGTAACTTTGACAGCTGAGGGAAAAAAACCATTGAAAAAACTATTATTGCTATCTTGTTATAATAGTGTTGAATTTAGTTTAAGATAGAGGGTAGAAGGTAGGAAGAAAATGGTTTGAGTATTTAGAAATATAGAATTATTATTATTATTATCACTCCTTGACAGGACCGACTACAACAAAAAAAAATATAAATCATGCCGACATACAATTCAAACTAACAACCATAATAACGGACTATTAACTACTATGTATTAATGTATATTTGCGCTTTGATATTAATTTTATTTTTTTTTTATTTTTTTATATATATATTATATTGATATGTAGGTATATTTAGATGGATGTATATAATTGTATATATAAATTTTTTTTTTTTTAACTAAAAAAAAACTAATCTATCTTCACCTGAGATAGATGTGTGCTACTGACCTGCCTCAAATTCGAGCTCAAATTCGAAGGCTATCGCAACCATTTTGCTGCCTTCCCTAAGGGGTAACTAGGAGTAGTGTATTGAATTAGTTTTTTTTTTTGGCTAAACTTAGGCGAATAAAGAAAATATATACATATGTAGGTAGGTAACTGACAGCGCTAGGTATACATTACAATATAAATCTTAAATAAAATATAACACTAACACTAACACTTCATATTTAATATTTGATATAAAAAAATTTTTATATATACATATGTATATGGTTTTTTTTCCAATCAAAAAAAAAATGTTTTTTTGGTTTTTTTTTTTACGAATTTAGATATTTCGTGAAGTTGCTGGAGGCATTTTCCGCTTATCCTTTCGAGGCTTCAAGAAATGGAACTAGGGAGAAAAAGGGGGGGACAAAAAAAAAAGGCGGCGATCACGGTATTTAGTTTCCTTTTTTTTTGCCGTGATCGCCCCGTTCTCACTTCTCTTTGTATATAAGAATCTCGCTCGACTCCTCGCTGTTTTTATTTAGCGTCACGCAACTACAACTCTAAATTTAAATTCATGCTTTTAATGCTGTAACACGCTTATTGTTAGCACTTACCTTTTTCCCTTTTTCATCGAAGTGTTCCACAAATAATTTCCTTTTTCGAGTTTAAATTTGTTTTCCCTTTTTTTTTATTATTATTATTATTATATATCACAATTTGTCCATGCACATACAAATATATATATATTTAATTTTTTTATTATTTAGCTGCTTTTCCTCCTTTTTTTAGTTTTTTTTTTCACCTTTATAAATTTTTTTTTTTTCAATTTTGTCGCTTTCGCACTATTTCTATACAGTTTTATTTAGGCCTTTTAACTTTTCAAAAAGAACAATCTTAATTTTTTTTTGTTACCGGAGGATTACTGCAGCTTGCTGCAATCACTGCACTTTGTATTGTGGCGTGATGCGTTTTGCTCTCCTGATTCCAACGTGTTCTTGTTCTGTTGCTTTTTGTACCATCATTTAGCAACTCGCTCCCACTATCACAGGCTTGTTCCTCGTAGGCAATCGGGGTTCTCTTCCGAATATCTTATTGGAAGTTTTAAGATATTGCTCCCTACCTTACCCACTGCCTAAAATTATTGGTTCTAAGCCTTGCTGGCTTGGCACCACTTTCTTAGTTTTCTTCGAAAATCGAAATTCATTCGAAGTTCGAATTCCTGTCCCCACCATCTGGGTTCAGGGTTTGACAATTGTCAAGAAAATTAAATTGTTTTGGTTTGTTTTATATAGATAGGATGTTCTGGTAAGTATTTGGATAAGTTTTTATTTTTATTCAACCTAATTCTTTTTTTTTGTACAGAGAGATGTAACAATCTGTCCACCCTATACAGGCATTTTAATTTCTTTTTTATGTATTAATTATAGAAAAAAAAATTTGTTTTCTCTATTTTTATATGAAAATATTGTTTTATTTGGTTGATAGGCAATATTTTGTAAGGTTGAAAAATGACATTCTGCATGAGACGCCATTTATGGGAAAAGTGTTTGTTTTTAAAATAGACATCCTTTTTTTAAAACATCTTTAAGTTTCGAAAATGGAGAACAAACAAAAATTTGTTTCAGTTGGATCATAATACATGCAGTAGAGGGTAACCAAGAAATAATTTAAAAACGAACAATTTTGGTAAGAGCTTTGCGTTGACTTTCCGTAGCATTGTGGATGTGAAATCATAGTAACCATAATTCGTCGTATTAAAACAACCAAAAGCAAATGGTGTCGACGTTCGTTTTCAGCAAAAAACAAGAACAAGAACAGCTCGATTCTCGATCTTGGTTGACAGCTCTGTCAAGGGGTGCGTTCTTATATTTAATCCTGGTTGTGGCGTTCAGCTGACAATGGTAAAAATCAAAAACTGTTTTAGTTAGCAGAAGTCTATTACTATATTATGGGTGCTTCTCAACGGTCTGTTTTGGGTTCCGCCCAATTCCTTTTTGACCCAGCCATTGAGCGCCATGCGCTACGAAACAGTATCTGTAAGAGAGCCGTCTCGGATACGGGAGGATAATTCGTTAGTCATTCGTATCCTGGATTTTTGAGGACCATCCTTGAGTCATCAAAAGAATGTCATCAGGATATTAGATTCTTTAACTGACCCTCAGTGCGGTACAAGATGGTCATCTTGAGGCTGAGCGATTGCTGGTGAACACCATACGCCAAATAAAAATATTTCCTTGAGATATTCAGGCAAACTAGCGTGCGCAAGTCCGATCTAACACTTATGCTTATACCAGTGTCCCCGAAGAGCCGCATATGATGGTTAGAAATATAGCAAACCATATTTAATCTTTAAAAAGCAAACAGTTAAACCGTAAATTCATGATTTGACGACGCAAACAATATTCTCAATTACAGAAATTATTTAAGAATGTGAAAAACAAAAAAGCGCGTAATGCCAATTGCGTTATTGTTATTCACTATGCGTTATGTGCGTATTAGGGAGCTTTTGAGGTGGCAGTTTGGGCGCATAACGTACATAAGTCCATCGCTGTCAAATTTGATATACAACGTACATATACTGAACTAGATGGACTGCGTCGAGAGGTAAGCGGAGGGTCGACAAGGTATGGTATCTTGAAAACAAAGCTGAAAGACGTAAGGTTCAGCACGAAGTGCATCAATAATTCAGGTTAGAAGCAGATCCGAACGCAAAAGTGTGCATGGTTGCCGGAAACCTGTAAGAAATATTTTACCAGTCGGAAGGCAGTGATTTTGCGGTAAGAAGGATGTAGCCTCATAGGAGACGAATCGAGAAGCATATTTTCAGCTCCAGTCTCAGAAGTAATACTCAGAAGTAGTACTAATTTTAGAAGACAAATAAAGGAACAAAATGAAACCTCACTCTGAAATTTTTACATCAAATATTTTATTGATAATTTATGTTTTCCTCACTTTACTCAACCGTTTCTCTTAGATATCCTCTTGCTAAAATACTCAATCTGAAGATCACAAACGACAGTGAAAACCAGCGAGAAAACATGATTTCACCAAATTTCCATAAAACTACATGAGCAGGTGAAACGATTTAACAATCCAAAACAATGTTTTTGTGTATTCAAATTTACAGCACATTTCTTTCTTTATTTATTTTTTAAATAACTTAAATCTTACAATTTCTAAAATTAATGAAAAGAGGTACGAGTGTTTCAGTTCTTATCTAAACATTACAAAATGTTGGAGAAATGAACTTTGATATTTTAAATGCTTATTTTCCGTCGTTGGGCAAATGTTTGGATTTGTTTTCGGACTGATCAGACTTTTGTTCCGGGTTCTTCTTCGCATTCAAATGAGCAGGTTCAATTTGTTGTATCTGTATGATCTTTTCCTTTGGCTTATCTTCGAGTTGCGGAGGTTGTGAAATGCTGACTGTCAATACACCATCTGATGACAAAGTTGAGACCAACTGCTCGGAGTCATAGTCCTTTGGCAGAGCGTAGCGTCTAATAAAATGTCTTGAAATGCAACCGTGTTCATCCTCACGTTCTTCGTGCTTGCCCTCTACCAATACAGAATTTTCAACAACTTTAACTGTCAGTTCACTTGGTTTAAACTGTTGGACATCCATGCAAACTTGAAAGCCATTTTTACCAATAGTCGGTATTGTGTCATTGGATTTACGAGTACATAGACTGCGGCTTCTTTCAAGATCTCTTAACGCTGTTGTTATGTTACACGGTGTATAGGTGCGGCGAGGATAAATCCAATAACTGGAATCATGGTACAAAGAAGGCAATGCACTTTCCAGCTGGTTGTTCAGACTTAAGATCAATGGCATTGTTGACACTTGTTGTTTATAATTCTATTTTAAAATAACACTTTTTCACTTTCCAAACTTTAACTCTTTAAAAGATTTTAATTATATGAGTGTAGGAAACTTCCAACAAGTACGTAATAACGCCTTCTCCACTCCCTTAGAATTCAATTCAAACTGATACCAATTTGCGATTTCGCCGGCTATTTGTACCAATGATTGTTGTGTAGAGAATTTTCTAGAAAAACAGAATGAAAACTAAATGATAAATATAGTAATAAAGAGATGGAGAGAGTCTGAGGCATGACTCATGAGAGATATTCTCTTCAAATTTATTAAGCAGATAATTTACGAGTTTTTCAATTTCGTTCTTTGGTCGGATTCATTTTCTCTCTTATCAGAAATTTCTCTCCTCTTTCAGGCATATTCAATATTTGTGTTTTTTGTCATTCTAAAGCAACCGCAAAAATGTGCATTGGTGAAGTGGGTATTTATCGGAATTTATGTACATATTTTGCAACAGTCATTTATTTTCCCATTTTAGCGGCATGATTTCTGCTGCATATCAGAGCATACTTTCGCTGTATATTACAGCATTCATGTGCAGTCCCATGGCTTATCTCTTCAAATGATGATGCTGCCACCATTATGCTTCACTGCCTTCCTGCAGTATAAAGGAAGTCTCTACCTTTTAATGGACCATATGATATTTTCCCAATTCTGGGGGTCCTAATTCCATTTCGCAAATTCTTTTCTATTTTTAACATTTGCTGCGCTTAAATGAGGAACATTTCTTGTTCCCATTCCAGAAAAGTCACCTTTTATGAGTTTGTTTTCTATTGTTCGGCTACATGCCGCGAAGGTTAATTCAACGTTGCATGTGTGCTCTATGTCGTTATATTTTCTGCTCAGACAAGACGGAAAATCACTAGAGAATTTTTCTCTCAAAGCTAGTGTTTTCATCCGACCAATGTACAATAGTACGTTGATCTCCTCGCCTCAGAATCGAAATGCAGTGATTAAGGTGAAAGAATACTTTCTTAGTTGTTCGGGATAAGGGCCTACTCTTCTATTGCTGTCGAGCACAGCTTCTGGTTAAACAAAAAAAGCCAAATATCTTGTTGTACAAGCTATATGGCAAAAATCGTGGCAGTGGAAACAGTAAGAATTTCAACATTTATAATTATTAATGATGCTCTCACCAACTTAATTCGAGCACTTTTAATGTAGGCCAAGATGGTGGTGGTATATTTTACTGAGAAAGATCGAAGGTAGTAAGTAGTCTCATCAAGATAAGATGTTTTGAAGATCTTGAATTGATCAAATAATCAATTTTTTTATTATCTCAAGGCCTCGTTTTAGGCCCAATACTGTTTCTCATCTACATATATTAATTCGTTGTTTCAAAGTTCAAAGGAATGAATATTGGTTTCGCAGATGATATCGGTTGTGCTTATGGAGCTGATAGTCTACTTAACTTGGTGGCTGATATAAATTGGGACTTATGCCTTCTTAGGATATGGTGTGTAGAACATTTGGTCATTAATGTTTTTTAACTAGGCATTATGTAAAGGCTTTGAAGTGGATGTTTTCTTCCATGCACCTGAGTGCCTTAAGTTTAAACTGTCGAATTATTCCTATGGATTTTCTAATTCCACAAGCACCTTTAATAGCCATCTAAGTTCTAATAATTAATGCTTTAAAATTGAGAAAGTTGACGAATTCAAATATCTTGGACTTGTCATTGACTCCAGGATGTGCTTCTCTAGCCATACAAGCGCTTTCATAAGATATGGTATATCCGCTCATTCCACAGACATTTCTACTACTTGAGTACAGTTTGTTCAACTGAGCTTCTTACGATTGTCTATTATAGTCTACTCCATTCCAAAATGCAATACGGCATAGCTTGCTGGGGTGGTGCTTATTCCAATATGGTTACACAAGTGCGCCAAGCTTTATACTTTTTCGTAAGTTGAGTATTTTTCCAGTTCGTCATTTATATTGCTGGTCATGAAGGCTATTTTTTATGAAATCAGGCAATGTAAATTTCAGAGTTTTTAACAACCACAATTTGCGCAGCAGTGAATTATTCTTCGTTAGCATTCCTTATTTCCGAACCACAGCTTATCGTAATCGTTTTATTGCAGTTTCTTGACGATTTTTTTAACCCACTTCCGCTATGTTTTGAGATCAAGCTCTCAAAAGTGGCTTCTCGATTTAGATGTTGTAAGTTAAGAAGTTTTACTTGATGTTCAGGCATAAATAGCGCTTCAGCGCTTGTTTGTTATCTTAACTTTTTCTACTTCAAAATTACTTAGTGTCTTACCGAGATTAGTGTGTTAATGCTATTTTTCTTATATTAACTTTATGGGTCACTTCATTGACATTATTTTTTTTAAAGTTACTTTTAACTTACATGGGTATATGGCATTTATACTATTTCACCTGTTAAAATACAAATGTCATCATTTTTTTTGTTTTTTAATTATAATAATTGTTGGTCGTTATTGTTTTTCTTTGAACTTAATGTTTTTAGCCATATGATACATAGAGTGAAAATAAATTATGAACTATGAACGTTCTCCATTTAACTTTGCTTGCATGTTTGTAACATAATTATGCTCTAGGCTATTTCACATTCATTTATGATTCATTAAAAACGTCATCTTCTTGTATTAAAGTTGGCACCCCTCTCTTAGATGCGAAAGGAAGAAACTGCTCGATTACTCGAGCATTTTCAGTTCGTTACTGAGCGCTGACTAAGAGAGAACTAATTAAATTAATGATTACAATTAAGAGATATCTCTCTCTCCATGAAATACGCTCTTTAACATTCTCCGTATAAATGCCTCTTCAATTTCAATTTTGTTTTTATTTCTGCATTCTAGAAAAATCTCTACACAAGCAGCGTTTGCATAAATAGCCGCCGCGGGAAATTCAGTATCAGTTTGAGTTTTAAAAGTGTTGAGGAGATTTGTGGATATTGCAAAGCTTTGCAAAAATTTGTTCAATATACCAACATACGTATTACAACTGAGAAGTTAAAGTGAAAAAACAAGTAAACACAAAACAACCGAAAAGCCAACATGTCAGCACTACCATTGATCTTAAGTTTGAGTGACGACTTGGAGGATTTGGCATTGTCTCCAATGTACTATCCATCGAGCTATCAATTTTATCCTCGACGAAGCTATGCACCATCTAACTTAACTGGCCTATTGAAAGATCTCCAAAGAAGCTGCAGTCAATGGGAATCGAAGGACACAGTATCGGCGATTGGCAAAAATGGCTTCCAAGTTTGCATGGATGTCAAACAGTTTAAGCCAAGTGAACTTACTGTTAAAATTGTGGACAACTCTGTAGTGATAGAGGGCAAGCATGAAGAACGTGAAGATGAACATGGTTACATTTCAAGGCATTTTGTCAGACGTTACGCTTTGCCAAAGGATTATGAAGCTGAGAAATTGGTTTCAACTTTGTCGTCAGATGGTGTATTGACAATAAGTATTCCGAAACCTCCAAAACTCGAAGATAAACCAAAGGAGAAGATTATACAAATACAACAAGTTGGGCCTGCGCATTTGAATGTGAAGGAGAATCCAGAAGAAAAGTCTCAACAACCCGAATTAGAATCTAAAGATACTGCCAACGGCGAAAAATAATTGCAGTTAAACTACACTAAATTGTAATGATAGTACATATTAACATATTATTAATATTATTATTATTATTATTATTACTATTTTTTTCGTACTGAATGAATTCCCAAAAGGATTTTGAATTTGTCCCTTGCTGACATACTTAATTTTAGTTATTTATAATAAAACCTAGTTTTATTTCCTTAAAACTTTAAAAATCAAAATATTGTTTTTAAATATTAGTGAAAGTTATACCTCACATAAGGATGGTCTGGGTCTCATTTTCTGGTGGTTTTTCGTTTCTGATTGATTGCGGCATTAATAGGTGGCCCTATTCACCTAGCCAGCCCTCTGATTTTAATGGTAGCTTCTGGCTTCGGCCCTCTTTTATAATTTTCCTACCTATTCCAGTTGTTTCAACTATGTATTACATATATGTATATTATATGCAGATTCGTGAATTTCTGCTATAAATTGTGGTCATTGTGGTAAAAGGCGTATTAAAATTATCATCTTTCCACGGGTGTTGAGTTACTAAATAGCAAGCCAAACACTTTACATCTGTAAACTTACACGGTACAAATTTTACCGTGCGCATCAGAAATTTTTATGTGAGACTGCGAAGGCCACTTCAACGTGAGGTTTATTACGCTTTTAACCTCTACTGTAAGTACATGGCTCCTCATGCATTCACTGAAATATTCGCTAAATTTGGGGGTGCCATATTGGGCTTCTTATGCATAAGAATTAGGTTATAAGAGTTTCGCCTTTGTTTTATACAGATGAAGATTATATGATCCCAACAAGTTCCTTCTACTCTAAAGGCAGATTTTATATTGTACTATTCCTCGAGCTCGTCTAAAGTGGTTGGTTTGTTAGCGTAGACTAAGGACTTGACGTAGCCTCAGAGAAAATAATCGAGTGGTGTCAAATCGTATTATCGCGACGTTAAATTTCTCCTTCACAACTTCGAGCGTTTCGTCGCTTGTGTGGCATGTAGCGCCCTCTTGTTAGAACCACAGCTTGGATATATCAATGTGGTCGAGCTCTGATCCCAAAAAGTCGGTTAACATCGCTTTATACCTAAGAACAGGTGTCTCCTTCCTCACTTCAAAAGAAATAAGGTCTGGTGATGCCGCCATGCCATAAACCGCATCAAACAGTCAATCTTTGTGGATTTGACAGTGAAGAGATGCAATGCTTCAAAGAACTAAAAGGAAGACTACTGATGGCACCTATTCTGACAATTTACTGTCATCGGGATGAGACGGAGCTCCATTGCGACATGAGCTCCACCGGATTTGGGGCCATATTGATGCACATCCGGTGTTTTATTTTTCCAAAAGAGCGACAGAATGTGAGTCGAAGTATCACAGCTTCGAACTAGAAACATTGGCAATTATTTATGCGCTGCAAAGATTCAGGATATATTTACACGGCATTACATTCAAGATTGTGACAGACTGTAACTCACTAACATTGACACTTAACAAAAGAGAGGTAAACCGCAGAATAGCCAGATGGGCACTGGAGCTCCAAAACTACGACTACACCCTGGAACATCGTGGCGGGGACAGAATGCAGCACGTAGACGCTCTCAGTCGAGTCTCAAACATTCTGGTGCTAGAAGAAAATATATTTCTTTGCCAACAAAAGGATAAGAAAATTAACGAGATACGGAAACAATTGGAAGAAAAAGAGAGTAGTCTATATGAGATGCGTAACGGACTAGTGTATAGGAAAGTGGGGAAAAGAACAGTATTTTACGTCCCTATAGGGATGGAATGTAAGATTTTGCATGTATACCATGACGAGATGAGTCATGTGGGTCGCGACAAAGTCTTGGACGCGGTTCTGAAAACATATTGGTTCCCTCAGATGAAAAGTAAAATCAAGTCGCACATAGCGAATTGCTTAAAGTGTAGCGCATTTTCATCTAAGTTTGAAAAGCACGAAGGCTAATTGCACAACATACCAAAAGGAAATGTTCCGTTCCAGATGATACATGTAGATCACTTTGGCCCAGTGTCACTCAAACGGGCGAAAAAGAAGTATGTGTTCCTAGTAGTAGACGCGTTTACTAAGTACGTCAGACTTTTTGCCGTTAGAACAACCAACACAATTGCAGTAATAAGCTGCCTTAGATCTTATTTTAATTCGTATAGCCGACCGAAGGTGCTGGTGTCAGACAGAGGAAGTGCGTTTATTTGAAAGGATTTCGGAAGTTTCTTGGAAGATAAGAATATACATCACATAAAGATTGCGACGGCTTCCTCAGAGGCCCATGATAGCAAAACTGACAGACGCTGGATACGAAAATTCTCTAGACGGGATACTACCAAGGATAGAATTCGCTATGAACAACACAATACAAGGCTCGACACCGAGTGAATTGCTGTTCGGAGTAAGTCAAAAAGGCGAAGTTATTGATTTTCTGAAGGAGAGGTTAAATGAGCATTACGAGGAGGAAAATGAGAGAGATTTAGAGAAAATACGAACGAGAGCTTCTAATAAGATGACTAAGTGTCAGGAATATAATAAGTCACGAAAGGACCACTACAGAGCGCATAAGGCATATGGGAAAGGAGATTATGTAATGATGAAGAACTTTATCAGCACCCCAGGTGCTAGTAAGAAGATAGCCCCTAAGTTTAAGGGTCCGTATAAAATTGAAAAGATTTTACCAAAAGATCGGTACATAGTGAAGGATGTAGAAGGATTTCAAGTAAGCCAGATCCCGTATGAAGGAATATGGGAAGCAGCCAACATCAAACTATGGTAACAAACGAGAGCAACCGAATCACGTAATTGTAGTAGGACAAAGGGGGAAATCGGGACGATTACAAGTCAGGATGGTCGAGTTGTAGCAAGCCATAGGACAGAAACTGATAAGAATGTAAGAAATATAAAGTGGCAACACTAACTAGTGATTGTAAAGTGGCCACACTAGGAAAAGAGTCTGCCGGTAGGTAGGAGTCAGTCGTAAGTCAAACACTGTAGAATACAGACGCCTATAAGCAACCAAATAAAGAGCGTAAATTATTATTTTTTTAAAGGATTGTGTTTGTTTTATTCGCGATAAGACTAACGGCTAAAGAAATTTAATATACTTGCCATCAATTTGCCAGAATGCAAATTTTCTGGGAAAGTCGGCTCAAATCGAAAGTCATGGTCTTAAAACCGATAAGCGGTAACTTTGTGGTAATCCGCATAAGAGTCAAATTTTGTAACATAAATCTAAAATTTACACACCCCCCAAATAGATGATTGACCTCTTGGATGCAGCCTGTCCAGAGGACTATAATATATACCGTGAGCGACAAAAGTCTACGTACGACCACCATTCTTGTAACCTAACGAGTTCAAAAGAATTAATAATACACGATAAAATAAATGAATTTAACAAAAACTTAACAAGTGATTCACTAAAAACGAAAAATAAATAATGACAAAAGTCTGCCGTATGTATTAACTAACATAAACAACTTTAATCCATTAGGTAAAACTATTGTAAATGATAAATTTAACATTTTGTAGGTCCATCTAGAACTGTCTGCAAGCGTCTGGGCATTGAAGCAACTAAATTATTTAATTCATTGGCTGTTATGGCTTGCCACTCTTCTTGGAGCTTCTGTTTTAGCATTGGGGCACTAGTTATGGCATATCTTCTTATCTTGCGTTCCAGAATCTCTCATACATGTTCTATGACGTTCAAGTTCGGGCCTTGGGGTGGTGTGTGTAGTTGTCTTGGGGCGTAGTAAATTAGCCAATCTTTGACAATTTGAGCGGTGTGCTCAAGATTTAAGCTGTCGACGGATCCTTTCAGGTTTAGTTCTAAAATAGACTTGTATTGATAGTGATCCATATTACCTTCAATAAAGGCTAGATTTCCTACGCCAGAAGCAACTACAGCCCCCCAAACCATCACGCTGCCACCACCATGCTTTATAGTATGTAGAAACCAAATTTTCTGGATTCATTGCTGTGTTATTTTTTCCCCAAACTCTAGCTCTCCCGTCACTTCCAAATATATTATATTTTGATTCGTCAGTAAATAAAACTCGTTTCCAGAAATCCATTCCTTTTTCAATGTGTTTTTGAGCAAATTGTAAGCGCAGTTTTCGGTTTTTTTTTCCACTTATTAGTGGTTTCCTGCGTGAAGTTCTGCTGTGTGCTGAGAGCCCTTTGAACTGTGTATTTGATCTTTCTGCCAACCCTTTAGACAGCATTGTTGCATTCACTCTTGGATTATTGCCTACTTCTCTCATGATGAAGCTGACATCTCGGCGATTCAGCTTCTTTGGGTGGCCACAATGCGGTTTGTTTTCCACGGTACCGGTGTTTTCGAAGTTATTGTATATTGTTTGGACTGTTGACTTGCTTAAATCCAGTAAATTTTCAATTTCACTGAACGATTTCTTTTCTTTTTTAATATTTTATTTTTTTAATATTTCATTACTAAATTTCGCACTTCAACCGCAATTTCTCTTCGAGGGGCCATTGTCACAGGTAAAACTTATTGAAGCAGATCAAACTTCAACTGAGAGGCACAAATCTGCTTTTCACAAATGGAAAAATTCAAATACGGTACTTTTCCGTTATCCTCCATCAGCGTATAACAAAAAAAAAAAAACATGGAATGCCGGGCGTATGTAGACTTTTGTCATTATTTATTTTTCGTTTTTTGTGAATCACTTGTTAAGTTTTTCTTAAATTCATTCATTTATTATTATTAATACAAAGAGATTTGAAACAAAAGTTAGACTTTTGTCGCTCACTGTACATCCAGATCAAGATTTAAATGCTAAATTCTATAACAAATACAGTGGCGAGCAAAAACGGTCGAATAATTGTAAAAATCCTCAGATCTTTTGTAATTTAAATTACTGATGTTTACAGAAGATAATAATAAGATAACAATATCCCGTTCAAATAACGGAAAAAAACATTTTAATACTCGCATTCGTCCAATTTTGCACGTTTCATTTGAGGCTCCAAGAATCCATTTAGTCAACATTTACTGTTATATTTCTATTTTGATCTTTCTGTACTTGTGTTCTCCTATGTATTTTGTAGAGTTTCAGTTCAATCGATTCAATTTTACATGTAAAAAGTGTGCCCTACAGTTAAATATCAAAGATTAAATATAATAAAATACAGAAAGGCCTAGAATGAGAAAATTATCAACAAATTTGGTAGACAATATTGCTGCCCTCATTGGCAAAGATATTTCTGCCAGGAAAATTGCAAAAACACTTAAAATTAGTCATTCCACAAGAAAAGACGGAACTTGGAATTCGTTCAACTCTGGGAATCGCCCAAGGCTATTATGAGATGGGGATGCGCAATCAATTGAACGTATGATGCGAGAGCAATAAAGAAGGAAGTAAGCGAGTGGATGGCCGGGAGAGCACTTCGCAGATTTGGACTGGTGTCAGCTATTAAAAAGAAAAAAACCCGCGTTGTCTGAGAAAAATATCAAGGCTCGGTTGAAATTTTGCAAGGAACACAAATCCTGGACCATAGAAGATTGGGAACATGTAGTCTGGTCCAACGAAATGAAAATCAACCATTTCCAATCAGATGGAAAGCAATATTACTGGCATCGCCCACGTGACTCAATTCAAAAACATCAGGTCAAACAAACAATGAGGCACGAGGGTGGGAGTTTAATGGTGTGGGAGTGCTTCACTTGGTGGCATATTGGTCCAATGGTAAGAATAATGGGTACCATGAAAAATCAAGACTACCTTGATACCTTGCGGACAAATCTACCCGAATTCATGGATGAAGCCACATATCCAATTAATGAAATGGTGTTCCAACAAGATGGTATAGTCGTTGAGTACGAATTCTTCTGCTCAACACTGTACGCTTAACGTTTGTTATAATAAACCGTTGTCATTACCGCCTATTCATATCATCTGTGTAAGGTCGTCGACCTAACTGAGTGATTGTTCGAATACCACTAGCTGTCAGACCACTAGACAGAACAAGAGGGAATAAATTTGTCAAAGCCGATTTGAGGTGTTTGTTTACTTTCCTACGCGCACTTCCTACAATTTTCAGAAGTGGGATTTAATCCACAAAAAGTGCAAAAATAGTTAAACCATTCATCGACAGTTTAAAACGCTGTGATTTCTCGTTCCCAAGGCCAAAGTCAGTTTAGTGCACGGTGCAAATTAGTTCGATTCATGATATGAGTGACGAGTGGCAAAAATTCATAGACACAGCTACGACGGTTACCCTCAAAACCATTCTACGATCATTAAAGTTGCAAACGGGTGAGCTGAATTGAGACTTTGAGTGGAGGAGGCAGTGCAAAACTATGTGGACGGTGACCTGGTTAAACTAATCCGCAGCACAATTTAGGAAAAGGAGAATTTTCCGCAAGTGATTCGGCACAGTTTGCTGAGGGAGCGTAGGAAGAAAGTGTTGAAGAAGAGATAATGGAAGAAGACGAAGTGGATGGAGAGCTGGAACGGCTACAAAGTGTCGTTAAAAAGAAAATGGAAATCACGTCATTGAAGAGGAAGTTACGGGAACTGCAAGTTACGGAAGAGCAGCCTAGGGTTGGATATACTGTTTCCGTTGGTTTTAAAGACGTCGAAGATTGCCACACCCTCACCGCAATCAAATGGGCTCCATAGCGGCACGAAAACTGTGGCAAGTAGCACAAATTTCCTCTAAAACACATAGTTCAAGATGGTCCAGCTGCCAACCAAATCGACCTAGGTACTAGAAAACTTAAATTCAGTAAACGATGGAAGTTTTGACTATCATTGTCTGAGTTGAGTGGTCTATTTTTTTTGGGCTTCGTCGCCGTTATACAGTCTGCAGAAGAGGTTGTTCCATATTCTCAGCACCGACTGTCACTCTGCTATAAGTTTTCCTTTTTAATCTCTACATCGCGTGCATTATCTGCAAATTTCGGCTTTCATCATTTTCAGTTCACCCCCCAATTCAATATTCGACTATCTGACTGTCGACTTGGATAAAATCAAGGGCTTAATGTCAGACGCTTTAGCATTCCTGTAACAGCAAGAGTCTAAATTGGGCCCCTATGCATGAACCTCTCACGTACAACATCACCTTAACAAACGCCATTGAAGAATGGATCCGATAATAACATTAAGATCCTGTCAACAATACCTCTAGCTGAGCAGAGATTCCTCAGTATCTTAGAGACTAAAAAAGAAAACGCACGCTGGTCTGGTCAGACTACAGGTCGAATGATGCTTTCTTGCGTAAGGTGGAGCAAATTATTATACCCGGAAAGGGAGGATAAATAGGTACAGTACTGTGCAAAACATCTGGAGTCAGCACTCCATAGTAAATCTTTTCAACTTTCTACTCCACTAAATAAAAAGAAATGGATATATAATGATGTGTAGTAAAGTGTATTTTGAAATTCACAACTTTTTATAAATGTAATAATACTTGAGATTTAAAAAAAAACGCAAAAACCAACAAAGTAGCCAAATTGAGCTGTGCAAAACTTAAGCAACTTTTCTAATATTTTGTGTAATATCCTTTATTTTGAATAACAGAGGCGCAACGACGAGGCATAGAAGTAATTAACTTTGAAAGTGTATCCTGGGATATATTTTCCCACTCAACTTTCAAAGCATTGAATAGGTGAGACCTGTTAGAAAAGTGTTGTCCAGCGACACGGCTTTTAAGGATACCAAACAGGTTTTCGATGGGATTCAAGTCGGCTGATTGGGCCGGCCATTCAAGGACTTGAATCCCACTATCCGCTAACCACTCCTTTACCAACTTCGATGTGAGTTTCGGATTGTTATCCTGTTGAAACACCCAACGAAATGGCATTTCCCACTCCGCAAGTGGTAGCATTACCGATTCTAGAATAGATTTATATTTGAATCGGTCCATGATTCCGTCAATTTCGTAGAATGGACCTACACCTCCTGCCGAAAAACAGGTCCACACCATCACACTACCCCCACCATGCTTTACAGTGGGTGTGCAGAATCTAGGATTGAGTCGCTGCCCTTTACGACGTCTCACATAACATATACCATCAGAATTAATTAAATTAAATTTTGACTCGTCGCTGAAAAGAACTGTTAATTTTTCATTTTCAGGAGACCAGTGTTGGTATTTTCTTGGAAAATTTAGACTACATAATATGAAAAAAGATTTGAGTTTGAATTGTGTTTAAAGAATATAATTGCACTACATGTTCCTTAAATGTCTTTTTGTGAGCATCGGTTTTTTGCACGGCCTGTAACTTCGAAGATTGTTTTCAATTGCACGTCTTCGCACCGTGCTTTCAACGATTCCTGTTGCATTAATTTTTTTTATTAAACGTAAAATAATCGATTTATTAATATTATAACGTTTAGCTACTTAATGCTGGCTGAGCATCTCCAGACTTAAATTCATCAATAATCTTTAGTTTAGGAGAAGAAGAGTAACTTTGTCGCGACATTATTAAAAAATATCAATTATGCGACTAACCTTAAAAGAAAACTGATCAAAGACAATCACTCAAGATCAAAGACAAAGAGCTTACAACATTTCATGTGTAACCGGACTGGAAAAGTACTGTTAGCTTTTTTTTTTTACAATGGGTTACAAAGTTGCTTAGGTTTTGCACAGCTCAATTTGGCTACTTTGTTGGTTTTTGCATTTTTTTTTAATCTCAAGTATTACTACTTTTATAAAATGTTGTGAATTTCAAAATACACTCTATTACACATCATTACATATCAATTTCTTTTTATTTGGTGGAGTAGAAAGTTGAAAAGATTTACTATGAAGTGCTGACTCCAGATGGTTGCTTAGTGCATATGTCCGAAGACCGAAACATCGGTTAATATTTGTACGCACCGGTACAAATCTTTGAAATGGTCTATGAAATTTGAGATTGAAACAGAACATCATTGTCATCGTCCAATTCAAGGCCACTATAAAGTAATGGCTGATTTCGGGATACAGCATAAACTGACCCGATTATACCGTGTAACTTTTAAAACTGGCATGTGGCATGTGGTTATAGAGAAGGCACTATTTTCTCATTTTTCAGGTTAAACTTGGTCAAGAAGGCCGAGAGCCTGAACTTGCAAAGAAAATACTTGTACATTAAAACAGAGCAATCAAGAAGTAGAAAAGAAAAAAAAGCACCAAAAATTCGTCCAGAAACAAATTAGACCCAGTTCAAACCTCTTCAAAACCCTTTAAAAAAAGCTAGGCCCTATGGAGAAATATAAGTAAGAAAACCCTTAGTTCTACCTGTTAATTTGAAAATAATCGAAGTTTAAGATTCCTGGCTAAAAAGGTGAATTTATGTCCGTCAGCGCTTAAGAACAAACTCTGTCAGACTGTGTAGACCATTACGGTCAGCGGATGTGTACGTATATCGTATATCGAAGAAAGGATGCAGAGAAACTAAAAACTCATCTTAGGAAGATATGCTATGATGCTATGACATGACATCTAGACTGAGATAAATTATTGGAGGATCCCAACAACATTTCAAAATTATGCAGACAGTTTTTAGGGGAGAAAGAAGTCAACGTAAAAAGGGTATGGCAATATGTGGAAGAAATTGAAGAATGCGATGGTATAAAATGTGGTTAACATATGTAGCTGGGTTCTTTAAGTCCCCTTCTGCAAGACACAATCGAAAAATCAATTGCAAGGATGAGCCGATTAGTAAAAGGGTATACCTATAACAGTATGATAAGATGGATTTTTGATAAAAAGTCTATTTAGACACAGACATACATATTTAGTTAATGCGTACATAAAAATCGAATATGGGCCCATTTTCTTTTTTAATATGTTCATCCTTGGTATTTTTATTTTATTGTAGTTCTCCTTCGAACTTTATTAACCTACTGAAAAGTAGTCCCAAACTGTGGACCGGTAGTGTAGTTGTGAACATATACACACCTACATATGTACATCATGTTTACTATTTTACGAATTAAGTAGATACCTATAATTAATAATTACAGAACAATTAAACTAAAACTCAAAATATTGTAGTATCATCCCTGCCTACTCGTAAACTGAAATATTTTAAAGATTTGATAAGAGAACCAATCAGAGAAATCATGACAGGAATGGTAAGTTAGTTACAGGGGAACACTTAGTAAATACATAAATACATAACATATATACCTATATATCTATGCACATGTTTAAAATCATGATTTTCCCATCAATATCGAAACATCTGGCAAGTGGCAACCGTAATCAACAAATGCATACATAATCCCAAGCATACAAAAATACATAATGCATACCTATATACAATGCTTTAATTAAAGTCCGCATCAAATTTCTTTAGCTGTTTTAATGGTATTTTTATTAAAAAAAAAATACTAGAAGTCGGAAAAAAGAAATTACCTGAAAGAGCGAGAACTTTCTGTAAAATGGAAATGAGATACTCAATAATAAATAAGAAGAAAAATTTCGCTGAATACCTACTAAGAGAATATCTCTTAATAAATCACATTCTCTCCCCAAATAATCCTATATTTATAAAAAAATATCTCTTTCCTCTCAATTCAAACTTTTGACGTTCTAGAAAAAACTACGCATAGGAGAATTTGTATAAAAAGCCGGTGTACCGACAAATTCGTATCAGTTCAGTTTGAATTTTTCAAGTGTTGGGAACGTTTGAGAGAACTGCAAGGCAGTTGTGAATCTTATAATATACTCCTACTTAAAGCCAACATAAAAGTTTAAAAAGTGAAACAATTAAGAGTAAATAAAATAATAAAACAACCGAGAAGCCAACATGTCAGCGCTACCATTGATCCTAAGTTTGAGTGACGACTTGGACGATTTGGCGGCATTGTCTCCAATGTACTATCCATCGAGCTACCAATTTTATCCTCGACGACGCTATGCACCATCTAACTTAACTGGCCTATTGAAAGATCTCCAAAGAAGCTGCAGTCAATGGGAATCGAAGGACACAGTATCGGCGATTGGCAAAAATGGCTTCCAAGTTTGCATGGATGTCAAACAGTTTAAGCCAAGTGAACTTACTGTTAAAATTGTGGACAACTCTGTAGTGGTAGAGGGCAAGCATGAAGAACGTGAAGATGAACATGGTTACATTTCAAGGCACTTTGTCAGACGTTATGCTTTGCCAAAGGATTATGACACTGAAAAATTGATTTCAACTTTGTCATCAGATGGTGTTCTAACGGTTAGCATTCCCAAACCTCCAAAACTCGAAGATAAACCAAAGGAGAAGATTATACAAATACAACAAGTTGGGCCTGCGCATTTGAATGTGAAGGAGAATCCAGAAGAAAAGTCTCAACAACCCGAATTAGAATCCAAAGATACTGCCAATGGCGAAAAATAATTGCAGTTAAACTACACTAAATTGTAGTGATAGTACATATTAACATATTGTTATTATTATTATTATTATTACTATTTTTTTCGTACTGAATGAATTCCCAAAAGGATTTTGAATTTGTCCCTTGCTGACATACTTAATTTTAGTTATTTATAATAAAACCTAGTTTTATTTACTTAAAACTTTAAAAATCAAAATATTGTTTTTAAATATTAGTGAAAGTTATACCTCACATAAGGATGGTCTGGGTCTCATTTTCTGGTGGTTTTTCGTTTCTGATTGATTGCGGCATTAATAGGTGGCCCTATTCACCTAGCCAGCCCTCTGATTTTAATGGTAGCTTCTGGCTTCGGCCTTCTTTTATAATTTTCCTACCTATTCCAGTTGTTTCAACTATGTATTACATATATGTATATTATATGCAGATTCGTGAATTTCTGCTAAATTGTGGTCATTTCTGTTTCGATGACGACAACGGACAGCAGAAGGGTAAAAGGCGTATTAGAATTATCATCTTTCCACGGGTGTTGAGTTACTAAATAGCAAGCCAAACACTTTACATCTGTAAACTTACACGGTACAAATTTTACCGTGCGCATCAGAAATTTTTATGTGAGACTGCGAAGTGCAACGGACACTTCAACGTGAGGTTTATTACTCATGCATTCACTGAAATATTCGCTAAATTTGGGGGTGCCATATTGGGCTTCTTATGCATAAGAATTAGGTTATAAGAGTTTCGCCTTTGTTTTATACAGATGAAGATTATATGATCCCAACAAGTTCCTTCTACTCTAAAGGCAGGTTTTATATTGTACTATTCCTCGAGCTCGTCCAAAGTGGTTGGTTTGTTAGCGTAGACTAAGGACTTGACGTAGCCTCAGAGAAAATAATCGAGTGGTGTCAAATCGTATGATCGCGACGTCAAATTTCTCCTTCACAACTTTGAACGTTTCGTCGCTTGTGTGGAATGTAGCGCCCTCTTGTTAGAACCACAGCTCGGATATATCGATGTGGTCGAGCTCTGATCACAAAAAGTCGGTTAACATCACTTTATACCTGAGACCAGGTGTATCCTTCCTCACTTCGAAAGAAATAAGGTCTGGTGATGCCGCCATGCCATAAACCGCATCAAACAGTCAATCTTTGTGGATGCATTGATGCTTAGCTGTACAATTGTGGATTGTGTTTGCTCCTATAACGGCAATTTTGCTTGTTGCCATAGCCGGTAAGCCAAAAATGGACCTCCTCCGATAAGATTTCGAGCGCCCACTTAGCGAACTCACGGCGTTGTCTATGGTCATCCGGCTTCAATTCTTGCGCCAGAACAATCTTATATGGATGTAGGCCCAAATCCAACCGCGAAATATGCTGAATCGACATTTCTGGGTCTTCTTCGATACTGGCCGCTACGGCGGCTATTTTGACGAACGACCTCACGACGAAATTCACGTTGCGTATTTACAACTGAGCCGACATTTTGACATATTTTGACAGCTGGATATCATTGGTAACTTTGACAGCTGAGGGAAAAAAACCATTGAAAAAACTATTATTGCTATCTTGTTATAATAGTGTTGAATTTAGTTTAAGATAGAGGGTAGAAGCTAGGAAGACAAGAAGGTAGGAAGAAAATGGTTTGAGTATTTAGAAATATAGAATTATAGAGGGCGTCGGAGGTGAGAAGGTGACATGAAACCAGGATGTGGACTGGACTGGGAAAGGAACGGAAAGGATGCCTTGGAGTGAAGAGCGTGGCATGCTTGCGAGGCACGGCTAGGCTCGCCGGATGGGGATGGTTCTTGTCCTCACTCCTTGACAGGACCGACTACAACAAAAAAAACATAAATCATGCCGACATACAATTCAAACTAACAACCATAATAACGGACTATTAACTACTATGTATTAATGTATATTTGCGCTTTGATATTAATTTTTTATTTTTTTTTATATATATATTATATTGATATGTAGGTATATTTAGATGGATGTATATAATTGTATAAATATATATATTTTTTTTATTTTTTTAACTAAAAAAAAACTAATCTATCTTCACCTGAAATAGATGTGTGCTACTGACCTGCCTCAAATTCGAGCTCAAATTCCAAGGCTATCGCAACCATTTTGCTGCCTTCCCTAAGGGGTAGCTAGGAGTAGTGTATTGAATTAGTTTTTTTTTGGCTAAACTTAGGTGAATAAAGAAAATATATACATATGTAGGTAGGTAACTAACAGCGCTAGGTATACATTACAATATAAATCTTAAATAAAACATAACACTAACCCTAACACTTCATATTTAATATTTGATATAAAAAAAATTTATATATACATATGTATATGGTTTTTTTTCCAATCAAAAAAACAATTTTTTTTATGTTTTTTTTTTTACGAATTTAGATATTTCGTGAAGTTGCTGGAGGCACTTTCCGCTTATCCTTTCGAGGCTTCAAGAAATGGAACTAAGGAGAAAAAGGGGGGGACAAAAAAAAAAAGGCGGCGATCACGGTATTTAGTTTCCTTTTTTTTTGCCGTGATCGGGCCGTTCTCACTTCTCTTTGTATATATGAATCTCGCTCGACTCCTCGCTGTTTTTATTTAGCGTCACGCAACTACAACTCTAAATTTAAATTCATGCTTTTAATGCTGTAACACGCTTATTGTTAGCACTTACCTTTTTCCCTTTTTCATCGAAGTGTTCCACAAATAATTTCCTTTTTCGAGTTTAAATTTGTTTTCCCTTTTTTTTTATTATTATTATTATTATATATCACAATTTGTCCATGCACATACATATATATATATTTAATTTTTTTATTATTTAGCTGCTTTTCCTCCTTTTTTAGTTTTTTTTTTCACCTTTATAAATTTTTTTTTTTTTCAATTTTGTCGCTTTCGCACTATTTCTATACAGTTTTATTTAGGCCTTTTAACTTTTCAAAAAGAACAATCTTAATTTTTTTTTTGTTACCGGAGGATTACTGCAGCTTGCTGCAATCACTGCACTTTGTATTGTGGCGTGATGCGTTTTGCTCTCCTGATTCCAACGTGTTCTTGTTCTGTTGCTTTTTGTACCATCATTTAGCAACTCGCTCCCACTATCACAGGCTTGTTAATCGTAGGCAATCAGGGTTCTCTTCCGAATATCTTATTGAAAGTTTTAAGATATTGCTCCCTACCTTACCCACTGCCTAAAATTATTGGTTCTAAGCCTTGCTCGCTTGGCACCACCTTCTTAGTTTTCTTCGAAAATCGAAATTCATTCGAAGTTCGAATTCCTGTCCCCACCATCTGGGTTCAGGGTTTGACAATTGTCAAGCAAATTAAATTGTTTTGTTTTGTTTTATATAGATAGGAAGATGTTCTGGTAAGTATTTGGATAAGTTTTTATTTTTATTCAACCTAATTCTTTTTTTTTTTACAGAGAGATGTAACAATCTGTCCACCCTATACAGGCATTTTAATTTCTTTTTTATGTATTAATTATAGAAAAAAAAATTTGTTTTCTCTATTTTTATATGAAAATATTGTTTTATTTGGTTGATAGGCAATATTTTGTAAGGTTGAAAAATGACATTCTGCATGAGACGCCATTTATGGGAAAAGTGTTTGTTTTTAAAATAGACATCCTTTTTTTAAAACATCTTTAAGTTTCGAAAATGGAGAACAAACAAAAATTTGTTTCAGTTGGATCATAATACATGCAGTAGAGGGTAACCAAGAAATAATTTAAAAACGAACAATTTTGGTAAGAGCTTTGCGTTGACTTTCCGTAGCATTGTGGATGTGAAATCATAGTAACCATAATTCGTCGTATTAAAACAACCCAAAGCAAATGGTGTCGACGTTCGTTTTCAGCAAAAAACAAGAACAAGAACAGCTCGATTCTCGATCTTGGTTGACAGCTCTGTCAAGGGGTGAGTTCTTATATTTAATCCTGGTTGTGGCGTTCAGCTGACAATGGTAAAAATCAAAAACTGTTTTAGTTAGCAGAAGTCTATTACTATATTATGGGTGCTTCTCAACGGTCTGTTTTGGGTTCCGCCCAATTCCTTGTTGACCCAGCCATTGAGCGCCATGCGCTACGAAACAGTATCTGTAAGAGAGCCGTCTCGGATACGGGAGGATAATTCGTTAGTCATTCGTATCCTGGATTTTGAGGACCATCCTTGAGTCATCAAAAGAATGTCATCAGGACGTTAGATTCTTTAACTGACCCTCAGTGCGGTACAAGATGGTCATCTTGAGGCTTAGCGATTGCTGGTGAACACCATACGCCAAATAGAAATATTTCCTTGAGATATTCAGGCAAACTAGCGTGCGCAAGTCCGATCTAGCACTTATGCTTATACCAGTGTCCCTGAAGAGCCGCATATGACGGTTAGAAATACATCAAACCATATTTAATCTTTAAAAAGCAAACAATTATCCTCAATTACAGAAATTATTTAAAAATATGAAAAACAAAAAAGCGCGTAATGCCAATTGCGTTATTGTTATTCACTATGCGTTATGTGCGTATTAGGGAGCTTTTGAGGTGGCAGTGATTCAACCATTGTTGAATTTTGAAAGTCCGCCGCTGTTTGGGCGCATAACGTACATAAGTCCATCGCTGTCAAATTTGATATACAACGTACATATACCGAACTAGATGGACTGCGTCGAGAGGTAAGCGGAGGGGCGACAAGGTATGGTATCTTGAAAACAAAGCTGAAAGACGTAAGGTTCAGCACGAAGTGCATCAATAATTCAGGTCAGAAGCAGATCCGAACGCAAAAGTGTGCATGGTTGCCAGAAACCTGTAAGAAATATTTTACCAGTCGGAAGGCAGTGATTTTGCGGTAAGAAGGATGTAGCCGCATAGGAGACGAATCGAGAAGCATATTTTCAGCTCCAGCCTCAGAAGTAATACTCAGAAGTAGTACTAATTTTAGAAGACAAATAAAGGAACAAAATGAAACCTCACTCTGAAATTTTTACATCAAATATTTTATTGATAATTTATGTTTTCCTCACTTTACTCAACCGTTTCTCTTAGATATCCTCTTGCTAAAATACTCAATCTGAAGATCACAAACGACAGTGAAAACCAGCGAGAAAACATGATTTCACCAAATTTCCATAAAACTACATGAGCAGGTGAAACGGTTTAACAATTCAAAACAATGTTTTTGTGTATTCAAATTTACAGCACATTTCTTTCTTTATTTATTTTTTAAATAACTTAAATCTTACAATTTCTAAAATTAATGAAAAGAGGTACGAGTCTTTCAGTTCTTATCTAAACATTACAAAAAGTTGGAGAAATGAACTTTGATATTTTAAATGCTTATTTTCCGTCGTTGGGCAAATGTTTGGATTTGTTTTCGGACTGATCAGACTTTTGTTCCGGGTTCTTCTTCGCATTCAAATGAGCAGGTCCAATTTGTTGTATCTGTATGATCTTTTCCTTTGGCTTATCTTCGAGTTGCGAAGGTTGTTGAATGCTGACTGTCAATACACCATCTGATGACAAAGTTGAGACCAACTGCTCGGAGTCATAGTCCTTTGGCAGAGCGTAGCGTCTAATAAAATGTCTTGAAATGCAACCGTGTTCATCCTCACGTTCTTCGTGCTTGCCCTCTACCAATACAGAATTTTCAACAACTTTAACTGTCAGTTCACTTGGTTTAAACTGTTGGACATCCATGCAAACTTGAAAGCCATTTTTACCAATAGTCGGTATTGTGTCATTGGATTTACGAGTACATAGACTGCGGCTTGTTTCAAGATCTCTTAACGCTGTTGTTATGTTACACGGTGTATAGGTGCGGCGAGGATAAATCCAATAACTGGAATCATGGTACAAAGGAGGCAATGCACTTTCCAGCTGGTTGTTCAGACTTAAGATCAATGGCATTGTTGACACTTGTTGTTTATAATTCTATTTTAAAATAACACTTTTTCACTTTCCAAACTTTAACTCTTTAAAAGATTTTAATTATATGAGTGTAGGAAACTTCCAACAAGTACGTAATAACGCCTTCTCTACCCCCTTAGAATTCAATTCAAACTGATACCAATTTGCGATTTCGCCGGCTATTTGTACCAAAGATTGTCGTGTAGAGAATTTTCTAGAAAAACAGAATGAAAATTAAATGATAAATATAATAATAAAGAGATGGAGAGAGTCTGAGGCATGACTCATGAGAGATATTCTCTTCAAATTTATTAAGCAGATAATTTACGAGTTTTTCAATTTCGTTCTTTGGTCGGATTCATTGGCTCTCTTATCAGAAATTTCTCTCCTCTTTCAGGCATATTCAATATTTGTGTTTTTTGTCATTCTAAAGCAACCGCAAAAATGTGCATTGGTGAAGTGGGTATTTATCGGAATTTATGTACATATTTTGCAACAGTCATTTATTTTCCCATTTTAGCGGCATGATTTCTGCTGCATATCATAGTATACTTTCGCTGTATATTACAGCATTCATGTGCAGTCCTATGGCTTATCTCTTCAAATGATGATGCTGCCACCATTATGCTTCACTGCCTTCCTGCAGTATAAAGGAAGTCTCTACCTTTTAATGGACCATATGATATTTTCCCAATTCTGGGGGTCCTAATTCCATTTCGCAAATTCTTTTCTATTTTTAACATTTGCTGCGCTTAAATGAGGAACATTTCTTGTTCCCATTCCAGAAAAGTCACCTTTTATGAGTTTGTTTTCTATTGTTCGGCTACATGCCGGGAAGGTTAATTCAACGTTGCATGTGTGCTCTATGTCGTTATATTTTCTGCTCAGACAAGACGGAAAATCGCTAGAGAATTTTTCTCTCAAAACTAGTGTTTTCATCCGACCAATGTACAATAGTACGTTGATCTCCTCGCCTCAGAATCGAAATGCAGTGATTAAGGTGAAAGAATACTTTCTTAGTTGTTCGGGATAAGGGCCTACTCTTCTATTGCTGTCGAGCACAGCTTCTGGTTAAACAAAAAAAGCCAAATATCTTGTTGTACAAGCTATATGGCAAAAATCGTGGCAGTGGAAACAGTAAGAATTTCAACATTTATAATTATTAATGATGCTCTGACCAACTTAATTCGAGCACTTTTAATGTAGGCCAAGATGGTGGTGGTATATTTTACTGAGAAAGATCGAAGGTAGTAAGTAGTCTCATCAAGATAAGATGTTTTGAAGATCTTGAATTGATCAAATAATCAATTTTTTTATTATCTCAAGGCCTCGTTTTAGGCCCAATACTGTTTCTCATCTACATATATTAATTCGTTGTTTCAAAGTTCAAAGGAATGAATATTGGTTTCGCAGATGATATCGGTTGTGCTTATGGAGCTGATAGTCTACTTAACTTGGTGGCTGATATAAATTGGGACTTATGCCTTCTTAGGATATGGTTTGTAGAACATTTGGTCATTAATGATTTTTAACTTGGCATTATGTAAAGGCTTTGAAGTGGACGTTTTCTTCCATGCACCTGAGTACCTTAAGTTTAAACTGGCGAATTATTCCTGTGGATTTTCTAATTTCACAAGCACCTTTAATAGCCATCTAAGTTCTAATAATTAATGCTTTGAAATTGAGAAAGTTGACGAATTCAAATATCTTGGACTTGTCATTGACTCCAGGATGTGCTTCTCTTCTCCGCTCCGCTCATTCCTCAGACATTTCTACTACTTGAGTACAGTTTGTTCAACTGAGCTTCTTACGATTGTCTATTATAGTCTACTCCATTCTAAAATGCAATACGGCATAGCTTGCTGGGGTGGTGCTTATTCCAATATGGTTACACAAGTGCGCCAAGCTTTATACTTTTTCGTAAGTTGAGTATTTTTCCAGTTCGTCATTTATATTGCTGGTCATGAAGGCTATTTTTTATGAAATCAGGCAATGTAAATTTCAGAGTTTTTAACAACCACAATTTGCGCAGCAGTGAATTATTCTTCGTTAGCATTCCTTATTTCCGAACCACAGCTTATCGTAATCGTTTTATTGCAGTTTCTTGACGATTTTTTTAACCCACTTCCGCTATGTTTTGAGATCAAGCTCTCAAAAGTGGCTTCTCGATTTAGATGTTGTAAGTTAAGAAGTTTTACTTGATGTTCAGGCATAAATAGCGCTTCAGCGCTTGTTTGTTATCTTAACTTTTTCTACTTCAAAATTACTTAGTGTCTTACCGAGATTAGTGTGTTAATGCTATTTTCTCTTTTTTTTTTTATATTAACTTTATGGGTCACTTCATTGACATTATTTTTTTTAAAGTCACTTTTAACTTACATGGGTATATGGCATTTATACTATTTCACCTGTTAAAATACAAATGTCATAATTTTTTTGTTTTTTAATTATAATAATTGTTGGTCGTTATTGTTTTTCTTTGAACTTAATGTTTTTAGCCATATGATACATAGAGTGAAAATAAATTATGAACTATGAACTATGAACGTTCTCCATTTAACTTTGCTTGCATGTTTGTAACATAATTATGCTCTAGGCTATTTCACATTCATTTATGATTCATTAAAAACGTCATCTTCTTGTATTAAAGTTGGCACCCCTCTCTTAGATGCGAAAGGAAGAAACTGCTCGAATACTCGAGCATTTTCAGTTCGTTACTGAGCGCTGACTAAGAGAGAACTAATTAAATTAATGATTACAATTAAGAGAATATCTCTCTCTCCATGAAATACGCTCTTTAACATTCTCCGTATAAATGCCTCTTCAATTTCAATTTTGTTTTTATTTTTGCATTCTAGAAAAATCTCTACACAAGTAGCATTTGCATAAATAGCCGCCGCGGGAAATTCAGTATCAGTTTGAGTTTTGAAAGTGTTGAGGAGATTTGTGGATATTGCAAAGCTTTGCAAAAATTTGTTCAATATACCAACATACGTATTACAACTGAGAAGTTAAAGTGAAAAAACAAGTAAACACAAAACAACCGAAAAGCCAACATGTCAGCACTACCATTGATCTTAAGTTTGAGTGACGACTTGGACGATTTGGCGGCATTGTCTCCAATGTACTATCCATCGAGCTACCAATTTTATCCTCGACGAAGCTATGCACCATCTAATTTAACTAGCCTATTGAAAGATCTCCAAAGAAGCCGCAGTCAACGGGAATCGAAGGACACAGTATCGGCGATTGGCAAAAATGGCTTCCAAGTTTGCATGGATGTCAAACAGTTTAAACCGAGTGAACTTACTGTTAAAGTTGTGGACAACTCTGTAATTGTGGAATGCAAGCATGAAGAGCGTGAAGATGAACATGGTTACATTTCAAGGCATTTTGTCAGACGTTACGCTTTGCCAGAGGATTATGAAGCTGAGAAATTGGTTTCAACTTTGTCGTCAGATGGTGTATTGACAATAAGTATTCCGAAACCTCCAAAACTCGAAAATAAACCAAAGGAGAAGATCATACAGATACAACAAGTTGGACCTGCTCATTTGAATGTGAAGGAGAACCCAGAAGAAAAGTTAGAACTATCTGAATCAAACTCCAAGGGTGTTGCCAATGATTTGAAATAATTTCGGCAATAACACAATTTGAATTTATTTAGATTTTTTAATTTTCAATAAAGTATTTAAATATCTTAGTTGCTCATATAATATCTACATAGTTGTATTTAATAAGGGAAATTATTTACTAAGCAAAAACCTCGTTTCATCTTCTTAATCATTATGGAAGCTTTGGTATAAACCCATTACAGTTTCTTTGGCTGGGTACAGATTGTTTTGTTTGGCAGCGATTGATTGGTTATAATATTGTACTTTAAAACGTTTAGTTTCACATATACTAAGAATGACATCGGATATCCGATAACGTATGTGAAAAGGTGCAAGGGATTGACAAAAATTACTTTCTGGACTCGAACAAAGATAACTGAACATACTAGATGGAGTGAAAAGTGACCTCCTTGGGAATTAAAAAACTTTTTTTTTAAATGTTTTTTATTTTATTCAATATAGTCTCCTTTTAGTTTGATACACTTATTCCAGCGATTTTCCAACTTCTTGATCCCGTCCGAAAAGTAATTTTCCGGAAGGTCTGCAAAATACTCCTCCGTGGCGCCGATGATTTCTTCGCGTAAGCTGAATTTTTTATTGATGAGCCATCTCTTGAGGTTTGGGAAGAGATAATAGTGCGAGGGATCCAAATTCAGTTACCAATTGACGCCAAAAGTTCGCCCGATTCCGCATCAGCAAGTCCAAACACTCTTTCGAAGTGCTCTCGGGTTCGCGCTTTTGGTCAGGAGTGAGCATTCGCGGCACCCAGCGGCAGGATAACTTTTTCATATGCAGAATATTGCCCAAAATATGGCGTGTGTGCTCAGTACTAATCTTTGTGGTATCTGCTAGCTCGCGCACCTTCACTTTCCGGTCAGCCAACACCATTTCATGTATTTTTTTGACATTGTCATCTGTAACCGCATCGGAGGGCCTGCCGCTGCGGACTTGATCAGTAGTGGAGTTGCGGCTACCACGAAACTCTCGAAACCAATATTTGACGGAGCATTAGCCCCATAATATTTATCCAACTTTTCTTTTGTTTCCTTCGCCCTTTTGCCTCTCAGAAAATAATGTTTTATGAGAGAACGAAAATCGTTTTTGTCCATACTCAACATTATGCCAAACACGTCAACAACAATCAGCTGTCAAAACAAAACTAAAGACAGTATCGCACTGAAATTTGGCATGTCTGCCTAGATATGAACGAACTTCAAGGCACCATAACTTTTTTTTGCAGTAGCAGCGCATTCTGGCGGTCAAGGAAGTCACTTTTCACTCCATCTAGTAAAACAAAGGTTAGAAACGAGGAGACGATGGCACACACCGATGAACATTGGCATAGTACATATACATGGTAACTTACTCAAACTCCAACTTTTTAAAATGCTATAATTTTTTTTATTTTTTGATAAATTTTATTGTGCCAAAACGAAAAATGTTGGAAAATACATCACTTTTTAAATTGTATCAGTAGTTTTCAATATGAGACGGCCGAAGAAAGCATCGCACGCTGCACGCAAGTGGCTCTATGGTATTTTGGCCCATTCCCGGCGAAGTGCTGTTTGAGGTGGTCCAAACTTTGGTATTTTTTAGTGCCAACCTTCGCTTTCAAAATACCCCAGACAGAGAAATCCAACGGATTTGCATCCGGAGAATTTGCAATCTATTGTGTCGAAGAAATGAAGTGTGGAACATTGTTTTTTAACCAATCTTGGTTGACGCGTGCTTTGTGAAAC
Organism: Volucella zonaria; assembly: GCA_963966105.1. Taxonomy (NCBI): domain Eukaryota; kingdom Metazoa; phylum Arthropoda; class Insecta; order Diptera; family Syrphidae; genus Volucella; species Volucella zonaria. The sequence goes on along the minus strand of OZ014534.1, from coordinate 36,145,774 downwards.
GGTGCCGAGCCTTGTTGAAATGTCCACGGTCTCCGACCGAAACGATTGTTTGCTCAAGGCTTCAAAGACAGTTTCACGGTATACGATCGCATTAATTTTGACGCCACGGCCACGGTCCAAAAATACGAGCGGAGAGCGACCATCGGCGGTTATGGCGGCCCAAACAATTACCATCGGTGCTGCCTGTTTTTTGGTGGCACCGTCCGAAGGTGTAAATTTCCGAAGGACCTCTCTGGCAAGTAAACTCGGTCATTTTGTTTGTTGACATATTGCTCCATAACAAATGGCGACTCATCGGAAAAAACCAAATTCGGCAACTCACCACTTTCGTGGAAGCGACTCTAACTTTTTTCTGTTGCGGTGTAAGATCCTGTGCTTTGGAACTTGGCTTGATCCCAAGCTCATTTTTAAGCATGTGATGCATCCGTTCCAACGATATGTTGAGCTCACGAGCCATTTTTCTTCCACTTCGACGCGGATTTCGCTTAATTCGAGCCTTCACTTTCCGAACCATTTCTGCCGATGTTGCTGTTTTTTTATGACCACTTCCATGGCGTTTTGAAACGCTGCCAGTATCAAGGTAACGAGCTATGGTTCGAGACACAAATGATTTATTCACGTTGAGGTGCTGGAGGGCTTTAACGATAGCTACTAGTGGTTTTCCAGCCAAATATAAAACAATCGCACTATCACGTTAGAATTCCATCGCGGATAAAAGTTTTTCAACACAACTGAGACGCAAATCGTTTAAAAAGCTTGTTAATAATAAAATTATCTGTCATGTGTCAAAATTTGAGCTCACTGTCATGAACGGTTTGGAAATTATAGCAGTCTGAAGTCGGCTACAGTTCGAGTCATTCAGGGTGTATATATTAAATAAAGAAATTAAAATAAAGCTGAGCGGGATATCATTTATTCAGACCCGAAGTTGGATGAAACGTGCAACTAAATGTATTTCTAATGATAATCGAAGGAAATTCAAGAAAGGAATGAACAGACGGCTGAACACAATTTAACGAATAATGATACAGTGATCCTAAACACAGAGGTAAATGGGACATGAGCGAGTCTTATACCACTTGAGCAAATTTATCTATTATTGATTATTAGATGTTATTGCAAAAGACTTGTATTTATTTATATGGCTTTTGATACTTTTGTAGCTTTTGAATATTCTGAAAAACACAAAAAAATTATAGTAAGTCGTTGATCTTAGAATGTTTGCCAGAAAGCGTCCTTTTTTTTAAAGTATATAAAGAAAAACCAAAAGAATTTAATAAGATAGGTGTAAATGTGCTCTATGACTCTCGAACGAGTGGTAGAGGTGTGTGTCAGGGATGTGATCGGTGACATTTATCAACTTAACTCCCAACAAGCGTACATCAGAGGCAGATCGGTGAATACTTGACAAATTAATACCATTGATAAAAAAATCCATCCACCTAAACGAATTCACCCTTGGTGCTTTCCTCGATGTCAATTGAGCATTCACAACATAAATACACCGATCCGGTAGCTGGATTGTCACGATGCTCAAATCGGGAAGAATGAATTCGACCTTGGGAGGCACAAGCCGCAGAAAGGAGTGTCTAAAGGAACTCTACACAGGATTCTCTTACTATTCATCTAGCTCTTTGTGGAAGGCAAGTTTTTGATTATATTTAAGGACAATGTCATTAACTTGACATTGAGTTTTAAGTGACGGGGTTAGCCACACACTAGAACTACTGAGAAATAAAATTCATTGCAGAGCGCTGTTGTCAATCCTTCGAAAGCTGAGGTCGTTCTTTTCAAAAGCCGCATATCAAGGGAAACTGAGCTTTGATTATTTATATAAGTCGATTCGATTTCTATGGGGTTCGACTCCAATCCGAATTGGAAAGACAACGACGAAAAATGTATGGCGAAGCAAACGTAGACTTTTACTTACCACCACTTGCAGTTTCAAACCGGCTGTGCTATATAGTATATTCGCTTTGTGCAGCAGCATGAGACACAACCCGACGCACGTTCGCTTTTTCAATTAAGCGCATTAAAAAAGCACTACTAGCTCTTAAAATTAACAAAAATTCAGAGGACAGTCCGCATTGAAATTCTGGGATCAATCAAGACGACACTCACAGCGGTATTGGAGACCATAGTCAGTCTCATTTTGCTTAATCAATACTTCCGTGGTTCAGCGGACAAAACGACTTTTAGGTTGCAGGAAGCAAACTTATGGTGCCCCTCAACCCCCGGTCATGCCTTCATATACTCGTATTGGAAGACTACATCAAACATATGAAATCACATGATTTAAGTCTACTCTTAGACAGAAGATTCGATATAAAAATTCGTGATACACGAACAGCCAAATATCTGTTATGGATCTGCACTCTGCGATAAACAGATCTAGAGCACATGGATATTTCAGGCAGGGGCAGAGTTGTTGATTTGTCGAAAAAACCAAATTTCCATTTACCACGTCAATAGAATCATCTAAGACGGGGACATTGATAGAGAAAGTGTATCCTGGATCCAATTTACACGTTCGCCATAGCTGGAATCCTTTGACCCACATGTGTAGCAAACAGAGATAACACTTTTCAGTAAAGTCCATACGTTGGGACGGACAAGTCGTTTCTGGTATGATCACAGCCCACTATGTCACAACGACCTCTGCAAAAACTTGAGGGACAACGAAGAGATTGAGTCTGTCCATCCCGCATTTTGTGGCTGTACCAAGTTATTTCTCCACCCACTATTAAACAAAGAAGATCCTGAGACTCATATCATTATCTGGGCTTTCCAATGGACGCTCTGCTGGTCTAAGAGAACACTGACGCCCTATCATAAGACAAATGTCTTAGTATTAGTTTTAGTGCTTATGTTTTTAAGAAAATGGAAGATTTGGTGCGAAGAAGTAAAAATTAAAACCATAATTTTTTTAACAGCAATAACTTGGCAACAACAATAAAGACACAATATAAAGTGCTCACGCACGAATAGAAAAATTAAAAAAAATTATTCTCTTTCGCAAGAGAATAACCGGCAGCAGAGGAAATAAAAATGAATCTCACTCTCATTTATGTACCTCTTTTTCTGAACCATAACTGTAAAAGGATAAAACAGTAAAAAATCTTCGGATAAAGCTCAAATCTCTCCAGCACAAATTTTTGGTATAAAAATGCAGCTACCATCAATAGCAGGTTTATTTCAATTTAAACAGTGTTTGTAAATCGTTTGCTTATTCAGAGCGCGAAAATCAGTCCCGTTAAATAATTTAATTTCCTATAATTGTTTTAAATTAATAAAAGTTAAAAAGAAAAAATAATGTCTGTCTTACATACTCTGATGGATTTGGCTGAAGATTTGGGAAGTCAAGCAATGGCTCCGTACTATGGAGCAGATTTTGGTTATGGCATCAATCCACACAGCATTTACCGGCGTCCAAGTCTATTTCGTTTACCAATATCATTCAATAAAAACTCAGGCGATGTCATTCCAAAGCCCACAAAGAAGGGAACCGTTAGCATTGGTAAAGATGGATTCCAAGTTTGCTTAGATGTTCAACAATTTAGACCCAGTGAGCTCACCGTCAAAGTGGTGAACAACCATGTGGTCGTTGAAGGCAAACACGAGGAACGAGAAGACGACGACAGTTTTGTTTCTAGACATTTCACCCGTCGGTATAAACTGCCAAAGAACTACGATTCCGATAAAGTTATCTCTACGCTCTCATCAGATGGAGTATTGACGGTAAGCGTTCCAAAGCCCGTTATCGAAGACAAATCGGCCGTCAAGATTATCCAAATCCAACAGACTGGACCAGCACATTTGAATGTAAAGGAAAACCCTACGGAAACTGAAGATGGAAATACTTCAGATAAGAAAGAAGAAGTGCAGAATGGGAACAAGAAGTAATTTTTTCAAGGATCTGGCAATCCTGAGAACTTTCGTTTTGTTTTTTTTTTAGACTGAACTTATGTTTCGTGTTCCTTCTATTTCAATTTAAAAATATGTATGTTTCGTGCTTCTTAATAAAAAGTGTTTGAATTGTTGTAAGTTGGATTTTTTTAATTAAACGGATTTGGTCGAAGGAATTAGAGGTCTGTTGCTTCCAAAGTACAAGTTATTGAGAAGTAAGACATTTTTAGCGGTCTTTTTTATTCGGAGAACAGTTTTTCGCATCTCATTGCTATTGTCCATTGAAAAACTTGCGGTACTTGGTGGCGCGGGAACAGTAAAATCCGCAATTTGAGCCAACATTTAAAGCGGTTCAATTGGTTTTATTATCAAATGTAGCTACGGTGGCACTTTTGCTGGATTTTTTTCAAGGAAATACCAACAAGAGTCTGAGATGGAGACAAAACTACATAATTCAGTTGTAGTAGATTGTAAATCCGTACATACTTGTACATTGTGGTTTCTCCCAGCAACTTCTTCGCAGATTTTGTGAAACGTTTATCTTTGTGTTTCGAGATACAGGCTCTTTTTGGAGTTCATAGTGAGTCCACTATTAAATATTTTATACCCTGAAATGTAAAAGTTATTATTCAATTTCAGGAACTCGAAGAAAAATCAAAAAGAATCCTTTAACAGTCGAGTAAGAGCTTTGTAATTTAGACATCAATTTCCATTACTTTGGCTTTGGTTTAATTGCTATACCACCACAGTATGTCCATACAAGGCTTGACTTTTATATGAAAAGTATTAAAGACTAAAACTTTTTATACTTAGAGCACGGAGCCCTAGCTATTTTTCGTTAAACATATAGGGGTGTGGAGACAAAGCGACTATCCTGATCCCACGTCCATTCCATTCGTTTCCCAAGAGTTTGGGAAACTGTTATCCCAGTTTGGTTAAGGTGGATGTCAGAAAAAATATCGATAGGTACTTTGGGTTGCTTATTTTAAAATTCTCAATTTAAAAAAGTCTCATACTCCCTAATCTCTGTAACCTTCGTGTCCTGGATGGAGTTCGTTATTGTGTTTTCGTTTTCATTCGATCTTTTCGCATATAAGGCCGAGATAGTATGCGGAGAAGGACCCGCACATCAGCTTTACCTTTCTGCCTATAGCTCAACATACGGCACCGAAGGCTGAGATTAGTAGGGTTAGAGTTCTGTGGAGCATCATCATATTAGAAGTTTTGAACAAATTACGAGAAAAAGTTTCTAACATAACACATCGAGCGTTTTCTAGTGCTATACAAAATGGCTGGATCTATTTCTGCTGGACAACGAAATCAACCATTGGCCTCCGGACCTTCAGGTTATGCTGCTGACATACATACATACTCGTATGTGACCTAAAATATGAAGAAAGATCAATTTGAAATTTATAGGTCTCTTCCATAATTTGTCAAAGTGTGAATATGTCATAGTCAATTTGCTGGGACAATTACTACACTAGTTTTCCCGATGCTTGTGATGCAAAAAGGCTTTAAGTAAAGTTTTTAAGTGCCGACTGTCCTATAACCTGTAATGGGACAGCAGCGCAACAATCAAGTTCGTGCTTGCCTTATCTCTCAGTGGCGATTCCCGGAAACACCATGAGTATATCCTTAAATTTTTACTCATGCAGGCAAAAGGCAGGAGCTTGCTCGATCAGTAGCATAATATTGGCATACGTTTTCATACAATATACGGAAGAAATAAAAAAAATGTGATGAACCAGCTAATAGCTTTGGATAGTAACAAATTCACTGTTGATAATCTTGACAACGAACTTCGGATCTGCACGTGAAATGTTCGAACACTTGACAAATCACGTGCACCCGAGCAATTAACAGAGGTCCTTGCCATAGGGAACAGAAACACATGGGGATTTATCATACGCGACAGACTTAAGCAAGAAGTCTTAAGCTCCTGACACGAGAGCGACCGTTTTATAATAATCTGCATCAAGGCTAAGTTCTTTAGAAAAAAGCCTAACATGTTATGCGTCCATGCCATTGCGGAAAACAAGGACAACGCCACTTCGAGTTATTTGAAAAGAGCTAAATCCTATGTATGACACAGGCAGGATAGTAAAGGAGGACATTTTTGCATAGCTTACACGACAACACATCCGGCACTTAGGCTTATTGGCTATTAGCACACAGTTACTTTATCTCAATATATACAAGGGAATAAAGTAAGGCATGCCTCCACTGTTCTGGATGTCCGAACCTTCCGGGGAGACAACATTGACTCGTATTACCAATTTGTTGTTGCCAAGGTACAAATGCGGATATCCCAAGCGCCAATGAAGAAAAGCTGCAATAGCAAGAGACCGCCAGAATGTTTGCGGAGGGCATAGCATGAAATCTCTCAATAACTCCTATGCGACCAGCATCAAGTACCAAAGGCCAAAGGTAACGCTGCCAGCGTGCCACTAGAGGCGCCGCAACTGAGAGTTTGTACTCCAGGAATAACGTACGAAAGTTTTACAATTAAGGAAAAATAACGTGTCAATGCAATAAGACCAGTATAGAAGCCTATAGAGATGAAGAAGGGAACATTGTAGTAGAGTTATATGCAGTGCTGGGCTTAGCGGTAAATGAGGTTGTTTCTGCTATCAATTCTGACAACAACACCTCAGTAGAAACAAAATGAAGAATCACTCTTGCCAATCGCTGTTTCTTTGAGCTAAAAAGGCATATGAGTTGTAATGTCGTATCCCGAACCAATAAGGAAACTTTTACATGACCTTGATCATCCCAGTCCTACTTTATGGCGCTGAAGAATGCACTCTATCGAGTGCGGATAAAGATGTCCTCGGCCGTTTCAAAAGAAAAAGTGTTCATATAAAATGTAGTACTCCGCTACACTACTATATTCCCACCCCATGAGCACCACTCGCATCTTCCAATAGCAACAAGTACATTATAATTCATACCCATAATCGTGACACAGAGTCCAGAATAAATGATTCCCATACCAACGTCATAACCCAGTGGAGAATCCACTGTACGCTGCCACAAGCGAAACACTTGTAAACAATCCAATGCATTCACCCCGAAGTGTGATATATGGGTCAAAGGCAAACTGCCGACTCAACAATAACAACACAGTGCAGGCATTAAGTGTCGGCAGCAAGCCGTTGTATGCCAAACGGATCAAATTACCGACCGATCGTACGAACGATCATGGGCGCTGACACGAAAGGGTAACTAACTGGGACACTTGGAACAATTAAATGGAAACCTTATCAATAAATCAAAAATGCATCGTGGGAATTATTTTGTACCGAAGCTATTGCGTAAGTAGACAAACAGAATTTTGGATAAAATTTAGTATAAAAGGCAGTGGTTGGGAAGAACAAGGCAGGGAGATTGAAAATTACTCCAAACAGTAAAGGTTGCAGCTCTTGGTTACACAGCGGGCCTTTATTGTACTTTAAAATTGTTCAAAAATAAGCTAACAGTAAAACAGAAATAGTGAAGGTCGCAGCCTTTGATTACACAGCGGGCTTGTAACTATATATATAAACTTAAATAAATACTTATATTATAACGTTGAACAAAAGTCTTTTCTCTCTCTCCGCTCGTATACTTTTCTCCTCATTGATTCGTGGAAAGCACGGTATACAGGGCGTAATAAAACATTTGGTAGCAGCGGTGGGATCGACGTAACGAACGGATTCAGCTACGAGTCATAACCGAACTCGATGTATACTGGGGCTACACACCAGGAGTGAAAGTTTTTTGTAAAATAGTGCAAAAAGTCTCATAAAAGTAAGACCTGGCGAATTCCACATTGGACGCCGGAGGCAAAAATTTGGGCAGTGTCAAAAACCAGGTCATAATCACCAACTCTAGGGCGTGAAGCTTACCCGGCACACCTTCAAGGTAGAACCTTCAGGACTGAACAAACAAAAACAAAGAGGACAGAACAGCTGCAACAGGGACTTCATCATTCAAAAAAAAAAAAAAAATACGAAAAGTAAATATTAGTCATAAAAAAATTGTATGTATTAACAAAAACAAAAAAAAAACACAAACTTAAGTCATTTAATAAATGGAATGACTTAGTAACTGAATTGGAGAAACAGTTCAGGGAAGAGAAGTCGCGGTCATCGGTACAGAATGAGTTGCTGAGGGTTCAACAAAGGGCAGATGAAACAATCAGAGAATTCGGTGATCGCATCAGCCGATTACTGACTTCCCTGAACTCTGCTACTTTCGAAACCAACAACGACGAAGCTGTCCGACGGTTCCTAGCCGACGAAAACGATCGTTTGGCCATCCAAGTTTTCGAGGACGGACTAAGGAACCAAAATCTCAAATTTATGGTTCAAGCAAACGGCGAAAAAGATCTAAAACGAGCAGTCTCCTACGCGGAGAAGCATTCAGCTCGGGTCGAACGGACCACTGCGTGTACCAACAGGTGAACGAAAACTGAAAATTCTTCTCCCAGGCCCGTTTGTGAGACATGTAATAAAGTCGGACATACATCGGCCACCTGCTACAGCAACACAAACTGTGCCAGTCCCTCGAATAAAATTATTTGTCAAACCTGCAATAAGGTAGGGCACACATCCCCTTCATGCTTTAGGAACCCGAATGTCATTCATAGAAAAACTGTCTGCCAAACCTGCAACAAGGTGGGACACACTGCTGCCACATGTTACCAAAACTCAAATTATCCAAATTTTGCTCCACAGAATATCAAGAAAGAGGTACAACTCCTAAAATGTAGCTATTGCAAAAAACCTAAACATCGCGAAGACGTATGTAGGACACGTCTGATAGACATCGGAGTTTTGCCCAAACTAAACCCCTTTCGGAAAAATACTCCTGATACTGGTCAAATGAATAACTCGCAAAACGCTCCCCACGAAGTTTGATAATTCGCCACCAGCGAGTATGGTAACCAGAAATTCCTAAACGCAACCATAATGGGAAACGGGACGACTCGGGAAGATGCTGTCGAAAATCTATTCCGAGTACAGACCCAAGCGGACATCCACTAGTCAAATTAACAACGCTCGTATCATTCTGTCCTGAATATAAAGAGCCAGTGATACGAGTAAAATTTAGTCCATGGGACAAATATTCAGCAACGTTCTTGCTTGACACAGGCGCTGACATCAGCATAATCAAATCAACCACAACGGAGACCAAAATTTCAAAATCAAACAAATGTATTTTAGACACAATAGCGGGTGATTCGGTTCAAACTATATAGTTGGAACTATAGAACTAAGGACTGAGGGATACTCGATCCCGCTAGAGCATTCATTTCAGGTGGTACCTAGCCACCTAAACCTATCATTCGATGGCATACTTGGAAACGATTTCCTGACCAAGTTTCAATGTCGCGTCGATTTTCCCAAACGACAAGTAATATTAAGAACCCGAGGTATATCGGCGCCAGCGGCTTGATCAAAACCAGAAGCAACGGTGCAGAGCGTGGCCATACGAACTTTATTGATTTCACAATAAACCCCGACTGCCAACTAGGCATCGGTGTGGAACACATGCTGTCTCGATGGGAGTCGATACCCGATACCGACTGTCTACGGACCGGATCTGGTGATTCACGGAATTCATGCCTGGACCTAGCCACTGTTAAATCAACCGCTTGTAACCAGACAAGGAAGGCAACAAACGTTGGAGAGTAGTGGTAGATTTTCGTTGGCTAAACGAATTGACGATTGCCGTTGCATACCCACTACCCAACATCACGGATATACTACTCGTAGATCAACTGGGCAGGGAAAAATATTTTAGCACCCTCGATTTGGCAAACGAATTTCATCAAATCCGTATGAACAAAGATGTCTGATGAATACAGTACTGACGGGCCTACAAGGATTCGACTGTTTCGTATATGTCGACGACATCGTTTTGTACGGTTACGATTTGAAACATCACAACGACAAACTAATTCGTGTCTTTAATCGGTTACGTCAAAATAGCCTAAAACTCCAGCCCAACAAATGCAATTTTCTAAAGAAAGAATTGATGTATTTAGGTCATATCATTTCAGAACACGGCCTCAAACCAGATCCCGAGAAAATTAAAGCAGCTAAAACATTCCCCATACCTAAGTCTGTGAAGGGAATAAAATCGTTCTTAGGATTCGTAGGTTACTACAGGAGATTTATCCAAAATTTTTCTACAATAACAAAGCCATTAACTAAACTATTAAAAAAGAATGTAGACTTTAAATGGAATGCATTCTGTGACGAAGCATTCCAATTCTTAAAAAATAAATTAATAGAACCTCCTATCCTATCTTATCCAGATTTTAAGGAGGACTTCATAGTAACCACGGATGCCAGTGATATTGGATTAGGTGCTATCCTATCCCAAGGAATGGTCGGCCAAGACAAACCAATTTGCTTCACCAGCCGAACTCTGAACGACGCCGAAACTCGGTACAGTACTACGGAGAAAGAATTATTGGCTATAGTATACGGCGTCAAACAATTCCATCCGTATATATATGGGCGCAAATTTAAAATATGTACAGACCACAAGCCCTTGCAGTGGCTTATGAATCTTAAAGATCCAACGTCAAGATTGGCACGATGGAGAATTCTACTCCACGAATACGAGTATGAAATTATTTACAAAGCGGGAAAAACCAATTCAAACGCAGACGCATTAAGTCGCTTACCGATCGAGAAAGAAAGTGTAAAGCAACACACTGTACGTGTAACCACCCGTAGTCAAAACAAAAGCGGGGAAACTTCGCAAGTAATATGCCTTAACCCTCCAGAAATTCAAGTTCTTTCCAGTCTCGTCCTTCAAGAACAAACGGGATCAATTTTCGCGGATAGACTAGCCAAATACAAAGTCATAGTATTGCTCCTAATAGAATCACCTGACGAAGAGATTCTGAAATCCAAATCTCCTCAGCTTAAGAAACCCCAAGCAGGAAAAAGTACTATGCTAGCACTGCATAATCAAGCACCTATTCATATTGTCACTCTCCCAATACCGATCAGAAGTCAGTCTGACGAAAAGATTGTGACATCTTGTCTGAACGACATTAAAGAAACATGTACGAGGGAATGTTTTAAAACTATAGGACTTTCTCTTTCCGCAATAGGGAACGACCATAGGTTAAACTTCAGAAACCTTCTTGAAAAAACTTTTCAAACTCTGGATATAACTATCACTGTTTATATTGACGACAGGATAGTGGTAACGGACCCTAAAAGTATACGCGAATTACTCCTTGAATATCACGACTCACCATTCGGGGGACATCAAGGAACCACCCGAACATTAAAAAGGATCAAATCCAAGTACTACTGGCTCACAATTACAGCAGACATAGCTGAGTACATCCGAAAATGTTCTTCATGTCAAATAAACAAAAGCAGGAAAAACCCACCATTACCCATGAAAATCACTACGACTAGTTCAAGACCGTTTAAATGGATCGTACTAGATATAGTTGGACCTTTACCAACAAGCTATGCGGACCACAAATATCTACTAACGTTTCAAGATGACTTGACTAAATACTCCGAAGCGTATGCCTTACCTAATGCGGAGGCTCCAACAGTCGCAAGAGTGTTCGTCGAGAATGTTGTGTGCCGACATGGCATCCCATTCTCGCTACTGACGGATCAAGGTGCCAATTTCTTAAGCAAAATGTTTACGGAAATGTGTTCACTGATGAAAATCAAAAAACTGAACACTACACCTTATCATCCTCAGACTAACGGAGCACTCGAGCGCAGTCATAGGATACTAATAGAGTATCTACGTCACTACGTCAATCAAGATCCTCTTATATGGGATACATGGACTCCCTACGCAATGTTTGTGTATAACACAACTCCACATTCAAGCACTGGCTACACGCCTTATGAACTGCTTTATGGATATCCAGACAACGTCCCCAGCAAGCTAACTCAACAGCCAAAAGTTTCATACAACTATGAAAACTATGCGAACGAACTAAGGGCACGGTTACAATACGGATACCAAGCTGCCAGGGAAATACTAAAAAGGAAAAAGGAAAGCTCCAAACAATATTTCGATAAAAAATCAAATTTTAAAATTTTCAATGTCGGTGATAAGGTACTATTAAAAAGCAATGCTAGAAAGAACAAATTGTCTCCACTATGGGAAGGTCCATTTGAGGTAGTAAAAATTATATCCAATGAGAAATCCATAATAAAAATAGGAAAAAGGACCACAGTTATCCACAACAACAACCTTCAACCCTTCCAAGAATAAATATCCATAAACTAAAACTTCGATTAACCAACCGTCCCTGAATCTTCATAATTTCCAACAAAATTTCTACGGTATACGGAATACGGTATCGCAAACCGAGATCCCCTTGTGTCGTGGAATCATTAAAATCGCCAATGGATATCCGAACATCATCCATCTACCAACTCCACTCGTTTCGCCCATACATGCTGTCATGACACTAGAGATCGATCTGACAATGACTGCTCACACGGAACATTCGCCAACGGATTGCGAATACGTCCAAACCTCATAACGGAATTAAAATTCGGTGAGCTCATAAGTTTCGGGTTGAGAGAGGAGGACTTCGAGTTGGATTTTTGTCCAACCTATGTATTAAAGCATTGAATAAAACGAAGATACAATCCTGTGGCGCACACTCCACCACATAGTATAGAATACGTTAGTGAATGATTCTCCCTTCGTGTAGTATATACATATATACGAGTACATACAACTTACAAAAAAAAAAAACAAACAAACCATATAAGAGAATATAAAAACACACGAACACAACCAAAAGCCCTTTCCTTTGTAATTCAATCATTTATTAAATGTCGCACAACCCCTTCTTCCAGATGTCATCAACTCTCGTCATCGTCATTTTACTCGGGCTAACTCTCACCCTCGGAAAAGTACAAATTACTCCCGTCGACAACAAGGGGGGATATATATCTCGAAGGGATTGGCAATGCCGAACTATATTCTACAGAATGGAAACTCCTTGTCTACTATGATCTGACACTACTAACAAGCGCTCTAAATCACGCCTAAAATCTAAATCTGTGATGATGCCATTAGCGAAATGAACCACCTACTGATGAACCTTCAAAGCAAGTATACTCTCCTAGGCGCACATAAACGTTATAAACGAGCACTACTAAATATAGTTGGTACCATAAGCAAATCATTATTTGGTACCTTAAACGAGGACGATGCCAAACATTACGACAAACAGATAGAAAAAGTAAAAAGAAACGAAAACCATTTACTAAACCTCATGAAAAATCAAACATTTATCCTAGAAACCACCATCAACATCTTTAACAAATCGGAAAAAGTAATACAAGATCAAATGCTCGCAGTCAATGCAAAAATAACGAATCTAAAGAACATTTTAATCAATTTATCCAACTATACTCAAAATCAGGACGCATTTTCTGAAATACAGTCTTGAACGTCCCTAGTAATTCTGATCATAATTAGGTATCAGAACGCGATCGACGAGATTCTTGATTTAGCCACAGATGTCAAACATGGGAAACCATACCCAGCTATAGTAACTCCCGATCAACTAAGTTCTGCCCTAAATACTATTAAACCACAAATACCCTCCGGTCTAAGATTACCACGTCTAGTAAATGAGGAAAATATCATGTCACTCTATCATATTTGTAACGCCAACGTCGTCATTAAACAGGATAAAGTATGAATTCAAGATACCCCTGTCTCTAATAGACAATTTCCAAATTTTCAAAGTTATCCCTTTCCCAATGAAAGACCAAAGCAATTTTATATACCTACAACCCACAAACAGGTACATCATTATAGATTATAAAAGGGAACATTTTTCACCGTTGAGGCTAAACGAACTCAATACCTGTAAAAACCAGAACGACAACTTTCTATGCCCCATAACACACCCTTTATTCAACACCGACACATCTAATCCTCAATGTGAAATCCAAGTTTTAATTGGAAATCCCAATCTTCACAAGTCTTGTATAGTCAAACAATCTAATTTAACCACCGTATGGATACAAATGCATCAGCCACAAAGATGGTTATTTTCATCCCTTAATCTGTCAAAATAGTATGACGGTTCACATCCCCCAAGAACCGGCAATAGTAACATTGTCGGGACGCTGTTACCTGAAAACCAAGGACTTAACCTTGCACACCTACGACGAAAACTCGTCAATTATAAACAACTCCTTCATTTCTCCCCTGAACATCTCAAAATTCCTATCTAACTCCTCCATTAACACCCTGAACGTCATGAAAACAGCGATAATAAGGTACTCAAGTGAGGCTCGTCTCCAGATCAATAAACGATCTAACGATAGATAAAATCAAAAAATTTTCCTATAGACAAAAATAACACTCGCCACTACATTCTAATATACGCAATAATTACAATATTATTAGTAATGACCTTCCGCAAACAATATAGATCGTACAAACTTAAACATGAGTCAAACGAAAAAACTCCCAAAAACAATAGTAACATTCCAATTAACGAAACACCTACCTTTATCCTATCCTCAAAAAAAAAACAAAAAGGAGAATATACATAAAACAATAAAACAAACAAACAAACACAGATAAACCAGGGCGAGAGACAAGTTAAATGACCTGCTTAGGTGAAAGCTCCGGGATGACAGAGATCGGTGTTATTAATGGCAAACTCTACTTTGCTGGCTGCTGGCGCCAATCTGCGTGATAGGGAGATTCACTCAACTTTGCTAGCATTGCCTTCATGTCTCGGTTGACACGCTCAACTTGTCCATTAGACTGCGGAGAATTTTATTGAGTCTTTTAAATACATCGATTGTTTCTTTCTTAATACATATAGTTGACTTTTTCTACACGAAGGTGCAACACAAGCGGAGGCTGTAATGTATGGCCGTCCCTTTTCGATCTCTTTTTGTTATAATGAATGCCAACATGGCGTGTCTTTACATGGATGTGACTATGGCTCTCGCTCACAGAGCTATACGAATTACTTTTGACTTATTGGGCCTTACTAACAACGAATCGCTAGTTGTGACTTAAAAAAGGTGTCGACTTAAATATTAATGCAGATTTAAATCTAAAGTGTACCAATAATGATTTAATAGTCAGCTTTTATTTAAACGCCACTCTTTCAAAGAAACTACTACATTTTCATTGCATCTACTACATAACATTGGTTTGACATTTTACATTCGCATTCAGATTTAAATTGTTTTAAAGTGGAAATAATAATTAAAAATGATTTCGGGTTCCGAAGAGGAAATGAATATGTATGGATAACCAGTTAATAGCGGAATCAATGTCTTCGCGAAGGGTGAAAGTATACAAGAAGAGAATAAACACGTGTTATAGCTTGCAGAAATATTCAAGAGATGATAGAGAAGGGTAGCACTGTACAGGTAGCCCATAAAAAAATGTTTTTATGACATTCAACAAACTTAAGAAAATATAGAAACAGATGCGAGAATACTGATGCGATTTTGAAAAAACTGTTTAACGCTGACAGTGATAGAGTTATACCACACCCTGAATGACTCGAACTGCAACCAGCTTCAGACTGCTATAATTTCCAAACCGTTCATGACAGTGAGCTCAAATTTTGACACATGACATTTAATTTTATTATTTACAAGCCTTTTAAACGATTTGCGTCTCAGTTGTGTTGAACATTTTTTATCCGCGATGGAATTCAAACGTGATAGTGTGATTGCTTTATATTTGGCTGGAAAACCACAAGTAGCTATCGTTAGAGCTCTCCAGCACCTTAACGTGAATAAATCATTTGTGTCTCGAACCATAGCTCGTTACCGTGATACTGGCAGCGTTGCAAAACGCTATGGAGGTGGTAATAAAAAAACAGCAACATCGGCAGAAATGGTTCGGAAAGCGAAGGCTCGAATTGAGCAAAATCCGCCTTCGAAGTGGAAGAAAAATGGCTCGCGAGGTCAACATATCGTTGAACGGATGCAACACATACTGAAAAATGAGCTTGGGCTGAAGCCATTGAAGTTCCAAAAAGTACACAATCTTACACCGCAATAGAAAAAAGTTAGAGTCGAAAGAGCGAAGGAGTTGCTACGCTTGCACGAAAGTGGTGAGTTACCGAATCTGTTTTTTTCCGATGAGTCGCCATTTGTTATCGAACAATATGTCAACAAACAAAATGACCGAGTTTACTTGCCAGAGAGGTACTTCGAAAATTTACACCCTCGGACGGCCACCAGAAAGCAGGCAGCACCGATGGTGATGGTTTGGGCCGCCATAACCACCGATGGTCGCTCTCCGCTTTTTGGACCGTGGCGTCAAAATTAATGCGATCGTATACCGTTAAACTATCTTAGAGGCAGTATTGAAGCCTTGGGCAAACAATCATTTCGGTCGGAGACCGTGGACATTTCGACAAGACTCGGCACCGTCTCACAAAGCGCGCGTCAACCAAGATTGGTTAAAAAACAATGTTCCACATTTCATTTCTTCGACACAATGGATTGCAAATTCTCCGGATGCAAATCCGTTGGATTTCTCTGTCTGGGGTATTTTGAAGGCGAAGGTTGGCACTAAAAAATACCAAAGTTTGGACCACCTCAAACAAGCACTTCGACGGGAATGGGCCAAAATACCGCAGAGCCACTTGCGTGCAGCGTGCGATGCTTTCTTCGGCCGTCTCAAGGCCATTATTCGCGCCAAACGTGGACATATTGAAAACTACTGATACAATTTGAAAATTGATGTATTTTCCAACATTTTTAGCTTTGGCACAATAAAATTTATAAAAAAATAAAAAAATTATAGCATTTTAAAAAAAATTATAGCATTTTAAAAAGTTGGAGTTCGAGTCATACACCTTGTATACTATATATACTCGTATATATAGAAACTTTTCTCGAAATAACGTTTTTTGAATCTGAGCACACGAAAATTTTAAATATTTTATAATATTATCAGTATTTTAATGTCATATTTAAAAACTTAGACATGACTTTCCCGACATTAAAATTTAACTCCATACTAACACTAAAGCCGGCTATTAAATTCGTTATTGGTACAAACATTTTGGAAAATGTCGAGATTATACTTAAGCTGTATACTTAATTTGGTTGTTACTAAGGCCAATTGTCTTATTAAATGGATTAACCTAACTTAACCTACTTAAAATACTATAGAAAAAAGAGAATGATGGAATATAATCGAACTATATACATATCTCATTTATTAGCGAATTCCTTTCTCTGGTTTCTATGTGAGATACTTGTATTTGAAAAAGTACCTCTTGTTTCATGTTACATTAAGGTTGTTTGCTTTTGTTTCGTTTTTGGTATTTACTTTTTAATGACATTAGATCGACTTGCATTTATTTCAAAATTATGAGATGTTAACTTTGAGATTTTAACATAGTGATAGTTGATATCTTTTTATTTATTTGTTTTTTTATTATTCTTTTTACAAGTTTTGTTTTATTTTTGAGCGAGTTGATTTAATTAATTGATTGTATACATTTGGATACATAAAGTTTTCTTTTATACATGTTTTCGCTTCGCTTTACTTAGAATTCTTGTTTATGTATATACATAAGTGATATTTTTATTTGTTTTTTTTTTTTTTTTAATCTTGTTATGTAAAATTTAATACGATTGAGATGTTCTTAAACTAAGTTAAAATGTTTTGTTTTTTGATATAAAAGGGAGTTTTGCCCTCCAGGACAAAGTTTTAAGAAACGAAATATTTTAAAATTGGGAGTTTACGGTAGGGTTAGTATTTAAAATTAGGGCGTAATATGTGGGTGTCTTGAGTTAGCCACGATTTTGCCCGTGGAGCGATTTTTGATAAAATGCTATGTTGCCATTCGGGGAAGATTGAAAATTATTACTCGTTATTCCGAATGGTGATGGATACGGGGTGGCGGACCAATGAGTACTATTATGGCGTAAAAACATTTCTTTAATGAGGTCATTTTCTGAAAATTTCGTTATATCAATGAGTCTTGCCATGAGTTGTAGGGTATATTCAATAAGGGGGGTGATATTAGAACTTCTGTAGATGTGACTGTTGGAAAATTTTTTGTTGTGGCTTTTGTAGTTTTTGTTAATGCATGTCCTGAGTAGCTTCCTCTCGAAGATTTCAAGCTCCTTAGCAACTGTGGGTGAAATGGAAAACCAAATTGGGAATGAATGCAGTTTGGATTTAGTACTTGGCCAGTTGTTTTTCAGGAATGGCATCAACATTATGGAAACTTTCCTAGCTCTGGCTTTAGCCATACGTGCATGGTTATTGAATTTGAAGAGATTATTAAGGAATGATGCTATTACCTATTGTCAATGTGAGGTTTTTGCTTTCACAAACTGCTCCCACCGGGCCTTTATTGCTTGCGTTTCTAATGCAGATTGCAACAGATTTTTAATTATTCACTTTAATCCCCCAGCTACTGTAATAGGAATTAATAACTTCGAGATGGGATTTCAAATGGTTAGTCGCCATGAGTGGGGATTCATTATGAGCGTACACCATGGTATCATCCGCGAAAAGGATTACTTCGGAGACAATAGTGTTCTCCAGAGTGTGGGTATGTGGAAAGTCGTATAGTCGTATATCAATCCGAGGATTGAGCCCTGCAGTACTCCTCTATCTGAGGCGGACTGGTCCGAATTAGTTTCGTTGATTTGAATAAAAAAGTTTCTATTGGATAGGAAACTATGGATAAGGTTAATTAGGAAGGTGGGATACTCAAGATGCACTAATTTGAACAGTAGCCCCTCCCTCCAGACACTATCGAAAGCCTTTTCAACATCTAGGGAGCAAGCAGTCGTGCATTTTTTAATTCTTAAGTTAGTCGTGACGTCACTATGAAATTTAAGGAGAGCATTTACCGTAGAGTGTGATTTACGGAATCCGAACTGATGGTCCGGGATGAATTCTATAACGTCCTCAGAGTACTGTTCCATCTTATTCAAGATTATTCTCTCCAAAATTTTCCCCAGGTTAGAGAGAAGGGAGATGGGACGGAAGTTATTAAGAGTGAAGTTGTTGGGGTTTTTTAAGAGTGGCACGACTTTTGCTAGGAAAGTATCAGTTATTCATTATAATAGTGATGTACTTCACCGCTTCCAGGGAGATTTTTTTAATAATGAAGTTTGAGATGCCGTCGGGATCTGACCTGAGGATTTTTTGGGTTTTAGGTTTTTGATGATCTCTCGGACCTCGGTCATTTTAGTGTAGAATAGGCTCGGGCTTGGGTTGAGAGCTGGGTTACTTTCGTCGAAGTTCAGAATTCTAGGTGGTTTAAGTTGGTTGATCCTCTGGGTATTAACTTGAACTTCTCTAGTGATAATGGGATTCGTGACCGGAGGGGATTGCTTAAATGTGTTGTGATAGTGTTCTCTAAAGATTTCGGCCTTCGCACTATCGTCCGATATTTCTTGGTCGTTAACTAAAATCTTTTCCGCGAATTTACTTTTTTTGTTTAATAATTGATTGATTGCTTTAAAGGCGTAGGGCCCCGTTTTAATATTCGATAGTTTGTTGGCTAGTTGCTCGTTAAGCCAAATACTAGTTTTTTCTTTGATAATAGTTTTCAGGAGGGATATATTTTTGGAAAGATTCTTATTATCATTGCTAGCCCTATTATAATTTTGATGGTAAATGAGTTTAAGACGTTTTTGCCAGCGGTGCTTTGTTCGGAAGAGGGATTTTAAGGCTTCCGGGAGATCTTTGTATTTGTTAAAGTGGTATGCCAGTCTGTTTGAGTAATTATCAATTTCGTCATTACTCAGTGTTTCGAAGATTGGAGGTTGATTGCGGTTAAGGTTCAAATCAAGGTCCGCTTGAAAATTGTGTTTTTGAAGGATATGTAATGACTGGTGTCGACGAGGTCTATGGTTGCATCTGTAATTTCAATGTAAAGCTTGACCGGGAAATGGTCAGAGAAGGTGGGTAGGGTTAGGATAATGAGATTTGGGTTGCTAGATGGGTTAAGCAGATTTGTTAATATTAAAAATTGATCGAGGAATGCCGAGCTAGCTGGGTAAGTGGGCGAATGAGAGGTAAGGTTTGTGAGGTTCGGTGTTGAATTTAACCAATTCACCAGTCCTCTTCCATTTTGGTTAGCAATTGAGTCACCCCATTGTGTATTTTTCGAGTTGAAATCTCCACCTAAAATGGCTCCATCATAGGAATCGGCAAGCCTATCTATCTTATCCAGCTCCTCTCGCATAAGTTGTGGCTGGCAGTTAGTTGGAAAGTACATTGACCCAATTAGGACGAATTTAGGAACCTGATTTATGGTTAGTTTGATTTTTACGAAAATATTTGGAAATCTGGGATTTGGAATATTTACTTCCCAGCGTCTAACTTGGGACCTTAGTGCTATAGCTACTCCTTGGTTGGAGTTGTTCGGTATGAATTTAAACCCGTTTAAGAGAACTTTGTGTTTACTATGGAGGTGCGTCTCGTGTACGAAGGCTGCAAAGCAGTCATTTGCGTGTAGCATCTCAGCAAGCTGTATTTCTCGGCTATGGTCTATCAGGGATTGAATATTAAATGTAAGAAAGTTAAGCTTCATTATATATTTGATGTGAGTTGATTAAGGAGTATTAAGTACTCCAGTCTTTTTGTTGGATGCTAGCCGAGTTATTTATGTTTTTAACAAAGCTCTTAATTTTGAGGAACAGCTGTTCAACTCCGACTTCGAAGAGTTCGTTGGTCAGACTTAAAAATTGACACACGAAGTTGTGATTTTTGTTTGTTGAGGATAAGCCTACGGGATTTTGAGCCGTGTGATTGTTTAGGGGTCGATTTGAATTGGCCAGCATAACTAATACTATGGCAAACCTTTGAACTTTGGTTAATTTGTTTAGTGAGAGAGTTAGATTTCCCTCTATTCTCCCTATCCTTCCTTACCGATCTTTTCCTGGATTCCGAATAACTTTTGTAACCACGCCAATTAGCTGGATGGTCACCTCGACACTTTATACAAGATACTTTAGTATTATCTGCTAATTTGACTGAACAATTCCCCGGGAGATGTTCGTCGAGGCACTTAACACATTTATAATTTTTGCAACAGTTTTTTGCTTAGTGGCTTTTTAGCACTGGCATTTCTTACACTGTACAACGCCCTCCACCGATTTGGGTTTTTCCCACTTAACCTTTGAATTAAAGACATAGTTAAGACCGATTATATCACTCACCATCCTCCCGAGGAGAGACAAACTAGGAATAAATTATAATTGAGGTTGGGATTGCTTTTGGAGTTAGGTGTTTCGAAAGTTTCTACTTGAGATACGATACCCGGGACCATTGAATTCAACTCATTTAGGATTTCATTGGTCGAAAAATCCGAAGTAAGACCCCTTAGGATACGATTATATGAACGATTCTGCTGTAATGTATAAGAGTACCCTTCGATCCGTCTTCCCTTAACCATATTCAAAAGTTCCTGATGGACGTCAGGATTGTCGATATATAATTTTGATTTAAATATGTAGGTTTGTAATTTTGTCAAAACGACCACCACAGTTGACCACTTTAAATTTAAAGTCTTTTTGGTTTTTCTTAAGGCTAACAATAATCTCGCGAATATTAGCGTCAAATAGAATAATTGGAGGGCAAAACTTACCATGGTGAGATTTGTACACATTTCTATTGTCTTGCTGTTCATTGCTGTTCGCCACGTTGCAACGTTGTTGTTGTTCTTCGTACAGTTGATGTTGCCGCTGTTGGACTTGCTGTTATTTCCATGACTTGTTGAAGCGTTAGTGTCTTGAATCGGAATAATTGAAGATTTTGTTTTATTATTTATTTTGAAATTAGAATTTTGAAATTGTATTTCATTTAAGATAGCAAATCTGTTATTTGCTAAGGTAGCGGGTGGTTTCTGCGCAATAGCTGAATTTATGCCGTTACCATTAATGGTTCTGTCGAGCGGTTCGACTTCCATTGCGGTACTTGCCATCTTGAAATTGGTTGCGTCATATTTTGATTTTGGCGCAATTGAGATAGGGCAACCGTTATTTTTAATCTCTGAGAGCAATTTAGCGGCTCTTATGGCCCTAGGACTGTGGCTTAATGTTGTCGACAGCTTATCCGCTTTCTTTTTTTTGTAGCCATCTACTTGACTGGTTTTCATGGCTAGCGAAGCCCCACGTTTATATGACACCCCGCCGCCCAGTATCTGCTCTCTATTGTTTGATATACTTGTATGCAGTATATCCGATTGTTCCGTTGAGTAACTGCACAACACCGTTGGGTAACTGCACAAGACCAAGCACCGTTAAATAACTGTACCGCACCAGGAACACCAGAACTGAATTGTCTGCTTGCTTAGTTAAAGAAACGATTTTTTTTTTCCTATAAGATTATTAGAACTGTACTTTAGTATACGCTCACTAGTCTGGGAAGTATCCACACGTGTTGAATTGCAAATGGCGACGCCTTGTGAAATATGGAGAAAAATGCATGCGTCATTCTTTCCACAGTAAAGTTGAGCCTGTATGTCGGCTTATTTCTTTTTTTTTTAATTTGGTTTTTTTTTTTTTATTATTTTTTTATTTTACAAAGTGCACACGCAGATGCACTTTGAATTCACATTTGAATTCTGTTGTAACGTACAATAAGTGATATCAACTTACAATATCATATGAACTAGATTGTGCTATACACGTTGGGTATTGCCAGCTATTTTCAACACGCCCCCTCAACGTGGATGTCACTCACATTTTGAAAACCAAAAAAATAACAGTAAATTCTCATTTCAATTTCAAAAACATTATTCAATAAAATCGTTATTTCAAATTTAAGTTCAAAAATCGTTAATTTAAATTCAAAAGCTAAATACATTTATAGTGTTTAAGTCTCACTAGATTCTTTGTTAAAACATCGGCTACATTATCTTCTGATGGACAGTATTCTAATACAATTTGCTGACTCTTTATTTCCTCCTTGATGTGATGGTATCTTATGTCGATATGTTTACTTCGCTTGTGAGGTACTGGATTACTTGCCAACTTCTGCGCCCCCTGGTTGTCGATGTGTACTACTACTGCTTCGCCATTTGACCATCCGACCTCCATCAGCAGCCTTCGCAGATAAACAGATTCCTTTGCAGCTTCCGACACAGCCATATACTCTGCTTCAGTGCTACTCAATGCTACTGAGTTCTGCTTTCTCCACTCCCAGCTCAATTCAAATCCAGCGAATGACTTCCTATCAAAATTATCGCCACCCCAATCAGCATCAACGTAGCCATTCATGGAACAGTTTTGTGACCGCTTGTACACCAGTTTCTTCTCACAAGTTCCGGATAAGTACCGAAAAATATGCTTTAATGCTTGAAGATGTTCTATGTGAGGATCTGTGTTGCATTGTGCCATTTTCCCGACGGAGTGTAAAATATCTAGCCGTGTTGTTATGGCGAGATACATTAAAACACCAATCATAGATCGATATTGGTTTTTATCAACTTTCTGACACTCACCATTGCATATCAGCTTATGCCCGGGATCCAAGGGAACCGACACACTTTTACACTTGTTCATACCAAATCGTTGCAGGATATCTTTTATATATTGCTTCTGGCTCATCTTGATATTTCCCGTGTCACCATCGCGTTCTATTTCTATGCCGAGGTAATGATGAACTGAACCTTTATCGTACAAGTCAAATTTAGCACACAGATTTTTTTTTGACGTCAAATACGCTCGTCATTTTTTTACAAGCTATCAATAAATCGTCCACATATACTACAATGATTATCAATTCCTTGTTCTTTCTGGAAAGATACAAACACGGATCATTTTGACTTTGTTGGAATCCCATGCTTTTCAAAACGCTATCAGCTTGGTATTCCATTCTCTACCTGCCTGCTTTAGACCGTAAATTGCTCTGTTCAGTCGCAAGACCTTGCTTGGATTTTTGTTGTCTACGAAGTACTCGGGTTGTTTCATGTAGATTTCTTCGCATAAATCGCTGTTCAAATATGCGTTTCCAACGTCGACTTGGTGTAAATGCATTTTCCATTCCACTGACAAAGCCATTAACATTCTAATTGTTGAGTATCTGGCCACTGGTGAAAATGTCTCTTTGTAGTCGTAACCATATTGTTGACTACAGCCCTTTGCAACCAATCTAGCGCTCAATATTTCCTTCTTTATCTCGCTTTATGGAAAAAAACCCATTTGCAATTTATAGATTTTCGTTGTGCGGGTTGTTCAGCTACGGACCAAGTGTTGTTTTTTCTTAATGACGTCAACTCTGTATTCATTGCAGTAACCCACTTATCGCTTTCAGCCGATGAAATCGCCTCTTGAACAGTTTAAGGAACTTTGACATTTGTCATTATCTGAAGTTTACTATAAGGTTTTCCGCCTCTTAAAGCTCGATAATCTTTTTCCTCAGCTTCTGCAGCATAATAATCTACATTATGGACTAAATCAATGTTAGCATCCGTATTTACACAATTTTCATCATCACCAGTGTTGTCTTCATCTTTATCGTTCGTACTTATATTCGTTAAATAGTGTCCTTTGTCATTTTCGCCATCGATGTGAGAATAAATATAGTCATCTGCCTTGTTTACATCGTTGTTGTTGTTGCTGGATTCGATAAACTCGGAAAGTTTTTCATCAAAAACGACGTCTCTCTGCTCTACGACTTTCTTGGTGTGTCTATCAAAAAGCCGGTATGCTTTTGAAACTGTTGAATATCCGACAATGATATATGTTTCAACTTTTGCTTCGAATTTTCAGCGAATTGGTTTCTTCATGCTCACAGCTACACAACCGAATGTACGAAGATGTTTCACGTTTGGTTTCTTATTAAACCATATTTCAAAAGAAGTTTTACCATTTAATATATAAGTTGGACATCTGTTTCTGATGTAAGCCGCCGTCATCACAGCTTCTGCTCATAGACTCTTTTCAACACTGGAATGAACCAACATTGACCGTGCCATTTCAACTAACGTTCTGTTGGCGCGCTCAGAAACGCCATTCTGTTGAGGAGTGTAAATGGTAGTAAGTTGTCTCTGGATTCCATTCTTTTGCAGAAATCCATCAAATTCAGCATTCACGTACTCCTTTCCGTTGTCCGTCCGTAAAATTGTTATTCTACGTTCCATTTGCAGCTCAACTTGGAGTTTAAAGAGTTTGCATTTACTTAGGGCTTCGCTTTTTGCCTTCATAAAGTACACGTATATCTTATGGGACATATCATCTATGAAGGTGATGAAATATCTTGAGCCGCCTAGTGATTCTGTGTCGAACGGTCCGCACACATCCGAATGTACAATGCAAGTTCTAGTAACTTCTTTGACCGTTTTTCGGACTTTTTAGGAAATGGCAATTACACACTCCTTCTTTGATGCTTTTTACATTCAACCCTTTTACCATTCCTTTCGCTCACAATTCATGAAGAGACTTGTAATTGAGGTGCCCAAATCTATTGTGCCACAAGTCATCTTTACTCTGGAAAACGAACATCTTTTGCTTAACGATCTCATCTACCAGGAACAGGCCATCTTTCTTTTGCGCATGAAGGATAACAGACCTATCTCCGCGAAGGACTGTAGCACGCTCCGCATTAAACTTCACAGTTAGACCTTTGTCAACCATTCTGCTCACAGATAGGAAGTTTGCTTTAAGCTCTTCGGAATACAAAACATTTTGAAATAACAAGTCTTTGTTCTTGTATTGGAAAAATACATCACCTTTTCCTTCTGCAACAATTGATTTGTTGCCTGCTAAACCAATGATTTCTTTATGTTGTTCAAAATTTACAAACCGGTTCTTGTTGTTGTACATGTGCGCTGTTGCACCGCTGTCAATATACCATGCATCACTTCGTGGTTGAGTTTCAGCTGCCGCAATCATGGTCAATGCTTGTTGTGAACGCGTGTATGTTTTTCTCTCCTTATCACATTCACTAGCACGATGACCAGGCACACCACAGTTGAAGCATTTGCCCGAAAAGTGTTTCTTGGTCTGATTCTTCTTCTCATTCGCCTTTTTGAATGTGCGAGCCACATACGCTTGTTCGTGCGCATCTCCATGAGCGTCTTCTTTTCTTCTCTCTGCTTCTTCGAGGTGTTTTTGTTTGATGAAGCTGAATTTAGGCCACGAGTCACGTGTTTCCATTGCGATGACGAAGTTCTCAAATTCTTTGGACAAACTGGACAGCAACATAACAACAAGAAGCTCATCTTGCATTTGTATTCCAGCTTCAGGCAATTTTTCTGTCACTTCAAGGAACGAATTCAAATGCTGCACAATATTACCCCCATCTACCATGTGGAGACTCAGTAGGCGTTTGTAGAGACACACTTTTTGGATTGGATCTTTGGGCGCATAGATTTCGTTTAGTTTTGTCCATGCTTCGAATGAAGTCTTTGCGTTTTTTATATAAAGCAATTGCGCAGACTTCACACTCAAGATTATATTTGCAAGAGCCTTCTGATCGTCGGTATTGAATTTTGCAATTTCTGCAGCATCCTTGATGGACTCCTTTTTCACCTTGCCACATGCAACTTCCCAGAATCCTGTATGCACTAGAACACTCTTCATCTGTATGCTCCACACATCGTAATTGGATTCGTCCAATTTCTCTATTTGGAAATAATTCATTTTCAATTTAAAAAAAACTTTTAGAGAGCACTCCTGGGCCCGTAAACCTGTTGAAGTAAAAGTTTATTGACGAATGAAATTTAAAAGGATGTCACATTTGAGTTCTGTTGTAACGTACAATAAGTGATACCAACTTTCAATATCATATGGACTAGATTGTGCCATACACGTTGGGTATTGCCAGCTATTTTCAACATGTGCAATATGATATTCGTCTACATACTTACTAAATTCTTGTGACGTAAAACTAGTACCTCGGTCACTAATGGTTCTGCGTGGACGGCTGTAATAGCCGAAGTATCATTCAAGCGCATTAATGGTTTCCCTCGTTCCTGGCGTATTCATTGGATACAGTTTCACAAACTTGGTAAACGAATCTATTATTGCTAAAACATGTTTACTTCTGGAATTTATTGACGGCAGGGGACCAAAGTGGTCAATATGTATTGTATCAAACGGTTCTGACCACTTCGTTATATTATACAAGTTTGGCTCGGTTTTCCTCCGCGATGCCGAATAGTAAATAAATGCACTTCAAACCATTTCAATTAAACTTATTTAACTTCTCTTTAACTTTGGGCATCCAATAATGTTTCAAAATCTGATTAGCACATTTATCTACGCCTAAGTGTCCGTATTTCTCATGAGTAAGTCGTATAACATTTTCTTCAATTTCCCTAGGAACATAAAGTTGACGAACTTTATTTGGTCCTATTCGAAAAACTAACCCGTCCTCTAAGCGATAGTCCGACAAGTCACCTTCCTCTAGCCTACTTCGAATCGTTTGTACATATGTTTTCGTCACGCGCCTGAGCAATTTGAATATTCATATCAAGGTCTTCAATCGTTACTGCAGCAGCAATGGCAACACGACCGAGTGCATCAACATGAGCCATTCGCTCACCCTTCCGATGTTGCACTTGGCAACATCATTCATTCAAAGACTAATGCCCACATAGCTATTCGCGGATTAACATCGTTCTTCCACAACGTCTGAGATAATGCTTCGCAGTCTGTGACAATAACAAATGGTAGTCGGTCAAGAAACGTTTTAAACCATTCCAAAGTATAAACTACGGCTTGCGTTTCTAGTTTAAAACTAATCAGTTTAGACTCCCCGCTGGTTGCTTTTCTAGAAAAAAAGCAACTGGGTGAAATTTTCTATCGTTTTGCCTTTGCATAAGATAAGATAAGCACCAAATCCGTGTGAACTCGCATCACAATGCAATTCGGTCTCCCGTTTGTGGTCATATATTGCCAATACAGGTGAAGAACTCAACTTTGACTTCAGTTGCTTAATAGCATAGGTACACTCTTCCGTCCGAACAAACTTTGAATCTTTCTTTAGTAGGTTCGTGATTGGGTTAGCTAAAGAAGAGAATCCGGGGACAAACCGGCAGAAATTAGAAAATAATCCATTACATTGCTGAACTTCTTTACTATTCCGCGGTATCGGATACATACATATTGCTTCCAAATGACCATCATTCGGTCGTATGCCTTCTTTGTTTATGCGGTAACCGAGATAATCAATCTCACTATACGCAAACTTACACTTTTTCATGTTTAATTCCAACCCGGCTTTTCTCAACAACTTCAAAACTCTACCAAGGATATCAACATGCGTTCTCATATCTTCTGTTGCAATGGAAATGTTATCTATGTATATACACGATAATTAAACCTCTGTCAATCTGTTACATAATTTTCCCCGATCTAACAAGCTAAATTTATTCGATTGCCGTTCTGCCGGCAAAACCAAAAGAAAACTAAAAAAAGCACACGCAAAGCAATTTAATTAAAAAAAAACGAGCCACACTATTGGTGATTGGGATTCGTGTGACGATCTGTCACCTGGATTTCCTGGGGAACAGAAAATTCCCTGAGGGGAAATTTGTAATGGCAGCAATATCGTTTGCTGAACCAAGTGGCTGCTCAGCTGGGCTGGGTTCAGGGAGAACGATATTTTTAAATGCTAAATAAACTACAAATGGGTGTTAGGCGATATGCACTTTTTGCTCCGAGTGGAAGTGCAAAACCATATGCTACAAATAAGTCGGAAGAAATACCACACAATGTCCCGGGAGAAAAAAAATAGACGATAAATTTTTTTGTCACTTTATAAAGGAACGCTTTATTTGCGGAGTAATGGCAAAACAATGTATTGCCGAAGCCGTTAAGCGGCAACGACAAAACGTTAAATCAAATGGCGGTACTGAAGGTACCACTAAATAGATTGAACCGCTAGTTGGGGACCCGATACCGACTGCAAAATTTTATGTTTTTTTTTTCTACAAAAAGGATTCGGCCGGGGTAAATTATGCTACTTATCTTGATCTTTTGTACTGTTATACTCCTGTCCTGCCCGTCCTGATTTCGCCCGTATTTCCTCCTCGTTTTCGTATATCTCCAAGTCCTTGTTCTTTTTCCTTTCCTTTATCTTTTTTGTTTTAATTAATTTTCCTCTTCACCTTTTTTTGTTGTTTTAAATTCTTGTTTCTTTTTTTATCCTCAACTTTTGATGGTCAACCAAGAAGTGATTAACCTTATTCCGACGATATTAGCTCGAACCATAGGCCTCACACATGCGCTCCTTCATACATCCGTTCATATGGATGCAACGGTCCGATTTTGGCCTTTGTGTGCAACGCTCCGCAAATTTGCTGAAGTGTGCCACCGTGCATTGGATTTCTGTTGCTTTCACTATCTCATATACACACACATTCTTATTTCCCCAAATCTGGGGAAATTTCCTCCAAGATTGGGATTTCCCTTTGGACCGAGCTAATATTTCCCTTTACGATCATTCATTGGGGTTGCATTCAATATGAATGCAACACAGTCCTTCCCAAAAGATAAAAAAAGGGAAAAACGTAATTTGCCAAAAATATATGGCCTACTCGCATTTATACACCCTAATCATTATCCGTTTCTGATAATGATCGGGTGGCGTACAGTGAGGGCGAAACAAAGAACTAATCATGAGACGGGTGCAGGAGAGGGAATTCTATATATGGAGTGCTGTACAATGAAAAACTAAATAAAAATAAAGACATCCCGGCGAATTCTCTTGTCAAGAATTAATTAAATGTGGGCCGCGCAACTAGGGGTCCATTCTTTACAACACTTTTGTTACAACTTTATTTTCTATTCTTTTTTTGTATTTAAGGTGGTGACCGTCCGTCACCAAATAGATCGTCTTTGGCAGTCCGCCTGGTTTTGTGGCTTTGTGTATTTATTATACGCAGAGGGTTCCAGACCGTCCATCTGGCTCTAAACGTACAGCGTTGAGCTTAAGGTAACCGTCCGTCACTCCACCGAGATTCCAGTCTTTTCGTCTCGTGGATCTATTGGTTGTCCCCTCCGACAAGTATAAAAGCAGAAGGACAGAGCTCAAGAACTCACCAATTCTCCCCGCTAATATACTTCTCCAAGGAGACAACGGACATAAAATGAACGGGTGGGGCAAAAAGCTGATCGGGCAGGAGAGACCGTGATGGAGCGGAGATGCCTTCTAAGGCTAAGGAATCTACCCGATAGGAGAGACAACACAACACAAGGGCAAGAGCCGACGACTTTGTGAATGGCTCTTGTTCACTAAAACGTTGGACGCTGGTCTCGCGCCTTCCTCCAAATGGTTACTTCAATAGACCGTCCGCATTACCTGCTGTGGTTGATCCTTCAAGATACTAGGAGGATGCACCAATGACTGATGGACCCATGGCTGCCCACCACCCTTCTAGGATTTTAAAGAACCATCGGAAAAGAATGTGGATGAGTGAGGCCAAAGGGAAAGGGAGAGAGTAGGACTTGTTGTGGTAAATTTTACCCCAACAAATCAACGATTTCAGATTTAGATAAATATATCTTTGAAAGACAGCAGACGCGTTCTTAAGACCGAAGGGCATATATAAATACTCGAACTGCCCAAAGGGTGTTACAAAAGCGGTATATTGCCTCGATTCTTCGGTTATCTTTATGTTATGAAATCCATCTCTTAAGTCTAATGTTGTAAAAAAGCGCTTATTAGCAAAATATTCGAAGCAGTCTTCAATCAACGGCAGGGGGAAATTATCCCTATCTGTGTGCTTATTAAGAGCACGATAATCCACGCACATACGGATTTCGCCGTTCTTCTTCCTAACTAACACTAGACCCGAAGCATAAGGTGAACTACTCGGTCTTATAACACCCTTGTCTAAAAGTCGATCTATAATGTTTTGAACTTCAGTCCGTGCATAGAAAGAGAGTCGTCGGGGTGAACAATATATAGGTTTGTCTTTTGTTAACCTAATCTTCATCGAATAATCGATTTCACACACAATCTCAAATAACATTCATCGACTATGGTTTTAATGGCATTTGAATGGGTTTTACCCAGCGGCTTATCTACACTCAAGTCAAAACTATCTATTCCGCAAAATTCAACTGCGCTCACTAATAATCTTAAATCGACGAAATGCACCATTCCCCTGTCACCACTAGGTTCTACTAATATTAACTCGGAAACATCATTGACTGGCGGTACAGCTTCAGTCGGAACTTTACACCTATTATCACTTTTAGTTTTAATTGACCTATTCCCGTTGATTGAGTCGGTTACACATGCATGACTCCCTACTTCCTTTGAACTTCTCAATAAGTTAAAAGACACAAGTGTACTGGTAGTTTTCTTATGTAAGGCAAAGGTTTTATTTTTTTCCACTTTCTTTTTAATTTTAAATAACATTTCACAATTGCAACTCTTCCTAAACTAGCAGAGGTGAATATTTAACTTCAGTAAGACATCACGTCCTAACAGAAGGGAGACTAACGCTTCATTATCTGGAAGTATAACAAACATGTGAGTGACTACTTTTCCTCTGAATAAAATTTTACATCTTGCTAAGCCATAGGTGTTCAGGGTTTCGTTTCCCATTCCTCGAAAAGACGTTGGCCTTTTTTCATGGCACACAAAGGGAACTAACGATTTCTTGATAAAACTACATGGACTGCCGGAGTCGAAAAGAGAAACAAACGGTTTTACATCAGTGCACTTGTTTCGATTATCTATGAAGGCAACACTTACCATTTGAAATGCCATTATCTTCTCAGCTACTTCTTCCACTCCGCCCCCTGCTCCGTACTCAGCGTCGTCTGCAGCATCTTCACTTGGACATACGACAGCAGTCAATCGTTTCTTCTTTGGACAATCTTGATGATGGTGCCCTACTTCATGGCACGTGAAGCATGAATTTGGAGGGCGCTTCGGCTTCGGGCACTGGCTTTCGTAATGATCAAACTGAGAGCAATTATATCAGATTATTTGCTCAGGGACAGCATCGGAACTTCGAGTGGTAGTGACGGCAGTTGCAGCAGCGTTACTCCTCGGCTTAACAATTGGCATAACGTGCGGAACAACTTTCAGTGGAGCGCTGCGAATGTGGCTTTTCTCGTACTTATCGACTAAACACTTCAGCTGCTTAATGGTGGTGGCTCCCATCAGGGTGACAACATTGTTGCTGCAGTCGTTGAGGCCCTCGATGATACATTCGATGACATCTGCCTCAGGGATATTGGCATGCGAAGCGATCTCCAGCATCTCGATGATGTATCGCTTTACTGACTCGGTCATCTTCAATATCCAGGCCTTCAGCTGTTGGAATATGTGAATATGACCGAATTCCTCAATAAGTGCCTGTATTAGGCCGACATAAGTGTGTGTAGCGGTGGTTTTGCTGTGCCTGTCAGCATACGCCGTGTACTTATAAATTTGTCACGTTCACTGCTTCCGAACATCTCGAATGCTTCCTCTACGTCGACAAACCATTTTCTGACGTCATATGTATCGTCACCACTAAATGGATGTACCATTGCCTCGAATGCAGTGAAATAAAATTTCCTGGAATCAGTCACATTCAGTTCTTCCTTCAGCTGTTATAGTTCCTTTCGCTTCTTGAGCAGCAGCATCACTTTCTCCATCTGGGCCATTTGGGCATCTACGTTGGACACTATATTTGTTGGGCAGCAGTTGTCAACACCTTCTGGGCGGCGGTTGTTAGCGTCTTCATGGTTGGAATCTGGGCATAGGGTGTCATCAGCTAGCTGTTAACCAGCTGACCATTAACTGTTCTAAGTTGGTTGTAAAGTTTTCGCAAATCGGCTACCATTGCTTCCTCGTTGAAATTTATATTGTCTGCAGTTAGGGCGTCTATAACGCGTTGACATTGGCGTTGTACGTAAGCCATTATGTTGTTCTTTAACTTTGAGTTTGTTGGAATTCTGATTCGTATCCCACTTCTGAGTTATAATAGAAACACTGACGGCAGTAATTACTTTAGATTTTTTTTCTCCTTTCTTAAAACACGTTCTTCCTTATACAAATCTTACAGACCAAAAAATATCCTGCCAACTCTCTTGACATAGAAGGCAATATATTAAATCTCTACATTTCAAACGTCTCTCTCTACTTTCCTTCTAGTACTACATTTCTGATGGCATCACTTTATGGTGGTACCAAACTATCAATTTTACTACACTATCTAAACTCTTGTCGTCTCTTCTTCATTTATTTTAGCCTTCAAACATCAACAAAACAAATCATTGGAACAAATGAACTCAAAACTACCGCTCTTCAATGTTTGTAATAACTGCAACAACTATTCACCTTAATCCTCTTTCCTTTTTCCTCATTTATAATATCTTTCTTTCTCGCTATTTTTCCCAAGTCTGATTTTCTTTTTTTTTCTTTTTCTCTATCTGCTTTTGTTGAAGTAAAAGTTTATTGACGAATAAAATTTAAAAAGATGTCACATTTGAATTCTGTTGTAACGTACAATAAGTGATATCAATCTCCAATATCATATGAACTAGATTGTGCCATAAACGTTGGGTATTGCCAGCTATTTTCAACACCTTTCCCTTCTGTTTCTATCTTTTCAATTATAGATTTAAGGTTTACATATATTGTAATGTTATATGCACTCCAAAAAAATGTATCCAAGCGTTGATATTATTGGAAGCGACATTAAATTTTCTTTTACTGTTAGCGTAACAGTAAAAGAATATTTCGCGCCCATCAAAGAGAGCTGGTACAAGGAGTGTTATAGCTAGTAAGAGGCGAGTTTTGAAGGTGGTGAATTAGTGTGACATCCAGAGCTGGCGTAACGTACCATATACTTTACCAACTGTAGTATTTATATGGTTATTCCACTTAAGTTTTCTGTTAAAAACAACTCCAAGGTTTTTTGCGGTGTCAACATATTCGATAGGTTTTGAAAAAGTCCGTTTTTTCTGACCTGTTTGATATGCGTTCCAGGTGACTGTTTAAAGCATTTGCGCAGTCATATATCATACCAAGAGGGCAACTTTAATAGAGTTGAGCGTCATCAGCATATATTTAAATAGATGATGTCACGAAAGTTGGAATCTCATTTACGTACACCGAGAATAGAATAAGTCCCAGGATAGAGCCCTGTGGATCTCCTCTACATAGTATTGTAGAGATAGCTTGCTTTCTTAGTTTTAGGTAAGATGATATGGTATTTGTAGCTGAGTTCGAAAAACCAAACAATGTCAGTTGGTTACAGATTTTAGTGTGGTTAACTGTGTCGAGAAATCCAAAAATACTAGAAAAGAAATCCAGATGGCATTAGAGAGAGCAAGTTGTTGGAATGAATATAGGAGTTGTCGTCGCTCCGCTCTTCACCGTTGAAAATAAAACACCTTTTTTCCGTAGTCCACAGTTTATTTCGGGGTTTATTTTCTTAAAAAGGAAACTTCAAAAAACCTATTTTAACAATATTTAAATACTTACTTATTGATGACTCTTGGCAGGTGGCAGCGGCTGGCGATGACAAAGAACAAAGAAAGAGTGAAAACTCGAAGCAAAGCAAATTCCGCAAGCGCTGTCTGTTTGAAAGATCGTCTTAAATGTCAATGAAATTCGTTCTGTTCGCTGTTCGCTGTTCGCCTTCCAAGAGCCACCAATAAGACATGTTCATACGGCTCATTTGTCGACAGGAGTTTATTTGCCTTTTAAGTACCCTCTCAAATATCTTAGAGAAGTAAGGCAGTATGAATATCGGCCGATATTCCTTACTATTCTAACTCTTACGTATAGCAATTATTTTGGCACATTTCCATTGAGAAGGGTGAATCTTACATAAAATCAGGAGAGCTGTATTCGAAACGAACTAAGTCTTTCAAATAGAGCCAATAATTAGAGCGCTCTATATACGTTTAGCCAGCAGTTATTGGTATATCGAAAAAAAAATTTAACAGAGAGTTTTTAATTTATATTTCATTTTCTGCTTTAACTTATCAATAATAACAAACCCTCGTACTTAATAATAAGAACCCATGTATTTTGAAATTAAATTTATCTATCTTAATTTTTAATTATTTTATTGAAATATTGTACATGTACGCATATTACTTAACGAGGTCACTAAAGACTATGTAACGTGAAATATTTATCTAAACTAAAAAAAAATGTAATATACTGCAGCGCAGACGGACAGAATTCGTCATGCAATGGCCGACGATGGACGAGGTTTACGTTAAATAGGTGATAACTACATAAGTCTTAATCGAATGAGGCAGCACTCGCTGATTAAACCGAATTAATCAAAGCTGGTGATGATATAACAGGTGCACAAACTAATTTGTAAGATATGATCAAGAAAAAATATGCCTAACGAATGAAACCTTAGCTTAGTTTGCCTGATTCTTAAGAAAGAATATCACCTGAACTGCACCATTTATAGAGGAATCAGTATAGGTGCGGTGAGTGGAAAATGCATCCCCTCTGATAACCAGAGGTTTTAAGCAAAATCTTACGCTGTCCTCTTTTGACTCCTATTGTAAATAAAATCTTTAAAATGTTCGCGTGTATGGTATAAAATGGAATATCGTTGAACTTGTAATTATAAGTACTTTAATTGTTTTAAAGTAAATGTTGCCCTAAAATTAATTATTAAACATCAAAAGTTTTTTTTAAAAAACCTAAAATTTTGATTTTGTCATCATGTTGTCGGAAATATACTTTGTATATAATATACTTAGTACAGGTTGTTTCATCTCAAGTCAGTAGTTTTCAGACAACAGCCCTATAAAATTAATTAGTTAACAGTTGTTTTACCCGTGAAATAAGTTTATTATTGACCGCGCTAAACAATTTCTATCGAGGAAATCCTATCATATGTGTGCATCCCGAAATCAATCTGAAAATTAACTTTCGACTTCATGCGCAACATGCACACCCGAACGTTAGGGCG
This sequence comes from Volucella zonaria, assembly GCA_963966105.1. NCBI lineage: Eukaryota > Metazoa > Arthropoda > Insecta > Diptera > Syrphidae > Volucella > Volucella zonaria. The sequence continues at coordinate 36,109,989 of OZ014534.1, read as the reverse complement.
ACGGAAATAGCGATTGCGAAAAAGATTATATGGTCCTATATGAATAAGAATATCATCAGTTGAGTCAAAACGTGTCCTCAATGTCAACGATTCAAGATCCACTGGTACGGAGCACAAAAGCCGCTATTGGTGAAACGTGGGTTAGAGACTTCGAACGGGAGATGAAATCTAGTTATAATACCCCAGCCATCTGCAGACGCTATTTCTATCACCTAACAAAAACTATAATACCAGGATTGATCCGTGTTGCCAATGTGGGCATTATTTTTGAAATGAGCTTCATAAATAATCTAGTGTTATAAAGATCTAGTGATCTAGTTGTTATCACAAATAGAGAAACAAATTTACTTGTCATAGACAAAGAAACTACATTTTTTCATATGTGTTACATATGCATACAGTATTGTGCAAAACCTTAGCAACCATCTGAAATCGACATTTCACAGTAAATTTTTTAGATCTTCTACCACACCTAATAAAAACAAATGAATATCGATTGATGTATTTAAGAGTATATTTTGAAATTCACAACTTTATACAATAAGAAAATAGTAACACATGAAAATTTAAAAAAAACCGAAAATTAAAAATATAGTCAAATTCTGCTGTGCAAAACCTAAGCAACTTTTTTAATATTTGGTGTAATATCCCTTATTTTGATTAACTTCGGCGCAACGACGACGCATAGAAGCAATTAGTTTTGAAATTGTAGCCTGGGATATATTTTCCCAATCACTTTTCAAAGCATTGTACAGCTCTATCTTGTTGAAAAAACTTTGTCCAGCTACCCGGCTTTTAAGAATGCCAAACAGGTTTTCGATGGAATCGAAGTCGGGTGATTTGGCCGACCAATCAAGGGCTTAAATCTCACTATCCTTTGTCCACCCCTTTATCAACTTCGATGTGTGTTTCGGATCGTTATCCTCTTGAAATATCCAACAAAGTGGCATTTCCCACTGTGCACGTGGTAGAATTACTGATTCTAGAATCGATTTGTATTTGAATCGGTCCATAATTCCTTCGGTTTCGTGGAATGGACATACACCTCCTGCCGAAAAACACGTCCATACCATCAAACTACCATCACCATGCTTAACAGTGGGTATGCAGAATGTAGGATTAAGTCGTTGGCCTTTACAATGTCTGACATGACACATCCCATCAGAATTAAATAAATTAATGTTAGAATTATCGCTGAAAAGAACTGTTTGCCATTTTTCAGGGGCCCAGTGTTTATGTTTTCTTGCAAAATTTAGCCTAATATGAAAAGAGTTAACTTTGAATTATGTTTAAATGATTTAATTGCACAACCTGTTCTTTAAATGCCTTTTTGTGAGCATCGGTTTCTTGCGCGGCCTATGGCTTGCATCAATATTGAAATTTAGTAATTTTCAATTTCATTTGAACTTATAAATGGTTGGTTTTTAATTACACCACAAATGTTTCTATCTGTTCGACTTGTTGTCTTGCGCGGCCTACCAACGAAATTTAAATTTTCAACGACTCCCCTTGCATGATATGTTTTTATTAGATGTGAAATAATGGATTTACTCCATTTATATCTTTTAGCTAATATTGTTTGCGAGTCTTCAGACTTAAATTCTTCAATAATCTTTAGTTTAAAACAGGTGGAGTATATTGTCGCGACATTATTAAGTCTCATCAATTACGAATCCAAGTTAATAGAAAACTGATCGATGACAAGGAGCTTATAACATTTTATGTGTGACCTGGCTTGAAAAGTACTGTTAGCTCTTTCCTTTTTACATTGGATTACAAAGTTACTTAGGTTTTACACAGCTAAATTTGGCTATTTTTTTTTATTTTCGTGTTTTTTTTCTAATCTTGAAGTACTATTATTTTCTCAAAAAGTTATAAATTTCAAAATATACTCTTATATACATCATTCCACTTTCATTTCTTTTTATTTAGTGTAACAGAAACTTTAATCAATTTACTGTGAAATATCGATTTCAGTTGGTTGCATAGGTTTGGCACAATACTGTATGTCTTACAACTTCGACCTACGAGTATCTTATGAGGTATTATACCTCAAAATTAAATAAAATTACTTTTTATTTTTTTTTGTCTTGTTGCCCTTACACTCGGCTTTGTTTCACTAAATCAATATGATAAAAAAAAATAATAGTAAAAATCATTTTAAATAGTTAATTTAAATGTGGGTAACACTTAAAACAAACTGACATTAAATATGTTAGTCGCAGCAACATGCTCTTTAACGGGCAGAATTCAGAGTAACGTGACGTGACGTAACGTAAACTATTCAAAACATTTTGACACTTCATGGGCGCATAGCATTTGTTTATCAATGCAAATTTTGTCTTCAAATGCGATTCTTGTCTGTTATTTAGTTTCAATATATATTTCGATTTTTTTTTTTATATACATATGTAAGCTTATAACATTTTATATTTTCCTTAATTTGTGCTTAAGACGACTGCACGTGAAAAGTTGATGATAATTGCCATCTGTCTCTTCCCCAGCAAATTCCCTGTCCGCGTTGAAATTTGATCCCAGTTTTCGGATGTGAAAAGAAAAACGACCTGCATTTAACCAATGCACAATAAATCAGGAACATGGAACATAGATCACAAACACCATGGGTTCTGGAAAGGCTAGTTATTGGTGGTTTGGTCCGATTACAAGAAGGTGTAACAACAATTGGACGCAGTCCCACTTGCACTATTACTGTTGCATCGGACTATGTTTCCCGTATGCATGCAGAGTTCCTAGTATTACCGAACAGTACAGGCGTACAATTAAAAGATTTGGTAAGTGTTCTAACGAATTTTCCCTAAGCAAATGTTAGATGTTTTTTTTTTTTTGATTGGCAGGGCTCTACGAATGGAGTGTTTGTAAACGATATGCTTTACAAAAGAGCTACGTGCCTACTACAAGTTGGCGATCGTATCGGGATTGGCGTATCTGTTGAGGATGATCAAATTAGTCCCGATGGCAGATACCCAATGTATGTCTTAAAGCTTATTCCTTTTCCGGAAAATATTTCTGTTGAGACATCTGCAGCACTTGAAGCAAATATTGCTCCAGAGGTAAATTTAGTAAAAAATGCACCAATTAGCATACCAGATGATAAAATGGAACGGTTTGATGAGGTCGTTGAGCAAGTGGAATCAGACCATGAGTACGATGATGACGATGATGTTGATGATTTCGTTCAACCGGGAATTGAAATTCTTAACGAAGCACTCGGAGTATCTTTATCTGCAGATGCTCAACTTCCGAACAGAGATATTGTATCTGAAAATATAAAAAGTATATTTGGAGACTTCAATTCGGATCTTCTTAAAAATTTCTCAAAGGAAACTCGTGAAATAGCCGCCGCCGGTAGCATAAGCAAATCCGTCTCAGTGCCAAAGGAAGTCAAAGATGATGTAATTTGCATTTCCGATGATGAGGAGGCCCCTGCAGTTCAAAGAGATAATGCTAAAAGTCCACAACTATTTGGTGATTCGTTTAACAACGAAAATGAAAAAGAATCATCTATCAATAAATTTGCTAAAGACCCAGTAGATAATTCAACAACAAAAGATGTAATTAAACAAGAACCTTTACTTGTATCTCCAAAGTCCGAAGATATCGATGAAGAAGAAGAGCTGTATTTCACGCAGCAACTTCTGGATGACTTCAGGGAAGATACAGAAGTTGAGGTAAGGCCTAATTACGGATTTAGTCAAGAAAATGATTCACTTAAGTCGCATGCTAAGCAAGAAATAGAAATACAGGAAGAAAATGCTATCATTAACTTGGACGAAGATGAAGAAGAAGACGAAGACTTTGATAAAGCGTTAGAGTCCAAAGTAAATGATTGGTCATTGAAGTTATTTTCACAAAGTTTCACAAATAATTTAAATGCCTCGCAAGTGTATGAAGAAGGTGAATGTGATGATGAACCCGCTGCAATTACCGAGGGAATATTCATTAACATTGATGATGATGATGATGATGATGTTGACTCTGGGTATAAGGAGAAAACATCTGATGGAGTTGAAGATATCCAAATAAAACAAGAAATTGTTGAAGACGTCTCTGAAGAACCGAGTGTGAGCAATCACATCATACCAACAACATCAGAAAGAGAAAGGGAATTAAGTTTAACGGATTCCCCGCTCGTGCGACAGCGGAAACGACTTTCTACGTCAAAGTGTCTCCTTTCATCATCCTCTTCCGAGGAAGGCGAAGAACAAGTCGAATTTCAACAAGAAGCATCATCCTCTTCAACAGGAAATCATATGCGGGCCATTGAAGATATTCCCAAAAAGAAAGTTCGTTTGGTGAATGAGTCTGACAGCAAAAATGAAGAAGTTCCCCCTATTCTCCAATATAACCGAAAAAGTAGTGCAGATCAGGTATCAGAATCAGGTACTGCCTCGAAACGAAAGCGTTCTATCGAAGCAGATTTATTTGATAGCCTTAAGAAAGTTGATAAACTACCAACTGATAAAAAGAAACATAACGTGGCAGATGATGGGTCCGGAGTTTACGGTCGATTAAAGTCGGAAGTTGATGAAGTCAAACTAAAAAAAGATGGAAAGGCGTTCAATCGATCAACGTCAGCCAGTGAAGGGGAGGTTAATAAGATTTCAAAACCGTTCACAGGCCTAAGAAGGAAATCATTTTCTAAAGAAGACCAAGCTGATGATGATTTTGAAAAATTACAGTCAGCAAAACCAGCACAAAGTGGACAATTGAAGATGCTTCGAGGTCCACCGGAAATTATCATGCCACCGCAATTACCAACAACGAAAGGGAAGTTAAGGGGTGAGTAGAGTTTTTGTTTGACTGGGAAAAATTGATACTGAATTACTAACACTTTTAAAACCATTCATAGATTTGTTTATGAGGTTAAACTGACAATAAATTGCATAATTTTTTTTTTTGAATTAACGCGCGATTAAGGGGTTTTTACTCGTATCGTAGTAACCTTAAAATGTTTGCATACAGCGCGGGCGAAGGGAAATTAGGGAGGAAAGAAAGATAAGTACCGATGTGCGTTGGTTTTAAATGTCTGAATGTTACAATGACTTGGAAATAGAAAGCTCGGCAGGGTATTCCATGAGCGAGTTGTATGGCTTAGGAACGAATAACGATATTTCAGAATACGTCCGGGTTATACTGGTTAGCAGTCATAGCAAGACGAGTGTTACTATTGAGGGTTTGAAGGGGCGGAATCTTACTGGCAATTTCTTTTGCCATCAAAGTAGTCGTCCATTGCTTTTTTTTAAATCGTGACGTCCTGACACATTTGACACACACAACAGTAGTTGTTTTTAAAATTGGTAATAGTACGTTGGCTAATAGTAAATGTATTATTTATGATATAAAATACCTATCTACGATAAAAAGCCAACAACGCAACAACGTAATGTGTGGCGGAGGTCAGAAATTGTGAGTTCGGATTCGATCGCAACAGTTTGGCTTCTGTCCACCCTTATTGTGAACAATTTTACGAAAAATTCTTGTCCTAAACGGGTATAAAACCCAGTTGATGCAGAAACTAAAGCCAAGGGACCGTGACTTGTGACGAGATTGGGCGCATTGTACCCCGCATTGTAGCTTGAAGTCGACCCTTTTTTTTCGGAAAATTGTGTTTAGTGATGAGACTTACACATTTTGGCTCAATGGATTTATATATGTATTATAAAAGCAAAATTTCCGTTTCTGGGGCGAAAAAATTTCAAAAAAAACTTATGTGGCTCAATTGCACACAAAAAAGTTGCAATGTTTAGTGTGATATTCATTCTGGTGGCATCGTCGATTTTTTATTTGTTTTTATTTTTTTCAGTTAATTGCCAACGTTACCCGGACAATGATCTTCTTCCTGGCTTTAAGTCCCTATTAGTTGGGGTCGGCTCTCCTTATCCTGAGCCTCCAAGATCTTCTGTCCTGAGTTATCATATTACAATAGATACATTTTCGGTTCTCATGTCCTTATTAGCAGTGCTCTACTTCGCTTTTGGTCTTCCCGGTCTTTTCGGTTCATCTGTTATATTCACATGCCCATACCAACGTAGCCTCGTTTCCTTTAATTTTTCGTTTATGGATGCCATTTTCAGACTTTCTCTGACGTAATCGTTGCGTACTTTATCCTTAAGGGTTACGCCGGCTGACCATCGTAGCATTCTCATTTCTGCGCTTGAGAGATCTTAATTTCGAGTGCTTTTAGTGACATGCGATACTCTGACCTGTAGATCATAGTCGGCTGTACAACTGTCTTGTAGATTGTTCACTTCAATTTCAGGGGCATTTGTCTTTCGCATAACATACCAGACATCGACCTGCATTTAAGCCACCCGACATCAATCCGAAGAACCACGTCATCGCGAATGATCGAACCAAGATACTTAAAGGATGATGATGATGATCTCTTATTTTTACAGCATTTTTGGGTCTCACAATATTTGGGTCACTGTAGAGGAAGTACATATAAATGGCTGTATCGAGCTGACCATCGACCAGTGCACACGCACATGTGCACTCGTAAATTCCCTCCTCGCGTAAAAAACAAAAACAAAAAAAAAGCCACGCGCGAGTTCACAAAAACTCCCCAAAAAAAAAAAAAATTCGCGGGCACCAAACAAAAAAAAAAAAACAACAGCAACAACTCGCGAGTGTAGTGAAATCGTCATCCACAGTGCGGGCATTCCTACCTTCCTGCCCCTGGTCATACTGTTGCTAGCACTCGGTCACTGCCGTTGCTGTATTACATTGTCATACAGCGCGTGCAGTGAGTGTATGTAACAACCGATGGATAGCGGGCTGTGGGTTTGAATTTTGTTGGTGTGCTGTTTCCTATTGTTGTAAGGGCATAACACCTACAACAATTTGATTCGGTAAACCAACTCTGAATTTTTACTTCACAGCTGTGCTTAGTAACGTCGGTGTTTGTGTTTTTTTGTGTTTGTCTTTATAATGACTCGGGAATTTAGAGTGGATATTGCCAATATATGCGGGCTAAAAAGTAATCACTTTTCTGTGTATGTCCACGTCTGTAAATATAGACCAGCCGTTTTGGCCCTTAGTGAAACACAGCTAGATCCCCACCCACACCTCTGAGATCGCTCTGATCTGAAGCTACCTGGCTGCGAACTAGTCCCATTATTCTTCTCTCACCGCGGTCTCGCTATATACGTGTGTAGTGATGTAGCTTACCAAGTTCCACCATAATGTAGTCCCTGTTCCAATCCGGAATTCAATTTCATGTGGTTAAAATTCCATTTCCGTAAGCAAATTATCCACTACTGCTTTATTTACAGAAGACCCAAACTGGACAGCAATTCGACTTTTAATGAGTTTGAGGCGCTGTCTGACTCCATTCAAAGAATTGTATTCCTGTATCCTCCTACTGAAATCGTTATTACGGGCGATTTTAATATGCACAATTCTGGTTGGCTTCGACATTCTGGACAGACAACACCCCAAGGACGGTGTGTTGAGATGTTTGCTGCGGAAAACAATCTAACGCAGCTTGTAAATGAGCCCACGCGAATACCAGACGTTGATAGTCATACCGCCAACACCCAGGACTTGTTTTTAACTTCTCACCCTGATAAGTACATCGTTGTGCTCTCCCCTCTAGGCTCGTCGGACCATTGTGTCATATCAGCTAATTTCTCGTACACCGACCACACAGTTAGAGAAAAGATTCCTAAAAGAACCGTATGGCAATACGAGAAAGCCAACTGGAGCGGTCTTAACAGTTTCTTTAGGAATTTTAACTGGTCGTTATGTTTCCTCGATAACGACGTGGATGCCGCTGCTGATATGATCGCAGACACCATTCTCTTTCTAATGAGAAACCTTAGCCCTCATCGGATGAAGAGTATCAAACCAAAAGAAAAGGCATGCTACGACTCGAGCTGTAAAGAGGCTGTCAGGGTTAGAGAATTGTTTTTTCGGTCCTATAAGACCAACCCGACAGAGGAAAACTGAAAAAAAAGCTTAAATGAGCCAGAAATGACTGCAACGTCTTTCTCAAGCGTGTGAAATTTCAATACGACCAAAACCTGAGACAAAAAATACTGCAATGTCCCAAAGGCAGTACAAATTTTTGGTCATTCGTCAAAAACATTAGAAATTCTGCCTCATCCTTCATCCCAACGCTTATTTACAATGATATTCCAGCTGTCAGCTCTTTGGACAAGGCCAATCTGCTTGCTGCACACTTTGCGGCCATCTCAACACTCCCAGATTGTGCTTTGACTCCGCCTACACTTGAGTGCGTCAGTGGGACAGATCCACTTTCGCACTCGTGTAGTAGCAAAAGTTCTTAAAGATCTTAACATTCACAAATCCGCTGGTCCAAATGGTATATCTCCCCTTCCTCTGAAGAGGTGTTCTTCCTCGCTGGTACGACCATTGCTTAAGCTTTTTCATCAATCTTACTCCTTAGGACTCTCTCCGAGCAGATGGAAAACAGAATTTGTCCAGCCCGTCCCTAAAAAAGGCGAGTCTTCGTCTCTCTCCTCCTACAGGCCCATTGCACTTACGTCCCTTCTTTCCAAGATCATGGAAATGCTGATAAAGCGTCAGCTAATGAAATATCTCGAAACACGAAAACTTCTTAATGACCGTCAACACGGTTTTCGTAGCAACAGGTCCACTGGTGGTCTGATGGCATGTCTCACCGAAAAGTGGAACCAAAGCGTACATCAATCTGGCTAAAGTAAGATAGTTGCACTTGATATTTCTAAGGCATTTGACAGAGTTTGGCATCAGGCACGACGACTCTATTCTTCAACGGATTAGAAATTACCTTTCGGAACGTTCAATTCAAGTTGTCTTGGATGGTTTCAAATCTGATATTCACAAAATAAATGCTGGTGTGCTCCAGGGCTCAGTTCTGTCCCCGACACTCTTTAATTTTCATCAACGATCTCTTATCTGCTACTTCTAATCCAATATATTCCTTTGCTGATGACAGTACTCTTTGCTTTTCATATTCGTTCCCGGACTCACGTCCCTGCTCTTCGGCTTTAGAACGGGAACGGCAGCGTATGTTAAGCTCATTATATTCTGATATTAACAGCATAACCAATTGGGGAACCACTAACAGAGTAGAATTTAATGCTTCCAAAATACAATGCTGCCTACTGTCGCTAAAGCGAAATTTAAACACCCGGCCGTTATCTATGAATGGCAATTGTATCGTCGAAAGCGATAAGCTTTCCATTCTCGGTATGTGTGTCAATGAAAACTTACGTTGGAATGATCACATATTCGGTGTCGACAAAAACGCTGCGAAATGTCTAGGTTTCCTCAAGCGATGTAAGAAATATTTCGCCCTCTCTGATCTGGCTTCCATATATAAGGCGTTTATCCGCCCGAAATTGGAGTACAATTCCCACATCTGGTCGGGTGCGCCCAAAACATATCTGGACCTGCTAAATAGGATTCAAAGCCGTGCGATAAAACCCATAGGTGATACTAATATCACTCAAATAATGGACACCCTCGAACACCGACGTAATGTCTCGTGTCTCACTCTGTTTTATCGCTATTTCCACCAACACCGTAACAGCCGTCTCGCTATGAATGCTCGTCAGTATACTCTCAAGCCTACTTTCGGACGTACTCTAAAATATCGTGATTCGTTCTTAAGCCGTACAACTCGCTTATGGAATGCCCTGCCTAGCTCTTTATTTCCTAGTCTTTATAACCTTCTAACATTTAAAACCAACGTTCACCGCTACCTCTCTTTCTATCCTCAATGATTTTCCTTCGCCCGCGCTGTGTGCAAGCATTTTAAGGGTACTTAAATCTCTTGAGCGCGCGCAAATTATAAAAATTATAAAAAAAAAAAATATAAATGTTTGCTCAGGGCATCGTTTCACAGATTGAGTTCCCTTTCCAGTTCGTGCATGTCTTCTGCAGTACGTTCCACGGTATTGTTTGCTGAACGTCTTCTGTTATGAAGTTTATTATCAAATTAAATATCCAGGGGCATAACGCAGACCCTTGATGTATGCCTGCATCGACTGGGAATGATGTCGATATTCCTGATGTACTCTTGATTTTTATATGGCAATTGGTGTAGATGTCGTTGATAACTTTAACGTATTTTTTTGGTATACCGTGTTTTGTTAGCGATTGTCACACTAATTCTCTTGGTACCCGGTGGGATGGCTTTCAACAAAGATCATATGTAAGTCAAGTTTCCTTACTCGGAACTTTTCCGCTATGTTTTGTACAGTTTGGATAGCTTCGGTAGTAGTACTACCTGATACAAAACCACATTCATTTAGTGTTATAACGGAAATGTTGGATAAACGATTACATATGACCCTCTTCCAGAGTTTTAGTGTATGCGCAGTCAATTTTATGCCTCGGTAGTTGAGTACTGTTGAATGTCGCCTTTATTTTTAAATATTGGTGCTAAGAAGCTAGATCTCCACGCTTCTGGAATGTTCCCATCGGAGAGAATTATGTTTAACATAGCAGTTAAGAAGCTAATTGCAGCCGTTCCCAGTGCTTTCCAGAGTTGAGTGGTATCTCATCTGGGCCTACAGCTTTGCCCCGTTTCATGTTTTTTTAATGCTATTGCAACTTCTTGTGCAATTACAATCACAAGCCCAATACATGTTCATGTTGCTCTATATCATGTCTATGAAATCCGCCATTCATCAGCTCATGGAAATATTCCCGCCATCTTTCATTGATTTCCAGAGATGTTGTTAGCATTATTGACTCTTTAGTCTTTTTTTCAGAGGTTTGGTTTTCAAACTGGCAACACTATTTCTACAGACTGTCAATTTGACGGTTGATTTGTGGTTAGTACGTTTTGCCATTTTACGATGAATAGATTACCGCCAGAAAAACGCGTGCAAATTGTACAAAGTTATTTTGAAAAACATGGTTCGGTTCGCCAAACTTATCGTGGGCTACGTCCATTTTACGGTGGACATAATCGTCCATCTGAGCAAGGTATTCGGGACACAATGAATCGTTTTCTCACCACGTACACTTTAGTGGATAATACGCATCCTCAAGGACGACAAACAGTGCGAAAGAAGAAGTTATTGCCGTTGTGGAGCGCAGTGTTGAAGAGAATCTGAATGAGTCGATTCGCCATCGTTCACAGCAATTGGAGCCATGCCCATCCGCTTTGCGGAAGGTTTTACGGTAAGATCTTGGCTTAAAAGCTTATAATATCTAGCTTGTGCAAGAGTTGAAACCGCGTGATTATACGCGTCGTAGGTTCGGTGAATGGGCCGAAAACATGATTCAGCTTGATCCTCATTCTCAACTCAAAATTTTGTCCTCCGATGAGGCCCATTTTCGGTTAAATGGATATGTAAACAAGCAAAATTGCCGAATGTGGAGTGTAGAAAACCCAGAAGCCTTTGTCGGGACGCCCTTACAACCATTGAAACTCACTGTTTGGTGTGCTTTATGAGCTGGTGGAATCATCGGCCCATATTTCTTTAAGGACGATGCCGGCCAGAATGTTACCGTCAATGGAGAGCGCTATAGAAACATGATTTCTGACTTCTTCGTTCCTCAGTTGAATGGCATTGACGTGACAGAGTTTTAGTTTCAACAAGATGGCGCAACATGCCACACGGCGCGCGACACCATCAATTTATTGCGGGAAACATTTGCTGAGCGCATAATTTCGCGTAGTGGACCTGTGAACTGGCCTCCACGATCCTGTGATCTCACACCTTTAGATTAATTTCTTTGGGAGTATGTGAAGTCACTAGTCTATGCTGATAAACCAGAGACGCTGGAAGATTTTGAAGTCAACATTCGCCCCAATTGCTCGATAAAGTTGTCGTAAATTGGACTTCACGATTGCCCCTCATTCGAGTTAGGCTTGGCGCGCATATGCCTGATATCATATTTAAACACTAATGGCATAAAGTTTATCTATTATATAAAGCTAATATCATAAACATTAACATTAATTTCAAGTATTTTATTTCATATTGAATTTGTATACCTTTAAAAAAAAAACCTTTATTTAGAGAATTTTAAAGATTTTCATAGAGATTTTCTAGATTTTCACAGAGATCTTTTATTGCATCAGATTTGGCAACTGCCACTGCTTTCTTCGTTTCTCTCTTGGTTCTAAAGGAGTCGGCTCTATCGTTGATGACCTTCGATTCTTGTCATTTTTTGAATGCTACTTTTTTCGCTTTTGTAACTTGTAACCGCTCCCACCACCAAGTTTGTTTGTTGTTCTTAAGCGGACGTTTTGAGACACCAAGATATTCCCGAGCTTCCTTTATGCACAAGTTGTGGCAATTTTCCCACACAATTTCCGGTCATCCTTGTGGTTTCAATGGTTTCAGTATATTGGAGTAATTCTGAGAGGTGTTCTTCGCCTTGCTGGGTATTTAGTTTATGCTATCTGATTTTTGGTGGACACGAAAGTACTTTGTGGGTTTTTATTGCTCCTTCCAGCTCAAAGTCGGCAACAAGCAATCGATGATGTGAGGTTACGGGCTCCCTCGTAATAACTTTGCAGTCTGAGAAATTCTTGAGACCTTCCCTGTTGAAGAGTATAAAATCAATTTGGAAACATGTATTACCGCTTTTATACGTGTTCAGGCTTTTCTGCAAAGAATGTGTTAATGATTGCTAGGTTCAGAGCCGCGGCCAGTTTCAGTATACCCTCTCCCTCATTATTACTTAAGCCGTAACCGTATCCATCATGCCACTCTCCATACATATTATTTTCCTGACCAATGTGACCATTAAGGTCGCCGTAAATTAGTTTATTTTCGCTCATCGGTAGTGTGCCCAGATGAGTAGCCAGGTGGTCCCAAAATACTTCCTTTGTGTGATCACCACAGCCTATTTGTGGGGCATACGCAGATACTACTACGTCGATATGGGGTGCATATTCTAGAGCCAGTTTAATACTCATTATGCGGCCATTAATTCTGTCCACACTAACGACATTTTCCTGTAGGAGGTCGCATAGTATTACAACACCGTTTTTCTTCTCAGCACCTCCGATATAATACAACTTATAGCCGTGTCCGATTTCTCGGGCTTTTTCTCCGGTCCATTTAGTTTCTTGAATACGTGCAACATCAATGCGTCGTCTCTTTAAGACAGATCAATTTCAGGGCTCCGTCCTGATAAGGAACTGATATTCCAATCTTAGTTTTCTCTTTTATTGCATTCTTTTTGTTTGTATCGTCGCTTGAGGGGAACGCCCTAGCATTTGTGTATCTTCTTTCTATTTTCTGACTTTCTCATATAAAGATAATTATTTGGCTTTGATTTTATGAGTATTCTGATAAACTGCAAACTATATAGCCCTTGGAAGCCAATATTCAGCCCGTAGTTGGTGAGATAGAGCCTCGAAAGTGTAATCAAAATTAAGCCGACAGAATGCACAGCTTGGGAAATCATGTCTCTTAAGTTGTGTTCAACACATAATGTCATGAACCATTCTTCACGGCAAACTATGCGTTTGACTAAAATGTGTTCAATGGGTAAAGAATGCCTATTATAAAGACGTTTGCGATAAGATCGATACTGTTGCTGAAACCAGCAGGCTGGTCAAAGTCCTCAAAAGGGGAAAATCAACCAGGTTGGAATCACTCAGAAGATCTGATGGGACCTACACTGAGTCGAAAGCAGAGACTCATTTCCCAGGTGACCTAATCAGAACCAACTCGCAACCATCTCCTTTTAACGAAACTGCTACTGAGCTGAATAACACAACACGCCGTAGCTGGTATATCTCATCGCTTGTGGTGACGGTTTCCTTTGAAGGTTTCAAGTCACCTGGCACCGATGGCATACATAGACCCAGTTATGTTACAAAAAGGTATAGACCAGCTGCTGGTCTCTGAAGAGAATCTTCACTGCTTGCCTGGCACTGGCATACATAGCGAAACTCTGGCGAATAATGGAAGTAGCCTTTATACCGAAAATCGGAACAGAGAACTACACGCTCGCGAAGAGCTTCATACCTATATATAAGTCTCACTTCCTTCATGTTGAAGAACATGGAGAGAATGGTCGAGATCCATGTACGGAAAATTGCTTTCCGAACGCATCCTCTATCTGAGATGCAACGTGCTTACCAACGCGGAAGCGAAAGTGCGTTTCAAAATTTGGTAGGTAGAATTGAAGGCCACTCGACAAGAAGGAATACGCGCTGGGCATTTTCATCAACATTGAGGGTGCTTTCGACAACGCAACTTTTGACGGTATATGTAACTCGACCAGACAACACTGCGTAGATGAATCATTAGTTTTGTGGGTAAAAGCAAAATGACACTGATGATTAGATATCAGAGAAACATCTTTCTCTTTCCTTCTGTCCAATTTTCCGAAAAACTTAACACGTGCTCCGGCATTTTAAGAGTAGTCTCTCCCTCTTCTTGCTGTCTCTCAGCAGGAAAGATAGCAGGCTGCTTATTGGCATCTTGACGGGGCACTTAAAGTGATGGGCATAAGTGATACAACATCCTGGGATGCTTGCTATGAAAGTGATGACGACACCGCGGGCACAACCTCTGTGGTGTGTCCTTTCTTTGTACACCGGTAGTTGCTGTCGCCTTTGACTTTATACAGTAAAACAAGAATGCTCACGCTCCACTGGTTAGATATTCAATCGTCTCTAATCATTTTAGTGAATACATTTGCAAGTCATTTAAACCGCCCGTCTTCCGTCTCAGTTCATTTTATTTGGATTTACTGCTTCCCTAACTTCGGCAATCGTACAATCTGACATTTTCTCTTCATGCGCGACAGCCGAGGGTAGACAACGTTTAGTACTGCGTTAAAGTTCTTTTTCCAAAATGTTGTATCAGTAGTTATCAGTATAGGCATCGCACGTTGCATGCAAGTGGCTCTGCGGTATTTTGGCCCATTCCCGGCGAAGTGCTGTTTGAGGTGGTCCAAACTTTGGTATTTTTTAGTGCCAACCTTCGCCTTCAAAATACCCCAGACAGAGAAATTCAACGGATTTGCATCCGGAGAATTTGCAATCCATTGTGTCGAAGAAATGAAGTGTGGAACATTGTTTTTTAACCAATGTTAGTTGACGCGCGCTTTGTGAGACGGTGCCGAGTCTTGTTCAAATGTCCACGGTCTCCGACCGAAATGATTGTTTGCCAAAGGCTTTAATACTGTCTCTAAGACAGTTTCACGGTATACGATCGCATTAATTTTGACGCCACGGTCCAAAAATATGAGCGGAGAGCGACCATCGGTGGTTATGGCGGCCCAAACCATCACCATCGGTGCTGCATGCTTTCTGGTGGTCTTCCGAAGGTGTAAATTTTCGAAGGACCTCTCTGGCAAGTAAACTCGGTCATTTTGTTTGTTGACATATTGCTCGATAACAAATGGCGACTCATCGGAAAAAACCAAATTCGGTAACTCACCACTTTCGTGCAAGCGTAGCAACTCCTTCACTCTTTCGACTCTAACTTTTTTCTGTTGCGGTGTAAGATTGTGTGCTTTTTGGAACTTCAATGGCTTGAGCCCAAGCTCATTTTTCAGTATGTGTTGCATCCGTTCCAACGATATGTTGACCTCGGCGAGCCATTTTTCTTCCACTTCGACGCGGATTTTGCTCAATTCGAGCCTTCTCTTTCCGAACCATTTCTGCCGATGTTGCTGTTTTTTTATTACCACCTCCATAGCGTTTTGCAACGCAGCCAGTATCACGGTAACGAGCTATGGTTCGAGACACAAATGATTTATTCACGTTGAGGTGCTGGAGGGCTCTAACGATAGCTACTTGTGGTTTTCCAGGCAAATATAAAGCAATCACCCTATCACGTTTGAATTCCATCGCGGATAAAATTTTTTCAACACAACTGAGACGCAAATCGTTGAAAAGGCTTGTAAATAATAAAATTATCTGTCATGTGTCAAAATTTGAGCTCACTGTCATGAACGGTTTGGAAATTATAGCATTCTGAAATTGGTTGCAGTTCGAGTCATTCAGGGTATATATCTTTGGCTGGCAGCGTCACAATTATAAAAGATTTCACAACCAGACTTTGCAAGTAGTATACGTGTGTTCAAGGGAGTAAATTGATGTGCTGCCCATTAAGTACGGAGAATACCGTATGTCCTACCAACTATGACATTAATATGATCGTTCCATGTAAGCGTTCTGTTGAACACCACGCCTAAATTCTTTGAGGAACTGACAAGATTTATTAATGAGCCATTTATCTTAATGGGAGGGAAATATGTTAAATCTAAAGTTTTCTTAGATATCACTAGACAGTTGCATTTAACAGGATTCAGGGTCAAAACGTTTGTTATTGACCAATTTGAAGTCAGTTTGACGTCTTCATTTATTTTACAGACACAGTCTTCGATAAGGCCAAGGACACATCGCTGAATGCTTAATAACACCAGATATTTCATTGATATATAGCATGAACAGAAGAGGGCCCAGAATTGACCGCTGAGGGACACCTTTCGCCAGGGGAAGAAATTCCGATAAATTATTATCAACGGCCACCGCCTGCGTTCTCCCGGAGAGGTAGGAAGATATCAATCTTATTGCTACCTGTGAGACGTTAAAGTAGTGTTGTAGTTTATGACACAGGACTGTGTGGACGACCGTATCGAAAGCCTTCGAAGAATCTAAGAGGACTAAGAACGTAATATGACCATCATCAAAGTTTGACCTTATATCATCTATGGCCTTTAGCAAAGCAGTAGTGCAGCTATGCTTAACACGAAAACCAGACTGGACAGGAATCAACAAGTCGTTACGGCTTAAATGATCACTCAATTGTTTTTGCATTATACGTTCGCAGATTTTTGCGAAATAAGGCAATATATGCTCATCTTCTATGGAGTTTTTAGGGATTGGAATTATTTTTGCCATTTTCCACCATTGGGGAAAAACTCCAGTTGTCAATATCGTGTTCATTATATGCGTTATGTATGGCAAGAGCAATGGGAGTATAGCTTTCACAAACACTGGATGTACTCCGTCAACTCCCACTACATTTGATTTTACAGAAAGAAAGCTTTCAAGAACATTTCGACTGTCAACATTTACAAAACCAAGCCGTATCCGTTGAGGGTGCAGGAGAATAGGAAGAGTTATTCACTCTTGTAAGTTCAGTCCGAGGATGATATAAAAATTTGCGGTTTAGATCGTTAACGTCTATGTTACAAGAGAAACCTGGATTTTACTTTCCGATGCCCAAATCCCGTAGGTTTTTCCACAATACACGACTTCCCGCATTCGTTTGGAAGCGGTTGGAATAAAACAGGACCTTAACAGCTCTAATCTCTCGTACGACATTATTGCGCAGGGTTTTATAGGCTTGGTGAAGTTCTTCGACTCGATAACGCTTCCAGCGACAATAGACCTGATCGCGCTGCGCGATGAATTCCCGTATGTCCCGAGAGAACCATAATGACTTTCTTTCAGATACCCTAGTTTTTAATGGAACATATGTATCAAAGTGAATATTTATATTGTTATCCAGGAATTCGACCTGATCATCTGGTGACGGCATGCGATAAACAGAGTATAGATTGTATATGCTGCTCCAAAGAAAGCGTATCAACACTTCTAAAATCTCTGAAATGATAAAATGAATTCGGATGTGTATCAACAATAAAATAATATGTGAAAAATAATAGGTCATGCTTAGAGAATGCTGGTGCAGAAAGTTGGTCGTATAGTAGTACACTATCAGAGTCACTTGCAAATACCACATCATCCAGCGGGGTACTAGAAGTTCCAGTAAAATGTGTTGGGACAATATTATTTACAGGGCTGCACCCTGTAGCAAATCATGTTTTCGCACAAATGCCTGTCAGTGATGAGATTGGTATTAAGGTCACCACAGATAATAACATTAGCCGCATTAAAGAACATTTCTTCGAGTAAAGTATACAAGGGTCATAGTTGTTGGGTCTGTAGACTACTCCCAAGACTGCTGTCACCACCGATAATTTCTACAAACACATAGTCAATAGCAGAACTAACAGGTGAATAATACCTTCTCCCATAACTAATACAAGTAAAGTGCGGCCCCTCCACCAACACGATTGTGTCTATCACCACGAAAGAATTTGTAGCCGTTAAGTGAATAAACTTTATCTTTTATCCCGGGAGAAAACCAAATTTCTGATACACAGACGGCATCTACATTCGACTTCTCAAAGACATCTCTAAACTCATCAAGTTTCGGACACAGGCTCTGTGCAGTAATATGAGATATTTTAAAGCCATTTCTTCGACGACTAAGTACATTAACCATCGCGCGCAAAATTCCACCACTACTATACTACTACTAGCTATGGAGCCGACAATTCCTGCATTTACATCAACCATATTAGAGTACAATTACTGATAAAACAAGGAAGAAGGGACGCACACACAATTCACCTGGATGCGTTGACATTTTCTCTATTTTAAAGCAATTATAACTAAATTTAAACTTATAGTATAGAAGCAAGCAAAAGGAATAGAAATGAGTCAAAGATGTAAATTAAAGATATGCATAAAGAAAAAATTCACTCAATATACTCTTAAGTAAAAGAGATAATAAATCTAGTTTAAGAGTACTATACGAGTATAATAATACGCGCATCGTGGGTCTTGTGTAGCATTTACATGTCCGTGGTTCCTCGCTGCAATAGTGTTAATGACTTCATCGTTCTCTTTAGTTTAGTTTTAGTTTAGTTAGTTTAGTTTATTTATTCAGTTTTCATTTTCAACTTAAAATAAGAACAATTACAATTTTTAAGGAATAAATCTGTGGTCACAAGCAATAACAGCCTAAGTCGAAAATCATGGTTACGAGAAAAATCCCTTTTTATTACAGAAGCGTTTCTGAAAAAATTAAGAAAGTGTATTGGAAAAAATTTATTGCAAAATTAAAGATCCTTACAAGCGCAATGCTAAGAGCAAACAACGACAATGATAGCCTCATTTGTTCAGTAGATATTAAATAAAAAGAAACATAAAATGGAAATATTATGTCGACTAAAATTTTTATTGTAAACTAATGTTTCATTTGTTGCCTGACATATATTGAATTAAGCGATTATTGTACTCGTATATTGAAATTTAACATGTGATGCAATTAGGTCATTTTGAATTACTTAGAGTTAGTTCAAAAATAAAACAAATTATTTAAATATTCATTATTTGTTCTATGTATTCATAATCAAAAATTTGGAAAAGGTAACTTTAGAACACACTATATAAATATAAGTTATTCTGTTTCTGGCTCATCTTTGACTAAGTCTGGATGTATTTCTAAAGAGTCCTGAGTTGATAAACTTTTATAAAATGGATGAGAATATGTATTTGTAAATGGAAGTAAATCAAGGAAATCCTTTTTCTTTTTTGAGCTGATTTTTACATCTTTGTTTAGCATCGATAGGTCGTCTTGCTTCATTAAGGTAACACCGCGTTTTAACAAATTTAATATTTGAAAAGGAGCAGCTATGTCTAATGTGGTTTTATATTCAATTTTGCCAAAATTAGTCTTTGTATATCTGAGCCATCTAATATTTTTCCAAACGAATCTTTCCCCATCTTGATTTGTGGCTCTCCACATTAACTTCGTTTTTAATAGAAGAGAAAAATTAAAAAAATCTTCTGCATTCATTTAAACGACGTTAAAAGTATGTTTAGAACCTACACATCTAACAAAATTATACCAGTCGTGTGGATGGTGTATTTGAGTATCAGTTCTTTTCTTTTTCCGTTCTATCACAAAGTGATCTACATCGCATTCCATACGCGTGTGTCCAGGCTCTAAAAATGTATGATCAAATATTTCTAAAACTGGATTGATTTGAAGAGCCAATATGAACATTGCGCATACAAATGAGTTCTTATTTTGTCCCATACAGGAATCGCTGTAAAAAATTGTGTGATTAATTCGGTTAAGAACACTTATATGCTTGAACAAGCACGATGCAATTTGGTTGCCACTACGAGCAGATAATGCGTTATGCCACATAAAGCAATGTGGAGTACCAGTTGTGCAGTCGTGAATAGTCAAATTATATGTCCAGATGTCTTTTGTAGAAACTAATTGAGTTCCTTAAGAAAGGGGTCGGTAAACACTGTTGCAAATCAAAAGTATAGACTTTGACTGTGGAATCAGTGGCAGCTAAAGCTTTATCATTCCTTTTCGATTCATATGCTAAATCTGCTTTGATGAGTTGAGAGTTCAATTTCTAAATCGCGTAATAGGTTTATATTGGCTTCCTGTTTGGCAATACCAATTTTAGCTCCGAGTTGATCGCATTTAGAACAAGTGTCCAGGCTAGGCTTCTTAAATTTTATATTCATGCCTGCAAAATATTCTTAAGTGATGAGGAGAGAATTTCAAAAGACGATAAAGAAGATGCTTACCTTTGAAAACACTAGCGTATGATGAGATGCTTATAGCTTTGGATTTATATTTATCGCAATATAACTTATACATTTGAGCTAGGGATAAATCGGCATGAAAGTATTTGCAACTTGTATCTCTCCTAGAATAGTGACTTTCGTAATTTGGGAAGCGGTTTATGTGATACTTTAGGCTGGTCGCAGAAGTCATTTTGAGGAAGATTAAGTTTCTTCTTCAAAACGGTTTTGACAAAACTTGCACTCTCATCAAAGCACTGCAGAAAACATTTTTGGCATACCTGCACTCTTTAGCCTTCATATTCCACATGATAAGTAGCTTGAAATTTTCGTTCACGTGGCTTTTCAGGGTGCTTTTCTAATTTTTAAGTTCTGCCCAAAGACCTGTATTTCTCAAATATGCTTTCTTGTAACGTCCGCGATATCTTTGCTTTGCATTTCATACGACAGTCACGTACCAAAGGTCTCAATTTTCTCTCCGACACAATATTTCCCTTTACATTTACGTATGTTTTTCCCTTGTTTCGTCTTTCGCATGAGACTTTTTGCGAATAAGCCTTTTGAGATGTGGTCGGAGCTTCGTTTAGTACTACAATTTCTTCTATATCACTACTATTCCCAGTCTCATCAGAAAGTGAGGATTCGAAATTGGGATCTTGAACTGAGTTATCACTGTCAAAATGAAGAACTTCCTGATAAGTTGACTTTCCTTCGTCATCAGCCTCACTGCTTTCTAAAAAAGACATGCGACTTTCATCGTTGACCTTGACTTGCAAAGCATCTTCATCCTCCATAAAAGACTTCCGACTGAATTCATCATAATCTTTTTATTTTAAAAATTAAAACATTAAATTAACTAAGTAATACGTTGTAATTTGTTTTCTCTTACTTATTTTATCCATTTTATATTCCTATTTTAATTTAGTAAAAATTTAATTTTGGTTTTTCTTCTGGACTCTTATTATCTTAAGTGAAATCATGTTAAAAGACTGCTTTAATTATTGGGTCTACAAGTGAGTTTCCAGCGTTTGTCAGAGATGGCGCCACCAGTGGATCCCGGGCAGAAATGTCAGACCCCATGTGTTTTATTTGTAGGTTTTGTATCTGTCAACAACTTTGCAGCGTTATATTTGAGCCGTTCTATCGGTGTCGTACAAAATCATGGCAAGTTTCCAGCCAAATAAACGTCATTTGCGGGAAGCGCTGCTTTTATTCTTTAATATGAAGAAAAGTGCGGCTGAGGCCTATCGTCTGCTTTCGGAAACTTATGGGGCGGAATGTATTGGTGAATCGACGTGCCGCGAGTGGTTCAAACGGTTCAAAAGTGGTGATTTTGGAGTTGAAGACAAAGATCGCCCCGGAAAGCCGAAATGTTTTGAAGACGAGGAATTGAACGCTTTACTGGATGAGGATCCGTGTCAGATTCAAGAAGAACTTACTGCATCATTGGGCGTCACGCAACAAGCCGTTTCCCTGCGCCTAAATGCACTGGGATTCATTCAAAAGGTTGTAAACTGGGTGCCGTACGAATTGAAGCCAAGAGACGTCGAACGGCGATTTTGCATGTCCGAAATGTTACTGCAGCGGTATAAAAATAAATCATTTTTGCATCGTATTGTCACTAGTGATGAGAAATGGATTTATTATAATAATCCTAAACGCAGAAAATCGTATACAAAGCCCGGCGAGCCCGTCCAATCGACGCCGAAACGAAATATTCACGTCAATAAGGTCATGCTCTGCATATGGTGGGATCAAAAGGGTGTCGTATACTTCGATCTGCTTCCGAGTGGTGAAACCATCAAGGGACCATTATATCGAACCCAACTAATTCGTTTGAAGCGGGCATTAAAAGAAAAACGGCCAGAATATGAGACCAGGCATGAGTCCGTCATTTTTCATCACGACAACGCTCGGCCACATGTTGCGGTTTCGGTGAAAAACTATTTGGAAGATAGTGGATGGGAAATTCTGCCTCACCCGCCTTACAGTCCAGACTTGGCACCATCTGACTACCACTTGTTTCGTTCGATACAGAACGCTCTTACGGGAATACGCTTCAGCTCAGTAGGGGAAATCAAAAATTAGCTCGATACGTTCTTGGGCTCGAAAGACGAGAAATTTTTTTGGTCCGGAATTCATAAATTGCCAGAAAGATGGGGGAAAATTGTAGCTTCCGATGGACGATACTTTGAATAAAGCATTGTAACTATGTTTTCATAATAACACTTCAAATTTTGGAAAAAAAACGCTGGAAACTTACTTGTAGACGCAATATAATAGCGTAACTGTATTTTGCACAAAACCTGAGAGAATATGTCATTTTCAATTGTCTCTTATGTTGATATAGCATTCTTTAAATCATACCAACAACAATGCATTAATACTTTAGGTAGAGATAGAGCATGGTGTTTCAATTTGCAATAATCACTTACATTTACTTCTCTTAAACAAACTACTCTCTTGTTTATGACAAATCATTTTAAAAAAATGTGCAAACACAGCTTAAGTCATTATAGGCTATTTAAATAAATTAACATTTTATAGAAATATTTTCGTATGTCTATTTAGGCGCTTATTATAAATGTAATGCGGCGTCATAACAACTTAGGTCAATTAGTTTTTATTAATATCTCCTTAAAAAACATTGCTGGAGAAATGGGGATTTCACGTAAATATAAAGTTTTGTTAATAGAATATGATATCATACATAACTCAAATCTTTCTTAAGTCGACTTAGGCTGTTATCGATTGTGACCACAGAAATAATAGCTATCATTTTGTAACTAGGAAGTTAGTGTTGAATGGTACATTTGTAAATTAAAATTTCCACTAATAATAAACTGTTGTGGGGTGACAATCAGCAATATATAATACGTAGTATATCAATGGTTGAGAGAGAAGAAAGCAAAAGGATAGCAAGAAAATGATACATATTCTATTAATAATAAATTTTCAACAATAGTTATCAATACAATTTAAGCCAATCGTGAATAGTCAGTCTTTCACCATTTTGAAGAAAGATTTAAAATTAAGACTTTGTCTTATAGAGAGAGGTAATTTATTGATACGTATGCTTGCTCCATCTGCATTCTCTTTAACAAAAATGGAACAGGTATAAATAGAGAACAGCTGTTTTCTACGTTTTAAACGCAATGCTTCTTCTAGCAAGAAGCGATTCTTTGTTGTTAGGCTCCCGCGGAGGTGTATTTTACTGTTTTCTTTAGTGGAGCCAATGCCAACGTCATCGAGGCACAGTTGTCTCTTCATGTTTTTGCAAAAGAGAGTGGCTGATCTTAGTACCGCATTTCTTTCGTGGGGAGTGTTAAATTTTAAGATGATCGGAGCATCATGCTGTATATTGTTGTCATTATTTCTGCTTCGCTGCCGGGATCGAAAAATACCTTTCAGCGTGGGTGGCATGCAGTCGATGGTACAGCAAAGGTGGTTAAAGGTAGATTTCAAATTTTCATTAGCTAGCTGTGGGATCCCAAACAGAATGGCATCAGCTGCTATTTTGCTTTGCTCGTGCTCATCACATCTCTTTTGCAATGCTGCTACTTCCGCTGACAGAAATTGTGTATCACCTAAGTGCATTTCGATTTCCTCAACTCGCTTTTGGAGGCCACACAGGGTTTTTTCAGTTGCATTAATGTGCGTTTCAACCTTTTCTTCCATTAATGCAATACGATGAAGGACGTCACGTCGGAGATTTTTCATTTCCACAGAGATTCGATCTACAATTTCCTCGGTCAGTAAGGAGAATCTCTGCTCCATATTTGGGAGAACACGCACTTGAAAGGCTTTCGTGGTGAGGATAGGTTCTCCATTAGCAGCTGCAGTCGGCAATGATTTTGGTGTTGAAGATTGGTTAGGTGCTTTGATTGCTTTGGAGTTAGTGTTGACTGCAACTCTTTGACTTGACCACGCGTTTTCGCCATTATGCTCGAGAGAGATGAAAAAATTGGTAATGAGGGAAAAACGGAAGAGGGACTATTAGTTGCACGAATTCAAGATGTAGTTTTTGTTTATAGTTTGATTCGAGCAGAAATAGCAGGCTTAATATCTTCTCGCACTTAGTGTTGTGGTGTGGTAATATTTTCCGGTTTATGGTGTTAGCCCTTTCTTTGAAATAGAGAGTATTATATATCGTTTCATGTACAAAAACATTTTAGGAAACGCAGATGGTACCGTACGCAGAATGGAATATGCTATTGTACTTTGATATGTGTTTCAGCAGGACAACGACCCGAAGTTGGTCAAGGGAAACTGAAGAGACCGTGGGGTTTAGGTTTTGGATTGGCCAAAACTTGAATCCCGGACTTGAATCCTATTGAAAAATTGTTTGGAATTCTCAAAAGACGCTTGGCTGGCAAACGGTCCAAAAACAAAAGGGAACTATTCCAAAATTTGCAAAATGAGTGGTATTTCTTTCCTCAAGAAATAATTGATAATGTTTTAAACTCAATACCACGAAGATGTGCTGCAGTTATAAAAAACTGGGGCTACTATACAAAAGAGTAAATTTGTTTCTTTTGTTTTGCGCACTTAGGTTTTACTATATTTTGTTGGGTTTGCTTTTATTTTTTGTAAATGTAATATTTGTCAATTTTTAAATATACTATTACATTACTGTGTCGTAGCTTAACAATTACATATCATTACTTTTGTTGTATGTTGTTAAGAACATTTTGGTTCTATTGTTTTGCACAACACTGATCACATGATACTTTAAACTCTCCAGCACCATTTTCACACTTTCGTAATTCTCTTTGAGCATCAGAGCAATGGGCCAGAGGTATAGATGACAGTTTATTTCCATTGTGGAGAAGGACAGTTCTTAAACATTTTGTGCAACTGTGTATGAAAATGAAAAGTCGCCTTTCAGAATGAACGCATGGAATTCCGATATTTTCGAACAATCTCTTCACATTATCACAATAGCAAAGTCCACCTTCGAATCATTCTTTGATCACTTATTTCAAAAATTTGTTTCAAGCTAATTCCACTGTTTCAACCAGGAAGCTAGAATTTCTACTTTAATTTTGGGCAGGTTCAGATCTCAAACTAAGTCGGTTAATTCGTTGGAGTTAATGAGGTGTGGTTCGGAACCTACTGATTTGACCACGAAGTCATCGCTCTCATAGCTGGTTCTAGTAGTTTGGTATTGAGATAATACGACATCTTTCAGCTCTTGAGGTCATTTTTGAAGCTAGCGTTAAGCAAAATATGTTGTGTCGCTGCAAAGTGCATTCGCATACCGCTCCTTCCTGATTTTACTTAAAACAACTCGTTTCCCTTTATATACTCACATCATTGTAAAAAGTACAAAAGCAAAGTTTTTCAAAAATAATCGAAGAGTCTATTTATTTTTCAGTAAAAGAATTAGGAAATAATCATTGAAATAACGATTCAAAAGAAATTCTTTGTTTTGTTGACTTCTGTTATTATTAACCCTGTGATAGAATTATTGTTTTATTTGGATAGTTTTCACAGTAATGTTTTTATCGTAGTAAAATGATGTTTTAGTGTACTAGATGGAGTGAAAAGTGACCTCCTTGATCGCCAGAATGCGCTGCTACTGCAAAAAAGGTTATGGTGCCTTGAAGTCCGTTCATATTTAGACAGACATACCAAATTTCAGTGCGATACTGTCTTTAGTTGTGTTTTGACAGCTGATTGTTGTTGACGTGCTTGGCATCATGTTGAGTATGCACCAAAACGATTTTCGTTCTCTCATAAAACATTATTTTTTGAGAGGCAAAACGGCGAAGGAAACAAAAGCAAAGTTGGATAAATACGAGTATTATGGGGCTAATTGCTCCGTCAGATTACACCGTCAAATATTGGTTTCGAGATTTTCGTGGTGGCCGCAACTCCACTACCGATCAAGTCCGCAGCGGCAGGCCCTCCGATGCGGTTACGGAGGACAATGTCAAAAAAATACATGAAATGGTGTTGGCTGACGGAAAAGTGAAGGTGCGCGAGCTAGCAGATACCACAAAGATTAGTATTGAACGCACATGCCATATTTTGGGCAATATTCTACATATGAAAAAGTTATTGTAGAGTGTTTGGACTTGTTGATGCGGAATCGGGCGGACTTTTGGCGTCGATTGGTAACTGGATTTGGATCCCTCGGACTATTAACATATCTCTTCCCAAACCTCAAAAGATGGCTCATCAATAAAAAATTCAGCGCACGCGAGGAAATCATCGACGCCACGGAGGAGTATTTTGCAGACCTTCCGAAAAATTAATTTTCGAACGGGATCAAGAAGTTGGAAAATCGCTGGAATAAGTGTATCAAACTAAAATTGAATAATATAAAAAAAACATTTAAAAAAAATTTTTTTTTAATTCCCAAGGAGATCACTTTTCACTCCATCTAGTAATGCAAAATGTGAAGTTTAAATAAATTTGAATGGATTCCAAAAGAAAAACAATTTGCTTTTGCTTCAGTTTTCTTATCTGAAGTATCTAAGCGGAGAATAAGAAGTGATTAATACTTTGTATGTCCACCGAGAGCCTTGATTACCGCTCGAATGCTGCTCAGCATAGAATTGCTGTTTTAAATTTTTCATAGCTCTTTGGGTTTCTCGACACTATTTTGGCCCCTAAAAGTGGCCAGCAGCTATCAATCAGGTTCAAATCTAGGCTATTCCCAGCCAGGGTAGTGTTTTTAACTCGACACTTGTTACAAAATCCGTCACATAAGAACACAAGATACGGAATTATGGATAAATGATGGCATTTAGTTTCTAATGTTCCATAGATTTTGTAAGGAAGGAACTAATTAGCTCGATGACAAGGTGCAGTCACCTTGAAAGAAAGGATCAATTGCTAATGGAAATACCATAGATCATCTATGAAAGGCACCCGTTGGTATCTTATGATGTTTATGTACCTGTCTGCGTTCATTGAATCAGTGCAAAACACTAATTCCATGCGGACAGATTTTATAAAACTTAGAAGAAATTTTTTTTTGCATTCTCTTTTTAAATCTTCTACGTGCATCCACCGTACGTGCTGAATACCTACTGATGAATTGAAATTACATTTACTTTCATCAACTTTCCACTTATTTTCGATCCAAGTTCGATAAGACTTCCAAAATTCCAACATTGCGGCCTTCAATGTTGGCATCAATTCTGCTGCTTTTTTCTTCAAAAAAAACTTCGAATTCACTTGCTTGCACTTGCATCCAATACTCTTAGAAATAGCCCGGGCTGAGACCCCTTCATTGCTTAAAAACTCGATTAAACACTTTCGTTCACATTTTGACTACACTGCACTAAAAACGAAAATGAACTAACTAAACTTCAAATAATGAAAAGCGAAACAAAAATGTAACTGTTTTTTAACCATTACATATTTATCCATAAGCATTTTTGCAGATGGACACTATTGAAAGGGCAATCCAGGTCCTCTACTTTAAGGTTTTGTGAATTGTCACGGTGGTAACTTTTTTGTGACTGCTACGGTGCATCAATGAATATTGAACTTAACATTCCAAGTACAATAGAAACGTTTGGTTAGCTTCTTTTCGGGCTGCTTCAAGTTTTTTTTTGGGTTATTCTAGTCTTGTATATGCTGCACTTTTTTCAAAGTTTTTTGCCTTCCCTACTACAATAATTCTAGTCAAGAGCTGATGCATTTGATGCGCGATGTTCTGACGACTTGGACCTATTGGTATATTTAGAAACTGACTAAGCAGGATTTGTTTTCGTTGCATGTTTGTATAACATCCATGCGTTGAAAACTGCAACAAGTCCCAATAAGAGCTGCACGCCAAGTTTTCGATATTACTTGATTCCTATTCTAAGGACAGTGCCATATAAACCCCTCTGATCCGGTAAATCTATACTAGGTTTGCATTTATTATAGGCAAGTATAATATGCCTGGATGTCGCATTAGAACTGTACTGTGCCTTTAGAGTGCCAACAACATGTGCCTGTTTTTTTTTAACAATTCCTGTGCCAATCCATAATTCAAATAGAAGTAGTCTACGTATCAATATCTTCACTTATTGAAAAGTTCCTCAGACAGTGGATGCACATAATTTTGCGGAGCGCGGTATAACGTTGCCCCGTTACTGACGTTGCAGTATATACGAATACTCATCTGTTGGAAAATATTTGAAAAGTTAAACTCCATAGCGGTGTTTGTTATTAAGGACGTTTTGCCTAAAAAATAAGGCGAACTTTCCATGGTACGATTGTTTCGGCGATTACAAAGTCCTCTCCAGAAAAAGAAGACTCCCGAACTCAAAAAGTTTACTAATTTTTCTCAACCGGCTAATTTCGTTATTTGTCTCGTTGATACTAAATAGTAAGGAAAGCAAAGGCTGACACCGATTTTGAGTCACAACTACATGTGGAATTTTTAAATCCCACATCTCTGGAACTCCCAATACTTTTCTAAGCGGTGAAATGGCACAAATCCCATCTACATTATCAATCCAAACAATCTGTTAAATTTTCGGAATTTGTTCAATTCCATGGATATATTCTGACATATTTGGATCTTGGTTTAGTGGCCATATTCTGTTGAGCCAAACGATATACGATACTATGTATTGTACGTTGAAATGATGTCTCCAGCCTCTTGAATAACAAAGAGAGAATGTAAGTGGTCGTGCTCTGAGGTGAAATTTCTACCTGTAAGCCATATTTTCGATATTTTCCTTGCCATCATAACGCGCAAGTGCATTTAGATGCTCATGTTCTTCCAACATTGCTATAGTTTTATGATATTCGACACATCCTCATTCACCTTGGTATCATCACATTAATTTTGGTCAAATGAATCTTCAGGAGCGAATGTTGCCTGCCCTCAGTCACTGTCGTTATTGTATTACATTGTTATACGGCATGTGTTATGTCCCTCCTACACTTGAGTTCTTCGAATCGTCAATAGGATAAATTCACATTCGCACGCATGTAGTTGCAAGAGTACTTGAAAATCTTAATTCATACAAATCCGCTCGTCCAGATGGTATATCTCCCGATATTCTGAGGAGGTGTTTTCCGACAATGGCAAAACCACAGCGT
Source organism: Volucella zonaria (assembly GCA_963966105.1). Taxonomy (NCBI): domain Eukaryota; kingdom Metazoa; phylum Arthropoda; class Insecta; order Diptera; family Syrphidae; genus Volucella; species Volucella zonaria. The sequence continues at coordinate 36,080,570 of OZ014534.1, read as the reverse complement.
AAGCTTTTTCATCAACCCTACTTTTTAACAAGATTCGGAGTAGATGGGAAAAAGCATACATATGTCCAGCCTGTCCCTTAAAAAGGCGAGTCTTCTTTTGTCTCTTTCCAAGGTCATGAAAACGCTGATAAAACATCAGCTCCTGAAATACCTTGAAACATGAAAGCCTCCCAATGACCAGCATTACGGTTTTGTAGCAACAGGCCCACTGGTGATTTGATGGCATGTTTCACCGAAAAGTGGAACCAAAAGCAATCTGATATTTCTAAGCCATTTGACAGAGAATGTCTGTATTTGGAAACGATAAATGTCTTGTTCAATGGGTTAGAAACTACCTTTCGGAGCGTTCAATTCAAGTTGTCTTAGACCGTTTCAAGTCTGATATCCACAAAATGAATCCCGGTGTGGCACAGGGCTTCTTTCTGTGTCCGACACGCTTTGTAATTTCATCAATGATTTTTTGTGTGCTACTTCTACTTCCAATAATTCCTTTGCTGATGATAGTACCCTCTGCTTTCGTATTCGTTCCCGGACTCACTTCCCTGTCCTTCCGACGTAGAACGGGAAAGGCAGCGTAAGGCTCGTTATATTCCGTTATCAACACCATTACTAAACCACCAACAATGTTGCCTGCTGTCGTTAAAATAAACTTTATACATATACCCATCCATTATCCATGCAACTTACATCGTCGAAATCGAAAAACTTTCCATTCTCGGTATGTGTGTCAATGACAACTTACGTGGGACTGACCACATATTCAATGTCGCCAAAAATGCTACGAAGTGTCTAGACTTCCTCAAACGAGGTAAGAAATACTTTCCCCCCTTTGACCTGGCTTCAATATATAAGGCATGTATACGCCCAAAATTGGAATATAATACCCACATATGATCAGGTGCTCCTAAAACTTCTCGCAACTCATAGACGATGCTAATATCACTCAGTTAATTGACACCCTCGAACACCGACGTAATGTCTCTTTCCTCACCTTGTGAATGTTTATCAGTTTGCTCCTAAGCGCACTTTCGGACGTTCTTTGAAATGTCGTGATTTTTTCCTAAGCTGTACCACTCGCTTATTTAAAGCCCCGCCGAGCTCTTTATTTTCTGGTCATTAATGATTTTCAGATACATGGATGGACAAAAAAGCAAAATTTTAGTCAAAACCAAATTTTGGAATGTAATTTACAGAAGAGTTATTCAGGGTTACATGACAAAAAAAATCGAAGAAGAGTAAAGATTTGCGGTCACAGTACTTGAAAGATCGTCACAGGGTGTCAGATTTCTTAATTTTTTTTTGAGTGTCAATAATTTTAAAAGTACATGACTTAGATTTTTTTTTTATAATTTTCTGATAACGGACACCACTTGACCTATCACCCGTCTCCGGCTTGGCGTTGATTTTTGGGACGCCTTGTATATATACAGAAAAAAAAAATAACAAACCATGTTCGATGTTTGTGACTTGTAAGGGCTATTTACCCTGTATTGCTGAGCAAACATTTATACCAACTATCACATAGAACAAGGCTAGGGCGGCTAGTTTTTTAAACCTACGTATTTGTATGTACAATTAATAAATGCTTTTCCTTCTTTTTTTTTAAAGGTGTTTCAGCGGTGCAGCAGAGATTATCTGACTCAATTAAGGCTGTACAAAACCAAAAAGAGCTAAAAAGCAAGTGGATGGAAAAACCTTCCATCGCCAAGCGCAAAGAAAAGCAAACACTTACAAAAATGAAAGAAGAGAGGAAGCTAAAGCTCAAGGAGTTAGCCCAAAAGAAATCAATTCAAGATAAGAACAACAAAAAGAATGACCAAAGAGAAAACGAGCAAAAAAAAGCAAGTAAAACAAATGTCAAAATTACATCAGTTAACCGCGGTGCATTTCTAATAAAGGATACACCTAGTACGCGCATTAAAGCATTTAAAATTCCAAAAAGCAAACCAGTTGAACCATCGAGTACATCTAGTGAAGAATCTCAGTCAACAACAAAATCTGTAGCTCCATCAGCAACTACATCAATCTCATTATCTGCATCGGTAGCAAAACCTGTAGATAAACTTAAAACCGTTATTGAACCCGCCACTAGCTTTTCCTCAGAACTTTTAAAAGTAGATGAGATAATTCACAATTCGTATAAACAATCGGCAATAATGGCACATCGTGATCAGCGCAAGAGTACTGACGTAGCTATGGAAAAAGCACGAGCCCCACCGCGGCGAAATAGTAAGAAACTTACTTTCAGCGCAATGAACCAACATTATGTAGAAACAATTCGCCTACAAGAAATTCAAGAAAAGATGGCGAAAACATCGAGTTTAAAGAGTCCCATTAAAAAACCCACAACAAAGAAGAAAACCGTGCGTTTTAACGATAAGCCAGAAATACGGTATATCGAGTGTGTATTCAATGCTACACGAAAGGTTGTTAAAAAGGAACCCTCAACGTATAACGAGAGGAAAATGTTTATTCGCAAACAATTTCCTATTGTCGATCAAACAGAGGATCTGTTGAGCAATGTGCTGAGTTGGAGTGAACTTTGGATCAAAAATAAGAAAGCTGGTTTAAAGGCTGACGCATGTGATGATATGCTTTACCCTGTAACAAATTGTTTTAATTCCATTATGAATTACCATAAGTATGACGGTTTCAAAGCGTATCGTTATATATTGCAGAAAGTAAAATAGTTATGTTTTTCTAATTTATTTACAGCACAATTTTTCCTTTACTAAAAGTAGAATATCTTTCACATTTGGAACGGAGCATGCAGCGGATTGTTCAAAGGCCAAAATATAATATTCGGATAGATTATTTAACGCAATACAGAGATAGAGAGCTAATGTTTGCGAAATGTGTGTTTCATAATGATTTTATTTATTTTTTGTGTTAATCTAAAATGTAATCGGCTTAGGTTCCACACAAATAAAACCGTCGGATTTGAGCGTCAACGATTTAGCATTGATTGAAATTATTAGTGGTTCCCATGTTAGTCAATCCTTCGGCTATGTTGGCAATATACGCAAAGCTGGTAAGTGTTATCCAATTGAGATTGTAGATAAAGTTGTTTTTTCAATTTTAAAACTAATTGATTAGATTTTGTCCTAGAAGATTGAATTCTTTCAGGTATCCCGCCGTATATTAATTGTTGTGAAAGTTTCATATTTCCATAGCTTACTCGGAATTGATTGGGTTAAGGAACTTATTGCAATACATTATTTACGAAGGGATTTAAATTCTTTCTTATTTGTTTGCTTTCGGAAAAAATTAATGTAAATCTACGAAGATACACAATACGAACTCACAAATTTTGTAGTTTCTTTGATAAGCGAGAAAGCAAAATATAAATAATAACACAAACAATTGAGCTATGGAGAACACGTGAATATTTTTCATTATCTGCAGTTGTCTTCTCTCTAATTTTTCTTCAAAATGCATTGCAACTGCAACGTAAGAAATAAAAAAATACGATTTTGGCTTCACCGATATTTTAAGTTGCATCTTTAACTACGTTTAGTTCCTCTTTCGTTGTATGTAAGTGTAAGAAATTATTAATAAAATTTTAAAACAAATAAATTAATACTAACACTTTTCACGCGAACCAAAAGAATTGTAAACCAATCAACAGTCAATTATTGAAAGACAGCAATCCTTACGTGCCAGGTCAAAAAATTGTGTGCAGACGTGCGGAATGTAGGGAATGTGTTTCAGGCATTCACTGATTTTAACCTTTCGGTTGACTTACACAGTCTTGAATAAACGGCTAAAAATGTACTCGACCAGAAGCCATTTCTTGCGCTCAGGTGTCTTAAAATATTCGTAGTACGTAGAGGTAATAGTTAACAGCCTTATTAGCCGAAAAATTTGTTATGCTCGAAATGTAGTCAAAAGAACTCGATGGAGGATACATCCAACACTACCAGCATACATACAACATGACCGCATGACGTAGGTTCTCCATAGCGGTTTTAGGCGGTGCACTGTGCTAGCCGAAATTTTATAGTGAATGGAGCATACCTTAGTCACATTTATTTCAATCAAAGCTGACAACTGCCTCGACACTACTATATTTTGCCGATGGAACTTTGTTGTTTCGTTCTGTCTTTCAATATTGTACAAATGCTGTACAAGTACGCAATAACTTGATTTGGTAGCCAACAGTATTCGTTTATAGTACGTGTGTTTATTTCAATGGGTCAAAAAACTGCTTTTTAATTTTATTTTAAATTGTGATGAGTGTTTGAGTCGAAGCAAGGTATTGGAATGATATTCACGGTTTAAAAATGGTCGCTAGTTGTCGGAAGACGACCCAGGAGAGGGCCGTACCTCCATTTCCATTGCGGACAAGAATGTTGAACACTAAATGTGGCGTGTGCAACAGAATTTTAGTAAAGGAAGAACATTCTGTGCGTATGAACGGAATTACACTCCACCCGCGACTGGTTATTGCTTCACGATAATGCTCAGTGCGCATCCATGGTTATTGGTATTCCAGTTTTTGGCTAAAAAATTAGTTCCAGTGATCAACCACCCACCATACTCACGGCCGACTTTTTTCGATTCCCAAAGCTTATGACTGCCATGAAAAAGCAAAGTGGGACTATTCAACTAAACATCTCGAGAGTGTTACGAGGCATTCGGGAAGAAGTTTTCTCGACACCTTTTCAGAAGCTCTACGACCGGTCAAACATTTGTATAGAGAAATTAGAGTATTAAATTGAAAATGGACATCTTTTCATTAGACCCCAAACTTTTTGAATAAACTGTGTATACCTCAAAACCGTAGTTATTTTTGCCCAATTCGTAGATGTTGTCGGTCTCTTCTTTATGACATTGCACTCATTCACAAGTATCATATACGAGTATCCATGTTTGCATTTTTTAGCATGTTAAATTATCACAATAGATTTTCTCTATTATTTGAAATATTTAATTTTTTTCATATTTTAAGATTCATGTAACTGTATTACAATTGAAATAAGTCGAGGAGTCATTGACAAAGAAAACTTAAAAAGTGCAACGAAAATAACAATTCAACGCGTTATTGAAGCTATTCGGGTGTATTTTGGTTCATTTAATGCTGTGTTTCAACTGGATAAAACGCCTCTTTTGAAGCAAATCTTAAATCCGATAGAAATACTCAATGTCAGAACTAATTGGAAAAAGCTCATCCAATACAAAGGTTGTGACCCTCTTAATAAAGAACAAGAGGAAGTTTTGCTTAAAACATATGCCAAAGCAATCGACGAATATTGTCCTAATATATCTTTGATTGAGGGACCTCCGGGCACTGGTAAATCTCGTCTTATAACAAATTTAGCTTTACAACTTCTCTACGGCAATGAAGTCCGTACGTTGGATAAAAAAATACTCATTTGTGCCCAAAGCAATATGGCAGTAGATGTAATTGCTTGTCAATTATATGCTATACAAAAGAAACTCTCACCTAGAGCACCAAAGTATCAAGTAATACGATTTGGCAAAGAAGATAAAATACACGAGAGTGTGAGAGATATCACAGTAAGCAAACTAATATCACGTGACCGGGAGGTGAGACTACGGCGAAAAAATGTTGGTGATGAACCGGCTACAATACAAGAGACACTAAAGAAGGAGGTAATTTATAGAAAACATCCAATAAACTGGCACTATATTATGAATAAATAAACAATTTTAGATTCTTCAGTTGGAGGCCCGGGTAGCAGAGATGGAAAGACATAATCTTCAAGATGTAAGGCAAGATGAGCTCATTGAAATGAAAAAGGCATTGACATTAAAGAAGAACGTACAGAATCAATCTCTTCAGCTAGAAGATGAAAAGCGACTCAATATAATGTATTTAGAAAATGCAAATATAATCTGTACAACGTTGAGTAGCTGCGTAAAGCTGTCATAGTGAGTAGAAAAATTGCATACTTTTTAAAATGAGTTCTAAATTGCTTCCCTGTAGCTATGTTAACTACTTTGATGTGTGCATTATCGATGAGGCTACCCAATGCATAGAGCCATGGACAATAATGCCGCTTAAGTTTGGGGTCAATAGTCTCATAATGGTGGGCGATACTCAACAGCTACCCGCGACAGTCATTTCACAAGTAGGATACAGTTTGTTTTAGTTTCGTTACAAACATAGACGTAATTTTATTTTCACAGAAAGCTAAAGATTATGGTTTAGGCACATCGCTTTTTACAAGAATTCAAAAGTGTTTGGAAAACTCTGGAGATGCTCAGTCAAGCCCTATTCTTAGTCTGCACACACAGTATCGAATGCATCCAGCAATTTGTAAATGGCCAAATATGTATTTTTATAAAAACCAATTGTTAAATGCGCCAAACACAAACGAATTTACTTCGCACATCAAACCATTTTCTATATTTAACTTAGAATATCGACAAAATGATCACTGCTACAATGGACAAATAGCAAACAGTCTGGAAGCTGGATTTGTTGCTAAATTAGTTAAAGCACTGGACCGCCACATACCTACAAAATTTTTTAGTTACGGTGTTATCACGCCGTATGCTCAGCATCGAGAAAAGTTAGAACCCATGATAAGGTAAGTCCAAATAAAATCGTTGTGAATTCTAGAGTCCTGATGAAAATAAAAATCTATTTGCAGACAAAGTGGATTATGCAATGTAATGGTAAATACAATTGATTCTTATCAAGGTATCGAGAAAGACGTCATTATAATCTCAAATGCCCGAACTCAAGGAGTTGGATTCTTAGCCAACTATCAAAGACTAAATGTTGCACTAACCAGACCAAAAAGGTGCTTAATTTTATGTGGGAGTTTTAAAAACCTCGAGGTAAGTTCTCGGTTCATTTAAAACCATTCAATAAGCAAATTATATTTTCTTGATATTACAGTCTGTGCCTTCTTGGGCTAGTTTACTTAAAAACGCAAGGGACCGCGGGGTGTTCTATAACATAAGCACCAATGATGCATTGGACATTGAAAAAAATGTCATCGATAAAATCAAAATACCGCCATAGTTATTAGTTATTACATATACACATACAATACATTAGGCATATACGTGCGTATATATAGACATAGTCCCATGTGATACGTACAAATTAATCTTATATAACTAACAGTATACTCGTATATATGTACATATAAGTTCAGCCAATTAATTTTGTGCTAATTTTCGTAGCATTGTTGTTAAACTGTATTTACTATTTAGATGTAATTTAGCTAAATGATTTAATCATTTCGCGCTTTGGTTTAGTTGTTATACCAAAATAGTGAAATCAAATTATTTGGTTTTGTTGTGCATGTATGTAGATATGTACGTATGCCTTATTTTCATTTTTCAAATTCTTATAAGTATTCGAGTGAATTTTTTCTAATTTAATTTAGCAACTAGAGTCTCAATAAAAACGGTCGTCCAGTCATCATGGTACTTAGCCACATGCCTACAATTTTATTCTTCCTTTTGATAGAGTGCGGTTCTTTTTCTAGACCAATTAAAAGGCGATTGGCAAATATTATGCTTCGTTTAATATAACGGGTGATTCAAATACTAGTTTCTTTTTTAATCATATTTTACTTTGACACTGATAGCTCTTACTCTTAAAGATCGATGTTATATTGGTAATCCAGAAACGATTCAAGGGCTTCGTCGAAGCCATTCGTGAGATTGGGACAGAAACAGTCAACAAGGTCTTGGGAAATTGGGTGAACAGAATGCGCTACTACGAAGCCAGCCGAGGAAGCCAAATCAATGAAATCGTATTCCATAACTAATAGGAATGTTCATTCTTTCTAATAAAGCCATAACCTACCGAAAATAATCATTGTATTTTATTTTTTATTAAAATAAACTTGTATTTTAACCACCCTGTATGTGCTTATATCATTGGCAGGTTTAACAACATTATAATAATTTGTTGTCTCTAGTCTCGGATTTCTTCATTAAACACGGGTTTTGTGGTTGTGACCGGGCGATATGCAGTACATCAGTTGCTGCGTCTCTGATGGCTAGCTGAAATTGCCGCTCCTGATTTGCGCTTAGTAATGACTTTACATATAGGAATTTTTAAGGAGTGTCAGCGATCTCTTCCGATCAGAGGCTTTACACGTCAAACTTTTTCCCAGCACTTCTTCAGAATTGTGGTCTCTTAGATATCCCTGTTAGTACCTAGACTACCACACGGCCCTGATTCGAGTCAATGTGGTGCGTTCCCAGGTTCTTTGTGGAGGTTTAGGTTTGAAAAATGAGTATTTGCTCTGATTACATTTTCCCCGCCTTGATCTGCACAACAGCTGCATTGTTTCGTGTTGTGCGGTAAAACTAGAAGAATCCATAAAAAAAAAACATTGTTTTAAACCAGAAACAACAAGTCACTAATACGTGAATTTCGGACACCACGCCACCAGATAAATATCCAGGCTTCTGATGATGAGCCTTCATTTTTCAATTCAGGCATAAGGCTGTGAAGTGATTCATCTCAATTAATGATTGACGGAGTTAATAGTTTATTGCTGATTCCAGTTTTCTGCTTTCAATTTTGCTATTTACTCCAATAATCTGCAAAATACAAACAATGGTTGAAATTCTAATTACACTTAATTCGCATCACACTAATTTAATCAGCCCTATCGAGGTATCCGTTCGGAAGAAATTCCGAAGCGAAAGTCAATTCCGTTCGCAACTCAAATTGCGTTCAAGGTATCCGTTTCGTAACAAAATAAATGAAGCATATAAGCGCGTCCATTTGACATAAACAGCTGTTTTAGTTCCATAACAGTGTGATATCAACTTTGATTGATAGCATGTCAACCAATCGCTCTTGCTGGACCCTCGTCGTTGTTTTCTTTCTGAAATACAAAATCAACGGAATAAACAACAACAAATTATTAATTTTTTACTTTTATTACTTACAATTTTGAAACCCTTTCCATTTTTCCTGCAATTTTTCGCAGCAATTCTTCGTCGGAGAACTTCGGAAAAAATTCACCGTGTAGCTGTCAAAAATTGTTTACTTAATACACCATATCGCACTGCGGTTATGTGCGTTAGATTTAATCGGAGGGTGTGTCCGACGAGTGTTTCAGATACGGATAAATTTTCTTCCGAACGGATATCCCGATAGGGCTGAATATATCATCTACTTACTGAGAATATGTAGAGATGATTTCATCAGTTTGTGTACTACAGTCGACCATTAATGGTTTAACTTGCGTACCGCAGTCTATCTTGGAAGCATTAGTTTGCGTAGAGCAATCACACTTGTTTGATAGAAATAAATTCTCCGCGGGGACTTCCAGATCTATGCTCTCCTTGTCATGCACAATTAGTGTATCACTGAAATAAAAAAAAAAAACCGAGTGGTATTAGTGTAAATAACGGTTATAATAATTGTTCTTCACATACCTTAGGATCAAAAGTCTATTTTGAATATGTAAATCCCGTGGGCTCGTCACTTCTTCATCCTTTTGCAATGGTAACAAAAGTGAAGGAACAGCATCTTCTTTAATTCTAGTTGTTTTCAGAACTATTCCACATTGCTCGTACAATGGATTAATGACAAAATCACTTTTTTTTAAATGTTTGCCATTCGCGCCGTTTTTGTATTTAACCCGTTGACTGCCACCATACAAAAAAAAAAAAAACTATTACCAAAATTTCAAAGTGTAAATGTCGCTTCAAACTGATCATTGCCCTTGTGTTAAGTGTTCTGTTGTTTTCTTTTCTCGTTTGTGACGTTTTATGTGTGTTTTTAAGCTATGGCTACCTGTGGCTCACATGGCACTCTGTTAATATTAGAATTAATATGGTGCCACCTGTACCACTGGTGGTACACATATTTCTCAGTTATTTCGGATCAGATTTTTCTTTAGTTTTTAGGTTATTTATATAAAAGTGTGACTCTAAATAATATTTTCAACAGCAAATAACGAAACAATTCCAACTAGATCATTTTACGGGCATAGGAACAGAGATGAAAATTCTGATAGTGATGATAATTTGGATTTTGAAGGTTCCGATTCCCGTGACTACGTACCAACTGGTTCTGAATCTAGTAACTCGGACGCTTTAGAGGATAATCACGAATCGTCAAAGGATGAAGACGCTGCTGTTGTTGATATTCCATCAAACGTATGGACAACGGTTAGCGGAAGGTCACTCAAGACGTTTACGTTTACTGATCATCCATCAACACCTGGTATATCTAATCTGGAAACAAGTTCAATAAAACCAATTGATTTGTTTAGCTTGATGGTGACGGATGAGGTCTATGAACTTATTGTGTTCCAAACTAATTTGAACGCAAATCAATTCTTGACAAAATCTACAGTTACTCGAAAATCGCGAATAAAGAAATGGCACAATACAAATGTACCAGAGATGAAAAAATTCCTGGGCATTATGATTTACATGGGAATAATAAAGTATCCAGCGATTTCGTTGTGCTGGAATACAAAGCCAATTTATGAAAATAATTTTGGCCCCCATATAATGTCACGTAATCGTTTTCAATTCCTGCTCAAATTTATTCACTTCCCTGACAATATAAGAATGGAGGGTAATCGCTTGGATAAAGTAAGAGATTTTCTTGAAATTCTCGAAAACAATTTCGTACGTGCTCAAATTCCAGGCGAGATCCTAGCAGTTGAGAGTATGATTCCCTGGCGAGGAAGGCTGCAGTTCCGCCAGTATAACCCTGGGAAATCTCACAAATATGGCGTCAAAGTGTACAAGCTTTGTGACACAAGTGACTGTACATACACAAGCTCCGTTTATGCTGGAAAATGTGATTATATCAATCAGAGACGGAGGCCAACTGAAGGCACTTCACACAGCACCCAAATTGTATTAGACCTTGCTGATCGGTATTTGGACAACGGCAGGACAATGACCACCGATAATTTTTATACGTCTGTATCATTGGCCAAAAATCTCATTGATCGTCAAACACACCTAGTTGGAACTCTGAGCAAAAATAGAGCTGGAAATCCAAAGGACGTGACAGGTGCAAAACTAAAAAAAAAAAAAACAAATTATTGTACGTGAAAACTCGGGAATAGTCATTGCAAAGTTGAAGGACAAACGTGACGTGCTTATGCTTAGCACAAAGCACAACTTAGAGGTTGTTTCCGCATAAAAGAGAGATCGCAACAACGAAGAAATACAAAAATTGAAAATGATAACGGTATATAATAAAGGTAAACAAGGAATAGACATTTCAGATCAAATGGCGTGCTATTTCACGCCATTACAAAAAACTATAAGATGTTACCACAAAATTGCATTTGAATTTCTACTAAGTACATCCGTTGTAAATGCATTAGTGATCTACAAACATTTCCATAAAAATGCACAAAATCTTGAACCCAGGCAATCAATCTGCGAATCCCATTGTGAACTGCAGGTACATCCGTCAACTTCTTCCTTGTTTTTTTTTTTTAAATAAGACCGGAACACAAATTACTGTCAATAGACACCGGTACAATGTGATGATTAACGATCATTTGATCCCAAATTTGCGTGACATCATTGTGGAAGATCTGTGATTCCAACAGTGTGGTGCTCCACCCCATATACCACCCACAAAGACATCGCTTTACATATTGAAAACACAAAAAAGTCATTTCAGGAAATGAATACGTCAATGGGCCACCAACATCATGCGATTTGACGCCCTTGGATTGTTTTTGATTTGCGTAGTTAAACTTATATATAAAAAAATTATGAAGTCATTTGTCAATTTCTCATACGCGTTATTCGTTCCAAATTGCTCGAAATAGCGGTCGAAAAATAAGCCTCTAGAATATTAAATAATCTTTCGAATCAATTTAATAAATCGTCATCTAGTCAATTTCTTTCTGTTTTATTTAAACAAAAATGTCTGAAGCTCTTAAGATAACACTCTTTATATTTTCTTGCTGTCTTTTCAGTGTTTATATTTTAAATCTTATCTATATTTGAAATTTTAAGGTTTTAGCCTGAAGTGCTCACGTTGGCGATTGAAATTGAGAATTATACATATTAGGTGGAGTGAAAAATAACCTCCTTGACTGCCAGAATGCGCTGCTACTGCAAAAAAGGTTATGGTGCCTTGAAGTCCGTTCATATTTAGGCAGACATGCCAAATTTCAGTGCGATACTGTCTTTAGTTTTGTTTTGACAGCTGATTGTTGCTGACGTGTTTGCCAACATGTTGAGTATGGACAAAACCGATTTTCGTTCTCTCATAAAACAGTATTTTCTGAGAGGCAAAACGGCGAAGGAAACAAAAGAAAAGTTTTATAAATATTATAGGGCTAATGCTCCGTCATATTACACCGTCAAATATTGGTTTCAAGAGTTTCGTGGTGGCTGCAACTCCACTACCGATCATGTCCGCAGCGGCAGGCCCTCCGATGTGGTTACAGAGGACAATGTTTAAAAAATACATGAAATGGTGTTAGCTGAACGGAAAGTGAAGGTGCGCGAGCTAGCAGATACCACAAAGATTAGTACTGAGCGCACACGCCATATTTTTGGCAATATTCTGCATATGGAAAAGTTATCCTGCCGCTCGGTGCCGCGAATGCTCACTCCTGACTAAAAACACGAACGCGAGAGCACTTCGAAAGAGTGTTTGGACTTGCTGATGCGGAATCGGGCGAACTTTTGGCGTCGATTGGTAACTGAATTTGGATCCCTCGGACTATTATCTCTTCCCAAACCTCAAAAGATGGCTCATCAATAAAAAATTCAGCTCACGCGAGAAAATTATCGACGCCACGGAGAAGTATTTTGCAGGCCTTCCGAAAAATTACTTTTCGGACAAGATCAAGAAGTTGGAAAATCGCTGGAATAAGTGTGTCAAACTAAAAGGGGACTATATTAAATAAAATAAAAAAAAATATTTAAAAAAACATTTTTTTCATTCCCAAGGAGGTTACTTTTCACTCCATCTAGTACAATAAGTCCGTGACTTTTTGAATTTCTGACCTCTTTACTGAAACAGCAACACTGCTCCTGTCAACAGGCATCTGTCAGTTGACTCCTGTCAAAATTTAAACTTGCTGCGTCAGTTAGTTTGTGTTTGACAGCTATTTTTATCAGACTACTCACTAATTTGAGGAGAAAATGGAAAAAAGTGAATTTCGTGTGCTTATTAAGCATTATTTCTTGCGAAAAAAAACCATTACCGAGACCAAGGCTAAGCTTGATAAATACTATGGGGACTCTGCACCATCGATTTCAATGGTAAAAAAGTGGTTTACTGAATTTCGTTGTGGCCGTACAAGCACTGAAGATGCCGAACGTCCTGGACGCCCAGTTGAGGTCTCTACACCCGAAACAATCGAAAAAATTCACGATATGGTGTTGGCCGACCGAAGATTGAAAGTGCGAGAGATTGTGGAAGCCGTAGGGATCTCGCATGGCTCAGTGGTTTCAATTTTGAATGATCACTTGGACATGAGAAAGCTTTCCGCAAGATGGGTGCCGCGTTTGCTCACAGTCGACCACAAACGCAATCGTGTAACAACTTCACAGGAAGGTTTGGCGTTGTTTAATCGCAATATGGAGGAGTTTTTGCGCCGTTTTGTAACCGTGGACGAAACATGGATCCATCACAACACACCAGAGAACAAACACCAGTCAAAACAGTGGGTTTCTAAGGGTGAATCGGCGCCAAAGAAGGCCAAGGTGGGTTTGTCAGCCAATAAAGTTATGGCGACTGTTTTTTGGGATGCACGCGGGATAATCCACATTGACTACCTTCAAAAGCGAAGAACAATCAATGGGGAATATTATGCCAACTTATTGGACCGATTCAATGACGATTTGAAAAAAAAACGACCTCATTTGGCCAAGAAAAAAGTTCTTTTCCACCAAGACAATGCAAGGGTGCACACATGTGCAATTGCCATGGCAAAAATCCATGAATTGGGCTATGAATTGCTCCCTCATCCACCCTATTCTCCAGATTTGGCTCCGAGCGACTACTTCTTGTTCCCAAACCTGAAGAAATGGCTTGGTGGAAAAAGATTTGACTCCAATGATGAAGTCATCTCGCAAACAAAGGCCTATTTTGAGGACCTCGACAAATCATTTTTTTTGGAAGTCGATCTTGCAAACGAACATACTCGTATATGAATGACTGACTGTGTCGCTGGTGTTTATCTGGATCGCTGCACTGCACCGTGGTGTGTTTATGGATATGTATACATTTATTGAAGCGAGGCGAGGCGAGTTTAGAAAATTTTTCGTCTTTGCTACCAAAACGGAGAAGAACCTCTGATAAATGCTCATCAGTATACCCTCAAGCCCATTTTCGGACGTACTCTAAAATACCGTGATTCTTTCCTAAGCCGTACAACTCTCTTACGAAATGCCCTGCCGATATCTTTGTTTCCTGGTCGTTATAACTTACAAATATTTAAAAACAATGTACATCGGTACCTGTTTTCTTCCTCCCTAAATTTCCTTCGCCCATGCTGTGTACGAACATTTTAAGGGTACATAAACCCCTCATTATATATAAAAAAAAAGTAGTTCAAATATTTCTTGCGTTAGATGCAATAAACTATTAGAAAAATGTGCACAAGAGGAGAAAGCAAATTCAGAATTGAAAAAAAATATATATTAAGCTGCAGACTTAAAATTCAAAGCTTGAGAAGAAAACTTCGCTCTAGAACTAAAACGCATAACGCTCTACGAACTAGCAAAATATCAACTAGTTTATCATCGCAAATTCAAGTACTTGATATTGCAGAGCATTCAAAAATTGTTTGTGGTATATTGATAGGGCTGTCCAAGTCCAAAAAATATAATGTTGCCGAAAGAGAACTTTCCCAAAACATTTTTTACAGACTCAGAACGGTTATAAATTTCTGAAAGCAAAGTTTTATCATTAAGCCAACGAGAAGGGAATGTGGTACTGATATTTGATGAAATTAGAATCCGTCCAAATCGCACGTACATTATCAAAAATTACTTAATTGATGGAATTGAAAATCAAGGAGTGGGTCGAAAAAGATTGTACGACAACGAATTTGTGTTTTCATGGTAAACGGCTTCTTTGATAGCTGGAAAAGTATTTCAAATTATTTTGTTTCAGCAAACTCTTGGCAAGAACTTGGTCTGAAAGTGTGCGATATACGAGGGTTGTCTGAAATGATACAAGACATTTTTTCTCAAATTTGTTTTTCTCAAATTTCTCAAATTTGGACTATTTGTCCAAATAGTACTTGGCGTTTTTATCTGCAAAATAATTGTTCACGAAGGTGATTGCCTCCTCATTTGACGTAAATCTCTGTCGTCCGTGCGCAGTTTTTAGATGAGGGAACAAAAAGAAGTCGCTTGGGGCTAGATCTGGTGAATAAGGCGGATGGTCAAGCAGTTCATACCGTAATTCATGGATTTTCGCCATGGCAACCGCTGAGGTGTGTCCGAGCGCAGTTTTTAGATGAGGGAACAAAAAGAAGTCGCTTGGGGCTAGATCTGGTGAATAAGGCGGATGGTCAAGCAGTTCATACCGTAATTCATGGATTTTCGCCATGGCGACCGCCGAGGTGTGAGACGGCGCGTTGTCTTAGTGAAACAGAATTTTCTTTTTCTGCAAATGTGGCCGTTTTTCCGCAATTTTTGCCTTCAGCTTGGCAAGTAATGATGCGTAGTATGCTCCTGTAATGGTTTTTCCTTTTTGAAGACAATCCCAATATCCCAAAAAACAATCGCCATCACTCTCCCAGCCGAAAAAACAGTTTTTGCTTTTTTTGGAGCCGGATCGCCCTTTGCAGTCCACTGTTTAGACTGAATTTTTGGTCCGGGCGTATAATGGTGTATCCATCTACAGTAATTAATCGGCGCCAATACTCGGATTTATTGCGCCTAAACTGCGCCAACAGAGCGTTGGAAATGTTCATTCGAACATGTTTTTGGTCTAACGTAAGCAAACGCGGCACCCAACGCGCGGACAGCTTTCTCATGCCTAAATCTTGATTTAATATGTAACAAACACGTTCTTTGGACATTTTCATAACCTCTACTATCTCTCTCACTTTAATTCGTCGGTCGTCTAACGTCTAACACCATTTGGTGAACTTTAGCAATGTTATCGTCAGTGATTGCAGTTTTTGGACGTCCCGAACGTTCATCATCTTCCAAGCTCTTACGGCCACGTTTAAATTCAGCTGCCCAAAATTTCACTGTGGTAAATGATCGTACAGAGTCCCCATACACAGAGTCCAACTCATTTTTGATTTGTGTAGGCGTATTGCCTTTCGAAAACAAGAATTTAATAACAGCTCAATAGTCAATTTTTTCCATTTTCACAAAATACTCTCACATCGACTCACTCAAACGACTGTCAACTAAAAACTGCTCGTCCGAAATGACTGAAACTTCGGTAAGTAACTGTCAAAAGATGCACAACTAGCATTCACTAGCTTTTATTGACGAGTGCCACTATCTTTACGTTGCGGTCGGAAACGTTTCGTAGTTTGCGACCAAGGTCCTAACAACAAGAAAGCTTACCAATTATTAGATGTTACAGAAAAAAGGCCTTTTATAGTTTTCAATAATGAAAAAAAACATTTTGTTTTTATGATTTTCTTCATTTATTAAAATTCTTGCGTAATGTTTTACTCAAATCTGATATGCTAACTGCAGATGGTAATGTTTCCTTTGATGTTTACAGAGAAATATTCAATTTAGAAAGAGATAATGTGGCTAAAACATGCTCGAAATTTACAAGTTCAGATATAGCCCCAAATGCATTTGAAAAAATGAGTGTTCGCTTGGCAACGGAAACCTTTAGCAGGGCAACGTCAGCATCAATACAAACTGCTCATCAACTTAATTGCCTAAAAAATATTTCAAATCAAGCTCCAGCAACACAAGCGTTTACATTAAAAATGAATAATACTTTCGACTGTATGGATAGTGGGTCTCATTACGATAAAAGTATTTTAAAGCGTGGAGTTCAGGTCGGAAATCCTGCTTATAATGAGTTTAAACAATTCTTATCTTACTTAAGATCAATGCAAGAGTCTACTAATCTTCCAAAAAACTTTTGTGTAAAAGGAATGGTACAGACAATAAACGGGGTTTTACTATAGTGAAGATATAAGTGATGGTTTATTCGGGAAAGTTGAGTATTTACTTACAAAAAGAACTGATCAAGATATTTTGGAAAATTTATTTTCTATTCTCAGTAAAAGCAGAGGGATTTTCTGTGTACGAATTTAATGTTTTAATGTCAAAAATTCTGTCCTCAAATCTAATTGCTTTCTCTCCTCATAATAATTGTGATGATGACGATGTAGAATTTTTAAATTGATACCTCCCAGATTCAACCGCACACGTCAATAACTTTTTTATTGCTTGAAGCAAGCGAGGAAACTATTTGATAATACTTTGTTCGAAAAAGTGATAAATAAAATCAAAATTACAAATTTCATTGGAAATGACTGCAATGCGTTATTTTACAGGATATCTGGCGTTTAAAATATTTAAAAAACAAGTGTGCAAATTGTTCGAAATTATTTTTAAAAAGTGATGAGCAAATAACATGTTAGTCGGAATTTTTCATTTTTACTAAGAATTTTTCCCAAAATAGTGATATTGAGAGTCTCTTAGCACCAACTGATGAATTTTTCAAGATTTGTAAGCTTCATTTCAAAGTATACCATACAATTTTTAGAGATCGTCCGCATATTAGAAATAAAAGAGAGAATGCATGGGAATAACAAACCTTAGAGACTCGAACTGGTTTGATAAGTAAAACTAATGCTTTGAGCATCGCAAAGAAATTTTTTACTTTGCACTTCTTATTCTCTTGCCTGGAAAATCCAAAAAAGAGTTACCAGTAAAAATCAAAAAACTCAACTTTTGTCAGGAAAACAAATGCAAAATAATCACGAAATTGAACTAACTCCGCCAGAATGAGAGGCACGGGGACCTCAATATAAACCAGCACCCCAGGAGTGAGAGGCACCGGGACCTGACTATAAACCAACACCCCAAGAGTAAGAGGTACGGGGACCTCACTATAAACCAGCACCCCAAGAGTGAGAGGCACCGGGACCTCACTATAAATCAACACCCCAAGACTTAAAAGCAGTATCCCAAGGTGCTATTGCAAGCTATACTTTCCTGTTAATTCCCTCTAACTGCCGTCCGCCGTTTTTAAAAATCCAACTAACAACTCGAACTGCCTTATTTTGGTATGCGATGTTTCGTTTGCTTTCCTGAAATAATAGAAATAAGTATTTTTGCTAACATCCAAAGTAAAAACTTAAATTTTCACCGACACTTTCATCCTTTCGCAAACAAAACATCAATCGAATAAAAAATCCGAAAATCGAACGACTTTGACACAATGAATTGAAAGGTCTAAGAGTTATGACTTTTTTTGAAAAAATTTTTCTATTGTACATATAATAATTAAAATAAATTTTTGCAAGAAATGATGAAAGAGTAAGGATTAAATTTGGTTTGTTTCTATAAATCTTAAAATAAATTATTTTCTTGAATTATTCTTCAAAAAGATTCTGAATAACTCTTTTCTATAATTTTTTGAAAAAAAAAAAATAATGAAAAAAGAGTTAAAAATAAAATGTGATCAAAAAAATCAGAAGTAATAGTTATGTTTAACTTTTTCAAATAAAAATCGTCGATAAAAGTTATTAATAATTTTTATTTTTTTCTTTCAAAAATAAAAATCATTCGTTAATAACTTGGAATATAATAATTGTAGCACAATGAAAATGTAACCAGTGTCTTGCTTTTTAAAATACCTTTCAAATAATACTAAAACATTTGTCCTTGACCGACTTTTACAAGGTCAAATCAAGTAAAATGTGTTAGGTAAGCCACATTACATGTAAAATAATTCGTCAAAAACCCAGTGTAGAAAGAAGGTGATGTGATCAAAATGTTTGTTCCAATGCGATTTTCTAAATCATTTAACATTGTTCTATTTGTGGTAAGTTCATCATTAAGCTCACTGATTTTATCGAATATGATATCAAGCATGGCCCCTAATGAATTGAGAGTTGGTGATTGTTTATTGGAGGTTCGAGATGGAGATTGAATGTGGATGATTGGAGATGAATATCGATGTCTTCCCGGAGAGAGTTGATGCAATTATATGTTTTCTTGTTAACATAGAATCCATCATTGCGGAACCGATTGATATAAATTCACTTAAGACTGTATCGAGGTGGCGCTTGCAGGTTTCTTCATTTCTGGATCTTGCACTTTCTAGTTCAATTAAACGCACAATTTGTTTTTTAATGTTATGACCAAAGTCTTTTGCACATCTTACGCTTTGTTCAAAGATTGATAGTTTGTCCGTTATCAGTCTGACGAGTGAGTTATGATTGGATTCATTGGAGTCACTGAGGCACTTGATTGCAAGGAGCACATGTGAGAGAGAAATACTGATACACTCATCACAGAAGAACAGCAGATTTTCGGAGAACTCTTTAAGGAAGACCGTGTTTCTTTTATTTAGGCCGCGAAATGAACAGACTAGTCAACAATAAAAAAAGGCGCGTCAGCGAAAAATAAAATTAAAAGAAAACCAAATATATAGTAAATTTTATAAATCGTGAGTTTTGACATTCTAACATATACAATTAACGTAATATTATTAGTGGAAATGATTGTTTTAAATTTCAGCTAAAAGGAATAAAATATCTGTAGAGACGTAAGAGCAAATTCCAAAGATAGGTTGTTCCCTTGTCTACCTACGTGTTCAGATATTCCTTAATTCAATTAAAAAATTACTGTTATATGAAAATGTTTACCTACAGTAAAACGGGAAGGTAACGAAATATTTTCTTCAGAGAATTGTTCACTCTTACGAGGGGCGTTCAATATATTCTCGGTATCGATATGAAGGAAAATGCGAATTCAATTTAAATTGTTTTTATTTTTCAATATGATCTCCCCTAACATCAATGCATTTGTTACATCTTGAGATAAGCTTTTTTAAACCCTCAAAATAATAAATTTCCTCTTTCTCTGCAAAATACAGACTTGAGTTCTTCATCATCAGAAAATCTTTTTCCACGAAGACATTTTTTCAAATCCGGAAACAGGAAATAATCACTAGGGGCAAGGTCTGGACTATAGGGTGGGTGTTGGATTTCTTCGAAACCACAATCTCGCGCAGCAGCCTTGGAAACTCGCGCCGTGTGAACAGGAGCGTTGTCATGAAGAAGCAATACACCCGCTGCGAGTTTACCCCGTCTTTTCTTTTTAATTTCCTCCCGCAAATTATGCAAAGTGGAAGCGTAGGATGTGGCGTTGATGGTTTCACCTTTTTTTTTGTACTCAATGAGCAAGATTCCCTTTGAGTCCCAAAAAACTGTGGCCATGAGCTTCCCGGCAGACGGAGTGACTTTGAACTTCTTCGGGGGGTCTGTTCCTTTTTTATGCCACTGCATGGACTCTTGTTTGCTTTCAGGGTCATAGTGGTGGACCCATGTTTCGTCCCCAGTAACAATTCGATCATAACACCGTCCGCGTTCTCACTACACATCTCCAAAAGCTCTCTACAGCATGCGATTCTCACTTTTTATCTGAGGCGCTGTGAGCATTCGTGGCACCCACCTTGCACTGACCTTTGAAAGGTTAAGATGGTCATGAAGAATGGTGTGAATGGTACCAATTGAAAGCTTGGTGATCTCTGCCATCATTTTCACCTTTATTCGGGCATCCTCAAGAACAAGTTTTTCGACTTCTTTGATGCTTTCTCCCGTACAAGCAGTAGCCGGGGCGCCGGAGCGGGGGTCGTCCTCAATGCTCTCTCTGCCTCTCTTGAACTCACTTGACCACTTTTGCACAGTTGATAATGAAGGTGCGGAACCCTAGTAAACAGCCACCATCTCTTCATGAATAGTTTTTTGACTTTTTCCTTGCTTAGTGAGAAATTTAATTACAGCGCGATGCTCAATGTTCACCATCATCGCCTCAGTTGCCATTATGATTCTGTTTAACTAGAGATAAAACGCGAATTAATAATCACATTTATATGAAATTTTACATGAATGCACTAAAATAATAGTATTACTTGATAAATAATTTATATATACAACCACAGCTTCACCCCGATACCGAGAATATCTTGAACGCCCCTCGTAATAGTGATATGGACAGTGTTTGTAGAGCTTGTGGACAAATTTTCAAGGGATCTGTTGTGATAAACTTAAGAAGGTATACAGTATCGCAGCACTATGAGCTCTATATTGAACTTGACAAGGCGTCAGAAATAGAATCCAAGACGAAAAAATGGTACGAAAATGTGGTTGATGCCTGTGTCGATTTAATCACGAAGATATCGCTTCCTTTTACATTTTTTGATAGCGATGCCTTTAAAGCCTTGACAGCTCATATTTTCGACGGCCTTAAGATTCAGCCGATTACAGCCAGCAACGTTATGATTTTTGTTAACGAAAGAGCTAAAAAATTAAAGAACAAAATGGTTCTAAAAATGAAAAATAAATTAATTAGCCTCAAAATTGATACAGCATCTAGGCAAAATAGATCTGTCCTAGGCATAAACGCTCAATTCATTGAACACGCCCAGATTGAGATATATACCTTGGCAATGAATGAGCTAAAAGAACGGCACACGGCTGAAAATTTGAAACACCATATTGAGGGCGTTCTTCAAGAATTTGATTAAAAAAAAAAAAAAAAAAACAAATATATTCGATCACATCAGACAACGGTCGAAATATTGTAAAGGCTGTTGAGTTGTTGTCTGATTCTGATTCTTCTATAGAAGAAGAGGATTTCGAAGACGAACAAGACCAATTTTTGTTAGCCGAGAATATTGCGTTTGATAATGTGCTCTCAATAAGATGTGCCGCACACACCCTTCAATTGGCAGTAAAAGATTTTTTACGAAAGTACAATTCCGATTTCGTTGATCGGGTTCGTAGTATTGTAAAGCTTTTAAGGACGCAAACTTTTCGGTAAATTTTGTACTTGAACTTTCTTTAGCAAAACAAAACTCTGAAGTGAACAACGTTAGGTTTTTTTTTTTGAAGATATGCAGTAGCAAGCTTAGGAAAACCTGTGTTAGACGTGTCAACACGGCGGAGTTCGACGTACGAAATGTTGAACAAATTCCTTCAATGGACAGAGTTGCCCCAATATCTGCAACCTTTGGACCAGTTAAGTGAAGACAACTTGCACAAAATCAAGGAAGTTGTTGATGTCTTAAGACCGCTTTACATAACCACATTTCAACTTCAAAAAAAGCAACTTATTTTAGGAGACTTTTACAAGTTGTGGCTTGAACTTGAATTGCAAGTAAAAGCCAGAAACAGTGAAATACGAGTAAGCTTCGTTTTATTAAGTTGTTTGGAAGCCAGGGAATCAATGATTTTAGAAAATGATACCATATATGCGGCGTTATACCTCGATCCACGATTTCGGAGATTGCTGTTATCTGACAAAAAGGGATTGGCCATTAAGCATCTTAAAAAACTCGTGTTGCAAATAAGATCTTTAAAAGAGGTAAAGTATTGTTTCATTGACGTTCTCATATTCTTATATACAAAAGTATATATTTCTGCTGTAGGTCAATACTTCTTCTCAGCCATCAACTTCCGTGCTTGCCCTGATCTCCATCTGAGGAATCTTTTGCAGAGAATAACTGCACGTTGAATGTAGATGAATTGTCAATTCAAAGTTGTTCATCTCTACTTCGTCATTCTCTAAAAGATTTGGAAGTTGACAAACTCCTCTGACGACGATGACGAAGAATTGGTCATGGAAGATGTTGTGCGAGCTAATAACGAGATCGATAGCTACAGGGAAAAACGTTTGGATGTCGATGAAAATATCCTTAGCTACCTGCCTACTTTAAAAAGATTAGCAAATATTGTGCACGGAGTGCCTGCAACACAAGTAAGCGTGGGGCTGTCGTTTTCTACTTTAAGAATAATATTAAGCGACCACCGATCACAGTTATCTTCAGAAACTATAAAAAATATTTTTTTGTTTGTGAAGTTAGATTTAAATATATGTTGATCCATGTATTTCATGATAAAAGCTAAAAACAAAAAAATAAAGCGAATTCCATTGAGTTATCTGTTTATTCTTTTAACATAATTTTCACATGAATACACAACAAGCAAAGATGCTTATTCGTTATCAAAATTTAGACTCATTTCAGACTTCATACAGAAATATTAGCTGCTTGTTGCTTTATGTTCATTTCAAATTTTCCGATATTGATGATAATTTCGATGTCTGAAAACATCTTTTTGCAGTTTTCAACTTGATCTTTGACCTCTGTAAAATCAGTCAAGGTCAAATGTACTGCATATATATGAGGGAAAAGAAGCAGACAAAGAACGAACGAACGACTACGACAGAGAGCGACGATGCAACCGACTTACACATAAGGACTGAAACGAATAAAATTTGGAAACTTCAAAGTAAAAAAAAAAATATTTTCACAATTCATGTAAATTTCTTTTTATTTGCTTTAAGACTCTGTTTTTATTAAATTCATTCACAATTACAAAAAATAAGAAAAATTTATATGGGTTCCCATTCTTTCCTCATCTTCTTTCGAATGTCCTTCATAAGGTTGGTGACAGTTACAGTTACAGACAGTTACGTGATCTTTTTGGACGCTCCTTTCCATTTAGCACCAAAATGTTTTACGTCCTTTGCACACTGCTCACTTTTCCCCAATTTAGCTTTGACCAAAGCCCAATACCTTTCAATGGGACGGCACTGTGGAACATTTTTTGGATTCATGTCTTTTGGGACAAAATCGACAAGAAAGCTCAACGTCGCATGAGCTTAGCGAGCTGAAGCTAAATCTGGCCAAAATAATGTTGAACCCTCGTGTTTGTTTAAGAAAGGAATCAACCGTTTTTTTAGGCACTCGTTAATGTACACTTCTCCGTTAATTGTTCCCGTTGTAATAAACGATGAGCTTCTGTGTCCACATTGGCAAATGGCCCGCCAAACGCGATATTTTGACCCGAATTTTTCCATCGCAATCGATGTTGTTGATTGCGGAAGAATCTCAGCTTCAAACGAGTTGTAAAACTGCATACCTGGAAGAGTAGTAAAGTCGGCTTTGACATAAGTTTCTTCATCCAAAACCAAGTGCGCTTTCTTGTTGCCGATCAACTCGTATAGCTTTCGGGCTCGTGTTTTTATAACCTTTTTTTGATTTTCAGTAACTTTTGATATATTTTGTTTTTTTTTCGTGTTTTTAGACCGTTACGTTTTTTAGATCTTTGTACCACTGTTGGTTGGTATTTTCCTGTCCAAGTTGGTATCATGTGCTCCACTTTTAGCTCCACTTTTCTGTTTTCGCTTAACTGTCAACGTACCCAAATATCGTTTAATAACACTGTACTGCGTGCTATGTTTAAATTTTTTGCGATGAAATGGTTTGGACGCGAAGTATTTTCGAGCCATTTGTCGATGATCTTTTTACGGCGTTCCTCTTGACTCATATTTTCTAAATATTTTAAACCGCACCGAACTAAAATCAATAACAAACTGAAACTAGAGAATATACAGGCTAATTTGGGTACAAAATGGGATTGCAAATTTTACGCATTGGAAGTATAGCCCGTATTAAAATTTACAGATTTTATTCGCTTCAGTCCTTGCACGAGTTACATGCACATCCCTGCATTCCACCAACATCACATTACAAGCAGTTTCTGTTATCGCCAACTCATCGTGGGATCATTTCACCCATGTAAACCGCTTATAATATGCCGCGCCAAAAGTAGGCTTGGGAGATTTGTTGCCGCTAGCATAACGGAGGAGATGTCTTTTTGTAGCTGCGATGAGGTTGTCAGTCTAGTGATACCAGCGAGACAAGCCACAAGTGTTAATTATTCTACAAGTAAAGACGCATATATATATATTAATATAGAAATTGTTTGTTTCATTGAATAGTAAAATTTACTCTACTATAACTGGCGCAGTCGACCTAAACAAAAAGTAGAAAGACTCTGAAACATCAATAAATAATTCAACCAATCAACATAGAACTCTTCGTGGTTCAGCGAGTTCGGTTCAAAGAATATAGTACTATAGTTCAACGACAGAAAAACCATAGCAACAGGTGAGTCCCAATTTCCTTTTACTTTTCAATTGGTTTCCATGTCCCCTTTTCCTAAAAATAACAAAAAGCAAAAATTAGTTTCTCGCTTTTTAACTCCCAGTTGGAGAAATTGTGGTAGTTTTAAAAAACCTCGACGGCATATTTTGTTAGATCTCTATAGTTTTGATCGCGACCAAAGTGAAGATAAGCTTGGTAGTACAGTTAACGAAACTGCATTCCCAATCAAAATGAATCCGAATGAAATTGCAGTGCAAACATTTAATTTGCTTAGAATACTGACGCGGTTAAGGATGTCCAAGAGTTTGATGGAAATCCTCGCAGACTCTTTGATTTTCTTAATAATGTGGAGGAGATTATAAGTTGTTTGCCACAGTCTGGTGTTGTAGGCAACCGGATTATTTTACGTGCTATTCGAAATAAAATCATAGGAGAGGCTAACGAGGCCCTAAATTTATATGGTACGACTCTTGATTGGGAGGAAATGAAAAGTAATCTCATAATCCATTATTCAGATAAGCGAAATGAGACTATTTTGATACGGGATCTTCATACATTGCGGCAAAACAAAGACAGTATAGAAGTTTTTTATTCTAAGGTCGTTGAAATACTTTCAGCTTTAATTAATTATATTCAAGTTCATGAAACTAACTCGAATGTAATCGAGTCAAAAAAGTCATTGTATAATGAAATATCTTTGAATAGCTTTTTGTCTGGTTTAAGAGAACCTCTAGGATCTATGATTAGATCAATGAGACCAGCTAAGTTACCTGAGGCTTTGAAACTTTGCTTAGAGGAACAAAACTGTATATATAGTAGAAACCAACAGCAGCAACCTAATAGAGGATATTATAGAACACGTAACTTTTTCCCAGAACCTTCCAGAGTCCCCATTCGCTCTTATCAAAATACAGAAAGTTCACAACAGCAACGTACTCGGTCTAACATAAACAGACAACCCTCGGGTCCAAATTATTCATATACTAGGAATTCTGGTAATTTTAATTCTCGTTTTCCACCTCACGAGCCCATGGATATATCGAGTGGAAGAACTAATACTGGTACTAGTTCAAATCAGTTCAATAGCAGCAATTTGCGACGTGGGCAAAATCAGATTAACAATATCGATTGTAGCTGTAGTGTCGTTAACCCCGATCACTCGAACCCTGCGATGCTAAATGGCCATGACAACTACAAATCGGACCCAAACTGTTCTGATTCGGGACTTCAGCTACCTTATGCCGAGGTAGATGATAGAAATTTTCATACGCCTGCCTCCAGAAGCCAGTGGGGTACTTAGAACTCCACAATTTTAATTCGAGCCTGTTACCCTATATTACAATTACCAGCTTAAATGGGAGTGACCTTAAATTCCTCATAGATACAGGCAGCAATAGATCTTTTATCAGTCCTCGGTTAGTCAAAAATATGAATACAATAACAGATCCTATAGAACCCGTAGAGATAAGAACAATTTTAACTACATACGTTGTCAATAAACAAGTTATTCTTAATGGTTTAAAAGAATTAAACACAATGAAAAATTTATGTTTCTTAGTATTTAACTTTCATAATTATTTTGATGGTCTCACAGGTGCTGATATTATAAGGTTTTTAGGAATTAAGATTGATTTAAAAGGGGCAAAATTGGAATCAAATAGGGGCATAATTTCTTTACGTTTCAAGCCAAATCTTCTCTCAAAGGTATGTGTGATATCAGGCTTAACCAGAAGATTTGTTGCTTACCGGTTGACGTGCAGTCAAACAATATTTACATAAAGCCCACATGTATAAAACAAGATTTGATAATACCTGAAGGCATATATTTTTCCAAAGATTGGTTTTCTTATATTGAAGTTGTTAATACTTCAGAGTTTGAATAAACTTTAAACAATTAAAACGTTTAGATTAAACAATCACGAATTAATTGAAGCCAATACATTTACGATTTCTGAAGGTCAAATTCCTGAAGATATAAATGTAAATAATATTCTTAAAACAAATCACTTAAACGGAGAAGAAAAATTTACTTTGAAAAACTTATGTAAAAAATATCGAGACATATTTTTTCTACAGGGGCAGGACCTTTCATTCACAAATCAAGTGAAACATTCAATAAAAACAAAAGACGATATACCAATATACTCGAAGTCATATCGCTACCCGTATATCTTACGTGAGGAGATACAAAAACAAGTTGTAGATCTTCTGAAACAAGGTATAATCCGTCTAAGCTTTTCGTCTTGGTCATCCCCCATTTGGATTGTTCCGAAAAAGAAGGATCCAAACGGAGATCAAAAATGGCGTTTGGTAGTTGACTACCGTAAATTAAACGAAAAGACGGAAGATGATAAGTATCCTATTCCAAACATAAATGAGTTCCTAGATAAGCTTGGCCGATGTGTATATTTTAGTACACTTGACCTTGCATCGGGGTTTCATCAGATCGAGGTTAATGAGGAGGACATTTCTAAGACTGCATTCTCAATCGACAATGGACACTATGAGTTCATTAGAATGCCTTTCGGTCTAAAAAATGCTCCGCCCACTTTCCAGCGTGTGATGGACAATGTTCTTCGTGGTCTCCAAGGAAAATCTTGTTTGGTTTATATGGACGATATCATCGTTTTTTCTACGTCATTGCAGGAACATATGGAGAGTCTTGAAAGTGTGTTTCAAAAACTAAGAGAGTCGAACTTAAAAGTACAGCTTTCGAAATCGATGTTTTTTTGTAAAGAGGTTTCATTTCTAGGCCATGTTATTACGCCGAACGGAATAAAGCCTAACCCAGACAAAATTCATGCCGTAAAAAATTTTCCCTTGCCAAAAAC
Source organism: Volucella zonaria (assembly GCA_963966105.1). Lineage (NCBI taxonomy): Eukaryota > Metazoa > Arthropoda > Insecta > Diptera > Syrphidae > Volucella > Volucella zonaria. The sequence continues at coordinate 36,052,667 of OZ014534.1, read as the reverse complement.
TGCGAAACAAATAAAATCATTTTTAGGGTTATTGGGTTATTATAGAAAATTTGTAAAAGATTTTGCAAAACTCACGAAACCAATGACCGAGTGCCTACGAAAAGGACGATCTATAATTCTTGACTCGAACTTTAAAACTTGTTTCGAGTTGTGTAAAACATTGCTATGCAATGAACCAATTTTATCTTATCCGGATTTTACTAAATCCTTTAATTTAACTACTGATGCTAGTAACGTCGCTTCAGGTGCAGTGTTGTCCCAAGGCCCGACGATAGCACATTTAGAAAAATTCAGGCGATCTATTCCAAATATTTTACTCACTCTGGTTTTAAGTTGATAAGATGTATAACATTGCTAAATGATATTGTGGGTGTAGATGATCAGGAAGAGATTATTAAAAGTTAATTAAGCTAACTTTTAAGCATTTTTTTGTCTAGCAAGTAAGAGTAAATTAAGTGAAACAATAAAAATGCATATAAACTGAAAAAAAACTGAACTGAACTGAGATTATTAAAAATTATCACAAGGTATCTCACCATAGAGGTATTGCAGAAACCTTGGAGCACCTTAAAAGATCCGTGTATTTTCCCAACATGAAGACCATAATTTCTCGAATAATAAATTTATGTGACACATGTCACAAACTCAAATATTGTAGAAAAAAGCAGCCTCTCAAATTTCAAATTACAGAAACTCCATCCAGACCATTTGAGATAGTTCACTCCGACATATTCTTTGTCCAGAAGGAATCCTTTCTAACAATAATAGATAAATTTTCAAAATTTTCTTGTGCATATTTACTTCCGGCTAGAAATAGTATTAACATAATTCGATCTCTGAAACACTTTTTCGCTCACCATGGTATCCCAAAGAAACTGGTAACAGATAATGGTAGTGAGTTCCTTTCATCCTTGATGAAAGAATTTCTAAACATTTATAAAATTGAGCACCATACCATTCGCCCAAAAAGTTCAAACGAAAATTCACCCATTGAATGTTTTCATTCAACCCTTACAGAACTGATTAGAATAATAAAATCAGAAAGCAAAGCAAAACCGATATCGGAAGTGATTGATGAAGCTGTTTTGACCTACAACAATTCCATTCATTCGACTACTAAATTGTCTCCATTCGAGTTAGTTTCAGGCCACATTGATAAAAGTACACCATTTTCAAATCAAATTTTACCGACCACAAAACATGATTATTTAAACGAACATACAGAAAACTACAAAAATTTAACAAAAATGATTACAGAAAACTGTCTTCTGCAAGAATGATACAATAGAAAAATTGAATCGTAATCGATCAAACCCTCCTCATTACAAAGCGGGTGAAATCGTATATGAGCAGAACGATAGAAGAGATAAACTAGCTCCGAGATATGTAGATCACGTTGTTCAAAAAGATAATAATATAACAATCAATACTCCCAATCGAAGAGTTCATAAACAAAAAATTAAGCCTAGACATATTATGGGTTAATTCGGCACCGTGAGCAATCTATGTACATATGTTGCGAATTCTGTACGAGGGTTTTTAGAAAAAAAAAGAAAAAAGAAAAAAAAAACACTTTATGACCCTTCATTCCCCTTCCTTATTCCCCCAATTGAAAAGGTAAACTATGGAATTCGGGATAATCCTTCTGAAGAAAAGACAACCAAATAAGGCTTATCCCCAGAACTTTACACCTACGGGGGAGGAGTTACATGCACATCCCTGCATTCCACCAACATCACATTACAAGCAGTTTCTGTTATCACCAACTTATCGTGGGATCATTTCACCCATGTAAACCGCTTATAATATGCCGCGCCAAAAGTAGGCTTGGGAGATTTGTTGCCGCTAGCATAACGGAGGAGATGTCTTTTTGTAGCTGCGATGAGGTTGTCAGTCTAGTGATACCAGCGAGACAAGCCACAAGTGTTAATTATTCGACAAGTAAAGACGCATATATATATTAATATAGAAATTGTTTGTTTCATTGAATAGTAAAATTTACTCTACTATAACTCACGCACATGCACAATGACAAGAACAGACAAGAACGAAAGTAAATTCCTTAACCAGTCTGCAACCTCAACTCAGCAAAGTCGGCGGGTTATTCGCTTACGTGGTTGTCATAGTACAAACCATTAATTTTAATCGTATTTTAATAATAAACCTGAATTCTTAATATCTAAGGGGTGTGTTTTATTGCTACCAGTAGAATCGAGAGCCAGATCCTACAATTGGGAGCTCAACCGAGATTTGAACCGCGTCGGAAGTTGAAACTAATTCAATCAAAAACGGATCGAACCATTAAGTTTATCTGAGTTAATTCGTTCCCAATTAAAACCTAAATAATAATCAGTAAAAAAAAAATCGTTGTGGGGGAATTGCTTCAAACACGGGAAAATATAACACAGTTACCTGGAGACAAAGGAAAGTGCAAAACAGTAATTTGCGACGGTTGTTTTGTGCTCGTGCACAAACAGTGAAATAAAAAAAAAAAAAATAATAAAACCCGAACGAAGAAACTTGTGTGTGCTGTTGCTGTATAAAGGGCTTCAACCTAAAGCGGTGCTAGTGCGGTGTGGTTAAGAGACTGCAATTTTAAGAGAGTGTAATTCACCCACACGAAAACCACCGTGGTTGCTTGCTCCAACGAGTGAACGAAGATAAGCAGAGTCGAGGCGAATTTAACTGCTGGTACAGTGGTGTTGGTGTGTCGGTGTGCAGTTCTGAAGAGAACTGTTTTATATAATTGATTTTATCCCGATTTGTAATAAAGGTAAGCGAATAACTGAACTACATTTTTCCCTGTTGAGAATAAGTAATAAAATGATGGACAGAAACGAAATTTTGGCACTGACAGTGGACGGACTCAGACGAAAACTAACAGAGTTGGACTTGGACGTAACAGGAATAAAACGAGCGCTACAGAACAGGCTTCTCGACCACTTTGGGCTGGGTCATGACGAGGAAGATGATGAAGATGAAGAGGCGATGAGCGAGGAAATTGTGTCAAGGGCAAATGTTGGTAGGTTTAATCTCCGCGATATTGAGGATTCCCTGAGCCACTTCGACGGCAGTGGGTCAGGAAACATTAGGCTATGGATCCAATGCTTCCGCAGTAGGGTGGGATGCAATTCAAAAATACATTTACTCTAAGCAATTGCTCAGTGGCGCAGCAAAAATGTTCGTCAAGAGCCAAACCTTTGTCAAAAGCTGGGACGCTCTAAAACAAGTTCTCATTAAGGAATTTGGGACAAGACTTTCATCTGCATAAGTTAATCGAAGGCTTAGAACGAAGCAAAAGAAAGCATCCGAGTCACTTTTGGAGTACTTATACGGTATCTTAGAGCTTGGGAGTCTCATCGAACTTGACGACGAGAGTGCAATCGAATACTTTGTTGAGGGTATTCCAGATGCTAGGCAGAACAAGGCCGGCTTATACCAAGCTACGAATATAGAGGAGCCTAAATTTCAAATTCGCGTATATGAACGGTCAAAGGGATCCGCCTCGCAGTCTTCTAGCTCGAAGGGAAATTTACGTTTTAGTTATACTCCAAGCAGTAGCGCTCCAGTTCGGGAGCAAATTAAGAGCGAAAGGAAAGGTCACACGTGCTATCGGTATGGAGACAAAACTCATTTTGCCAGAGATTGTCGTGCTACAATTAAGTGTTTCAGGTGCAATCAACAAGAGCACAGGGCACGGGATTGCAGAGCTGAGTCATTACCAGTTTAACGGCGTGTCGATAATCAACAACCTGCATCATCGGGTAATCGAGATTCGTGGCCGGAAGCAAGAACGAATTTAGCGATTGGGTCTAACAGAATTTTTAAAGACATTACGGTTAGGGGTGTTACTATAACTTCACTTGTTGATACCGGAATCGATTTGTGTTTGCTGCGTAACGACTGTTTGGTTTGGTTTTGATAAATTCCGAAGAAACTTTTTGGGGATTGGCCAAAACAGGGTCACAACATTGGGCAACGTTCAGTTGGGGGCGGAAGTTGATGGCATTATCCTTCCAGAAACCTTACACGTGGTAAAAGAAAGGGATATGGGTTACTCGACGGTAATTGGCAACGATATCCTGGAGCTGGTTAACTTGTCGATAGTCAACCAAAGTGTAGAACTGAGTTCTCTCGAATCGGAAGTAGAGTCTGAGGTTCTGGGTTGTAATGAAGGGGAACGTGGATTGGGATCTAACGTAATGCGGAAGGATTCCAGGGGCTTAAACGGCAACCTGAACCAAAGACTGGACGAAAAGGAACCAAAGGATCTGGGATCTGAAGTGTTCGAGTTGGCGGCGACGTTTCTTCAAATTTGTTCCGCTGCGGAAGAGGGCATGTTTGTACGAGACTTAGAGCTCAGTCACCTGGACGTCGACAAACGAAAGGTACTGATGCGCATCATCGAGGAGTATGCTCCTGTAGATACGGAACCATCACCCGTTGCAATGAAAGTGGTCTTAAAGGACGACATACCTGTGTTCCAGAGACCAAGAAGAATGGCTTACGCCGGCCAGGTTTTTGTGCAAACTCAAGTGAAGGCATGGCTGGAGGAAAGGATAATACAGCCAAGTAAATCCGAGTACGCGGCACCCATGGTGCTTGTAACGAAGAAGGATGGATCAAAGAGATTGTGTTCCGACTACCGCAAATTGAACGAGAAAGTAACCAGGGATAACTTTCCAATGGCACAGATACACGAGGCACTTGAACGTCTTCAAGGTGCAAAGGTTTCACTACGTTGGACTTAAAGAACGGGTTCTTCCTTGTTCTGATGGATCCCGAGTCGAGAAAGTATACAGCCTTTGTCACCCAAGACGAACAATTTGAGTTCCTGTTTGTTCCCTTTGGGATATCCAACTCGCCAGCGGTTTTTGCCAGGCATATTCACGCAATCTATAGGACGCGAGTCGTGGAAGTGTACGAACGATGAGGAGGAAGGCATAGAGAAATTGAAGCTGATGTTGGAAGTAGCAGAGAAGTTCGGGCTACGGTCAAATTGGAAGAAATGTCAATTTTTGAAGCGGAAGATCAACTTCCTGGGAAATATAATCGAGAATAGCGCTATCAAACCTTCCACAGAGAAAACAAGGGCCGTATCTTTGCACCCGGTTCCGAAAGACCAAAAGGCACTTCAACGTTTCTTGAGACTAACATCATATTTCAGGAGATTTGTCGAAGGATATGCAACAATCGCTAAACCACTGTCAGATTTGCTGCAGAAGAATACCAAGTTTGAATTGGGAGTCGAGCAACTTGCTGCCTTTGAGCAACTGAAGTCAGCATTAGTCAAAGCGCCGGTACTAAAATTGTTCAACCCACAGGCTGAGACGGAAATCCACACAGACGCATGTAAGTTTGGGTACGGTGCGGTTTAGCTCCAGAAAGACAAGGAAGATCAGATGTTACACCCGGTACAATTTATGGCCGTGGTGTAGTGGTAGTAGCAATCGCTTCTCACTCGGAGGGTCAAGGTTCGAATCTTAGCCACGACAAAGTTTTCATTTGTGTAATTGGAACTCAGTCAGAAAAATCTGCGTGTGAAGGCATAACACTGACATGTAGATTTGGCTGTTGTAGGGATTTCAAGCACAAATCAACCGTTAAAATTCACAGCCGGAATCATTCCGAGTGAAGAAAATCCCTCCGTCCTATTCGGACTCCCACCCTTCGAGAGCCAATATCGAAACCAAACACACCTGAGTTTCAAACCACTACGTCACAACAATGCTTTCCTTTCTCCTCCTTCTATCTTTCCGCCCGCGCCCAGGCAACAGTAAAAGGGTATCATAACCCCTTAATTATAAAAAAAAAAAAAAAAAAAAAATGAGCCGGAAGACCAAGGAGTCAGAAGAACAGTTCCATTCGTATGAGCTCGAGGTGCTGGCAATTGTTTAGGCATTGAAGAAGTGGCGAATGTATGTGCTGGCTAAAAGTAGCCAGATGGGCCATGTTCCTTTAAGAATTTAATTACAAATTCGAAAACAGGTCAAACTCCAAGATGAAACATGTCGGCGCTTTGAGCCGAGTGTTTTGCCTCATGATCGAGGACTCGCTCAGCCACCGGATAAAGGAAGCGCAACATAGAGATGAGTGGACCAGAGCGGTTCGAAAGATCCTGGAAAGGGAAGAATATGAAGATTTCTTTATGAAGGGGGAAGTATTAGACAAGGATCCCGTTAAGGAACTCGTAGTAATACCAACCGAGATGGTGAAAGAACTGATCGGGATAGCGCATCAGCAGAGACACTTTTTGGTAAAGAAAACGCGGAATATGCTAGGGAAAACACTTTTTATTCCAGATGTGACCAGGAAGGTAACCGAAGTAGTTAGGGGATGTGTGAAATGCCTGATATCAGAGTCCAAAGCCGGAAAGAGAGAAGGGCTGCTGACACCGATCGATAAGGAAATAAGCTGCTAGGGATATATCACATTGACCACCTCGGACCGATGGAACAGACGCATAAGGAGTACAATTACATTTTGGTCGTAGTAAACGGATTTTCTAAATGCGTGTGGCTTCATCCCACGAAGCGTACGGGAGCTGCCGAAGTCGTGGATGGCTTGGAAAAGCAGTCAAGTGTGTTCGGTAATCCACGGAGAGCCATCACAGACAGGGGGGCGGCATTCACCTCAACTGCGTTCGAGACCCATTGCAGAGACGAAAACATCCAACACCTTATGATCGCGACAGGTATACCGCAAGGAAATGGACAGGTAGAGAGGATTCATAGAATCATTTTGCCGATGCTGACAAAGGCCTGGGTACAGGGAACGTTGAATAATTCACCTTCAAGGAGTACAAAGTTCAGTCCGTTCCAAATATTGACTGGATTGGAAATGCGAACGTCCGAATATCCAGAAATACGCGAGTGGTTAGCTGAAGCAGAAGTTCAGGACCTACACGCAGGACGAGATACCATAAGGAAGGAAGTGTGTCAAAATATCGCGGCCGTACAAATGAAGAACATGAGAACTTTCGATAGTACCCGAAAGCCCGAGAGAGAGTATGAGCGTAATGCACTAGTCGCCATTAAGCACACGCAGTTCAGAACCAGAGCTAAGCTCAAGCCAAAATTCATGGGCCCATTCAAGGTCGTGAGGAAACGAGAACATGGGAGGTGTAACGTAGTAAAAGTTGGCGAATACGAGGGCCCGAATAGAACAACGAAAGTCGCTGAAAATATGAAGCCCTGGAATCCTTTATTCGGGGCGAATGATCTCTCAGGATAGCCGATTGTAGGAAAAGAAGTAGACAAAGAACGAACGAACGACTACGACAGAGAGCGGTGATGCAACCGACTTACACATACACGCACATGCACAATGACAAGAACAGACAAGAATGAAAGTAAATTCCTTAACCAGTCTGAAAACTCAACTCAGTAAAGTCGGCGGGTTATTCGCTTACGTGGTTGTCATAGTACAAAGCACTAATTTTAATCGTATTTTAATAATAAACCCGAATTCATAATATCTAAGCGGTGTGTTTTATTGCTACCAGTAGAATGGAGAGCCAGATCCCACATATATATTGCTGTAAAGACCTTTTTAAAAGGGAGACACTGGTAATATTGGTTCCGTGCTATGGTTATTACTCTTCAAGTTATTTAAAAATGATTTTTATTTTTGAGTGGAAAAAAAAAATTATCAGTAACTTTTATTGACGATTTTTATTTAAAAAAAGTTGAAGATAACTATTACCTTAAGTTTTTTTGATTGCATTGTTTTTTGTAACTCTTATTTTTAATTTTTGGGGGGAAAAATTATGGGAAATCGTTTCTTTTAATTTATTAAAATTAATACTTACTTAATTTTTTTTTTTTGACTAAAATTCCCAACAATTTTTTCGGTGGAAATGTGAAAGAAAGAGCAAACAAGTAAAACGGTATACTTAACACAGTGACTTCATCATATTTTCCTAATGATTTTTTTAACGAAAAAATTGAAAATAACCTTTATTTCAGACCCCTGCTAAGTACCAATTTTCCAATGTTCGAAAAAGAGAGAATTTGAAATCCGAATATCGAAATTCTCAATACTCCTTTCGGATTACTAAGTGCCAATTATTCAAATTCGAGTGATTTGATATTAGAATCGAAATACAGAGTAACCCCCCTGTTCTTAAAAACAAGGAAATAACCTTGAACAAGAAATTCCTTCCATTGAATCACAATCAGAATCTGAAATACAAAAACAAACACACTAGGTACATGAAAACAAAAACCGAAATAATGAACAACATAACACAAAGAGAAATAAGCAAAAGCGAGAAGCAATTTCTTGTTCCAAGCAAACTTGAAAAAACATCATGTCGTATGCACAATTCGAACGAGTCCGACCAAACTAGGACGAAGTAGTAAATCCCATTCGCCTGAAAAAGTGACATATTTTTTTACTCTGCATGCGATATCTAAGTAACTTTATTATCTATGGTTTTTTCTTTGTTGTGGCGCTTGGGACTTATACCTTAGCTGCAACTGGGTAGTGATTCCAGTCAATGTTGGAGACATGCTTAACGTCGATCGCAAAATTATCAATTGGGTTTAGCGTTGCATAATCCGGAGACCGCCATGTCTCCTTGTGTATATTAAGATGAGGAAACCATGTGATTACTACAGTGATATTTCGTCTAGTACAATTTTAACGTCATACTTAGGACATTGCCCATACGTTTGGTCGAATAGCTTCTTTCTTTTGTCCATAGCAATAACCATTGTAGATATCACCGTTTTTCATCTTCCACTGCGCAGCGAACTTGATTTTCGCTCTGCTGACCCAATCCAAGTTATAGGACAGTCAGCAGTTTCCTGACCAATCAACGCGCAGATCCTCCTAAAGATAAATAGATAAAGAGCCCTTAGAATGGTAAAGCAGATTGGAAAAACATTGCGACATCAACAAATCATCAAATAAAATGCATAACTCTATTAACATTGATATTTAAATTACATTTATTAAAATTTACTTCTCACAACTTTGCTTTTTTCTACGTAACATCAAAACACACGATGGTTTGCCTTCCATATGTAGTATGTATCATCATTTTATATGAATTGTATGAATTACAACTACAATAGTAAGATTTCTATTCTCTATATTGAAATCATATACATATACATACATGTTTGTATATCATTTAAAAAAACAGAAGAGTTTTCGTTAAACAAATTAAATCCAAAGCAAAGATTAAACTTAAAAGAAACAACTTAACAAATGCTTAAAAACCTATAGTAGCTTGGACACAAAAAATTAAAAAAATATAACAAAAACATAAAAATGAATGTGGTATAGTAATTTTAGATTCTTTACTATTTTTTGTTGTTAATATTTATTTTGGTTTTTATTTTTTTTTAGTAGTAACAACAGGTACCTTATACGTATGCATTTATATATATGTGTGTATGAAGTTAAAACTTTTTATTATTTATCTTTTATTCACTTTTGTACTTCATTTCAATTTTACAGCGACAATCAAGTAACTTCTGGGTGGGGTAGAGGATTTATTTAGTAATTAAAAAAAAGCAATAAAAATATTCCACGGACGGTCAAGCTCAACAGAAAAAAAAAATCGCATAAAGCAAATGTGTCCAGTTGTTGTAGTTTTAGAATATCTATTATTACATATATCATTATTATTGCACTTGTTTTTTTATTCAGACAAAAAACAGATAAGTAAATTCATTTACGAAAAGATGTCAGGGAATCTTTCGTAATTTACTTATATACGAACTGGATTTCATTTTCGTATTTTGGAATTTTTAATCACATTAGAAATAAAATGCACAGAAATCATGATTTCCGAATTGGAAGTTCTTCAAATTGTTTCGAAACGTTTTTTTTTTTTTTTAAATGAGTGAAGACTTTCATAAGAACTAAATTAGAATAAAACTTAAATATTTTTTTTTGCAATTAATTTTTACCAATACAAACTACGTATACAATATAAACTTAATGTATTTGCCCTAAAATAAAAATACTATAGACTAGAAGTGCTAAAAATATTTATTCAATTTTTGTTATTATTATTATTATTTTTTTTATTTTGGTGAATTGTAGACTTGTTTGCATTTAAGTTGTTAATCTATTGAAGATATAGTTAAAATAAGTCTTAACGTATTTTGGAAGTACTGCTTTTGAATTAAAGTTACAAAAATGATTGAATCCATAAATATATGAGAAAAATGTTTCTTAAATTCCTTTAACGAATTATACAGTAAATTGGTTAAATTCATGCTTATGCTGTTATATTTGTGCATACCTCTAACCCGACGTGATGACATTATTCAATCTGCACACTTTTTTACTTTAAATTCACCACCAAACTTATGAATTTCTTGTTGTTTGTTGAATTCCGGCGCAATAATTCGATTTTATTTAAAGCTAAAATGTGTTTTAAATAAGTCTGGACTATGTAGAAAAACTGAAGATATAACAGTTACGACAAGGTAACCACGCTTAATATCGAAGCCCTTAGACTTGTATTAAGTTAGTCATTCACATATACAGTACTGTGCAAAACCTAGCAACCACCTGGAGTCAGCACTTCATAGTAAATCTTTTCAACTTTCTACTCCACCAAATAAAAAGAAATGGATATATGTAATAGAGTGTATTTTGAAATTCACAACTTTTTATAAAATTAATAATACTTCAGATTTAAAAAAAAAACGCAAAAACCAACAAAGTAATCAAATTGAGCTGTGCAAAACCTAAGCAACTTTGTAACAGTAGTTTTCCAGTCAGATTACACATGAAATGTTGTGAGCTCTTTGTATTTGATCTTGAGTGATTGTCTTTGATCAGTTTTCTTTTAAGTTAGTCGCATAATTGATATTTTTTAATAATATCGCTACAAAGTTACTCTCTTCTTCTCTTAAACTAAAGATTATTGATGAATTTAAGTCTGGAGATACTCAGGCCACATTAGCTAAACATTATAATATTAATAAATCGATTATTTCACGTTTAATAAAAAAATATAATGCAACAGGAGTCGTTGAAAGTCAAAATGTCAGTATCAGGCCGCTTAAGACAACTTGTCGAACGGATAGAAACATTTGTGTTGTATAATTAAAAGTTCGAATGAAGTCGTAAAATTACTCTATTTTAACATTGATGCTAGCACGGTGTGAAGACGTGCAATTGAAAATAATCTTCCAAGTTACAGGACGTGCAAAAACCCGATGCTCACAAAAAGACATTTAAGGAATAGGTATTGCAATTATTTTTTAAACATAATTCAAACTAAAATCTTTTTTCATATTAGGCTAAATTTTGCAAGAAAATACCAGCACTTGTCTCCTGAAAAATGAAAAATAGTTCTTTTCAGCGACGAGTCAATATTTAATTTAATTAATTCTGATGGGATATGTTATGTGGGACGTCGTAAAGGGCAGCGATTGAATCCTAGATTCTGCACACCCACTGTAAAGCATGGTGGGTGTAGTGTGATGGTGTGGACCTGTATTTCGGCCGGAGGTGTAGGTCCATTCTACGAAATAGACGGAATCATGGACCGATTCAAATATAAATCCATTCTAGAATCGGTAATGCTACCACATGCGGAGTGGGAAATGTCACTTCGTTGGGTGTTTTAACAGGATAACGATCCTGAACACACATCGAAGTTGGTAAAGGAGTAGTTAGCATATAGTGGGATTCAAGTTCTTGCATGGCCGGCCAAATTAGCCGACTTGAATCGCATCGAAAACCTGTTTGGTATCCTAAGAGCCGTGACGCTAGAGAACACTTTTCCAACAGGTCTCACCTATCCAATGCTATGAATGTTGAGTGAGAAAATATATCCCAGGATACACTTTCAAAGCTAATTACTTCTATGCTAATTACTTGCGCCTCTGTTATTCAAAATAAAGGATATTACACAAAATATTAAAAAAACTTGCTTAGGTTTTGCACAGCTCAATTTGGCTACTTTGTTAGTTTTTCCGTTTTTTTTTAATCTGAAGTATTATTACTTTTATAAAAAGTTGTGAATTTCAAAATACACTCTATTACACATCATTACATATCCATTTCTTTTTATTTGGTGGAGTAGAAAGTTGAAAAGATTTACTATGAACTGCTAACTCCATATGGTTGCTTAGGTTTTGCACAGTACTGTAGCTGTGTATAAGGAGGACTAATTGCATAAATATTGCAACCTAACATAGAAAAATTAAGAAATTATAAGTGCAATACTCTAAATTGAAGAGCAGAAAATTAGGGGGATATAATCTGATCAAAACATGATCTAAGAAAATTTATAGAAATGCTCAGGCATATCCAATTTAGTAGGTCGCTCGTTAAAGAAAAAAACAATTGCTGAGATATGAATGTGTTAAAAAAAAACTCGGCCAAATAAATACTAAACGGGATACTAAAATACTTTAAGAAGGAAATAGACACTAAGCTATTTTGTTCACTAAATTACCGAACAAAACTTGTGATTATCGAATGACTTTTTTTTCAACTAGATGGGTTACATGCACTAAGAAACATTTAGGCTTCCTACGATTTCTTCGCTTAATAATTTTGCAAACAAATCTACGTATATAAAAAAAAAAAATAATATCGGTCCTTTCCTTTTAGTATACAAAAAAGAAAAAAAACATTTAATTCTTTAGAATCTTTTTGACCTTGACGTATCGAATACGTTTCATACAATACTACCGGGATAAATAGGACCGGCTCTGGAACTGAAATTTGGAACTATTCCATTTGCATCATTTTTGAGTATAATCGAGTTCGAGTTTTCTTATCACCTTATCAATTGAATAAATATGTGCTACATAAATTCCGTTCTTTCTCATAAAACAAATATGGCTGATATTAGTTTCTTTTCAATTTTTCGATCGTTACAATGCTTTGTTCATGTTCGAAATAATTATTAATCAAATATTGTATATATAAAAACAAAACAAAAAAAACAAATTAATTAATTACTTTTAAGATTAATGGAATTTTTGTTTAAATTAATTACTTTTTTTCTTTTTGTATTTTTATTACAATAAATTTCAGTACACAATTTTTTTTATTTATTAAATAGTTTATCTCTGGTTGTTCATTTATTTTTTGGTTTCCATTTCAAAAGTGAGATTATTTAGACAATTATACTTTGATTGCGTGTTCATGTCAAAATTTTGTGAAACATTTAAATAACACACAAAACGAGTTGGCTTTTCTTGTTTCTTTTTTTGCCACATTTACATATGCTTATGTAGCTTGCTGTCCTCTTGCATTTATACAAACGCTAAGATGCCAAGACTACATCAAATGTTTTGAAATTATTTTACTATAGTATGCCTAAATACATATAGATAGATCTACATATACATATATATGAGCTCACATATAAGTATTTTGAAATAAATTAAATAGTTGATTTTTATTTGTTTTCTTTTTTAAGTAGGTAGTAACGTAAAATTTAATTGAAGAATGTGGTTTTTAGTTGAGGATACTTAGACTTTCCAGATTATCTCGTAATGAGTTGAATATTTGCTGCTGCTGTTCTGGTTTTAAATTGTAAATCTAAAAATTAATTGATGAAAAGAAAATGTATTAATTATTTTTGTAAAATAAAGAAGCCTAAGATCAGAGTTTTAAGAACAAAATTGCCAACAGAGTTAACAGAGGTAACCGAGTTATCAACATTAACATCAATTAATATTGCTTGATATTTTAAAAGTGGTTTATGGAAAATTAAAATTTGTGAAAAACTTTTACTTTATTTACGTATGATAATAATTTAGTCTCTCCATTAAATGTTGGAGGCCACCCATGAAGCAAAATAGCTGCTAAGCCGAAAAATCTTTTTTTTTCCTCTCTGTTCCATTTTCCTAAAAATTTTCTGGACAATAGTGCATCTGCCTTTAATTAAATTTCGCTGAGTGTATTTGTATAAATTTCAAATGTATACAAACATTTTTTTTTTTGTTAAAAAATGATGCACACATTTAATAAGATGGACTGTTGAAGTCAGGCCGGCGGTTTCGACAATGGCAACGGGTGGGTTCTAGAGAGTTATATTTTTATACATATCTGAAACAGCCCAACAAAAAAAATATATAATTTGTATATGGGCATTTCCATTATGTCAAAGCGGAGCGTCGAACACATTTAAAATGGAAAAAAAAGTCAAAATAAAAGGGATTTTTATTTAAGGTTTTTTTATAATAGGTTTAACTTATAACTCTTAATTAGTCCTATAATTAGTGCTAATGTTGATTTTAGGCAATTTATTCGTTTCAAGATAACTGCAAAAAATCAAGGCATTCGCACGGGACAGAAAACAGAAGTTGGTTTCGCGGCCAATAATTCAAACGCCGATATTAGCGAAACCTAAACAACTTTTCAATGTGACTAAATTTAGAATGTTTCTTAAAAATGGTTTTCATTTTACGCAAAAATGATTTATACTTTTTTTAAATTTAATTTTAATCACTGTCGCAAGGGACACCTTTTTCCACCATGATATTTATGTTGTTTCTTTTGTCCTCGTTATGAAATTATATATAAACAAGCTTATGAAAAATGTTCTTAAATCAACAGAAGTATTCAATGTATTTATTTTCACATAATAGCAGCAAACTTAACAGAAATACATATGTAGTATGAATTAAATGTAGGTAGTATTAAATAAAATAACAAAAATAAAATTAAATGAAAATATTATCAGAATTATCAAACACAGTTCTTTTTTCCGAGCAGGCGGTCCTAGCTGCTTTTATTTCTTGTCCATTGCAACAAAAGAAGTGCAACTGGGATATGCCTGGAATATTTTTTACTTGTTTCCACTTTCCGTCTAAATTGTATAACAAATAATGCTTTTCGATCTGATCAGATGGCATTAAGTACATTTGAACTCCATTTATGTTAGTTTGTGCACATTGATAAAATGAAAATGCATCGGGAATAATAACGTTTTTGGATTTCGTTATCTACCAGAATTTCCTTTTGATAACTGCTCCGACTCCATCGACGGCTCCCTTTCCATTCTATTGAGGAACATCCTAATTGTTTTATAAAGTCAACCAAGCTTGTTAACATAAATTTGTTTTTAAATTGAGAGCTGCTCCCATCAGAAAAAATAAATATTTTTGAAAAACATCCATAAGATTTCTTAACTTCAGTTAAGAGATTAATCAAAAAAATAAAGACATCGTATTTGTTATGCGTTAGCTTATCACTTATGATAGCAAAGAACTTCGTAGCTCCTGCCAACCAAGCTACGCAAGTAAAAATGGATACCTGTCGATAGCTAAAATGAGCACGTTGGATCTCATTTTGGTTTGCCAGCCTATAATTTTCGGCAAAATCTATTTGAAGAGCTAATTCAGTAGGCACCAAGTTATTTTTGGTTTCCTCAAAATACTTTTACTGAACTCTTTTCACAAAAAAATGAGTTTTGAATGAGGGTAATTTTCTTTCCAAATCAAGTATTAGGTCAGAAAAAGTTGCAACGGTATTGGCAAGAGCTATATGATTGTCTATTTTGCGCCAATACTGGCAGTTTACTTCATCTTCCATATTTGATAAACATGCTAGAGGAATAAATTGATATTTTCAATCCGTTAAGCATTTCTTACAATTGCTTGTCATGCAATTTTCATTATGAATATTGCAGCAAACGGATTTAAGAAAGCTTTCAAAATTGGTGGGAAATGAAGGCATAATTTTCGCACAGCTTTCCAACAAATAACCGAAATTGGCATGGTACATGCAAACGCACATATTGTGTGGCATTTTACTTATTAATTGCACATGGCGTGGCCGTATCCTAAAAAAAAGTAGATCTACCTGTTGCTTGGTTTGGATAATCTTTTTTATACAGCTCATATGCTTCAGACACTGTCATTATCATAAACCGTTTAGCAATTAATTTTCCTTCAATTAAAATTGTGTCCTGCTTTCCTGAAGCTGGCACACTAACGTTATCGTTCATATAAAACTTGCTTAATGGCAGTGTATTGCTGGAATTGTTCTTCTTTTGTTTTGTTTGCAAATACTGCTTAAATTTTTTAAACAAATACTTTAAATTTTTTTAGCATGTTTTTTGGTAATGCATCCTCCACTTTTTTTTACAGCTTTTGCCAACGTTTGCTTGCATTTGTAAGGAACGTTTTGTGTTTGTTTTGCATTTTGCATTTCTGCGAGCTTCTCTCGTCTTTGTCTCTTACATATGCGCTCATATCACCTTTTCTCTTCAATCATTTCATCTTTTCCTTCAGCCAACGCTTTCCATTTTTGCCTAGCATTCCGCATTTTTTCCTTGTATTTTAATTTATTGTTTTGTAACTTTATTTCATCTTCCTTTAGCTTTTTTCTCCACCGTTTACAATTCTCTTTATTTCTTTCGGCATGGTTTTTGCTCATCTAGATTTAATTAATTTATAAGTACATAAGAAAAAAAAATTTCCAATTTTTTAAATTTCACACTTACGATGACGCACGTGACTAACTTTATATAAGTACCAAGATCACAAATCTTTTTATTTTTTTTTTATTTTAACTGTATAAAAAATCTCTGTTTGTACTTAGTATTTAATTAGCCTTCTGAAATTACTTTCTACGCACTGATAACAAATGTTGTTTTTCAATGTCGCAAGGGACATCGAAATAAGCAATAAAAGCAAAATCAAAATCTTACATTTATTTGCAAACACGTGGTTTCTTATGCATTTTTTTTTTTGACTCTTTGTGTCCGCAGAGAACAGAAGTCATTGCATTATACATATCTCTCTTCAAGAACTTTAATCAAAACATAGCGTGTAATAGAAATATAAATGAGAAAAGCTGGACTTGCTTTCGAATATCTCGAAATGGGTTATGAATAAATGTAAAATTTGTTTACACTAATTAAATTTGATTTCCTATAAAAATATGATAAAAAAAAGTGTTTTCGAAAACTTTTAATTTGTTGGTCTCGGTGGACCTTTTGGTGGAAATGCCTATTTTTGCCGTCGATGAACCTCGGCAAGAGTACGATAACGTAGGCGCAAAGAAATAATAACGGTTTTTTGTAGAACAGTTCAATACAAACATTTTTACTATGGGAAGGGGGGTGGGTCTATCTCGCCCCGTTTATGAGGTAGAGGCAATTTTAGAAAAAAATTACTTGCAATTATAAAAAAATTATTAAAAAATAACGGCAACACTTACAATGAACTACTATACCGGTTTTGAAAGCCAGAAACCTGTTTTTTAATCATAAATTTAAATTATTATTTATGCCAATAGTTTTTGAAAAATTTTGAGAAAAAAAATGAGAAAAAAAAGTTTACACCAATTTCTTTCAAAATTATGAATTGAACTGTTAAATTGGCTCTTTGTGGTTAATGCTTATATCAATTCTAAATCGAACATAAAAAACCGAATGGTTTTATGTCTTCTAGTTTTTGAGAAAATTGAAAATTACTATTTTTGTTTTGCTTTTTTGGCATTTACGTGGTCTTCCTTTGAGGTAAGTGAATGAATAATAGATTAAACGTCTAGCAGGCGCTTATATCAACAGTTTTCTTAATTAACAGTTCCCGGGTGGACCGCTTCGCGGGACTAAGGGATTTAAACTCTCTTTTCGCATGCGGCAGGTCCCGCTCACGGAACTTCGTTGCTCCGGTCGGGGTAGGTGGTTTTCGCCAGGCAGGCGCCTATGTCATCAATACTCTTCATCTACAGTACTCATTCTAAAATTACAAAGTTCTCATTAATGACAAAGTTTTGCTGATTCGCATCATAGAAAATTCACATGTTCGAATGTTGGAGCAAATTATTTACTTTGGGTAACATGTATGTTTGTACTTATGTAATATGTAATGCACTTGATAATGATGCAAAAATATAACCGAACAAACGTTTGACTTTTGTACCGCTATTTTTTTTTCATACATATCTTTTAAAGCATATCTAAACTTTTTTTTTATCAAAATTTTGAGTTTACATGCGAATTTTTCTAAAACTATGGACATAAATAATTTAATTTAAATTTAAGATTAAAGGACAGGCTTCTGGTTTTCAAAACCGGTATAGTAATTCATTTTAAGTGTTGCCGTTGTTTGTTAATAACTTTTTTTCATATTAAGTAACTTTTTTTTAAAAAATTGCCCCTACCTCCTAACCGGGGCGAGATAGACCCCCCCCCCCCTTCCCATAGTAAAAAATGCTTGTATTGAACTGTTCTACAAAAAGCCATTATCAATTTTTGGCGCCTAAGTTATCGTACTCTCCCCTGAACCTCTAATATGATAACAAAAGCGGAACTTAAAATGAAAAAATAAATTTTTAATTTTATCGAAATTTCACCTTCATTTTTGCACTTAAATACCTAAAGAAAAAAATTTAAGATGATGCATATTTTTAGATTTTTGAGGTCTCCAACAGTGTATTATGTTGTTAAAATAGATTAAGTCAATTGGTTGCGGTTTTTGTTTTTGCTATAAAAAAAGTACTTTTTAGAAAAATGCGTTCAAAGTTTTGGTAATAAACAACTGTAGCTTACCTCGAAATAAGCCTAATCAACATACGACAATATAAATATGTGTATACAACTTGCGTGTAACAATATCTGCTGTTAAAGTTAGTGCTTTTAGTAAGTGAATAATAAGAATAAAATCATAGCATAGACTAGACAGCTCAGAAAGACGACTGATTTCTTTATGAGCGCCATTATAGCTTTCGAACGCTATATCTAAAAACTATAATGAATTTTTTCATAATATTTGTAAAGAATATTCTTAGATTAGTATCAAAGCCAATTAAGCAAAACAAAAAAAAAAAAAAAGTTGACTTTGTAAGTATATGGTGTGCCCCCTTAAATGATTGAGACCGTATTTCCAATTACTTTGCAAGGAATGTCAAGGTACAAGTGCAAGTCCTTGCAGTGGCACTTAAAATTCTGAAGTACGTAGCAGAATGAGGAATTGTAATTGTACCCAGCGCTGTTGCATATATTCAAATTGAATTCACCGCAAGTAAAATAACAGATCTGCTATATCTTTGAGTAGATGTTTAGACGTTTAATTAGGAATCAAACCACAATATAAGTTTTCAGTTTTCATTTTGATATGCAATATGTACATACGTGTACACTATATTATCTTCAAGACAACTGATACGAGTAATGAATTGCTGAATTTGAATAAAATAAGTTAAAGTCTAGAATTTCATTTACGATCCAAATAAAATTGTATATCCTTTAAAATTCGATTTATTTTATCGGGGAAGTCGATATTAATGAGAAGTAGACAAGCTGGCTTCTTTTTCACATTAATCTTTTGGGTGGGACATCGTAATTTTTTGTAAAGTTTCCACATTTAAATCCTTCTTTTTTATTTTAATATGTACTATCGATTTATTGATACGAATCCCGTTTCTACACTACATGTTTCATTAATTTTACTATTTTATTTATCTGAAATAATGGAGCGCATGGCCCATTTTCCTTTTTTCTAATATCTTTTTGACAACAGCGTTTTTAGTCTATTCTAGAAAATTCTTCATGATAAACGTAAGCGTTATTTAATACTCTTAGTTTGGTTTTTCGCTCATGTATTGCTATGATTAAATTCAATTTTTATTTTACGAGCTTTATTTTTATTCTCCATATAAAAAACATATATGTATTATTCTATATGTATATTTTTATTTTAATAATGTATTTTTCACTCCAGCCAATAGCAAGAATATCTTTCATAAAACGATTCCAACGAAACCTCAATATTAAATAACTTAGAGGTTTGATAAATATCTGCAATAGATAACATTATACCATATTCTTAATTGGGATGGAGCTATTGGGCGGTGCCACTAATTTTAGCATACTTTATGTAAATTCCAAGTCGATAGAGAAAAAAAGTTGTAGGTATGGACGTGGGAAATGTGAAAAAATATAGCTTGTAAGTGGAAAACTAAATTGTTCGCCGAACTTTAGATAGATAGATAGATAGATACATTTTATTTCATACAAAATTCAGGTGGTACATAATTCATAGGTTAAAAATTATAACAATATGTTAATTCCAAAACAAATTAAGAAATAATAATGACATTTTATACTTATATATACCTTAAGTATTAAAATAGAAGCAAATGCCATTTCAAAGAACTTCAATATTAAAATTTAGGTTGTGGGTGGGGTGGCCCTTAACAAATGAACTTTACATTTGGGGAAAAAAAAAAATCTGAGAAAATATGTGTAGGGAATTGAAAGAAGCGAAATAAATAAGAAAAAGAAGAAAAAAGGTTAGCAAACAGCAACAAACAGGAAATATTGTACTAAGTGTAGTTACACCAGAATGTCGTAAAAGATTGATTCTACGCTAGCATAATCCATATCTAAAAGCCAATGCTTTACACCTCTTTCGAAACTTTCAGAAACCGTTAAAGCTCTTAGGGAAAGTGGAAGCTTATTAAATAGGCGGCACGATGAAACAGAATAAAAGTTACGAAAGGCGGTGGTGCGATGTATCGCATGTACTCGTATCTTAGGCATTCTGGTGCGTGAAAGTAAAGTTCTCCAATTCAACCAGTCTGGGTTGAGAGACTAAAGTACATAATTTTAGTTTTGGAGCTAAGTTTTAATCTTAACAAATAAAGATCTCAGTTGATATCAGATACCAAATTCAAAGCGCTATCAGCACCATAAGAACAGCCTATATCATCAGTAAAAGTAGTGAGTCTCCCTTTAAAACTTAGACTGAAAAGGGAATTAATGTAAATAAGGAACAAAATGGGTCCCAGGACGGAACCTTGAGGAACTCCCAAATTGAAAAACTGAATTTCGCACCTGGTTTCGCCAACCTTCACTGTTTGAGATCGATTGGAAAGGTAAGACCTAACCCAGGAGAGCATAAACCCACGAATTCCAGCTCTCTCAAGCTTATCCAATAAAATTGAGTGGTTAACCATATCGAAGGCTTTTGTAATATCCACAAAAAGACCTGCAGTGAATTTTTTAGCTTCAAGATTTGAGAAAATGTTAGAGCAAAAACGTAATAGGTCGTCTTCGGTGGATTTTCCATGTTGGAAGCCAAATTGCACCGAGCTAAAAAAATTTTGTGTTGCTTAGAAAGGATATGATCCTTACTTTAACAGTTTTCTCAAAGATTTTGTTGAAAGCAGGAAGAAGAGAAATAGGCCTATAATTGCTCATATCTTCTGCAGAGCCTTTTTTTTTTAAAGTGGAACTACGTCAGCACATTTTAGGTCTTCAGGAAAAACTCCAACTGCGATTAAAAATAACAGCTAAAATATCAACGACAAAGCAACCGATCCGTTTCAACAGTACATTAGAAATGCCATCACAACCACAAGCACTAGTGTTTTTTAGAGAACCAATTAGTTTTAAAAGTTCGAAAGCAGTTATAGGCTCGAAGGCAAAACTATTCCTTTGCAGTGGTTCAAAGGCTACCGAACATAAACGGCAACTGTGTTGACTTGTTTGTGCTGGTAAATTGGTAGCTATCGAAGTGAAATGATTATTGAAGGCATTAGCAATGTCAAGTTTATCAGAAATTACAGAATTATTAACACGAATCCCGTTGGGCTTATTAGTGGAATTGGTTTAGAATATCATTGACCACATTCCATTCATTTTTAATATTTCCATTGATTTCGATAATAACTATCATGGCAAATTCGAATCTCTCTTTTAAGTTGGGAGCATAGTTTCTTGTAACGATTTCTCAACCTAAGGTTGGAAGGAAATTTTGAACACTTTATTCGAAGATTGTTTTTACATCTCACCTTATTCATAAGGCTTGATGATATCCAAGGTTTAAGTCTTTTTGGAGATTTTTTCAAGGATAAAATGGAGGTGCAGTTGGTAATATGATTAGAGAGACGATTAATAAACAGTGCATAAGAAACGGACGGATCATTTTCCAAATAAACATCACCTTAACATTCAAAAAGCAGAATATTTTTTAGCTTGAGGAAATCAACATTTCTCGCTATTTTGATTGCATTTTCATTATTACGTTTTTTCCGCAAAGAAGAGTTAATTAATAACCCTGTCATTGTGTGATCGGAGATTTTAAGATCGAATGTGCACTTCTCACAGGAGCTGGAGATATTGGAAAAACGACCATAAATATCATCCAAACAACTTCCCGACATCATCCTCGTAGGTTCAGTTATAAAACAGGATAGTCCGTGCGATCCTAAGAGAGCTAAATAGTTAGATACAGTATCACTGTTATCTGGTAAGTTTAAGTTGAAATCACCCAATATAATTAGATTTTTAGATTTTAAGCTCTCTAACAGACAAGAAAATTCTTCAATATACGTCACAACTTAAAACATATGTAGTCTATAAACACATAAAAATACATATTCAACATTGTTAAATTCAATAGAGACCTTTAGAATGTCCGCACTCTTAAAATCGACCCTCTTTGCTTCAACAACTCTGTATTGCTCATTAACAAAGCACCCGACACCACCTGCAGTGTAACCTTCATTAGGATTTGCAAAGAAATTAAAACCTGGCAAGTGGTAGTCATTAATTTCAAAGCCATAAATCCAAATTTCAGAGACAAAAACGATATCTGGAATGCACAAAAAACAATTTAGGTGGGTAACAAGGGATGAACTCTGCTACCGCACTGCGTATGTCTATATTACTTATTCTTTCACTAAATTTCTCTCGTGAGGAATATGGCCGCAACGTTCAAATTTTTGATCATTCAGCTTTAACATACACATCACAACGTAGGACGATGTACCCCAAATATAAAGGAAAAATGATAGCGACGTAAATGAAAATCTAACGAATGTGGAACTAGTAGTCGTCGAACTTTAGACTGAGCAAGTGAAAAAGTTTGATAGTTCAGCCGTGGAATTTTGAAAAAAAATTTTAGGGGTCGGTTATGTCTATCGCCTTATTATTCCTTTAAGAATGTGAAACGCTGTTACAACCTTTTGTAATTCAAGAAGAGCCAAGAAGTTTTTGTTTGGAAACGCTCATTGAAATTTAGGATAAAGGCGTTGCCATTCAAAAAGATTAACACCTTCCAAAATGCTCCCACCATTTCCTGAGTATTCAGTATTATTAAGCAACGATCTAAGCCTTAGATGGAAAATACTTAGAGCTGCATTCGTTGAAAAGATGCTTGGCTTTAGCAACATAGCCCAATTTTCAATCCGGTTTGCTACATCTTTGGACGTTCAACTGAAGCTTTGATTTTTGCGTCTTGTACTGCCATGAAATTCCTTTATTTTCACACTACTTAACTCTAGGTTGAAATCTCTTTACTACTAGGGCAGCTACTATTTGACACTCGTGAAGTACTATCTTCAGATATCTGCTGTTAGTTTAAAGCCTCTTATTGACATAATTCTGGTCACCGGTTGCAATAACAAACATTTTCACATATCTTCAGTAATCATAGACAGATGTGTATTAAGATTTGCTGAATGTAAGTCTTTTGCTGTTAATAGTTAGTGTTTTGGCCAAGGATCAAGGTCGTTTTGAAAGAAAAATTCTTCGTAAGATATTTGGTCCCGTATGCGTTGACGGGTTCTGAAGGAGACGATTCAACGATGAACTCTACGAGCTGTACAACGATATCGACCTGGTCAAAAAACTGCGCATAGGACGTTTGAGATGGCTGGGACGTGTAGAGCGAATGAACGCTAACGTTCCAGCCCGCAGAATCTTCCATTCCATTCCGGAGGGACAACACAGTAGAGTAAGGCCTCGCCTTAGGTGGCGCGCGCATGTGATAAGGGGACCTCAACCAACTTGGAGTGCGTAACTGGAGGCAGTTAGTCAAAGACCGCGCTAATTGGGGAGGCCTATTGGTTGAGCCCCAGGTCCACCCCGGACTGTAGCGTCGCCTAAGTAAGTAAGTAAGTGTCTTGGCAGTGGTGCCATCACAATGCTGTCCGCCTTTGCCTATCGGATAAGACCAAGCTGATTTTCTGGTCGGTTTAGTCCTGCGACAAACTGCTCGGCTAAGTGTTCAAGCAATGATAAATTAAGGGAGGAAAAAAGAGAGGTACCGATATACGTTGGTCTTAAATGTTTGCAAGTTACAATGATAGAACTTGGTGAGGCAGGAGACATTACGTCGGTGTTCATACATATCAATTAACTCAGCAATATTGGCATCACCTGTGAGTTTTATTAAACGCTTTTGAAACTTATCTAGCAAGTGCTTAGAGGTCGTGTAGGCACTTGTCGAGATGTGGCCATTGTACTACAATTTTAGATAAATGCATTATATATTGAGGCCATATGAGAGGGGAAAAAGTATTTGAGGAAACCTAGACATTTAGCAGCATTTTTGGTGACATCGAATATGTGACCATTTTATAGGAGGTTATCATTGACACACGTACCGATAATAGTTTCGATGATGCAAGTGTCACCCATAGATAATGGCTGGGTATTAAAATGTTGCTTTAGCGACATCATTGTGTTTTGGAAGAGTTAAATTCCACTCGGTTACGCTGTCAAATACTTTAGAAATATCTAGTGCAACTATCTTGCTTTCGCCAGACATGCCATCACCAGTGGGCCGTACTGCCGGGCATTGAGAAGCTTTCGTGTTTCGAGATATTCTGTGAGCTGACGGTTTATCAGCGCTTCTATGCCCTTGTATACTGAAAGGTATATAGAAATAAAAAATTTCGTAGAATTGTGACCACCATTATGACTGTTTCGATAATGTTGGGCATCATAAGGGGTTTCTGGAACTCTATGGTAAAGATTCGCCGAAAACTTTCGCCCGAGATGAAACGTAGGTTCATCACTTTGACCTTGAAACAAGCAAAAGTCAATCGGCATAAGAAGTGTGGAGGTTCGAAAATCATGATCACTGTGTTTTGGAAGTCAAAAATAATTTCATTGACTAAGTCCACAAAAAAAGGTGAAACTTTGGACACCCAACTGGACTTTGCTGAAACAGAAATCACATTGAGAGAAGCAACAAATCTGTGAGTATTATTGCCGTTTCAAGTGTATTTATTGCTGAAATAAGCATCTTAATTTTTTTTAATTTTGGTGGGGGCGGAGGCCCCCATTTATTGGCTTAATACAAGCTTAAATTAACTTAAAAACTAACAGAAAGACTTAAGAGCTAGTGACCAAGGAAGTGATGGAGGAGATCTTGTAAGAGTAAGACCGATGGTTATCCTTCCTCCCTCGCTTTCGAAACCAAAACTTCATGTGATCCTCCTACCATCGCCAACTTTTTTGCTACATTTTTCAAGCAATCATTTGCCAACAACTCCTTCGTACCAGATCCCTCTTACTTCAATGATCTACCAAATTTCTCTATTGGTCCCTTTCTCACTCAAAATTTCGATCCTGCAGTTATTGAAGAAAAGTTACAAAATTTTAAGGATGAATTTGTACCTGGCCCAGACGGAGTCCCCGCCATGTTTCTTAAGGAATGCTCTTCCAACCTGTCTCTACCCCTTTCCTACCTTTTTCGTCTATCGCTTACACAGGGTGAATTTCCCCAGATTTGGAAGACCTCTTTTATAATCCCGATTCACAAAAAGGGATCTAAACATGAAGTTACCAATTATCGTCCCATTGCTAAACTCTCTCATATACCCAAACTCTTTGAAAGCATTTTATACGAAGCGTTAAGCTTCAAATGCAAGCCTTTTATTTCACCCCGACAACATGGTTCTCTAAAAGGTAGATCAACTACCACAAATCTAGTTGAATTTGTGTCTTTTGCACTCTCAGCCTTAGAAAATTGTAAAGAAATCGATGTTATCGCAACAGATTTCACTAAAGCATTTGATAAGATATCTCATAAATTGATCCTTTTCAAACTGTCTGCTCTCGGCTTTGAGCCTCTCTTTTTAAAATGGATTTCTTCTTACCTGGTAAACCGATATTATAGTGTTCGGTTTAGATCCGCCCTTTCTGTTCCATTCCTGGCCTCATCTGGAGTTCCACAAGGCAGTCATCTTGGCCCTCTTCTCTTCATTCTTACTATCAACGATGTTGAGAGTGTCATAAAGCACTCCTCCCTCTCCCTTTACGCTGACGACACAAAATTTTTTAAATCTATTTCCTCTCCCCAGGACTCTGCCCTTCTTCAAGAAGACCTTGATCGGTTTTCAATCTGGTGCCTCAAAAACTGCCTAGAACTTAATATAGCCAAATGTCAATTTATAACCTTCTCACGTAAATACAACCCGTCTCCCCCCCGACTTTATTTTCTCCATGGTCAACCAATTCCCCTGGTTCAGTCTTTTCAAGACCTTGGCATATTATTCGACTGTGAGCTTAATTTCCGTTCACATATCGATAAGATGATCCTCAAAGCCAACTCATCACTTGGCTTTATTAAACGGTGGTCCAAGGAATTTTCCAACCCGTATGTAACCAGATCTCTCTATATTACCTTTGTTCGCCCCCTGCTTGAGTATGCCAGTCAAGCTTGGTCCCCCTTTCACCGGGTTCATGTTTCCCGAATCGAGGGTATTCAACGTCGATTCCTCCGATTTTCCCTCCATGGCCTGCCATGGAACGACCCTTTAATCTTACCTCCCTATCAAGACCGCCTCAAACTTCTAAATATGAATTCGTTAGAAGAACGTAGGAATATTGCTGACGTTCTTTTCATTCATCGTCTTCTCTCAGGTTCCATCGACTGTGCATCCATTTTGAACTCCATTTCCTTCAATACCAACCCCCGCAATCTACGTTGTCCTCGTCTCTTCTATCTACCGGTCCACCGCACCTCTTATGGCTCCAACGAACCTATTTCCCGAATGCTCCGAAAGGTCAACTCGAACCTCTCCCTTTTTCATTTCCACCTGAGCACTCCTCGTCTCAAACAAGATCTCCTCCATCACTTCCTTGGTCACTAGCTCTTAAGTCTTTCTGTTAGTTTTTAAGTTAGATTAAGCTTGTATTAAGCCAATAAATGGGGGCCTCAGCCCCCACCAAAATTAAATTAAAAATTAAAATTAAGAGGAGAAGTGCTCAGGTGGAAATGAAAAAGGGAGAGGTTTGAGTTGACCTTTCGGAGCATTCGGGAGATAGGTTCGTTGGAGCCATAAGAGGTGCGGTGGACCGGTAGATAGAAGAGACGAAGACAACGTAGATTGCGGGGGTTGGTATTGAAGGAAATGGAGTTCAAAATGGATGCACAGTCGATGGAACCTGAGAGAAGACGATGAATGAAAAGAACGTCAGCAATATTCCTACGTTCTTCTAACGAATTCATATTTAGAAGTTTGAGGCGGTCTTGATAGGGAGGTAAGATTAAAGGGTCGTTCCATGGCAGGCCATGGAGGGAAAATCGGAGGAATCGACGTTGAATACCCTCGATTCGGGAAACATGAACCCGGTGAAAGGGGGACCAAGCTTGACTGGCATACTCAAGCAGGGGGCGAACAAAGGTAATATAGAGAGATCTGGTTACATACGGGTTGGAAAATTCCTTATACCACCGTTTAATAAAGCCAAGTGATAAGTTGGCTTTGAGGATCATCTTATCGATATGCGAACGGAAATTAAGCTCACTGTCGAATAATATGCCAAGGTCTTGGAAAGACTGAACCAGGGGAATTGGTTGACCATATAGAAAATAAAGTCGGGGAGGAGACGGGTTGCATTTACATGAGAAGGTTATAGATTGACATTTGGCTATATTAAGTTCTAGGCAGTTTTTGAGGCACCAGATTGAAAACCGATCAAGATCTTCTTGAAGGGCAGAGTCCTGGGGAGAGGAAATAGATTTAAAAAATTTTGTGTCGTCAGCGTAAAGGGAGAGGGAGGAGAGCTTAATGACACTCTCAACATCGTTGATAGTAAGAATGAAGAGAAGAGGGCCAAGATGACTGCCTTGTGGAACTCCAGATGAGGCCAGGAATGGAACAGAAAGGGCGGATCTAAACCGAACACTATAATATCGGTTTACCAGGTAAGAAGAAATCCATTTTAAAAAGAGAGGCTCAAAGCCGAGAGCAGACAGTTTGAAAAGGATCAATTTATGAGATATCTTATCAAATGCTTTAGTGAAATCTGTTGCGATAACATCGATTTCTTTACAATTTTCTAAGGCTGAGAGTGCAAAAGACACAAATTCAACTAGATTTGTGGTAGTTGATCTACCTTTTAGAGAACCATGTTGTCGGGGTGAAATAAAAGGCTTGCATTTGAAGCTTAACGCTTCGTATAAAATGCTTTCAAAGAGTTGGGTATATGAGAGAGTTTAGCAATGGGACGATAATTGGTAACTTCATGTTTAGATCCCTTTTTGTGAATCGGGATTATAAAAGAGGTCTTCCAAATCTGGGGAAATTCACCCTGTGTAAGCGATAGACGAAAAAGGTAGGAAAGGGGTAGAGACAGGTTGGAAGAGCATTCCTTAAGAAACATGGCGGGGACTCCGTCTGGGCCAGGTACAAATTCATCCTTAAAATTTTGTAACTTTTCTTCAATAACTGCAGGATCGAAATTTTGAGTGAGAAAGGGACCAATAGAGAAATTTGGTAGATCATTGAAGTAAGAGGGATCTGGTACGAAGGAGTTGTTGGCAAATGATTGCTTGAAAAATGTGGCAAAAAAGTTGGCGATGGTAGGAGGATCACATGAAGTTTTGGTTTCGAAAGCGAGGGAGGAAGGATAACCATCAGTCTTACTTTTGCAATTGACAAATTGAAAAAAGGACTTGGGGTCATTTATGAGATTGGTTTGCGCACTATTCAGGTAGCGCTGATAGAGAGAGTTATAGAGTTCAATGAAATGAAGATACGAGTATGTACCTAGTCAATTTGAATAGTCGGAAGAAGAGTGGGTGCGAAGGAATACCGACCATAACTTGTTTCTTTTGTTTCGTAGAGAGCGAAGTTTACGATTATACCAAGGAGGGGATGTATGGCGGCAGTAAGGCACATGAAGGGAGATGGATTTGAATATTTCTCTGTAAAAAATGGAGAGGACATCAACCAGAGATAGATTGGTAAACTCAAAAGAAGCACTGCTTAGATAGGTATTAATTTTACGGAAATTAGCTTTGTGAAAATTGTAAGAAAATAGAACTGCGGGGGGAGGCGACTGAAGGGGAGAGTTGTGGAAAAATGAGAGAAGAAGTGGAGGATGAAAGTTATCAATAGCTGAAAGTGATAGGGGACAACACGATACTGAGGAGTTGATGGGATCAATTGTGAATATAAGGTCTAATTGCTTTTCCATATAGTTGGAAACGCCACTGACTTGGCATAGACTAGAGTCTGTTAGCCGATCTAAGGATAGGCATTCCTTAGTACAAAGCTCATCGACTGGAGTGATTCCATTTTATCTTTTCATCGGCTATGATTGAAAGAGCATTGAATTATTATTTTTTTTTTTTTTAAAGAACTTAACACTCAAGTGGGTATGAATACACTTATAATGCCTCAGCATGTGTTAAGTTTTTTGGAAAATGGGATAGAGAGAGAGAAAGAAAGATGTTTTGGCTCAATGGTTATGTCGCTCCATGGGTGGCATCCAACATTTAATGTGGAGACTAAATTCTTAGTGGAAGTTGGCTTGATGTTGATTTCTAGTCAACTACTCGTCTTACTTGATTTTCGTTAACTGAAAAAATGGATGATTTGTCTTTCGGGCGAGGCTGGGATTCGAACACCGAACCTTCCGATTTGGAAGCCAGTCCACTACCACTTGAGCCAAGGCCACCCACCGTGTTATTTCGTTATTGTATCTAGGCGAGCAGATTTCCGGAAAAGGTCTAGATTAGCGATGTAGCGGTAAATATGTAAGCGAGAATTGGATGTTTAGCAATATAACGAATTTAAGACGATTCTTTGATTAAAGATAAAGGTGAGAGATCTAGTGCTAATCGAAAACAAGCCCTCTTCTGGTTAGCGGAACAAAACGAAGCGCATATGTGTACATTATGAAACTGAATACAGGCATTAGACAAAAGGTTTCAGGGAGAACTTCCGGAAAATGACAACACAAGCTTCTATGTAAGAAACAGCCTGTGCCTGATCGTTTACTATGAAAGCATTTGCAAAATGTGGTTAAGATCTATCATTAATAATAAGCTAAAAATTGAATTCGCAAAAAGTGTAAATTTATGATTGTAAACTCTGATCGTAAAATTCCTTAATTTGGTGTAAATATTCTTACTTGTGTTAACAATTTGGCGGGCGATGGAGTTCTAATAAAACTGGAAATGTACACATTGACGAAAGTAGCCATCAAAAATTGACAGTCGAAGCGATCCATTATTCCACCATGCCCAGGTATCATATCTCCAAAGTCCTATATCAAAATCAGATTTCAATTCATGTTTTTTTTTTTTTTTAATTTGACAATAAGAAACAAAAATATACCTTGATCTTAAAAGCTCTCTTAAATCCTGAAGCAAAGAATCCTCCAAATGGCCCAATGACTGAGCTGAACAAGCTCAATGACAATGAATGGAAAACAAATGGATATATTGAAATAGATTTTCCAAGCCCAAACTATAAAAAGGAGTAATGCACATTCATTAAATAAGATAAAGTTACATTTGGTTTCATCAATCAACTTACCACAGATAAACTGTACTCCTGTTTTGTGAAGAGATAACTTGGCTCACATTCCATTGTCATGCGTCCAAGTGATTCAGAGAAAACAATGGGACAAATGAAGTATTGATAGTGACAAAGGAGGAATGAGATAAGACAGCCAAAAACCAACGTAGATAGTCCTCCTCCAATGAAACCCTCCCATGTTTTCTTTGGGCTTAATTGAATCAATGGTGTTTTGCCAAAGAAGAATCCAAACATGTATGCCATGACATCGTTGCATACAATCATCGAAACGGGTACAATGAACCATATAAGACCTGTTAAAAACAGTAATTACAACAATTAGCATATTCTCCGCCACTTGATATTACCTTCAAAAATATTTTGAATAATAAGATAACTTTGCGTGACAACAATCAACAAAGAGACATGAGTCCAAGCGAACAAACTGAACTGTTTCATGTAGTATTTCTTTACCAGAGACAGGACGAACCACACAAAACCAATACAGTACAGTGCAAATGATAAAAATCGGTGATAGGTGACCAAGAACTTTAGGTATTCCTGAAATGGAAATGTTATTACTTAGATATATGCACGAAAAGAAAATTATATGTACTTACAACTCGGTTGATTACGACACCGAAATAATCGACCAGATTTTCTCCGTAAAAGAAGTAGTTCGACGTGAGCAAGAAGTACCAAGACAAACTGCGGAACCATGGCAGACCATGAATTCTGTATACTTGATAGCCAATCGAAATGATTTCTTGGAAACATTTCACTTGTACAAGAAGGGTCTACAAGAAAAAGAAGACAATTTATATAAAAAAGTGCGATAGGTTAGTTTTAAGTAGTTGAGTTAAGATGGAAGGTTATAATTATAGAATAGCCCTAATGTGGGAGTAATTGTTTCTCACGTTAGATAGTTCGATTCAGAGCCCAACAGTTAGAAGAAAGAAGCTGCGATGCTGACAAAGTAAAAATCTTCACATTGAACTCTTTATCATATTAAGAGCGTTACGAAATATGCGAGTATCAAACTATGAGTACTTATTGCGAATAATACGAGACTTCTTTAAAGGCAGAATTCTATTTTCCGATACGAGTACCCAAGGAAATACAAAATAACAGGTTTTCCTCAGGGTTCATGTCTATAGGTACCTCTGCAGTGGTCACAAACCAGCTTCTCGCTTTCTCGCTTTCCAGTCACTGGTTTACGCTGGTCAGAAATAAAGCCGGCCATGAATGGGAGCGTTCCTAGTGAACCCGCCTCCTGCTTTAACAAGCTGTTACCAACTTTTACCAGAATGAAATTTTAATTCTTGTTAACGCCAGTATCCACCTTTCAAGCCTGTTCTTCCAATTTTTAGTTTATTCTGTGAAAGTTGGCATGATTAAATGTACTTACACACATACTTCCTTGCGGGGGGTTCTTTTTTGTTGTTTGCAGAGATGAATGTACAGAAATTTCAATTCCCAAAGTGTTTTTGAAAAAATTAATTTGGGACAAGCAGCTAAAAGATCATTCTAATCGGAATGCTGTAGGAAGAAATGGATGTACGAGGCAAGTTATGATGATTATCTTTATTATTGCGATTTAATTAACACAGAATTAATATTAAACAATTCTTCACAAAATTAGTACGGCATTTAATGAAAACTCAAAGGATATTCTTCAAAGTACTCAGCAAAAGTAGTTCTGACATTTCAGTAGAATGTCTTTCTCTTTATTCCCGAATGACATCGCGACATCGTGCAGGTGAAACCTTCTTTATCAATCACAGTATTGTGGAAAACACAAATGCACTTAACAATTGTTTCTGTCACGTAATAAGCGGTCTTTGAACTTTTGATTAACCTCAGATAGTTGTCCCCGTCTGTATGGTTTCATGAGTTATCATGACAGGAATAACGTCGGGAGTTTCTACAAGGCTATGTGCAAAGAATTCAGGTTCAGGAAACTTTATAGTTCCATCATCAATAAACTTGTACAGATCTAAATCTTATGACGTTCCACCGTAACTCTGTTTTTCATATCCTCCCTCGTCAAATGTGATGAACCTTTAGTTAGCATCGACAAGGGCTTGAAGTACCACCGAAAAATACTGCCTGTAATTATGAAACATTGAACCAGTGTTAGCCGGACACTTTTTTGGTAAATTTGAGACGCCCGAAAAAAGCATCGCACGTTGCACGCAAGTGGTCTGCGGTATTTTGGCCCATTCCCGCGAAGCGCTGTTTGAGGTGGTCCAAACTTTGGTATTTTTTAGTGCCAACCTTCGGCTTCAAAATACCCCAGACAGAGAAATCCAACGGATTTGCATCCGGAGAATTTGCAATCCATTGTATCGAAGAAATGAAGTGTGGAACATTGTTTTTTAATCAATCTTGGTTGACGCGCGCTTTGTGAGAAGGTGCCGAGTCTTGTTGAAATGTCCACGGTCTCCGACCGAAATGATTGTTTGCCCAAGGCTTCAATACTGCCTCTAAGACAGTTTCACGGTATACGATCGCATTAATTTTGACGCCACGGTCCGAAAATACGAGCGGAGAGCGGAGAGCGACCATCGGTGGTTATGGCGGCCCAAACCATCACCATTGGTGCTGCATGCTTTCTGGTGGCCGTCCGAAGGTGTAAATTTTCGAAGTACCTCTCTGGCAAGTAAACTCGGTCATTTTGTTTGTTGACATATTGCTCGATAACAAATGGCAACTCATCGAAAAAAACCAAATTCGGCAATTCATCACTTTCGTGAAAGCATAGCAATTCCTTCGCTCTTTCGACTCTAACTTTTTTCTATTGCGGTGTAAGATCGTGTGCTTTTTGGAACTTCAATGGCTTAAACCCAAGCTCATTTTTTAGTATGTATTGCATCCGTTCCAACGATATGTTGAGCTCACGAGCCATTTTTCTTCCACTTCGACGCGGATTTCGCTCAATTCGAGCCTTCACTTTCCGAACCATTTCTGCCGATGTTGCTGTTTTTTTATGACCACCTCCATGGCGTTTCGCAACGCTGCCAGTATCACGGTAACGAGCTATGGTTCGAGACACAAATGATTTATTCAAGTTGAGGTGCTGGAGGGCTCTAACGATAGCTACTTGTGGTTTTCCAGCCAAATATAAAGCAATCACACTATCACGTTTGAATTTCATCGCGGATAAATATCTTTCAACACAACTGAGACGAAAATCGTTTAAAAGGCTTGTAAATAATAAAATTATCTGTCATGTGTCAGAATTTGAGCTCACTGTCATGAACGGTTTGGAAGTTATAGCAATCTGAAGTTGGTTGCAGTTCGAGTTATTCAGGGTGTAGTATGTGATGCATCTTATTGATTTACTGAATTTGCAGTGGGATGCAATGTAACTATAGTTAGCACACAGTTTTCACACCTTGATATACATAAAGGGATCATCGTTGTAGCCAAGATACGGATACAGATAGCCATAACAGCCCAAAAGCACCGAACCATTGTGAGGGACATCTAACGACTACAAGTGCAAGAGACCGGCAGTGCCTTTTCCGATCGGGTTTCCTTTATTCTCTCGAAGAATCCGATGCCTTTGGCATTGAACATAGAAGAATGGCAACATCTCCAAAACGCAATTAGAAAAGCCGCTTCAGATACACTGGGTTTCAATCCGCCCCAACAATGAAGCCACTGGTTCGATGACGAATTAAGGGAGGCAGATATAGAAAAACAGCGAAACTGCAGAAAAGAACAAGAGGTGTTCGTGAGCTCTACGAGAAGAAAATAAGGGAAGAACACAGGGTCCCCTCAAAAGAAAGAGCACAAAAAGCTTTCGATCGAGGTTTTAGAGAGATGCTATCAAAAGAATGAAGTTCGGAAGTTTTACCAAAAAATACAACCAACATGGCAACGTTGTAAAGACCGAACAGAAATCTGCAAGGATTGAGAGGAAAACCTCATTATTTCTGCAGACTTGTAAACGGTGATGGCGAAGTCATCAGACAACTCATTTAAATGCAGCTGCAAGTTGAAACGCAATATGGTTAAAAGGTGGAACCCTCAACTTGAACAAATGCATAAAATGATGAGAAAATTGTTTAACAAATCCAAACACACTGGTAATTGGAACCCATACATGTCTGCTTTAACCAACTTCAATAAATAATTGAGAAAGCCCAACAGAGCCTCCTGGAGAAGGAATTGTGAGAACATGGAAAAACTTCCAGAAATCTCGCGTTTCCAAAATGTTATCCCAAAGGGCTCTTCAAATAGCTTAGGTCTGTTACAAAAAGAAGATGGTACTTTCACAGCTAGACGAGAGGAAATTCTAAAAATGCTACTCATGGATCATTTCCTAGACTCGACCCTTTTAAACAACACACATAATGTCCATCCTACAACAATAGAATTAACATCCTATTTGGAATGTTCAGCATAGATAAAGTTAAATGGGCCTTAAACTCATTTAAACTATATAAGGCACCTGAATCAGACAGAATCTTCCCAGCGCTGATTCAAAAAGGTCTGGTCCAGATTCTTCCCACTCTAACCGCCTTATTTAGGTATAGCTTCAACTTGGGATACATCCCACAAGCCTGGAGTTAGGTGGTGAACTACCTAAATTTTATCGATCGGAAGTCTTACATCATTTTTTCTGAAAAAAAAAATGGAAGGCTTATCGATTTACACATCAGAGACCTTGTCAATAAAAATTCACCTGTGCACCCTAACCAATATGCATACAGGAAAGACGGATATACGGAAGACGCTCTATTAAATCTGGTAGCACAAGTTAAAGAGACCGACAAGAGGAGATTATAATAGGTTCCTTCCTAAATATTGAAAGTGCCGTTGATAATACCGGATATGAATTCATTTCGGAAGGCATGTCCAAAAAGGGTTCGAGCGATGCTCGTAAACTGGAAAATCTCCACATCTTCTGGTGAGACTAAAATCTCTGTCTCACCCATTAAAGTTTGTTCACAAGGAGGTGTTCTCTCACCGCTCTTGTGGTTACAGGTCATTTATGACATACTAGTAAAACTTAGTTATCTGGGCTATTAAACAAGCCGACGGGTAAATACCCTAAAGACGTTTGCTGTAAGATGCAGACTGCTCTAAAGATAGTAAATAACTGGTATGTTGGAGAAAATCTCTCAATCAACCCCAGTAAAGCTATACTTGTACCCTTCACTAGTAAAATAAATCTGAGCCTTGACTCACTCGGTATAGTAATTATTTACTCCAACGAAGTAAAATATCTTAAAATGGTTCTCGATAAAAAAAACTAAATTGGAGTTCATATATTAATAATAAAATTACCAAAACGACTAAAGCCATGTGGGCTCACCGTTGTATGTATGGCAAGACCTGGAGCTAACCCCAAACGTCACCCATTGGATATATACAATGATTGTTGAACTATTTGTATATCATAGTGAATTAATTAGAATAGTCAATCATAGATGGAGCAACGACTTTCCGCATTATCACTTATTGTTCTCTCTCTTTCACATTTTCTCTCTATTAACTACATATTATTTTTTTTTCTTTCTTTTGTAACCTGTCAATGAGGGAAGAAGTCCCAGTAAAGAGACATATTGAATTTATATTTTCTGAAACACTGTCTAATTTTTTCTTATGAAATAACACGATCAAGGTAAATATCCAGCACACCAGCGTCTAAATAATTAGTATAACCAACAATGGTATGGTAAACCAAAACAAAAAAAAATCTGCTATACAAAAGCTAAAGCGGTGATGCACGCCTCGTCATCACCGGCGGAATGCACACACGTCCCATAGCAGCCTTCATTGGTTTAACGCCACTCCATTTCTTTAGAAGTTTCAATATAGTATACCACCTCAAACCATCAAGTGGTATACGGATGGATCAAATATGGACGGTGCTTGTATATTTGGAGCAGAATTTCGCAACCATTGAGAAAAAGTCCCAGTGTATTTCAAGCGGAAATACATGCCATTCTATTCTCATCCTCAATAAGGGAATGAAGACCACCCTCATCCATATACTTACGGACAGCCATTAAAGCATTAGGTTCTAATCTCATCGACTCCGAATCAGTCATGCATTGCTTCAATACACTACAAGACCTCTCCCATAAGAAAAATGTAATACTTTGGTGGGTGACTGGTCATATAAGTGTTGACGAAAGCCGTTCTATAATATCCCGAATTCAGCAATAAAGAGGTGGGACATCAAAATGTGTATATCCCATCGGGGAAAACATCCCAGGGCTTCGCTAGTCTAAAAAAGCCATCAAACCATTTCACAAAAAAATCAAAAGAAACCGTATAACTCAAAAGGGATGATATCAGAAGAGTGGTTATATTTCTAACCAGACACTGTCACTTTCGATATTACCTACACAAAATAGGTCTTATTCAGGAAGCTAAATGACGACTTTGCATGGAAGGCGGCGAAACTGCGGAACACATTTTATGTGTTTATGCATGACTCTAAGTGCCTTAAGGAAACGCACTTCCTCAGAGAAATTTTAAACCCTGGGTAGATTTTCAAAATCATCAAAAGAGTTGAACTTATCTTTTTTGGTATAAAAGGTCTTTTGAGTCGCAGTGCCACCACAATTGGCGGACCAGATACTTGAAACAAAGAAAAAAAACACCATAGATCATATTTTCACATTACCCCAGATCTTGGAAAAAACTCAAAGAGTTCCACATCGATACACACCACCTCTTCATAGATCTCAAAGCTGCATATGCCAGCACCTACAAAGACGAACTATACAGAGCCATGTTTAGTTTTAGCGTCCCTCACAATCTGATTCGATAATATAGGATGACGATAGAGAATGCACGCAACTTCGTCAAATTCGTTAATGACAAAACCGAGACCTTCAATGTGATTTTTTTCTATTATACATCGTTCTTGAAGCAATTGTTCGAAACTCGCAAGACTTTTCAGTCAGCGTACGCAGACGACATTGACATAATGAGAAGAACACCGCGAGTTATCAACGGGGCGTTTGCGACCACATGCGATTAGCAAAGGAAAAACAAAGTATATCTTGTCAACAAAGAAGGACACACAATATCGACCCTAAGGACAAAACTTCACGGTACGCAGCTACAACTTTGAGGTAGTAAGAGGTTTTATCTACTTCGTCTTCGTTATCAACTCCGACAACGACACCAACGCGGAACTCTCGCGAACAATTACTCTTGGTAATCGCCAGTCCTGCTTTACAACACAGAAGCTTGGATAATGACGAAAGCGGGTGAAAATGCTCTCGGGGGCTTCGAGAGCAAAGTTCTTCGGGTAATTTTCAGTCCTGTTTGCATCAATCGAGAATGAATGAACGTTCGAACTGTTCAGCGGCTGTACATTTATGCCGACCTCGTCAGAAAAGCTCGTATAAATCGGCTTAGATGACTAAGTCATCTTGAATGCATTGACAACCAGCGCCCCGGCATGGAAGGTTTTCAACTCCAAGCCAGAGGCACAACCTCACGCAAGAGTCCCCAAGGAGACCTCGGCCAACTTCGTGGGCTCAATTGAAAGCAGCTGGAAAAAGACCGTGGAAAAAGCTGAAGAGGCATGTCAGTTGAGGCTGTGGCCATCTAATATTATGTTATTAATATCTACAAAAGTATAAGTAACAAAAATCTGCAGTTATCGAACCGCCAATAACATCTAAGTCATCCTCTCCTCCACCACAACCCTCACCGGGATGCTACCTGCATCCACAATCTCACGATTCGGAATCTTATGGACACTTTCGGAACGGAACGAAAGAATAGAAAAGTTGAACAATTTCAATAAAGCTGAATCAGTTACCTTTTTAATAAGAGGTATGTATACATCTCGATGGCACCAGGCTAGCTAGATTTTTAAAATCAAAATTCAAAATTGATGCCAGCAACTGCCGCAAAACCTCCACCCACCACCTTCAAGGTAAGCATCTTGTTAGAATATGAATGGAGGTTCATCAACCCTGCTTCTGACGTCATCAATCTGAGTGAAATAACCATGAAAAGATTAAAATCGAATACAGGAATCAACTACCTTTACTACCTTTAAGTCCAGTATAAAGAAAACAGTGATTTAAAATCCACTAAACCTAGAAAACAGAACCATATTAATATTAAGTCTAACCCTATACCGATTCACATCTCTTTATTCCACTCAAACAAAAACGGCATACCCTAACTTTATTCGCTCCCATATTTTAAATCCCTCTCCATCTTCTACGCCAGACTCTCACCCTAATACCACACCACCTTCTTTTTTAGACCCCATACTTCCTCCAAAGGCAAGTTAGCCATGCACCTTACCGATTCAGGAGAGGATGGCCGGCATGTTCGCTCCTAACCCGGCGATCAATTCTATGCCGAAGCCTCCAAAATGTCTGTCCCTTTATTATCAAAACGTGCCCTACGACATTTTTGCCCTCACAGAAACCAATCTCACCCCTAATATTAGGAATAATAAATTATTTTCCCAAGACTTCGATTTACATTGTAACAATGGTATAGATAAAGAGGCGAATTTGTATGGCCGTGGTGTACTTATAGCTATACACTCTCGACTCGAGTCTAGACCTTTTAAAAAATTGTCCACTGCAATCTTTGAATTCGTTTGCGCTAGAATTCCTATTTGCAAGCGCAACCTATAATATCTGTTGTTGCTATATTCGCCCCTCTCAACCAATTCAAGGTTACCAGCTAGTTTTTGATGCAATCGATAGTATTTTTAATCCTGCTGATCCCAACGACGTTGCTATTTTATAGGTGATTTTAATCTACCTAAGCTTCTATGGGCCCAGACTGACCAGTCCTTCATTACTGCATCAAATCCCACATCTGATAAAGAAAATCTTTTCACCGACTGCCTTACTGACTCTGGTCTGTATCAATTAAGTGGTGTCACCAATAACATTGGCAGAAATTCGATCTTGTCTTCGCCACCGATCCAGATAACTGCGTCGTTTTAGAAAGTAGAGATCTTCTTTCTAAGTTGGATAGTTACCACACTCTCCTTTTTCACACCTCCTCAGTGTGGTCAATTTTAACTTTCTCTACGATAATCCTAACCGTACGGTTAACAATGCACTCGCTTCCTTTTATACCAAAATTTTCAAATGTCTCTGCCAATCTGTACCTTATTTACCCAACAAGAATCCCTCATCATCACCACCCTGGTATAATAAAGAGCTGCGATCTCTTCGTCACACTAGAAATAGACTCTGGTATACTTACTCAAAATCGCGTTCCGACGCAGATTTCTTCTACTACCAGTCTGCCCACATAAATTTCTCTGTACTTTGCCAAACCCTCTATCACAATTCACAACTATTTAAACCGAATGGACCAGTTTTTTTTAGCCAAGCGTTAGCCATCCATTCTCCAGAATCAGACCACTCTTACTTTTCCTACTTAAATAGCTGCCCACAAACAACTTACTCTACTAGTATAACATATATTAGAGCAAGTTAACAATAAAATAATAAACCTCAAAGATGATTATTCTGCTGAATCTTTCTTTAAAAATATGTGAAATGCACCTAGCCCAACCTTTTAGGCCGCAAAGACGATATTTCCAACTATCGACCAATTGCTAAGCTGTCCTGTATACCTAAGCTTTTCTAGAGCATTATTTATGACATAATGTTTTTCCATCGTAAATCTATTGTTTCCCAAAATCAGCATGAATTTCTCAAAGGTAGATCTACAACCACGTATCGTGCACTTTATGTGTACTAGAATCTGGAAATGAAGTTGACGAGATTGCAACCGATTTCAGCAAAGCCTTTGATAGAATTCCCCATGATATAATCCTTCTAAAATTAACGGCTCTTGGTTTCCAAATAATATAACATGGGTTCAATCCTATTTAAATGTTCGATTTAGGTCCATGGTTTCTGATTCAATTAAAGCCTCCCCTGGAGTCCCTCAAGGCAGCCACCTTGGTCCCTTATTATTTATTCTGACTATTAATGATATTGATTGCATCATTAAAAATTCATACAATACAAATACGTTTACGCAGATGATATGATATATGGTATATCATCTTCCTCAGACAGCCTACCGCTGCAGGAAGATCTAGACAGATTTTGTCAATATGTGTCAAGCTATAACTTATACCCGTAAGCGCCCTCTTACTTCACCTCGCTGCTATCTAATCTTTAATCCGCCTCTACTCTTAGTGAATGAGTCGTGATTTAGGTGTTATCTATGATAAGGAGCTCAATTTCCGTTCTCACATTGATAATGTGATAAAAAAAAAGCCAACTCTGCCCTTGGCTTCATCAAGCGTTGGTCTAGGGAGTTATTAGGTCTGTGACACTTTTCCGGCTCAATCTTCACAAAACGAATTACGGACACGTGTAGCCAATGTTTGGAATACTTCGTGAAGTTAATCATATTTTGCCTCTCTTCGACTACCACCTCAGCACACTCTCCCTCAAGGACATTCTTATTTCTACCTAAGCCACAGGTCCTAACTTTCTTTAATCCCTCCCACCCTTTAGTTTTAAGTGAAATTGTTAGTTTTAAGAATATGCTTGTAATAATCCTTAATAAGTCTGTCCGGAGTTGACCCGGGCCTCAAATCAAATCAGATCAAAAACTTTTCATACGTAAACATTTATGTCAGTATAAAAATTAAATTTACAATAAGGGTTATTGTTTTAAACTAGTGGAAATGCTACATTCCATTCAAGATGTAATGATGGATCTATGGGAGAAGAACTTAACAAACACCTATAAACTTAAATGAAAAATGACAAAAAGATGAAAACATTACCTTCTCGTAGGTACTCGTATGTATTTGAATGGAAGTGTTCGCATTTCTACGAATACGAGTATTGACGTAGATAAATATTGTTAAGGGTGACCAGATAAGAACGATAGGAAAAAAAATAAATAATACTATACAACGGTGTAAGATATAAAATTGATTTTGGCTACGTTCGTGACATTATGTGTGGAATAGCACATCATTCAAATGGCCGCCTCGGTTTTGCTGGCAGTGCTTCATGCGGTCGGTCCAATTTTTGATGACTCGGTCCAATGTGTACGACGTTATCCCGACAATAGCGTATCGAATGTTGGCTTTGAGCTCGCCCAAAGTGGTTGGCTTGTTAGCGTAGACTAAGGACTTGACGGAGCTGCAGAGAAAATAATGGAGTGGTGTCAAATGGCATGATCGCGGCGGCCAATTGATGAACGCTCGCCGTAAGATTACCCAGTCGCCAAATTTCTGCTTCATATCTTCGAGTGTTGCACCGCTTGTATGGCATGTAGCGCCATCTTGATGGAACCACTGCTCGAATATATCGATGTTATCGAGTTCTGACAATAGAAAACCGGTTAACATCGTTCTATACCTGAGATCATTGACGGTAACGATGTTTCCTTCTTGATTTCGAAAGAAATAAGGTCCGATGATGCCGCCATGCCATTAACCGCACCAAACATACAATCTTTGTGGATGCATTGATGCTTCACTGAACACTTGTGGATGTGCTCGCTCAAATAACGCCAATTTTGCTTGTTGACATAGATGCTGAGCCAAAAATGGGCTTCATCCGAGAAGATGATTTTTTGACCAAAATCCGGATCTCCAGCCAACATTTCCAGCGCCCAATTAGCGAAGTCACAGCGTTGTCTATGGTCGTCCGGCTTCAATTTTTGCATCAGCACAATCTTATACGAATGTACAGTTAGTCAAAAAATTATTCACACCCCCATAAAAAATTACATATTATTCAATATCTTTAAGAAAACAAATTCAATTTTTTTGAAAAAAATACATTTGTTTAGTAACTCAATAACAATCTTGATTTCAAAATTACAATAGTAATAAAGAAAAAAATATAATACTAAAAATAAAAAAATATTCACACCCCACATTTAATATTTAGTGTGCCCGCCTTTGGCCTGTATTACAGCACGACACCTTTTC
Organism: Volucella zonaria; assembly: GCA_963966105.1. NCBI lineage: Eukaryota > Metazoa > Arthropoda > Insecta > Diptera > Syrphidae > Volucella > Volucella zonaria. Next base: position 36,010,243 of record OZ014534.1, on the reverse strand, counting down.
GGCATAGATTCAACTAACTTATTTGTAATATCCGGCGCTATGTTTTTCCATTCATTTTCAATCACAGTTTTTAAACTGGCGATGTTTGAAAGCCTAGACTTTGCAACCTGTTTTTTCACAATAGCCCATAAGTGCTCAATCGGGTTGAGGTCTGGTGACTGAGAAGGCCAATCCAATACATTAATATTGTTGTCGGAAAACCATTTGGAAACGACTTTGGCGGTATGCTTTGGATCTCTGTCTTGCAGGAATACAAAGTTGTCATCAATTCCCAACAATTCAGCGCTTGAAAGCAAATTGTCTTGCAAAATCTGGAGATAATCTTCCTTTCTCATAATTCCTTCGATGAAATTTAGATTTCCACAGCCGCCCCAAAGACATGCAACCCCAAATCATTTGGTTTCCGAACTAAAATTTACGAATAAAGTATCATGGATACCATAATAAATGGGAGAAGATTCTTACTTCCACCATGTTTAACAGTGGGTCGTAAACGCTCTTTTTTAAAACTCTCTCCTTGCTTCCTCCAATCGCATGTTATACCGTCAGAGCCAAAAAGTGAAACTTTGCTTTCATCCGACCAAATAACTTTTTTCCAGTCCTCAGGAGACCAAAGCACCTTTTCTTTAGCCCATTCAAGTCTTCGTTGTTTATTCTTTTTGGAAATGAATGGCTTTCTAATTGTAACTTTCCCTTTTGTACCCTGCCGCATTTATGCGGTTTCTAATGGTTTGACTTGAAACTTTAACGTTAAATGCATCTTCAATGTCAACTGCGATTTTGTTTGCTGATATTCGTCGATCTTTCTTGACCTCTCTTAAAATGACTTCTTCAATTTTGGTCGTTGTTTTTCTTTTACGCCTCCTGCCACCGAGATTTTTAATTTTTCCAGTTTCCTTATACTTCTTCACAATAGATGCTATAGTATTTTTATTAATTTGAAGATGTTTGCTTATTTTTTTATATCCCAATCCCTTCTTATGAAAATCCACAATCTTTTGCCGAATATCACCGCAAATTTCCTTTCCTTTGACCATTTTTAATACTTTCAGACTTAAAACCGGCTTAAAATAAACTGATCACTACACGCTCTCTTTTAAAAATAAAAATAATAACCAGGCGACCCGAAAATTAAAATTTAGTGTATGGGGTGTGAATATTTTTTTGGCGTAAAAAAGGAAGGTCTTTCTTATTTTATATTGTATATTTAGTATTATAATTTTTTCTTTATTACTTTTACTTAAATCAAAATTGTAATTGAATTACTAAACAAATATATTTTTTTCAAACAAATTCAATTTGTTTTCTTAAAGATATTGAATAATTTGTAATTCTTTATGGGGGGTGTGAATAATTTTTTGACTAACTGTAGGCCCAAATTCAACTGCCGGATTTACTCTCTGGCGATACCCAATTCAGCTGATCGGCTCCGACCTTTCTGGGTCTTCTTCAAGACAGGCTGCTACGGCGGCTATGTTCTCTTCAATTCGCACCAATCTCTGTCTGGCTGGTGGTTTAAGATCCAAAAGAGTGTACACACGCTCAAACTTTTCCACGGCGCGAAGACTGACCTCAGAACGAAATTCACGTTGCGTATTTACAACCGAGCTGAAATTTCGATAATCGCACATTCGGCAAGCGTTACACTATGTATGATGAAATGGTCATTGGTAACTTTGACAGCTACTGAAACATAACAGTTGGGAAAACTATCATTGCTATCATTTGGCACCCGTTGGTATGACAGGAACGGGGTACACATTTAAGGAGAACAATTCTGTGAAACCTATTCCCATCTCGTTACCTAAATTCGAAGAAATACGAGTATACGAGTATTTCAAACGTAATAGTTCGTAATCGGTTTACTGTGTTTTATATAAAGAAAAAACACACATGCATAAATAATGAAAACACAGACGTGCTAATCCGACATGACCATTCTCTGTAAGTAACATTTTGTAAGCCGACTCCAGTTTGTAGGAAACTTTGTTAGCCCCAACCCCATTCGTGTCTCCCTTCGAGGCGAGGAACTATTAAATTGGCTTGCACATACTCGTAATTTCATTTTATCGATCGCGTGGTATTTATGTCACTCCGTAATACTGTCATTCCTTTGCACTTGCTGGTCTTCAGAAGGTGTATTCTTACATATGTTTTACATTGTCTACATATTCACCTATTACGTACTCTGTAAAGTATCTTATACTGCTCAGAGATTAATGTAGAAAGCACCTAGAGTACTATTGCATGGCATGATTTCATTTGCTTCACTAAGGTTTATGAATCAAAAGTCAATTGTTGTACCTATTAAATGGCGCATTGGTTTATGTGTAGTAACTTACTGTTATCATTAGAGCCAATGGTCCACCGTATATGATGAGGCCAAATCCGCAAATCATTATCCAAGTAAATATTCCACGAATGACCCAATTCTTCCATCTGAAAACCAAAAACAAGTGAGCGATTTAATGATATTGTAAGTACAAGTACGGGCATTCATACGTATCGGAAATAAAGCAATTTCATGGAGTGGATAGGAGCACTATTAAATTGTAGTGATAAGTAGGTAAAACATTTACTAGGTCTCGATTGCATAACTCAGTTAATTGATGGAATCCAAATTTAGCTGTTTATGTACATAATTAAATATTTACTTACTGACTAACCTGTGGCATGTACTTGTAACTTAACCCAGAAGACACTATGCATATTAAAGTGCCTACATATTTTATATGCCGAAAAGGTGAATTTTTTCAAGGAACTTCAACATTGAATACAACGTCTAGACAAGCCATTTCACATTATTATACTTGGACTCCATATGGAGTAAATTATAACAAGTTAATGGGTGGATTTTAAAAAGTGAGTACATAGCGTGTACATGTTTTCCTTATGATTTATTGTACATACGAGCACATACGAGTAAGTGGTTTTGTCGGTTTCACTGTTGGAGGATTTCACTCATAAAAAGTTGATAGTTTTATTTCTGAACGTCTGCCGTAATTCGTCTGGTTATAAACAAGTAGTTATTACCAAAAAGTAATCATACATAAATTATTCGAAAATTTCTAAAAATCATTTTAAGTAGTAATGAGGCTATAGGATTAGCTACACAAGAAATTCTGCAGCCTCCATTAATTTTCTTACTTCGACTTATTGGTCGCTCAATATTATGAACCTGTTGCATCGTAACTAACACCGCACATCAATCAAGGAAATCAGCTTCTTACAAGCCGCGTGTTTCCCGTCGGCATTTACCAATTTTCGAAAAGGCGACGAAAAACACATATCAGCTGACGTAGCTCCCAGCAAAATTGGACGCTCAGAAAAGACCACAAACAGCCGCAACACATTAGCTGTGGAGGCGGTAGCATGAGAAAACGTATAGAAAAAAAATTATATGCTTTCGGCAATTAGAACCGCCCAAGGAGTGAATTTTGCAGTGGCGCTTTGCACATAAGCGTGTATTGGTGATGTACGAGGGCGGGTCAATAAGACTTTGATTAAAACACAGATTTTTTGATAAAAAAATAATTTTATTTTTCAACGTAGTCTCCCTTGAGCTCTATACACTTTGTCCAACGCTTCTCCAATTTTTTTATCCCTTCCAAAAAAAATAATTTGTCGAGGTCCTCAAAATGACGAGATGACTTCATCATTGGAGTCAAATCTTTTTCCACCAAGCCATTTCTTCAGGTTTGGGAACAAGAAGTAGTCGCTCGGAGCCAAATCTGGAGAATAGGGTGGATGAGGGAGCAATTCATAGCCCAATTCATGGATTTTTGCCATGGCAACTGCACATGTGTGCACCCTTGCATTGTCTTGGTGGAAAAAAACTTTTTTCTTGGCCAAATGAGGTCGTTTTTTTTTCAAATCGTCATTGAATCGGTCCAATAAGTTGGCATAATATTCCCCATTGATTGTTCTTCCCTTTTGAAGGTAGTTAATGTGGATTATCCCGCGTGCATCCCAAAAAACAGTCGCCATAACTTTATTGGCTGACAAACCCACCTTGGCCTTCTTTGGCGCCGATTCACCCTTAGAAACCCACTGTTTTGACTGTTGTTTGTTCTCTGGTGTGTTGTGATGGATCCATGTTTCGTCCACGGTTACAAAACGGCGCAAAAACTCCTCCATATTGCGATTAAACAACGCCAAACCTTCCTGTGAAGTTGTTACACGATTGCGTTTGTGGTCGACTGTGAGCAAACGCGGCACCCATCTTGCGGAAAGCTTTCTCATGCCCAAGTGATCATTCAAAATTGAAACCACTGAGCCATGCGAGATCCCTACGGCTTCCACAATCTCTCGCACTTTCAATCTTCGGTCGGCCAACACCATATCGTGAATTTTTTCGATTGTTTCGGGTGTAGAGACCTCAACTGAGCGTCCAGGACGTTCGGCATCTTCAGTGCTTGTACGGCCACAACGAAATTCAGTAAACCACTTTTTTACCATTGAAATCGATGGTGCAGAGTCCCCATAGTATTTATCAAGCTTAGCCTTGGTCTCGGTAATGGTTTTTTTTCGCAAGAAATAATGCTTAATAAGCACACGAAATTCACTTTTTTCCATTTTCTCCTCAAATTAGTGAGTAGTCTGATAAAAATAGCTGTCAAACACAAACTAACTGACGCAGCAAGTTTAAATTTTGACAGAAGTCAACTGACAGATGCCTGTTGACAGGAGCAGTGTTGCTGTTTCAGTAAAGAGGTCAGAAATTCAAAAAGTCACGGACTTATTGACCCGCCCTCGTATGCACTCGCTAGTCAACGAAAAAGCAAATACGCTATGCGGTAGCAGCTAAGATGTGAACAATTTCCGCAAGGTCCGCAATGGGTTATTGACCAGAAGAATATGCCTTCAAGAATCAGCTGGAAAAGGAAGGTGTCGTTATGACAACTGCGGCGAATGGTTGGGCATTCCCAGTTAAACCAGCAGAGTGACCGTCCTGCAATTTATGTAAAATAAATAAAACTCTTAAAACCAATACTTGCGTTTTAATTTAACTTTTTTTTGAACTAGATTCTGTATTATTCGGCAATTAACTTAATCTTGAAAATATATATATATTTTTGCTAGCTTTCGTGCGAAACAGAACGAAACCCCACAGGGGGGTGGCCGTAGTGTAGTGGTACTAGCAATCGCTTCTCACTCGGAGGGTCAAGGTTTGGATCCTAGCCACGGCAAGTTTTCATTTGTGTAATTGGAACTTAGTCAGAAAAATCTGCGTGTGAAGGCATAACACTGACATGTAGATTTTGCTGTTGTAGGGTTTTCAAGCACAAAACAACCGTTAAAATTCACAACCAGAATCATTCCAAGTGAAAAAAATCTCTCCGTCCTATTCGGACTCCCACTTTCCTTTCTCCTCCTTCTATCTTTCCGCCCGCGCCCTGACAACAGTATAAGGGTATTCATAACCCCTTAGGCGCGCGTAAATTATAAAAAAAAAAAAAAAAATATCAATGTGGAACTGGTCTGTTATATGTATGTTGCTTTAAATGAAATCTCTATCCCTTTCAGAAAGGGTATAAGTTATAAGCTGTTAACGGTTAGTATCTGCAACTTGATGCAAACATAAGTCAAATAAGGACTGAAACGAATAAAATCTGTAAATTTTAATACGGGCTACGGGCTATACTTCCAATGCGTAAAATTTGCAATCCCATTTTGTACCCAAATTAACCTGTATATTCTCTAGTTTCAGTTTGCTTTTGATTTTAGTTCGGTGCGGTTTAAAATATTTATAAAATATGAGTCAAGAGGAACGCCGTAAAAAGATCATCGACAAATGGCTCGAAAATACTTCGCGTCCAAACCATTTCATCGCAAAAAATTTAAACATAGCACGCAGTACAGCGGATTCTGTTATTAAACGATATTTGGAGACGTTGACAGTTAAGCGAAAACAGAAAAGTGGAGCTAAAAGTGGAGCACATGATACAAATTTGAACAGGAAAATAGTGGGTACAATGGTACAAAGATCTAAAAAACGTAACGGTCTAATAAAAAAAATTTACATGAATTGTGAAAATATTTTTTTTTTTACTTTGAAGTTTCCAAATTTTATTCGTTTCAGTCCTTACTGCAAAAAAAGGTTATGGTGCCTTGAAGTCCGTTCATATTTAGGCAGACATGCGAAATTTCAGTGCGATACTGTCTTTAGTTTTGTTTTGACAGCTGATTGCTGTTGGCGTGTTTGTTACTTTAAATCAAATCTCTTTTAGAAAGATCTGTAACGGCTCCAGTTATAAGCTGTTAGCGCCTAGTACCTGCAACTTGATGCAACCATAAGTCAAATATGTTAGATGTAGAAAAAATATTCGTCGAACATTGTCACACCATCACGCTTCCCAAAAGGTAGAGTCGCCTGTGCCTAGCATGCCAAGATAATTAGTTAAACGTAGTAGTCGATTACTAAATTAACTGCAGTCGTTTCTGCTTCATATTTGAAGTCTATACACTAGCACTTGAGTCACAACGACCACAAGTGCGACTCCACAGTAAGTTGTACAAAACCACTTCTTTCATTTATTTCAAACCCGATGATGGGTTTGAGGGTTTAGCCCATGATTTGAATATAATGATGAGGGAGATCAACGCTCAGAGACATACAAACCGTTCTTTGACACCTAATCCTAGCGGCAGTGACGTAATTCAGTCTGACTGCACTTTAGGATATGTAGGTAAAAAATGGCTTTACGAATGCATCTTTTCACCATAATGCAACGCACTGACCAACAGGGAACATTTTTACAATTATCGTTACATTTTGGGGATTACACAGTCAGTTGCCACCACATACAACTGATTTGGAAATAGTTGCATATCGCTGCCGAGTGCACCATCCGGAACAGAAGCGAAATATTATTTTCACATCTTTTCGAATCGATTCTCAACCGGAATGAACTAGGAGCCGTCTAATACTTTTATTGGATTTGTCTAGAATTGTGACCATCTTCCAATTCCCCTTCTGGCCAATACCGTTATCAGTTCGTAATACTATACATTCTTGAGACCGGGAACGCTTGTTCCTCCTTACGACTTAGATCAATGCAACTCGAATTATTTCCCAATTTTTTCCATTCCCACGGAGTTTTTATTTAGAATTGAGCTAAAAACCTTTTTATCTTTGATCTCTTGTTCCCTAATTGTTGGCCGACTGAGGTAGTTCCTTAGCAGATTGCGTTGGGTAGTACATAATTCCATTCACTGCTTCTTTAAGCATCGATAAAACAGATTCAATACTTCTGCAGAAGTTTAGAACCGCACATCGCACAATGGGGCAAATGGACCTTAAAGCTGGCATCAATTCACAGGTGCACAACCAGAATCTTTAAAGTATTGTATATGTTACAATTTTCATTATAATGCCCCAATAGGTAAAAAAAAAAACAGGCGCATTTTTAAAAATTTATTATTTTGAAATTTTTCGCCAGAATAAGAAAAAAACTAACCATCGCTTTCATCATCATCATTATCTTTGCAATTACCATTGTCATTATTTTGCAGAATAGTGGGAGATTTTGATAAATTGAAGGCTTCTGCAGAAGATGTTGAAGTTTTTTTTTACCGGTAGCTTTCATTTACTTGTAATATATGGATCTGAACTTAACAAGAAACAGTTGAAGACATCAAGATTAGTTTTTTTCGCGTCTGCACTTACTCGTACGCGAGTAATATTCCCTATAGTTTTTAAAATTCTTGTTTCTTGCTTCTTGCGCTTCCTCACTCAATTGTCCGATAGGCAGCAAAGCAAAGGAGACTATTTCGGGATCGTGAATGAAATATTTATGCAATGTGGGTGACATGTTGTACCAGGGGTACTTAGATACAAAGTATCTGGTTGTTTCGTAAGAAAAAGTTCTGAACCGGTTGACATCAATTTCATGGCCACTTGACACAACTATCATAATTGTGTGCATTTTTTTAATCAATTCAATATCTAATTTTGTTATTTCAGCTGAAAGCTCGGTGGATTGAAAAAATCGTCTGGCCGTGTTGCCATCATTTGAATTGCCGAATCCCGGCTTAGGTGTATCAATGATCAGCCCGCATTTTTCTCTAAATTTCTTTAAATTCAAAATGCAACAATTATTTTCTCGTTTCCTCTAGCTTGTCACATTTTAATTGGTAATTTATGTGACAAATGAAGAAGGCACTCAAAGAAACGTATCCACCCATGTAAAACGGAGAGCCCGAACTCTACAATAAATGTTCTGGTTTTACAGGTGATTTAATCATTTCTTCAATCTGATTAAAGTTCTTAGAAACAGCGCCGCATAAGTAGCATTTTTGCGTCGATGAAGTATCTGTTAGCGCATTGCATATTTTGCCATAAACCATTGTAAAAATGAAGTTGTGACTCACTACAAATAATCTGTCATTCAACATTATTTTAGTACTTAGTAACTCTTTAATCTCGGCATTTACTCAGTTTTTTTCTGCTCTTAAAATATCTGCTGTCTCTTTAACATATTCAATTTTTAAGGGTCGACAGTATCTCGTAGAAGCTGGACGCGGGTTTTGCCATAAAATCTTAGCTCCGTAACTGAGACGGAGTGGAACAAGGCAAGTGATAAAAACTGCCGAATCAGAAGCTTGAAGCCCATGAAAGGCTTGCTTACAGGAGCTATGCCCCTAGCTGAATTTGTTTTGTCTTTTGACGTTTCGTTCGCACAGAAGATGACTTAAAAGAAGTAATTGGACGACCGCGTTTATTTTCAAATGCACTTAAAAATGAAATAGGTGTTTCCAGCCACGTTTTATTTTGCTTTAAAAACCGATCACTAGTTCTACTGGCTTTAAACGATCGCGACTTGTATCCAGATGCGTCCGGGAACGAATATGAACAGCAGAAAGTACTGTCATCAGCAAAGGAATAGATTGGATTAGAAATAGCAGACAAGGGATCGTCGATGAAAATTAAAGAGTATCGGGGACAGAACTGAGCCCTGCGGCACACCAGCATTTATTTTGTGAATATCAGATTTGAAACCGTCCAAGACAGCTTGAAGAAGAGAGTCGTCGATCCCAAAAGCACGCATTTTCGACAAAAGAGCCTGATGCCAAACACTGTCAAATGCCTCAGAAATATCAAGTGCAATTATTTTGTTTTCGCCAGATTGATGTACGCTTTGGTTCCACTTTTCGGTGAGACATGCCATCAGACCACCAGTGGAGCTGTTGCTACGAAAACCGTGCTGACGATCATTAATAAGTTTTCGTGTTTCGAGATATTTCATTAGCTGACGCTTTATCAGCATTTCCATGATCTTGGAAAGAAGGGACGTAAGTGCAATGGGCCTGTAGGGGGAGAGAGAGGAAGATTCGCCTTTTTTAGGGACGGGCTGGACAAATGCTGTTTTCCATCTGCTCGGAAAGAGTCCTAAAGAGTAGGATTGATGAAATAGCTTACGCAGTGGTTTTGTCAGCGAAGAAGAACACCTCTTCAGAAGGAGGGGAGATATACCATCTGCACCAGTGGATTTATGCATGTTGAAATCTTTAAGTACTCTTGCTACTACACGAGTGCGAAAGTGGATTCGTCCCATTGTAGATTCGACGCACTCAAGTGTAGGCGAGGACAAAGCTCAATCTGGGAGTGTTGAGCTGACCGCAAAGTGTGCAGCAAGCAGATAGGCCTTGTCCAAAGAGCTGACAGCTGGAATGTCATTGTAAATGAGCGTTGGGACCGAGGATGAGGCAGAATTTCTAATGTTTTTGACGAACGACCAAAAATTTGTACTGCCTTTGGGACATTGCAGTATTTTTTGTCTCAGGTTTTGGTCGTATTGAAATTTCACACGCTTGAGAAAGACGTTGCAGTCATTTCTGGCTCATTTAAACTTTTTTCGGTTTTCCTCTGTCGGGTTGGTCTTGTAGGACCGAAAAAACAATTCTCTAACCCTGACAGCCTCTTTACAGCTCGAGTCGTACCATGCCTTTTCTTTTGGTTTGATACTCTTCATCCGATGAGGGCTAAAGTTTCTCATTCCAAAGAGAATGGTGTCTGTGATCATATCAGCAGCGGCATCCACGTCGTTATCGAGGAAACATAACGACCAGTTAAAATTCCTAAAGAAACTGTTAAGACCGCTCCAGTTGGCTTTCTCGTATTGCCATACGGTTCTTTTAGGAATCTTTTCTCTAACTGTGTGGTCGGTGTACGAGAAATTAGCTGATATGACACAATGGTCCGACGAGCCTAGAGGGGAGAGCACAACGATGTACTTATTAGGGTGAGAAGTTAAAAACAAGTCCAGGGTGTTGGCGGTATGACTATCAACGTCTGGTATTCGCGTGGGCTCATTTACAAGCTGCGTTAGATTGTTTTCCGCAGCAAACATCTCAACACACCGTCCTTGGGGTGTTGTCTGTCCAGAATGTCGAAGCCACCGAGAATTGTGTATATTGAAATCGCCCGTAATAACGATTTCAGTATGAGAATACAGGGATACAATTCTTTGAATGGAGTCAGACAACACATCGAATTCGTTGTAAGTCGAATTGTTGTTCAGTTTGGGGCTTCTGTAAATAAAGCAGTAGTGGATAATTTGCTTACGGAGATGGAATTTTAACCACATCAAATGGAATTCCGGATTGGAACAGGGACTACATTGTGGTGGAATTTGGTAAGCTACATCACTAAGCACGTAAATGGCGAGACCGCGGTGAGAGAAGAATAATGGCACTAGTTCGTAGCTAGGTCGCTTCGGATCAGAGTGATCTGAAAGATGTGGACGGGAATCTACCTGTGTTTCACTAAGTGCCAAAACAGCTGGTCTATATTTACCGACGTGGACGTACGCAGAAAAGTAATTACTTTTTAGACCGCGTATATTGGCAATATTCACTCTGAATTCCCGAGTCATTATAAAGAAAGACAAACACAGAAAACACAAACACCGACGTTACTAAGCACAGCTGTGAAGTAAAGCAACATGGGAGTTTGGTCTATTAATTAATATCCATTTGCCTAGCGTGGCATTGTAGTTTCCATTTAACAGTGTTGTGGATTCATCTATGTAATTATCAGAGATAAGAACACTGATTGATATAAAACCTTTGATAGAATTTATTTCCAAGCCTACAACCGGAATGCAATATTTCTCATTAAAACGATTTTCGATGGGCTTCTGGAAATACATCTATGGATTTTTTAGCCGCTGTATAGAGATTCGGATTTTGGCTTCTTTGTTTTTTGGTTTTTTTTTCTTTTGAAGATCTCAAAAGTTGACATCCCCCGAGGAACCATTCTCAGCACTATCATAAAATGTACCATGAGTGTAAAGATTTGCTCGAATTACGACTATAATTTAAGTGGTAAAGTCATAAAATTATGATATTTCCTCATTAGGCCTGAGGGCTTGAATTGAATGCAATAAGCAAACTTTAATAAAATAAGCTATTAATTCTGCTTTATAGTATTTGAATAAAACGCGGTATTAATTCTGCTTTACAGTATCGCTAAGGCAAAGATCAATTCGCAGGCTAAAATGCTAATGGAATTTAATTGACTGCATAAACATAAGCTCAATTGAGCGGTTGGATTTAAATCAAAGCTGACACTTAATTCAACAAGTCGTTGACTTCAGTTCGGTTACTGTCAATTAGTAGATGGAGCGATACAATACGAGTATATATGTATATGTGATGAAGTCTGATTTAAAAATAAAAGACACGTGTAAATGCCAATTGCTTGTAAAAAACAAATCACAAAAAAAAAATGTACTGGTTTAATTAACAAAAGTAAAACGATTTAATTACATTCTTGGTATAAAATATTAAATGATTTGCCTGGCGGATTGAAGTCACAATGTTTATTGCTTAAACAAAAATTTCAAGTCACTTCTATCAACAAACATGAGAATGGAAAAATTTTATTTTTTTTATACGCGCGCTCAAGGGGTTTTGGTACCCTTAAAATGTTTATACACAGCGCCAGCGAAGGAAATTTAGGGAGGAAGAAAGGACAGGTACCGATGTACATTGTTTTTAAATAACGACCAGGAAACACAGAGATCGGCGAGGCATTCCATAAGCGAGCTGTACGGCTTAGGAAAGAATCACGATATTTTAGAGTACGTCCGAAAATGGGCTTGAGGGTATACTAATGAGCATTCATAACGAGACGGGTGTTACGGTTGAAAGTTTGAATGGGCAGAATGCTACTGGCGACTTCAATGGAGCACTGGTGGTGGGAATAGCGATAAGACAAAGTGAGACAGGAGACATTACGTCCGTGTTCGAGGGTGTCAATTAATTGACTGATATTAGAATCACCTATGAGTTTTATCCTATCTAGCAGGTGCAGAGATGTTTTAGGAGCATCTGACCAGATGTGGGCATTGTACTCCAATTTTGGGAGGATGAATGCCTTATATATTGTGGCCAGATCAGAGGGGGTAAAATATTTCTTACATCGCTTGAGGAAACCTAGACATTTCGCAGCATTTTTGACGACATCGAATACAAAGTCAGTTGTCACTGACACACATACCGAGAATGGAAAGTTTATCGGTTTCGACGATGCAAGTGCCATTCATGGATAATGACTGGGTATTCGAATTTCGCTTTAATTACAGCAGACAGCATTGAGTTTTGGAAGCATTAAATTCCACTCGGTTGATAGTTCCCCAATTGATTATGCTCTTAATATCGGAATTTAATGAGCTTAACATATGCTGCCGTTCCCGGTCTACAGCCGAAGAGCAGGGACATGAGTTCGGGAACGAATATGAAAAGCAGAGAGTACTTCATCAGCAAAGGAATATATTGGATTAGAAGTAGCAGACAAGAGATCATTAATGAAAATTAAAAAGAGTGTCGGGGACAGAACGGCGCCCTGGGGCACACCAGCATTTACTTTGTGAATATCAGACTTGAAACCGTCCAAGACAACTTCAATTGAACGTTCCGAAAGGTAATTTCTAATCCAGAGTCATCGATCCCGAAAGCACGCATTTTCGACAAAAGAGCCTCATGCCAAACTCTATCAAGTGCAACTATCTTGCTTTCGCCAGATTGGTTCCACTTTGGTTCCACTTTTCGGTGAGACATGCCATCATGTCATATGTGTATGTGATATCACGATTCGTGAGTTGTATAAGAGCTAAAGGATCGCTTTTTTGTAAAGATAATGCATAAAGCAATTTTAAAAAATTAATTTTATGCTAATTACTCGTACCTGTCCGGTAGATCTTTGAGTGCTGATCCCAGCACTTCAGGTGTTTTATCTGTTCCTTGGGGCAACGTCTTAGATAATTGCTCGACATACTTTTCTTCTGGTAATTTTTCTTCCTCCGAATCAAGCTGAAAAACATATAAGAAAAGTATAATAGTATTAGCAAATAATATTTAATTTTTATTATAGAATTAAAAATGATTTTAGTGGATAAAGCTGTTCTTGTTCCAACAGCTAAAGGCTTCGTTTTGGAAAGTCTGCTATTTTGCCACCAATGTCAAGTAAAAACTACGCTATTAATAAATATGTTATGATACATGCTTCAGCAAATTTAACTGAAACAGTCGGTCGACGTGAAACACCTTCTAGCTCAGTAATTAGATTAGTTCAGAAATGTTAGCTATTGGGACAAGTTAGTGATGTGAAGAACCGAAATGGTGCCCATTGGTTGATGTAGCTCGAAGTGTTTGTTGATCCCACGTCTATTTTAGAAATTGAGCATATCACAAATAACATTCCACCGAATTCAGCATTAAGATTTGGGTTAAATTGACGTCGTTACGTTGACAACTGTTACCACGATGTCACGATATCGAACCATGATCAACGAGTTTTTATGCCCGGACTCTGAAGGTATGGATGTGGGCGATGTTTATTTCTAACAAAGCGGCGCTGTGTGTCACACAATAGGCGAAATACTTGCTCTTTTGCGAAGGTTTCCTGGCGAAAGGATGATCAAATGTGGCTACCGAGATCATGCTATTTTATACCATCTGACTTCTTTTTTTGGAGTGGTATGAAAAAGAAAGCTTATGACAATGAATTAAAGCACTCGAAACTAATATCCGTGCTATTGACGAGTCGTAAATGTGCGAAAACGTGGTGAACAATTTTATCATAAGGGCTTAGACGGCAACAGACGTAATGAAGCCAATTTGACTGATATTGTTCATTAATAATGGTAAAGCCTTCTTCTATCGATTACAATAAAAACCAAATAAGTGAACAATCACACAAATTGTGGAGAATTATAGTTTTTTGGATACTGAGAAACATCGGTAAAATGTGTACTCCTTAAAAAATTTAGCTTTGGTGCCATTTTTGGCGGGGTTCAGTGATTACGTCTTATTTTTTCGAAGGTGATGAAGGAAAGGCCGTTGCCGCCGTATTGTGTTCGAAAACATTTTATGGATCGAATTGGTTGGAATGGACTTGAAGAATATTTGATTCCAATAAGATGGCGCTACATGCCATACAATAGATTGTTTGAATAAAAACATCGGAAATCTGGTCCTTGACCAGGCCACTGCAAGTGATCTAGCGCGTGATTTCTTTCTTTAGGATTTTCTGAAGAATTGAGTGTATGCCAATGCTCCCCCACCTAACGTTTGAATACACTAGAAATGTGCCAAAACATTTGAAACATCGTTTGATTTTCTGTAAAGCATCTACGGGCGCACACGTATTATTTTTTCATTTAAAATGCATACATGTTTCATGAATCACAGTTTATTTAATCAATGATTGCATTCCATCTTATAATTTTCACTCAATAATATGAGCAAATTTATGATGATGATTAACAGTGTTATCTGCGAAAATAGCTACGACACAATTCGGCAGTTAAAAGAAATCTGATGTATAGATTTTCTCGTATTGCCATACCATCTACGACGTCGCTGATTTGTTAACTGTATGTTGGATCGCCAGGACAAATTGTCATCGAATCGAGATCGAATTTGATCTTTTGCGATGAAGCCCATTTTTGGATGGACGGATACGTAAATATACAAAATTGTCGTTTCTGAGCACCGGAAATCACATACGAGATTCACGAAAAACCAATGCATGCCAAAAAAAGTTACTGTATAGTCGGATTATGGGTTAGCGGCATCATTGGCTGGTATTTTTTCGAAGCTGAACCTGGGGAGACAGTTACAGTGAATGGAGAAGGTTACTGCAACATGTTGACCGGCTATTTTTTTTTTTTTTTTCAAAAATTGAATGAATTGGGTCTGGATGGTGCTACCACGAATTTGAAGATCGCATTATTTCCGTTAGAGAAGTTAATTGGTCTCCAAGCTCATGCGATTTGACACCTTTAGACTTCTTCCTGTGGGGTTATTTGAAGAGTAAGGGGTGGCCGTGGCTCAAGTGGTAGTGGACTGGCTTCCAAATCGGAAGGTTCGGTGTTCGAATCCCAGCCTCGCCTGAAAGACATATCATCCATTTTTTCAGCTAACGAAAATCAAGCAAGACGAGAAATCAACATCAAGCCAACTTCCACTAAGAATTTAGTCTCCCCATTAAATATTGGATGCCACCCCTGGAGCAAAATAACCACTGAGCCCAAACATCTTTCTTTCTCTTTCTATCCCATTTTCCAAAAAACTTAACACATGCTGAGGCATTATAAGTGTATTCATACCCACTGGAGTGCTAAGTTCTTTACAAAAACAAAAAAAAAAAAACCCAAAAACCCATTGACAATTCAGGATCTCAAACATAACATCCAAACTGAAATTGCGGTCATTGACCCACCTATTGTTAAAAAAGTTATCGATAATTTTGACCTTCGAAAGGTCGCTTCCAACAGAAGCCGTGGTGATCACATGACCGATATTGCGTTCCATTCATAATTGCCATAGACCGGATTTTATTTATTAATCAATAAAATTCCACATTGATTTCACAATGAATGTGTGTTTAATTTAATGTAAACTTCTACACTAGCTGTTGGCTCACACTTTAATAATTCGGTATAGAACCAAGAAAGAGTATACCACAAATAGTTCCTGGAATTTATTCAGAAAATTGGAAATACAAGTTTATTCATCTAAATCTATATTGTCCCCTTCAAAGTAATCCCCATCGACTGCAACACACTTATGCCAGCGCTTGATCCAATCCTCGAAACATTTTTTATATTCGGTTTTCGGTATGTCCATCAGTGCTTCCTGCGATTTTTCCATTACTTCCTCTCGGCTGCTGAAACGCGTTCCCCGTACTGGTTTTTTAACTCGATTGAACATAAAGAAATCACAAAGAGCCAAATCAGGTGAATTCGGTTCGGTGGCTGTTGGATGCATTTGCATTTTTCGTCAAAAAATTACGAATAATGATGGCACTGTACGACGGTGCGTTATCATGATGCAAAATCCACGAGTTTTCTATCCACAATTCTGGTCTCCTTCGGCGAATTGCTTCACACAAACGTCTCATAACGCACAGATAATACTCTTTGTTTACTGTCTGGCCTTCTGGCAAAAATTCAGGATGCACTACACCCTTCTAATCCATGAAAACCGTAAGCATTGCCTACTTTTTTGACTGAAAACGACGTGGTTTTTTTGGTCTCGGTTCATTTGGTGAACGCCATTCACTTGCCTGATGTCTGGATTGCGTGTCGTACTCATAAACCCTCGTCTCGTCTCCAGTAATGATCCTTTTGATGAATGTGGGATCGGATTCAGCCTCGCAAATCATCTCTTTTGCGACGTCAACACGCTCTCCTTTTGCTGCTACACGACAGAAACTCAGATCATTAACCAAAATGTCTTGGGCGGATTCATAGGTAATGTTCAAGTCCTCCGCTATCTGTCTGATGGTTAATTTGCGGTTATTGACCAACATTTCTTTTACTTCATCAATGTTTTTGTCGGTTTTCGATGTCGATGGTCTGCCACAGCGTTCATTGACTCACGGTCACTTTTGAACCGCTCGTGCCACTGGTAAACGACCGTTTTCTTTAGAGAATCGTTGCCGAAACACTTTTCCAACATTTCCAAGGTTCGCGCACCATTGAATCCGTTTTTTACGCAAAATTTAATACTCGTACAAGTTCGTTGTTGCAAATTTAATTCCATTTCTAAAATTGTAAAAAATCGTCAATACACACAAGGAAATATATGTACTCTTGGCTACGTAACTTTTGCAAATGTCAAGCTATGACGCTAAGATTTAGAGGGAATGTCAACAACAGATTTACCAACTTAACGTAAAAAAAAACAGAACTCAAATCGGAACAATAGGAACGCCACACGGTGGTGTGGTGCGGGAACTTTTTGATCAAGGTGGTAGTTCCTAATTATTGTCCGGTAATGTTGGGCGTTGGCTATTGACCGTATCGTGAGCGCCGGCCTCATTACACGAGTGTAGGCCAACAGCTTTTGCAAAATTTTCCACATAATCGTACGTCTACGAGGTGCGCTCTATTCGACTGTAAGTACCCGCCGGTATTCACCATTACACCTAAAAAAGGCTTCTATGAACTGGTATGCCTAATATTTTCTGTCAAGTCTTGAGTGGTTAGGTCGCTTTACGATGTAAGATTATTACTTAGTAATTTCAATGTCTGTACCATTGGTAACGTAAAACATCACTTCCGGGAATAGACACACGCTGACCAATTTCGCAAGTATTGTAGATGGCAAATCGTCGTAGCAAATATGTGTACATTTCCGCTATCTTTGCCAGATCGATTATATTGCGATAGATGGGCGACTCCCATCCAGTATTCTAGCCGCCCGCACAGCCCAAGAAACTTGGAGCACTTGGTAGTTGTAGCCAAGGTACGGAAGCGACAATAAATACAGTGAAGAGGTTTGCTTCGAACCGTATGACTCCCGTCAGCTACAATAAATTGATCCTTTTCCGATCGCATGGGACGGCTTCTCTGATAATCTTAAAAATAAGTTTAAACATGAAAGTATCACGAGCGTATTCATTCTATTTACGCATTGTATGACTGAGAGCAGCAAACATTTTCCTTATATGCATGCAATGATTTGACTGGTGCGAAAGTAAAGGTTTAAGTCTTATTTTCCGACGCACCTCGTGACTACAGCCTAATAAAATCACCACATTTGTAAGCACAGGGCCGTAAAACATACATAAACTCGTACATAAACTTTTCCAAATTCGCACATCCTGTCCTTTATAGAGGCTTCAAAAAATTAGATCTGTAATGTGAATTCACTTTATTACCTATTAAAGCAAATATGGAAATTTATCAGCTGTGACGTACAGCTTTGTAGATACATACGTCAGCAAGTATAGCTGATCACAAGAATTCTGTCTATATATTCACGTCTTTACGTATCTCATATACGATGTGAGGTAATCGTATAAACACATTTGAAACGTAAGGTCGTTTGCATTTCATAATTTTGGTTATTGTATAATTTTATTGAATAATCGAAGAGAGAAAATAGTACGATAATGTTACTTGTGTTTATTTTAAGAGCACTCTTTTCGTACAACGATCTATTTTGGAATCCAATGAAGCTGTTTTCAGTTGTGGTTAAAATTAATATTTAGTTTTATTTTGAGTTTATTTACCTATAGCAGTTGTCTTTGAAATGACGCTCGATGGATTCTATTAATCAATTGAGTTGAACTCTACAACTGAGGGTTGTGACAGTTCGGTGTCGTCTATAATTATTTCTTCCACATTTTCTCTACAATTATTTTGAGTAAATAGTCAATACATGAATCTCAAGATCGTGAATGCTCCTACGCAAGAATCGAATTTACCGAGATGTATAGGATGAACAAGATAAAAGATTTTCGAAAATTTCTTTGCATGAGTCCTAGAACTAAAAAAGCGCTTACTACTCACGCTGTCCTCTTGGACACTTACCCGCACATGAATCAGCCATCCTCTCGCATCATCTCTAGCCTGGATTTATACGATCGCTGAAGTGTATCACCCTGGGGTTGGGGGCTAAATTTAAAAATTAGGCGATTAAGTACACCTTACTCTTTCATGAGGTTATATGCTGACAGCTTCAAGTACTAAAGGTCAGTGGTAGTGGTGTAAAAAACCAATTAAAGATGACGACTTAGATGTACTGGGTTTCTCTCGGCCATTACGGCAAAACACCTGTTTCAACTACAAATTTGAGAAGAAATAATCGTTGATAATCGCATTGTAGCGGTGTCTATCGACAGTAACTTGTGCTTCGGCCCCATCTTCTAGATTTTTTTGGATGCAGTCGCTTCTGGTGTATTACTTCAGGATTGTCCTCGATCCAAATATGGCAATTCTGCTTGTTTACGTAGCCGTTTATCCAAAAAAGAGCCTCATCATTAAATAAAATTGTACGGTTAAAAAGTGAGACAACTTCCAGTTGATTTAAATCCTAATCACTGAACACCCGGCGCAATAAATGATCAGGCTTTATTCTTGTACCAATTGGACGGACAAAGGCCAAGATGGCGCGAAAGATGTCGAATCGATTAAAATGGGGTCCTCTTCAATACAAGCTTCTTCCGACCGCATTGTTCTCGTTATTCTTGGTTTGTAAGTAACCAATAGCGTAAATTGGGTGCGAAATTTTTCAATAATTCGATAATCAAAACGTTCCCACCGTGTGGCGCTCCCATTGTTCCGATTTGAGTTCTGTTTTTTTTTTTTAAGTTGGTAAATCTGTTGTTGGCATTCCCTCTAAATCTTAGCGTCATAGCTTGACATTTGCAAAAGTTACGTAGCGTAGAGTACATCTATCTCTGTGTGTGTTAGCGATTTTTTACAATTTTAGAAATGGATTTAAATTTGCAACAACGAACTTGTACGAGTATTAAATTTTGCTTAAAAAACGGATTTAATGGTGCGCGAACCTTGGAAATGTTGGAAAACGATTCTCTAAAGAAAACGGTCGTTCACCAGTGGCACGAGCGGTTCAAAAGTGACCGTGAGTCAATGAACGCAGTGGCAGACCATCGACTACGAAAACCGACAAAAACACTGATGAAGTAAAAGAAATGTTGGTCAATAACCGCAAATTAACCATCAGACAGATAGCGGAGGACTTGAACATTGCCTATGGATCCGTCCAAGCCATTTTGGTTAATGATTTGGGTTTCCCCCCTCCTCACTTATCCGACACAAAGCCCTTACACACCAATCCTCTAATCCGCTAATTCCCAATGTTCCACCCAAGCCCCCGCACCAACGCGTATCTTTCAGCTTAACCCCAACCACCCGTATTATCCCTTCTCAATCTTCTACGTCACCGATCCAAGCTAACAACTCATTTCCTAACTTCGACCTACAAACTGGAGCTAAGTACCCTAATTTTATTAACTCCCATACCCTAAACCCAACAACTCATCCGTCGCCCAACTCCATATCCAACCACGAATCTCCACCTCCCTCCTCCACTGCCCCTGTTCTTGATCCTCTTTTTCCCCCCACAGTTAAACTAACCCAGCAAACCAATGGAACTACAGAAAGTCGCTATGCACTCTCTAGGCTTAGAGAGAGAAAGATATATGAAAACATTCGTCTCTTTCTCGCCTATCTACTCGGTCTGCTACGAAGGGAAGACCAAAACCAGCGTCATGGTATCCATCCAGTAGGAAGGCCTCCCTACCGACCCTATCAGTCTCAGGAACCTTTATGTCAGGTACCACGAGATTTTTAGCATGTCCCATCAGAAAGTAGCAGACGACCTTGCTGCATTCGGCCACTACGTTCACTCTAAACGAGTCTCACACCTACAGCGACTTACATCTCCACCCTACAACATCCCTCTTACATTTTACTACCAGAATGTAAGAGGTCTTCGCTCTAAAACCAATACTGTCCTACGTTAATCATATTCTCTTCCTTTTGATATTTAGGCCTTGACTGAAACCAATTTGATTCCCGACATAAAGAACCAGGAATTGTTCCCCCCTACTTTTAATGTTTTTCGCGACGACGATCCTACCCGCCCACATGATGATTCCCCTTCTCGAGGCGTCCTACTGGCGATCCACAACAGCCTTAACTCTTCTCCCATTACCATCTCTTCAGCCTCTAAAGTCGACTTTGTCGCTATAAAAATATCACTCCCCTTCAAGTCCCTTTACGTTTTATGTTAATACATCCTGCCAGCTCAACCTACCGAATCTTACCAACTTGTTGTCGATGCGATCGACCATTTATTTGACCTGTCTGACTCTGCTGACGATATCTTTATTTTCGGCGACTTTAATCTTCCTCAGCTACAGTGGACTCCATCAGAACATCAATCGATCTTCATCGCTTCAAATGCCAACTCAGCTAAGGAATGTCTCTTCTTAGATCGCTTAACAGACTCAAGTCTATGCCAAGTCAGTGGTGTATCCAACTATATGGGCAGGCAATTGGACCTTATTTTCACAACAGATTCAATCAACTCCTCAGTCCCACTTTGTCCCCTATCTCTCTCTACAATCGACAACTACCACCCCCCCCCCCCCCCTCCCTTCTACTTTCATTTTTTTCATAACTCTTCTTCCCAGTCCACTCCTCCCACAACTCTCTCATCCTACGACTTTCATAAAGCAAACTTTCACAAAATCAGTGACTATCTTAGCAGATCCCCCTTTAACTTTCACAACCTAAGTGTAAATGATGCCTTATCCATTTTTTATAAAGAAATATTTAATTCTTTTAGCCTTTACGCTCCGTTTTCCCGCCTTAATACATCATCTACTAGTCCTCCCTGGTATAACCGCAAGCTTCATTCCTTACGAAACAAGAGAAACAAGTTATGGGCTGTTTTCCTGCGTTTTCCTGGTGCTTATCTTCATTTCATCGAACTTTACGATTCCCTTTACCAGCGTTACCTTGCGCAAGTATGACCCTAAGTCCTTTTACCAATTTGTTAACTACAAAAGAAAGTCCGATGGTTACCCTCCTTCCCTCTCTTTCAACAACAAGTCATCAACCGATCCACTCACCATTGCCAACCTATTTGCCAGCTTCTTTAAACAATCCTTCACCAAACGACTCCTTTGTACCAGATCCATCCTATTTTTGTTACCTACTGAACTTCTCCAATGGCCCACTTCTCTCTCACATCTTGGACCCCTCCTATATCGAATATAAATTACACCAACTCAATGACGAATTTACACCCAGTCCACATGTCTTCGTCTCTTTCACTTGCCCTTTCTGATCTGTTTCGTCTAACCCTTTCACAAGGAGAATTTCCTCAGGTTTGGAAAACCTCCTTTATAACCCCAATCCACAAAAAGGGATCAAAGAACGAAATAACAAACTATCGTCCAATCGCTAAACTCTCCCATATACCCAAACTCCTCGAAAGTATTTTGTATGAAGCTCTAAGTTTCCAATGCAAATCACTTATTTCCCCTAGACAACATGGCTTCCTAAAGGGTAGGTCAACCACCACAAATCTCGTTGAATTCGTATCCTTTGCCATCTCTGCCCTAGAGAACGGCAACGAAGTCGATGTAGTTGCAACCGATTTTAGCAAAGCCTTCGTTAAAATCTCTCATCGATTAATACTCTTCAAATTGTCTGCCATCGGCTTTGAACCCATACGGTTAAAATGGATATCCTCTTACCTCGAAAACCGTTTTCACAGTGTTCGCTTTAGGTCAGCCCACTCCGCTCCATTTTTAACCACCTCTGGAGTTCCTCAAGGTAGCCATCTCGGTCCCCTTCTCTTTATATTAACCATAAATGATCTCGATAGGATCATCAAACACTCGTCCGTCTCCCTTTACGCCGACGATACCAATTTTTTCAAAACCATTTCCTCTCCCCATGACTCCTTCCTTCTTCAACAAGACCTTGATAGTTTTTCGATCTGGTGCCTCAAAAATTGTTTGGAACTTAATATCACCAAATGCCAATCCATCATCTTTTCACATAAGCGGCACAAATCTCCTCCCCGACTCTACCTTCTCCACAACCAACCTATCTCCTCCGTTGAATCTCTTCGCGATCTCGGCATTTTGTGTGATAGGGAGCTCAACTTACGTTTACATATGGATGGGATAATCCTTAAAGCCAACTTTGCACTAGGTTTTGTAAAACGATGATCCAAAGAATTCACCAACCCATACGTGACCAGGTCCCTCTATATTACCTTTGTTCGTCCCCTCCTAGAGTACGCCAGTCAAGTCTGGTCCCCATATCATCGCGTTCATATCTCGAAAATCGAAAGCATCCAGCGCCGTTTTCTTCGATTTGCTCTTCGAGGTTTGCGCTGAGATGATACTTTTACTCTGCCCCCCTATCAAACCCGTCTCAACCTTATTAACCTAAATACCCTTGAGGAACGCAGAGATGCAGCCGACTTTCTCTTCATTCATCGACTCCTTTCAGGTCACGTTGAATGCGCGTCCCTTCACAACTCTATTTTCCTCAACACTAACCCTCGTAATCTACGTACCCCTCGTCTCTTCTATCGCTTTCGCCCTCACCAAAATTAAATTAGCTAATGAACTGAATATGGAGGGCACGCCAAAGCCTGTAATTTTGGCATGGACAGCAGGTATGGCCAGAGAGGAATATGAATCGAAGCTGTTGAGTGTGAGAATATCAGGTACAGCAAAAAAAATTATCACCTGAGAAACGCACATACGGTTAAAGGGCTGCAACTGCCAATGCAATCGCTTGATCTTAATAACTTGCAGGATAAATTCAAGCACCTAAGATACTCGTACTTGCCAATTGAATCATATGCAAATATTTCTCCTATGAACCAGTAGCGAGTAAAACCCGCTATGGGCGTTACTCTCATTCTTCATCTTGACAACCTCCACATCAGCGAATCCCACCCGGCTAAAGATTTGGAACTCCAGAACCTGGTCCAGCAGTATGTTTTTAATGAAAATTTCTATATTTCAAACTTGAAAGACGTGCTGCTTTCACAAGAAGAACAGCGTTCTCTAGAATTATTGAAACAAATGACTCATACTCGTAGAAAGAATGGTCGTTTCATAACTGGTTTGCTGTGGAAATACAATGAAATTCATCTTTCCGACAGCTTTCAATTGGCAAAAAGACGTTCAGATAGCTTGCAAAAAAGAATGAATGGTGATCCGGTGTTGGCAGAAGCACTTCAAAAAAAAATAGACGAGTACGTTTTGAGAGGATATGCGAGAAAGTTAGAAGAAAAGCGTCAGGTTTGGTATCTCACAATTTTTCCTGTTCAAAACCCAAATAAACAAGTAAACTCAGAATAGTGTGGGACGCCGCTGCCAAAGTTAATGGCATTTCTTTAAATTCAATGCTTCTGAAAGGTCCAAATCAATTAGTTTCACTGACATCACTCATTTTTAGATTCAGACAACAACGAATTGCAATTTGTGCCGATATAATGGAAATGTATCACCATTTCCAAAGGTTTTTATGGCGTCGGCGAGATCAAAAGGAGTTAAACTGTTTCGTAATGAAAGTTATGACCTTTGGCGCTACGTGTTCGCCTGCTAATGCACAATATGTTAAGAATTTAAATGCTAAAGGGTTTGAGAAGGAATACACCAAGGTTGCAAAATCAACACGCGAAAATCATTATGTCGACGATCTAATGGACAGCGTCGACTCTGAAGCTGAAACAATGCCACCATTCGTTTCATCCACCAACAAGGAGGGTTCTTAATTTGGAATTGGATATCGAATTCAAGAGTAGTCATAAATGCTTTGCAACCCAGTTCAACTAAAGAAATTATATTTAACGCCAAATCAGAACCGGAATTTCTCTATTACGCATGTGGTGGTGTACAAGCTCGGATTATCTTACCTTCACGATCTTCTTCTCGGAGAACACCGTCCAACCAAGCGGGAAATATTAAGGATACTCATGACCATCTTTGATCGTCTAGGTCTTATGGCGAACTTTCGAATGTGCTGCAAGAAATTTGGCGCACTTGTATAGCCTGGGATGAAGAGGTTCAATACGCACAATTTGACAAATGGCTGAACTGGATTCGCTTTCTACCTCAAGTCAATAATCTCAAAACTCCAAGATGCTACGTCTCAAACAAAATGACTCGTCAACCAAGGAGGCAACTTCACGTGTTTGTAGATGCAAGCGAGAATGGGTTCACAGCAGCTGTGTACATAAGATCATCTGATGTTAAGCTCGTAGAGTGCACTTTAGTAGCGGCGAAGACTAGAACCGCACCTCTAAGAATTCTCTCTAATACCCGACTCGAACTGTCAGCTGCTGTTCTTGATGCCCGCTTAGCTAAAACAATAATTGATTCTCATACTGTTAACGCTTTTCTAACTGGAACCGCTTACTACGTTGGGCGACATTTACTCTGCGATTCGCGCACAATGCGCGATCAGTCCGCACACAGGCCGCACGAAGTAGCGCTATATTCACCCAAGATGAACTCAGAGGAGCTGAAAACGTATTATTTCGAGAAGCACAATATGAAAAATTTGCAGAAGACACAATTGCATTATTGTTGAAAGGCGCAGTTTCTAAGTCAAGCTCTCTTGCTTCGTTATGCCCATACATCGACGATCAGGGTGTCATCTGATCGAACGACAGAGTAGCAGAAGCCGATATATTTGGACAAAAGCGAGAAATTATTCTTCCGAAAGAGCATCCGACAACAAATTTGCAGGTTCAAAAATACCACCGTCGATACCATCATCGGAATCATGAAACCGTTGTCAATGAGCTGAGGCAACGCTTTATTATACCGAAACTCCGAGTCATGCCTCAAGCAATAAGAAAGTCATGTCAGGATTGTAAGAATTCGTCTGCACTCCCCAAAGCGATACTTATGAGCCAGCTGCCAGCCGCCTACGGCGTATACAATGTCTAACGACTCATGCATTCTCGCTTTACGAAACTTCATTGCCAGAAGAGGAAATTCACTTGAGTTTTTTAGCGATAATGGCACAAGCTTTCAAGGCGCTGACAGAGAACTGAAGGAAGCGTATAAAACTGATGATTCGATCAAGCTTATAGAAACCTTTACCACCAGTAATACCAAATGGACCTACATTCCAGCTGCATCACCGAACATGGGGGGAAGCTGGGAAAGACTGGGGAGGTCTATAAAAAATGTAAAATCATGTCAACTCGTAACACATCGGATGAACTATTGCGCGATATGCTGGTGGAGGTCGAAAATGTCATTAACTCCCGTCCATTGACATACATTCCTCTTAGAGATGAGAATGGTGATGCATCCACACCGAACCATTCCCTCCTAGGTTCTTCGTCGGGATCAAAAATTTAGCCGTTTCTGATGATAACACGGTCTTGTTGAGAAAAAAGTGGTTAACGGTCCAATATTATGCTGACTTATTTTGGAGAAGGTGGGTTAATGTATATCTCTCCACTATTACTCACCGAACCAAGTAGTTCTCAGCCGTTAAGGCAATCGAAATGGGCGATATTGTGTACATTGTTGATTCGAAAACTCCTCGAAATTGTTGGCCAAAGGGGGCGAATTATAAATACTCAAACTTCCAAGGATGGTCAAGAACGCAGTGCCTCTGTTTTAACCCCAACAGGTATTTATGAACGACCAGCGGCCGCAACTCCGCGTCGATTGGTAACTAGATTTGGATCCCTCGGACTATTATCTCTTCAAAAACCTCAAAAGATGGCTCATCAATAAAAAATTCAGCTCACGCGAGGAAATCATCGACGCCACGGAGGAGTATTTTGCAGACTTTCCGGAAAATTACTTTTCGAACGGGATCAAGAAGTTGGAAAATCGCTGGAATAAGTGTATCAAACTAAGAAGGGACTATATTGAATAATATAAAAAAACATTTACACAATTCCCAAGGTGGTCACTTTTCACTCCACCTAGTATTTTCTCGTATAATACGAGGGTTGTCTGAAAAGTTTCCGACCGCAACGTAAAGATAACGCCACTCGCCAATAAAAGGTAGTGAATACTAGTCGTGCATCTTTTGACAGTTGCTTACCGAAGTTTCAGTCATTTTGGATGCGCAGTTTTTAGTTGACAGTCGTTTGAGTGAGTCGGTGTGAGTGTTTTTTGTGAAAATGGAAAAAATTGAGTATCGAGCTGTTCTTAAATTCTTGTTTTTGAAAGGTAATACGCCTACGCAGATCAAAAATGAGTTGGACTCTGTGTATGGGGACTCTGTACGATCATTTACCACAGTGAAATTTTGGGCAGCTGAATTTAAACGTGGCCGTAAGAGCTTGGGAGATGATGAACGTTCAGGACCCCCCCCGTATTTCTTTTGTTTCTTCAATTTGGCCGACCAAGTCGCATTACATTGTAAGGTATACGTAAAATTAAGTAAGTAAACTAAAAGTAAGAACTGTAAATATAAGCATATACACTTGTTAACATTCATATTTACAGGATTTTGTAACGAACCACTTCCACTTGCTCAATTTGTTGTCAAAAATTAAGTCTGTTGTCGCACTTTCGCCAACAATTGGTGATTCCTTTGAATTCCTGTTCTACATCGAATTACAAGCAGTCACATACCATAGTACGTCCAATGGTGCAACAGTTGAGTTAGGGGTTGTTACTGTAGTCATTATCAACCCTGATGCTAATAAAAATCTTCTTGTATCATACGTATACCTAGTTTATTGACCTTGTATATTTATTGCTCCCCTATACCGATTTCAAATACCTGAGTTTTATGACACAAAAGACATTACGAGTAGTTGGAAATTTTTAATTACATAAACATAAACATTACGCACACTAAAACCACTCCTACCAGTTCACAAAACCACGAGTATTATAGTATATTTAAAATACCTACTTCCTCATCCAGACAGATTTTAGATTTGTTTATTTTCAATTGTATAAGTTTATTTTTTTTTGCAATACGTTGATTCTATTTAATTTTATTTTAATCTATGACTAACCTATGAGCTGATATATATTCGTTAATCCCGCCCAATGTTATTAGAACACGTCGCTTCTATGGGGCATAATCACGAATCGTTGCAAAATGGAACGCACTTGGAAACATACTATATAATGATGATACACGTATTTGTCGTCAGCGATTTGATTAATTAATTATTTATTTTTATTTTTACCGGCGCATTTAAGTGTACCGATAACATATCGTTACCGGGCGCTACAAGCACGCATGTCAATAAAAAAAAAAAAAATGAGGAGAATAGTGATTCATTTCTGGTTCGCGAAGTGTTTATTTGTTCAGCTTTTTTTTCCATTTGACCAAGACAAAGAGTATACTTAGGTGTATTTTTATTTAGAATTTATTTGTTTTTAAAATTTTTTCAGTGCCTTAAATTTATTTACCAGTATAATCGAATTTCGTATTTGGATGATACGAGGGGCGTTCAATATATTTTCGGTATCGATATGAAGGAAAATGCGAATTCAATTTAAATTGTTTTTATTTTTCAATATAACCTCCTCTAACATCAATGCATTTGTTACATCTTGAGATAAGCTTTTTTAAACCCCCAAAAAAATAAATTTCCTCCTCCTCCATTTATTGCCGACTTGAGTTCTTCATCATCCGAAAATCTTTTTCCTCGAAGACATTTTTTCAAATCCGGAAACAGGAAATAATCACTAGAGGCAAGGTCTGGACTATAGGGTGGGTGTTGGATTTCTTCGAAACCACAATCTCGCGCAGCAGCCTTGGAAACTCGCGCCGTGTGAACAGGAGCGTTGTCATGAAGAAGCAACACACCCGCTGCGAGTTTACCCCGTCTTTTCTTTTTAATTTCCTCCCGCAAATTATGCAAAGTGGAAGCGTAGGATGTGGCGTTGATGGTTTCACCATTTTTTTTGTACTCAATGAGCAAGATTCCCTTTGAGTCCCAAAAAACTGTGGCCATGAGCTTCTCGGCAGACGGACTGACTTTGAACTTCTTCGGGGGGTCTGTTCCTTTTTTATGCCACTGCATGGACTCTTGTTTGCTTTCAGGGTCATAGTGGTGGACCCATGTTTCGTCCCCAGTAACAATTCGATCCATAACACCGTCCGCGTTCTCACTACACATCTCCAAAAGCTCTCTACAGCATGCGATTCTCACTTTTTTCTGAGGCGCTGTGAGCATTCGTGGCACCCACCTTGCACTGACCTTTGAAAGGTTAAGATGGTCATGAAGAATGATGTGATGTGTGTACCAATTGAAAGCTTGGTGATCTCTGCCATCATTTTCACCTTTATTCGGGCATCCTCAAGAACAAGTTTTTCGACTTCTTTGATGCTTTCTCCCGTACAAGCAGTAGCCGGGGCGCCGGAGCGGGGGTCGTCTTCAATGCTCTTTCTGCCTCTCTTGAACTCACTTGACCACTTTTGCACAGTTGATAATGAAGGTGCGGAACCCTGGTAAACAGCCACCATCTCTTCATGAATAGTTTTTTGACTTTTTCCTTGCTTAGTGAGAAATTTAATTACAGCGCGATGCTCAATTTTCACCATCATCGTCTCAGTTGCCATTATGATTCTGTTTAACTAGAGATAAAACGCGAATTAATAATCACATTTATATGAAATTTTACATGAATGCACTAAAATAATAGTATTACTTGATAAATAATTTATATATACAACCACAGCTTCACCCCGATATCAAGAATATGTTGAACTCGTATTTAACCATAAATGGCCCTCATCGGAGACGCGTATAATGGTCACGCGGTTTTAACTCTTGCACAAGCTGGATCTTATAAGCCAAGATCTTTCCGTACAATCTTCGAATCGACTCATTCGGATTCTCCTCAACGCTGCGCTCCACAACGGCAATAACTTCTTCTGTTCGCACTGTTTGTCGTCTTTGGGGATGCGTATTATCCACTAGAGTGTACGTGGTGCGAAAACGATTCATCGTGTTCCGAATAACTTGTTCAGATGGATGATTATGTCGACCGTAAAATGGACGTAGCCAACGATAAATTTGGCAAACCGAACCATGGTTTTCAAAATAAGATTGCACAAATTTGCACAATTTGCACGCGTTGTTCTGGCGTTAATCTATTCATCGTAAAATGGCAAAACCTACTAACCACAAATCAACTTTCAACTGTCAAATTGACAATCTGTAGAAACAGTGTTGCCAGTTTAAAAACAAACCCCTAAATAATACAATAGTTAAAATATGCGCGGCACTATGACTACATTATAGGTAATGCTAACTCAATGCTTAGTTTCCTTATTCGAAATTCTAGGGACTTTGTTGATCCGTATATCCTTAAATCTATGTATGCTTCTCTTATTTGTTCATTACTTGAATATTGTTCTATGATTTAGTGTCCCTATCATGTGAAGATGTTAAGAAAAAATACAGAAAAGTTTACTAAATACGCACTTCGTAAAATATATGGTTTTTATAATCCTATAATCAGAATAGTATTAGATGTCAATTAATTGGTATATTACCTCTGTTTAAAAAAAGATTTTTTTTTATTTTTTTATTTTTGCCCGTGACATTTTATGTCCCGCCTTACTCTTTTTGTTAAATATTGATGCACCTTCGGTACACTCAGAACTAGAGAAAACTTCTTCTTTTTAAGTTCTAGACATACGACTGGGTATGGTCAAAATAGTCCCGTAACTAATGCTTCAAATTGTTTAATACGATTTCACAATTAATAGATTTTAACATAAGCAGAGAAAAATGTAAAGAGATTGTTCTAGACTACCTTAGAGCGTCTTACTGTAATTGTCAATGTCTCTTTAATACTTCATTTAAACTTATTTTTTATTACGCAATATTTTATTTATTCTGTATTTATACAGGGTGTCCCAGTTTAGCAGTATAATTCTTTAAGGGCATATTCCCGAAGTTCCGCCGAACAAGAAATTGTATGGCTGGGGAGGGGGGTCTATTCTCACTCCATTTCAAGTTACAGCCCATCAAAATGGGTGACCTCTAATTTGGAGGTGTAACCACTTTAAACGCTATAATTTTTTAGACTAGTACAGGTACAAAAATAGTTTTGGACATTTTGGAAAGATAATTTAGTAGTGCATACAAGTCTTAAATGTTGTGGGTACATCTGTGCAACAAGAAAAAAGTTATGGCTCGTTAAACTCAAAATTCTGAAAATTTGCTGTTCCATTTTTTTTACTTAAAATGCATTTTTCTTAAAATTTTTACTTAATAAATTTTCTGAAATTTTATGAAAATTTTATCCTTGCAGAATTTCCTAAAAATTATGTTTAGAAAGTTTTTTACGTACGATCAACAAATTTTGTAGTAAAAGCCACATTAAAGGATTATACTGTTAAACTGGGACACCCTGTATATACAGGTTCTTCCAAAAATCAACATCAAGCCGTAAACGGGTGATAGGTCAAGTGGTGTCGGTTATCACAAAATTATAAAAAAAAAGTCTAAGTCATGCACTTTCAAAATTATTGGCACTCTTATCTGTTTCACTCAAACTAGTCGAAATGCCGCGTTTATCCGTCTCAATCACCGCGTCACTGTCTGTCTCGCTCACACTTGGTACTCATTTTAACTTATTAAAAAGAATTAACTATGAATCGGGTTTGCTTAGCAAAATATTTTGTTTGTCCTCAATTAAGCGTTAGTCTAGCAAATGTCATACCATTTTGGAGTCCAGCCTAAATACGCCATCTTTTAAAGTTACTTGCCAAAATCGCACAGAGTTATTCAGGGTTACATGAAAAAAAAAAATCGAAGTAGACCAAAGATTTGCGGTCACAGTACTTGAAAGATCGTCACAGGGTGTCAGATTTCTCGATTTTTTTTGAGTGCCAATAATTTTAAAAGTACATGACTTAGATTTTTTTTATAATTTTGTGATAACCGACGCCACTTGACCTATCATCCGTTTCCGGCTTGACGTTGATTTTTGGGACACCCTGTATATTGTATATATTTTTTTTATTTTAATATTTTTTGTAAATTAGCCCATCTAAGAAAGTTGTGTACTTGATAGATTAAATAAATGAATAAAAAAAAAAATCTAGGTCATTAATACAATACGCTCATGCAATGTGACTTCGATAAGATTAAGCGATATTGCGGTGACTGGAAGTTGAAGATTAACTTTCAGAAGTCGAAAACCACTCTTTTTAGGGCCTCTACGGATACCAGAAAGACCTGGTGAAAGTTTTCGATCGTGGAACAACATGAACAGGCACTTGCTTATCAAAATGTAGTCAAGATCAAGATCAATATCTAGGTATATTTAAAAAAAACATATAAATGTTGCTCTGGTGTTTTCACTCTTACAAAGAGATTGTTTTATAGCAACCAACTGGATGCGAGGGTGAAAGTGATCTGCTATATGATCTTTATACGTCCTATGCTTGTATTTGGATGTCCCGTATGGTTCAACGTGAGAACAAGTTTAATGGAAAAGATTCGGGTGTTTGAGAGGGCTCGGAGAGTCGGAGTACATAAAGTATTATGCTAACGAAGTTTTTCGCAACAGGGCGAACCTAATAAGAGTGGACAATTTTATCATTAAGCTGATTCGAAGGCAAGTGCCAACAATTTTGGTGGCTTGGTGAAATGAAAGAAACCCTTCGTGGGTCGTTTCCTTCAATTCCGGTGTAGCCCAATTTGGGAGCAAGCGAGTCTGTAGGTTATTTTTAGCTATGGCCGGCTTATATAGCTTAATTAGGATTATGGTTAATTAAAAAATAAAAAAATTAAAAAAAATTATTGGGTCTACAAGTAAGTTTCCAGGGTTTTTTTTCCAAAATTTGAAGTTTTATTATGAAAACATAGTTACAATGCTTTATTTGAAGTATCGTCCATCGGAAGCTACAACTTTCCCCCATCTTTTTGGCAATTTATGAATTCCGGACCAAAAAAATTTCTCGTCTTTCGAGCCCAAGAACGTATCGAGCCAATTTTTGATTTCCTCTACTGAGCTGAAGCGTATTCCCGTAAGAGCGTTCTGCATCGAACGAAACAAGTGGTAGTCAGATGGTGCCAAGTCTGGACTGTAAGGCGGGTGAGGCTGAATTTCCCATCCACTATTGTCCAAATAGTTTTTCACCGAAACCGCAACATGTTGCCGACCGTTGTCGTGATGAAAAATGACGGACTCTTGCCTGGTCTCATATTCTGGCCGTTTTTCTTTTAATACCCGCTTCAAACGAATTAGTTGGGTTCGATATATTGGTCCTTTGATGGTTTCACCACTCGGAAGCAGTTCGTAGTATACGACACCCTTTTGATCCCACCATATGCAGAGCATGACCTTATTCACGTGAATATTTCGTTTCGGCGTCGATTGGACGGGCTCGCCGGGCTTTGTATACGATTTTCTGCGTTTAGGATTATCATTATAAATCCATTTCTCATCACCAGTGACAATACGACGCAAAAATGATTTATTTTTATACCGCTGCAGTAACATTTCGGACATGCAAAATCGCCGTTCGACGTCTCTTGGCTTCAATTCGTACAGCACCCAGTTTCCAACCTTTTGAATGAATCCCAGTGCTTTTGGGCGCAGGGAAACGGCTTGTTGCTTGACGCCCAATGATGCAGCAAGTTCTTCTTGAATCTGACATGGATCCTCATCCAGTAAAGCGTCCAATTCCTCGTCTTCAAAACTTTTCGGCTTTCCGGGGCGATCTTTGTCTTCAACTCCAAAATCACCACTTTTGAACCGTTTAAACCACTCGCGGCATGTCGATTCACCAATACATTCCGCCCCATAAGTTTCCGAAAGCAAACGATAGGCCTCAGCCGCACTTTTTTTCATATTAAAGAATAAAAGCAGCGCTTTCCGCAAATGACGTTTATTTGGCTGGAAACTTGCCATGATTTTGCTCGATAAAATGTACGACACCAATAGAACTGCTCAAATATAACGCTGCAAAGTTGTTGACAGATACAAAACCTACAAATAAAATACATGGGGTCTGACATTTCTGCCCGGGATCCACTGGTGGCGCCATCTCTGACAAACGCTGGAAACTTACTTGTAGACCCAATAAGTAAAAAAGGGAACTTGGGACTTGGATAACAATTTCTAAAAAAAAAATTCCCAATAATTAAGATAGTTTACGTAGGTTAAGATAATCATTAAGATAGTCAAGTTTTATTTAATTGTATAAAAAGAAAAATAATTTTCTTAGTGTTAGTAATAATAAAATGAAATAAATAAATTAGCCTGTCCAGTTAAGCCGATAGACATAGATTAAGTGTCAGGTTTAACCACTAAGTTATTGTAAGATAGTATAAGTTAATTAAGCCAATTTTTTAAGCATTTCTTTGTCTACCTTGTAATCATTAATGAATTCTATATTATAAAAGTACATATAACATCTGCATATCATTCTTTTTGATTTAGAAAAAGCGTTCGGCAGAGGTCTTATTTCAACGGCATCTGGATCCTAAAATGTGCCTGAGGTCCTTAATAGTTGAATGAACGAATCATTAATAACAGAAGCCTAACATACTATCTGCATTGCAGTTTTTCCAGTCTCGCAAGCCCAACCCATAGAGTTAGCGTGGATGGCTCCAATTGCCAAAAAACTCTGTAGTATTTTGTGACTGAAAAATGTCGGTCAAGTTTAAGAGTTTGTTGCATAAGACAGTATGTCTGGCTTTAACAAAAGAATTGTTGTTGGACATATCGTCCAAAGCTTAAAGGAAAAATAAAAGCGACGTAAATGGAAATGTTACGAATGTCAGCGGGCGCAACAAAACGTGATCATTTAAATGTGTGCCAATACGCAGATGTCTCTGATAGATGGAATCGATAGCGGGCAAACTTCATGCTAAAAAAATTATTTGATTAGCAACCTTCTTTGATCCAAGTGCGATTTCAAGTCATTCTCATTTGTGAAACTTTCACCATTCAGAGAGTCTTATAAACTTCGAAACAAATGAAAATCTGATGGTGCAAGGTCGGGGCTGAATGGTGGATGTGACATTACTTCCCAAGCAAGGTTCAATTATTTTTCACGAGTTACCAAAGATGTGTGTGGTCTGGCGTTGTCATTGTAGAACACGATTCCCTTCTGCCGTTTTTCTTTCATTGGTTCCTTGGAAGCAGCTCAAAATACACGACACCTTTATAATTTCAGCAAATTGGCACGATAACCTTTTTCGCTGAGTTCAGCTTTCGATATCATGGACTGGAAACTCAGAGAATTTGTCTTTGGTACAATTTAGATCGGAATTTCGATAACCTTGCGCGTCCAATGTCTGTTGAAGTTAATCTTATGAATTTGCTATCCATCGCCTTTCCGCGTACTACAGACTGGTTTCGACCAGATTCGGCGGCGTTGGGGTCTTCATAGATGGCGATAGCTTAGACCTAACTTGGGTTAACTTACTTTGGTCTTATTTTATACGCTATCCTGAAGACAACAGACAACAACAGAACAGGACGGAGCCGAAGGATGAATTGACTGGGCTCTAGGTCACAACTTGCTAGGCAAGGCTTAGAAGAGCACTTTCCAGAATCTGTCTTTTTTTTTTTTTTTTTAAAGAACTTAACTTAACTCAAGTGGGTATGAATACACTTATAATGCCTCAGCATGTGTTAAGTTTTTTGGAAAATGGGATAGAGAGAGAAAGAAAGATGTTTGGGCTCAGTGGTTATTTCGCTCCATGTGTGGCATCCAACATTTAATGTGGAGACTAAATTCTTAGTGGAAGTTGGCTTGATGTTGATTTCTAGTCAACTACTCGTCTTACTTGATTTTCGTTAACTGAAAAAATGGATGATTTGTCTTTCGGGCGAGGCTGGGATTCGAACACCGAACCTTCCGATTTGGAAGCCAGTCCACTACCACTTGAGCCACATCCACCCACGTATATTGATTGCCTGTTCCCTTGGTTAAAGCCTCTATTGACAATTGAGCTTCCTGTGAATACAACTATGTATAGCATGTCGGACCAAGTTGTAGCCACACCAATCGTTTCTAAAAACTCAGCAGCATTCCTACTGTTCTTAAGTAGGAGTGACTATAGACCACTTACTTATACCTTAGTGTGCTAGTAGCACCACCTCCTGCTACTCTCGCTGTGAGCGTGACGACGAGAAGTTGGAGCACAAAAGCACATTCGGCTTTTGCCCATATAAGCCTAAAGATACTAGGCGCTAATTTGATTGATGCTGGTCTCAGTACATACAGGGTATCCCAGTTTAAGTCTTCGTCCTGATAGCTGAAGATTCCTGAATTAATGGCTAACAAAAAATTGTATTGCAGGGGGGGTCTATTTTCAACCCCTCCAAGTTATAGGCTGTTAAAGTGAGGAACCTCTGATTTCGAGGTAAAAGCTCAGTGTGCATAAAATACTAAAATTTCGTCGAGTTCAATGAACGCCAGTCAAAATTATGACGTTTTAAAGCTAACATTTTGAAAAATCTTTGGACCAATTTCATCAGAAAAATGCGAAATTTCGAAATTTTCAACTTTTGGGTTAACTTTTTTTTTCAAAACTTTTATCTTCTCTTCATTATCTACGATTTTTATGTATGACTTTTCCACCTACGAACAACGGAAGTTATTGCAAACCACTATTTTACTCAGGTCAATGGGTCACAAAATAAATAGTGTGTTCAAATAAAAAAAAAAATTGACTAAAAGCTGTCAGTTAACAAGTAAGACAAAGTTGGAGAATTAAGCCAACGGTGAATTGTCCGCTATTTTTTGGAATGTTTTTGTTGCACATTTTAAAGTTGTGACAACTTTTGAAATGGCCCGATGTTACTTTATTTACAGATTAAGAGTGAACGAGTAAAAGGTTTAGCAAATGTCTAGGAAAAAATGTTTTCGATTCGCGAATCTATAATGGGGATGCAGGGTTAGCTAGATAAGAGTATTAGAGTACCAACAGCGATATCCTAGACGGAGGATCCTTTCTAGGCCAACTTTTATATAACTGCTTTTCACCGCCTTTCTTAACTTTACAGAAGGTCTAGCGTGAATCTCTGGGCCGGCATATTGGGTAGTACTTTAATCGGGCCATTCATACTTCAACATGTCCTAAATTCAACATTCTATTTAGAATTTTTGAGAGACCAGTTGCCGGAACTTCTGGAAAATGCTCCTCTTGCTCAAAGGCAAAGAATGGTTTTCCAACACGATGGAGCTCCTTGCCATTGTAGCAATAATGTATTGGGTCTACAAGTAAGTTTCCAGCGTTTGTCAGAGACAGCGCCACCAGTGGATCCCGGGCAGAAATGTCAGACCCCATGTATTTTATTTGTAGGTTTTGTATCTGTCAACAACTTTGCAGCGTTATATTTGAGCAGTTCTATTGGTGTCGTACATTTTATCGAGCAAAATCATGGCAAGTTTCCAGCCAAATAAACGTCATTTGCGGGAAGCGCTGCTTTTATTCTTTAATATGAAAAAAAGTGCGGCTGAGGCCTATCGTTTGCTTTCGGAAACTTATGGGGCGGAATGTATTGGTGAATCGACATGCCGCGAGTAGTTTAAACGGTTCAAAAGTGGTGATTTTGGAATTGAAGACAAAGATCGCCCCGGAAAGCCGAAAAGTTTTGAAGACGAGGAATTGGACGCTTTACTGGATGAGGATCCATGTCAGATTCAAAAAGAACTTGCTGCATCATTGGGCGTCAAGCAACAAGCCGTTTCCCTGCGCCAAAAAGCACTGGGATTCATTCAAAAGGTTGGAAACTGGGTGCCGTACGAATTGAAGCCAAGAGACGTCGAACGGCGATTTTGCATGTCCGAAATGTTACTGCAGCGGTATAAAAATAAATCATTTTTGCATCGTATTGTCACTGGTGATGAGAAATGGATTTATAATGATAATCCTAAACGCAGAAAATCGTATACAAAGCCCGGCGAGCCCGTCCAATCGACGCCGAAACGAAATATTCACGTGAATAAGGTCATGCTCTGCATATGGTGGGATCAAAAGGGTGTCGTATACTACGAACTGCTTCCGAGTGGTGAAACCATCAAAGGACCAATATATCGAACCCAACTAATTCGTTTGAAGCGGGTATTAAAAGAAAAACGGCCAGAATATGAGACCAGGCAAGAGTCCGTCATTTTTCATCACGACAACGCTCGGCCACATGTTGCGGTTTCGGTGAAAAACTATTTGGACAATAGTGGATGGGAAATTCTGCCTCAATCGCCTTACAGTCCAGACTTGGCACCATCTGACTACCACTTGTTTCGTTCGATACAGAACGCTCTTACGGGAATACGCTTCAGCTCAGTAGAGGAAATCAAAAATTGGCTCGATACGTTCTTGGGCTCGAAAGACGAGAAATTTTTTTGGTCCGGAATTCATAAATTGCCAGAAAGATGGGGGAAAGTTGTAGCTTCCGATGGACGATACTTCGAATAAAGCATTGTAACTATGTTTTCATAATAACACTTCAAATTTTGGAAAAAAAACGCTGGAAACTTACTTGTAGACCCAATAACTTCGTTTTTAAATCAAAAATTTAATGAACGGTGGATTGGCCGATTTGATGCTTTTCCTTATTCACCTAGATCTCCTGACCTAACGCCAATGGATTTTTCTTTCTGGGGAGTCATAAAAGAAAGGGTTTATTTGACTGAGATTTCAAGTCGGAAAGAGCTCCAAGAGAGAATAAATACAGTGGCAGAGGAGCTAAGAGGCATTTTACCAAACATTAATCATCATCAAACGCACTAGACCGTGCATCCAAAGGCAACTGCAATATTTCGAAAATTTACTATAAAAGCGTTTTGAATTAAGCCCCCCCTGCAATACAATTTTTTTTTTTGCCATAACTTCAGGAATCTTCAGCTATCAGGACGAAAACCTACTCTGGGACACCTTGTATATAAGGAGTACATGGCACTAGATTGAGTGCTCTATTCCGACAAAAAAAAACTTAGTAAGTGCCGTCCTCCTGTAATACAAACATGGGTATAGTAGGTGCAACGTCATTAGATCAAGAAATCCTTCAACCTGATTCATACCAATCACTATCCAAGAGCTTTGGAATATACAATCACTTGATTGAAAAGTGGACGACAAGCCGCGAAGCTTACAAAAGGTTAATCATAATACCATTAACCTTTTGAGAACACGCCACTGCTCTCAGGTAAATTTTTGACTGTAAGGTAGGTATTGATTCTTCTCGTACACGTAAGTCATTTGTTTTTGTATCACCATTGCCTTCGCAAGGTTATACATATATATACTCGTAAGAATATATATAGTATGCGGCGTAAACGGCAATATGCCCACTTAACAGATAACACATACGGAATTAAATGTACAGCTGCACAGTAAGTATGCGTCGAACATAAAGTCGTAGAGCGAGATTGTATTAAAAATAATGGAGTCAGATAAAATTATATGATTGCATTGTCCTGCTAAAACCACGGATTACCCAAATTTGTAAAAAATTGGTCATAATACAGTCTGCGATGGAGCTCTTCGTATAGCTATTCAGAAGCCAAGGAACGATAGATAACTAGCTTTGATATATGTAGCTAACTATCGATGACTACAACTACTTTACCCCAAGGAAAGTCCTTCTTTGGACATGCTGCACTATCCTATATGCAAGTTCGACAAACTCTTGTCACTAGGGACTGGCAGAAATCCCCATCCTAACCCTCCACGTGCCAGCAGGAAATAACCACTACAGCTGTCATGGGCTATTATAAGACGGCGGTTAGCTAACGCCAGAGAACAAAAATGCACAGTTCCTAAGCTCTTCAGTAATTTAAACACTGCGACATGTCTCCTGATCATCGGATGAAGTACCTGACTTCAGTGCCCATGAATCCAAGGCTAGGGGTTAAACCAGACACGAATGAGCTCCTTCAGAAACACAGGCGAGGTCTGTCGTATTCTAGCCTTACCCTGGCATATCGGCTCTACTGGGGCGGACTCCCCTTCCGTACTGCTCGTGCGACCAAATACCGAAGATCAACAAGCAAAATAAAGAAGAACAAAAACAATAAAAGTACGGACACTAATAACAAAAATGTAGGCTTAATAAATTTTATCGTACAGTAATTATTGTACTCCACTGTACATACATGTCAGTTTCATAGACTTTTGTGTATGAGTAGTGGATGACACGTTAGTACGTCCCGCCACATGATGGGTTGATTGTACTGAAATCTCTCCAATAGCGTTTTAATATTTTGTTCAGGCCAGATGCCAGACTATATAAACATGTTGTTATGTCAAAATAAAGTGTCAGTTACTTAACCTTGGAGGTAGGATTTAGTCTTTCACTTTAAAAACTGCCCACAAAAACAACAAAAGCAACTCACTCACACAATAACGACCTGACCTCATAAGACAACAGAACCTGGAACCAGCCACAGACACAGACCCGGACTCTTCCACTAAGGCAACAACCGGAAGTGAGTCGCTAGCGCAACTTCTGAAGATCGACAACCTGACACTTGGCGATACCAAATATCCAGGGCACCTCTTCTTCTCAGGTAACCAACAAGATAGGTTCTGAGGCTGAAAAAAGAACTGCTAGACTCGGACTCGAACGTGGCTATAGTGGAGAAATTAACTCAGAAGCCAGCCAGAAGCAAAAGTCTAAGTTCACACTTGCTAGACGCAAAAGAAATTGCAAAGATTCTCAAAGGTTTCTGAATAATGTATCAAAAAAGGATCCGAGTATTCTCAACGAACGAGGTCCTGCACTAATCCGAAGACATCACAAGCCGGTAAAAGCGTACGAACATCTGGTACCCCTAAAGCTCCCAGAATTTGATACGCCTGAACCAATTGACACAGGAAAAACGATGGTGAACAACACGGATCAAACACAGAGCAAAGCCGTACAGGCTGACAAATCTACATCTAAGGCCCATCCAAAGGTCCAATAACAAACAATACAAGTCAGCTAAACTGAACCTTCCGTCAACTTCGGGACAATCAGCGAAACGGTAGAAGTCAGGAGGTGATACCAAAGAGAGCAGTTCAAAGCGGAAAAAGCACTCGTATAGTTTTGAAAGCACTCCCGTGGAGCTGCAACTAGCCGCCGTCGACCGTCAAATCGCCGATGGCAAAATTAAACAGAAGGACTGGCGCAAATTTGAGGACAACATATTAAAGAGCACGATGGATAACGTTGAAACCAGCGGCCCGGAGGATTTCTTTTTCGACGGAATGGGCTGGTACAACGGGGTTGAAGTAGTTGGTTGCGGGAATGAACTATCTCTGAGGTTCCCCAATAAGACCATCCCCACAGCTGGAGGAATCTGGAAGGCAGCTCCGTTATTCTTAAAACCGATCTTCCTCTTCGCCATCACCTAAAAATGTGGGTCCTTCCTCCTGCAACTCACGAAGTAGCCAACAAAATCGCGGTGCAAAGCCAAGATCTTGCTTTATAAGAGGAAGGAAAAGGTCTGCTATTTGCCGTAGACAGGCAGAATGAAAATTAACTAGCGCCAATGTAAAGCAACTAATTTTGTTCTGATGCAGTTTATGTCCCTTCATGTCCGACGCGAACATTGTCGTGGCCTTAATCCAAGAAGAAACCTTGATTCTTGGAAACAAGATACAAGGATTAAAGTCCAAACAATACGATCTTTTCTATCGAGAAGATACAGGTAAAATTCAGAAGCTATATTCTATCCAAAAAAATCACTTAATATGCTCTTTTTGTTTAGACGCAGCGATGGAGATACGGTGAAAACAGGATTAGAGAACAAGATGAACACGCAGACATCGGCCCTACACCAGCCGTCGTTCGTGAACTGATGACATACGCCGACACAAGAAAGGCTGATAAGGTAATCGCCTGCGATGACAACGCAGGAGTGAGTGTTGTGTGCAACAGGAGAAACCGCCCAATTTTTATACAAAATAATAGGGAAAGAATTCTCGACGTGCTGTACGCGTATGCTCAAACATAACTGGAGAGTATCCGAAATCCTTTGAAAACTAACTGGACGGCGTACTCCAATTGCATAAGCGAAAACATGGAACCACCCACAAGGGTATACCTTCCTGGTCGCTTTTCCATTGACTCAGCCGTAAACCATGTAACTTCAAACCTCAGGAAATTATTCATTATGAAATGTTCCACCTCTACTCATCGCAAGCCCTCCAAACACCTTGGTGGACAAGGGAACTAAAAAGACACAGAACATAGTTCAGGAAACTTCATACAGAAGCCAAACACACCAGAAGTGAGGAGGATTGGGCCAAAAACCCGAAACGTAAGAATGTCCCAGAAACAATCGTGGGATCTTTTTTGCGAAACGATATAAAGTACCAACGAATCAGATATTTTAAGGAAAATTCTATCCAAAGATCCAATAGTCCCGGGATATCTGAAAAACTGCAATAGAGGAACAGTCGGCAATCACTATCGCTTCTTATAGAAACTCATTTGCCAGGCAGTAAGGATCTTTTTGAACAGGTATTAACTGTTCAAAATTAGCGGAAACAGACGACACAATCCCGTCCATGTTACAACACGCTCTTCCATAAATCATACCTTGGCTTAAAATTATCTTCATCGATTGTTTAAATCTGGGCCCCAAGCAACTGGAAAGAAGTAAAAGTTGTTGTCATTCCTAAAGCAGGAAGACCTAACCACTCCTCTGCTAAGACTACAGCCCCATAAGTCTTTCCTCGTTTCTGTTAAAAATATTGGAGAGAATCGGAACGGAACTTATACGGTTCTTAACACGCTTATCTTAAAGGAAAATCAGTAGAAACGACACCGCACGACCACCTTCATAGATATCAAACGACCATTTCATAATATAAACACGGACGTCCTTGGACAAGCGCCATGTACTTAAACAACGATGGCGCAATGAATGGAGAACATGCAAAAGAGCAGAATTATCAATTCAGAATTTGCGAGATACATAGTCAGAAAAACAGTTGCAAGAGGAACGCCACAAGGAGGGGTGATTTCTCCTCCCCTTCTGTGGTTTCTTGTTGTAAACGACATCCTCATAAGTTTCAAACAGGAGGGTGTTAGGGGATTTCCTACACCGACGACTTTGTCATTCTGTTGGGAGGAAAACATCTTCCAACGATCAGCGAACTAATGGAGCAGGCTTTCGACACAATCACAAGACGGACAACACAAAATGGTTTAGGGATAAACTTGTTGTTCTTGTTCACAAGAAAAAGAAAGTCTAATCTTCCGAGAATCAACAAAGAACCTTTGGTAAACGTTGGAGACTAGGACCATGTATGTACTACATACAATTTCATTAATTTCATTTCATTTTAAATGCATTTTATTTCAGTTAATTCATTAATCCTTACGTGCTAGACAAAAAAATGCTTAAAAATTAGCTTTAATAACTTACAGATAATCTTATTCTAGCTTTCTGGCCCCATGCGGGCACTCTTGAACATAATACTTAATCTATGTCTTTCGACGTTTCTTACAACCTATTTTCATTTTTGTTTTTACCTTTATTAACACTAAAACTAAGAAAATAAATTTTAATTAAAAAAACTTAGTGTCTGGACTTATTTGTTGTAATAAATATAAAACTTAAAACTAAAAGTATAAACCACGTAAAAAATAAATTTTAACCTACTTAAACTATCTAATTGTACCTATACCTATACACATACAATCTTATTTAAAACTATGCAAGTCGGCCACGGCTAATTAACTAGGTTGACGACCGACTTTGCTTCCTAGTGAAGCTATCATGTACTAAAGGAATTTGACGACGAACCCTCCCCTCCCTCAACTAGCCACCAAAATTGTTGGTGCTGCCGAGCAACATCTCTCATGTCGCGACTCCCTACCGCCTTATTGAATCGGAGACGCTCCGCACTGTCATATGCAACGTCTCTGTCGTAGTTGAGTCGCCTGTCCGCAGCTTTCCGAGCGACGTGGAAGATTAGCGCACCGCCAATCTGTCCTGGATCAGACCTTTCATCTCTAGGTAGAAGAACGTTTCTGGAGAAATAAAGCCGTTAAAGCGAACTCTCTCATGATACATATTGTCCTTCTTTATAATGACTCGGGAATTCAGAGTGGATATTGCCAATATACGTGGGCTAAAAAGCAATCACTTTTCTGCGTACGTCCACGTCTACAAATACAGACCAGCTGTTTTGGCACTTAGTGAAACACAGGTAGATCCCCGCTACACCTCTCAGATCACTTTGATCTGAAGCTACCTGGCTACGAACTAGTACTATTATTCTTCTCTCACCACGGTCTCGCCATTTACGTGCGTAGTGATGTAGCTTACCAAACTCCACCACAATGTAATCCCTGTTCCAATCCGGAATTCAATTTCATGTGGTTAAAATTCCATCTCTGTAAGCAAATTATCCACTACTACTTTATTTACAGAAGCCCCAAAACTGGACATCAATTCGACTTTTAATGAGTTTGATGCGCTGTCTGACCCCATGCAAGGAATTGTATCCCTGTACCCTTATACTGAAATCGGGCGGTTTCAATATACACAATTTTGGTTGGCTTCGACATTCTGGACAGACAACATCCGAGGGACGGTGTGTTGAGATATTCGCTGCGGAAAATAATTTAACCCAGCTTTTAATGAGCCCACACGAATACCAGACGTTGATAGTCATACCGCCAACACCCCGGACTTGTTTTTAACTTCTCACCCTGATGAGTACTCCGTTGATACGATTATGCTCTCCCCTCTAGGTTCGTAGAACCATTGTGTCATATCAGCTAAATTCTCGTACACCCATCACACAGTTAGAGAAAAGATTCCTAAAAGAACCATATGACAATACGAGAAAGCCAGTTGGAGCGGACTCAACAACTTCTTTAGGAATTTTAACTGGTCGTTATGTTTCCGCGATAACGACGTGGATG
Organism: Volucella zonaria; assembly: GCA_963966105.1. Lineage (NCBI taxonomy): Eukaryota > Metazoa > Arthropoda > Insecta > Diptera > Syrphidae > Volucella > Volucella zonaria. Next base: position 35,965,593 of record OZ014534.1, on the reverse strand, counting down.
CTGCTGCTGACATAATCACAGAAACTATCCTCTTTCGAATGAGATGCTTTATCCTTCATCGAATGAAGAGTAGGCATGGTAAAACATTAGAAATTCTGCCTCATCCTCCATCTCAGTTGTCACCTCTTTGGGCAAGACCAATCTGCTTGCTGCACACTTTGCGGCCAGCTCAACACTCGCAGATTGTGCTTTGTCTCCGCCTACACTTGAGTTCGTCGAATCTTCAATGGGACAAATCCACTTTCACACTCTTGTAGTAGCAAGAGTCCTCAAAGATCTTAACATTCACAAATCCGCTGGTCCAGATGGTATATCTCCCCTACTTCTGAAGAGGTGTTCTACTTCGCTGGCAAAACCACTGCGTAAGCTTTTTCATCAATCCTACTCTTTAGGACTCTTTCCGAGCAGATGGAAAACAGCATTTGTCCAGCCCGTCCCTAAGAAAGGCGAATCTTCCTCTTTCTCTTCCTACAGACCCATTACACTTACGTCCCTTCTTTCCAAGGTCATGGAAACGCTGATAAACCGTCAGCTAATGAAATATCTCGAAACACGAAAACTTCTTAATGACCGGCAGTACGGTTTTCGTAGCAACAGGGCCACTGGTGATCTGATGGCATGTCTCACCGAAAAGTGGAACCAAAGCGTACATCATTCTGGCGAAAGCAAGATAGTTGCACTTGATATCTCTAAGGCATTTGACAGAGTTTAGCATAAGGCTCTTTTGTTGAAAATGCGTGCTCTCTTCTTCAATGGATTAGAAATTACCTTTCGGAACGTTCAATTCAAGTTTTCTTGGATGGTTTCAAGTCTAATATCCACAAAATAGATGCTGGTGTGCCCCAGGGCTCTGTTCTGTCTTCGACACCCTTTTTAATTGTTATCAACGATCTCTTGTCTGCTACCTCTAATCCAATATACTCCTTTGTTGACGACACTACTCTCTGCTTTTCATATTCGTTCCCGGACTCACGTCCCTGCTCTTCGGCTGTAGAACGGGAACGGCAGCGTATTTTAAGCTCATTAAATTCCGATATTAATAGCATAACCAATTGGGGAACTATCAACCGAGTGGAACTTAATGCTTCGAAAACACAATGCTGTCTGCTGTCATTAAAGCGAAATTCAAATACCCAGCCATTATCCACGGATGGCACTTGCATCGTCGAAACCGATAAACTTTCCATTCTCGGTACGCCTAAATCATCTCTGCACCTGCTAGATAGAAAACAAAACCATGCGATAAAACTCATAGTTGATACTAATATCACTCAAACAATGGACACCCTCGAACACCGACGTAATGCCTCGTGTCTCACTCTGTTTTATCGCCATTTCCACCATCAGTGCTCCATAGAAATCGCCAGTAGCATTCCGCCCCTTCAAACTTTTAACCGTAACACCTGTCTCGCTATGAATGCTCATCAGTATATCCTCAAGCCCACTTTCGGACGTACTCTAAAATATCGTGATTCGTTCCTAAGCCGTACAACTCCCTTATGGAATGCCCTGCCTAGCTCTTTATTTCCTAGTCATTATAAACTTCAAACATTTAAAACCAACGTTTAATGGTACCTCTCTTTCCATCCTCCCTGATTTTCCTTCGCCCACGCTGTGTGCAAACATTTGAAGGGTACTAAAAAAATAATCCCCTGAGCGCGCGCAAATTATAAAAAAAAAATATAGTTAGGGTAGTAAGCCCCGGAGATCAGGTTGTTCGACGAGGTCATTGCTCTTGCAATGTGAATTCGAGTCAATTTAATAATAAAATTGTACACTCTTATTAGGTTCGCCCTATGAAGACAAGCTCTCTCAAACACCCGAATCTTGTCCAATAAATTTGCTCTCACGTCGAACCACACGGGACATCCAAATACAAGCATAGGCCTGATAAAGGCCATGTAACAGATTACCTTCACTCTCACATCGAGTTGGCTGTTATAAAACAGTCTCTTTGTAAGGGCAAAAGCACCTTTAACTCTGGCCAGAGCAACATCTATATGTTTGTTAAAATACATATATTGATCTAACCAGATCCCAAGGTATCGTCATGTTGTCCGACGATAGAGAACTTTCGCCAATTCTTTCTGGTATCCATAGAGGCCCCAGACAAAGGCGTCCTAAACAGAATGGTTTCCGATTTCTGAAAGTTGATTTTCTACTTCCAGCCATCGCAATATCGTTTAATTATTGCAAAAGTATGTTATTGACCTCAATCTTTGGACCTGATCTGTACGCGATTAAGTCATCTGCGTACGCTATGGCATGGTGAAGTGAACCTCTCAGATCATTTGTGTAAATGTTGAATAGGATCGGCGAATTTGCCGCACCCTGTTGCAGACCGTTTTTAATGTTAAAAGTTCCAGCAGAAGTTACATCGCCATTCTTCACGATGAACTGTCTACTGGAGAGCATATCAAAAAGAATATACAACAGTGGTTTACTAATGCCCAACCTGTTCAAATTGAAAAAGAGTCCCTCTCTAACCATACGGTATAGAAAGCTTTTTCCAAGTTAATCAGGCAGGCGCCAGTGCACTGATTCTTGCCTTTTTTCCATTGGATATCAGAAACCAGTTTAGACGCAGCGTGAATGATATCATGCCCCCCCTTGAAACCGAATTGACTATCCGGAACTATATATTTGTCTTCAATCCACTTAGTCAGGACTCTATTGATCACCTTCTCGAAAACCTATATATTTGTCTTCAATCCACTTAGTCAGGACTCTATTGATCACCTTCTCGAAAACCTTAGTGATGTTTGGAAGGAGACTGAACAACCGGAGATTTGCCGGATTGAATGTGTCTTTATCCCTTTTGGGGATTGTATGTACGACCGCAATTTTCCAATGCGCTGGATAATGTGCATTATTCATTGCATTATTAAACAGGGTGGTATAAATGTCCACCGCTTTTAGTGGGAGATGTCGAAGCACAATGTTCGGTATTTCATCGGTTCCCACTGATTTCTTACTTCTAAGTGATTCGAAGATCGTTTGGAGCTCTTCCTTCGAAATGAACGGGGATAGAACCCTATCGTCGGCGATGACATTATTTGCCATATTCTCGTCACTGAACTGGATGAAACCCGAGCTCTCGAATCGCCAGTTCACTATTTCATTTCGGAGGTAGAAATTGTGCACAAGGACTCGATTTTCCAGGTCGTGGTTGGGGCCAATGATGTCATTTGTACGCTTCCTGGAAAGTTGCTCCTATAGCCTCTACCTTCTCCTGTGGATCTTCGATCACAAAGAAGCTGTCATCATCAACGGCCTCATTTGGATCGATGCCTGCTGCTATGAGTATGTACTCGTTCTCCGTCGTTCGGTCGATTTTAAGACACGAAAGGTCGGGTCGGTTTTACCTTTTCTCCGAAATATTTTTTTTATTTGCGGAAACATATTCGGGTTGCTGGTGTTTACAGTCCGAATTTTGTTGTTCCAATATAAACAGAATTTCTGTAATTTTTTTTTATTAATGTTTGGAGGTTTTTGATCGACGACTTTAGTGTTATGATCTCTGGGTTATGTCTGTCAGTAAACTGTCTGTACAAGATTTTTAGGCTTGACAGCAGTCTACTTTTATGTCGGTGCAGTGCGTCAATAGTTGCGTTGCGGTATAACTCTTCGTTGTCAGTGTGTTGATACCGAGGTGTCGTTTTGTCCATTGTTCGATTGATTGCCTCGTGCATTAGTTTTAGATACCCGTCAATCTCCTCATTTGACAGATTTCTGTTGGACGGTGGGTAGAGCGAATTCGAGGAGAGTGCTCTCGTTAGTGTTCTGGAGAAGTGTGTCCAACGCACCCTGCTATAGTTGTAGGAATGCCTTTGAACAAACTCATCCAATTCCGCAATTTCGTTGGGGACAGTTATTTCGGTGCTGAGACCGCAATGGTCACTGTCACACACAAAAGTGCGTAGACAGTTTGTAGTTTGTTGGTTAGTGCACGTCAGTTGTATTCGTGAGTCGAACAGCAGGATATCCAAATAGGACCCGTGTCTGGGAAACGACGGACTATCCGTAGCTTTGAGGCCGAGTCGATACATCACATTGTGCTGACCCCATCAATTGAATAGTAGGTTCCTTCTAGTATTTGGTGTATTATTTCCCCAATCTCTATGTTTGGCGTTGAAATCTCCGCCGATAATAAAATAATTCTCCTCCAATTCCAGTCTTAGGAATCGAAAAAGTGTCTCGAGCTCTGAAATGAATAAGGTGGATTGAGTAGCTTTAGGTGCATAAACAGACACCATGTATAACCGCTTTCCACTACGGAGGGAGATATACATGATGCATGCTTCCAGCACCTGGAACCTACGTAATAAAGATCGCAACACCTCCTCCTTGAATAGAGTTGGGTCGGTTTCTTTGTAATATTTTATAACTTCTGTGCCTCGTCCAACAGACAATATAATACACTAGATGTACATAGCCAGATTTAGACCCATTCTTACCTATCGTGCGATGGCATGGTGGAAATCCGCGGACAAGAATATTAATCTTAAAACACTGACACAAGTTCAAAGACTAGCGTGTGTCGCAGTAATAGGAGCGTTAAAGTCTACTCCTCAAGCTGCACTAGAGATAATGCCCGACCTCCATCCTTTAGAAGAAATCCTTAAATGAACGGCTTCCAAGAGCTCGATCAGACTAAAATAGATTATGGTACTTGGACTGTAGTCTACTGTGAAGTGCCACAAATCCAGGACTCATTCATGATTCCGGACGAATGTAGTATTTTTCAAGCAGAAATATTGGCCATTCGTAAAACTGCACAGGCTGTAGTCCTCATGAAACTTCTTTCCTTAAACATCTCTATCTTTGCAGACAGTCAAGCAGCCATAAAAGCTTTGGCAAGCGAAACCACTACATCAATAGAGGTACAAAAATGTCGTCAAAATCTAACTGGAGTCTGCGAATCTCACCGAGTGAATATCTGTTGCGTACTTGGACACACAAAAGTGAAAAGGAATAAAAAAGCAGATAAGATAGCATTAAAGGTTGCCTCCCTGCACAGGAGTAACATACGCAACGACATAAATATAATTGAAACCCTAAAACGCAAAATAGAACTTAAGGCCATAGAACCATCCAACAATGGATGAATCCCCAGGAGTAACTATATTATCTCACGCTCTCGTTGGCCAAAACTAGACAGCAGGGAACACGTACCTTCCTCGGATTCATAAGCCGAGGAAGGTACGGATGGCCAGCAGAATAGGAGCCGCCTCTCAAGACTATTATAGAAGGGGAAATAGAGACTACCACATACTTCTTGGCCGATTGCAGACATTTTGGAGAACTTGAGCACGTCAGCAAAACAAAACTGATAGATCTCATTGGATTTGTTAAAAGCTCTCATAATAACAATAATAATAATATAATACACTAACATGGAATCCCAATAGTCCACTAGGCCTCGGTGTATGCTTGTCCCTTAGGGACTTGCACATGCCTCATCTAACATAACCTTGTCCTATAGCAGCACACGAGTGCAACAAGCACAGCGTAAATTTATAATTAAATGTCATACAATCAATGCGCAATCAATTATTTTTAAGCGGTAATTGCAAAACAAAAACGTGAGACAAACTGACGTAATAAGCTAGGAGGTAAGCAGTACAACCAAATTTTTTTAAGAGACTACAGAGGGCAGGCAGTTTGCTGTGTTTATGTCTTCTTGCCTTTCCATGTAAGATACAATAACGGACAACAGAAAATGTCAATGGTCACTAATCCACCGTAACCATTAAGGAAGCCACATTGCGCTTAGGCTGCCAACAAAAGAGTAAAAGAATTCAAAAAACAAAGGTAGGCACGAACATCCGAACGAACAGAAAAGAAACATCAATTTCACGCTCAAAAGTGTACCTACCAAGTAGACTTTTTTTCCAAAGACTAAAACAAAGACAAGTGATGTAAATTAAACCAGAAATGTTTACCACGCAAATAGATGTTGGTAATCAATTGGATATTTTATCACACGTTTTTGATAACTCCTGCGCAGGAATCCCTATATTTTGAAAGCAAACTAGTGCCTCTTTAGGGAAGCCCTCAACACTCTAGGAAAACGCAAAATGGATCATCGTGGCAACTCTAGAATGCCAACGAAAATATTCCCAATAGATAAAAAATTCCTTTCTAATCAGTGTCTGCCGGTATATGGTAGGATTACGCAAATCATTCTTATCAGAGTGGTCTCATCTGATTCAGAACTAGTCAACAACCATACAAGGTGCTGCCGACAGCCTCCCTCCCATTGAATGTTTCCTTTTTCTTTCCCATTCTTTCCATATGGAATTAAGTCCGTGAAGACTGAAAAAAATACTTTGCTCCATGCCCGTGGTATTGATTTATTTTGAACGCGTGCACTCCCACAAACATCAGAAAATTTCAAAAATTTATTTTTACATACATGATCCGAAGAGTCGGCCGTCAGCGAATTCCGCTTTTGTCCATCGCCCGGAGCAGAATGCCCTTCAATCTCCGCCTTCCTGCGACGCACCTCAGCCATTGTTTTTCCTTGTGAATTTATCTACGCGCTATCAGATACTTAATTTCTTTTTTTTTTTGCTTTTTTGCGCAAACAATTTCTTTGATTGAGAAAACACTGTTCACTTGGTAGGCAGAGTAAACGTTGTGCAGAATTCTTACGCACTTTTTCCTAATTGCAGAGTAAACTATTAAAATTAGAATTATTTTGGAATAAAATACTATAAATTCACACACCGAATTTCACAGACCGATTTCTAGTTTGTATAGCAAGCGAACACTCGCTCTGGTTGAGTGGATTTTGTTTGATTCCCTAGCAACCGCCGGAGAATTAGGAAGGGCCGACTGAACTAATTAAATTTTTGTTTTCAATTGTTTAGTAAATTCTTGGCGTCAATTGTCAATAAAAAAAAAACGACTTCGATTAAATCAATAAACAGGAGAACTTTTCTTCCACCCTCTTGGTGTCATATCAATAAATGACAGTACAGGTTTTTGTGCTGAATAAGTTTCCGGAGGGGAAATGATAATTTACGACCAATGATACGAGTTACGAAGAGAGAGCAATTCACTCAAGGTGTGTTTGTTTTAAAATTTGTGGGTTGTAAATAAAAAAATTATTGGAATTTTAAAACTATTTTATTTTCGAAGAAGAATGCAAGTATCATGATAGATCTGTAGTCGTTGGTTTAATGGCGTTTTCCATTGGGCAGGCAGAAAGCTTTTTCTATGTAATCTGTTTTTGATTGATTGATTCCAATGGCATACTAAAAACTTCTTCGGACTTTTATTTTCTAAATATAATTACTTCCGAATCAATTTGAACACTCATACTGTCGAGAAACCCTCGGTCCAAAGAAGTTGTTGAAGACAAACGCACCTCTTTTTTAAGATGGAAATGATGGTGGTGGTTTATTCTCTACATGAATTTAGAATATGTATAATATTTGTATACGTTTTAAATATTAATTACTTTTGGCAACTTCTCCGGCGTGTGTCTGGACTTGGGCGCATCTCAAACAAGAGTGTAGTGCATGAATTCATTCAGTTAAGGGTGCACCGAAAAACAGACAGAATGAGCATATGTAGCAATCGTTAAACGTCAGACGAAAGATCTGTTCGCCAAGTTCATTCACAAGTCGGGGCAGTTGCCATCAGTTTACATTAGGTTTTTATAACACTTTGGCACCCCACCCCTCGTGAGGCGCCGGAATTTTGGCCGGAAGTCTCACCCATTTCCAGAACTGCTAGCTTCACCGCTGGTCTTCGAACAGTTCCCGAAGTCGACTTTACCTCAGCTGATCGTAACTGTCCGTCTTTTCCACAAAAAACTGTTACTACCCTGCCACGAATCCATTGACTTCTAGGAACGTCAATGTCGCACACGAGAACAAGCTCACCTACCTTAATCGGCGACACTTCCCGAAACCACATACAACGCTTAATCAAGACGGGAAGATACTCGCGCTCGCGCATCCATCTTCTCCAAATTCGGTCTTTTAGTTGCTGGCCCACCCTCCATTGCTTCCGCTGACACAACACTTTGTTCTCTATCGGGCCTGGTGTCTGAGTTGAGTTCGGTACCCCTAGCAAAAAATGATTGGGGGTAAGTGGTTCTTCATCATCGATTGACACCGGTAGATGTGTTAAGGGCCGACTGTTCAAAATGTTTTCTGCTTCGATGAGTGCACTTTGTAATGTTTCCAATTTCGGGGCGATCTCACGAAAGGTCGATGATAATACTCTTTTAACCGACTGGACTAGTCTTTCCCAACATCTTCCTGCATGCGGATTTATAGGACAGTTTAAGATCCATTCGATACGTGAAGTCGAAAGTTCAGCTTTGAAAGCTTCAGGATCAAAAAAATTTGTTGTCGTTTTTTAATTCTTTCTTAGCTCCGATAAAGTTGCTTCCGTTATCACTTCTTATTCGGAGGGCAACGCCACGGCTATGAAAGAAATTACGTAGCATCTGTAGATAAATCTGCAGCAACCCTCAAATGAACTGCTCTTATGGTGAGGCAGATGAAGAGAGCGATCCATCGTTTCTCTCGACGACGGCCGATGGTTATATTTACTGGGCCAAAATAATCGAGACCTGTGTATGCAAATGGCCTAACGAAAGAAGTAAGACGATCTTCCGGCAGTTGACCCATTAACGGCGGCCGAGGTTTAGCACTTCGTATTCGGCATAGCTGACAAGCTTTCCTGGCTCTCTTAGCGGCTGGACGTAGAGCAGGTACAAAAAATCTCTGACGGATTTTGTTGACAACCGTATCGTCACATTGATGAGGAAACGTCGATGTAATTTATATATAAGCAGCTTAGTCACTGCGTGGTCCTTTGGCATAATAATCGGTAGCCTGGTGGTAAACGGTATTGTCGTCGCTGCATCGATTCGACCTTTAACACGGAGGAGCTTCATCGCGGTAGGGCGTGAGGCTGAGGAGCTTACTGTCACTTTTGATGGGCAAATGCAAACGCAGCTCTTTGTACTTGACGGCATATAAGGCACTATTCAATTCAGCTGCGAATAATTGGCCTTTCTCTGATGACTTGCGACGGCATAAGGCGATAAAGCGTTCTACCCAGGCCGTAGTTCGCTGCAGTTTCAAATCTAGTCGCTTGGAGAACTATGCCATTTGCTTGTTTTATCAACAGCAGATGCTTTGGACGTAGTTCTTCTTGGGGCTCATGGTTCAGGATATCTTGTGGAGTCTCCGGCCACTCCACTTCTTCTAGCTTAAGAAAAGATGGTTCTCCTACCAAAGCATTGCTTATTTCGAAATGAGGTGGGTAGCACGCTCGAGTACTTTCATCAGCTGAGTTCAGTTTAGACCGAACCCAACGCCATTATTTGACATGACTGCTATCTAATATTTCTGCTACTCGGTACGCCACGAACTCCTTGTGACGGCAAGGATCGGAGCGGAGCCAATGGAGTACCGTCTTCGAGTCGCTCCAGAACACACGGTTGGCGAATGAAGGGCTATGAGAATCGGCTATAGAGTTGCTAAGTCTTATTCCAAGGACGGCAGCTGATAGTTCGAGGCGAGGTATAGACAAAATTTTTTTCGAGGCACATCTCGTCTTGCCACATACAAACGACACGTAGACTTCTTCGTTAAGCTTTATTCTAATATATGCGACAGCGCTGGAGTTCAACGAGGCTAGCAGTCTTTAAGTTGTAGTTGTGGCATCTTGGAACCTTCAGTTGCATTAAGACTGGTAACTTTAATTTCCATTGCTTCCACCTAACGAAGACTTCTTCGGGAACTGGGTCATGCCAGTCAATACCAGAACGCCAGATTGATTGCATAAGCAACTTTAAATAAATGGCATAGTTAGCAATCATGCCAAAGGGATCGAATACGGACATTGCTATACTAAGAAACTCCCTTTTCGTTGGGCATTTGTCATTTATTATAATATCTTGGCTGATACGAACGAAGTTGATTCGAAAGATGAACACGACTTTTGAACTACTCCAATACATCCCAAGGACCTTCTTTGCTTCTGCAGCTGATTACATATTCACATCCACCAGATCCCTTGATCCTTCATCCTCAGTTGAGTCGCTGATACTGCGTAACAGTTCATCTGAATTCGATATAAATCCGTGCAGCTCAATCCCTGCTCTACGATGAATTCTAATGACATCCTTGGTGACACTGATACGTTGATACGTTGATGCGTTCAAATTCTTAATATAGTTAGCTGAACATGGAGAACAACTAGCACCAAAGATCATCGCCTCCATGACATATATATCAATAGCACTTTCACTGCTGTCTCGCCACAGGAATTGTTGGGAATGTTTATCTTCTGGCCTTATCAACACTTGGTGAAACATTTCCCGGATGTCTCCTCTCACCGCCACAGGACGTAGTCGAAAATTAAATAAAATGTCTATCAAAGGCCTGTAGTCATCTAGACCCTTTAATAAGAAGGAGTTCAAAGAGGTCCCATTCACCTCAGCAGCCGGATCGAAAACTAGCCGTATGTTTCCTGGCTTATTAGGATTTTTGACTCCGAAGTGTGGTAAGTAGTTTTCTTTGCTTCAGCTTCACTCAACTTCCTGGCATATCCCTTTTTTTATATAGCTATCGATAATCTTCTTATATTAGGCGGCGATGCCAGTATCCCTTTGCATCCTTTTTTCCAGGCTAAGTAATCTTCTTTTTGCTAAGGCGTAACTTTCAGGCAGATTGATATTCTCCTTTTTCCATATCAAACCAGTTTGAAATCTGTCATTGAGCTTTGTTGTTGTTGCTGATAAAATTTTCAATGCCTTTTCGTCTGCATCAGAAATTGGCTTCTCTTTCGGTATCTTCACACCAAAACTTTCGATGCGAAAGTAATCCTCGACGATGTGATGTAAGTATGAATCTCCCTGATTGCTACAAAGCCCGACTATATCTTGTCGCTCACCTTTTTGGTCTTTATCTGCTTCCCCGTACACGACCCATCCAAGTTTTGTATGTGCTACAATTGGATCACCACCTATTGAGCGAACCTTCCCAATTGGAGCCGCTAAGTGACTATTATCTAGCCCAATAAGAATATGTGATATTCTAACAGTGGTAGTGTGTTATATGTGTCCAATTCAGAAGCGTTTAATGTTTGATTAGGAAGGCACAACCCTTCGACTGTATGTACACCACTAACTTCGTATTTCTTAGGCTCTTCGTAATCACCACTGATTTTAATATTCACTACGAATGTCCTTTCACTCACTACTTCTTTACCAAACCACTTCAGGTTTAATTTTTTTACATTCCCATTTAATTGTAATCGTTTGGCTAGGTCCGAGCTCATCATTGTAACGGAAGATCCTTCATCCAGCAGGGCGAAAGTGCGCACAACCATGTCATTATTGTAGATCCTAACGGGCAGTATTCGGAAAAGAATCTTTTTAGTTGCATTGTCGTTACAACTAAGAAGGGGCTTCTGAACGTTTTCCACCGTATTGTCGCCTGAAGTGCTCTTCTCATCATTTGTTGAACGAGACGTCATCTGGGTGTCTTTTTCATGCAACAATCGATTATGCTTTCTGGTGCAACCATTTATTCCACAGGTTCGTCGAAGTCTACACGTCCTCAGTCCATGTCCATATTTCAAACAGCTGAAACAAAATTTGTTTCTTTTAAGGAATTCCAATTTGGTAGGAGCATCTAAATTGGCGAAATTGTTGCATTTATGAATCGAATGGCTGGTTCCTTGGCAGTGCTGGCATTTATTTTTGTTCTACTTGCTAATGACGAGAACTACATATCATGTAAGATGTTCTCCCGCTTTAACCTCAAATCACTTCTACCTGGATTGGGTAGGAGCAACGAAGTCGTTGTAACGACGCAAATGAGACGGGCTATGTGGCTCAACCACTCACTAAAATGTTTAATGGCGGGAAACGGCTGTATGTTGATACTGATTTGCGTTCAATCCATCCTCTTGCTCATGAGCAATTTGTTCACTAGCTCGTCTATAAGCGTGGGATTAGCCAGATGCTGATACATGCCACTAGCTTCAAGGAAGATTGCTAAATTTTGTACTTTTGTGGCAAAGAGTATTAAAAGCTCTAATTTATCTTCTGAAATTTGTCTGATGTCTCTTACCTTTTTCAACTGGCTTTGAATAAGACATTCCGGGCGATCAAAACGGAATTCTAAAGTCGCCATAACCTGCTCGATGTTATTTGGATGTATGAGAAGAGATTCAACCACCTTTCTTGCGTCTCCCTTTATGCTCCTTTGCAGCGAAACATGTTTTCCACATTTATGCACTGGAACATAGGTGAATTCCAGAAATGCTGTGCAAAACATCTGCCAGTCTTCCGGTCTTCCATTAAATTCGGGCAAGCCATGCAATCTCCGATGGGAACCATAACTACGAGTACGAGTATTTACGGACAACTGTTGGTTAAAGTGGACTTGTGGCAAAGTTGGTTGAAATTGGAAGCGTTGTCCATCAAGTGTTTGAGGCGCATTGAGAGGTGGTAGAAAGCTGTGAATGGTATTCGTTGATGTGAAACTACTAGATGTTGGCTGACACGTGCTAGTGGACACTCTTGTTGGAGGTTGCATCTGTTGAAAGGTAGTCGTACGTGGCCATGTGTATGATGTTAATGAATTATATTGGTCTCGCTAGTGGCGAGTGAACAGCCTGGGATAGGTACCGTTACGGTAGAAAATGATGTTGAGGCATGAGCTGGTATGTGTTCAACGGCGGTTGAAAAGCTTGGCGTAACCGAACTGTTCATGGATGTGGTGGTAAGCATAGAGGAAGGAGAGGCCGTTGTTACTGTTGATAATGTGGAAGCAGAGACGACTTTGAGAACAATATCGGAATTTTTTGAAACGAATCCAGCGATTTTGATGGCGATTTCCGTTGGTCGTTGTTGACTCAGTAATAGTTCTAGACGTTGACGTTCCTGCCTTTCGTTAATGACAAATGTTGTTGCCGCTTCCAACTGGGCGCGTAATTCTTCCAGTTGAAGGGATGTCTTGGCGTTGTTCAGTTCCTAATATTGTCAAATCACTTTCTTCCTTGTCATCGTTCTCCGACAACTGCGAGAATATGTCTTGAACTAAGCGTTTGTTGGTTGTTCTCGTTTTTGCCATTGGGATAAGGAATTTAATAATAATGAAATTAATAAAATTTATCGATACCTGTGATAGTCTTGCGGACTACGGGCAAGACTGCTGTGTGGAGGGATTTAACTGTTTCTTCGCTGACAACGGTAAATGTATTATTATTATTATTATTATTATTTTATTGGGATAACAATAAATTCTTAAGCTAATACAGAAATTGAAAAAAAAAAAACAAAAAAAAAAGGAGCACTAGTTACAGAGGCTTTCAGCTCTAAATGAATATGAATAAGTGCAAAACTATGTAATATGAAATATTATAAGTGATAGAAATTCTATAGATACTTTTTATATAACTAAATTCTCATTCTGGAGGATGTTGTAAACTTTTGTTATATTTTCATGGTTGATTGTATTAAGTAATAAGTAGACTGATTGATTTTCAAGCAAGAGGGAATTAAACGATCTGGAGATTTGGCATGGAATTTGTCCGAGAATATGTGCTATGTCGATTATGTTATTGTAGACTGGGCACTGTGGTGGGCTGTTCTTGTTTAGGATGTGTTGGTGCGTTTGAATAGTGTGGCCTAGGCGAAGACGGACGAAGTTGAAGTTCATTGCTTTAGAGGTGGATGTCGGGTAGATGGGAATGGAACGGCTAGTGTTGATTTTAGCGTAGTGATTTTGGTGACTTAGCCAATTTAAAAGTCAGTGCATCTTAATCTTATGGGTGATCTGTTTTTGCAGATCATGCTTTGTAAGTATATCAAAGGTGAAAACAGGCGCATTATTGCAGGATTTTGCGGCCATAACAGCAAGTTCGTTATCTTGTATCCCCATGTGACTTGGAACCCACATAAGCTTTATTTTGTTGGGGTATTTTGTGAGGATATCCCTAATGTGGTTTATAAGTCCAGTGTTGTAGTTGGGGTTTAATGAAGTTTTAGCGCTGATAGGCTGTCAGTGTATATTATGGCTTTCCCCCTTAGTTTTGTCATTATTTTTACTGCTTCGAGTAAAGCAATTGCCTCTCTTTTAATAGAGATCCGTTTTCTGAGGTGACGGCAAAGGATGTGGTGTGTATTGATTTAGATCCGTCTGTGAAAATAGGATTCTATCCTCTAGATTTAAGTTCACTAATTACTTCAAGAAAATGTGCCTTGTAAATACCGCTGTTTGTATTGCCTTTTTTATGTTCAGTCAGAGTCAATAGAACCGAGGATTGTTTTATGCACCATGGTGGGTAAGATGGGGAGTAATGTTTCATTTGTTTGATGGGTAGATCAAATTCTCTTGCGCTGTATATTGTTCGAGCTATGGTTGATGGGAGACGCTTGATGGTTTTTGATCCGATAACGGCGGTAATGTCCTTGTCAATAATGGAATTGTATGAGAAGGAGAATTTCGCAAGAAGTTTGGTAAAACATTCTGCTTGTCTTTCTTCTAAAGTAGGAAGTCCTGCTTCTGCCATTATATTTTGTATTCTGGATGTTCGATATGCGTTGATACTTCTTCTGACTGCTTGATGATAAGTCGATTTTAGGAGGTTAAGCGTTGTTTTGGGACATTTACCGTATATGAACAGTCCATAATCAATTTTACTTAAAATTAATATTACAAAGAGAATTTATGTGTACGTTCAATATTTTACAAGCTAAATAGTTAACAATGTTGGCTCTACTAGCTACGCTCTTCTTAAGCTCTATACAATGTGGTTTCCAATTGTATCTATTATTAAATATCACCCCTAAGATTCTTAAATTATTTACATTTTGCACGCTAACATTATTCAAACTTAAAATTAATTGTGGGCAAGCTACTTTACGACAAACATGTAGGGTCTTACATTTATCTAATGAAAGCTTGGCACCAGAGGCGGAGGTCCAATTTAATATTTCTGTTAGCAATTCAGATAGGATAGCTTTGGTTCTTTCTAGATCATTGAGCTTACACATGATGAAAAAATCATCTGAGTAGCTGCAATGATCCAGATGTTTGTATTTTCCTACTATTGTATTTATTTCGTCAAAAGCTATAATGAAAAGAACCACCGACAAAGGGGATCCTTGAGGGATACCATTGTGCAGTGGAAAAGTTGAAGAGAAATGGTTGTTAACCTTAACCGAAAATTTTCTGTTCATAAGAAAAGATTTTACATAACCGAACATTTTTGGGCCGATGCCCCATGCTTTTAATTTGTTAATAATTAGATGAATATCGATTTTGTCGAAGGCCTTTTCGAAATCTAGTGATAGCAGAGTCACGTGATTTCGAGACGATAGCGCATTCGAGATATAAAAATCCACGTGTAATAAGGCATCGGCACATCCTCGATTGCGTTAAACTTTAGACAAAAAGGAAATTAGCGAAATTGGTCGGTAGCCACAAACTGTATTAATAGGCTTGTTAGGCTTGGGCAGGGGGATAATAGTAGCTGACTTCCAGCTTTGTGGAATTATGCCAGTCTCAAGAATCTTATTGTATAAGCGACAAAGCCTTGATTTTGTTGACGGTGGTAGGTTTTTTAGCATAGGGTAAGATATGCGGTCCCTGCTTGGCGTTTTGCCTTTTAATTTGGAGAGGCAGCTGTCCAATTCCAGATTCATTATCGCAACTTCAATGTGCCTTGCTGATGGAATTGGGGTAGCTGATGGGGGAGTATCATGAAGGCAATTGTTTTTCATGGTATTGAAGCTGTTCGAAAAGTGTTCGTCTTTTGACTGATTTGACCAAGTGTGGGCAAAGAAATTGCTAATCTCTACTGCGCACGAAGGGCCAGTTGGTGTTTCGATGCATTTAATGGAAAGTGGAACGGAGTTCCCAGTTAGGCAGCGGATTTTGTGCCAGATTTTGGAGGGGGTGGAGTTTGGATCGATTGAGGAAGTGAACTCTTGTAGGCTTTTGGCTTTGCTAATTTTCATTTCTCTCCGGAATAGAGCATTGGATTTTTTATAGGCTATTAGGTTGGTATTGGTGGGGTGTTTCTTAAAAAGTCTCCAATTTAAAGTTTTTAATGTGGGATTCCACCACGGAACATAATGTTTAGTGCGGGAGGGAGCGGTTTGGGGTATAGAGATATTGTAGGCGGATCGTATGGCTTTTAGGATCACTGCGGCTTCTTTGTTTATATTGGACGATGGTGTATGTTTTAAAAGAAAATCAGTAACATAAATTTTAAACTTGTCCCAGTTGGCCTCATCAGTTTTAAATTTGGGGATTAGTTGCGCGTTTGGCTTAGCGGGGCCTATTGCAACGTTAGTAATAATTGGAAAGTGGTCACTGTTGTGAAGATCCTCAAGGATTCTCCAAGAAATTCGAGGATGAAGTTCTGGTGAGCAACAGGCGATGTCAATGTGTGTAAAGGTTCTGTGTGTGGAGAAGTGAGTAGCTGATCCGTCATTTAACACCATGAGGTTGGAGTTAAGCAGAAAATCCTCCAAAATAGCTCCCCTGGAATTCGTACATGGGGAGCCCCAAAGAACGCTCCAGGAGTTAATGTCACCCACAAGTAAAACGGGGGTGGAGACTTGATTAAGAATATTTTCAAGGTCGTATTCGGAAATTGCTGATTAGGTAGGATGTAAAGAGAGACTACTGTAAATTTCAAAGATAAATTTATTTGGACTGCCATCGTTAAAATATTAGAGTTAATATTGAGCAAGTTATGAGGAATATTACTTTTTATTAAGAGACCAATTCCTTGCTTTGCCGTTGTATTGTGAGGGAAATTTTGAAAATAACCTTTATATGGATTGGGTTCAAGGGGAGTAGAACCAAACGCACAATGTGTCTCTTGAAGAGATATAACACAAGGCGAAAATTCTTTTATTAAAATATTAAGCTCATCATAGTTATTAATATAACCTTTTATATTCCACTAGAGAGCTTTAAATGTAATGTGCCTTTGCGATGAAATTGATTTAGTTAAATTGTTATGTGAATTATTTCTATGACTTCGAAAAGTGGAGTCAGTGTCTGTGACATGTGTACTGTTGAAATTATACGTCGTCATCGTCTGATATTGGTGTAAGAGAGACAGTTTGAGTTTTCGAAGAAGTGCCTGATTGGTGGTATGATAAGACTTGGTTAGATTTTGGTTTTGGTAGAGAAACTCTTAGGGTTTTGTTTGTGAATGTGGTGACGGGTGAAAATGGGAGCTGGTTTGATTTTAGAAGATCAGTGGAGAGATTGGATAGAGATTGAGAGTTGTTAGTTGGATGCATTGAGTTTAGTGTCTGTATGTTTTGATTAATGTCGTTTTGTTGTTGTTGAAAGATTACTTTATTTGTTTCGTGTGGGACTATTGTTGTGGGATAAGATGCAGCTATTAGCGGGATAGGAGTTTTGAGAGGTTGGAGTTGTGTGTTTAATTGTTTGTGGTTAGGTTCGGCTGGGGTATTACTTTCAGTGAGAATTCTGTTTTTAATAATTTCAGCTATGGAGGGTTTGGTTCCGGGGTATTTAATTGGAGCGGGTAGTTGATGTAGCATCGGATTATCATTATATATTTTCCAAGCTTCACGGATTGTGCATCGACGGTTGATTTTGATTTTGTTGACGGATTGCGTTAAACTTTAGACAAAAAGGAAATTAGCGAAATTGGTCGGTAGCCACAAACTGTATTAATAGGCTTGTTAGGCTTGGGCAGGGGGATAATAGTAGCTGACTTCCAGCTTTGTGGAATTATGCCAGTCTCAAGAATCTTATTGTATAAGCGACAAAGCCTTGATTTTGTTGACGGTGGTAGGTTTTTTAGCATAGGGTAAGATATGCGGTCCCTGCTTGGCGTTTTGCCTTTTAATTTGGAGAGGCAGCTGTCCAATTCCAGATTCATTATCGCAACTTCAATGTGCCTTGCTGATGGAATTGGGGTAGCTGATGGGGGAGTATCATGAAGGCAATTGTTTTTCATGGTATTGAAGCTGTTCGAAAAGTGTTCGTCTTTTGACTGATTTGACCAAGTGTGGGCAAAGAAATTGCTAATCTCTACTGCGCACGAAGGGCCAGTTGGTGTTTCGATGCATTTAATGGAAAGTGGAACGGAGTTCCCAGTTAGGCAGCGGATTTTGTGCCAGATTTTGGAGGGGGTGGAGTTTGGATCGATTGAGGAAGTGAACTCTTGTAGGCTTTTGGCTTTGCTAATTTTCATTTCTCTCCGGAATAGAGCATTGGATTTTTTATAGGCTATTAGGTTGGTATTGGTGGGGTGTTTCTTAAAAAGTCTCCAATTTAAAGTTTTTAATGTGGGATTCCACCACGGAACATAATGTTTAGTGCGGGAGGGAGCGGTTTGGGGTATAGAGATATTGTAGGCGGATCGTATGGCTTTTAGGATCACTGCGGCTTCTTTGTTTATATTGGACGATGGTGTATGTTTTAAAAGAAAATCAGTAACATAAATTTTAAACTTGTCCCAGTTGGCCTCATCAGTTTTAAATTTGGGGATTAGTTGCGCGTTTGGCTTAGCGGGGCCTATTGCAACGTTAGTAATAATTGGAAAGTGGTCACTGTTGTGAAGATCCTCAAGGATTCTCCAAGAAATTCGCGGATGAAGTTCTGGTGAGCAACAGGCGATGTCAATGTGTGTAAAGGTTCTGTGTGTGGAGAAGTGAGTAGCTGATCCGTCATTTAACACCATGAGGTTGGAGTTAAGCAGAAAATCCTCCAAAATAGCTCCCCTGGAATTCGTACATGGGGAGCCCCAAAGAACGCTCCAGGAGTTAATGTCACCCACAAGTAAAACGGGGGTGGAGACTTGATTAAGAATATTTTCAAGGTCGTATTCGGAAATTGCTGATTAGGTAGGATGTAAAGAGAGACTACTGTAAATTTCAAAGATAAATTTATTTGGACTGCCATCGTTAAAATATTAGAGTTAATATTGAGCAAGTTATGAGGAATATTACTTTTTATTAAGAGACCAATTCCTTGCTTTGCCGTTGTATTGTGAGGGAAATTTTGAAAATAACCTTTATATGGATTGGGTTCAAGGGGAGTAGAACCAAACGCACAATGTGTCTCTTGAAGAGATATAACACAAGGCGAAAATTCTTTTATTAAAATATTAAGCTCATCATAGTTATTAATATAACCTTTTATATTCCACTAGAGAGCTTTAAATGTAATGTGCCTTTGCGATGAAATTGATTTAGTTAAATTGTTATGTGAATTATTTCTATGACTTCGAAAAGTGGAGTCAGTGTCTGTGACATGTGTACTGTTGAAATTATACGTCGTCATCGTCTGATATTGGTGTAAGAGAGACAGTTTGAGTTTTCGAAGAAGTGCCTGATTGGTGGTATGATAAGACTTGGTTAGATTTTGGTTTTGGTAGAGAAACTCTTAGGGTTTTGTTTGTGAATGTGGTGACGGGTGAAAATGGGAGCTGGTTTGATTTTAGAAGATCAGTGGAGAGATTGGATAGAGATTGAGAGTTGTTAGTTGGATGCATTGAGTTTAGTGTCTGTATGTTTTGATTAATGTCGTTTTGTTGTTGTTGAAAGATTACTTTATTTGTTTCGTGTGGGACTATTGTTGTGGGATAAGATGCAGCTATTAGCGGGATAGGAGTTTTGAGAGGTTGGAGTTGTGTGTTTAATTGTTTGTGGTTAGGTTCGGCTGGGGTATTACTTTCAGTGAGAATTCTGTTTTTAATAATTTCAGCTATGGAGGGTTTGGTTCCGGGGTATTTAATTGGAGCGGGTAGTTGATGTAGCATCGGATTATCATTATATATTTTCCAAGCTTCACGGATTGTGCATCGACGGTTGATTTTGATTTTGTTGACGGATTTATGTCGCAGAAAAGTTGGACATGCTGGGTCGAAAGATGTGTGAGTATCATCTCTGCAGTTTATACAATGAATTCGGGAGCATTCCTCGTGCGGTGGGGGTAAACAGCAATTTTTGCAAGTTGGTGAATTATTGCACCTGTTTTTGGTGTGGCCCAATTTTTGGCAAGAGACGCATCTCATCGGATTTGAGATATATTCGTCTACCTTGCAATTTACCCATCCTATTTTTATGTCGTTGGGACGTTTAATGAGATCAAAGGTAACGATTGCGGCACCTGTCGAGACTAATGGTTTAGGATTGTCACCTAGTTTTTTTAATCCTGATACTACTACATACCGCGGAAATTTTTCATCATTTGAAGAGATTGTTGGGAGTGATGGGAAGTTGTCATCAATGCATTTGCGTTTTGATTTTATGTTCCGATTTAAGGGAGCGTCCGGAGAAAGATCGCTAAATCGGTTACGATTAGGGGGGTCAGAGCCCCCTTTTATCTCTTAATTTTAGACAAAAGCGTGAAAATAGAGAAAATACGTCAATGAAAACTTGAAAATTGAAAGTTTAAGTTAAGCCGCGTGGGTGGGAAAATTGACACTTCGAATGTAAACAAACGAAAATAAAAATGAATATATATCAATCAACTACGCTATTTCACACACGTCTTTACACGGCGATTGCCTGACAGAGACTGAACGGTAAATGTATTTGGCTTGCTGACTACGGGGAACTCTTCGCTCGTTGCGGTAAACTGTTAGCTGGCTGCGGATCGTTCGCCGGCTGCAGACTGTTCGCTGGCTACGGACTGTTACCTGGCTGCAGAACTGTTAGCTGGCTGCGAACCGTTAGCTGGCTGCGAACCGTTAACTGGCTGCGGTAATTCTTCGCTAGCTGCGATGATTTTGGCTCCAAAAAGAATAAAATTTGTCCAGAAACCCTCGGTCCAGAGAAGTTGTTGAAGACAAACGCACCTCTTTTTTAAGATGGAAATGATGGTGGTGGTTTATTCTTTACATGAATTTAGAATATGTATAATATTTGTATACGTATTAAATATTACTTACTTTTGGCGAATCTCAAACAAGAGTGTAGTGCATGAATTCATTCAGCTAATGGCGAAACGAAAAAGAGACAGAATGAGCATATGTAGCAATCGTTAAACGTCAGACGAAAGATCTGTTCGCCAAGTTCATTCACAAGTCAAGGAAGTTGCCATCAATTTACATTAGGTTTTTATAATTTTTTGACACATACTATTTGATGCTTATTCATACTTATATGTATTAGTACATTTTGTCATAGAATCCAGGAGAGTTTTATCTCACTTTTGTGCTCCGGAACACAAAAACAAGCCCAATGAAAACGCCATAACATTAACTTAACACATTGGCTGAAAAGTCCGTGCCGTAAAACACAAAATTTTTGCAAAATTCAACTTTATTTATCAATATAGTTGCCTTCGAGGGCGATACACTGATTGAAACGATTTTTCAATCTTTCGATATCAGTTTTGTAGTACGATTTCGGTTTAGCTTCAAAATACTCCTCTGTTACGGCGATTCGGTCTTAAATCTCTTTCCGGCGAGCATTCTTTTGAGGTCTGCGAACAGGAAATAGTAGCTGGGAGCCAAATCTGGAGAATACGGTGGGTGGGGAAGCAATTCGTAGCCGAATTTATTCAATTTTGCCATCGTTTTCATCGACTTCAAATGCGGCCGTTTTTCTGCGATTTCGCCCTTCAAACGCTCCAACAACGCAATGTAATAGTCGCTGTTGATAGTCTGCCCCTTTTGGAGATAGTCGATGAAAATTATTCCATGTGCATCCCAAAATACGGATGACATAACCTTGCCAGCCGACTGTACAGTTTTTGGTCGTTTTGGACGAGGTTCTTCGCCTGCTCGCCACTCAGCTGACTGCCGACTTGACTCTGGTGTGAAGTGATGGAGCCAAGTTTCATCCATTGTCCCATACCGATGCAAAAATTCGGCTTTAAAGTTGTTCAACCGCTTTAAACACTCCTCTGAATCATCAACACGTTGTTGTTTTTGGTCGACTGTGAGCAAACGCGGCACCCACTTTGAACAGAGCTTTCGCATGTCCAAATATTCGTGTATGATATATCCAACACGCTCTTTTGATATCTTCAGAGCCTCAGCTATCTCGATCAACTTCACTTTACGGTCATTCCGAATCATTTTGTGGACTTTTCTGATGTTTTCATCTGAAAAAGCCTCTTTTGGACGTCCACTGCGCGTGCATCATCTTCGGTGCTTGTATGACCACTTTTAAATTTTTCAATCCACTTGCGAATGGTTCGTTCGGCTGGTGCAGAGTCCGGGTAACACTTATCAAGCATTTTTTTTTACATCGGCTGCATTTTTTCCCATCAAAAAGCAATGATAAATCAACACACGAAATTGCTTTGAATCCATTTTTTTTCACAATAACAAAAGTTGCTTCACTCACAACTCTATATCTCGAGAACTAATCGTCCGACAGCTGTTAAATTTATACACGTATCTTTTGAAGGTTGGTACTAACTGAAAATGGTATGGATTTAATTCAAGTGGTGCCCTCTCTTAGAAACGGCACGGACTTTTCAGCCGATATGTTAATTTCAACTCAGATTATCAACATTGGCGACTTTGTTTTTACTGATGTGTTTAGTACTGAGAGCCATTACTTGTTCTCGGAAATCAGACATCTCTTTTGAGCGTACCCATTTTGTTAATTTCTCCATGGACGTTGTGCTTATCCCCCTACAGAAATCAATAAGATCATCGATTTTCGCTCCGAGTTGTAGTATTTTGTTGTATAGGACACTAGTTTCTAGGAGCACACTCTGAAATACAATATACATATCTGTAGAGCACAGATATCTGTACGGCTGGCTCTGCATGTTACCTATACTTTAGATTTCAATGCCCTATATCATCTATAAAGAGATGGTTTTGTAGTTGCCATTGGGAAAATACTTCCTTCGTAGTGTGTTATGACTGTAAATTATAAATTCGGTTATTGATTTGTTGTTAGCAAGCTGAAAGTGAGGTAGTATTCCTTTTGGCGATAGCTTCAATATTATTGGTGCAACTGGTAATTGATTACCCACGTCAATTTATTTGATATTTACCAATTTATTTTGATATTCTATTGGCACAATAATTCTGCCCTCAAGTGGCACATTCCGAGAAGTCCAAAAATATACTCTGTGCGTCATTTTGGGTGAAATTGTCACAGAACTGTTTTATTTTCCTGCGTAGTTCTCATGTAGGTACTAGGTAGACAAAAATATATGTACTAATATATATACATACACAATTCAGCAGTTCAGCAACAATCTCAAACAAACAGAACTAAGCAGCGTCTTCTACAATCTGACACATTTGCCTGGTGTAAAACAAAAAAAAAAACCGCGCTCTGCCTTGCGGTTGATTGCTATTTATTATTTTTGCCGATATATTTGTTTATATTACTAATTAGAAGTTATTAGAAACAAACTCGTGTAGATTTGGTAAGTGTTATTCACTTCAATTTCGCAATATTTAATAGAATAAATTTAGATCAAAGCTAATCGCCAACAAAGATGGCTGCTTCGTTTGAACCGAATTTGCGAGAGAAGATTTTGCAAAGTAAGGTCTTAGTGGTCGGCGCCGGTGGAATTGGATGTGAAATTTTAAAGAATTTGGTACTGTCCGGTTTCCCTGATATTGAAATTGTAAGTTAAATTGGATTTGAGTTAAGATTTCGAGTATACAAGAACGACTTCCGTTTCAGATTGACTTGGACACAATCGACGTGAGTAACCTTAATCGGCAATTTCTATTTCAAAAGGAGCACGTCGGCCAGTCTAAGGCGAAAGTAGCCAGGGAGAGTGCTTTACAATTCAATCCCAACGTTAAGATCACAGCATATCATGATAGCATTTTCAAGTGAGTGTTTTGTTTTGTTTTGGTTTGTTTTATTCATTCTCGTGACCACGGTCATTTTCGAAATTGCCCTCTTGCAGCACCGACTATGGAGTGAATTATTTCAAAAAGTTTAACATTGTTTTGAATGCTCTGGACAATAGACAAGCACGTAATCACGTTAATCGCATGTGCTTGAATGCAGGGGTGCCTCTTATTGAGAGCGGGACAGCTGGTTACAATGGGCAGGTGGAGCTAATCAAGAAAGGACTAACACAGTGTTATGAATGCACCCCTAAAGCCCCGCAAAAGACTTTTCCTGGGTGTACCATTCGGAATACACCATCAGAACCGATCCACTGCATCGTTTGGGCCAAGCATTTGTTCAAGTAAGTTGACTTTCTGCTTGTCGTCATTGCATTTTTTTCATATCTATATCTTGCAGCCAACTATTTGGAGAAACGGTTGACGATGAGGACATATCTCCCGACGTAGCAGATCCCGAAGCAGGCGCTGAAAGCAATGCCGAAGAGGGCGATGTGAAACGCGTAAGCACTCGGAAGTGGGCTGAAGGTACGGGGTACGATCCGGAGTCACTTTTCAATAAATTCTTCTTCGACGACATCAATTACCTGTTGTCCATGTCAAACCTCTGGAAGTCTCGAAAACCTCCAACGCCAGTTAAGTGGGACAGTATTCAGCTGGATGAATTAAACAATTCTGGCGACAAGTCGTTCCTTAAGCAATACCACAAAGTCTGGTCGTTTGCTGAGTGTGTTGCTGTATTCGCCGATTGTGTTCTGAAGCTCAAGGCGCAACTGGCTGAGCTTCCAGATGGTGAGAAGCTCATTTGGGATAAAGATATCCAACCGGCGATGGACTTTGTTGCAGCTTGTGCGAACATACGCGCTCATATTTTCGAAATCCATCAAAATTCTCGATTTGAAATCAAGTCAATGGCGGGCAACATCATTCCAGCAATTGCCGCCACCAATGCAATCACAGCAGGAATTGTGGTCTTGCACGCATACAGAGTCCTCAAGGAAGAATATGAAAAGTGCACAACTGTCTATGTGCGACACAAAATGAATTCTCTCAAGCAGTTGTTAGTGCCAGAAAAGTTCCTCACACCACCGAATCCCAAGTGCTATGTTTGTTCCCAAGAACCTGCAATCCACTTAAAAGTAGATACCAACAAAGTCACGATCAAAGAGTTACGAGACGATATTCTAGTGAAGGCGTTGAACATGGTTAATCCTGATGTCATAATCGACACGAAAGGGGTCATTGTGATTTCATCGGAGGAAGGCGAAACCGAATGCAACGATGGTAAGACTATGAATGAGATGTCGATTGTGGACGGTGTCTTGTTGAAGGTCGATGACTTTTTCCAAAACTATGAGCTGAGCATAATTATTGTGCATATGGAAGCTGAACGAGACGGACCATTGTTTGAGGTAGTTGCCGATCCGGATCAGCTTAAGCCACAAGAAGAAACTCCACCAGAGAAGAAAGAACAAACGGACAAAGCAAATGGGGATAAGGAGTCGGATGATGCTGATACTGATGGACCATCAACGTCGAAGAAGAGTCGCGTTGAAGTCGTCGAAGATGACGATGATTTGCAATTGATTGAGGACGACGAAGATGATGATGTGGTTGCAATTGAAAGTATCGAAGTAGATAATGCCGATGAACAAAAGGAACCATCTTCCGCTGCAGCTGATTCCACAAATTCTACATCAGCAGCGACCAAGCGAAAACCGACTGACGAAGATGAGGGATCAAATGATGGTCCATCAAGCACAAAACGTTCCAGGCCAGACAATGATAACGGCGCAGATGACGATGACATCATTACCATCATTGACTAAAAATATATTGTTAAATCGGTTAGCTGCCTAAATCTTCAGTGAAATTCAGATTGTTTTTCTAATAAAAAAAACCACTAAATCTAAATTCGTCTTTTGTTTGGTTTTCGTTTAAATCCTGCAATAGATGACATTTTCAGTTCTGTAGAATACCTCTCTGGTCAGGCACAGATCGCGCTGGGCTCTGCCTTTCTTTGTACAAAGTTAAATAACCCAATTATGATAATTTCAGCCGAGGCCTCTCTTTATTAACTTTTATATTGCAGAACACAAACTAACGTATCAGCCTCTACTTAAACTATAAATATAAAGCTCTTCAACTCTCGTTAGAAAGGACGAACTTTACTCTGAGTTGCATCGGTCAGAATCCAAGTTTTGTAGTCACGTTTCTTCATGGACATTTGCTTGTGGCGTGGATGTGTCGGGCAGATGACATAATGACGGCGGCCTCTGATGACAAAGTAACAATCTTTACAACGTTTCTTTAGGCGTCCTTTTACTTTGAATCCTGCCACTTGTGAGATAAGTGTATTGACCGGAGTTAGGAGTTTTAAAATGCTGCTGCCAATAGGTTGAGGTTGAAGAGCTGAAGTAGGCAATGCGGTGATTTGTTGTGACACCGGTGCGGTCATGACATGAAAGTTTCTGCAGGCAATTTGACTTGCATTGCTGCATAATCTTAGCCCAGTAGATACTAGGTTGGAACAGAATTTGAAACTCATCTGTAAAAAGGTGTTTTAATAGATATTTCTTAGAAATAAATTTTTCAAAAAAAATTATTACTGACTCTTCGCGATTCTTTGGATTTGACAGAATGGAAAACATAAGATTTTGAAGTTTGACTATGGCGCTAGGTGGTTAATTGAAGAATTAATCGGTTTGTGTCTGTGGAAAACAAACATGTAGCGTTTTTAGGGTAAGTGTTTGTACCAACATCCTGGTACGACCGCTAAAAGGAAGGTTTTTAAATTGCAGGAGACTGCAGCTCATTGATTGTTACTCCCAGAGAATGGTCACTGAAGTGATTTCGATTCGCAAAAAAACATTTTGGGCGACCGGAGGTTGTAATAAAGACGCTTCTCAATAAGTTGAGGGCCGAATCATCATCACATTCCTGCGTTGAAATTTAACTTCAATTGTGGCGAATGGACATCCGGACTGGACGTTGAATCATTACAGTGATTGGCTGAACACTATGGCCGAGGCGGCGAGTACCTGAACTCAGTTAGACGTGCGAATCACTCACAAGCTCACCAGGGAGCATAGAAATTTCAAGAACTTGCTGAGCAAAACAAAAACTAAACAAATTGCTTAGTCTGTCAGCAAAACCTTCGATTGATAGATTGCGACGTGTTCAGGAAATTCTCGATGCCCGCGCGAAGGGAGATTGTAAGGCATCATTGCATTTGCGACTGATATTTACCACACTGCGCGGAAGAGATGCAGTGAACAAAATGGTCGTGGAATTAATGTTTGAAGCTAGAAACACCACATTTTGCTTCATATGTATACAACATCTGGTGTGCAAGCTTGGAATACGCACCAAGATGAAGAGGCTGAAATTCTTTTCCGTATGGCTCCTTAACCATCCATGGGAATAAGTCTTACGATTGCCTGTTGGAACAAGAAGTAACGGACGATCTGGAGCTGAAGGGCGCCGACAATCCTCAGTGGACATTTGATGTAGACAGGGACGAAAGTTAGTGACTGTTGAGACTTCGCCGCAGCATAAGTTTATTGATGCAATACGATGCGTCCTGCAAGATGTTCGAACAGTTTGAAAACTGCCATTACCAAAGCAATCATTTGATGTCTATACTGCTAAACAAAAGTATTGACACCTAAGGGAACTGACACTCTCATCATATGCAGATGCTCAATCTAAGCTCTCAATTGACCTTCAAAACGAATATCTTGGTTTTGCGTTTAAGACCTACGAGGGAAGAAGAAATGAGCCGATTGCTAGAAAGACACGCCTGGGATGACTTGTGAATGGGCGATTCCAAAGCGCGAAAAAGCAAAACTTTGTTTGTGAATTGTTTTGCTTTTTATTGAAGCTGGGGTTTCGTTACGGAATTCAGTAGTCTTATGATTGCCAAAGGTTCTGGAGGTTTGTTGCGATTGCATCTGTTCGACGCATTAATTAACTGCCGACGGTTGAGACGCAATACTCGCGCTAATAAAATTAACAAGTCAAGCCCGGATGGAAAAGACTACTGCTCAGTGGCACCCACGAGCAGATAAGGTAAGCAGAATTGACATGTAATTATAGTTACTTCATTGGGCATCGACAGATTAGAGCCAGTCACCTACCCTAATTCCTTTATTCCAAGATGGAGCAGACTTTATATCCACAGTATTAGTATCAACGATGTTAGTTGTTGTAAACGAAGTTAACGTAAATGTCAATGAAGTGTGCACAACCAAAAAGTTAGACTGATTCTTGAAAATTTTTATAATGTCTCTAGGTTGCATAGTGTACCTAAGGATTCACAGTTCGGTATGAAGTTTATCTTGATAAGATATTGACACTTCTACACCTAGTGCGGGCGTGGATTCGTCCCATTGAAGATTCGATGCACCCGTGTGTAGGTGGAGGCGTGATATAATCTGGAGGTGCAGTTTTTTTTTATCACAGCGCACAACCTAGATCGGACATCAGATGCGAAAGCGTCGTTTTTAAGTTTTGAGCAGTACTAGTATAAAGTCTATATGTCATTTTATTTTATGAATTTAGCTTAACACTATTTTACTTTAACTAGCTTCCGTAAAGTTTTCGAAACTTTGAACTGATCTAAGCCAGTAGAAGGTAAGCAAAGATAAGCTAATACTGTCGCCAAATCCCTTTCCGATCGAGTCACCCTTAATCTGCTTAATCAGAGATTTTGGCCACCATAACGAAACGCTTGGTTTGGCAACGAGTGCAGGCAAGCACATGCAGCTAAGCAAGCTCTGTGCTTATGGGCTCTACGAGCAGAAGAGGAGAAACGAATACCGGCTTCTCAGGAGGAAAAAGAAGGAGCAAGAGAAGCACGCGGTCGAGGAAATTGATAGCTGTTACTCCGGGAATGAGATTTGGAAGTTTTACCAAAAGATAAAAAAAACGTGCCACAGACACAAGCCCCTAACCGAAGCCTTAGAGACGAACAAGAGAACATAGTTTAATGGTAGAGTCGCAGTCGAACCCGTTTACATATCTAAGCATAAGTCCAACAAGGCTGCTGGAGCGGACGGCCTGACTGCCGAGCTCTTCAAAGCGGCAGGCGATGACTTGATAAGGAGCACACGTCAACTCATCTGTAAAATATGGTCAGACGAAAGTATGCCCGATGAATGGAACTTCAGCTTGTTTGTCCGATCATCAAGAAAGGAGACCCTCTGAAACGCGCCAACTACAGAGGCATCAGTCTTCTTAACATCGCATAAAAGATCCAATTTACCGTATTGCGCGAACGCCTGAAGCCGTTCGTCGACAATCTGATTGGTCCGTATCAGTGTGTCTTAAGGCCAAGAAAGACCACCATCGACCAAATATTTATACTACGCAGATCTTGGAAAAAACCCATGAGCTCCAAATTAATACACATCACCTATTCATCGATTTTAAGATCGCGTATGGCAGCATCTATAGAGATGAGCTATATAAAGTAATGTCTAGTTTGTGCAGGATGACGATGGAGAATGCACGCTGCTCCATTAAGATCGGACCTTTGATATCAAAAAAGGATTTAGAAAAATGATGCGCTGCCATGCGATTTCTTTAACGTCATCAACAACATAGTGGAACAATCTTCCAAAAGTCTGTCCAATTACTTGCATACGCCGATGATATTGACATAATCGGGCGGAAGTGACGAAATGGGTTTAACGGTCAATGAGGGTAATACCAAGTATATACTGTCAACAAGACAGGACACCCAATACCGACGTCTAGCATAGAACGTCAGTTATAGAGTTATAACTTTCAGGTGTTTAAGGACTTTGTCTACCTATGCTCCGCTATCAATTCAGACAACGACACCAGTGATCTAGCGAAGAATAACCCTTACCAATCGCTGCTTCTTTGGGCTAAGAAGGCAATTGACTAGCAAAGCCCTCTCTTGAACAATAAAAGTGAACCTACCATATATAAGACCTTAGTAAGTCTAGTCTTGCTCCGGATTTTATTAAAAATGGATGAGGGTGCTCTTGGCTGCTTTGAGAGGAAAATTCTTAAGGTGGTTTTCGGTCTGCATAGACGGTGAGTGGAGGACGAGATACAACAACGAACTGTACGGGCTGTCCGGCGATAGCAACTTAGCCAGAAGAGTGAAAGTCCAAAGACTGAGGTCGATGGGTCATGTAGAGCGGATGGACACCTATGCCCCGGTCGGAATCCGCCCCCGAGGAATAGCGTTGTACTCAAATTGCACTCGTAAGTGGAAGTGGACCTCAACTTAGTGTCGCGAAACTGGAAACTAAAGATTGAGTTGGCTGGAGGCGCTTGTTGATGGCGGTCCAGGTCCACCCCGGAGTGTAGCGCTACTTTAAGCAAGTAAGTAAGTAAGTAAGTAAGTAAGCAAGCAAGTAAGTAAGTAAGTAAGTAAGTAAGTAAGCAAGTAGATAGATACATATAACTTTAGATAAAGAAACAACACATTAGTTGGGTCCCCAGCCTATAAGGAAATTTGGATTTGGGTGTTCATTTTATGGCTTTTGAGATTACTGCGAACTCAGGCTATGTACATATATACGGGTCGTGACCGAAGACTCAGCTTTCTTTGCTAAGAGGTCTCTTTAGTACAGTTCACACCAAGCAGATGTAACGATAAGACACAATTATTACAGTGAAAAGTTTCTTTAAATGACGCACGGTAAAATTCAAAACTTGTACTAGGGTTGGCTGAAAAGTTTCCGACCGCAACGTAAATTTAGCGGCACTCGTCAATAAAAGCTAGTGAATGCTAGTTGAGCATCTTTTGACAGTTACTTACCGAAGTTTCTGTCATTTTGGACGCTCAGTTTTTAGTTGACAGTCGTTTGAGTGAGTCGATGTGAATGTTTTTTGTGAAAATGGAAAAAAATTGAGTATCGAGTTGTTATTTAATTCTTGTTTTTGAAAGACAATACGCCTACGCAGATCAAAAATGAGCTGGACTCTGTGTATGGGGACTCTGTACCATCATTTACCACAGTGAAATTTTGGGCAGCTGAATTTAAACGTCGCCGTAAGAGCTTGGGAGATGATGAACCTTCGGGACGTCCAAAAACTGCAACCACTGAGGATAACATTGCTAAAGTTCACCAAATGGTGTTAGACGACCGGCGAATTAAAGTGAGAGAGATAGTAGAGGTTATAAAAATGTCCAAAGAACGTATTTGTTACATGTTAAATCAAGATTTAGGCATGAGAAAACTGTCCGCGCGTTGGGTGCCGCGTTTGCTTTTGTTAGACCAAAAACGTGTTCGAATGAACATTTCCAACGCTCTGTTGGCGCAGTTTAGGCGCAATAAATCCGAGTTTTGGCGCCGATTAATTACCGTAGATGAAACTTGGATACACCATTACTAGATGGAGTGAAAAGTGACCTCCTTGGGAATTAAAAAAATTTTTTTTTTAAATGTTTTTTTTATATTGTTCAATATAGTCCTCTTTTAGTTTGATACACTTATTCCAGCGATTTTCCAACTTCTTGATCCCGTCCGAAAAGTAATTTTCCGGAAGGTCTGCAAAATACTCCTCCGTGGCGTCGATGATTTCCTCGCGTGAGCTGAATTTTTTATTGCTGAGCCATCTTTTGAGGTTTGGGAAGAGATAATAGTCCGAGGGATCCAAATTCAGTTACCAATCGACGACAAAAGTCCGCCCGATTCCGCATCAGCAAGTCCAAACACTCTTTCGAAGTGCACTCGCCTTCGTGTTTTTGGTCATTCGCGGCACCCAGCGGCAGGATAACTTTTTCATATGCAGAAAATTGCCCAAAATATGGCGTGTGCGCTCTGTACTAATCTTTGTGGTATCTGCTAGCTCGCGTACCCTCACTTTCCGGTCAGCCAACACCATTTCATGTATTTTTTTGACATTGTCCTCTGTAACCGCAACGGAGGGCCTGCCGCTGCGGACTTGATCGGTAGTGGAGTTGCGGCCACCACGAAACTCTAGAAACTAATATTTGACGGTGTAATCTGATGGAGCATTAGCCCCATATAATATATATCCAATTTTTCTTTTGTTTCCTTCGCCGTTTTGCCTCTCAAAAAATAATGTTTTATGAGAGAACGAAAATCGTTTTTGTGCATACTCAACATGATGCCAAACACGTCAACAACAATCAGCTGTCAAAACAAAACTAAAGACAGTATCGCACTGAAATTTGGCATGTCTGGCTAAATATGAACGGACTTCAAGGCACCATAACCTTTTATGCAGTTGCAGCGCACTCTGGCGGTCAAGGAGGTCACTTTTCACTCCATCTAGTATACGCCCGAAATAAAAATTCAGCCAAAACAGTGGACTGCAAAGGGCGAGCCGGCTCCAAAAAAAGGCTGGGAAAGTGATGGCGACTGTTTTTTTGGGATAGTAAAGGAGTTATCTCAATCGATTATCTTCAAAAAGGAAAATCCATTACAGAAGCATACTACGCATCATTACTTGCCAAGCTGAAGGCAGAAATTGTGGAAAAACGGCCACATTTGCAGAAAAAGAAATTCCAATTTTACCAAGCCAGCGCGCCGTCTCACACCTCAGCGGTTGCCATGGCGAAAATCCATGAATTACGGTATGAACTGCTTGACCATCCACCTTATTCACCGGATCTAGCCCCAAGCGACTTCTTCTTGTTCCCTCATCTAAAAACTGCGCTCGGAGGACAGAGATTTTCGTCAAATGAGGAGGCAATCACCTTCGTGAACAATTATTTTGCAGAGAAAAACGCCAAGTACTATTTGGACGAGTTAGAGAGATGGGAGCATCGCTGGGAGAAGTGTGTAGAGTTACAAGGAGACTATGTAGAAAAATAATAAAAAATTTTGAGAAAAAATGTCTTGTATCATTGTTGGGTTGGAAACTTTTCAGACAACCCTCGTATGATGTCAGAATGCTCAGGTCTTGTTTTCCTAATTTTGATAGAATTATTGCTCCTCACCACACTTTTTCGAATTTTACATTAATGCTTAAATTCTTCACCTTTTCACCAGAGAAATGTTATTCTTTACAACTTTATGGAAATGACCCAACCAAGTCTAGTCTGACTGATTATTCAAATTCTGTAAAATAGTTCTAGTCTTCGAAAGGGAACATTCCCTTTCCATTTGTTGTCACCTTATAGCCTATTGATGCTGCTGCTGACCCATATAAAATAGACTCACTACACCCGTAAGAAGGTCAGTATCTCTTGAAATCTACATTTTTGGATCTTGAACCCAGAGAAAAAAAAAATGAAACTAAATTAACCTCTTAATGCTTTATTAATACGATTACAGTAATTTTTTTCATAAATTTACATTTTTACGGCTACGGATACTCGTATTTCTATAGTGACTTAGAATCTACTTGATGTTGTCCAGATGATGTTACAACAAAATATGTTAGTCTTTGTTCTTGACCTTATATTCTAAAATAAGTTAGCATATGTAGAAAAATAGTTTTGTATATGTACAGAAAGAGTATACAATGTTCCACTGCAGTGAAAGCTGCGGAGAATGGCTTGTAAACGTACAAGAAAATACACACAAATCTATAGCTATAGAGACAATTATTGTAAATAGTTTGTTTTTGGCTTGCTTAACTTAAAATATGTAATTACACTAAATGAATTCATCTACCACCGTTCGGATAGAACGGACGATGGTTTGGATACTGTGCTCGTAGATATGGCAGAGGTCCGGGATTGTTGAGTTCGTTTGCTGCATCGAAGTGTCGTCCATCACCATTGTATGCAGAGTAATCAGATTTTTCCCAAGCTTGATGACCGGCATTACCACCGTGTATGTGAAGATGGATTTCCTTATTTTGTGAAGGTCCTCCAGCCCAACCATTGCCTATCGATGTAGGTGCAGAATTCCAGGTATTGTAGCCAGCCCATGATGGTTGCTGTTGGTAATGGTCACTTTTGTGTGTTAAAATCTTTGCCAATATTGCTCCAGCATTTAGAAGAAGCAGCATTTTGAGGAGGAATACTGTTTTGAGGGCTAAAAAGACCAGAACTGTTACCATGGCCGAGATGACGCCGAACTTAAAGACAATAGGGATTAAGGCCATTTGGAGTCGCCGTATTTTACCAAATGTTCGAGGTTCTGAAAAGAAGAGGGGAAATACATTTATTCGTATAATGGCATACTGTTGTCAAAAGTGTAATAAAAAATTTTTTTTTAATGAAATGCAAACTCAAAAGACTTTTATTATGAATAAACTTGTCTATTTTTGTTACGTTATACGAGTAACAAATGGTTTTATTATGCTTCTACATATGAGGTAACTGTGAGGAGAGCGTTGACTAATTGAACTCATTTTGTTTTACGAAGACTTACGAGTATAGTAATTTTAATAAGCTGAGAACTTGTTTTATTTGTTGTTTAAAATAGACAGGTGGAAAAGGAAAGAAGGAAAAAAATAAGAAAGAAGAAAGTATTTGTTTTTGTATTTATTTAGTCCTATAATTTACGTAAATTGCTGGCTCAATTAGTTTCAAATGTTTTTGAATTACTTTTTTGCTAAATAAAAAAAAAAAGATTCTGAGTAATGAAAATCTTTGCTTGAACCTTTACAATTGTTTCTGTTAAGTGGAAAAGATGATATCCGTCAAGCGGTTGCCGCCGGTGTTGATATACATTTGTGTCCGTTTTATCTCAATTTCCATGATAACTGTTGGCATTCCTGTCGAATAATCTTCTTAAGTGCTGCGATTATCTGAGCCTTGTTGGCATAAACCCGCGACTTCAAGTAGCCCCAAAGAAAGAAGTCTGGAATGGTTAAATCGGGCGATCTTGCTGACCATGCCAAATCGCCAAAATGGGAGATTCCGCGACCAGGAAACGCTTCCTTCACAATACCCCTTGTGACTCGTGCTGTGTGTGCGATTGCACCGTCTTGTTGAAATCATATGTTCGCCAAGCCCCGCTCATTCAATTCTGGCAGTAAGAAGTCGTTTATCATGGCCCTGTAGCGTTCGCCAGTAACAGTGACCGTATTGCCGATGGCGTCCTCAAAAAAACACGACCCAATCACTCCTCCGGCGTAAACGCCACACGTCACAATGGCTTTGAGTGGATGTAATGGCTCTTCGTACATCACACGCGGATTTTCAGTGCCCCTGAAATGAAGATTTTGCTTATTGACATAACCGCTTAAGTGGAAATGCGCCTCGTCGCTCATGATGATTCTCGACACAAAATCGTCCTCTTCGTTGTTGAGATTGAGGATGGCTTTACAGTAATTCACACGCGACGGACGGTTAGGAGGCATT
This sequence comes from Volucella zonaria, assembly GCA_963966105.1. Taxonomy (NCBI): domain Eukaryota; kingdom Metazoa; phylum Arthropoda; class Insecta; order Diptera; family Syrphidae; genus Volucella; species Volucella zonaria. Next base: position 35,930,498 of record OZ014534.1, on the reverse strand, counting down.
AACTGATGCACTGTTTGCACTTTTTACGGGAACATGTGTAAGTCTTTCACTAAAATTCGCTATAGGGTCCGTCTGGTGATGCCCAATTGCGTGGCCCGTCGTCTGGTTGATGTTTTTTCGTTTTCAGCGACATCGTCAGCCGCGATATTCTCGGCCGAATGACCAGTCCGGTGGCGGTCACGCCCTGCATGGTCTCTTGTGGTTCCACTCTGTTCGAGTCGAGTAGCTAAGTGCCGGAATGTTTGCCCAGTTGGCACGACACGATTAGGAAATCGACGTCGAAATTCACTCTGCGCTAACACTACCAACCGATTATTGCCAAAAACATCGACATTGCTCCATTGCTCATCTGTTCGTATACTGCCGCTACTTAGTTCACAAATGTCAAATATGATTGACGTACGACGCCATTTGCAAAATTATACCATCTTTCGATGGAGTGATTAATTTTGCGCCACCTTATACATTAAATTACTTATATTACTGCTAGCTGTCGACGTGCAGCCGTGCTTATAGAGTATGCTGCAGTTCATTTTTGTCGTAAAAGGAAAAGTCGTATGTCCGGAAGTCTGCATGCGTAATCGGGGTACCCAATCTGGAGACTACCGGTAGGGCGAAAAAAAGGTCATATACGTATGTACGAGGGTTGTCTGAATAATGATATAAGACATTTTTTCTCAAAATTTTTTATTATTTTTCTACATAATCTCCTTGTAACTCTACACACTTCTCTCAGCGATGTTCCCATCTCTCTAACCCGTCCAAATAGTACTTGGCGTTTTTCTTTACAAAATAGTTGTTCACGAAGGTGATTGCCTCCTCATTTGACCAAAATCTCTGTCCTCCGAGCACAGTTTTTAGATGAGAGAACAAAAAGATGTCGCTTGGGGCTAGATCTGGTGAATAAGGCGGATGGTCAAGCAGTTCTAACCGTAATTCGTGGATTTTCGCCATGGCAACCGCTGAGGTGTGAGACGGCGCGTTGTCTTGGTGAAACAGGATTTTCTTTTTCTGTAAATGTGGCCGTTTTTCCGCAATTCAGCTTGGCAAGTAATGGTGCGTAGTATGCTTCTGTAATGGATTTTCCTTTTTGAAGATAATCGATTGAGATAACTCCTTTACTATCCCAAAAAAACAGTCGCCATCACTTTCCCAGCCTTTTTTTGGAGCCGGCTCGCCCTTTGCAGTCCACTGTTTTGGCTGAATTTTTATTTCGGGCGTATACTAGATGGAGTGAAAAGTGACCTCCTTGACCGCCAGAGTGCGCTGCAACTGCATAAAAGGTTATGGTGCCTTGAAGTCCGTTCATATTTAGCCAGACATGCCAAATTTCAGTGCGATACTGTCTTTAGTTTTGTTTTGACAGCTGATTGTTGTTGACGTGTTTGGCATCATGTTGAGTATGCACAAAAACGATTTTCGTTCTCTCATAAAACATTATTTTTTGAGAGGCAAAACGGCGAAGGAAACAAAAGAAAAGTTGGATATATATTATATGGGGCTAATGCTCCATCAGATTACACCGTCAAATATTAGTTTCGAGAGTTTCGTGGTGGCCGCAACTCCACTACCGATCAAGTACGCACCGGCAGGCCCTCCGATGCGATTACAGAGGACAATGTCAAAAAAATACATGAAATGGTGTTGGCTGACCGGAAAGTGAGGGTGCGCGAGCTAGCAGATACCACAAAGATTAGTACTGAGCTCACACGTCATATTTTGGGCAATAGTCTGCATATGAAAAAGTTATCCAGCCGCTGGGTGCCGCGAATGACCAAAAACACGAAGGCGAGAGCACTTCGAAAGAGTGTTTGGACTTGTTGATGCGGAATCGGGCGGACTTTTGTCGTCGATTGGTAACTGAATTTGGATCCCTCGGACTATTATCTCTTCCCAAACCTCAAAAGATGGCTCATCAATAAAAAATTCAGCTCACGCGAGGAAATCATCGACGCCACGGAGGAGTATTTTGCAGACCTTCCGGAAAATTACTTTTCGGACGGGATCAAGAAGTTGCAAAATCGCTGGAATAAGTGTATCAAACTAAAAGAGGACTATATTGAACAATATAAAAAAAAACATTTAAAAAAAAAATTCTTTAATTCCCAAGGAGGTCACTTTTCACTCCATCTAGTAATGGTGTATCCAAGTTCCATCTACGGTAATTAATCGGCGCCAAAACTAGGATTTATTGCGCCTAAACTGCGCCAACAGAGCGTTGGAAATGTTCATTCGAACACGTTTTTGGTCTAACGTAAGCAAACGCGGCACCCAACGCGCGAACAGTTTTCTCATGCCTAAATCTTGATTTAATAAGTAACAAACACGTTCTTTGGACATTTTCATATCCCCTACTATCTCTCTCACTTTAATTCGGCGGTCGTTTAACACCATTTGGTGAACTTTAGCAATGTTATCGTCAGTGGTTGCAGTTTTTGGACGTCCCGAACGTTCATCATCTCCCAAGCTCTTACGGCCACGTTTAAATTCAGCTGCCCAAAATTTCACTGTGGTAAATGATGGTGCAGAGTCCCCATACACAGAGTCCAACTCATTTTTGATCTGCGTAGGCGTATTGTCTTTCAAAAACAAGAATTGAATAACAGCTCGATACTCAATGTTTTCCATTTTCACAAAAAAACATTCACATCGACTCATTCAAACGAATGTCAACTAAAAACTGAGCGTCCAAAACGACAGAAACTTCGGTAAGTAACTGTCAAAAAATGCACAACTAGCATTCACTAGCTTTTATTGACGAGTGCCGCTATCTTTATGTTGCGGTTGGAAACTTTTCATGCCATACACTCCAGTGCCAGGCGTATATGAATAGTGGTGGAATGATCCCGGGGCGAATGGCAATATTCGTGTCAGTGTTCGACAGTTTTCTAGGGAGAGCAATATAATGCGTTTTTTAAACGCGTAACATACTCGTATTTTAAGGGTTAATGAAAGAAGAAGAAGAACGTATCCGAGACTAGTTAAAAAATGTACAAGTGAATTGTAAGTCACCCTAATGCTACGTAGACTAACTAGTTAACCAACATAATTGATAGGAAAGAGAGTACTAGTATGTAATTCAAACTGTATCAATGTAAACTTTAAACTGGCTAGTCGTAACGTAATTTTGGATAGCAATGAAGTATTAGTCGTTATTTTTACTATTTTTCAGACAAATTGACATACGCTCTGAATGATATGATTAAAGGGAAAACAGACCGGTAACTAGACTTTTTGGAAGAAAATTGCAGGATATTTGTTCCAGCGTGTGAAGAAGGTGAATGGCGGATAAGTACAATCCCGAATTCTACGAACCTGGCTGAGATTTGAATTTGGTCCAAAGAACAAAAACAGGTAACTCTACCTTGCACTAGTTGAGAAAACCTACCGGAATTTTTTTTGATGCTTAATGAACGCTAAGACCCCTTATTATGGTAGCTTTCTAGCAAAGGGATACTGACGAATAGATTCCGGATCGAGGATATCGTCATTCTTATGTTAGCCCATATCGCAAATATAGGGACTTCCGACATGTAATCGGAACTCATGGCTTTGGTCTCCACGATGACAATGACGATAGGTTTCTGACTTCTGTAAGACCAAGCGCCAGTCACACGTAACCCTATACAAGTAGAGAACTTTCCATAAAATCGGCTGGAACTGGCTGCATATTCTGTATTGAATACCCAAAACTAGTGTCCCATTGGACTGGATCGAGATTGCCACCTTATGATAGCTAGCATTCGTCTTTCAATAGCATCCCTAGGTACAAGCAATAACACTGTGTTTCCTGAGCACTGCTCGACACTAAAATATTAAGGAATAATGCAGTCCGCCAACAACTACATACATACATAAGACACCACATTAATTAAGGAATATAAATAATATGCAACATCATGCCGTGGGACATACAGTGTTGTGCAAAACATATCGGATTTTTCCTGAAAATTTTTTTATTGAAGAATTCTAGGGAACAGGAATACAGTAGATACACTTGTTTGGCAATTTAAGAAAACCTATTGAATAAGTCATTATTTTTAGAGTCTTGCCAAAAACTGTAGCTTAACTCAATGCCATGCCTGTGCAAAACATACCGGATTTTCAAAAGTACCGCATTTTCTTGCTCTTCAACTTGCTGATAGTGGTTTTGGCTGTCATTTGAAGTGAGTTATAGACTTAATAAAACTTAAAAGGTCAGGTGTCTGCAATACTACTAAAATGGCTAAAAATAATACAGTGGTGTGGTCAAAAATCAGGTGGTATCGGATTTCAGGGCAGGGCTAAAAAAAAAAATCCATAGCCAAAAAGTATAAAATGCCATCGTTGACAGTGTTTGACATTGCTTATAAAATAGTTTCGGAATGGAAAACCGGTCGAAACCATTTACTGTTGAAAACATTCCAGAAAGACTACACTCCGAACCGATCGGCAAACTAAGAAAATTATTATTAACTATACTTTCTTGTCTTCAAGAAAGATTGTTAATGAGCTCAGTCTTTCAATTGAAGCAAGCACCGTACGCATGCGTTTAAGAGAAGCTGATTTTTGTTCTTTTCGACCAGCGAAAAAAACCTCTACTTACTGCTAAGCATAGACAAAAAAGTTGCCATTGTATTCTTCTAGTAAGTCTTTGATTACTTTGCCAACGCTAATCGTTTCTTGGACTGGAATTCGCAAGAAATCTTTTGAATTGGTCAGGAACGAAGTGGAAAACTGTACTCTTTAGCGATGAGAGTAAGTTCAACTTGATTCATGTTAGACGACAGAAGGGGGACACGTCTTCAGCCACGACATTGTCGTCCATCCGTGAAGTATGAAGGAGGGTCAATTATGGTGTAGTGATGTTTTTCTGTTGCGGGATGTGGACCAATACAAGAGATTAGTGGTATTACATGTAGATCGTTTTCAGTATAGGGATATACTGGAATCCGTAATGCTACTCGTACAATACGCTGAGAAGGAGATGCCACTGCGTTGGGTTTATCAACATGATAATGACCCAAAACGTTCATAAAGGTTGATTAAGGAGTGGTTTGCGCAGAAAAATGTTAATGCTTTGGAATGGCCGTCTCAATCGTCCGATGTAAACCCTATCGAGAACTTGTGGCCCATTTTAAAAAGGCGGCTAGTTTCAACACATCTAAAAACGCACTTATGACGTCACTAATGAATGGGAGAATATTCGAAAAGAAATTTTTGAGAATCTAGTGGCGTACATGCCACATGGAGATCTTAAAAAACAACAGTTACTGAACAAAATATTAAGCATAACAAAAATCTGGTATGTTTTGCACAAGCCGTTACTGATTTAAAATATGTTTTTTTTTTTTTTGTATAATAAAACATATTATCGCAAAACCTTTTTTTTTCTTTTATTTGTAAACTTATACAATAAGTTTTCTTAAATTTTAAAATTGTTCGATAAAAATCCGGTATGTTTTGCACAACACTGTAAATGAGCATTGTGACGTACAATAAAAAAGTGTTATTAAACCAGAAAATCTTGTCTGATGATCGCAATGAAGCCGTTAAAGCCTGAAGAAGGAAATTGATGCGATAACAGAACCTTGAATAAAGCTACTTAAGAGTTTAAAGATGGCCACAGCTTCGTACTGTGCCTCATAGTAAGAATGAAATCATTGGCGGCGCGATTAAAACACAAAAACGGGAGACAGCCTTCTCGAGGAATTCTACAGGACTTCGCCGGCAGTAACCACATACCTAATGCTTTCATTAGTAGATAAGGCCTGGAGTAGTCGAAATTTTTCCTGGGGTTAAGCGAAAAAAAATATATCTCAAGCTCCTAAAAAAAACATAAGTGGACAGAGTGCAACAACTACGTGCTTTTTGCTATAACAAAAATAGTTGTCAGCATTAAAAAATATTTTGAAAAAACTGCGACAATAAATAACTGGTTTCCGTCCTGAATCCTTCGGGCACAGATAATAAATCTATATCTGTAAAATATGATCGGACGAAAGTATGGCCGATGAATTGAACCTCAGCGCTGTTTGTTCGACCCTCAAGGAAGGAGGAAGGAGGTCCCCTAAACTACGCCAACTACAGAGACATCAGTCTTCTTAACATCGCTAGCAAGATCCTATCTGTCGTATTATGTCCACGCCTGAAGCCGTTCGTCAACAACCTGATTGGTCCATATCAGTGCGGCTTGAGCAGAGGAAAGTCCACCATCGATCAAATATTTACACTACGGCACATCTTGTGAAAAAGAAACCCCGAGTTCCAAATCGATACACACCACCTATTCTTCAATTTTAAGGCCGCGTATGATAGCATCTATAGAAACGAGCTATACAGAGTAATGTCTACTTTTGGCATCACTGCCAAACACGTCCGATTGTGCAGGATGACGATGGAGAATGCGTGCTGCCCCATCAAGGTCGGTAAAGAACTCGTCGAGACCATTGATGTCAAAAAAGGATTTAGACAAGGCGATGCGCTGTCATGCGATTTCTTTAACATTATTCTTTTGTGCGCCAGCACAAAAAGGCACAATCTTTGAAAAGTCCATACAATTACTGGCATACGCCTTTGATATTGATATAATTGGAAGAAAGCAGCGTGATGTCTGTGGCAGTTTTTGTGAGTATTGAGACGGAATCGGTAATGATGGGTTTAACGGTCAACGAGGGCAAGACCAAGTATATGCTGTCAACCAGAAAGGACACCGACATCACGGACAGAATGTCAAACTCGACAGATATAACTTTGAGGTATTTAAGGACTTTGTCTACCTAGGCTCGGCAATCAATTCAGACAACGACACCAGTGCTGAGATCAAATGAAGAATAACTCTTGGCAATAGCTGCTTCTTTGAGCTGAGAAGGCAATTGAATAGCAAAGCCTTCTCTGGCACAACAAAAGTGATCCCATATATGTAAGACCTTACTAATCCAGTCCTGATCTATGGTGCAAAGGCATGGACTTTATCAAAAATGGATGACGGTGCTCTGAGAGGGAAATTCTTCGGGTGATTTTCGGTACGGTCGGCATAGGCGGTAAGTGGAGGAGGAGATACAACGACGAATCGAATTCTAGGGGCTGTACAGTGATATCAAGTTAGCTAGAAAAGTGACGGCCCAACGACTGAGATGGCTGGGTCATGCAGAGCGGACTTTGTCTACCTAGCCTCCGGTATCAATTCAGACAACGACACCAACGCCAAGATCAAACGAAGAATAACTCTTGGCAATAGCTGCTTCTTTGAACTAGGAAGGCAACCGAGTAGCCAAGCCCTCTCTCCAACAACAAAAGTGACCCTATATAAGATCTTTATCCTAGTCCTGCTCTATGGCGTAGATGCATGGACTTTATCAAAAATGGATGAGGGTGCTCTTGGCTGCTTTGAGAGAAAAATTCTTCGGATTATTTTCGGTCCCGTCTGTATATACGCTGAGTAGTGGAGGATATACAATGAGTAAATCATTACTCATGCAGGCTAAAATGACAAAAGCATGCTTGACAAGTAGCATAATACTGACCTACGCCGTGATCAGGCTCACAATTCCATATTGAAGAGGAAAAGAAAATTTAACGAACCAGCTAATAGCTTCGGATAATAGCGGATCCTTAGTTGACGGCCCTGGAAAACAATTAAACGTCAACGATCTTTGGGTCTGTACGTGGAATATTCAGTTCCTTAACAGTACAGTCGAAGAATTAAAAGAGGCCTTGACTACTATCACGCAGATATCACCGCCATCTAGGTAGTGCGATGGGATGCCGAGCAAAACGAGTATCAAAAATTGTGATATCTATTATGGTGATTGCTATATGGGACAGAACAGTGGGTTTGTCATACGCGGCAGATTTAATAATTTAATAATAATACCGTATATATAGCCGTTAGTTGGAAATATATTATGTAGCCTTGGATTCATTTTGAGATCTTAACGCCGCACATAAAAAAATCTGTGGTAACTTTATTAAACGTTTTTCCAAATCGATGAAGGCGAAACGAGGGTCTTTCCCAGCGTTGTGATGCTTTTTGTCAATAGTCTTAAATTTTGGATTATGTCATATAACCGACCCCCTAAAAAGCGGTATTGACTGTCATTTCAACCTTTATATTATACTTCATAGGGTATGTGCTCCGGCCCGACTGCACTTCCTCGGTTCATCCTTTTTATTGCTTCGCTAACTTCTGCTTCCGGAAAATCTGTCATATCCTCTTCGTGTACGACAGCCGATGGAATGTTGCTTCGCGGTGATTTTTTTTAATTAACATATCAAATTAGTCCCTTTTAACGGGCGTCCCTGACCATATATACATATTTCGCCGATTGAATCTCTTGCGAGTTTTTTCTTCGTTATGCCGAGATCTAAGAAATATTAGCTCGTATCGAAGTACAAATTCTAATGCAAGCAAAGGCAGGTTCAAAAGAGAAAGATCCTTCTTTTTAGATGCCTATCTACCTTTGGTAGACGTACATCTAAAAAGAAGGCAAGGAAAAGTTTTAAGAACTCAAATCAAGTCGAATTTTCAATTGATGCTAATTTGTCAGTACACCAATGTAATATTTAACGCCGAAAAACGGAAACCATCAATAACAGGATGTATTCTGATACAAATTAGATAGTGCAAATCGGTCATGATATACAACCGTCTACCGATCCGGAGGAACTCCTTGCAATGTTCAAAGAGAAATAGTGCGACGAACTCACTTTTGTTAGATTTAAGCCCGTTACCACATTTAGAGCCAAAAGGGAGAAACGGGTATTAGCGTACTTGGTAGAGCTCAATCCCAACATAAAACTGGAGGGCCTAAGGAATATTAAAGTCCTAGACTACCAGGTTGTATATTTAAAAAGGAGCGCAAGCATTTTACAATGTATTCGTTGCCGAAAATTCGAGCACTCCGCGTTGAATTGCGAAATATAAGTGTTAAGTGCCGAAGGAATCACAAGTTCGAGCAATGCGCTCTGGGTAGAGATGTAGTGTCTGGTAAAACCAGCTCTCGTGCGCCTTGTGTAAGAACTTGGAACACACCGGAAATTATCGGGGTTGTCCTAATTTTCAGTACATACGGAAAATAAATATTGCTCGGCAGCAAAACGCGGAGGTTAAATGACCACCAGTGCTCTGGTTCAAATGGCGGCAGGTAGTAGAAGTACGGTACGGTACCTGACGGCTGCTGATGGCTCAGCTACAAGAGCAGGCCACGCCTGCACCTCTAGCCATCAAACGAAGAGCCGCACTGTTTAACTTACCCAAATACCAAGTCCCTAATGTGCTTTTGGTTAGCGAAACAAAGCTCGGTAGGTAGGGTAGGTAAGAGTGGCTGTTGGATAAACCAACCCACTTAGACCTAATGGCCCATTGTGATGCTACGTGGATCTATGATCCTCTTACTGATGGAACCAGTTTGAGCTTCTGACGAAACGGAGGAGACTGTTTACGTCAATATTTTTCAGATCGTTTAGATAGTTGTAGAAGAAGGCTCCTAAGTGAAGTTTTCTTCTCTGGGAGAGAGCTGGACATGTACAGAGTAGGTGGAGGATTGTCTCCTCCAGCTTCTGCAGAAATGATTTGTAAAGGCGCCAAGCCTTCTTGCGTGCTTGCCTATAAGGCAGTGTCCAGTGATGACACCTATGATGGCGCTGAGATGTTCCTTATTTAGAAAGATCAGACACTTAGAGCGATACAGATCCAGTTTTGGCCAGATTTGTTTAGTCGCTAGACATGTTGGTCCAACAGTCCACCTAAGGTCTGTTCTTTTATTGGCATCCAGCTTTAATATTAGTTTGCACGCAGCGATTGGGATACCTATGCTACCCCTTTCCGGTAGAATAGGTAGAGTGGTTCCAATTTTGGCGAGTTTATCGGCTCTACAATTCTCTGGAATGTCTCTGTGGCCCGGCACCCAACAGAGGTGAAGGTTGAACTGCTCTGCCATCTCCATAAGAGACGATCGGCAGTCAAGGGCGGTTTTAGAATTTAGTGAGACTGAGTCCAGGGATTTGATAGCGGCCTGACTATCCGAAAAGATGCGGATATCCTTTGCAGATATCACGTTTTTCTTCAGCCAGGACAGAGCTTCTTTAATCGCTAAAATTTCCGCCTGGAACACGCTGCAGTGATTTGGAAGACGGAAAGAGAGGCTTAGATTTAGCGTGTCTGAGAAAACACCGCCACCAACCCCGCTATTGGTTGTAGATCCATCTGTGTAGAAGTGGATTGACTTGCCCTCCATGAAAGAATCTTCCTTCCAGAAAGATCTAGAGGGGAAGCTTACCTGGAAGCCTTTGTCAAACCAAAGTTCAGGTATGGTGTAATCGATGTTCTTTGTGAGGATTCCTAACGTATTAAGAATGTTAGCGTGGCCAAATGAATTATTTGTCCACTGTGAAGTGCAGTCGAGGCTACTTGCCTGCTGAGGATATCGAGGGGTGCCAAGTGAAACAGAATGTCTAATGCCGCAGAGGGAGTAGACCGTCAGGCTCCGCTTATGTATAGACATGCTGTTCTTTGGACTCGGCTTAGTTTGCTGCAGTTGACTGCATTGTCTAAGGCCGTAGGTGAGAATCGGTCTTATGGCCGAGATGTATAGCCAGTGGGTTATGCCAGGTAGAAGTCCCCATTTATTCCCAATGGCGTTTTTGCACGAGAATAAAGCTACTGTAGCTTTATTGACTCTTTTTAGCATCTCAGGATAGCAAGAAGAAAAAGTAGAAGTATGGTCTCGACTGATAGTGGGACCGAATTACCAACCTTCGGTATATTGTCAACAGCATGGAGAAGTCAGTATATCAAACTGGGTCTATTCTGTTCAAAGTTTAAGACTATAAAACGGCTGCAGTAAAGTAAAGTTTCCATCGGTGTCACAAATAAGCTGCAAACTTACTGTGAGTGTTGTGCTCATGTCGTATTTTCAGCGAACAATTTTATAAGGGAACCGAACATAATAAGCAAAGGAATCAACTGTATCGGAGGTGGAAAAATAATAGGCTTAATATGACTTATTGACTTACGAAGCTGAGTATAAGTAATTCCCTAATAAAGTGAATAAAGAGATTTTTATGCAAAAGTTTAGCTACTGCAGGTGCCATCGGTGTCACTATCTACGATCAAAAGCTCGTAACACGTGGAGCCTGATCAATGAAATAATGGGGTGGAAAAAGCAAAATGTTGACGAAGTCATCACCAAGAATTTTCCGTCAAAGAAGTGCCTATTGTTATCTAAGAAACAACTTTTCCGCCCAAATTCTACAGATAGTGCATAACTGCAGTACAATTGCATCAAATCATGCCAAATCAGTACTGTCCAACACAAGCTATGTGGAAGAAACATCCACTGAAGGAGTCCTCAATATATCTAGATTATTGGCTGAAAGTAAATCAGCAGAAGTCGATGGTATTCGAGCAATGGACATTGAAACCAACGCTAATATCTTTGCTCCGATAGTATCGAAAATGGTAAATCTAAGCTTAAGACAAACAAAAGTTCCTCGTATACTTAAGACAGCGGTTGTATGCTCGATCTATAAAGGCGGTGCAAAAAACTCCTTAAGCAACTACAGACCTATATCAATCTTGCCAACTATTGAAAAGTGCATGGCGACTGCAGAACTTTCTGGAAAAGCATTCCCTGATTCACGACAAGCAATTTGGCTTTAAAAAAAAAAAAAAGCACGGGTAAACTCATGGGTGAGTTCGCTAATACCATCAACGAAAGCCTGAACAAAAACCACCATGTCCTTGTTTTATTTATGGATTTCAGCAAGGCGTTTGAACGTTCAGTGTGAACCATAGAAAACTGTTAGGATCATTAAATAAATTGGGCATCCGAGGAATGTTGTCTGATTGGCTGCAAAATTACCTCAGTGAAAAATCTTTCCGTATCAGGCTGGAAAACAATTACAGCGACGATACCATCGTTCAGTGGGGAGTACCACGGGGATCGAAACTGGGACCAATATTGTTCATCCTCTTTACAAACGAACTGATTAGGGTCTTCAAAAATGGCATCCCGTTCGCATTCGCCGATGACACAGCCCCAGTAGTTCAATATAATTGTCTTAATACTACAACGCGAATAATGCAAGATGAGCTAGATAAAGCTGTTGAATGATGTCACGATAACGAGCTAATGATGTTGCATATCAGTGGTCTACATCATAAGTTGACTTAACAAAGGATTAGTTTTCGAAACAGTATATGCCAAAGTACACTTCCAAATCAGATTATTGAAGCTGTCGAAAGCTATAAATACCTGGGAGTCACTATAGACAGCAATTTCATTTGGGACAAGCATATAGATAAGCTTCGCTCTGATCTCAAAAAAGCAGCTGTTTGCTCTGTATTACCTGGGCAGTTACTTGGCGCCTGAGGTGCAGAGGCAAGAGTACTATGCCTTGGTCGAGTCTAAACTGAGGTATGGGATACTTGCTTGGGAAAATGCCTCAAATACACATATCAATAAACTTCAAAAGTTCGAAAACACCATCCTTAAGAATATCAACAAAAGAAGTGCATCCAGAACATCCGGTGATAAGGTACTAAGAGTTAAACAAATCTACAAGATGACGCTTTCTTTGAAGTACTACGACAACATCCGTTTCAAGAGACCCATTGACTATCAATACAACACCAGAAGACGAGCTTAAGGCATACTGCAAACACCACTAAGCAACAACAACTATGGCAGAAGACAACTTAACCATAACGTTCCTACTATTCTAAATGAGCTTCCCTCAAATCTTAGAAATATTAGAAATTTCAAACAACGTAAAAAACGTTTAAAAGATTTTTTTTTGCATGAGATGTAAATTTTGTATTTAATTTTCAATTAGTCACTTTGAAGTTTCCAACATCCACACCTTCTAAAAATTGTTATTTTTATATTATATGAATCTAAAGCCTCATAAATAATATTCTTAAACTTGCAATGCAATCATCTGCAGATAAGCCCTTTAGGCTTCGCAGATCTTTAAACCGATTCTAAAATTAATTGAATTGAACTGAATAAAAACTTATAACTACAATTATAACTACAACTACAACTGCAACGTAAACAACGTAAAAATGTTGTTATACAAAATGGGAAAGTGCTTATGGAGGGAGAAAAGCATAAGGAAAAAAAAAATATACAAAGGAATCTTTAACTAAACAAAGTCAAATACAGTGAGGAGCCTGTTTGACGTGGAACCAAAATACTCGTACATAGTCAGAAATCGAAATGTAGTTGACGCTGTAAGACATAATATGACATATCTTCATACTGAAATCGTTATTACGGGCGATTTCAATATACACAGTTCCCGAAGAACGGTGTGTTGAGATCTTCGCTGGGGAAAATAACTTAACCCAGCTTGTAAATGAGCCCACATGAATACCAGACGTTGATAGTCATACTGCCAACACCCTGGTCTTGTTTTAAACTTCTCACCCTGACAAGTACTGCCTTGATAAGCAGTCCCCTCTAGGTTCGTCGGACCATTGTGCCATATCAGCTAAATTCTCGTACACCCACCACACAGTTAGAGAAAAGATTCCTAAAAGAACCGGTCGTTATGTTTCCGCTATAACGACGTGGATGCCGCTGCTGACATGATCACAGAAACTATTCTCTTTGGAATGAGATGCTTTATTCCTCATCGGATGAAAAGTATCAAACCAAAAGAAAAGGCATGGTACGCCTCGAGCTGTAAAGAGGCTGTCAGGGTTAGAGAATTGTTTTTTCGGTGCCACAAGACCAACCCGACAGAGGAAAACCGAAAAAAGTTTAAACGAGCCAGAAATGTCTGCGTATTGGAATTTCAAGCGTGTGAAATTTCAATACGACCAAAACCTGAGGCAAAAAAGCTGTAAAGAGACTGTCAGGGTTAGAGAATTGTTTTTTCGGTGCCACAAGACCAACCCGACAGAGGAAAACCGAAAAAAGTTTAAACGAGCCAGAAATGTCTGCGTATTGGAATTTCAAGCGTGTGAAATTTCAATACGACCAAAACCTGAGGCAAAAAATACTGCAATGTCCCAAAGGCAGTAAAAATTTTTGGTCATTTGTCAAAAACATTGGAAATTCTGCTTCATCCTCCATTCCAACGCTCATTTACAATGACATTACAGGTGTCAGCTTTTTGGACATGACCAATCTGCTTGCTGCACACTTTGCGGCTAGCTCAACACTCCCAGATTGTGCTTTGTCCCCGCCTGTACTTGAGTGCGTTGAATCCACAATGGGACGAATCCACTTTCGCACTCGTGTAGTAGCAAGAGTACTTAAAGATCTCAACATGCATAAATCCGCTAGTCCAGATGGTATATCCCCCCTTCTTCTGAAGAGGTGTTCTTCCACGCTGGCAAAACCACTGCGTAAGCTTTTTCATCAATCCTACTCTTTAGGACCCTTTCCGAACAGATGGAAAACAGTATTTGTCCAGCCCGCCCCTAAAAAAGGCGAATCTTCTTCTCTCTAATCCTACAGGCCCATTGCACTTACGTCCCTTCTCTCCAAGGTCATGGAAGCGCTGATAAACCGTTAGCTCATGAAATATCTCAACACACGGAAACTTCTCAATGACCGGCAATATGGTTTTTGTAGCAACAGGTTCACTGGTGATTTGATGGCATATCTCACTGAAAAAGGGACCAACGCATACTTTAATCTGACGAAAACAAGATAGTTGCACTTGATATTTCTAAGGGATTTGACAGAGTTTGGCATGAGGCTCTCTTGTCGAAAATGCGTGCTCTTGGAATCGATGACTCTCTTCTTCAATGGATTAGAAATTACCTTTTGGAACGTTTAATTCAAGTTGTCTTGGATGGTTTCAAGTCTGATATCCACAAAATAAATGCTGGTGTGACCCAGGGCTCCGTTCTGTCTCCGAGACTCTTTTTAATTTTCATTAATGATATCTTGTCTGCCACTTCTATTCCAATATACTTCTTAGCTGATGCCAGCACTCTCTGCTTTTCATATTCGTTCCCGGACTCACGTCCCTGCTCTTCGGCTGTAGAACGGGAACGCCATCGTATGCTAAGTTCATTAAATTCCGATATTAACAGGATCAGAACTACCAACCGAGTGAAATTTAATGTTTCCAAAACTCAATGCTGTCTGCTGTCATTAAAGCGAAATTCATATACCCAGCCATTATCCATGAATGGCACTTGCTTTGTCGAAACCGATAAACTTTCCATTCTCGGTGTTTGTGTCAGTGACAACTTACGTTGGAATGAAGACATATTCGATGTCGTCAAAAATGCTGCGAAATGTCTAGGTTTCCTCAAGCTATGTAAGAAATATTTTACCACCTCTGATCTGGCCACAATTTATAAGGAGTACATTGGAGTACAATGCCCACATCTGGTCAGGTGCTCCCAAAACATCTCTGCACCTGCTAGATAGGATTCAAAGCCGTTCGATAAAACTCATTGGTGATTCTAATATCAGCCAATCAATTGACACCCTCGAACACGGACGTAATGTCTCCTGTCTCACTTTGTTTTATCGCTATTTCCACCACCAGCGCTCCATTGAAATCGCCAGTAGCATTCTGCCCATTCAAACTTTTAACCGTAACACCCGTCTCGTTATGAATGCTCATTAGTATACCCTCAAGCCCATTTTCGGACGTACTCTAAAATATCGTGATTCTTTCCTAAGCCGTACAACTCACTTATGGAATGCCCTACCGACCTCTGTCTTTCCTGGTCGTTATAACTTACAAACATTTAAAAACAATGTACATCGGTACCTGTCTTTTCTTCCTCCCTAAATTTCCTTCGCCCGCGCTGTGCACAAACATTTTAAGGGTACAAAAACCCCTTGAGCCCCTGCCGATTATAAAAAAAAAGGATATGATTTAATACATATATTTGACTTCAATAATTTTGGAGCTGTTTGGAAATGTCTATTGTTTCAGTTGTTATGAGAATATTTCGAAATCTTAATTGACTATGAATTAACATGAATTTATGTTCAACTTTTATCTATCGGGCTTAAAGGCTGTTTCAACAAGAGGTGTAGGATTTATTTTCTGAATAAAACGAACATTTGTTGAGACATGTATCTCTGAAACTCTTATTGCTTTATAAAGTAGTCACATGGGCATTATTTATGGAACGCAATATCTTTCAAATGACCGCCTCAGTTCTGCTTGCACATCTTCATCCTAAGTCTAACGGTGTTAAGTCGCACGATCTTGGCGGCCAATGTGTGTCTGCGAAACGCGAAATGGCAATGAAACTTCGTCCGTCCGTAGCACAATCTTGTTGAAAGTAAAGGTCGTCAGAATCCATATCCTCGAGCTCCGGCCACAAAAAATTATTTATCATGTCTCGGGATGGCTTTGACTAGTGGGCTTCATCCGAAAACACGAATTTCTTGCAAAAGTCAAATGTCAGCATGCATGTTTTTCAGGACCCAATCCAAGAACGTACAGCGCTGTTATTTGCCGACCGGCTTAAATTTTGACGTTAATTGGACCTTGTACGCATTGAGAGCTAAAGCTTTCGTCGTCAAAATTCGATGCAGTGTGGCTGTGAACAGATCAAGCACTTGAGAACGATGGCAAATAGAGGTCTTTGGATCGTTTTCGACATTTTCCGGGGTGAACACCTTTCGAAGTCTTAACATTTTATACTGAACCCGTCTCTTGGAATTTTTAGATTATGTTGCGCACACACGTCTCGAAAGGCACCTGATTACGTGTAAAATTTGCACGAATTTTTCGCATCGTTGCCGCCATTGAACGTGTATTTCGAAATAAAATTCAACGATTTGGATTTTTTCTTTCACTGTGTGGCGTTCCATAGTAAATCTTCTAAAATTAGAGATGACATCCGCCACCATACGCCAATTCTGCATGCATCAGCTGTAAAATTGACCTTTCAAATTTTATATCTCGTTTTGAAACACTCTTTATAAGCATTATTCTTAGATCATCAAACGAATGGTCTTAAAGCTTTACTGGTTCACAAATATTTTCTGATTTATCTTGAGATTGTTTTACTAAATTATGTATATCAGATAAAAGGTAAATACGAATACATTTGTTTCAAATTAGGTGCATACCTCTTGCATACACTGTTAGCATTCTAGAACCATACCATAAAAAACCCAAATAATCTTTTTACAGAATTTTATTATTATTCTTTTCATTAACAACATCTTTCTGTTCACTGTTCAGTGATTCAATTCGAATTCTACCCACTCACATAATTTTTTATGGAAGGTGCTCACGGAAGATGACCATGGTCCGCTACGAATATAGCCCATGATCTAAAAACCTAATAACGTACTGGGGAAAGTGGAATAGACCTGATCAAGTACATACATATGAATGGATACAAATATGATAGGTCATATGTGTTCAAAACTGTTTTGAAGGGTCAGAATGGGAAACCTAACATAAAAACGAAAAGAAAATCGGGAAAAGTTATTCAGTTTAATAATAATGCACAAGAGAGGCAAACGTTTAAAACTGGATTTTAGAAAACCTGTGATGTGGATTAATTATTTTCCCTACTGTTTCTGAACATGACCTATATCTATTATTGCAGATACATAGATACATATCTTTACATATCCTTAGGTGGTATTAAATCGAATGGCTGGATGGCATCTCTTTAATTGATCTGAATTGTGTACCTGTTCTATCGATCTTAGTTTTTAGCTTTATTCTTCACCGTTTTGATGATTTATCATCACTGATTAAATGATGATCCCATTACCCATGTTGGTTGGTATTCAATCGTTTGTTTCGAAAAAGAGGAAAGTAATTAATAAAGATAAAATCAATGATCAAAGAAAATTCACCTCCAAGGGTAGGTGTATGATTTGCCTTATTTATACGATGTTATCAAATGGGAAAGTACACGTATCTTTGCTATAACATTGAGATACTATGGGGAAGAGTTTTTCAATCAACTGATGTGGTCAGACATTTGCATAAAAGTTTTAACAGAATGAAGTGAAATGTAGAATCCATTATTGTAGAGTTTTATTCTATGTGATTAGAGCTTCACTGGTCGATAATTGTTACAGTTTCTGAGTTTGCCTATGCCTTTTAAGCACAAGCTTTGGTTCCACACTTGGTCTGTTTTTATTATTTTATTGAGCAAAATCAGAAGCAATTTCGTAAGGTAAGTCATACTGGCTTGCGAACCATTTCGGTTTCAGTAAAAGAGAAGTCAAACTATTAACTAAAGTGTAGTCTGTGGTGGCCATGACTCTGCTCATAAGCTCCTTACCCAATCTACCCTAGATAATTACTATAATACTACTTGCATAAATCCTAAATCCTAAAAGTCCGAAACGGTCTAATCTAGGTAACATAGGTTAGTTTTCTACATTCAGTTCTAAATGCTACCGCAGCTAAAATTACCCTTCTTATAACGACTTGACCAATTTAAAATAGAGAGAAGACGTTCACAAAGTTCAGTTCAAAAGAATGGAAGATTTCTTCAACTTGAGTAAAAATTCCTCCGATAAAGGTTAGACATTCTCTAACTGAGTGAGATAACATCATAAAAGGCGGGAGATTACTAGGACACAAAGCGTAACACTCCATTCGACCAGAAGTCCGTGTGCAGCTGGAATGTGTTTGCTAATGCTAACACCTCCCATTCGCTTAATCTTCTAAAAATTTTAAGGAACTAGGATTTTGGCGACCAGGTTTCGAAACAATGTGCACTCACGACTACATAGCGTTATTTCAAAACGCAACTGTAATCTGATAACGGGAAGAATGCCTTCTACGAACAGCTGGGTACCAACACAACATCAAAGAGAGACATCATCCTGGTAATGAAAGACTTCACTGCCTTTGAATAAAACGCAAATAAATTAACTTGATGACGGTTTATTAAACTAATTAAAAAAATTATTTCATGCCGTTCAATATTTGAAAATAGTTTCGTGCATATGTCCACCACGGCTGCGTCGTACAAAGTGCAGTCCAGAAGTCCAATTTTCGACCACTTTTTCGAGCAATCGGGGGAAGTTTGAGTGGAGTAAGATTGAACAAATAATCGTTGATTATCTCTTTGCACCGATCTCTATTGACAGTAACTTGTGTTCCGGCTTTATTTTTGAAGAAATAAAGACCGGTACAGTCCGCACTATACTGTACATTTTTCTAGATGCAATGGGATCTGGTGAATTTTTTAAGGATTGTCCTCTCTCCAAATGTGGCAGTTCTGTTTGTTTACTTATCCGTTTAACTAAAAACGACACTCATCACTGAGCAAAATTTTACGGTAAAAAAAATGTGGATTAACTTCCAGTTGACCTAAAGTCCAAGCAGTGAACATTCGAAGCAATTAATGGTCACGCAGGACCAAGTGGTCCCTATGTATAAGCCTTGATACCAAGATATTTTACGCAGAATTTTCCAGATAGTAGACAAAGCCCAAGTTGCTGCGAACGATGACGAATCGATAAATTAGGGTCCTCTTTGACACAAGCTTCTACAGCCGCGATATTTTCTTCCGAACGCACTGTTCTTGTTCTTATTGATGTGTGAACATCCACAAAGATGAATTGGCTGATAATGTGTACTGTAAATTGCAAAGTGCTCTATCAGTTTCGCGAACAGAGATTTGATTTGGGAATAAATTTCAACAAGTTAAAGTCGTTGTTTTGGCGTCAATCTTTTCATGATGAAATGTTGAAAATAAATGAAGCTTGGCAGCTCAATGTGACAGATGATTTGATATTTAATCCCTATTTAAAAGTCTGACAGTCATTGCTCGACTTAGTAATTACAAATTAACACTTTCCATCAGTGGTAGATATCCTGACGTTGTCCTAGACCTTTGACTGAGCTGGAAGCAAAATAAGGAGCACCGACTTTGGGAAGCCTGTGTAGTTTTTTACACCTATAGCAAAGCCTTTGGCAGAAAGTGGTGACTTTGTCTTAGATGGTCCTCTGATATACTCGTATACTATGGTGATTGCTACGAGTACACCAATACCTCACTTTGCGTCGTAGTTACGTTCCAAAAAAACAAAAAAAACACGACGTATGTAAAGATCGAAAATAGGTTGCAGGGTTACGAAAATACTACTTTTTAAAACATTTACAAAACAAAAATAATATAAAATTTTATTACATACATAAAAAAAAAACAAATTCAATTAAAACAAAATAAAAATTAATCACTGTCTGATGAGTCCATAGTGGGTGTTGTCGTAAGTCGGCTTTCTTTCACAAAAAATTGGTCCAATGTTTGCTGAACAGCTTTTTTTTTCAATATAAAATAAATTTCTTTGTAGCAATTGATATTCGTAGCTACCGCCTGGGACACTTTAAAACTCCTTCCGCTGTCAGGATCGTTTTTTTTTTATAAAAATCTCCATAGCTTCGTCAATCAAACACATCGCTTTGGAAATTTGTTTGGAGGTTAAATTTTTGGCGGAGATTTCTATTGAATGGTCACTGTCATCCTCTTCACTAGCAAATTGCAATTCCAGTTGCAATAGTTCTTCATTAGACAATTCTTGGTTGTGCGAGGTTAGCAATTCATTTATGTCAGTCTCCTCCATTCCTTCAAAATTAGACTCTCTAGCTAAATTAGAAATTTCATGACGAACAACTGGTGTACCATCAACTTCTGCAGCGCAAATTTTGTGAACACATTCAGGGCATATTTTGTGCCAAACACCATTCATGCAAGATGGTTTAGCCTCCTCCCACGAATCGGAAATAATTTCTATGGCTTTCATAATGTTGAACTTTTTCCAAAACTCTAGCATGGTAGGCTTATCTTGGCCATCAGTATCACTTAAAAGAAGTTTAAATGTTCGTCGAAGGTAATAACTTTTAAAAGTCGATATTACTCTCTGATCCATCGGCTGAATAACTGATGTCGTGTTAGGCGGCAAAAATACAAATTTCACGTTTTCTGACGACTCATCAACATAAACTGGGTGGCCAGGAGTAAAGTTCCAGAAACTTTAATTTCTGGAACAGCACAAGTTAAAACCCAGTTTTGAAATAATGATGCTGTCATCCATGCTTTTTTGTTTGCTCGCCAGTGGACGGGAAGCAGATTCTTTGAACAACTTGGATTTTCTGATCGATAAATGAGAAATGGTTTAAATTTGAAATCACCATTTGCATTATCACCAAGAAGAAGAGTCAGTCTATCCTTGCTAGCTTTAAATCCTGGCGCAGATTTTTCTGTTTTAGATATGAAAGTTCTGTTAGGTAGACGCCAGTCTCATCAACATTGAAAACTTGTTTCGGATCATAGCTACCTTAATGAATTAACGCTTTTAACTCTGTCGGGTAGCGTTCTGCAGCAGTTATATCATCGCTAGCTGCTTCGCCTATTTGCTCGAACCTTGAATCTCTCAAACCAGCCCTGACTAGCTTCAAATGTTTCATTCTTGGCTGTATTACTACCACTAGCATTATCGCTGGATACTGTTTTACTTTTTATATCATCAAATAAGCTTTTTGCTTTCGTCTGAATTACCATTTTACTCAATGGTATTCTCTGCGCAACTTGATTTTTAATCCAAATAGAAAGCAAGGACTCCATTTTGATCATCAAAGCACTCCTTGTACGGGTCTTCCTTTTAGCATCTATTGATGTTGCAGATTATGCAGCCTCTCTTATTTTATCCCTATCTCGATCTCTAATAGTTCTGACAGTTGTTGCAGCCTTTGCTTTCTCCACAGCCTTCTCTACCTTATCAAATCGTCGTAGAATATCTAATTTTGTCTCTAAGCTGATAGTTTTTTTTTATTTTTGGTAATTCTACCACCAACGCCCTTTCCACTCTTTTGGCTAAAAAAATGTAAAAAAAAATAATATAACTCTGCCAATAAATAAATTGGAAAAATATTTACCTTTTTTGTAATCAGAAATTACCCGTAAAAATTTATTATTCTCTTTTAAAAAAAGCACAACACACTAATTGAAATCGAACTCTAAAATTAGCAAAACAAAGTGAAAATAAAACTGTACATATTAAAATTGCGTTGATATTCAGTTAGAAGGGGAATCCCCGAGTTTTGATGGCATGGCGCAATTAGAAACAAAAGTCGTGCCATCTTTTAGAAAAAAAAAGGAAATTTCAAAAAATTTCGAAAAAAAAATTAAAGACTCGAACCCAAAACAACGCAACTTCGAAAATCTAACGACGCACAGTGAAAATTAGTACTAATTCAGCAGCGACGCAACTTCGAAAAAACGTAAAACGAAACGACGCAAAGCGAGGTATTGGTGTATATGGAAAAGCAACAGCGCTTATTCGGATGCGGATTCGTATGCAATATGCGGCGAACTTAGGCAAAAAGTTTTGAGGTGCCGACATGTGAGCGACCGTCTTATGATGATCCGCATCAAGGCTAAATTCACTAACATAAGGCTAATATGTGCCCATCACCTTACGGAAGACAAGACGCCACCAAGGAATGTTTCTACGAGTTCCTCGACAAGATATGTAAACAATGTCCGAAGTATGACGTTAAAATCATATTAGGCAATTTCAAAGCCAGGATAGGAAAGGAGGACATTTTTGGTAGGACATTTGGCAAGCATAGCCTATACGACACCATGTATGGCTTAGGACTTATGCTTTTCGACTTTACGGCGGGACGAAATATCACTACAACAAGCACACGGTTTCCTCATCTCAACACAAGGCAACATGACGCTCTCCGGGTCAATTTGCGATAGATGTAAGGCATGCCTCCAGTACTCTGGACGTCCGAACCTCCCGAGCAGCCAACATTAACTCGCATCATCACCTTTTTGCAGCCAAGGTGCGAATGCGGATTTCCCAAGCGCCACAACAAATATGAGCTATTGTCAGAAGATATAACGTAGAAAAGCAGTAATCCTAAGAGACCGCCAGAATTTTCGCCGAATGGGTATACCTAAGTACTGAAGACCAGTGACAAGGCTGGCAACGTGCCATCAAAAACGCCACTACGCGGGTTCACTACAAAGCGGCACTGCAACGAAGGAAGAGAGCCGCTCATCCGCTCGTGAGCTCTACGAGCAGACTGTATAATGACGAAGAAGTCCAACATGCCGCTGTCAGACAGAATAGACCATTCAACCTAGACGATGATAACCAAATTGCTGTCCTCCTGACCAGTATGATGTAAGGTTAGTAATATCTAAGCGAAAATCTAACAAATCAGCTAAAGCTGATGCCTTACCCGCAGAGGTATTCGAAGCTGCTGGAAATGACTTTGTGGAGAGTATGTACCAAATTTCACAAATCCCAATCCCAAAGATGAATGCAATATCAGCACCGTTTGCCCCATCAAGGTTGGTAACGACTTAACCGAGACCTTTGATGTCAAAGGTTTTAGATAAGGCATCGAGCTGTCATGCGACTTCTTTAACATCATACTTACTCGACTTACTCGTAATTGAGAAAACTCAGCGATCTGTCACCGGTGCGTTCGCTAGTATTGAAAAACAACCTGTCAAAATGAGTTTAGCGATAAATCAGGGCAAAACCAAGTATATGATGCCAACAAGAAGGGACACACCATATCGACGAATTGAACAGAACGTCACAGTCGACAGCTATAATTTCGAGGTAGTAAGGGACTTTGTCTATCTCAGCTCTGCTATAAATTCTGCCAACAACACCTGAGCAGAAATAAAACGAAGAATCGCTCTTACCAATCGTTGTTTCTATGGGCAAAGAGCAATTGTCTTGAAAAACTGAGGAGCCCCTACATATACAAAACGTTGATCATCCCAGTCCTACTTTATAGCGCTGAAGCATGATGATACCGTACGTCGTTTCGAGAGAAAATTCCTTCGAAAAATATTCTGTCTCGTTTGCGTTGACGGGCTTTGGAGGAGAAGATTCAACGATAAACTATACGAGCGGTACAGCGGTATCGAGCCAATCAGAAAACTGCGCATCAGTTGTTTGAGATGGCTAGAGCATGTAGGGCGTATAGACACCAAACTTTCGGCCCGCAGAATCTTCGAATCTAACCCGGAGGGACAAGGCAGTACGAACATGTACAAGGGAACCCAAACCGACTTGAGAGGAGTGCGCAACTGGAGGCAGTTAGTTAAAGACAGGGCCAACTGGGGATTCTTTTTAGTTGAGCCCCAAGTTCACCCCAAACTGTATCGCCACCTAAATAAGTAAGTAAGACCTACAGCTCCTTGGTGTCATGGTGTTGGTGACATACGTTTTGTTCTTAAGCTTTCAACTCATAACACAGACTTTACAGCTCCATTGCAACTTATCTCGTTGAACGTAAGTCCAAGTTATCTTTGATCATCTACCTAGAACTAGCAAATGTTTTGGTACACGGTTTTTGGCTAATGAAATCAAAACGATTGAATATTTTCCAAAAAAAAAAATTGTTTTTTCTATTTCTTGGACCACTCGATGGTTAGAACCAGAAGAACAATTTATCCGAAATGGCCCCCATTTGCCTTCCAGTAACGGCGAAGTCGGTTTGGCAACTCATCGATTGCATTGGAAAATTTTCCACTGCTCGGACAGGGGTGCGCTTTAAAGACGCAACACTTGTATACCAAATAATGCAAGCCATCGTCTCCATTTTCTCTTAGTCTAATGGATTGAGGTCTGGACAATCAGATGTCCAATAATCTGTGGAAATGAGGTTTGGAACGTGGTTTTTGAGTCATGTTTGGTTCGTTTTTGGCTTATGAGTTGGAGCGGAGTCTTGTTGAAAGGTCCACGGTTTATTTGCGGATGGTATTTTGTTGAGAGGCTCCACAATCTTCTCTAAAACGTCTGTTTGATACACTTTCGTTAAGGTTTTGACACCTTTCCCGCAGAAATGGTGCTCAATGACCCCATCGCAGGTGACTTCCCACCTAACCATCACAGAAGCTGGGTGGTGGCCACGTTGAACCTTCGGAACGAGTTCAGATGCATGTCGTGATGACAGAGCATACACTCCATTGTTCTGTTTGTTGAATGATTTTTCAACGGTGACAATTTTCTCGTTAGTAAAAGGAATTCGTTTGGGATCGTTCTTCACGTACTGGAGGAGCAAGGCTTTTGATTTTGACTTACGTTTCTGTTTCAATGCTTCTATGAGTAAGTGGCCCGTGTGTCTCTTGTATGGACTAAGTCCCAAATCACCTTTTAATACGCGCGACATGCTGTACTTGCTGGTATCCATTTTTCGACGATTTCGACGAACATACTAGTATACCTGGTTGGTATCCGCGTGCCGAGAACCTAGTTTACACGACAGTTACAATCAGACAGAGTGGTAAAGTATAATCATTCGCAGAGAAAATTCGCAATGTTAACCCTTAAACCGTTTCTAGCCTAGTCTTCGAAACACCAATACTTCCTGAGGTTGCAGCTCACAATAAGATTGCAGGAAGTGAGCAAGCTGACTAATTTGCAAAGTTCATATAAACCATTTTCAGGACCTGAACCTGTGTAAAGACTGCGTGCCCCTCGGTCGAGGCTGAAGATTAGTAGTACAGTCTGATTCTCCAGAATGTGGTCAAATGCTTCCTAACGTCTTTAAGCTTTTATTAAACAAACGTGGTGTGTTAAAAATAAGTAATTGATGAGTTCACACACTTTAGATATAAGAATAATGTTTAATCAGTTACAATAGTAATTAAATCCGGTAAAGATTAAGGCAAATTTCTTCTATAAAAAATATTATACTACATTGATCAAAAAGTTACCGGAATGCATACAGAACATTTTAAATACAAGTTTATTCATCTAAATCTATATTGTCCCCTTTAAAAAAATCTCCATCAACTGCAACACACTTATGATAGCGCTTGATCCGATCCTCGAAACATTTTTCATATTCGGTATCCATCACTGCTTCCTGCGATTTTTCCATTACTTCCTCTCGGCTGCTGAAACGCGTTCTCCGTAGTACTTTTTTAATTCAATTGAACAGAAAGAAGTCACAGGGAGCCAAATCAGGTGAATTCGGTGGCTGTTGTATTGCACTGTGCGACGGTGCGTTATCATGGTGCAAAATCCACGAGTTTTGTGCCCACAATTCTTTTCTCTTTCGGCGAATTGCTTCACGCAAACGTCTCATAACGCCCAAATACTCGTAATACTCTTTGTTTACTGTCTGGCCTTCTGGCAAAAATTCATGATGCACTACACCGTTGTAATCCAATAAAACCGTGAGCATTGCCTTCTTTTTTGACTGAAAACGACGTGGTTTTTTTGGTCTCGGCTCATTTGGTGAGCGCCGTTCATTTGATGTCTGGATTGCGTGTCATACTCGTAAACCCACGTCTAGTCTCCAGTAGTGATCCTTTTGATGAATGTGGGATCGGATTCAGCCTCGCCACGAATCCGACGTCAACACGGTCTCTTTTTTGCATGAAATTGAGGTCTTTTGGCACCAACTTTGCTGCTACACGACGGAAACACAGATCATTAACCTAAATGTCTTGGACGGATTCATAGGCAATGTTCAAGTCCTCCGCTATCTCTCTGATGGTTAATTTGCTGTTATTGACCAAAATTTTTTTTACTTCATCAATGTTTCCGTCGGTTTTCGATGTCGATGGTCTGCCACTGCGTTCATCATCTTCGATTGACTCACGACCACTTTTGAACCGCTCGCGCTCGTGCCACTGGTAAACGACCGCTCTCTTTAGAGAATCGTCGCCAAAACACTCTTCCAACATTTCCAATATTCGCGCACCATCAAATTCGTTTTTTACGCAAAATTGAATACAAGATCGTTGTTACAAATTTACTCGTTAATCCATTTCTAAAATTGTAAAAAATCGCCAACACACACAAAGATAGATGTACTCTTGGCTACGTAACTTTTGCAAATGTCAAGCTATGACGCTAAGATTTAGAGGGAATGTCAACAACAGATTTACTAACTAAACAAAACAAAAAACAAATCGGAACAATGGGAGCGCCACACGGTGGGTGTTGCCGGGAACTTTTTGATCAAAGTGGTATTTCAAACATCGATACCAGTTTTGAAGTACGCTTTCGGTTTAGCCTCAAAATAAATCTCTTTCCGCCGAGCATTCTTTTGAGGTCTGCGAACAGGAAATAGTCGCTGGGGGCCAAATCTGGAGAATACGGTGGGTGGGGAAGCAATTCCTAGCCGAATTCTTTCAATTTTGCCATCGTTTTCATCGACTTGTGACACGGTGCATTGTCTTGATGAAACAGAACTTTCTTTTTTTTCAAATGCGGCCGTTTTTTCTGCGATTTCATCCTTCAAACGCTCCAACAACGCAATGCAATAGTCGCTGTTGATAGTCTGCCCCTTTTGGAGATAGTCGATGAAAATTATTCCATGTGCATTCCAAAATACGGATGCCATAACCTTGCCAGCCGACTGTTGAGTTTTTGCTCGTTTTGGACGAAGTTCGACGTCTGCTCGCCACTCAGCTGACTGCCAACTTGACTCTGGTGTGAAGTGATGGAGCCAAGTTTCATCCATTGTCACATACCGATGCAAAAATTCGGCTTTATTGCGGTTGAACAGCTTTAAACACTCCTCTGAATCATCAACACGTTGTTGTTTTTGGTCGACTGTGAGCAAACGCGGCAAGCACTTTGAACAGAGCTTTCGCATGTCTTAATATTCGTGTATGATATATCCAACACGCTCTTTTGATATCTTCAGAGCCTCAGCTATCTCGATCAACTTCACTTTACGGTCATTTGTAATCATTTTGTGGACTTTTTTGATGTTTTCATCTGAAACAGCCTCTTTTGGACGTCCACTTTTAAATTTTTCAATCCACTTGCGAATGGTTCGTTCGGCTGGTGCAGAGTCCGGGTAACACTTATTAAGCCATTTCTTTGCATCGGCTGCATTTTTTCCCATCAAAAAGTAATGATAAATCAACACACGAAATGTTTTTTACAATAACAAAAGTTGCTTCATTCGCAACGCTATATCTCGAGAACTCATCGTCCGATAGCTGTCAAATTTATATACGTATCTTTTGAAGGTTGGTACTAACTGAAAATGGTATGGATTTAATTCAAGTGGTGCCCTCTCTTAGAAACTTTTCAGCCCATGTGTTACGATGCAAAAATAAATGTCAAATAAGTATTTGTGGTTCTTTAATTGTGATGGCAACATTTTCTGTGTTTAATGTTTTACAGTTTACGATCATTAAAATTCATTACATGCGGTTAATCAGAAATCAGTTAGAGCTTATATCATGAAGAGCCTGAAAGTTAGTAAATCTGATGCGATTAATTAGCAACAACAAAACGATATCTTCTCACCTACACCATATTCTTATCCAGATGCGCGATTGATGGAGTATGATATGAACGATGTAAAATAATCACCCAACCCAGCGCTAATAAGGGTCGGGCACCTTGTTTTATCAGATAAATATCAGTCCACACTCTTTAATTTGGAATCATGTAAGACAATCTGTAATAGAAATCTGCATGCGAAATTCCACGTCTTAATCATCACACTCTCATCTTGCTCAGTTTAAGTAATATATCTGCGTGTAGTATGCAAGGAGAAAGTTAACATTTTTTGGCATAATAACTGACAAAAGGGTGGATCACACCAACTATTGTACGATTTGTATGACACATGATGAACTGTGGCGAAATTTGAGGCCTGAAGTCAAGTGCTAGATAATGGGTTTTCGAAAAGATGTAGAGTCAGTGTTTCATGTAGGTACGACTAAAAATATCTGCATCTGAGTTTACATATACCGTGGTTAAGTTATCTGTAATATATGTATTTATGCGGTCAACGATATATTTACATATGTATGTAACATATGAATCTAGATGTTAGCCACACGGTGGTAAGTAGGGCAGATCAATAAATTTGTTTATTTTGCCGGAGTTCTGCTGTATGAATAATGCTGAGTGGAAGTTTTTGTTTGATTTTGTGGTGGTGAGAATGTGTTAGTTCATTAGCATTGTTATGAAAAAATCTATACATCAGGGAGAACCTGATGCTTGAGGTGAGTGAACTCATCCGGTTCCATATGGTTGATGACTGGCTAATTCGCTTAGGAAATAATTTGCAACTTTATTCGTTGGGTCGTTAAGTTAGCACCTGTTTTAGTAAATCTACTTGTTTGTATGCGTAAAAAATGTGAAGTAATAATACTCGTAGTTTTGCTGGCGATGTGCGCATGAAGTCGTAACTGCTGACCCATATAAAATATGAATTGATACCTAGATCTTTATTGAAAAAAGGAGTGCCAGATCGAGTGACCAGCATTTATTGTTTAGATGCGCTAATTTAATATATTGCAATACAATGAAATCTGCTGTTAGTTGAATGACTATTTTTTTGCTTAAAATATTTGC
Organism: Volucella zonaria; assembly: GCA_963966105.1. NCBI lineage: Eukaryota > Metazoa > Arthropoda > Insecta > Diptera > Syrphidae > Volucella > Volucella zonaria. Next base: position 35,901,231 of record OZ014534.1, on the reverse strand, counting down.
CACGATAATATTTCTATCATTGGGTATCTCCACGTATTTGGATCAAAAGTTGACAAGGATAAATAAATGATAATAATGAGTAAAGCTTAGCAGATATCAGTGCTAATGAGGTTGTTGTAGTGTCCGATGCCTATAAGTTATAAAAGCCAATCTCAAAATATATGTTATTGCATATAACTGGGTACAAATTGTTCGGATGTGCAATCGGACTTCAATTCTTTACTTGATTCAATTGAAATTTCGGGAGAGAGCAACTGCATATTCCTCGGAGAATTTATTGCTCGAACTGGGATGCACAATGCACATATTCCGGAAGCTCAAATCTATTTGAAACAGAATCTACAATATATACGATATGTAAAATAATCCTTGAAATGGAATGCACCTTTGCTTTAACTTCTATAAACGATCTGCTCGAGGATTGATCGGTAAATTGCTGACTGACGTAGGGCAGTGCTTGCCCTGTCTCCCAGTGGTAATCCCCGGTAACAGCATGAGTAAATACGTACACAAGGCCATCGGTCGCAAGGTTTATTGGGATGCGGATTCGCAGTAAGAGCAAGTCTGAGGGAACAAGTCGTAAACTTAGGGTAGGTAAGCAAACACCTGACGAAGATTCGCATAAAATCCCACACCCGATAGAGGAGAAAGATGACCTCGACAAAACTTATGAGCAATGCCCTACGACGTATGACATGAGGGCAACTTAAATAATACAGTGGTGAAGTATAGCTTCCACGTCATCACCACCGGAGATGGACACAAGTTCATTGATTTTGTTTGGGACGGGACGTAATCCAACTATGGCTAGCACACGATTTCCAGAAAAAAAAAATATCACACAGTGCGGATATCCCACCTTTCCCGCTCCTGGTCGAAGGTTTCATGTTGTTGTAAGGGCATAAACCTACAGCAATTTGATTCGGTAAACCAATGTCAGAATTTTCACTTCGCAGCCTTACTTAGTATAGTCGGTGTTTGTGTTTTCTGTGTTTGTTGGTGATTATGACTAGGGAATTCAGGGTGGACGTAGCCAATATACGCGGGCTAAAAAGTAATCACTTTTCTGCGTACGCCCACGTCTGTAAGTACCGACCAGCTGTTTTGATACATAGTGAATCGCTGGTAGATCCCCGCCTACACCTCTCAGATCACTCTGATCTAAAGCTACCTGGCTACGAACTAGTGCCATTATTCTTTCCTCATCGCGGTCTCGCCATCTATGTGCGTAGTGATGTAGCTTACCAAATTCCACCACAATGTAGTCCCAGTTCCAATCCGGAATTCAATTTCTTGTGGTTAAAATTCCATCTCCGTAAGCAAATTATCCACTACTGCTTTATTTACAGAAGCCTCAAACTAGACAGTAACTCGACCTTTAGTGAGTATGATGCGCTGTCTGACTCCATACAAAGAATTGTATCCCTGCATCCTCATACTGAAATCGTGATTACGGGCGATTTCAATATACACAATTCTGGGTGGCTTCGACATTCTGGACAGACAACACCCGAAGGACGGTGTGTTGAGATCTTCGCTGCGGAAAATAAGTTAACGCAGCTTGTAAATGAGCCCACGTGAATACCAGACATTGATAGTCATACCGCCAACACCCTGGACTTGTTTTTAACTTCTCACCCTGACAAGTACTGCGTTGATATGGTCTCCCCTCTCGGTTCGTCGGACCATTGTGTCATATCAGCTAATTTCTCGTACAACCACCACACAGTTAGAGAAAAGATTCCTAAAAGACCCGAGAAAGCCATTTGGAGCGGACTTAACAACTTCTTTAGGAATTTTAACTGGTCGTTTTTAACTCCTCGTTAACGACGTATTGTAGATGCCGCTGCTTATATGATCGCAGAAACTATTCTCTTTGGAATGAGAAACTTTATCCCTCATCGGACGAAGAGTATCAAATCAAAAGAAAAGTCATGTTACGACTCGGGCTGTGAAGAGGCTGTCAGGGTAAGAGAAATGTTTTTTCGGTCCTACAAGACCAACCCGAGAAAGGAAAACCGAAAAAAGTTCAAACGAGCCAGAAATGACTGCAATGTCTTTCTCAAGCGCGTGAAATTCTAATACGACCAAAAACTGAGGCAAAATATATTGCCATGTCCCAGAGGCAGTAACAATTTTTGGTCGTCCGTCATCCTGTCTCATTCTGTCTTATTCTCCATCCCAACGCTCATTTACAATGACATCCTAGCTGTCGGCCCTTTGGATAAGGCCAATCTGCTTGCCGCACACTTTGCGGCTAGCTCGACATTCCCAGATTATGGTTTGTAGCCTACACTTGAGTGCGTCGAATCTGCAATGGGTCGAATCCACTTTCGCACTCGTGTAGTAGCGAGAGTACTTAAAGACCTTAATATACATAAATCCGCTAGTCCAGATGGTATATCTCCCCTTCTTCTGAAGATGTGTTCTTCCTCGCAAAACCACTGCGTAAGCTTTTTCATCAATCCCACTCTTTAGGACTCTTTCCGAGCAGATGGAGAACAGCATTTGTCCAGCCCGTCCCTAAAAAAAGGCGAATCTTCTTCCCTCAGTTCCTACAAACTGACTACACTTACGTCCCTTCTTTCCTAGGTCATGGAAACGCTGATAAACCGTTAACTCATGAAATATCTCAAAACACGAAAACTTCTCAATTACCGGCAGTATGGTTTTCGCAGCAACAGCTCCACTGGTGATTTGATAGCATGTCTCACCGAAAAGTGGAACCAAAGCGTACATTAATCTGGCGGAAGCATGATACGAGGGCGGGTCAATAAGATTAAAACACAGATTTTTTGATAAAAAAATAATTTTATTTTTCAACGTAGTCTCCCTTGAGCTCTATACACTTTGTCCAACGCTTCTCCAATTTTTTTATCCCTTCCAAAAAAATGATTTGTCGAGGTCCTCAAAATAGGCCTTTGTTTGCGAGATGACTTCATCATTGGAGTCAAATCTTTTTCCACCAAGCCATTTCTTCAGGTTTGGGAACAAGAAATAGTCGCTGTGTTTTGGAAGCATTCAATTCCACTCTGTTGATAGTTCCACAATTGGTTATGCTGTTGATATTAGAATTTAATGAGCTTAACATACGATGGCGTTCCCGTTCTACAGCCGAAGAGCAGGGACGTGAGTCCGGGAATGAATATGTAAAGCAGAGAGTACTGTCATCAGCAAAGGAATATATTGGATTAGAAGTGGCAGACAAGAGATCATTAATAAAAATTAAAAAGAGTCTCGGAGACAGAACGGAGCCCTGGGGCACACCAGCATCTATTTTGGGGATATCAGACTTGAAACCATCCAAGACAACTTGAATTGAACGTTGCGAAAGGTAATTTCTAATCCATTGAAGAAGAGAGTCGTCGATCCCAAAAGCACGCATTTTCAACAAAAGAGCCTGATGCCAAACTCCGTCAAATGCCTTAGAAATATCAAGTGCAACTATCATGCTTCCGCCAGATTAATGTACGCATTTTTCGGTGAGACATGCCATCAAATCACCAGTGGAGCTGTTGCTGCGAAAACCATACTGCCGGTAATTGAGAAGTTTTCGTGTTTCGAGATATTTCATTAGCTGGCGATTTATCAGCGTTTCCATGACCTAGGAAAGAAGGGACGTAAGTGTAGTCAGTTTGTAGGAAGTGAGGGAAGAAGATTCGCCTTTTTTTAGGGACGGGCTGGACAAATGCTGTTCTCCATCTGCTCGGAAAGAGTCCTAAAGAGTAGGATTGATGAAAAAGCTTATGTAGTGGTTTTGCCAGCGAAGAAGAACACTTCTTCAGAAGAAGGGGAGATATACCAACTGGACCAGCGGATCTTTGTATATTAAGATCTTTAAGAGCTCTTGCTACTATACGAGTGCGAAAGTGGATTTGTCCCATTGAAGATTCGACGCACTCTAGTGTAGGCGGAGACAAAGCACAATCTGGGAGTGTTGAGTTGGCCGCAAAGTGTGCAGCGAGCAGATTGGCCATGTCCAAAGAGCTGACAGCTGGAATGTCATTGTAAATGAACGTTGGGATAGAGGATAACGCAGAGTTTCTAATATTTTTGACGAACGACCAACAATATTCACTACCTTTGGGACATTGCAGTATTTTCTGCCTCAGTTTTTGGTCGTCTTATCACATCTCTTTGCTAGCTATTCGAAATTTTCAATCAAATGATTATGAATCTAAAGATATATTAGCGTCACAGATTTATCCAGCACAGTGAAATAGTTTTATGAATACATAGGCGATACAACTTCAATATAGTTTTCTTTTACCTTCCTTACGAGTATGTATACAAAAGATTTTTTTGTAATCTAGATCTCCAATGTGAACAATTCTACTATCTACGAATCGGAAATTAAAATCCCTGCTCTCAATATGGCCCTTGAACTCTCCTATAAGCTAAATATCGTTCAGAGTTTGGATAATAATTATATACGAGTATTAAGCAAACATATCGAAGAGATGTGCCTGCTACAACTTTCGATTACTTACAGCCACTAATGGAAAAACTGTCGATAATGACCTTAAGTGAAAGGAATTTTCAACTTGAAATTCTTCATAAAAACTTCAACTATTATTATGAAAACCATTTCCAGTACATCATTGAGATATTTTTCCCTTAATTATTTGCAAGGCATACAATGCAAATACCTAAAACATTAGCATTGAATGTGTCTGACTTTAATCTTATTGACTGCAGGCTAAAACTACGAGAACAAGTAGACAGTTGCTAATTTCTTTGAACATTAAACGTATTGTAAGTACCTCAAGTGCATCTTTCACTTTTTAAAGCACTTCCAAACTAGTCTTGTCTTTGTAATGCAAACTTTTTGTCAGAGAGAACGTGAATTTGGCTCTTCTATTTACAAACTTACGTAAGACCATCTGTAGATGTCTCTTTAAGCACAGGTACTTTTCGTTTAATTGAATTTTTTGTTTTCGTTTTTATTAAGCAGCACAGAGGTGCTCTCTTCTACAACTTTCAAAGTTCGAAATCGAAAGTTAAGTGCGCACGCAATAATTTTAGTTCACATACCTCCGACCGAAAACTTGCTTTCACTCTGTCCACCGATCATCCAATTCCAAAAATCATACATCATAGCCCAGACGCTGGGATACGGTTCCTCTTTTGTTTCCAAATCAGTGATTTCGGTTGACTCATCGATAGTGCTCAACTCTGTTGGCTTCGCAGATACAGTCTTGTTCTTTACTCCATGTGTACTGGCTATGCAAAGTGACATCAGCAATAGCAATATTGTCCAACTTGTTCTTCTAGTCCCCAAGAGATTTTTTTTTGACAGCATCTGGAAAAAAAAAATAAAGAAAACGGATTGTGATTCAGTTAGGCATTTTAGAATATCGAGTTTAATGACCTAGGGAGACTTTTAGTGCTATCTTAGAAGTAAGGACGTTGGAGTTAATTAATGCGTTTGCTTTATGACCCGGGAAGAGCCAGCCATCATGTCGATGCTCATCTGTAATGTGGCTTAGATTAGGTCAACCGCGAGCATAATTGTTACTAGGTTTCACATTAAAGACCTGCGGTGCTGTGGCTAGTTGCGTTAGTTAATAGCATATGGGTGATGTGTTAAACTTGTCTTGTGTAAGTGCTGCTAATTATGAAATAAATGTGTTTGTTTAACTTCAGGTCGGGTGCAAGAGTTCGGTAACCCCATACAGAGTTCTATGAATCGTAAGAATATTTTAGATGAAGTATCAGATCATACCATATGTGCATAACAATGACCTCTCGCTTCCATTATCATTTTAATTTGACTTCATTATGTTTCTACTGTTATATAGTAGATCAAAAACGTGGTACTTCACTATTCAAATTTGCATATGAAATTTAACACCTGAGTTCTTAGCTCAACTCTTTTGTTTTTATTGATCAATTTGATTTTTTAGAGCTGCCGATGATGATATGCGGAACCTTTTTGTTATTAAGTTATAGAGCGTCCAAGCTACAATCCAAGATTATTAAAAATAAAATGTGAACTGTTCAATTGCTTTTAGATGTAAATGGAGGTAGGCGAGAATTTAGATATGTTATATGGATGTCTTAATTGTTTCTTGTTTATGTAGACTTAGGTTTCAACATTTAGGGATGCGATTTCCTGCAGCTTCTGCCAGCTTCTTAATGACGCGTCTTCTTTTCCCCTTTAAGTCTAGGAAATTTTCAAACAGAGTTTATTTCTAACCGAAGCCAAATTTATGAAAGTGAGATGAAACTCCTTTGACAGGCTTTGCTAGGCTTCGCAAGATAATCTCAAAAATGCTTTTCGCATCGAAAATTCTAATAAATCTTTCAGGTGGATTTTAAAATTATACGAAATAGCCTGCTATAGAAAGACTGCTTGACCCTGGGCAAAATATATGGCATATGGTCCAGACGTTCACCCAGACTTGATTTGGCTTGATAAGGCAGTCGGTACTGAGGAGATGAGAAATACAACTTTTGCGCACAGTTGAACGTGAAGGCGATCCAAATTCTGTTGTGAGATAGAATCATTCAACCTGAGCATTGGAAGCCAAGACTTTCGTGTACCGGACTACAATAACCTGTACAACCACCTGGGGGCCCCCGCCCAATTATCAAGGCTTCGCCCATAAATGAAGTTATCTAATAAAAAGCGGGGGCAGAGCATATTACTGGTCTTGTCGTAAACATCTTCAAATAACGCTACTGAAGGTTGCTACGATTTGACCAGTTACAAGTTGCCGGTCATAGGTCTTGTTGGCGGCAGGACCACCGGTAGTCCCTACCAGGACTTAAATCACGGTATCATGGGAGTCAGGAGCCCACCGGATTTCGGTCCGGGCCTGACTTGTTGAGGTAGGCCCCCTTGTGGGAGCGTCATGGTGGCTGTGGTTTAAACTTAAATCGCGGGAAAGGGTCTAACCCATTGTAGAGTTGCAAATAAGTACTGGGTGCTGTGACCCTAAGAATAGCAAGAGGTTTTGATCGGGCTCGACTCATACCAAGGGTGGAACTTGTGCCTCCAACACAGTTCCGAATTGGTATCAAAGGATTGACGGAGAGCGATGGCAAGGCGTATTCCTGCTCCCCTGGATGTATGGACATCCCGTAAACATAAGTCTACATGACAAGTCGTCTACGTTAAAAACCTGTCTACAGACAGGTCGTCTACAACAACCTGGATATACCACCTTTTGAGGTAAGAAGAGGATTTGATGAAGAGTTTATACAAAACCATTTCCAAGATTTATACATATCTGTCAATTTTAATTTTTTAATTTTGGTTGCGGCTGAGGTCCCCATTTTTTTTGGCTTAGTACAAGCTTTATGTGACTTAAAAACTAGCAGAAAGACTTCAGATCTAGGAACCAAGAAAATGATGGAGGAGATCTGATTTGAAACGAGATCAGGTTGAAATCAAAAATGGAGAGGTTTGAATTGGACTTTCGGAGCATACGGGTGATTGGTTCGTTGGAGCCATAATAGGTGCGGTACACCGTTAGATAGAAGAGACGAGGACAACATAGATTACGTGGGTTGGTGTTGAAGGAAATAGAGTTGAAAAAGAATGCTCAATCGATGAAACCTGAGAGAAGTCGATGAATGAAAAGAATGCCAGCAGTATTCCTACGTTCTTCTAACGAATTCATATTGAGAAGTTTGAGGCGGTCCTGATAGGGAGATATGATTAAAGGGTCATTTCTGGGCAGGCCATGGAGTGCAAATCGGAGGAATCGAGGTTGAATACCCTCGATTCGCGAAATATGAAGTCGGTGAAAAAGGACCAAGCTTGACAGACATACTCAAGCAGGAGGCGAACAAAGGTAACATAGAGAGATTTACATTTACATTTACATTTATTTGTATTCTTATTCATATAAGATATACATCTTTTAACTTGTTGAACAAGCTTAGGATTATTACAATTATAATGATTTACACAATCTGTATATAATTTGAAGATAGGAGATAAAGAAAAAAATAGGATAAAGAGAAAGAAGAAAGAAGAAAGAAGAAAAGATGAATAAAAAGAGCATTATTAAATTAATTATTTTCTTTATAGTACTGGAAAACTTTCCTGCTAAAAGTTATTGTTTCGTTCGTACGCTTAATTTCCAGGGGTAAAAGATTCCAAAGCTGAATCGCATGCACGAAAAATTGACGAGATGTATTGAGATACTTACACCTGGGAGTAATTAATTGCATGGCTCTATGATTTGTTGCAAACGTTATTTTCTCAAAAAGATAATCCGGTTTTCTGGTTGTAATAATATTGTGTAATGATAGTATGGTTCTGTATTTCATGAAAACGCCATTAAATTGCAGCCGGTTATTTGTTTACTGTAGTCAGAAATGTGTTCATGTCTGTTGATACAAAATATGTATCTTGCGCAGCTATTATAGGCTACTGTGAGTTTTCTTCTAGACTCATGGTCCATATTGGAAAATATTTCCTAACCATAAAGGATGATAGGCAATACAAAGGACTTAACGAGTTTTAACTTAACGTAAGTTGGCAGGTAATTTGAAGTGGGACTTAGTCCACGAAGTGTTCCATAAATTTTTGATACAGTTTTACTTAAACATATGAATTTTCCAGTTCAGGTGTTGACCAAGATAAATACCAAGATTCTTAAATGTTTCTACATACTCGACAGGAGAGTGGTTTAAGAGAAGAAGGGGAAAAACCTTCGTACTTCTAGAACCACTTATCACCATAGTTTTTGTCTTTGCCGGATTGAGACTTAGCATGTTTTCGATTGACCATTTATTAATTTTGTCTAGCTCACAATTCATGCTGTTTATTGTTCGATATCGGAAACAGGGAGTATATTTGGAGGTCATCGGCGTATATATGATGTCCACAGGTATTAAGTCGTTGAGAAATATCATTTATGAAACATGTAAACAGTAGAGGCCCTAACATGGAACCTTGTGGGACACCTGAACAAGAAGACAAGACGAATGTTTGTTTTTGTGATAGACGAATTGAGAACGATTACATAAGACTGCATAAAGAGTTTTCAAATGAAAATTGACTTTCGAGTTTCTTTAATAATATAGCTGAGCTGAATTTTTTATTGATGAGCCATCTTTTGAGGTTTGGGAAGAGATAATAGTCCGAGGGATCCAAATTCAGTTGCCATTCGACGCCAAAATTGCGCCGGATTCCGCATCAGCAAGTCCAAACACTCTTTCGAAGTGCTCTCGCGTTTATGTTTTTGGTCAGGAGTGAGCATGCGCGGCACCCAGCGGCAGAATAACTTTTTCATATGCCGAATATTGCCCAAAATATGGCGTGTACACTCAGTACTAATCTATGTGGTATCTGCTGGCTGGCGCACCTTCACTTTCCGGTCAGCCAACACCATTTCATGTATTTTTTTGACATTGTCCTCTGTAACCGCATCAGAGGGCCTGCCGCTGCGGACTTGATCGGTAGTGGAGTTGCGGCCATCACGAAATTCTCGAAACCAATATTTGACGGTGTAATCTGACGGAGCATTAGCTCCATAATACTCGTATTTATCCAACTTTTCTTTTGTTTCCTTCGCCGTTTTGCCTCTCAAAAAATAATGTTTTATGAGAGAACGAAAATCGTTTTTGTCCATACTCAACATGATGCCAAACACGTCAACAACAATCAGCTGTAAAAACAAAACTAAAGACAGTATCGCACTGAAATTTGGCATGTCTGCCTAAATATGAACGGACTTCAAGGCACCATAACCTTTTTTGCGGTAGCAGCCCATTCTGGCGGTCAAGGTTACTTTTTGCTCCGCCTAGTATTCTTATCCAAACCGTTACGTAGATCGCTTATTGCGAAACCCCGACTGGTACTTTGCTATTAATTTGTTATCATTGAGATACGAGTAGGTCTTCATTTAATGACTTAAAATGGTTTCAAACACTTTACTTAGAAACGGTAGTATTGCAATGGGTCGGTATTCGGGAATATTTGATAGTGAGGATTTTCTTACCGGTAGCACTTTTGCGATTTTCCACCCATCAGGATGAACTGAGGTTGTGATTATAGTGTTCACAATATGCGTGGTTTGATGAAGAATAGTAGGTAGGAGAGTTTTAAAAAACTTTGGTTGGATATTATCTGAACCCATTGCATTAGATTTGATGTTTAATATTGTCTTGCCCACCTCATTTTCGTCAACGCAAGAAAGCGAGAACCTTCTTTCAAGATTGTTTTCTCGAATAAAAGAAGTCGACATAACCGGCCCGTTTGATTTTTCACTATTGGAGACGAATTTTGAATTAAGGTCTTTTAAGTCTGTAGTGCTAGGAATTGATTTCTTATCTGTTGTTAGTCCAATATGACGGTCTGGTTACATACGGCTTGGAAAATTCTACCGTTTAATAAAGCCGAGTGATGAGTTGGCTTTAAGGATCATCTTATCAATATGCGAACGGAAATTAGGCTCACATTCGAATAATATCCCAAGGTCTTGAAAAGACTGAACCAGGGGAATTGGTTGACCAAAGAGAAAATAAAATGGGCGAGGAGACGGGTTGCATTTACGTGAGAAGGTTATAGATTGACATTTGGCTATATATTAAGTGGGGAGGGGGAGAAAGTTTTAAAAAATTTTGTATAGTCAGCGTAAAGGGAGAGGGAGGAGTGCTTAATGACACTCTCAACATCGTTAATAGTAAGAATGAAGAAAAGAGGACCAAGGTGACTGCCTTGTGGAACTCCAGATGAGGCCAGGAATGGAACAGAAAAGGTGAATCTAAACCGAACACTATAATAATTTGTAACTTCATGTTTGGATCCCTTTCTGTGTATCGGGATTATAAAAGAGGTATTCCAAATCTTGGGAAATAAGTAAGAAAGGCAAAGACAGGTTGGAAGAGTATTTTTTAAGAAAAACGGCGGGGAGACCATCTGCGCCAGGTAGAAATTCATCCTTAATATTTAGTAACTTTTCTTCCATAACTGCAGGATCGAAATTTTGAGTGAGAAAGGGGCCAGCGGAGGAATTTTGGTAGGTCATTGAAGTAAGAAGGATCTGGTACGAAGGAGTTGTTGACAAATTGAAAAAAGGACTTGGGGTCACTTATAACATTGGTTTGCGCACTGTTCAGGTAGCGTTGATAGAGATAGTTGGGCAATTCAATGAAATGAAGATATGTACCTAGATAATTTGAATAGTCGGGAGAAGAGCGGGTGCGAAGGAATACCACCCATAACTTATTTCTTTTGTTTCGTAGAGAGGAATCTAGGGTTATACCAAGGAGGGGATGTAGAAAATGTTTTATGGTGGGAATATGGTATAAAGGGAGATGGATTTGAATATTTTTTCGTAAAATAGATAGGGCAGAGACCAGAGATAGATTGGTTTACCAACTCGAAAGAAGCCCTGCTTAGAATAATATTGATTTTACGGAAATTAGCTTTGTGAAAATTGCAGGAGGCGTCGACTGGAGGGATGCGCCGTTGCTCTATCCTGTTGGGACCACATGTTCTCTAGCCCCAATTCATCCACGGCTCTGTAAAGCTCGCCACCCACAGTACTAAATAAGGCCCGATGACGCCTCCAGCGTAAACAGCATACCATGCAGTCACTTTGAGCGGGTGTAATAGCTCTTCGTGGATTATACGTGGATTTTTAGTACCCCAAAAGCGGTAATTTTGCTTATTCACATATCCACAGAGGTGAAAATGGGCTCGTCGCTCGTGATGATTTTTGGTGAAACGCTATCCCCCCGTGGTCGTAACAATTATTCCGTGATCTTTAGGAGTATAGCGATTCATGTTGACGTGTATTTTGTATCTGTTTACTTCACAAATGTTAAAGTAGAATTGACATTTGCCGCCATTTGCAAAAATTATAGTATCTTCCGATAGGGTGAACACTTTTGCGCCACCTAGTATTACAAAAAGAGTTCTAGATGACTTTATTAAGATCGCACTTAACAGAATCTTAGCACGCTTATAAAAATTCATTAAAAATTATTGCGAGTAATAACGTTGAGAAGAATTCTGATTTCCCATTCCCTCCGCAGGGTTTACTCTACATATATGCCAAAATGTCTGCCATATTATAATAGAATATTCTCAGTATGAGGGTAATTCTTCGCTTGGCAGTGGATCTATCAGAATATAAGTAAAATAATTTGACAAACAACTACGGTCTGAATGCTATTCTGGCCAGCACGGAGCTGGTCCATTTTGTGTTGTTTGCTAGTCACAGTACGAGGATTTTAGCTTTCTAAATAGTGGCCGCTACTAAAGATTTAAGATGGACACGAAGCTATACTGAACAGAGAAACTTAGTTCCCTGTGCTATTTATAGGGCCAAAAGTAAGAATCTATAACTTAATTCGTGCGGTTTGCTAAGAGATTTTTTTATTTTTTTTTTTTTTTATAATCGGCGCGCGCTCAAGGGGTTTTGTACCCTTAAAATGTTCGTACACAGCGCGGGCGAAGGAAATTTAGGGAGGAAGAAAAGACAGGTACCGATGTACATTGTTTTTAAATGTTTGCAAGTTATAACGACCAGGAAACACAGAGGTCGGCAGGGCATTCCATAAGCGAGTTGTACGGCTTAGGAAAGAATCACGATATTTAAGAGTACGTCCGAAAATGGGCTTGAGGGTATACTGATGAGCATTCCTAGCGAGACGGGTGTTACGGTTGAAAGTTTGAATGGGCGGAATGCTACTGGCAATTTCAATGGAGCACTGGTGGTGGAAATAGCGATAAAACAAAGTGAGACAGGAGACTTTACGTCGGTGTTCGAGGGTGTCAATTGATTGACTGATATTAGTATCACCAATTAGTTTTATCGCACGGTTTTGAATCCTATCTAGCAGGTGCAGAGATGTTTTAGGAGCACCTGACCAGATGTGGGCATTGTACTCCAATTTTGGGCGGATAAATGCCTTATATATTGTGGCCAGATCAGAGGGGGTAAAATATTTCTTACATCGCTTGAGAAAACCTAGACATTTCGCAGCATTTTTGGCGACATCGAATATGTGGTCATTCCAACGTAAGTTGTTACTGATACACATACCGAGAATGGAAAGTTTATCGGTTTCGACGATGCAAGTGCCATTCATGGATAATGGCTGGGTATTTGAATTTCGCTTTAATGACAGCAGACAGCATTGAGTTTTGGAAGCATTAAATTCCACTCGGTTGATAGTTCCCCAGTTGGTTATGCTGTTAATATCGGAATTTAATGAGCTTAACATACGCTGCCGTTCCCGTTCTACAGCCGAAGAGCAGGGGCGTGAGTCCGGGAACGAATATGAGAAGCAGAGAGTGCTGTCATCAGCAAAGGAATAAATTGGATTAGAAGTAGCAGACAAGAGATCGTTAATGAAGATTAAAAAGAGTGTCGGAGACAGAACGGAGCCCTGGGGCACACCAGCATTTATTTTGTGAATATCAGACTTGAAACCGTCCAAGACGACTTGAATTGAACGTTCCGAAAGGTAATTTCTAATCCATTGAAGAAGAGAGTCATCGATCCCAAGAGCACGCATTTTCGACAAAAGAGCCTGATGCCAAACTCTGTCAAATGCCTTAGAAATATCAAGTGCAACTAACTTGCTTTCGCCAGATTGATGTACGCTTTGGTTCCACTTTACGGTGAGACATGCCATCAAATCACCAGTGGACCTGTTGCTACGAAAACCATATTGCCGGTCATTGAGAAGTTTTCGTGTTTTGAGATATTTCATGAGCTGACGATTTATCAGCGTTTCCATGACCTTGGAAAGAAGGGACGTAAGTGCAATGGGTCTGTAGGAGGATAGAGAAGAAGATTCGCCTTTTTTAGGGACTGGCTGGACAAATGCTGTTTTCCATCTGCTCGGAAAGAGTCCTAAAGAGTAGGACTGATGAAAAAGCTTACGCAGTGGTTTTGCCAGCATAGAAGAACACCTCTTCAGAAGAAGGGGAGATATACCATCTGGACCAGCGGATTTATGCATGTTGAGATCTTTGAGTACTCTTGCTACTACACGAGTGCGAAAGTGGATTCGTCCCATTGTAGATTCGACGCACTCGAGTGTAGGCGGGGACAAAGCACAGTCTGGGAGTGTTGAGCTAGCCGCAAAGTGTGCAGCAAGCAGATTGGCCTTGTCCAAAGAGCTGACAGCTGGAATGTCATTGTAAATGAGCGTTGGGATGGAGGATGAGGCAGAATTTCTAATGTTTTTGACGAATGACCAAAAATTTTTACTGCCTTTGGGACATTGTAGTATTTTTTGCCTCAGGTTTTGGTCATATTGGAATTTCACACGCTTAAGAAAGGCGTTGCAGTCATTTCTGGCTCGTTTAAACTTTTTTCGGTTTTCCTCTGTCGGGTTGGTCTTGTAGGACCGAAAAAACAGTTCTCTAACCCTGACAGCCTCTTTACAGCTCGAATCATACCATTCCTTTTCTTTTGGTTTGATACTCTTCATCCGATGTGGGATAAAGCATCTCATTCCAAAGAGAATAGTTTCTGTGATCATGTCAGCAGCGGCATCCACGTCGTTATCGAGGAAACATAACGACCAGTTAAAATTCCTAAAGAAGTTGTTAAGTCCGCTCCAATTGGCTTTCTCGTATTGCCATACGGTTCTTTTAGGAATCTTTTCTCTAACTGTGTGGTGGGTGTACGAGAATTTAGCTGATATGACACAATGGTCCGACGAGCCTAGAGGGGAGAGTACATCAACGCAGTACTTGTCAGGGTGAGAGGTTAAAAACAAGTCCAGGGTGTTGGCGGTATGACTATCAACGTCTGGTATGCGTGTGGGCTCATTTACAAGCTGGGTTAAGTTATTTTCCGCAGCGAAGATCTCAACACACCGTCCTTCGGGTGTTGTCTGTCCAGAATGTCGAAGCCAACCAGAATTGTGTATATTGAAATCGCCCGTAATCACGATTTCAGTATGAGGATACAGGGATACAATTCTTTGAATGGAATCAGACAGCGCATCAAACTCGTGGAAGGTCGAGTTGCTGTCCAGTTTGGGGCTTCTGTAAATAAAGCAGTAGTGGATAATTTGCTTACGGAGATGGAATTTTAACCACATGAAATTGAATTCCGGATTGGAACAGGGACTACATTGTGGTGGAATTTGGTAAGCTACATCACTACGCACATAAATGGCGAGACCGCGACGGGGAAAGAATAGTGGCACTAGTTCGTAGCCAGGTAGCTTCAGATCATTGTGGTCTGAGAGGTGTGGGCGGGGATCTACCTGTGTTTCGCTAAGTGCCAAAACAGCTGGTCGGTACTTACAGACGTGGACGTACGCAGAAAAGTGATTGCTTTTTAGCCCGCGTATATTGGCTACGTCCACCCTGAATTCCCTAGACATAATCACAAACAAACATAGTAAACACAAACACCGACGATACTAAGCAGGGCTGCGAAGTGAAAATTCTGACGATGGTTTACTGAATCAAATTGCTGTAGGTGTATGCCCTTACAACAATATGAAACAGTGCACCAACAAAATTTTCACACACAACCCGCTATCCATCAGTTGTTACATACACTCAGTCACTGCCCGTACCGTATGATAAATACCGTAACGGCAGCGACCGAGTGCAAGCAACAGTACTACGACCAGGAGCGGGAGAGGTGTAGGATTCCCACACTGTGTGATAATGTTTTTGTTTTTTTTCTCTATGGCACTGCACTATTATTATTTATTTTTTTTTTTTTTTCACGCGCGCGCGGTGGTTTTGGGGTTTTTTTTTTTACAGCACGGAGAAATACGAGTGCAAGATGACGTGTGCACTCGTCGGTGGTCGGCACGGTACTCATGGCGTAACTTGTATTATTCCATTGGAACATGCGTTGGAAAGCTACTGTCATTGTACGTCATTTCAGTGTATGTCACTCATTTGAAGCGTAAACAACAATAATATTTTTTCATTCAAATATGTCGAACTTTGTGCCTGAAAAAGTGTTTTTGCGGGGAGTTCTTCTTCATTACTTTAATATGAAGAAAACTGCTGCCGAAAGTCATCGTATTTTGGTGGAAGTTTATGGTGAACATGCGCTAGCTGAGCGAACGTGCCAAAAGTGGTTTGCACGATTTAAAAGTGGTGATTTTGGCTTGGAAGACGATGAACGTCCTGGGCAGCCAAAAAGTTTGAAGATGAAGAACTGGAAGCATTACTCTATGAAGAATGTTGCCAAATACAAGAAGAGCTCGCAGAATCTTTGGGTGTCACTCAAGCAGCCATTTCAAGACGTTTAAAAGCAGCTGGATATATTCAAAAGCAAGGAAATTGGGTTCCACATGAACTCAAGCCGAGAGACTTCGAAAGGCGGTTTTGCATGTCCGAAATGCTGCTAGAACGCCACAAAAGGAAGTCATTTTTGCATCGGATTGTTACTGGTGATGAAAAATGGATCCATTGCGACAACCCCAAGCGTAAAAAATCATATGTGATATCCATGGCGCGAAGGTAATGCTCTGTATTTGGTGGGATCAGATGGGTTTGCTGTATTATGAGCTGCTAAAACCGGGTGAAACCATCAATGGAAAACGCTACCAAACACAATTAATCCGTTTGAAGAGAGCAGTGACCGAAAAACGCCCGGAATATGACAACGCTCGGTCCCACGTTGCTATTCCAGTTAAAAACTATTTGGAAAACAGTGGATGGGAAGTCTTACCCCACCCGCCTTATAGCCCAGACCTTGCCACTTCTGACTACCATTTGTTCCGGTCGATGCAGAACCCCCTCACTAAAATACGGTTCACGTCAGAGCAGAATATCAACAATTGGCTTGATTCATTCTTGGCTGCCAAGCCGGCACAGTTCTTTTGGGATGGGATCCACAAATTGCCAGAAAGATGGGAAAAAGTCATAGCTTCAGATGGGCAATACTTTGAATAACACTATTGTATACGTTTTTTTTAAATAAACATTTAAATTTTAAAAAAAAACCGCACGAATATACCCAATAATTGGAAAAACTTATCAACTGATATGGGTCAGCATTGTAAGTGCACTGAGAGCCTCTCTGATAGCGGTTCTATTACCCATGTTCCTTCTTTTTCCAGTTGAAACAAAACTGAGAGACTCCCAACAATTGTGATGGCAAGGTCATGTGAAGACATTTTGAAAGTTTACAGACTATCCGCCTCCAGAATTTGATTTTAATGAAAGTTTTAAATACTCAATATCGGATAGGTCAAAGTACGAGTAGATATACGAGGGCGGTTCAATAATTCCGTGCATTTTTGAATTTCTGACCTCTTTACTGAAACAGCAACACTGCTCCTGTTAACAGGCATTTGTCAGTTGACTCCTGTCAAAATTTAAACTTGCTGCGTCAGTTAGTTTGTGTTTGACAGCTATTTTTATCAGACTACTCACTAATTTGAGGAGAAAATGGAAAAAAGTGAATTTCGTGTGCTTATTAAGCATTATTTCTTGCGAAAAAAAACCATTACCGAGACCAAGGCTAAGCTTGATAAATACTATGGGGACTCTGCACCATCGATTTCAATGGTAAAAAAGTGGTTTACTGAATTTCGTTGTGGCCGTACAAGCACTGAAGATGCCGAACGTCCTGGACGCCCAGTTGAGGTCTCTACACCCGAAACAATCGAAAAAATTCACGATATGGTGTTGGCCGACCGAAGATTGAAAGTGCGAAAGATTGTGGAAGCCGTAGGGATCTCGCATGGCTCAGTGGTTTCAATTTTGAATGATCACTTGGGCATGAGAAAGCTTTCCGCAAGATGGGTGCCGCATTTGCTCACAGTCGACCACAAACGCAATCGTGTAACAACTTCACAGGAAGGTTTGGCGTTGTTTAATCGCAATATGGAGGAGTTTTTGCGCCGTTTTGTAACCGTGGACGAAACATGGATCCATCACAACACACCAGAGAACAAACAACAGTCAAAACAGTGGGTTTCTAAGGGTGAATCGGCGCCAAAGAAGGCCAAGGTGGGTTTGTCAGCCAATAAAGTTATGGCGACTGTTTTTTGGGATGCACGCGGGATAATCCACATTGACTACCTTCAAAAGGGAAGAACAATCAATGGGGAATATTATGCCAACTTATTGGACCGACTCAATGACGATTTGAAAAAAAAGCGACCTCATTTGGCCAAGAAAAAAGTTCTTTTCCACCAAGACAATGCAAGGGTGCACACATGTGCAGTTGCCATGGCAAAAATCCATGAATTGGGCTATGAATTGCTCCCTCATCCACCCTATTCTCCAGATTTGGCTCCGAGCGACTACTTCTTGTTCCCAAACCTGAAGAAATGGCTTGGTGGAAAAAGATTTGACTCCAATGATGAAGTCATCTCGTCATTTTGAGGACCTCGACAAATCATTTTTTTTGGAAGGGATAAAAAAATTGGAGAAGCGTTGGACAAAGTGTATAGAGCTCAAGGAAGACTACGTTGAAAAATAAAATTATTTTTTTATCAAAAAATCTGTTTTAATCCAAAAGGCACGGACTTATTGACCCGACCTCGTATAACGATATCCTCCACAACGAGCCGCTATGGATGTTTATGGATGAGTATAGGATTGAAAAAGGCACCTTAAGCTCTCTAAGTCATCGTAGCGTCTTGCAGGCCAGAATGAATGCCACTGGATAAATCATAGTACAGTTGGCTGTAAGCACTGTGCCACAAAATGATACCGCCATATACATATGCATGTATGTATGTATATCTACAATCAGGTAGTTATCAAATTGAAAACATTCAGTAACATAAGATCCATGACAACGAAAGACAGCTATATACCACTTATTGAAAGAACAACACAATTTAACATTCTTTTCCGTATAGCAGGTCATTGCGGATTCCCAGAAAATTGCGCTACTTGGCTGGATGGGGCTTGTTCAGTGTAAATAGCATGAACATAGTCTACGGCATTACCTTGCGCTGATGACTAACGTTAGATGGAACCATCATAGTCATTGCAATTCTGTTTAGATCTCTAAAGTATAGAGGTCAAACGAACCATTTCTACACTAACAAATATGCTAACCGAATTTGTGTTCAATATATCTGCATCCCTTAATGGCTGGGTATTAACAATTTCATTAAGAAAATATTGTACGTTGATCATGGAAATGAATAGAGTAACCAAGCTATTCCTTCCGAATTCCATCGCAACCTTTTTGTCTAGGCATACTTCATTGAAGACCACTTCAAATCAACCAGTTTGAACCTGCAGTGGTCGGTTAATTTTTATTTTCACCGGTTGTACATGTAGATATATGTATGTATGTATATCGCAATCATACATATGATAACTGCTTTCTTCAATTTAAGTTTTATACATAAGTGGTCAAATGTAATTCTTAGTCTTATATTTTTTTGTTATAAAATTGGGCTTGAGTATAATTCAATTTTATTTATTTAAAAACCGCACAAACCGTCTTAGTCTTTTATAGCACTTATAAATTTTGGATAGTTGTTTAACATTTTTTAATCATAAAATTATTTACTTAATACTAACATAAAAAAGAGAAAGGAAAAAAATATATGGTATACATGTAATACTCGTATTCTATTGTAAATATGATATAAGTATAATTAAATAAAGAAGAAGAAAAAGACCGAGAGGTGAGAAGATAGAATTCGAGTTATAGTTATAGAGAAAAACATACGAAAGTGAAATAGTATAATTCAAAATGATACTGCCCACCATTGAATCAGAACGCCGTAACAGTTTTTTTAAATTCATCGGTTCCCATTTGTTGTTTTATCGCCGTTGGTAATGAATTTAATATCTGGCAGCATGCACAAAGAAAAGGCGTGAGGAGTTCAGATACTTGAAGAGAGGTGTAATTATATTATTTGTTTTGGGTAACAGCACAAATTGAAGTTTGTTGAAGAGATATGTTGGTGGTCTGCTATATACAGGGTGAATGACTCTAATCCCAACTTTTTAAAATGCTATAATTTTTTTATTTTCTGATAAATTTTATTGTGCCAAAGCAAAAACTGTTGGAAAATACATCAATTTTCAAATTGTATCAGTAGTTTTCAATATGTCCACCTTTGACGCGAATAATGGCCTTGAGACGGCCGAAGAAAGCATCGCACGCTGCACGCAAGTGGTCTGCGGTATTTTGGCCCATTCCCGCGAAGCGCTTGTTTGAGGTGGTCCAAACTTTGGTATTTTTTAGTGCCAACCTTCGCCTTCAAAATACCCCAGACAGAGAAATCCAACGGATTTGCATCCGGAGAATTTGCAATCCATTGTGCCGAAGAAATGAAGTGTGGAACATTGTTTTTTAATCAATCTTGGTTGACGCGCGCTTTGTGAGACGGTGCCGAGTCTTGTTGAAATGTCCACGGTCTCCGACCGAAATGATTGTTTGCCCAAGGCTTCAATACTGCCTCTAAGACAGTTTCACGGTATACGATCGCATTAATTTTGACGCCACGGTCCGAAAATACGAGCGGAGAGCGGAGAGCGACCATCGGTGGTTATGGCGGCCCAAACCATCACCATTGGTGCTGCATGCTTTCTGGTGGCCGTCCGAAGGTGTAAATTTTCGAAGTACCTCTCTGGCAAGTAAACTCGGTCATTTTGTTTGTTGACATATTGCTCGATAACAAATGGCAACTCATCGGAAAAAACCAAATTCGGCAACTCATCACTTTCGTGAAAGCATAGCAATTCCTTCGCTCTTTCGACTCTAACTTTTTTCTATTGCGGTGTCAGATCGTGTGCTTTTTGGAACTTCAATGGCTTGGGCGCAAGCTCATTTTTCAGTATGTGTTGCATCCGTTCCAACGATATGTTCAGATCACGAGCCATTTTTCTTCCACTTCGACGCGGATTTCGCTAAATTCGAGCCTTCACTTTCCGAACCACTTCTGCCGATGTTTTTTTATGACCAACTCCAGTGACAACTTACGTTGGAATGACCATATATTCGATGTCGGCAAAAATGCTGCAAAATGTCTAGGTTTCCTCAAGCGATGTAAGAAATATTTTAGCCCCTCTGATTTGGCCACAATATATAAGGCATTCATCCGCCCTAAATTGGAGTACAATGCCCACATCTGGTCAGGTGCTCCTAAAACATCTCTGCACCTACTAGATAGGAAAAAACTCATTGGTGATATTAATATCAGTCAATCAATTGACACCCTCGAACACCGACGAAATGTCTCCTGTCACACTTTGTTTTATCGCTATTTCCACTCTCGCTATGAATGCTCATCAGTATACCCTCACGCCCATTTTCGGACGTATTCTAAAATATCGTGATTCTTTCCTAAGCTGTACAACTCGCTTATGGAATGCCCTGCCGAGCTCCCTATTTCCTAGTCATTATAGCTTCCAAACATTTAAAACCAACGTACATCGGTATTTCTCTTTCTTTCCTCCCTAACCTTACTTCGCTCGCGTTGTGTGCAAACATTTTAAGGGTACTAAAAAAATAATCCCCTGAGCGCGCGCCGATTATAAAAAAAAAAAAAAATGGCATTTTGCAACACAACTGAGATGCAAATCGTTTAAAAGGCTTGTGAATAATAAAATTATCTGTCATGTGGCAAAATTTGAGCTCACTGTCATGAACAGTTTGGAAATTATAGCAGTCTGAAGTTGGTTGCAGTTCGAGTCATTCAAGGTGTATAATTTTATGTAGAAACATACAGCACCTTGCTTTCTGAAACTGTTCCAGCGTACAACTCAAAATACTTTTTTGGTAGTAGGAGATGTGATCATACCGACGGAGCCCATAAACGTGTTTGACCATATCATTAAAAGAGACGTTAAGTTTATGCTGGGGAGAGAATCCAGCTTAGCATATACAACTATGACAGGTACCAATAAAGTTTTGACTAGAGTCAGTCAAGAATAACCAGAGCCTGCGAAGTCCTCTATAAATCGTATGGTCATTTGCGAAAAGCGATCTGTTTAGCTAAAGGCCCATATAAATTACATTATCTACAAACCGAAGGTGACTGTGATTAAGGAAAATGAGAAGTGAATCATACTGTTCCTTCGATATTAATATCAGCTGAGTTTTTGAGGGATTAAGAATTAGACCATCTTTCCGTGACCAGTTAAATATCTCTGACAGATTTTCGTTGAGCCTGCAAGCTAAGTATTCAATCAAGCCAGGGAATCTTGATAAATAAATGAACAGAGGCATTTATACTATTTAAAAGGTTGATGCAATCAAACCTAGGGTTCAAAATAACAGTCCAAGTCAAATTGATCAAAATGTAAATATCTTTACCAATGCCATTCTGGAGAGTTTTGATCTGTCAGTACCTAAGAAAACGGCCTTAAGACATGCCTCAAATGTCTTACCGCATTACATTCTTCAGTTTATTATGCATAGAAACACGTACAGATCCAGATGGGTACGCACGAGAAATGATTTTTATCTCAGCGAATATAAGAAAATGAAATCTTTAGGCAAATTCGCTATTCCTAATTTCAAAAACCAATCGTGGAATGAAGAGCTCCAAAGTTTAGACAAGGGTATCAAGCCATTCTGGAATATAATCAAGGTAATTAAGAAAAAACATATCTACATTCCTCCCCTTAGAACAGGGAACTCTGTAATGCTTTCTTGTGCTGATAAAGCTAATGCGCTAGCAAACAATTTTTCGCTCAGTCATTCGAATGCCAATAATATTACCCCACCTATAAACATTGAAGCTTCCGTCAAACAGTCCGTAGATTTCCTTAACTCTCAAACCTTAGTTAATGATTTTAATCGCATTCATATTTAAGAACTAAAAGATCTATTAAGTAGACTAAAAACTAGAAAATCTACTGGCTTTGATGGTATTAGGAATGTATGTCTTAAGAACCTACCACTTTTCGCTCTTACGAAATTAACGGAATTATTTGACTGCTGCCTTAGATTCGCATATTTCCAAATTCATTGGAAAACTGGAAAGATAATTCCCATTTTGAAGCCTGGCAAAGATCCCAATTTAACCTGTAGCTATAGACCAATTAGCTTGCTTAGTTCTCTGAGTAAATGCCTAGAAAAAATCATGAAAAACAGAATTACTTCCTTCTTAGAGAACAACTCTACTCTACCTTCCGAACAATTTGGTTTTAGAGCATTACTACTCACCAAGTACATCGTATCACAAAGGACTTTAAAAACAATCTATCAGATGGAAAAAGTACCGGTATGATAATTTTAGATTTTGAAAAAGCTTTCAACACCGTATGCCATGATGGCTTAATACATAAACTTAACAGTATTGACTTCCTGTTGTATCTTGTCAAAATTATTCAGTCTTTCCTATCATCCCGAAGTTTTAAAGTGTCCATTAATCGTGGGCCCCCGCCCAATTATCAAGGCTTCGCCCATTAATGACGTTGTCTAATAAAAAGCGGGGGTAGATTATTCTAAACTGGTCTTATCGTAAACATCTTCAGATTACAGCCTCTGAATGGTTGCTACGATTTGACCAGTTACAAGTTGCCGGTCATAGGTCTTGTTGGTGGCTTGACCACCGGCAGTCCATACCAGGACTTAAATCACGGTACCATGGGAGTCAGGAGCCCCCTGGATTTCGGTCCGGGCCTGACTTGTTAGAGGTAGGCCCCCTTGTGGGAGCGTCATGGTGGCTGTGGTTTAAACCCAAATCGCGGGTACGGGTTTTCTTTTCTGTTTACCCATTGTAGAGTTGCAAATGAAGTACTGGGTGCTGCGACCCTAAGAGTAGCAAGAGGTTTTAGGTCGGCCTCGACTCATACCAAGGGTGGAACTTGTGCCTCCAACACAGTTCCGAATTGGTATAATATATAAGCGAAGTATTAATAAATATAAAGCGAGTAATTAGCGATGGCAAGGCGTATCCTTGCTCCCAATGGGTGTATGGGCACCTCGTAAACATAAGGTCTTATGACAGGTGGTTTACGTTAAAAATCCAGGTACGTTCTGTCCATTAATCGTTACTTTTCAGACAATAAATTGATTAATGCTGGAGTCCCACAAGGGTCCGTTCTGGCTCCAGTCTTATATAACGTATACACTTCCGATTTCCCCAATCTGACAGACTGTAGTATCTCCCTGTTCGCAGATGATACTTGCATTTACTCATTTGATGCAATTGATTTCAATGTTGAAACGAGCCTGCAATCAGCTATACATGCTTTCGAATCATACTGTGTTAACTGGAAAATCAAAATTAATGCTTCTAAGACTCAAGCTATCTATATTGAACGGAGTTCAGATTGAGTTGTAACCGAATGGAAAGTATCTTTGTATATATTTAGACAAACACTTAACCTTTAATTTTCATGTGCAAGAAGTAATTAAAAAAGTCAACAAAACCATAAGAATTCTTTACCCTATCATATGCAGAAATTCGAAATTGAATGACCCAAATAAATTACTGATTTTTAAGGCTATCTTTCAAGCCATTATATTCTTCGGATCTCCAGCCTGGGGTAGGTGAGCGAAAAGTCACTTGCACCAACTTCAGACATTTTGGGTTGAAAATGAATGCAACACTTTTTCTTTTCTTAGTTTAGTTCAAATAATCATATATTTATTTTTGTATTTATTTATTTATTTATTTATCTATTTATTCATTTTATTTTATTTATTATTTATAACTATTAATTAAATAGTACTTAAAGTTTGTACTTTCAAACCCAGTTCTACAACCACTTCTCTTTTCCCTCTAACGATATTGGGCATAGAACTTATTTTAGTGAAAGTTATTAGTGGCTTTTCCTTCTAATTTATAAAATTCTGTGATATTATTTTAAACATTTGTAATAATATTTTAGTAGTAAGGTGCTTCAACCAAATCTCTGTAATGACTATAAATATTGTAAATATTATGACACAATATATTTTATTGTAAGTAAAGTAAGAGGCATTTATACAATAAGGAGATTATTTATAAACGCTGAGTAAGGTAGGTCCCAGAATGCAACCTTGAGAAACTCCTGATAGTCCGGTCGATGGAAGAGAATATTTCTCACCAATTACGGCTCGTTGTATGAATTTACTAGACGCACCGGCCTAGCACTAAATTCAAAGTACAACCTTAGTTTCCACTGTCAAATGCTTTAGAAAAATCGAGTAGGTAGAGAAAAGTGGTATTGTCCAAGTCATAATTAGAATGTACGTCATCGTCCGTCGAAACAGGATTAGGTTGTTTTTTTTAAGAGAAGTGAACCTAGCCAGTTTCCAGTTATCGGAAAAAGTCGAAGACGTAATACAAGAATTGATTGCAGAATCATTTTTATAAATTGGATTTCGGATCTTCGTAAACGGCATCTGACTTGACTGACCGTATGGTGTTGATAACCTTTACCATGGGTACTGCATCAAATTGGAGTTCCACTGGAGGATCAAAAAACTGGTGACTATTGGGAAGGAAACACGGGTCCAGCATTGGACTGGCAAGAAAAGCATGATTAAATTCGTTCACATCTGGCATACTATCAGATTCATGTTTTTTGACAATTCCAACTGACTGCAGATTGCTCCAACGCTTCTTAGGGGGTTAGTGGATGTCCAGTTTGGACATGAAATATCATTTTTGGTTCTACGGACAATTAAAGATGAGTTATTCCGGGCACGACAGAAAATTTCCCAATATTCTTTGTTTTCTTGGTAACTTGTAGCATTCTATTGCTTCTTGAAATGAGCTTGAAACTTATTGATTCCTAAATTATGAGTATATTTATAATCTATTATAAAGTCAATAAGTGCATAAAACAAATCTTCTCGCTTAGGATATCTTGCAAAGGAATAAAGAATTCATAGTCGAAACCCATTGCTTTTTTATCAACTTTAAAGCCGCATACCAACCAGATATCCTGAGTCCTATAAATTATTGGGTGAATTTTGGACTCTGTAAAAAAATACTGCTGAAAATAATGGGATTTAATGCGTAATCTGAGAACCTGTTCAAACTGTTCGCCCCCCAAGTTGCTTAAGGTTTCTGTTTCTTGCTTTTCGGCGTAGACCATAGACTTAATGAAAAGATAAGAATCTGAAGATGTTTTAGTTCCGTTTCTAGTAATTAGAGATCCGACCACTGGCATTTTGCTGTCCCACTGGCTACAGAGCTCATCGGCCAAAAATTGAATTTAATATGATCGTAACTGACCTCGAGTTTAGATAAACAAAACTGCATGATGAATAAGTTTATTAACACAAAAAGAAAAAGCATTAGATTTCCAACAATAATGAGCCTAGTGAGTCTAGTGACCCTAAGTGTATTGCAGATATGTTTGTTGAATACTTCCAAAGTATTTGTAGTTCTTCATGCTCAGCTCCCATCGATCATAATTATGTCAAATCCCTTCCATCAATTGTTGACATCCTGGGATTCTTTCCCATCGTTCTAAAATACCCTTCAAGCTCACTTTGTTCTCCCTTATCAGATTTATTTAATCATTCCGTTTCTGATAGAGTTTTTCCTGACGAGTGGAAGATCTCTACGATAGATCCAGTCTTTAAATATGGTTGCAGACTAAACTTTCAATCAATTTAATATGAAATTTTAGATGACCTACTTTTACTATCAAACAAAATATCAGCAAGTACCAACATGGCTATTGGAAGGTTAGATCAACTGTTTCTAATTTAGTGGAATTTACTAACTTCTGTATAAATTCGTTAGAAAACCATAAACAAGTGCATGTGATCTACACAGAATTTGTCAAGGCATTTAGTAGAGTGGACTTGACAATTCTTTTAGCTGAAGGCATATTATTTTTATGGTCCATTTCTGCAATGGTTTAAAACTTATTTACATGGCTGAAAGAAATTTGTTGTAATCAGAGACCATTTTCAGAAAGAAATCAATGTTTCCTCTGGTGTTCCAGAAGGCAGTCACCTAGGTCCTTCTCTATTCATACTTTTGATTAATGATCTACTGACTCTGTTAAAACATTGCTATTGCCTAATGTATTCAGATGATGTAAAATATTGTTTAATGCTGCAAAAAGATTTAAATCGTTTCACTAAGTGGTGCAGCTTAAACGATTTATTGTTAAACATCGACAAATGCGCTTGCTTAAGCTAGTATAACAGGACTCTTCATTGTATTTTCCCACATTATGCATTAAATAATGATTAAATACGAGTTGTTGACGATTTTAAAAATCTTGGTGTGATTTTCGATGGAAAATTAACATTTCATCTACATATAAATTACATTGTTGCCAAAGCCAACTCTCTATTAGGGGTCATTAAAAGGATTTCAAGGATCCCTATACTATTTAGGCATTATTTTGTTCATCGTTCGTCCTATTGTTCAGTATGCATGTGTTATTTGGGGTCCTACCGCTATATTAAATATAAGTTTAAAAATGTTTAAGATTTGCTTTACGTCGTTTATTTTCCAATACTGGGGCTCAGTTTCATCATTTTTATCGTTCCAAATGTCTTTTACTTGGAATGCAGTTCAAGTGACGACAAGAAAAATGTACAGCGTCATGTTAATAAGCGATATTTAATGCGCAACAATCAACAGTGAGAATTTGCTTGGTTGTTTAAATTTATGTTCTACTTCAAGAGCCCTAAGGCCCAGACCACTACTCATAGTACATTATATGGTCAGCGTGGACCTGCTTGGTGTTGTAGAATTTTTAACTTATACAGCTCAGAATTAGATTTGTCTTTCTCAAGAAATATTTTTCAAAATCTGTTTATGTTATTAATTTAGCAATGAATTTTATTATTTGGAATTAATTTATTTAAGGTTACTAATTTATATATATTTCGAAATCTGTTGAAGATATTCGGTAAACCAACGTCAGAGTTTTAAGTTCGCAGCCTTACTTAGTATCGTCGGTGTTTGTGTTTTCTGTGTTTGCTTGTGATTATGACTAGGGAATTCAGGGTAGACATAGCCAATATACGCGGGCTAAAAAGTAATCACTTTTCTGCGTACGCCCACGTCTGTAAGTACTGACCAGCTGTTTTGACACATAGTGAAATGCTGGTAGATCCCCGCCCACACCTCTCAGATCACTCTGATCTAAAGCTACCTGGCTACGAACTAGTGCCATTATTCTGTCCTCATCGCGGTCTCGCCATCTATGTGCGTAGTGATGTAGCTTACCAAATTCCACCACAACGTAGTCCCAGTTCCAATCCGGAATTCAATTTCTTGTGGTTAAAATTCCATCTCCGTAAGCAAATTATCCACTACTGCTTTATTTACAGAAGCCTCAAACTGGACAGTAACTCGACCTTTAGTGAGTATGATGCGCTGTCTGACTCCATACAAAGAATTGTATCCCTGCACCCTCATACTGAAATCGTGATTACGGGCGATTTCAATATACACAATTATGGTTGGCTTCGACATTCTGGACAGACAACATCCGAAGGACGGTGTGTTGAGATCTTCGCTGCGGAAAATAAGTTAACGCAGCTTGTAAATGAGCCCACGTGAATACCAGACGTTGATAGTCATACCGCCAACACCCTGAATTTGTTTTTAACTTCTCACCCTGACAAGTACTGCGTTGATATGGTCTCCCCTCTCGGCTCGTCGGACCATTGTGTCATATCAGCTAGTTTCTCGTACACCCACCACACAGTTAGAGAAAAGATTCCTAAAAGACCAGTGAAAGCCATTTGGAGCGGATTTAACAACTTCTTTAGGAATTTTAACTGGTCGTTTTTAACTCCTCGTTAACGACGTATTGTAGATGCCGCTGTTTATATGACCACAGACACCATTCTCTTTGGAATGAAAAACTTTATTCCTCACCGGATGAACAGTATCAAACCAAAAGAAAAGGCATGGTTCGACTCGAGCTGTAAGGAGGCTGTCAGGGTTAGAGAAATGTTTTTTCGGTCCTTCAAGACCAGCCTAACAGAGGAAAACCGAAAAACTTTAAACGAGCCAGAAATGACTGCAGTGCCTTGCTTAAGCGTCCGAAATTTGAATATGACCAAAAACTGAGGCAAAAAACACTACAATGTCCTAAGAGTAGAAAAAATTTTTGGTCGTTCGTCAAAAATATTACAAATTTTGCCTCATTCTCCATCCCAACGCTCATTTATCATGACATTCCAGCTGCTAGCTCTTTGGGCAATGCCAATCTGCTTGCAGCACACAGCAGATTGTGCTTTGTTTTCGCCTACACTTGAGTGCGTCGAATCTTCAATGGGACAAATCCACTTTCGCACTCGTGTTGTAGCAAGAGTTCTTAAAAATCTTAACATTCACAAATCCGCTGGTCCAGATGGTATATCCCTCTTCTTTTGAAGAGGTGTTCTTACACGCTAGCAAAACCACTGCGTAAGCTTTTTCACCAATCCTACTCCTTAGGACTCTTTCCCAAGGAAAGAGCATTTGTCCAGCTCGTCCCTAAAAAAGCCGAATCTTCCTCTCTGTCCTCCTACAGACCCATTACACTTACGTCCCTTCTTTCCAAAGCCATGGAAACGCTGATATCGATGACTCTCTTCTTCAATGGATTAGAAATTACCTTTCGGAATGTTCAATTCAAGTTGTCTTGGACGGTTTCAAGTCTGATATTCACCAAATAAATGCTGGTGTGCCTTAGGGCTCCATTCTGTTTCCGACACTCTTTTTAATTTTCCTTAATATCTGCTACTTCTAATCCAATCTATTCCCTTGCTGATGACAGTACTGCCTGCTTTTCATATTGGTTCCCGGACTCACGCCCCTACTCTTCCGCTGTGGAACGAGAACGGCAGCGTATGTTAAGCTCATTAAATTCGGATATTAACAGCATAACCAATTGGGGAACTATCAACAGAGTGGAATTTAATGCTTACAAAACTCAATGCTGTCTGCTGTCGTTAAAGCAAAATTTAAACACCCAGCCATTATCCCTGAATGCCATTTGCATCGTCAAGACTGAACAGCTTTCCATTCTCGGTATGTGTGTCAGTGACAACTTACGTTGTAATGACCACATATTCCATGTCGTCAAAAATGCTGCGAAATATCTAGATTTCCTCAAGCGATGTAAAAAATATTTTACCTCCTCTGATCTGGTCTCAATATATAAGGCATTCATCCGCCCAAAATTAGAGTACAATGCCCACATCTGCTCAGGTGCTCCTAAAACATATCTGCAACTGCTAGATAGGATTCAAGACCGTGCGACAAAACTCATAGGTGACACTAATATCAGCCAATAAATTGATACCCTGGAACACCGACGTAACGTTTCCTGTCTCACTTTGTTTTATCGCTATTTCCACCACCAGTGCTCCATTGAAATCGCCAGTAGTATTCCGCCCATTCAAACTTTCAACCGTAACACCCGCCTCGCTATGAATGCTCATCAGTTTACCCTCAAGCCCATTCGTTCCTAAGCCGTACAACGCGCTTATGAATGTCCTGCCGATCTCTGTATTTCGTTGTCGTTATACCTTACAAACATTTAAAAACAATGTAACCTCTGGAGGCGCATCTTCATCATTCATATAAAGCCATCTGATTTTTATAAAAAATTAACAACGTTTGATCTGTGTTCTTATTACGAGTACCTGTAGCCGTTGATTCATTGTCAACAAACCAGGAAACATCGATCCTAAAACACATGGTGTGATGCTGCCGGGCCTAACGCACCTCCAGTCGTAATGGGTACGTACATGGCGGAGCAAACCCTGAAGGTCCTTGCAGTGAATGTTAATTCACTGATTAGGTTCGAACGAAGAGCCGCACTGTTTAAGTTGCTTAAAGACCAAGCCCCTGATGTGCTTTTGGTTAGCGAAACTAAGCTTACCAAAAAACACAAAATGAGGCACAGAAGATATGAAATATTACGAAGAAACCGACCCAATTCCATTCAGGGAGGAGGTGTTGCAATCTTTGTAAGAAAGGGACTGCGTTTCAAAAGAATATACAGTCATGTGGTACGTAGGTTTCAGGTGCTGGAAGCATGCGTCATGTACATCCCTCTCCGTAGTGGAAAGCGGTTGTACATGGTGTCTGTCTATGCACCTAAGGCTACTCAATCCACCTTATTCATCTCAGAGCTCGAGACACTTTTTCGATTTCTGAGGCTGGAATTGGAAGACAACTATTTTATTATCGGCGGAGATTTCAACGCCAAACATAGAGATTGGGGAAATAATACACCAAATACTAGAAGGAACCTACTATTCAATTGATGGGGTCAGCACAATGTGATGTATCGACTCGGCCTCAAAGCTACGGATAGTCCGTCGTTTCCCAGACACGGGTCCTATTTGGATCTCCTGCTGTTCGACTCACGAATACAACTGACGTGCACTAACCAACAAACTACAAACTGTCTACGCACTTTTGTGTGTGACAGTGACCATTGCGGTCTCAGCACCGAAATAACTGTTCCCAACGAAACTGCGGAATTGGATGAGTTTGTCCAAAGGCATTTCTACAATTATAGTAGGGTGCGTTGGACACACTTCACCAGAACACTGACTAGAGCACTCTCCTCGAATTCGCTCTACCCGCCGTCCAACAGAAATCTGTCAAACGAGGAGATTGACAGATATCTAAGACTAATGGACGAGACAATCAAACGAACAATGGACAAAACGATACCTCGGTATCAACACACTAACGACAAAGACTTATTCCGCAACGCAACTATTGACGCACTGCACCGACATAAAAGTAGACTGTTGTCAAGGCTAAAAACCTTATACAGACAGTTTACTGACAGACATAACCCGGAGATCATGACCTTGAAGTCGTCGATCAAAAACCTCCAAACATTAATAAAAGAAAATTACAGAAATTCTGTTTATATTGGAACAACAAAATTCGGACTGTAAACACCAGCAACCCGAATATGTTCCCGCAAATAAATAAGATATTTCGAAGAAATAATCAGAACGACCTTCCATGTCTTAGAATCTCCCGAACGACGAACAACGAACAAATACTTGTAGCAGCAGGCATTGATCCAAATGAGGCCGTTGATGATGATAACTTCTTTGTGGTCGAGGATCCGCAGGAGAAGGTAGAGGCTATAGGAGCGACTTTCCAGGAAGTGTACAAGGCGAATGACATCATTGGCCCCAACCACGACCTGGAAAAGCGAGTCCTTGTGCACAATTTCTACCTTCGAAATGAAATAGTGAACTGCCGATTCGAGAGCTCGGGTTTCACCCAGTTCAGTGACGAGAATATGGCAAATAATGTCATCACCAACGAGAGGGTATTACCACCGTTCATTTCGAAGGAAGAGCTCCAAACGATCTTCGAATCACTTAGATGTAAGAAATCAGTGGGAACCGATGAAATACCGAACATTGTGCTTCGACATCTCCCACTAAAAGCGGTGGACATTTATACCACCCTGTTTAATAATGCAATGAATAATGCACATTATCCAGCGCATTGGAAAACTGCGGTGGTACATCCCATTCCCAAAAGGAATAAAGATACTTCCAATCCGGCGAATCTCCGCTCGATCAGCCTTCTTCCAAACATCAGTAAGGTTTTCGAGAAGGTGATCAATAGAGTCCTGACTATGTGGGTAGAGGACAAACATATAGTTCCGGATAATCAATTCGGTTTCAAGGCGGGGCATGATATCATTCACGCTGCGTCTAAACTGGTTTCTGATATCCAATGGAACAAAGGCAAGAAACAGTGCACTGGTGCCTGCCTGATTGACTTGGAAAAGGCCTTCGACACCGTATGGTTAGAGGGACTCTTCTTTAAGCTGGACAGGTTGGGCATTAGTAAACCACTGCTGTATATTCTTTTTGATATGCTCTCCAGTAGACAGTTCATCGTGAAGAATGGCGATGTGACTTCCGCTGGAACATATAGCATAAAAAACGGTCTGCAACAGGGTGCGGTAAATTCGCCGATCCTGTTCAACATTTACACAAGTGATCTGATAGGTTCACTTCACCATGCCATAGTGTACGCAGACGACTTAATTGCGTAAAGATCAGGTCCAAAGATTGAGGTCATTAATGCACTTTTGCAACGTGACTTCGATAAAATTAAGCGATATTGCGACGACTGGAAATTGAAAATCAACTTTCAGAAGTCGGAAACCATTCTGTTTAGGACGCCTTTGTCTGGGGCCTCTAGGGATACCAGAAAGAATTGGCGAAAGTTCTCTATCGTCGGACAACATGGACAGCCACTTGCTTGTCGAAATGTAGTCAGATACCTTGGGATCTGGCTAGATCAATATCTGTATTTTAACAAACATATAGATGTTGCTCTGGCCAGCGCCAGAGGTGTTTTTGCCCTTACAAGGAGACTGTTTTACAACAGCCAACTCGATTCGAGGGTGAAGGTTATCTGCTACATGGCCCTTATCCGGCCTATGCTTGTATTTGGATGTCCCGTGTGGTTCAACGTGAGAGCAAGTTTATTGGAAAAGATTCGGGTGTTTGAGAGGGCATGCCTTGGGGCTTGCCTTCGCTTGTACAGAACACCAGAGTCGGAGTACAAAAATTTTTATCGTAATGAGGTCTTGTGCAATAGGGCGAACCTAATAAGAGTGGACAATTTTGTTATTAAGTTGACTCGAAGGCACATTGCAAGAGCAATGACATCATCGAACAACCTGATCTCTGGGGCTTACTACCCTAATTATATGTATCATGAGAGAGTTCGCTTTGACGGCTTTATTCCTCCAGAAGCGTTCCTCCACCTTGATAGCAAAGGTCTGATCCAGGACAGATTGGCTGTGCCGCTAATCTTCCACGTTGCTCGAACAGCTGCGGACAGGCGACTCAACTACGACAGAGACGTCGCACACGGCAGTGCGGAGCGTCTCCGGTTCAGCAGGGCGGTAGGGAGTCGCGACATAAGGGATGTTGCTCGGCAGCACCAACAATTTTGGTGGCTAGTTGAAGGAAGGGGGAGTTCGTCGTCGAATTCCTCAAGTAATAGGTAGCTTCATGTGAAGCAAAGTGGGTCGCCTAAGTTTTTTTTAGCCACGGCCGGCTTACATAGTTTTAAGTAGTTTTAAGTAGGAGTAAGTTAGATTTAAGAAAAAAAAATATATAAAAACTAAAAAAAAAAATTAATAAGAATAAAAAATTAAAAAAAAGAACATACATCTATATATATATAAATATATTTATATATTAAGTATATATATATTATGTATATATATATATATGTATGTACTAGATGTAAGTAGTTTAAGTAGATTAAGACTTATTTTTTAGGTAGTTTTTAGGATTTTAGTTTTAAGTTTTATACTCGTAATAAAATATAAAAAAAAAGTCATGTTACTAAGTTTTTTTTTTTGGAAAAAATGTTTTCTTAGTTTTAATTATAAGGAATAGAAATCGTATAGTATAGCAGTAAGGTACGTCGAAAGACATAATTTAAGTGTTAGGTTTAACTTAGAGTGCCCGCATGGGGTCAGTAAGCTAGAATAAGATAATTTTAAGTTAATTAAGCTAATTTTTAAGCATTTTTTGTCTAGCAAGTAAGAGTAAATTAAGTAATATAATAAAAATGCATATAAACTGAAAAAAAAACTGACTGACACATGGTGTGATCCAACAAGAGGTGTCAAATTAAATCAATGGAAAAATAAATTTTTATGAAAATTTGTGACAGTTTCAATTTGTTCAAATGCACAAACTCTTAGGTTAGTAGTGGAATACAATATCTGTCGAATGTCTACTTCGGCCCTGGCTACAAACAGTCATTCTTTTGATGAAATTTTTCATCACATTTTCGTATAATTGCTGCTGTGTTTCGCGTATAACAGTTCTGATATTTTCTTTTAGTACATCAACCGTTGGTGGAGTATTGGCGTCCATTTCGAGAAATCACGCATCCAGGAAATTTGTCACACAATAGAGTCATTGTTTTATCCGCTGGTGAAAATAAACGTCGTCCACGTCCATAGCATTAACTTCAGGCAAAAAAAGTCAGTCAACTTCTTTCGGCAACGCAATCCATTCACTGGAACGGTCTCGCATTAGCATCATTTTCAAAAAAGTATACCCCAATATCACTGCCAGCCCAAAAACCGCATCAAACAGTCACTCGTTGTGGATAGAGAAGTTTTTTCACTATTTTTCTTTGGTTTTCGGAGCCCCAGATGTGATAGTTTTGTTTGTTTACGTAGTCAGGCAAATGGAAATGAGCTTCATCACTCAAAATAATTTTGCATAAAGAAATCATGACCATTTATTTCCACCACTTAGTCAGTGAAAAAACGCCATTGTGCATGGTCTGTTGACTTCAATTCTTGTGGCAACTAGACCTTATAAGTATGTAGGCTAAGATATTTTCACGAAATGCGGTGCAAAGTGGTTGCCAATACGCCCAATTCCTGTGATTGTCTCGAAATGAACACATCTGGGATTCCAGTCACACTCTCAGCTACGGCGGTGATATTTTCAGTTGACCTTGAGGGACGATCACGGGTCGGAGTCTTTGCATCACTAACCTGTTCGAGGCGCTCAAATTTAGCGACTAAATTCATTATAGGTGATTGATGATGACGAAAAGCATTACGAACTATATGAAACGCTTCCGCGATATTTTTACAGTTTTTCTATTAAATTTTCACTATTTCAACACGTTGTTCGAGTATATGTCGATCCATATTTAATAACCTCCTAATTCTTAGTCATCAAAATCATCGCAATGATAATTGAATGTTAACAGTTCAATAATGGCGCGAGATTTAAAATGACACTTCTTGTTGGATAGCATTCTAGTTCAGGAGTTTATAAAGGACGCAATCTGATTATCCATCACGATAAATTAAGCTGCATCAACTGCAAATGACTGCAAATAAACAAATTACCAATTGAAATAATTTCTAACTGCTATGGGAATAGGTAATTTGTTGTAATTTGTTGTAATTTGTTGTAATTAATGTTACTTAAACTTAAGCACTGCGTGTATTTATATTCAGTCTTCGTCACTAACTAGTATCTTTTGCATTACTTTATGTAAAAATGGTCTCATTAACTAATTTTTTACGGAAACTTAAATAAGGCAAGGTCACTACGCTTTAACAAAAGAGTGTAATCGAAACCCATAACCATTATCATACCTTTTAATCTTAGTTTAAAACTTAGAAATTGTTGACACAATTACTATCTTCAACTCAAACTGGGAAATAACATAATCGAAAGATACTATGTAAAGCCCATTGAGCATTAATGGGCATTTGTTACTCATCGGCCCCTTTCGAAATGAAGTGCTGTAAACCGACTTAAGCAAAAAAATCCTATTACAATAGTTTGAATCTACGTAGATTTGCTTTCGCTTGGAATATCGCCCCTCACCTGGCACTTAACATAATTATAGTCTACCTCACACAGGTTCTTATGTTATCTTTTTGGCATCTCCGGACATCTCTATAGATTCCACTATACAATCTTCGATGGCGGAGCTTACCCATTTAGTTGATGAAGAATAAACAAATCGGTTGGATAACGGATTGATATTTAAATAATTGCCATTGCCATTCGATTGTGTAGATAGAAGATGTGGACTAAGCCCGATGATGAAACTGGAAGTATTTAAATCAGGTTAATGGGGTTACGGGACAAGTTATGTGTATAAGGCTGTATGTATTGACAACAAAACAAATTTGATCTATTCTTTTGCTTATGGTTCGGAGTCTATGTAAATTGCAAGCTGCTGAACCAACTTTTTGCAGTCGTAGCCGAATCAACATTGTAGCTTCTGAGGTGTACGTGAATATTTTAACAAGCAATTCGTATGCAGGTGTATGCTACTAATTGTATTTGTAGATGGTTATCCAGAAAACATAAGAATTTGCTAATTGTGCCACGTTGATTACGAAATTCCGTTGGGCTAGGTTATGAGTGGACTGCGCAAGAAGGCTTCCACCCGGAACAAGAGAGCCTTTTATTCATTATATTTAGATCAGCATACTCGTACATATGTCCATTGTGGTACCAGTACTTCAGACCCTATGAATAATTATGGTTTCCTGAAAGCTGACTTTAGTCCTTGTTGCTTGTTTAAGACTACAGGATCTACACCCTGAATGACTCGAACTGCAACCAACTTCAGACTGCTATAATTTCCAAACCGTTTCTGACAGTGAGCTCAAATTTAGGCACAAGACAGATAATTTTATTATTCACAAGCCTTTTAAACGATTTCTGTCTCAGTTGTGTTGAAAAATTTTTATCCGCGATGGAATTCAAAAGTGATAGTGTGATTGCATTATATTTGGCTGGAAAACCACAAGTAGCTATCGTTAGAGCCCTCCAGTACCTCAACTTGAATAAATCATTTGTGTCTCGAACCATAGCTCGTTACCGTGATACTGGCAGCGTTGCGAAACGCCATGGAGGTGGTCATAAAAAAACAGCAACATCGGCAGAAATGGTTCGGAAAGTGAAAGCTCGAATTGAGCGAAATCCGCGTCGAAGTGGAAGAAAAATGGCTCGTGTGCTGAACATATCGTTGGAACGGATGCAACACCTACTGAAAAATGAGCTTGGGCTCAAGCTATTGAAGTTCCAAAAAGAACGCGATCTTACACCGCAACAGAAAAAAGTTAGAGTCTTATTTTCCAACATTTTTTGCTTTAGCACAATAAAATTTATCAAAAAATAAAAAAATTATAGCATTTTAAAAAGTTGGAGTTCGAGTCATTCACCCTGTATGTAATAGTATTTGCTAGGTTCTATTTAACGCTATACAACAGGTCCATTAAGGTGATCACTTGTTGGAAACTACTATCAGAGGCTTCTATGTCAGACCATAGGTACATCGTATTCAGAATTGGATGCGAGATCTTTGTCTTGTTGAAGAGGAGGAATCCACCGGACACGATTTAAGGAGGAGCTCAGCAAATCTGTTAATGCTACCACTAAATTTAGAGCAAAACAAAATGTAAAGGAATTTGGAGAAGGACCGGAATCATTACCGATCAAAGCAAAATAACAATAGATTCTAACGCTCGTATGTATTTCGAAGGCTGGCTCTAGATTAGAACTCGCTTACAACTAGCTTTATAACACGCCGTAGCTAGTATCTGTCATCGGTTATGGTGACGGATAAGGCCATCACACTCGATGTTGCTTCGTTTGATGGCTTCAAGTCACCTGGCTCGTATGTCAAGTTACAAACTACAGAAAGATATAGACCAACTCCTGGTAACTTCGAAGAGAGTCTTCACTGCTAGACCGGCAAACAAACTTCGGGCGAACGGCCATAGCAATCTTTATATCGAAAATCGGAAAAGATGACTCCTAGCTCGCCAAGAGCTTCACACCTATCTTCCTTCATGTTAAAGAGGGTGGAGAAAATGGAAGATTTTCATGTAAGCAAAACTGCTTTGCGAATGCATCCAAGATGCTACAAACCTACTTTGACAGTCTGGTGTGTAGAATTGAAGTCGTACTCAACGTTGATAGATATCTGTGTTGCGGAATCCAGCAGAGTATTACAGAGCTGTAGCTCTTCGCCACTGCGACTGACAAGCTTCGATCCGACATAGGTCTACATTTTAATTTAAATGATGATAAAGCATTTTCAACAAAATAAGCATCTGAACAAATTTGTTGGTACTTTACCGTGCTCTTTGAAAATACTAATTTCAAATACTTGGAACGAGTGACAAGCTTGTGGAACATAAAACGATCCCGACAACATTCAAAAGTGCTTTCACAGTTGAATGGTCGATGTATATATACATATGTACGAGTAGATACTCATTACTAAATTTGTCACTATCCAGGGCGTGCTAATATGAAAGCAACTCTATTCGTAAAAAACTTCCTAGGATCTGCTTATACAGAGTCTTCCAATAGGGGCTGCTAGTTTTTGACAGTTGATAGCGGCCATATTGTTAAATCTGTCAAAGTGGCTGTCATTTATTCAGTCTGTTTTGCTAAATCACCATGGACGGACATAGCGTTCAACAACACGTGCAAATGATAAAATTGTTTTATCAAAATGGGTGTTCTGTTCGGGTAACATTTCGTTTCGCCCATTTTACAGTCTTCATAATCGTCCTACCGGGAGGACTATTTTCAGTGTGGTAGATAAATTTGAGTCCACTGGTTCAGTAAACGATAAACCCACACCCGTACGTCGACGAAACGCAAGATCTGCCGGAAACATCGCCGCAGTCCTTGAGAGTGTGCAAGAGAATCCGAGGCAGTCGATTTCGCGTTGCTCACAAGAACTCGACCTTTCACAGACCACAACTTGGCGAATATTGCATCGTGACTTGGGCATGCACCCGTACAAAATTCAACTGACCCAGAAGCTGAAGGTAAACGTGTGTTCGCTGAATGGGCTCAGGAGCAGTTGGAAACTGACCCTAATTTTCATCGAAAAATCATATTTAGCAATGAGGGCCTATTCTGGATGAATGGATACGTCAACAAACAAAATTGTCGAATTTGGGACGATACCAATCCACATGAGATCTAAGAGCGTCCAATGCATCCCGAAAAAGTCACTGTTTGGTGTGGATTTTGGGCTAGCGACGTCATCGGTCCATATTTCTTTGAGGACGACGTTGACTAGGCCATTACCGTCAACGGCGAGCGCAATAGGTCGTTGATTACCAACTTCTTTTGGCCTGAGTTGGATGATATCAACACCAACGATTTGTGGTTTCAACAGTACGGCGCTACATACCACACATCTCACGCCACATTGGAAATTCTGCACGAGCGATTCGATGGCATGGTCAACTCACGTGGAGGTGATGTGAACTAGGCACTGAGATCGCCCGATTTGACCCCGTTAGACTTTTTCCTGTGGGATTTTCTGAAGTCAAAGGTCTATGCGAATAAGCCACAAACTAGTGGCTCTCAAAGCCAACATAACCCATGCCATCGGTCAAACTCAGCCTGATTTATGCACCAGAGTCATGGAAATTTGGACATTTCGGATGTGCGCCACCCAGAGAAGCCATGGCGGACGTTTAAACGACGTTATATTCCATGCATAATGGCATCGATAGGTCTTTCAATGGTATCGCACATACACTTTGTTTTATTTAAATTTAAAGATAGGAAGCGCTTAATGAAAGACCTTTTACATGTTATTCTAGAATTTTGGAACCATTAAATAACCCTGAATTTATTTTAAATGGTTCTATTCGAAATTGTTATCATTAAGCAGACCAGGCAATGAATTGGATTTTCTAGGTTGAACTTTCGCCATTTATATCTACAGCCAAGCAATTATGAAATCAGGTTTCATCAACGCAAGTTTAATTTCACATGTGAATAGTGTTGAGATGTTCAAGAAAAGACTTGTGTATTGACAAGTAAACGATCTCAAGCACTTTTTTTTTATAAAATCTTTCTTCATATGCTGGAAAAATCGGAAAGAATTGAAAGTGGCACCGAGAATAATAGTATTAGTAGTAGCCAATTATGAACAAGAAATAATGTAATGATCTAATAAGCTTTAACGTGAAAATTATTCGAAATACTACAGCAACACTGCGTTATAAAATTGTCAAAAGTGATAATTTACTGAGTTGAATTGCTAGAGCCTTTTTTTATCGACCTACTATCAACCCATTGAGGAGTACCAACACTGCCAGAACAAAGTCCGAAAGATCAGTTACAAGTCTTTTGAGATTCAGTATTTCAGTATTTGATGACCTACAATGAAACCACTGGTTTGATGAAGACTACCTATAATCGTATGCACCGGAAAAGAGACAGCAGTGCAACAACCAAGTTCGTAACTTAGTGTGAGTAAACCCTTATTCATGCAGGTTAAAATGGTAAGTGCGTGCTAGAAAAATACTGGATTCCGCCGTGATAGGGCTCATATTCCCTATATGGAAGATATAACAGAAAAATGTGACGAACTTCGTGAAGATTCGAATAATGACAGATCCTCTATTGACGACCCAGGCAAACGATTAAAAGACAACGGTTTTTGAATCTGCACGTGAAATGTTCAAACGGTTAACGAACCGCGTAAGTTGAAGATCCTTCAGTGCTACAAAAAGCAAATATAACGACCGGACAAAAAAAGGATGAAAAGGCAACCGACTTCTACGAGTTTCTCGAGAAAACCTACTAGCAATGCCCTAAATATGACGTGAAAATTGTCCTTGGCGATTTTAATGCCAAGCTAGGCAAGGACAGCATTTTTGGTCTCTTCTTGAATATGTAAGCCAATTTTGGTCACCCTACTACAGAACTCACATCCTCCAGATAGAAGCTGTTCAGAGCAGCTGTTTATGATTTACTTTACGTAGTCTTCTTTGGGATGATAGCCAAAACTTGATCGTGTGAAACTTATAAATTTACAACCCCTTTCTATATGCCGAAATGTTGCCGATGTTCTCTTTATTCAACAAATTTTTGTTGGTACTATCGATTGTCCCTTTTTACTTCAACTTATTTCTTTTAACACCAACCCACGCAATCTTAGGTCTGTGCTACTTTTTCGGTTCAATTTTCAAAGAACGAATTACGGACGCCTGGAGTCAATGTCTATAATCTTTCGCGAAGTTATGATATTCTGCCTCTCTTCGACTACCACCTCAGCAAACGCGCCACATGGGCATAGTACCTCGGCGTTAAATCACGGACCCTACAAATTAATTTGTATCGTTCCCTTGATAATAATAATAATAATAACATTCTTATTTCCACCTGTGCCTCACGTCCTAACTTTCTTTAACCGCTCCCACCCTTTAGTTTTTAATCGAAATTGTTAGTTTTAAGAATATGCTTGCAATAAGCCTTAATAAATCTGTCCGGGGTTGATCCGGGCCTCAAATATAAAATCAAGTCAAATTTGGTAATACGGTCAGAATGTACAGCCTTCACGACATCACCCCCAGAAACGGATACAGACTTATTGATTTTGCGGTGGGACG
This sequence comes from Volucella zonaria, assembly GCA_963966105.1. Lineage (NCBI taxonomy): Eukaryota > Metazoa > Arthropoda > Insecta > Diptera > Syrphidae > Volucella > Volucella zonaria. The sequence goes on along the minus strand of OZ014534.1, from coordinate 35,859,497 downwards.
TAATGTTCCATAAATATAGACAGCACACAATTTCCACATCTTGATATATATGTATACATAAAGAGACCTGGCGGACGCCTGATCAGCAAACCGTAAACCAAATCGATCATATTGCGATCGACGCAAGGTAATCCTTCCGTGGCTTGGAAGGAACCGACGGTTCCGAGCATAACATCGACTTAGACCATTATCTTAGCTTTACTTAAGATGAGAATGCGGTAATGTGGAAATGCGAAACATCCCAACGAACCATTGTGAGTAAGATCAACGTCGAAAGGCTACAATCACAAGACACCGCCAGGGATTTTTCTGACCGAGTTTCCCTTAACCTCTCGAGGAGTACAACGCCGCTAGCATTGAGCGTAGAAGGCATCGCTACCAAACAGCTATAAAAGACACTCATTCTGATGTACAGGATATCAAGCCGTAAGAAAAGAACTTAAACAAGGCGATGAATTGTCATGTGTTTTTTTCTATATCGTTCTTGAAAGAAATGTACGTATGTACAGGTCAATTCCAGGGGCACCATCGTTCAAAAGTCTGTTCATTTATTTGGGTACGCAGACGACATTGCCATAATGGGAACACAGAGAGCTGCATCAAAAGCGGCAAAGATGGATGTAGAGATCACCGAAGGAAACACAACATCTATGCCAAGGACAAAACGTCACAATAGGCAGCTACAACTTTATTTACCTCGGTAATTGTCGGTCCCGTTTGCATCAATGGAGTGGAAAATGGAGGGGACATTTTTACATCGAAATCCTGGCCTGGTCAGAAGAGCTCAGACAACCGGCCTAGGATGGGTAGGTCATCTTAAACGGATTGACACTAGCGCTTCGGCCTGGAAAGTTATCGAGTCTAACTCAGAGAAACACTGCAGTGGATTACGACCTTATTTTATTTGGCGTATACAAGAGGAGGAGGATGTTAACCAACTCCGCGTGCGCAGCTGGAGGCACTACCTCGCTTGCTGAAGACTAATGCTAACTACGAGTATTACCCGGGTCCACCTGTAGCATCATCTAAGTAAGTAAGAGAAGTGCACGTTCCTGGTCACAGAAATATGAAACACTTTACCACTATGGTTATGTTGGAACTGACTTACACTGACGTAATACACGTTTAATCGCAAAGCTTGTGAAGCCAAGCCATCGCCGGCAGCTGTGGATTCTGAGGACTCTTGAGTGTATACCCCCTCGATTTGTATAGTTTTCTGTGTCCATTTCCATATTGTTTTGGTCTTTATCTGAGAAAATTGGGGTGAGAACCTTTGACTTCAATAAATATAATCTATCCCTCATATTCATAGCCAAAGGAACTGCCTTCGAAACTGCGCCCCTTTTTGCAATCGCTTCTACTGTCGCACCAAGATTTTTAGGACCTTGTTCCTCTTGATAGTCATTATCTTCACCGAGATTGCCTCAAAATAATCCTTCTTAGCGTTCGAGTTCTTGAGCGTAATCCACTCGTATGATACTGTCGACATTGTGAAATTTGTCCCAAATTTTTGTCAGCGCTAACAACCTATCCTCGAGGTATTTGTTAGATTTTCTCACCTCACCATCCTTGTTGTAATAGTGAACCATTCCCACAACTTCTTCTTTAACAAACTCTTGCTGCTTGGCGTAGTACTCCAAACCCTCTCCATGGTTACTTGTCTCGAACTCTGACATTATTTAAAACAGAAAGATTTTTGTGGCACAGTGGCATCCAACATTTAATGGAGAGACTAAGTTATTAGTGCAACTGGTCTTGTTCTTGTATTCTAAGCACCCACTAATCTTACGTGAATTTAGTTGCTTGAAAAAGAAGAATGTCTTTTGGGCGCGGTTGGTATTGAACACCGAACCATCCGATTTGGAAGCCAATACACTATCACTTGAGCCACGGCCACGGCCACGGCCATTCACACTACACAACTAAACCTTTAATTTACAAGTGGCTGTCTTTACACTTCAGTCACAAACATCACAAACTTGTTACACTGTCCTGTCACGGTCGCCAAATTATGTACAATAAAATGATTAAAAAACACTACGACTGAATCAAAAGAAATACGCAGATCGATTGAAATGTAATCCTCGTGAATTGCAAAGTCTGCACCTGGTCTCAGCTTGAAACTTATGCTATACTATATATATAAAATTAAATGCGGCGTGAGAATGGACATAAAGCTGCGTTTGGCTTATTAAGCTAAATTATTCGTTATGTGCATTAGTCATGTAAATTTATCCTATTTCTTTTGGCTAACACACATTTTTACCTCATTGGCTATGCAAAACACCGATTTGTTAACGAAATTGGAAGCATAAAGTTTAATATTCCAGGGTTGGATTGAGACCGATGATCAACAACTCTGCTGCACTAAGTATTTAAAAAAATGTACAAATAAATAAAAATTTGGGTGGACATCCAAGGGCTAAGGAACTCTTTATGGATCAACGAAAAGGCGCATATCCCAAAAGTAGGATCCCTACGAAGGTTATCTATGACTCTTTATAGTATATCTAAAGAGTTTAATTAGAATCGATCCAGGTTAAATATTGCATTAAAGCAAATCTGATCTTTGTAGTTAGGCAATGATATCAGCTCTGAAATCAAACTAAGAATCGCGTTTGATAATCCATATTTCTCGATGGTAGAAGTAGAAGATTCCCTTAACTGGTTAAGAGTCGAATCAATTGGAAACGCTTATTGGTAGAACCTCAGAATTATGACGGTATAAGCTCCTTTGCAGCTACTTTTGGTTACCCTAATGGAAGATGGTTACCTACAGGCTATAAGAACCACAAAAAAAAGGAATGTGTAGTATATCTAACTGTTGGAAACGCCACACTCTGTGTTATATCATACTTTTGCTTAATATATTTTTATGTTGGCATGTCATATTATGGAGGCCTTTCTAGGAGGTTTTCTTTCCGCTTTTCTGAGAGATCTAAAACGTGTAGCAGATGAATTGGAATAAATCTCGTGGATTAGATTTAAAATCTATTGCCATTTCCTTCCATTTTGTGTGATCATAAGAAATCATAGCATCACCACGATAAGGATTTTGAAAAAAAAATACTTCAAGTAATTTGTGCAATCCATTTACTGCACCATGGAGGAAACTTTTCAGCAGTTGTTTCAACAGATGCAGGAGCAACGGCACAAAGACAATGTGGTAATACAAACATTGGTTACACAGTTGTTAGCACAGCAGTCATCAGCGGCATCTAGCACAAGCACTACTAATAAAGCATTTGCACCGAACATCACAAAGTTTTGCTTTGACATCGAAAATAAACTCACTTTCGACTCTTGGTATGCTCGATACGATGCTATTAATTTGGATGATGCGGCTAAAGTAAGGCTTTTAAAAAAAGAAACTAAACCCCATCGTTCACAGCAAGTATATAAACTATACTATATTCTCCCAAAGCACCTTCATGATCTTCAATTTAAGGAAACTGTACAGAAGCTTACACAGCTGCTCGGTCTTCAAACGACGCAAACCAATATAAGCTACGAGTATAACTGCCTTCAGCTCACAAAAGAAGCAAATTGTGATTTCATTACATACGCAGGTATAGTTAACAAACACTGTGGGCAATCTAAGCTAAGAGAATTGACTCTTGACCAATTCAAATGCTTGATTTATGTAATGGGAATGAAGGCAACTTCTGATTTCGAAATCCGCACCAAAATGCTAACTAAATTGGACAGTGAATGTTCTACCATAACGTTGGACGTGCTATCAAGACAGTACCAAAATTTAATCAATTTAAAAACGGACACAGTGCTTATTGAAAATCCGAAATTTGATGCACAAGTCAACAGACTGTACACCAACAAGTCAAACAATTCTAAAACGCCTCCAAAAGCTACACCGAAGACTGCATGCTGGTTCTATGGCAGCATGCATTATTCCCGTGATTGCCTATATGCTAAACACAAATGTGAGCAATGCAGCGCCGTGCGCCATAAGGAAGCATATTGCAATACAAGAGAAGAACAGCAAAATGGAACGCAAAATCACAACAACAGGATGAGAGAAAAAAAGAAGCATCACATCAACAAAACATTTTGGCCAGAGTTAAGGAGCATTTTCATTATCAACAAAATTGACTCGTCGCAGCGGAAATTAACGGAACAAATATTGACTTGCAATTGGACACGGCATCTGATATCACAATAATATCGAAGAGAAATTTTAAGAACATCGATGTTCCGAAACTCGAAAGAGTTATCCACACAGCCAGAAATGCGACCGGAATATTACCATTGTCAGTGCCGTTCTACATGTTATGTCACGGGATTCTACTGGATTAAAGCACTAAACCTGGACAATATATCCATAAGTGCAATTTGCAATCAAGTCACAGTTAGGAACCGGAAAAGTGTTAATATACCATATCTATCTAAGAAAGTATTTCACTATTTAAACATTCTTTTCCAGACGTCTTCGACGAAATATTAGACCGCATCTAGTGACAAAACCAAACCAACAACCAGTATTCCGATCGAAGCGGCCGGTTGCTTATGCAGTCAAAGAACTGGTGCAAGCAGAGTTGCAGCGACTACAAGACAACAATGACAATAGTTGTCATTAGGAAGTCAAATAGAAGCATACGTATGTGTGTTGATTTTTCTTCGGGTCTCAACAATGCCCTTAAAAGCCACCAGTATCCTCATCCATTGCCTGGTGATATATTCGCCAGACTCGCCAACGTAAAATTCTTTAGCCACATCGACTTATCAGATGCATTTTCACAAATTGAAGTCGACGAAGAATCCAAGCATTTGCTCACTATCAACACACACATGATCCTTTTCCGATACAACAGAATGGGGTTTGGCGTAAAAATATTCCCAGAAATTTTTCAACAAATGATGGACCAAATTCTGATGGGACTGTCAGCATGTATTGAGGATATCCATACGAGTATATCTGGAAAAGATTTGGAGGAACACAATCGGAAGTTGCATGAAGTCCTGTGTTACATCCAGGATTATGGATTCAAAGTAAGTTTTTTGTCAACGGAGTGAAATATTTGGGCTACGTAATCAACCAGCACGGACTTCATGGACTTCAATATGCCCACACCAACCAACATGACAGAACTCCGGTCTTTTCTTGGTGCCATAAATTTTTATGGGAAATTAGTTGATAATATGAGACAGCACCGAGGACCATTGGACGAACTTCTAAAAGCAAACATTCTTTGGAAATGGACAGACGAGCATCGTAAGAGTTTTCTCAATCTGAAGTAAATTCTGTTATCTGATCTGCTTCTCACACACTACGATCCTAAGAAAAACATCATCGTGACAGCAGGAGCATGCATTCTTCATGAATTTGTCGATGGTTCTATTAAAGCCATTTGCAACGCACCACGATCGCTTACACCTGCCGAAAAAGCATACAGCCAGATTGAAAAAGATGGGCTCGCACTTGTCTTTGAAGCTACTAAGTTCCACAAGATGATTTTTGGTCGAAAGTTCTAATCGCACACAGACAATAACCCACTTCTCGTTATCTTTGGTAAAAAGACTGGGATTGCTGTTCACCAAGCTAATCGCCTTCAAAGCTGGACAGTCAAGTTATTGGCATACAAATTCGACGTTATTTTCATGTCAATTAGCAGCTTCTGGAACGCAGATGTTCTCTCAGAAACATCCAAGCTGCAGGGGATTTTGTGATTGCATAGATAAAAATTGAAAAGGAAATCAAGCAAATTCTCACGGATAATGTGAAAAAACTACCAGTTACTCACCAAATGATCAAACTCAAATCAGCCAAAGATACTACATTACGGCGAATATCTAATTTCGTGACCAAGGGCTGGTCAAGCGAAATTAAGGAAGACAACGAATTACAGGCATTTTTTAATCGCAGAGAGGAATTAGCATCATCGATGGTTGTATCATGCTTGGTCATCGAGTCGTCATTCCAAAGTTGTATAGGAAACGAGTTCTTAAACAACTCCATCGCGGCCATCCAGGAATCGAAAGGATAAAAGCTATAGCCAGAAGTTTTGTTTATTAGCCAAACATTGATGTCGATATCAAAACTCTCGTTCAAAATTGCAACAGTTGTGCTATCGCGACTAAGATGCCTACAAAAACCATGCTTCAATCATGGCCCGCAATTTGTTGGTACTAGTAACACATGGGCTGAAAAGTCCCTTCTAAGAGAGGGCACCGTTTGAATTAAATCCATACCAACCTTCAAAAGATACGTGTATCAATTTGACAGCTGTCGGACGATTAGTTCTCGAGATATAGCGTTGTGAGGGAAGCAACTTTTGTTATTGTGAAAAAAAATGGATTCAAAGCAATTTCGTGTGTTGATTTATCATTGCTTTTTGATGGGAAAAAATGCAGCCGATGCAAAGAAATGGCTTGATAAGTGTTACCCGGACTCTGCACCATCCGAACGAACCATTCGCAAGTGGATTGAAAAATTTAAAAGTGGACGTCAAAAAGAGGCTGTTTCAGATGAAAACATCAAAAAAGTCCACAAAATGATTACAAATGACCGTAAAGTGAAGTTGATCGAGATAGCTGAGGCTCTGAAGATATCAAAAGAGCGTGTTGGATATATCATACACGAATATTTGGACATGCGAAAGCTCTGTTCAAAGTGGGTGCCGCGTTTGCTCACAGTCGACCAAAAACAACAACGTGTTGATGATTCAGATGAGTGTTTAAAGCTGTTCAACCGCAATAAAGCCGAATTTTTGCATCGGTATGTGACAATGGATGAAACTTGGCTCCATCACTTCACACCAGAGTCAAGTCGGCAGTCAGCTGAGTGGCGAGCAGGCGAAGAACCTCGTCCAAAACGACCAAAGACTCAACAGTCGGCTGGCAAGGTTATGGCATCCGTATTTTGGGATGCACATGGAATAATTTTCATCGACTATCTCCAAAAGGGGCCGACTATCAACAGCATTTGAAGGATGAAATCGCAGAAAAAACGGCCGCATTTGAAGAAAAAGAAAGTGCTGTTTCATCAAGACAATGCACCGTGTCACAAGTCGATGAAAACGATGGCAAAATTGAATGAATTCGGCTACGAATTGCTTCCCCACCCACCGTATTCTCCAGATTTGGCTCCCAGCGACTATTTCCTGTTCGCAGACCTCAAAAGAATGCTTGCCGGAAATAGATTTAAGACCGATGAAGAAGTAATCGCCGAAACAGAGGCCTATTTTGAGGCTAAACCGAAATCGTACTTCAAAACTGGTATCGAAAGATTGAAAGATCGTTTCAATCAGTGTATTGCCCTCGAAGGCAACTATATTGATAAATAAAGTTGAATTTTGCAAAAATGTTGTGTTTTACTATACAACTTTTCAGCCCATGTGTTAGATGCCTTCTTCAAATGACCGGAAATAGTTGCAACAAAATTCATCACAACTCAACGCACCATAGAAATTCTTTGTGAAATATTCACCCGATTTAAATTACCGAAGACAATTATTTCCGGCAATGGTACTCAATTTAAGAGCTCACAGTTTCAACAGTATATTGCAGAGAAAGGTATCGAACATCTCTGCTCCAGTCCGTACCACCCGATGTCTAATGGACAGGTTGAAAGGTTTGTAGACACCTTCAAACGTTCGGAAATTAAATACAGAAGGAACTATCAGCCGAGATCTTTAAACGTCTCTATGTACAATCATATCGTGCAACTTCAAACCAAAACAAATCAAAACACACCAAACTCAAAGTCACCTGCTGAAATCATGTTGGGCAGAAACATTCGCATGAGCTTGGACCTCATCAAGCCAAAATCAAATGATATTCACCATAGCTACGATGAGACTACAAATAAAAATCGAACAAACATGGCAGGACAATTTAATCGGAAATTTGGAACCAAGCCGATATCATTCAACAATGAAGACTTAGTTTACGTCAGTATATGTTACATACTAGTCAGCTACAACTTCCAGTCGAAACCAGGAAAAATAAACCAACGTGTTCGTAAGGTCGTAGTTAGTTCACGCCCATGCAAATCAGCTTCGAACTCGTCACGAAGAGAACTCCATGGCAAAACCCTGATACAGCTCCATGCGAACCAGCTGCTTCATGCGACAACATTATCCCTGAAGATGTCGACACTTTCAAAACTTCGCCTTACAACACTGCAATCAACAGATTTGTGTCTGGATAACTTCGCCACCCTTAAATATTTTAAAGGTGAAGGTGTTGGCAACGCCACACTTTGTCTTATTCCATGTCATACTATGGAGGCCTTTCCAGGAGGGTTTTTTCTTTTTCCGCTTTTTAGCAGATCTAAAACGTGTAGTAGATGAATTAGAATAAACCTCAAGGATTACATTTAAAAGTTATTCTTTCGTTTTGTGTGATCATAAGAAATCACAACACTAACCTACATACGAGTATCTATATCTACGTTGACAAGCAATTGTAAAAACCAAGTTGTTTTGATAACATACTTTTCATTTTCTAGATGCTAGTTTGGTTCCTCGATCTAATCATTTATATTCTTGGCACAAATAATGAGATCATGCAACAATTGTTTTGAATATTTTCCATGGAAGCAAAAGTAGACAACAGAAAGAAGTCGTGTGCATCAAGAAAAAAAAATCTATCGGAACTGGCTATCTAACCGTCAGTTTGGTCAACATTTCTTTGCCAATTTAGAAATTATGCCAAGCTACAAAGTACCTGAATAGAATAATTAAATCAGAAAGAGTGGTTAATAATAGTTGAAGACGGTCAAGAAAATCACTCTAGGTAATCACATGAAAATATTTTGTTGCCTTAACAATGTCTAGATTGGCAGATTGGATAGAAAATTCGCAAAGAATCAAACTCTACTGCGATTGAATAGGAATAATTAAATTGTCTATCTACAATATAAGATAGAAAATGCTTTGGATGGGGCAGGCTATTATCTGATAAAAGAAAACAGCTCTGCACTAGTATTTCCTCTTATGCGGAAAACATTTCCGGAACAGGTTTCGAAGACTGTCTTCGAATTAATTCAAATTTCTAGGTCAATGGTAATTCTACTATCATATTATTGTGTAAGAATGGTTAAATAAAAAAGAATGATCATGCCGATCCCAAAAGAAATGATAAATTTTGATGAGGTGTTGTTTGATAAGATGTAACTTTATTATGGCTTTTGGAATGACAATAACTGGAATTACAATTTGGATAGACAAAAGTACTTTTTAGAAAATTATTTAGACTCTTAAACAAATACAATACATAATGCTGCTCATTTAGTTCATAGAACTAGAAAAGCGGTCATGCTAATTTTTTATTAACAGAGTTAGCAATTTGTTTTTGTTGTCGGTTTGCCCTGAAATTGTCGTAGCTTTCTATAAAAAAGGAATTTTCAGAGATATGCCATAGATAGTGGCAGATGAGCTCTATGTGAGCCGAAAGCAACGCTACTATTTTCGAAGCGGATTACTGATAACTGCGCCTAGATTTTAAAGAAAATGTCCGGAACAGACTTTCTATGTATATTACAGATTATGTCATTGGGATGATGATGTTGAAGCTAAATTAATTGTGAAGAATCCATGAATATCAAGTTGTAGCATGACTCATAGCTTCAGGGCCGTATCTAAAATTCTGTATGCTGATTCTACCCAAGAGCTTGAAAGTATCCTCTCATTGTGCAAGTAACACATTAACGGAGAACTATTCGGTTTTCGGATTTCCAATGCACAAATTGTTCAAAAAATAAATAAACAAATAGATTATCTAACAGCCTGTACGTGTAGAAGAGTCATCAGTCTACTCTGGCAAGGGCTTATTGGAAACCAAATTCATAGCTTAAATGCCCAAACAAGAAGCTGCGAACCGCCAAAGGAAAAAGTATTAGCGTGAATGGGATATCTAAAGCCTTAAGCGAATGCTCATGTGATGGCAAAAATATGAAGAACTGGTTCACAAGATCATCAAAGTAATTGATGGTAATACTCGTAGATTGACTAGAAATACACATATCAGCACGGTATTATAAAATTAAAGCAGCTATGTAGATGGAAATTGAAAGCTGGAATAACAGAGAAAACCTCTCGTAGTAAAAGGACGGTCTTAGAGTCGGCATGAGGATATGAAAAAGTCTCGTGATCGGAACGATGTCAAAAATGCTTCAAAAAAAAAAAGCCTGACGGCCGACATTCGATTTTGAATCCATAATGCAGGGTGAATGACTCCAACTCCAACTTTTTAAAATGCTATAATTTTTTTATTTTCTGATAAATTTTATTGTCACAAAGCAAAAACTGTTGGAAAATACATCAATTATCAAATTGCATCAGTAGCTTTCAATATGTCCACCTTTGGGGCGAATAATGGCCTTGAGACGGCCGAAGAAAGCATCGCACGCTGCACGCAAGAGGCTCTGCGGTATTTTGGCCCATTCCCGGCGAAGAGCTTGTTACAGGTGGTCCAAACTTTGATATCTTTTAGTGCCAACCTTCACCTTCGAAATACCCAAGACAGAGAAATCCAACGGATTTGCATCCGGAGAATTTGCAATCCATTGTGTCGAAGAAATGAAGTGTGGAACATTCTTTTTTAACCAATCTTGGTTGACGCGCGCCTTGTGAGACGGTGCGGAGTCTTCTCGAAATGTCCACGGTCTCCGACCGAAATGATTGTTTGCCCAAGGCTTCAATACTGCCTCTAAGACAGTTTCACGGTTCACGGTATACGATCGCATTAATTTTGACGCCACGGTCCAAAAATACGAGCGGAGAGCGACCATCGGCGGTTATGGCGGCCCAAACCATCACCATCGGTGCTGCCTGCTTTCTGGAGGCCGTCCGAAGGTGTACATTTTCGAAGGACCTCTCTGGCAAGTAAACTCGGCCATTTTGTTTGTTGACATATTGCTCGATAACAAATGGCGACTCGTCGGAAAAAACCAAATTCGGCAACTCACCACTTTCGTGCAAGCGTAGCAACTCCTCATCTGAAGCTACCTGGCTACGAACTAGTGCCATTATTCTTTCCTCATCGTGGTCTCGCCATCTATGTGCGTAGTGATGTAGCTTACCAAACTCCACCACGATCTAGTCCCTGTTCCAATCCGGAATTCAATTTCATGTGGTTTCCATCTCCGTAAGCAAATTATCTACTGCTGCTTTATTTACAGAAACCCCAAACTGGAGAGCAACTCGATCTTTAACGAGCTTGATGCGCTGTCTGACTCCATTCAAGGAATTGTATCCCTGCATTCTCATACTGGAATCGTTATTACGGGCGATTTCAATATACACAATTCTGGTTGGCTTCGAAATTCGGGACAGACAACACCCGAAGGACGGTGTGTTGAGATTTTCGCTGCGGAAAACAACCTAACGCAGCTTGTAAATGAACCCACGCGAATACCAGACATTGAAAGTGATACCGCCAACACCCCGGACTTGTTTTTAACTTCTCACCCTGACAAGTACTGCGTTGATGTGCCCTCCCCTCTAGGCTCGTCGGACCATTGTTTCATATCAGCTAAATTCTCGTACACCGACCACACAGTTAGAGAAAAGATTCCTAAAAGAACCGTATGGCAATACGAGAAAGCCAACTGGAGCGGTTTTAACAGTTTCTTTAGGAATTTTAACTGGTCGTTATGTTTCCTCGATAACGACGTGGATGTCGCTGCTGACATGATCACAGAAACTATTCTCTTTGGAATGAGATGCTTTATCTTTCATCGGATGAAGAGTATCAAACCAAAAGAAAAGGCATGTTACGACTCGAGCTGTAAAGAGGCTGTCAGGGTTAGAGAAATGTTTTTTCTATCCTACAAGACCAACCCCACGGAGGAAAACCGAAAAAAGTTTAAACGAGTCAAAGATGACTGCGTATTGGAATTTCACACGCTTGAAATTCAAGCGTGTGAAATTCCAATACGACCAAAAACTGACGCAAAAAATACTGCAATATCCCAAAGGCAGTAAAAATTATTGGTCATTGTTCAAAAACATTAGAAATTCTGCCTCATCCTCCATCCCAACGCTCATTTACAGAAACATTCCAGCTGTCAGCTCTTTGGACAAAGCCAATCTGCCCGCTGCACACTTTGCGGCCAGCTCAACACTCCCAGATTGTGCTTTGTCTCCGCCTACACTTGAGTGCGTCGAATCTTCAATGGGACAAATCCTTTTCACACTCGTGTAGTGGCAAGAGTTCTTAAAGATCTTAACATTCACAAATCCGCTGGTCCAGATGGTATATCTCTCTTCTATTGAAGAGGTGTTCTTCTACGCTGGCTAAACCACTGCGTAAACTTTTTCACCAATCCTACTCCTTAGGACTCTTACCCAAGGAAAGAGCATTTGTCCAGCTCGTCCCTAAAAAAGGCGAATCTTCCTCTCTGTCCTCCTACAGACCTATTGCACTTACGTTCCTTCTCTCCAAGGTCATGGAAGCGCTGATAAACCGTTAGCTCATGAAATATCTCAAAACACGAAAACTTCTCAATTACCGGCAGTATGGTTTTCGCAGCAACAGTTCCACTGGTGATTTGATGGCATGTCTTACCGAAAAGTAGAACCAAAGCGTACATCAATCTGGCAAAAGCAAGAAAGTTGCACTTGATATTTCTAAGGCATTTGACAGAGTTTGGCATCAGGCTCTTTTGTCGAAAATGCGTGCTTTTGGGATCGACGACTCTCTTCTTCAATGGATTAGAAATTACATTTCGGAACGTTCAATTCAAGTTGTCTTAGATGGCTTCAAGTCTGATATTCACAAAATAAATGCTGGTGTGCCCCTGGGCTACGTTCTGTCTCCAACAGAACATTAATTTTCATTAATGATCTCTTGTCTGCTACTTCTAATCCAATATATTCCTTTGCTGATGACAGCACCCGGACTCACGCCCCTGCTCTTCGGCTGTAGAACGGGAACGGCAGCGTATGTTGAGCTCATTAAATTCCGATATGAACAGCGTAACTAATTGGGGAACTATCAACCGAGTGGAATTTAATGCTTCCAAAATTCAATGCTGTCTGCTGTCACTAAAGCGAAATTTAAACACCCAGCCATTATCCATGGATGGCACTTGCATCGTCGAAACCGATAAATTTTCCATTCTCGGTCAATGAAAACTAACGTTGGAATGACCACATATTCGGTGTCGTCAAAAATGCTGCGAAATGTCTAGGTTTCCTCAAGCGATGTAAGAAATATTTTACTCCGTCTGATCTGGTCTCAATATATAAGGCATTCATCCGCCCAAAATTGGAGTACAATGCCAACATCTGGTCGGGTGCGCCCAAAACATCTCTGCACCCACTAAATAGGATCCAAAACCGTGCGATAAAACACATAGGTGATACTAATATCACTCAAACAATGGACACCCTCGAAGACCGACGTAAGGTCTCGTGTCTCACTCTGTTTTATCGTTATTTCCACCACCAGTGCTCCATAAAATCGTCAGTAGCATTCCGCCCCTTCAAACCTTTAAACCTATGAATGCTCATCAGTATACCCTCAGGCCCACTTTCGGACATACAACTCGCTTATGTAATACCCTGCCCAGCTCTTTATTTCCTAGTCATTATAACCTTCAAACATTTAAAACCAACGTTCACCGGTACCTCTCTTTCTATCCTACCTGACTTTCCTTCGCCGGTGCTGTGTGCAAACATTTTGAGGGTACTTAAATCCCTTGAGCGCGCGCATTTTAAAAAAAAAAAATAGACCGGATAGCTGCTGAGTAAAATGATTTGAAAACTATGGTATGCAAGCATGCATACTTCCTATTTATTTTATAAGTTTTGCGGGACTATTATCATTGACAGCTACGCGTTATAACATTTTGTGAACTAATTCAAAATGTTTCCAACTTGGGATTCAGAAACTCACTTATGGTCATAGAAATTGTAGGCAATCACTGGCTCTGAAATATGTATTGTATATGAAGGGAAAAAACTATGATGGATTTACGCATCTGCAGGCGAAGAAAGTTTGCAATTATTCTCCGGTAATTTCTTGTATCTAGACTTTTAACTAATTGTTTAGTACGATATCTAAATTGCATTTTAATACGACGATGGTTCATTCATCATGGTGAACATCATACTCACTAAGGAAAAAAAATTAACAATTCAGTAATTAGAGAAATCAGCCAGGCAAACAACAATCCGTTACAATTACCAATATATTCATAGTTACGATTAAACCACCATTACATCGGAGAGAATTTCGCTAAATTGTTTTCCGTGAGATTGTAGTTTTCAGTGTAAGATTTTTCTAAAGTTTGCACATCAATTATTTGCTTGTATTTTTATTGTTACACACTGGCTCCTTAAAACTGCTCGTCAGAATGATTTGTAAAGTAATCACAAGATACGAGTGCCTACAATGTCAATCTAAAAAAAAAAAAAAAAACAAATCATACCAGCGACACAGTACATTCTTTTGCCGCGTTTTTTCGCGTAATGTCTTAATTCGATGTTAACGAAAAAAAATCTATAGAAAGTGGATAGCAAGAATGTGAGTTACAAGTACAATCACAAAGTACTCGTACAGAAAAAGAAAAACAACGTAAGGAAAACCATAAGAAGAAAACAATTTCGAACAACAAAAAATTGTCATGCTAATGGGAGGGTAAACGATTTTACGGTATGAACTTAAGTGTCTCACTTCTGATGTTGGTCTCCAATATCCATTCAAAGTCTCAGTACAATGCTAAAAAGTAAATCCCACAATCGAAGAAAAGAAATTTTACTCAAAAGATACTCTTTAAATCCTCTTATCCAGCAAAAAATAAGAAAAAAAATATTTTTTTAACAAACAATTTGTAAGGTATTTGGGATCTACCCCACCCAGTCTGTCACCTTCTATCGCTAACATTTGTTTTTTTTTTTTTTTTTGTATTGAGTTTCGGTCTTAAGACGGTAACTATGCCATCGGCAATTATTATTCTTTCCAGATACTTTTCTTTTTTTTTTATTGGTTTCCTCAATTCTTTTACCGTGGGGAATTCTTCGGAAATCAAATAAACGACATTCAGTAAACTTGTCACTTGTCAAACAATCCACTTTACCATTATATCACCGAACTCATTCTTACCATGCTTAAGTTGTATCTATGAGATGCACAATAGTCCGTCCCGCCGTTTACCAATAATAACAAATATTTTGTTCAATTGAAGATATTTCAGTTCTAATTTAAGAGTCCAAGTCAAATATTTTGCACTTTTGAAATGAATAGACGACACTGACACAATCTTCGTGGGAGATTTTACATTAAAGAGCGAGTATCTTTTACGAACCGCACCGTATTAACTGGTAACTAAGACTGGTTAACATTTGCTAAGTGTTGAGTTGAGTTGCATCTTTTGGATTGACTTGAGCTGTTTGTATCTTCACTCTTTAGACCACGCGTACAACTTGGCCTCGGAAGTGGTACAAATGGTAAAAGCAACATTTCGCGTGACGTCATTACCTTTCTTTTGGCCATTGGCGACGATCAGGGAGACAGAGAATTTGTTTTGAACTCGATTATGATAACTGGCAACATTTTGATGTTGCACAGACAAATGTTGGGGGACTTTTATTTATTGGGTTAGTTGGAGAATTCCACGTCACGAGTGACGGTTTGTGGTTAATAATGTGTAACGAGTTTTTATATTTGATAATAAGTGATGCATATGCTGGGGATAAAAGAAGATTCGAAACTATGAATGCAGACTTATTTTGAACGAATGTAAATTAATTACATTATGTATTTTGCTTTTTTTTTTTTGCAACATTGGTTACGAGCTCGCTGTAGAAAATTCAAAAGGTTTGGCAAGCGATTCGTAATAATTTTGTCATTTGAACTGATGACTTATGACACAACAATATCTATATTTTCTGCATTAGTAGAAGGGAAATATATTCAAAGGCACCAAGCAATTTATTTATTTAATGAAAAGCAGTGCGGTAAGCTTGACATTGCTCAATAGCACGCAATATCAATATTAGTATTGTAATATTAGTTGCTATTGCATAATTAAATTTTGATTGTTTTCCCTTTTATGTCCATCCATCAATTCTGGCGGTCTCTTGCGATTGAAGCTTTTCTAATTTATATCTTTTCACAGTAGTTCTTCTTTAATGTGGCGATTGAGAGATTCCCATTAGTAACTTGACCGCAACAAGATAGTGATCCGAGTTAGTATTGGCTGCCCGGATTTAGCCTTTCCTGATCCGGATAACGCCATGCCTCCTAGTGTAAGTTGAGATTAGAAAACCGTATGCTTACTACAATATAATGATATTTCGTCACACGGCAAAGTTAATAAGCCAAAGTTCATTGCCAGATGTGGTATCGTGGAGGTTATGCTTACCAACTGCCCTACCAAAAATGATCTCCTTTTCTACATACCGCAGTCTCAGTCATTTTGGATGCGTAGTTTTTAGTTGACAGTCGTTTGAGTGAGTCGATGTGAGTGTTTTTTGTGAAAATGGAAAAAGTTGAGTATCGAGCTGCTATTACTCGCAAATTCTTGTTTTTGAAAAGCAATACGCCTACGCAAATCAAAAATGAGTTGGACTCTGTATATGAGGACTCTGCACCATCATTTACCACAGGGAAATTTTGGGTAGCTGAATTTAAACGTGGCCCTAAAAGCTTGGGAGACAATGAACGTTTGGGAAGTCCAAAAACTGCATCCACTGACGATAACGTTGCTAAAGTTCACCAAATGGTGTTAGACGACCGCCGAATTAAAGTGAGAGAGATAGTAGAGGTTATGAAAATGTCCAAGGAACGTGTTTGTTACATATTAAATTAAGATTTAGGCATGAGAAAGCTGTCCGCGCGTTGGATGCCACGTTTGCTTACGTTAGACCAAAAACGTGTTCGAATGAACATTTCTAACGCTCTGTTGGCGCAGTTTAGGCGCAATAAATCCGAGTTTTGGCACCGATTAATTACTGTAGATGAAACTTGGATGCACCATTCTACGCCCGAAACAAAAATTCAGTCAAAACAGTGGACTGCAAAGGGCGAGCCGGCTCCAAAAAAAGCAAAAACTGTGTTTTCGGCTGGGAAAGTGATGGCGACTGTTTTTTGGGATAGTAAAGGAGTTATCTTAATCGATTATCTTCAAAAAGGAAAAACCATTATAGGAGCATACTACGCATCATTACTTGGCAAGCTGAAGGCAGAAGTTGCGGAAAAACGGCCACATTTGCAGAAAAGAAATCAGCGGCTGCCATGGCGAAAGTCCATGAATTACTGCTTGACCATCCACCTTATTCACCAGATCTAGCTCCAATTGACTTCTTTTTGTCCCCTCATCTAAAAACTGCCCTCGGAGGACAGAGATTTTCGCCAAATGAGGAGGCAATCACCTTCGGGAACAATTATTTTGCAGAGAAAAACGCCAAGTACTATTTGGACGAGTTAGAGACACGGGAACATCGCTGTGAGAAGTATGTAGGGTTACAAGGAGACTATGTAGAAAAATAAAAAAAAAATTTTAAGAAAAAAGTCTTATACGAGTATCATTGTTCGGTCGGAAACTTTTCAGACAACTCTCGTATGTCTTGTCGAGGAGCTCATAAATACATTCTTATCCCTGTCTTCTGGGGCATGAGCGCATGTTACTCTTATGTAAGCCAATCTAGCCTTGACGCGGATTTCATAAGACGCTCGCTCACTTTCGGAAACTCAAGACTTCTTGCTTAAGTCCGCTGCTTATGACAAATCCGCGTGCTCTTTCTGTTTCCTATATCGATCACCGTAGTATGTGTATATCACAGTTTTTCATCTTCCATTTGTTCGGCCGTCATAGATGACGGTGATATCTCCATGATAGCAGTGAAGGGCCTCTATTAATTGTTCGGCTGCCCGTGCCCGGTTAATGGTCCGAAAGTCCCACGTGCAGATCCAAATGTTGTTGTCCTTTAATCGTTTGTCAATGAATCCGTTATTATCCGAGGTTATTAGCTGGTTCTCCACATTCTTTCTTTATCTCTTCCGTATAGGGTTATGATTAGGATTTGCTCATGCTGTTACCAGGATCCCTAATTTGGAGGTAAGGCAAGCACTACGCTATGAACTTGATTGTTGTGCTGCTGGCCAAATTCAAGTTATAGGAAAGTCCGTAGTTTCCCGATCAATTGCCGCACAGATATCCAGAAGAATCTTTGCTGAACGTGTATCCCGAAATCCATCAACAACTCCTATGCCACAAGTATCAAGTACAGAAGACCAGTTGCTACGCTGCCTACTGTAGCGATGTAATGGTAACACGTTAAAAGAAACGCGGCCTCTTTCAGGCAGTTTCAACTGACTTTATTGAATGACATAAAGTAAAAGGTACATATGAATGAGTGCATTACAACACATCCCCCATTTCACATTAAATACATACATAAGCAAATTTCAATGTTCAATAAAATTAATTAATTTAAAATATAGTTCATATAATGTAAAAAAAGTTTCTATACATGAATATCAAGAAAGCCATTAATGGTAATAGTAATCTAATATAATTTAGTAATTCAAGTGAAATATACTTATACGAGTACCTATGGTATATATTGAGATTCATTGATATCGGTTTGGTACTCGAACTATTCTACCACTTCTTGTTTCATACGGTTTATTCATCTCAGATGTAGACAACTCTTGTTTCTGGATATCTTCGCGGTTGCGTGCTACTTCCGGACTAACGACTATTTGTTTATCACTATCATCCTTATTTTGCTCTCCCAGTGGTTGTATTTCAGCTTCAAGTTCATACGGAAGCTCCTTTCCCTCTGATTTGTTTAAATGGAATGAGTTTCTTCTGAGGGCACCTGTAACTGTTTGAACGATGTAGGATCTTGGAGTAGATCCCTTTTCTAATACCTTTCCCAACACCCCCATATCATTTCGAACTCCTGCCTTGTGATCACACCATGATGTTTGTCATAACAGTCATAAGTCGGCCTGTAGAAGTTTTTCTAGGTTTCCTGTTGGGTTAGTGCATAGGCATCAATGGTCCGACGTCCATTGGTAGTGTCAGATTCTTACTGACTAAAACCACCTCCCGGGGAATCTTTCCGTTTATTCCCCAGCGGAACTACCGCTAAGTATTACATCGCGAGGGACGGATTTAAGCTTCTTACTTCGTCACGGGGTGCTTAGCGAATTCGCGTTCCGTTGCTGTTCTATATTCCTTAGATCGTATTCGTACTGCTGCATGGTTCACCGCAGCCCAAAGATCTTCAGATTTCAACATACATACATTGAACTATGTTTTCCGGTGTTGGCCGTTCACCAAAATCTTCACACAATATAGCTCTTTCGTTTGCATACCGCGCACATTCGAAGAAAAAGTGCTCCACGTTCTCTACCGCGTTTACTCAGCGAGGACAGGACGGACTCGAATCACGGTTTCGCTTGAATAGATATTCCCGGAAACAACCATGACCCATCAAGAACTGTGTAAGATAGAAATTCAGTTCGCCGTGTTTTCGCTTTACCCAACTTTCAATCCTTGGGATTAGTCGGTACGTCTATCTCCCTTTTTGGGACTCATTCCATTGTTGTTGCCACGCTTCTATACTGCAGCCTCTTTTGAATTTCTTCGCTTGATTTATGGATGGCCCGATTTGCACGCGATTTTCATAAAGTCGTCTAGCTTCTAAAGCTAGGATATCGATTGGTACCATAGAGGGTAGTACCAATATCTCGTCGTGGGATACCGTTCAAAATGCACTGCTAACTCACAGTGCACATAATCTGTACACAGATTTGAATCCCTTCATGTGTGTCTTTTTATTCGTGACGTCAGACCATATTTGTGCCCCGTACAGCTGTATGGAGGCTACAACTCTCGCAAGCATTAACGCCGGTATTCGACATGAGTCTCGAAAGAACGCTTATCGCTTTCGACGATTTCTTGCAAGCGTATGCGAGGTGATGCTTGAAATTAAGCCGAGCATCAATCATCACTCCCAGGTATTTTATAAATGGGCTGGAAATAATTGTGTGCTCTCCGACTTTTATAGTTATCGTCTCTAGCATCCTTCTCGTAACGAGAACGGATTCCGTTTTATGTTCCGCGAGGTCTAAACTCATATCTCGTAGCCAGTTTTTTATCAGTGATATTGCTTCGTTGCAATACAACTCGATTTCTTCAAGTCGTTTCGCCACGACTACAACAGCTATATCGTCCTCGAAACCTATAATGGCGGCTTCCCTGGGGACTGGGAGTCGTAGAATGTCGTCATACATCACGTTCCGCAGTAAGGGACCTAACACTGATCCTTGGGGCGCGCCCCCTGTAATTTTATATAATTTCGTCCCGTCGTCGGAGTCGTAGAGGAGCAACCTATCAGTAAAGTAGCTCCTGATTAATCTTAATATGTACTTCGGTACGTTTAATCTTTCGAGGCATTGTAAAATACGCGATCAGTTCGCCGAGTTAAAAGCATTTTTCACGTCAAGTGTATCCACGGCGCAGTACTTTTTGCTGCCTCCTTTCCATCGTCTACCTTCTATGGCCGATTGGGCTTTGTCTATTACGACTTTAATCGCGGCGATGGTCGATCGGCCCTTTCTAAAGCCGTATTGATATTCCGCGAGTCCATCATTGGCTTCAATGATAGGCTGTAGTCTGTTGCACATAATTCGCTCTAATATTTTGCCCATAGTGTCGAGCATACAGAGCGGCCGATAAGATGAGGGCTCCTCCGGCGGTTTATTTCCTTTTGGTAATAATACCAACCGTTGGTATTTCCATTGTTCCGGAAATATTCCCTCGCTTAAGCATGCATTATACATGCTAACGGAAACGTCTAAGCGGGCCTTCATCGCTATTTTTAAAGCCCTATTTGGTATGCCGTCTGGACCAGGGGTTTTCCGATCTTCTACCCTCTCGATTACAGCGGTGAGTTCATCGGTTGTTAAGGCAGGAATGTGTTCACGTAGTTCTTCGATCTCGCTTAGTAGAACTCCGTCATGTTGAGAGGCAAACAGAGTTTCTACTACTCTGCTGAGAAATAGCGGGCAAGTTGGTGCCGGTCTCTGAGGCGTTTTGAGCTTCGCGGTTATGATTTTGTACGTTTTGCCCCATACATTTTCATTCAATTGCGTACAAAGATCCTGTCTCTTGCTAGACTTAATGGTGGATTTGAGTGCAGCGCATGCTTCTTTATACGCTACCCTCAATATCAATCTATCCGTATCGCGTATAGACTGTTGGTATTTTCTTCGTGCCTTAAGACAGGCTAATCAAAGTTCCTTAATGTCGTCGTTTCAATACGTTGGACGCCGGCGGTTGTGTGTCCCCGTTCGAGCCATTGATATATCGCAGGCAGCGTGCAGTTTTCGCGATACTTGACGTACGATCTCGTTAGCTGTTCTCAATTCAACTAAAGCTTCAGCGATTGCGTACTCTAAGAGCTCCTCATCTAAGGTGTTTACGTTCCATTTCGCCTTGCTAGTTTGAGACTGGATGTTTCGAGGTCGTGTAAGACTATGGAGCTCGATTATAATTGCATTATGGTCACTGTGGTGACATTTCCCATATTAGCTACGACGACGTCCAAAGTAGAGAGCGCTTCGAGTAGAATGGTTCCCCTTTTATTCGTTAGCACGCTTCCCCATTCTACTGCCCCTGCGTTCAAATCACCAGCTATAATAGTTGGCGTATGACCCTTAGCATCAAGAACTATGCTTTCGACGACTCGTTCGAATTGCTCAATAGTAAGGCTTGGAGGGACATAACAGCTGTATATGTATACCATATATCGTTTAAGAAGTAGTTTTTCACGCCGAAAGGTGGTATCTCAAACGTGGTATTACCACATGCCCATATGGCGGATTTTTTCGTCGCATCATGTTGCAATATTGCTCCGAGGGTATTGCAATGTCGACCTTATGCTCATGGACTGTTTGATGCAGTAGATCCTGAGCTACCTTACAAAGATTCAAATTAAGTTGCAAAATTTTCATGTTTTCGAGTGTAGGCTCTCAATTGCTTTTTTATACTCTGGGCACCTAACACTACCGTTTATATGCCCAAAGTCTATTCCGTTTGCACTACAGTGCAAGCATTTAGGTTTTGCCTTGCAGTCCTTCAATTTATGCCCGTTTTCTCCGCATCCGAGGCATGCATTCGATCGATCGGTAAGGCTTTTGCACGTTCTTGCCGTATGTCCAAACCCGAGCCATCTAAAGCATTTCTTTGGTGAAATTTTTTCTCGGATCCTGCAATAGATCCAACCAACGCGTACTTTTCCGGCGGTAAGTAATCTCTTACCGATGTCTACAGGCAACCGTATGGTGGCCACCTTAGACCCACCAAAAGTTTTCCTCATTGTCTTTACTGCCGGCGGCTTAACTTCATAATCTTAAATGCGGCCATCATCGGCGCAAACTTCTTCCTTCGACGTTACTTCGTCTATGTCCTTGCATTCGAGGAATATCTCGTGGGTGATTGAGCGAACGCTATCATCTTCACCTAACGAATCTCCGATTTTTTCTTTTAGGCTCGAAGTAGCTATCTCGGGAGATTTTTTTTAGCGCTAAAAGGAGGTCTCCGCATGCTGTTTTCCGGATTCGACTTACGTTTTCTCCGACTTCTTTTAAGCTCGTATTCGATTTCAATTTCGCCCGTTCTTTTTATAATAATTGGGTTGGGACGTTCCGCCTTTGGTGCATGATTTTTCCGAGCACCTCTTTCGACGTTCGTCCACTCGTTCGTTTTCATTTCAACGCAACGTTTCTCTCTCTAAGGGGCTCCGGATAGAGAGAGAGTTGATTGTGGATTTATGTGGTTAATTTTTTGAGCGCGTGGTTCTTCTGGCGCTGTTCCCCGCTTTTTCTTTGGAGATGGAGTCTTAGTACGTTATTCCGCAGCATTATTAAGTCTGTCTTCTTCCGTTACCTTCTTTGCAGGACGGTACCATTTAATTTGTGGGCTTAGCAATTTATCAACTATATGCGCTGAGTTGTTTTCTGGCAACGATGCCACTGGTATTCAGCGTTCCTCAAGACGAAGATTAATGAATTGCACTTCCCGTTCGAGTTGAGAAATTTTGCAACGCAAGTTAGAAGTCTCGACTTCGGCTTCTCGAAAAGCGGACTTGATCAAACTTCCGATTTTTTTGATTTCACCGTGGACATTGTGCTTGTCTTTATAAAAAGCAATCAACTCATCAATTTTTGCACCCAGTTGTAACATTTTATTTCCCGTTTGAGGCGGAGTCTCAATGCTTGCCGTGACCATTGGGCTCAGATCTGCCACTGTGGGACTGATTCATGGGTTTTCTATCACGTGTTCCTTAAGGACAGTTGTTTTTGGTGGTGGACGCGTGACCCTCATACTTTTCTTGAACGGGTCTGTCGCCACGTCTGTCTGGAGGAGATTCCTTGTAGTATTACTACCTACAGGGCCAAAGTTGCCACCGCCGTGGGAGATATTGACGTTTGTCTATTATTGCAGTCATTGTATCTCGACGACTTTGAGCCTGCTTTCGCACTTTCCGCCGCCGGTACTGGGGAGTCGACTCCCTGCACCGTAACTTTATTTTTCTTTGCCTCACTATCCATCGTTGAATTTATTTTAAGAATAATTCCGCTCTTGCCATTTTTTTGGTCCGCGGGTGGTATTTGATATTTCCACCAACCCTGCGTTTGTATATGTTAATGCCCTATCCACACACAGGGGCCCCCTATCCGCCACCTGGGGACGCGCCCGATGGGAGAACTGTGGAGTTTACTCCACATGGGCTGGGTTGAAGTTCGAATTCTGTGATTGGTAATAGTGTCCGTGTATGCCTTCCCATTAGGAGTTGTGCTGGTGTGAATTCATCTGCTAGCGGAGTTGCTCGATATTCCATTAGAGCTACGTATGGATCAGGATAATGCTTCACTTGGGCCTTTATTATTTTAACCATTGATTCGATAAAGCCATTGCTCTGCGGATGTCACGGACAGGATGTAACATGATTAAAGTTCCACTCGAGAGAAAAACGACGAAATTCCGCTGAGGCAAACTGTTGCCCGTTATCACTTTTTAGTACCTCTGGAGCCCCATGTCTTGCGAATATGGCCTTGAGATGTTTTATTATGCTCCCTTGCGTATAGTCATCAACCCGTTCTAACTTTGGATACCTGGGTGTTAAGTCATCAGATTTTTAGTGGTATATATGGCCTCTAGTGGTTTGTGGTCAGTTTCTACTTCAAATTGCAGTCCAAACAGGAAATCACGGAAGTGTTGGCAGGCCCGTGTGATTGCCAAGGACTCCTTCTCTATCTGAGCGTATCGTTTTTCGCTTTCAGACAGAGTCCGCGAAACGTAACCGACTGGTGTCAGGTGGCCCATTCCATTAACCCGTTGCAACACGGCCCCTGTACCAAATGATGACGCGTCAGCGGAGACTATTGAACGAAAACTTGTATTAAACATCGCTAGGGTAGGAGGAAATGTGCAGCCTGCTGGGCAGCGTACCATCGGAAGATTGTATTGCTGCGTAAAAATCCATATAGACGATTTAATATCTGAGATAAATTTGGAACGAATTTCTCTAAATAGTTCACCATCCCCAAGAATCGCCTCAGTTCTGCTACATTGGATGGACTCTGGAATTTTTGGATAGCCTCTAACTTGCATGATTCAGGTTTGATGCCTTCTTCATCTATTTGATGTCCCACAAAGGTAATGCTCCAATTCACTCCAATAGAACATTTGTCCTTTTTAAGCGTAATTCCCGCTCCTTTTAGTAGCGACAAAACAGCTCATAACTTAGTGTCATGGTCCTCCATTGATGTTCCCATTATTACCATGTCGTCCATGTGGCAATTAACACCAGGTAGGCACTTAAGTATGCTCTCAATCTTTCGCTGGATGTGCTCCGGCGCAGAGGAGATCCCAAATGATAACCGCCTGAAACAGAATCAGCCGAAAGGTGTGATGAAAGTGGTAAGTGATTGACTATCGGAGGCTAGTTTGATCTGCCAAAATTCAGAATTGGCGTCTAACTTTGAGAAATCTCTTCCACCCTCAAGCTGAGCTAAAAAGTGTTCGGTCACTGGCATCGGATGAAATTCTCTTTCCACACTGGAGTTCAATTTTGACAAGTCGACACAAACGCGGATATCCCCATTGGGCTTGTTTACTATTACTGCCGGCGCCCGTTTGTTGGGTGTTCTACCGGTCGAATAACTTTGTCGGGAATCAAACAATCTAGTTTATTTCTCAATTTATCCATTAAAGAATAATTCGAGCGGAATGCACTACGAATGGTCTTGCGTCCTTTTTCAGCTTAATTGTGTAATCACCAGGTAAACATTCTAGACCCTGACAGAGTTCTGGGTATTCCGAAGTAATATCGACACTGCTCAATTTGTTTGTGCTGCTAGGAGCGGAGTTTTCAGTCCTTCGATGACATAAACACTTATTATAATGGATCTTTGTTTGATTTTCAAGATAGCAGTAAACATCCCCGTGATTTTGAGCTGAATTACAGTAGGTCCTTTAAGTACACGATTTGTTCATTGAACTTTTTTTGACTTAAAAGCTGATTTCGAAACACTTGACGGAATTATTGTTACCCGCGCACCAGTGTCAACCAAAAATTTAACCATTGCTCCGCTCACGTGTACTTCCACATGCCACTACCGTGTTGACATATTTGCAGTGACGTTACCGAGAAACGTGTGGAGTGCTTCATTTACAGCATTTACGGGATGCTTAGATGATTTGCACGATGAGCATTGTTTGCCGTTTGCTGGACACTGTGACCGCTGATGAAGTGTAGTACTACCGCACCTCATGCACACTTTCTCCTGATACTGATGTCTTTTGTTAGCGTGATTATGGTGTGATGTTGGACGCCTGCCATTGCTGTTTCGCTTTTGGTCTAATTTGACATTGCTTTTAGAATTTACACTGTGCATGCTGCCCATGTGTGTGTGTGAAAATAGTTTTTTTTTTTTTTTTTTATTCATTATCATAAACTTAAATATTATCTTAGTTATCATTCCTTAACTTAAAAGTTAGTGGTGAACGACACATCTAGATTTATATTTCAGTTGATATCTGATGTGGGGTGACAATTAGTAGTAATTTATTCAATTCACATTTTTTAGATTGGATAACAAAAAAGTAAAAAAAGAAAAAAAATAAATAAATAAAAAATTTGTGATATTCGATCATAAACATAACAATTCATCATTAATATACCTATTATGTAATTGTGCTGTTGATGAGAAAAAATAATAACTTAAAGAAAGGATTCAATACATTCATAGCTTAACGTGAACAACCAGTATTTAACCTTTTTGATGAAACATGAGAAACGAAGTGTATCTCTTATAAATAAGGGCAATTTATTAAAAAAATGCGGAGCCGTATATGTATAAAAATGTGTAAAGTGTGTTCTATGTGCAAAAGGCACATTAACTAAGCTCATATTGTTTACATGCCAACTCTCAGCTAAACGATTTTTATTTGAAACAATTCTTATTAAATGTTTCTGAGCGATTAATAAGGATCTAACGGTATTAGTATACGAACCTCCCCAGCTTGTTATGCCGTACTGCAACTTTGAGCGAGCAAGACCATAATAGATAGTTGTTAAAACTTTTTGAGAACAAAAAGGCTTTATCAAATATATTTTACGTGTGACCAACAACAAATAAGTTTTAATCATTTGAATATGACTTTTCCAATTTAAATTTAAATCAATCACTACACCTAGGTACTTAAAGGTTTGAACCGTTTCGATTTTGAAGCAGGTTTCAGTGCAACGCACATTTCCAATAAAATTACTCTTTCCACACTTATGTAAAGGTAATGGAAACTGTTTACAATCATGAGCGTGAAACCATAAATTATATTCATTTAGGACATTTCCAGATACTTTAAAACACATCAATTTAGTTTTCTCGCTGACAATCAATTTGTGGTAAGTAAACCACAACCGTAAGATTTCAAGGTCTTCATTAATCATCGCAATGCCTTCGAAAACAGTTTCAGATTGGTATGTAAGAACTATATCGTCTGCAAAAGCAGTTGAATTACCATTTAATTTGAGTTTAAAAATAGAATTAATGTATATTAAGAAAAACAAAGGCCCAAGTACAGATCCCTGAGGAACACCGTTTTTTAATTGCCTAGATTCGCTTGAGATTCCACCAATAATGACCTTTTGAGTTCTATTTCTTAAATAAGATTGAAGCCAATTGAAAATGTTACCACGAAAACCAACATTAAAAAGCTTAGCAAGCAAAATATCGTGGTTCACCAGATCAAAAGCTTTTGTCATATCAAGAAATAGTCCAAAAGTTGATTTGTTTTTATTTAAACTTCCGTAAAGCTGACTACACACCCGTAAGATGGCATCCTCAGTTGACAAACCTGCTCTAAAACCAAACTGATTTTTACTAAAGAAGTTAAACTTATCCAGAAATGAAACAATTCGAATCTTAATTAACTTTTCAAAAATTTTGGAAAAAGTCGAAAGAAGTGATATTGGCCTATAGTTTGAAATAATTTTTCTATTTCCTTTTTTGAAAAGGGGTATAACCTCAGCACATTTTAGGTGGTCAGGAAAACAACCCATTTCAACACTTTTATTAAATAAGAAGGACAATACATCAACTAAATACCAGGCAATATTTTTCAATAAAATGCTTGAAACACCATCACTTGTACGGGAAGTTTTATTTTTAAGCGACGAAATAGCATTGTAAACTTCTCTGGGTGTAATCGCATTAAACACAAAACTGTTTGATTGAACATCATCCATAAAAACGCTTGAAGATGGGAAACAATTACAATTTATGCTTTGTTCGACAGCTGGTTTCAACTTTTCAGAGATTTCAGTAAAATAATCGTTAAATTTATTTGAAATTCTTCCTAAATCGGACACCATTTCTCCCTCAACTTCAATAGTATCAATTTTACCAGAGTTTCTATCCTTTCCCAAAATGCTATCAATTACTCGCCACTCTTCGCGTACATTACCTTCAGCACTAACAAACCTATCGCTGTAGAAGTTGTTACGAGTGTCTTCGATTTCTTTTTTTAACGACTTACAAAAAGTTTCATAATGTTTTTTAAGTCTAATATTGTTCTGATGTTTCTTGCATTTTAAGCCCAACTTCCTCTTTTTCCTTATCTTATTAATTAGATTGTTAGTCATCCAAGGTTTCAAATGCTTCTTCTTACTCGACAGATTTCTTTGAAAAGTACTCGATTTAATGTGTTTTTGAAAAATATCCAGGAAGAGGTCAAAAGCAACATCATATACGAGGGCGGGTCAATACGTCCGTGACTTTTGGATTAAAACACAGATTTTTTGATAAAAAAATAATTTTATTTTTCAACGTAGTCTCCCTTGAGCTCTATACACTTTGTCCAACGCTTCTCCAATTTTTTTATCACTTCCAAAAAAAATGATTTGTCGAGGTCCTCAAAATAGGCCTTTGTTTGCGAGATGACTTCATCATTGGAGTCGAATCTTTTTCCACCAAGCCATTTCTTCAGGTTTGGGAACAAGAAGTAGTCGCTCGGAGCCAAATCTGGAGAATAGGGTGGATGAGGGAGCAATTCATAGCCCAATTCATGGATTTTTGCCATGGCAACTGCACATGTGTGCACCCTTGCATTGTCTTGGTGGAAAAGAACTTTTTTCTTGGCCAAATGAGGTCGTTTTTTTTTCAAATCGTCATTGAATCGGTCCAATAAGTTGGCATAATATTCCCCATTGATTGTTCTTCCCTTTTGAAGGTAGTCAATGTGGATTATCCCGCGTGCATCCCAAAAAACAGTCGCCATAACTTTATTGGCTGACAAACCCACCTTGGCCTTCTTTGGCGCCGATTCACCCTTAGAAACCCACTGTTTTGACTGTTGTTTGTTCTCTGGTGTGTTGTGATGGATCCATGTTTCGTCCACGGTTACAAAACGGCGCAAAAACTCCTCCATATTGCGATTAAACAACGCCAAACCTTCCTGTGAAGTTGTTACACGATTGCGTTTGTGGTCGACTGTGAGCAAACGCGGCACCCATCTTGCGGAAAGCTTTCTCATGCCCAAGTGATCATTCAAAATTGAAACCACTGAGCCATGCGAGATCCCTACGGCTTCCACAATCTCTCGCACTTTCAATCTTCGGTCGGCCAACACCATATCGTGAATTTTTTCGATTGTTTCGGGTGTAGAGACCTCAACTGGGCGTCCAGGACGTTCGGTATCTTCAGTGCTTGTACGGCCACAACGAAATTCAGTAAACCACTTTTTTACCATTGAAATCGATGGTGCAGAGTCCCCATAGTATTTATCAAGCTTAGCCTTGGTCTCGGTAATGGTTTTTTTTCGCAAGAAATAATGCTTAATAAGCACACGAAATTCACTTTTTTCCATTTTCTCCTCAAATTAGTGAGTAGTCTGATAAAAATAGCTGTCAAACACAAACTAACTGACGCAGCAAGTTTAAATTTTGACAGGAGTCAACTGACAAATGCCTGTTGACAGGAGCAGTGTTGCTGTTTCAGTAAAGAGGTCAGAAATTCAAAAAGTCAGCCCGCCCTCGTAATTTATGGAATACTTCACTCTATCAGAAGCGGATTTAAAGTTTTCAGAAAGATTGTAAACTGGAGAATAATTTAGGTTAACCATGCTATGATCTGTCAGCTTCAAATCGTGTACCTGTCCACTAAAAATATTTTTATTATTTTTTTGAGTTCTTAAGAAAATATGGTCAATAGAGGAATCGCTCAAACGGGTAGGTCCATTAATCAAACTCTTAAGACCATTTGAAGCCATAGTAAACAAGTAATTTTCAGTATCAATGTTACACTCATCAAGAATATCAACATTGATATCACCGACAACAATTATATTTTTAGCTAGAGTTGTGCTAAAAATATGACTTAGTTCATGAATAAAAATACTTTTAGTAACACCGTGAAGTCGATAAATACACAAAAAAGTGTAATCAATATTTTCAAAAGCAAGCGAAAATTTTAATACGTCAGCACTAGATAATTTAAGCAAGTACTATCACACACATACCCATCTTTAACATACACGGCAACACCTCCAGCACAATAAGACTCGTTACAATTTGCCAAAGGAAAGTTGTAACCTTCTATTTGATACAATTCAAGTTCTTTTTCGTATATCCAAATTTCACTTAAGACTATTACAACGGGTAAATTCAACAACGAATCAAGATGAGCTAAGAATATGGAAAAAATTTTTCTCAAGCTACGTATATTTTGATGTAAACATAAACAACATACAGAATTATCGAGATCAGCTGGGTTTTCACATGCGTTAGGAGGTGGGAGAGAGCTAGCAACAATCATAATTTAAGAAAATCAGCTGCACAATTTATTCTTACGTAGTTGGCACCCTCTTCTTTTCGCATGCAAATAGTCCCATTTCTCGTCCACACATATTTATACCCCTTCTTATTGTTGTCGGTGGACTGCGTCACTTTGTCTGACGATTCGAATAGCACTTTCTAGTGTTAGATTTGATTCTAACTGCAATGTTTATCACGAACACCAACGACCAAACGGTCCCGAATCATCTCCTCGCGAAGAGAACTATACTCGCAATTGGCGGACAGTGTATAAAGCACTGTAATGATATTTTCGATTTTCTCTCCTTCCATCTGATTTCTGGAGTTGAACTTTGTGCGTTCATAGATGACATTCCTTTTAATAACAAAATGGTTTTCAAATGCCTTTATGACATACCATATGCATAAATATCGTTTTTAGCATCCACTAGGTTTAGAGATAGGAATACTTCTTGTCCCTGTGGACCCATTAAGTAAACTAAGCTGTTAACTTGCGGGGAGAGTACGATAACTTTGGCGCCAAGAATTGATAACGGTATTTTGTAGAGGGGTTAAAAACTAGAATTTTTTACTATGGGAGGGGGGGGGGGGTCTATCTCGCCCCGTTTAGGAGTTAGGGGCAATTTAAAAAAAAAAAGACTTAAAATGGAAAAAAAATTATTAAAAAACAACGGCAACACTTATAATAAAGTACTATACAGGATTTAAAAGCCTAAAATTTGCTCTTTAATATAAAATTTACATCAAATTATTCGTATGAATAGTTTTTGAATAATTCGCATTCAAACTTAAATTTTTGGTAAAAAATGAAAAAGTTTTTTTTTTAAAATCAATACGAGTATTATTCAAAATTGTGAGATGATGTGCCTAATTGGCTTTATATCTTCTAGTTTTCGAGAAAATTGAAAATTAGTAAAACTATTTTTTATAAGAGGTTTTTTCTTTGGTATTTATGGTGATCTCACTTTGAGAATTAATATTGATGATAGGGTCATCTTTGTAAGTTAAGTACAGCAAATCATTTAGCGTGACCCAGAATGCAGAACGAGGAGGTTTACCCCGTCTTTTCTTTTTAATTTCCTCCCGCAAATTATGCAAAGTGTAAGCGTAGGATGTGGCGTTGATGGTTTCACCTTTTGTTTTGTACTCAATGAGCAAGATTCCCTTTGAGTCCCACAAAACTGTGGCCATGAGCTTCCCGGCAGACGGAGTGACTTTGAACTTCTTCGGGGGGCTGTTCCTTTTTTATGCCACTGCATGGATTCTTGTTTGCTTTCAGGGTCATAGTGGTGGACTCATGTTTCGTCCCCAGTAACAATTCGATCCATAACACCGTCCGCGTTCTCACTACACATCTCCAAAAGCTCTCTACCGCATGCGATTCTCATTTTTTTCTGAGGCGCTGTGAGCATTCGTGGCACCCACCTTGCACTGACCTTTGAAAGGTTAAGATGGTCATGAAGAATGGTGTGAATGGTACCAATTGAAAGCTTGGTGATCTCTGCCATCATTTTCACCTTTATTCGGGCATCCTCAAGAACAAGTTTTTCGACTTCTTTGATGCTTTCTCCCGTACAAGCAGTAGCCGGGGCGCCGGAGCGGGGGTCGTCCTCAATGCTCTCTCTGCCTCTCTTGAACTCACTTGACCACTTTTGCACAGTTGATAATGAAGGTGCGGAACCCTGGTAAACAGCCACCATCTCTTCATGAATAGATTTTTGACTTTTTCCTTGCTTAGTGAGGAATTTAATTACAGCGCGATGCTCAATTTTCACCATCATCGTCTCAGTTGCCATTATGATTCTGTTCAACTAGAGATAAAACGCGAATTAATAATCACATTTATATGAAATTTTACATGAATGCACTAAAATAATAGTATTACTTGATAAATATGTCAATTTATATATACAACCACAGCTTCACCCCGATATCGAGAATATGTTGAACGCCCCTCGTAGATTTGCATTGCATTCCGCGTCCTAGGCAGTCAGTTTGTGAGTAAGTTAGGTGTTAGTTAAGAGTTGTCAATTAAATGTTCAATGTACAAGTACATATTAAAAAGGTATGTAAGTTTCGTCAATGAAGTCATCGCCCGTACTGGTGTCAATGTCGAGTTCGTTGAGTTCGTCGATGATGGTGAAGAGTCAAGGTTATTTTGGTGGTAAAATACCTTTAAGTGCTCATTGTGAACGGTCGGAGGGTCGAAGTGCTTCAGTTGCAAATCCACACTTTCTTTACCTTTGACAAAACCTGGGTACACTTTTTGTATTGGGTCTATAACGTAATTCGTGCGGTTTGCTAAGAGATGGCGTAAATTGTATTATTCCATTGGAACATGCGTTGGAAAGCTACTGTCATTGTACGTCATTTCAGTATATGTCACTCATTTGAAGCGTAAACAACAATAATATTTTTTCATTCAAATATGTCGAACTTTGTGCCTGAAAAAGTGTTTTTGCGGGGAGTTCTTCTTCATTACTTTAATATGAAGAAAACTGCTGCCGAAAGTCATCGTATTTTAGTGGAAGTTTATGGTGAACATGCGCTAGCTGAGCGAACGTGCCAAAAGTGGTTTGCACGATTTAAAAGTGGTGATTTTGACTTGGAAGACGATGAACGTCCTGGGCAGCCAAAAAAGTTTGAAGATGAAGAACTGGAAGCATTACTCTATGCCAAACACAAGAAGAGCTCGCAGAATCTTTGGGTGTCACTCAAGCAGCCATTTCAAAACGTTTAAAAGCAGCTGGATATATTCAAAAGCAAGGAAATTGGGTTCCACATGAACTCAAGCCGAGAGACGTCGAAAGGCGGTTTTGCATGTCCGAAATGCTGCTGGAACGCCACAAAAGGAAGTCATTTTTGCATCGGATTGTTACTGGTGATAAAAAATGGATCCATTGCGACAACCCCAAGCGCAAAAAATCATATGTGATATCCATGGCGCGAAGGTAATGCTCTGTATTTGGTGGGATCAGATGGGTGTGCTGTATTATGAGCTGCTAAACTGTATTATGAGCTGCTAAAACCTGGTGAAACCATCAATGGACAACGCTACCGAACGCAATTAATCCGTTTGAAGAGAGCAGTGGCCGAAAAACGCCCGGAATATGCGACCAGACACGAGACAATAATTTTCCATCATGACATCGCTCGGCCCCACGTTGCTATTCCGGTTAAGAACTATTTGGAAAACTGTGGATGGGAAGTCTTACCCCACCCGCCTTATAGCCCAGACCTTGCCCCTTCTGACTACTATTTTTTCCGGTCGATGCAGAACGCCCTCACTGAAATACGGTTCACATCAGAGCAGAATATCAAAAATTGGCTTGATTCATTCTTGGCTGCCAAGCCGGCGCAGTTCTTTTGGGATGGGATCCACAAATTGCCGGAAAGATGGGAAAAAGTCATAGCTTCAGATGGGCAATACTTTGAATAATACTATTGTACATGTTTTTTATAAATAAACGTCCAAATTTTGAAAAAAAAAAACCGAATTAAGTTATATACCCAATACGCCAATTAAAAATTCCGTGATTTGGGAGCCCATGTCGTCCTTATAATTTTTTTTCAAGGCGGTATTTCCGGTAAAAGAAAAGTGCCATATATTGGTGAAGGTGCTGCGTTGTATGGCGGTATAAAAATGATTTTTTCAGAAGCTTGTTCTGATTTTCAAGATCATTTATAGTATTGGTTGCATCGGTCTTGTCAACATATTCGCCTTTGCTTTGGTTTTGCAATTTCATGAGTCGTAGAAGTAGGGAACATTTTCTCAATACCTATGTATTGGCGTGCGCTGTCTTTACAAATACGACTGCTGTTGGGGTTAACGTATTTATGTATATAAGGCCACAAGTTTTTTGGAGTTCACTTTAAAGAAGCGCCCGACCTTATCTTCTTTACAAAATAACCCCAATACTATGATTTTCATTTGTTCGGTTACACGGCCTCTGTGGTATTTCCTTTTTGTAAGAAAGGTCTCGTCGATTTATACAGTTTTTCCTTCGCCGCCAATGTTAACATCGACGTGAGATGCTATTATTTCGGCTATTTAACGGCAATAGTTATAGTAATCTATTATAGTAGATTTATTAAGCTCACTTTTATTGTCGTGATGGCACCAAGCGATTATATGCTAATTTTAAAATAATAACATACATGTAATAATATTTTTAAAAAAATTCTTAGGTTGTAGCTTAAGGTTTAATTAATTTACCTGAAAAACCGTGTTCACAGGCATTTTGATAACAAAAGCGATAATTATTGCAAGCGAATCTCTAGCCGACATTGAAGTCCATGGAAAAATGTACCGATAGATGGGTTGATTGTATTTCTACAATTTTTGTCACCCTTTTTTTTTGGAGCTTTTCTTTGAGCATCGCCACATCCAACCGAACCTTACATATCTACACTTTTCTACCTTCATAGGTAAGTTGCAACACAGTGGGGGAATGGATGTTTTAGTGGGAATTAAACCAGATTCTTCTAAAAATTCAATGCTTCTTTCGTTGGTCGACATCAAATCACAAAACACTGAGAAGTTATTTAGTTTAGGATGGATTAGAGGTTGCTTAGCCGTCATTGCTTATTCACAAAAAATATCACTTGATTCGCACTACGGTTGAACACAGAGTAATCTTTGTGAATATCAATAACTACACGCCTTATAACAAAAAAACGGTATAAAAGCCAAACGTTTGTTCGGTTATATTTTTGGATCAAGTGCATATTAAATACGAGTACGTACAAACATAGATATTTCGCAAAGTAAATAATTTACTGCAACATTGGAACATGTTAATGTTGCGAATTAGTGAAACTTTGTTATTAATGGAATTTGTAATTTTGTGATGAATACTGTGGATGAAGAGTATTGATGACATAGGCGCCTGCCTGACGAAAAGCACATACCCCGAGCGGAGCAACGAAGTTGCGTGAGTGGGACCTGCCGCCTGCGGAAAGAGAGTTGAAATCCCTTAATCCCGCGAAGTGGGTCACCCGTGTACTGTTAATTAAGAAAACTATTGATATAGGCGTCTACGAGATGTTTCTTATTCAAAGGAAGACTACGTACATAAATGTCAAAAAACAAAACTAAAGTAGTGATTTCAATTTTAATTTGCTCAAAAACTAGAGGACACAAAGCCATGCGGTTTTTGTATTCGATTCAAAATTAATACGCGCATTGAATACAAAAAACCAATTTGGCACATTATTTCACAATTTTGAGTAATATTGTTAAAAAAAATTTTTTTAATTTTTTACCAAGAATTTGAGTTTGAATGTGGATTATTCAAAACTATTAACACGAATAATTTGATATAAATTTTATATTAAAGAACAAGTTTCGGGCTTTCATATTCTGTATAGTACATTATTGTAAGTGTTACCGTTGTTTTTTAATAATTTCTTTCCCATTTTAAGTCATTTGTTTTTAAATTGCCCCTAACTCCTAAACGGGACGAGATGGACCCCCTCCCATAGTAAAAAATGCTAGTTTTTAACTCCTCTACAAAATACCGTTATCAATTCTTGGCGCCAAAGTTATCGTACTCGTGCCTAACTTGCTCACTGTTTGGTTTGTTAATTAAACCTGAGGCTGCTCTGAATGTTTCGAAGCGTCTTTTCTACATTGGCCAGTCCTCTGGTCGAAATGTGAATTGTTCAGGAGCTTGCACCGTAAAATTGTTTACACTCAATGAGGCGCTTGTAGTTTTTGTAGATGTACCTGCAGTAGGGCTGTTATCCGAAGGCATCTTCGATACTTTTCGGTCACGCTGTGTTTCACTATCACTTCGATTCAACTTATTGATCCCACCGCTGCCACCATGTAGTGTTGTTGGTAACACGTTAAAAGAAACACATCCGCTTGAGTCGACAATTCAGTTTCAACTGACTGTATTGAATGACATGAAGTAAAAGGTACATATGAATGATATCAGATACGTCGCAACTAATGTGCTGGGTTATTTATTTTTTATTCATTTCTTAAGAAATCAATACACAATTATAAATTGTTATAAAATTAAGGATAAGTGCAATTAGCAGCAACGGCTTTCGGCTCTACATTTTCATATAATAATATTGTAACGGCTAACAAATTCTTTTATTTTTAAAATATTGCACTTGTTTGGTTCTTTTAAGATGTCTATGAGGTTAAGGTGCTGGGTTTCACCCGACCATTACCAAGAAATTCTTGATTTGATAAATAATGCCGGCCACCACTCATTGTTAAACAAGAAGCATACAAAGTGGAACTGCAACGAAAGACGAGCGCCGCTCGTGAGCTCGACTGGCCAAAGAGACGGGAAGAATATCGGCTTCTCCAGAGAAGAAAAAAGAGCACAAGGAGCGCGCAATCGAAGATTTTGAAGTTTGTACTCCAGAAGCGACGTACGAAAGTTTTAATAACCAGTAAAAAGAACCTGTCAAGTCAACGAGACCCATACAGAAAATTGTAGAGATGAAGAAGGAAACCTTGTAGTTGAGTTAAAGTGGGTGCTGAGAATACTTAAGTTTTGAGATATGCTAATATCGATGTAGATACGTCAAATCTAATATTAGATTTGCAAAGTTTTACATTTTCAATGATACACGTGTCATAGGAGTGGGGTGGAATTTATGTTTTTTTACAGAGACTGGAAAAATTCATCTCAGCTAAAAAATGGAATTAAATCGTCAACATTTTCATGCGATAATTTTTTATGACTTTCGACGTGGATTAACTCAACAACAGTGTGCTGATTGATCAACGCGCCTCGACTTTTCGTGAGGAAACACCATCTCCGGCCACCGTATTTCGCTGGTCATCCAAAATCGGTTATTGTGCCGGACAACATCGATGATGTGTGGAAACCGTGCAAATCATCTTACTTATCGTGGAATTGAGGCAGAATTCTGCATTAACATTTGGTACGACATAATCTGACAATCGCTCGAAAAACTACTCATGTCGATTGGTCTAAAGAAATGTTGAAAAATGCTTCAAAATTCATCTATAAGATCGTAACAGGTCACAAATCATGGATCTACTCGTAGCATATGTGTCCGAGCCAAATTCAAAAGTGGTTTGCACTTGAAGCACTTCGAAGTAAATGGTCGCTTGTTTTATCGGAAAAACCGGAGATGCTGCCATCGTCCCTTTAGAGCAACGTCGAACGGTCAATCTGGAAGAATTTGCTTGCCGGAAGACTTTGGAGAAATAAGGAAAAGCAACTGCCGAATACGGATCATTCTCCGAGTGGAATGACCTCAGTGGACATCTTTCTTTCTCTCGCTGTTCCATTTTCCTAAAAACTTAACACGTTCTCAGGCATTTGAAGTGTAGCCCGTTTTGGATCAAGTGAGTGAATTTTTGAACAGTTAAAACATCGAGTTGATGGGTCATCCGCCGTATAGGCCTGATTTGGCACCCAATGACTTCCTTTTATTCCCGCACATCAAAAATAAATTGTTTTATGCGTTTAAAACGCGTGTTTTGGAGTTCCCTCGATCGGAGTGGAAAAAGTGCTTCGAGCATTGGTTCAAAGGCATGCAAAAATATATTAATCTTCATGAAGAGTATTTTGGGAAACAATAAAGCCATTTTCGATGATTAATATTTGTTTTTATTTGTTTTTCTCAATCCTTAAACAACAACAGATATATGGAATTTTTTTCTGCATACTGTGTAACGTCAGAATAAATTATTCAACTTGACGATGATAGGCAAGACTTCCATCCATCTGACCAAAACGATGTAAGGAAAGTAATATCTAAACTTAAATCCAACAAAACTATTGGACCTGACGGCTTACCAGCTCTACTTTGGGTAGAGCATACACCAACTGATTTCTCAGATCTTGTCAGAAGAGTGTAGGTAGGGGTTAAGCTAACATAAGCACCTCATAATCATACGATAAGTGGTCAGTCAGTCAGTAGGGGCAATGCTTCAAGCTAACTCTTACTGTTAACATCATTCGCAAGCAGTCAGTCGTCAACCGTGCAAAATCCAAGCTTACTTAAACTTCTTTGTACCAGTTTAATCTTTTTTTTCCATTTTATTGTAAACTAATATGGTGGATTAATTAAACAACTATTTTGGCTTTCTTTTATTTTGACTCCATATTTAGGGGCCCAACCCAAGCTTCATTTCGATATAGTAGATAAACTTACAGTTGTTCAATTAAAAATAAATTAACTATTCTTGTGTTAGACGCGAGATGAGTAAAATCCGTTTTAATGGAACGATTAAAGAAGGGAGTCTAGTTGAATCAACCGGATACTGGTGAAAGATATTGAAAATTTAGTATCAAAATTCAGAGGAGATGATTACTTAGAGTCGTTTGGGGTAAATGTACGCAGTGGGTAAGTGTACGTACAGTGAATTTCTCGAAAATGACAATGAATATTAAGTATCTGTAAATGGACACTAGGTATCTGTCCTTTGCTTGGATCAGCTGTTGTTGCGTTTCAGTTTTGTTTGTTTTGCCAAGGTTAGTTTTACAAAAATATTTCTCAATTTCAAAATCGTCTTAGTGTTGAACTATTGTATTGTAACACATTGAGTGCTAATTATTTATTGAATATATTATATATCGTGATTCGTTCCTAAGCCGTACAACTCGCTTATGGAATGCCCTGCGGAGCTCTTTATTTCCTAGTCATTATAACCTTCAAATATTTAAAACCAACGTTCACCGGTACCACACTTTCCATCCTCCTTGATTCTCCTTCGAACGCGCTGTGTGCAAACATTTTAAGGGTACTAAAAAAATAATCCCTAGAGGATTATGATGAAATACGAGGATTGGCTGAAAAGTTTCCGAACAATGATACAAGACATTTTTTCTCAATTTTTTTTTTATTTTTCTACATAGTCTTCTTGTAACTCTACTCACTTCCCCCAGCGATGCTCCCATCTCTCTAACCCGTCCAAATAGTACTTGGCATTTTTCTCTACAAAATAGTTGATCCTGAAAGTGATTGCCTCCTCATTTGGCGAAAATCTCTGTCCTCCGAGGGCAGTTTTTAGATGAGGGAACAAAAAGAAGTCGCTTGGGGCTAGATCTGGTGAATAAGGCGGATGATCAAGCAGTTCAAACCGTAATTCATGGATTTTCGCCATGGCAACCGCTGAGGTGTGAGACGGCGCGGCGCGTTGTCTTGGTGAAACAGGATTTTATTTTTCTCCAAATGTGGCCGTTTTTCCACAATTTCTGCCTTCAGCTTGGCAAGTAATGATGTGTAGTATGCTCCTGTAATGGTTTTTCCTTTTTGAAGATAATCGATTAAGATAACTCCTTTACTATCACAAAAAACAGTGGCCATAACTTTCCCAGCCGAAAAAAAAGTTTTTGCTTTTTTTGGAGTCGGCTCGCCCTTTGCAGTCCACTTTTTTGACTGAATTTTTGTCTCGGGCGTATAATGGTGTATCCAAGTTTCATCTACAGTAATTAATCGGTGCCAAAACTCGGATTTATTGCGCCTAAACTGCGCCAACAGAGCGTTGGAAATGTTCATTCGAACACGTTTTTGATCTACGTAAGCAAACGTGACACCCAACGCGCGGACAGCTTTCCATGCCTAAATCTTGATTTAATATGAAACAAACACGTTCTTTGGACATTTTCATAACCTCTACTATCTCTCTCACTTTAATTTGGCGGTCGTTTAACACCATTTGGTGAACTTAAGCAATGTTATCATCAGTGGTTGCAGTTTTTGGACTTCCCAAACGTTCATTGTCTCCCAAGCTTTTAGGGCCAAGTTTAAATTCAGCTGCCCAAAATTTTACTGCGGTAAATGATGGTGCAGAGTCCCCATACACAGAGTCCAACTCATTTTTGATTTGCGTAGGCGTATTGCCTTTCAATAACAAGAATTTAATAACAGCTCGATACTCAATGTTTTCCATTTTCACAAAAAAACATTCACATCGACTCACTCAAACGACTGTCAACTAAAAACTGCGCGTCCAAAATGACTGAGACTGCGGTAAGTAACTGTCAAAAGATGCACAACTAGTATTCACTAGCTTTTATTGACGAGTGCCGCTATCTTTACGTTGCGGTCGGAAACTTTTCAGTCAACCCTCGTAAGTTTATTATAGATTGCAGATTGCTCAAGGGAAATTGATAAGTCTTCAACTTCACTTCCACATAATTCAGACATGATTACTATGAATAAGTTAGGGTAGGTTAGTTGAAAATTTACACATAAGGCGGTGAATGAGAATTGGGTTAACTTTAAGATTATTAGGCACTTTTACCCAATAAACAAATTGAGTCAGCAAAACATAACAAAAGGCGATGACCGAGAAATAGCTTGTGCGAATTATTGCAAATTGGGCAAGAAAAAATTAAATGGAAATAAATTAGCGAAATTTAAGCACGTCTGAACTTAATGAATGACAATGTGTTATCATAGTTGCCGCCGGCAGCAAAATTGAGAGTTACTTCCAGGGGCATGTGGTCCGAAAAGATCTCAATTCCAACTTTAAAACTGTCCAGAAGCTTATAACAACTTCCCGAGACAAAGCAGTAATCTATTATTGGGCATTAAGAACAGTACAGGACCAACAACTGAACCCTGTGGTACACCATTTTTTTAAAATACGAGAGTCACTAAAGCTCCCATTTACATTTATTTTTTAGTTCCTACTTTTTAGATAAGAAATAAACTTATGAATTTTTCCTCTAAAACCAGCATTGTAAAATTTTTGTAGAAGCAAGTCATGGTCAACCATGGTGAATGCTTTTGTTATATCGACAAACACAGCCATGGTGGATTTGTTACAGTTAATTCCTTTATACAACTGACTAAACATTCTGAGGATAGCATCCTCGGTTGACATTCCTCTTCTAAAACCAAACTGATGACTACTAAAAAAATTATTTCTGTCTAAAAAAGCCAATATGCGTGATTTCATAAGTTTTTCAAAAATCTTAGAAAATGTTGGTAGTAGGGAAATAGGTCTGTAGTTTGACTTATTATTTTTATTACCTTTTTTAAAAAGTGATATAACTTCAGCGCCTTGTAGGTGCTGATGGAAACAACTATGATTAAACAAGTAATGTAAAACGTCCACCACAAGAAGGTGGTCTTAAGTACAAGACATTTTGTTTTTTAACGACAATATTGACTTGTAAATTTCATTCGAGGAAACGATTAGAAAACAAAGCTCTTCGGTTGTGTGTTTTCTGTGGTTCTTATAGAACAATTGCAATCTCTGCAGATGGTTTTAGTTTTTCGGTAAAGTAATCATTGAGCTTATTGGAAATGATGACTGAATCAGTGACACCTTTACCATCTATCTCCAAGCTATTTAAGCCTATTGGTTGTCTACTTTTCCCCAAAAAGTTATCAACTACCTTCCACTCATCTCTTACATTACCTCTGGCTCATTCAAAACAATCTGAATAAAACTTGTTACACGTATGTTCAACATTTTTGTGCACGCATTTGCACCGATATTCATCGCGCGTTTTTCTTTTTTTCTGCTGCAAGAGATTGTATGTCATCCACGCCTTAAAAATTTATTTCTGCTCGAGATCAGAGGGGAATAAGAAGTACAATTTCTGATATGATTTTTTGAAATATTAAGAAAGAGATCGAAAGCAATTGATGGGTTGGGTTCTTCATTAATAATATTTCTACCCTGCCCTTGAGGTTGGTACTTGTGTGTGGGGTTAACTGCCGGATCATGTTAAAATCCTACTATGTGAAGCAACCAACAGCTTCGAATAAGAATGAATTTGATGAACAACGTGCGGATCTGTACATAAAATGCTCGAAGGCTGAACATACAGCCAAAACACTAGCAAAGGTCAAATACGTAACAGCGCTTATTCGTTCACCAGAACTTGCGAACCTGCATTCAACCAACTCCATTTATTCGGTTGCAACAACAATGTAAAAGCTCCAATAATTCTGCTATGAGCACGACCCATGATATTTCTACTGTGAGCATCGAGCTTGTCGAGTTGTAGAGGCTGAGTAGGGTCAATGAATCTCGAAAAATTCTCCTGATGAATCCTGAAATTAAAGTATGCCCCCCCCTCACCACCCCCACCACCCTTCCCAACCTCTCCTTTTTCCCCTGGGATGGATCAAGGTGTCATACGACCCCTGCCGAAGATCAACTTCGCTGAGAGCCCAGCTTCTCCAAAAATAGCTCAGTCGTGAACGGAGTATCCGGATACCTGTCATCCTCCGGTCTAGCTAGGCTTATCTGTATATAGCGGATTTCTGTACAGATAGACCATCCTTTCGCCGCTACTCGTGGGACCATATTATGGATAATACCTAAAACAAAAAAAACCCGAGAACGGTATTCTTTTAATACCGGATGGTAGAACGGTGACTACGCCGTTTACCGGCAATGCTCCTGCATTTTCGAGCGGAGGTACAACTGTGGCGGACCATGGTGCACCATCCTCTGAAGGCAGCCGCAACGAGGCTAAAAAGAAATCTTGAAGGAGTTTTAAGACCATGGCAAGCCATGCTCCTATCACTTCCTCCACCCCTAACAGCAGCAAATTTGTGGCCGTCCACGGACTTATCGCTGCTACAAAATCTCCTCCCTTTAGGGAGGAATCAGGAGCTCAGCCACATCGACAAACTCCATCTAAGATGCTCTACCTAAGACGCCGAAATGCTATACGCATCATTAAAGCCTTCGGATCCATTCCGGAGGTTGAGAGAAATGCAGATATAAAGAACAAAATTGAGCGGGCTAACAACACCATAAAGACAGATTATCGACTGCTTCCACTGCTCCCAAAACACCTAAAGACTCCTTCAAGCGCCAGAGATCGTTGGAGGAAACCGTGGCGGTTCCGAAGAGGCCCAAAACCCACAGCCCCAAAACCCCTGGGCCATCCAACAGCACATCTCTGAGGTCTTTCAGTGAAGTCCTCGCAATAATAATCGCGGTAATCGATAGGAACGATACCGACGGTTCTATAACACCTGAACGGTGGCAGCTGATGAAGCTGAAGCTTTCGAGCAATTTTTGGCCATCATGCGGGAAAACCCCGGACCACCTCCCATCACAAGCGACGCCGAAGACGAAGCAAAAAGAGGTTCTATACGATCAGAGGAAGAAGATAAACTTTTGAGCACATTTTCAGAATCGGCGAACTTCAACAACACCGTGGTGTAGGCCACACTGGTAAACTGTAGCATTGATACGGTTTCTCCAGATTAATCTACATCACTCAGAAGAGGCTTCGTCCGCACTGATTCTGCATATCTCCAAAAAACGCAGAAGATATTATCCTAATCCAAGAACCATGGATTT
This sequence comes from Volucella zonaria, assembly GCA_963966105.1. Classification (NCBI taxonomy): domain Eukaryota; kingdom Metazoa; phylum Arthropoda; class Insecta; order Diptera; family Syrphidae; genus Volucella; species Volucella zonaria. The sequence continues at coordinate 35,815,913 of OZ014534.1, read as the reverse complement.
CAGAAGGCGAAGGAAGAGACAAAGGAAAGATCAGAAATCAGTGAAATGTAGTCTTAATGCACTTCTACTTCCTAATCTCAGCGACCCCGACTTAACCGTTGCCAGACTTGAGACTGCCAAAGGCTCCTACTGGCTGGCATCGGCAAAGGGTGGTACTGGAGGCTGGAAGGCAAACTGGCCTCATCATCGGATGCGACGCTAACGCTCATCACACGGTATGGGGCAGTACCGACATCAATGATAGAGGTGAGTCACTTTTTGATTATATGTATAATTAGTACTAACCTCATTCTTTGCAACTGTTTGAGCAAATGTTTATATATAATTTATATTAAAATTAGTAATTTAAAACTTGTTAATTCTATGCTTTAATGGAAACGTAACTAAACACAAAATGTCAAGTTTCAAATAAATGTTTAGCAACATATACAATTCAAGCAACATTTTGTACAGATATGCAAACAGTAAGAAACTGAAAATAAAACCGAACTTTATAACGTCTTACAACAAGTGGTTTTACTTCCTTTCTTAAGCTAAATACATTTTATATATATTAAATAACTCTAGAATAGAAAAGTCGAAGGACATTCACAAACAACCCAACACATCCAATAACAGCAACATTGGAAATGAGCCTACTTATATAACTAGAAACCGACAGGAAGTGCTAGATATAGCTCTTGTCTCCGACAGCATCACTCAAATGCTAACGAATTGGATGGTGTCGTCTGAACACTCTTTTTCAGACCACAGATACATCCACTTCAGCCTGAGTGATGCTCCTCCCAGCTAACCAGCATTCCGGAATTATCGGAAAACTGATTGTCCAAAATACAGAGGAATACCGTCAGAAACGCTATGCTCTGAACTATCAAGTCCCCCGAGTGACACCGATGATATTGACATGAAAGTCAGGAAATTCACTCTGGCTCTCAATCAGGCTATGGCCGCTTCCTGCCCTCTTATTCAACCTAGAGGCAAGAAAAAGCCACATTGCTCAGAAACACTTGCAGAAAATTTTTCAACTTAGCAAATAGCACAAGAAAAGTGACTGACTCGGACTCATACAAAGAATCCCTCAAATTATACAAAAAAGAACTGAGGAAGGCAAAGCGTGAATCCTGAAGGTCATTCTGTGGCAAAATCACGGAAAACTCTGAGGCATCGCGGCTAAGAAAAATGGCTCTTGGACAACCTCAAGTGATGAATCACTCAACCTGCTACTGGACACCCACTTTCCAGGTAGCTTTCAATTCGCGGCCAGTAGCAACCCAAACAGGCTTACTGCAACCGGGACCAATATTCATGGTCTGATCACAAGAGACAAACTGCTCTGGGCGCTGGATAGTTTCAAACCATACAAGTCTGCTGGTCCGGACGGTATAATACTTGCCGAGCTACAGAGGTCCTCAGATATTATTCTGTCTACGCTAGAAAATATTATGAGGAGCTGTGTAGAACTGATCCACATTCCACTGTCACGGAGAGAAGTCAATGGAGTTTTCATTCCCAAAGCCGGAAAATGTGCTCATGTTGTCCCAAGGGACCCCAGACCTATAAGTCTATTATCTTTCCTTCTGAAAACTCTAGAACGACGGATTGATATCCATATACGAGCTAAAATTGATCCTAGACTTCTGTCAATGGCTCAACAACGGCCTACTGTAAAGGAAAGTCTTTGAAAACGGCTTTGCATTCACTGACTAGCCACATTGAACGATTTCTACAATATAGAGAGGTTGCTTTCCTGGATATATAGGGTGCCTTTAACAACGTCAACACATCCGCACATGGATGAGGGCGGTAGCAGGGTGATTACCTATACGGATGATGTTACTATATAGCCGTCTCAGGTAAGCACCTTAATACCATTATACATAGAACTCCTTCAACTAAATCCCAACAGATTAGCCCGTTGGGCAGATCGCTGTAGATTGGGAGTAAACCCCCATAAAACTGATCTTGTCCTTTTTTCCAGAAAATACAAAATTCCAATTATAGACCCTCTCTCAATAAACGGTACCAGTTTAGTCTTTTCCGAATTTCGGAAAATATTCGGGTCCCATTTTTGACAAGAAAACCTAACATCCAAGAAAGAGTCAATAAAGCTACAGTAGCTTTATTCTTTTGCAAAAAAGCCATTGGGAATAAATGGGGCCTTCAACCCCGCATAACTCACTGGCTACATATCTTGGTCATAAGACCGATACTCACTTACGGGGTTGTCGTCTGCTGGACGGCCTTAGACAATGCAGTCAACTTCAGTAAACTAAGCGGAATCTAAAGAACAGCATGTCTATGCTTAAGCGAAGCCTTACGGACTATTCCCTCCGTTTTATTTGACACCCCTCCCTATTTTCAGCAGGCAAGTAGATGCGACTACAGCCATTCGCCTTAAAGCAACTACAAACTGGACAAATAATTCATTCGGCCACGCTAACATTCTTAATACGTTAGGAATCCTCACAGAGAACATCGATTACACCATACCTGAACTTTTGTTTGATAAAGACTTCCAAGTAAGCTTCCCCTGTAGATCCTTCAGGGAGGAAGATGCTTTCATGGAGGACAAGTCAATCCATTTCTACACAGATGGATCTAAAAGTAAAACCGAAAACGAGGTTTGTAACGGTGTTTTCTCAGATAAGCTAAATCTAAGCCTCTCTTTCCGTCTTCCAAATCACTGTAGCGTGTTCCAGGCAGAAATTTTGGTGAAGAAGCTCTGTCCTGGCTGAAGAAAAACGTGATACCTGCAAAGGTTATCCGCATCTTTTCAGATAGTCAGGGCGCTATCAAGTCCCTAGAGTCAGTCTCACTAAATTCGAAAACAGCTCTTGAATGACGATCATCTCTCATGGAGATGGCAGAGCAGTTCAACCTTCACCCTTGCCGGATGCCGTGCCACAGAACTGTGGAACCACCGGAAAATGGTCACATAGGTATACCAATCATTACATGCAAATTAATATTAAAGCTGAATGCCAATAAAAAAACAGACCTTAGGTGGACTGTTGGACCAACATATCTAGCGACTAAACAGATCTGGCCAAAGCTAGATCCGAATCGCTCTAAGAGTCTGATCCCTCTAAATAGGAAACATCTCAACGCCATCATAGGTGTCATTACTGGACACTGCCTCATAGGCAAGCACGCAAGACGGCTTGGCGTTTTTACATATGATTTCGGTAGAAGCTGCATGGACGACGAGGAAGAAGAAATAATCCTCCACCTTCCAGCTCTCTCCCAGCGAAGAAAACTTCACTTAGCAGCTTTCTTCTACAATGACTTAAGCAATCTAAAAAATATAGACGTAAACAGTCTCCTACGCTTCATCGTAAGCTCAACGTGGTTCAATTAATAAGAGGATCATAGATCCACATGGCATCACAATGGGCCAATAGACCTAAGTGGATTGTTGTTTCCAACAGCCACTCTTACCTACCTACCTACCTATGACCCCTGATATAACTGGCAACTGCCTAAACACATAAGGAAATTCCACCAAAATGTCGATACACCGCTTGAAGCCAGTGTATCTAGAGATCAAGCAAGCAACAATGTGCAAACACTAAACGCCAAACGTACAGCAGCCCTGGCGCATTCCTAAGTAGTTCGCTTTAAATCGTTGTCTACGTAGTAGCATCGCTTATCTTAGAAGAAGTGTAAAGTGGCAGCATTGAGAATAATTGGAAGCAATTCAAACGTGTTATATTTTTCTTTTACCTGGTACTCGATGTCCTACATAGTAAATAGAAAACTTCAAAGAATTTCCACTTTAGGTTAAAACTTTAAGAATATTTCCTAAAAATATTTTCTTGAAATAACTTCATAAGTACCATATTTATACAGGTGCAAGCCTGTTCAAAACTATGATACCTACTCGTACTTACTTAAGCCAAATAAAAATTGAAAATTGGACATTCACGATTTCAAGTCGTGTGAACATTAAAATTGGATTTTATTTAACATGTCACACATCACATTAGATAACAGTTTTTTGGGTTCTTAAACCATTGGCCTATACAATTAAATATTAATAGAACCATAACAAAACCATTTTAACAGTGAAACGTTAGTTACACTTTAACACGCACTTTGAAAATACTTGTACAATGCTCTTGGGTGGTAATTGCATCTGCACTAAAATTGTGTACAGATAATGCACCAGCTTATTTATCCATCTGTCGTTTAGGCATTATTTGGATTTACGGATATGTTTGCGTAAGGCAAATAACATATACTGAACACATGAATAAGATTTAACATTAAGGTGAAAATGCTCATACATTTCTTTAACGATTGTGATTAGTCGATTGAAAATGTTAAGTAAAAACCTCCAAACTTATAGATTTCGACTCTAAATTTGCCATTGCATTTAGAAGGTTGCTGAATGTCCTATTGATACTATTGATAACAAGATTTAGGAATGCAGTAATTTTCTTACCAGGACTTCGAATCTCCTGCACTGCCGTGAAAAGCTTCAAATTTATTTCGAGTAAGCGGATTGTACAATTAAGAATTAGGCTGTTTTACCTGTATACTGGTTTCATGATAAATTGAGAGCATAAAATTATATAAATTATTATATAAAACAAAAGGTAAAACTAAATATAAATATAGTTATGGTATAATACCAAATATCAAAAGGAAAACAACAGGAATATGTGCAAAATTATACAAATTTCTTACATTTTTCAAAGAGAAATCATATTTTGAAATGAATTTACATACTATGTTTGCCTCGCGGCTGAGGAGAGAATACCCAAATACCAAAAATGTCTTGTCCCTATCATACGTCTAGAAAATTGCAGGTTAAAACGTTCGCTGTCGCCCATTAACTTTGGTTTTTTCCCCCGGGTGCCAACAGCGCTGTTTTTGCATAAAAATGTATGTTTAGTGTTTAAAAATAGTTCTGTGTTTTTGTTTTTTGTGTTTTGTCAATTTTTGTGTGTTTTATGGGGTCACACGGCACCAGGTGAAATTGAAATGCACGAGGTGCCACGTAACCCGCCGGCGGTCACATATATTTTCGTGTATATTTTATTTCCTGAAAGGCTTTTTGTCAACAAGTGACTTTTTATCATTCACAGATATTGATTGAAGTAAAATAATCATTTGGCAAACAACGATTTAGCAATGAATCGCAGCATGTTTTATGGAAATCGCAACCGAGACGAGGATTCCGATAATGATGAGTTGGATTTTGTGGCTTCCGATTCAGATGAATACATTCCATCTGAGGGAAATTCAATCGATTCTGAATCCCTGGCAGACTTAGAATCATCTTTTGACGAAGATAATGAGCAAGTTGTGCTGCCAGGTGTTTCTGATGGATCTCCAACCGAGTGGTCAACGTTCACTTTCGAACAGAATGATGTTATATACATTCAACCACAAGCATCATCAACGCCTATTGACATTTTTGGCCTTATGGTTACAGAAGAGATTTATCAGTTTATTGTTACCGAAACAAATTCCAATGCCAACTAATTTTTACGGAGCACCACTATAACGCGTATTTCTCGCGCAAAGGAATGGGTAAACTCCAACGTGAAGGAGATAAAAATATATGGGCATTGTGAAATACCCATCTATTGCTCACTACTGGAGTACTGACAAATCCTTCGAAAATTCATTCGTGCCCCAAATAGTGTCGCGGAATAGATTCCAGTTGATACTGAAATTCATTCACTTTTCGGACAATTCAACTATAAGTGGTAACCGTTTGAGAAAAGTAAATGGACTTTTGGACCTCCTTCAACAAAATTTCATCAAGTCTAGAAGCCAAAAAGAAATATTGACAGTTGATGAATCAATGATCCCTTGGCGTGGTAGGTTGCAGTTTAGACAGTACAACCCAGTTAAATCACATAAGTATGGTATAAAAGTCTATAAACTTTTTGATCCAGCCGGATGCACTTACAACAGTCCCGTTTATGCAGGAAAAAAATGATTCAAATAATCAAAGAGGAAAACCTACCCAAACTACTTCATATACAACTCAAATTGTCTTGGACTTGGCTGAACAGGTAGAATCATTGCAACCAATATTTTCTATACCTCTATTTCCTTAGCCAAAAAACTCGTTGATGGTAAAACGCACATTATTGAAACTCTACGTGGTAACAGACAAGGAAATCCAAGAGATGTCACGACTACCTTAATCCAGCTTGAAAATAAGCCCAAACGAATACCAGACGTTGACAGTGATAGCGCCAACACCCTGGACTTGTTTTTAACTTCTCACCCTGACAAGTACTGCGTTGATGTGCTCTCCCCTCTAGGCTCGTCGGACCATTGTGTCATATCAGCTAAATTCTCGTATATCCACCACACAGTTAGAGAAAAGATTCGTTATATTTCCTCGATAACGACGTGTATGCCGCTGCTGACATGATCACAGAAACTATTCTCTTTGGAATGAGATGCTTTATCCCTCATCGGATGAAGTGTATCAAACCAAAAGAAGAGGCATGGTACGACTCGAGCTGTAAAGAGGCTGTCAGGGTTAGAGAATTGTTTTTTCGGTCCTACAAGACCAACCCGACAGAGGACAACCGAAAAAAAGTTTAAAAGAGCCAGAAATGACTGCAACGTCTTTCTCAAGCGTGTAAAATTCCAGTACGACCAAAACCTGAAACAAAAAATACTGCAATGTCCCAAAGGCAGTAAGAATTTTTGGTCATTCGTCAAAAACATTGGAAATTCTGCTTCATCCTTCATTCCAACGCTCATTTACAATGACATTACAGGTGTCAGCTCTTTGGACAAGGCCAATCTGCTTGCTGCACACTTTGCGGTTAGCTCAACGCTCTCAGATTGTGCTTTGCCCCCGCCTATACTTGAGCGCGTCAAATTTATAAAGGGACGAATCCACTTTTGCAGTCGTGTAGTAGCAAGAGTTCTTAAAGATCTTAACATTCACAAATCCGCTGGTCCAGATGATATATCTCCCTTTCTTCTGAAGAGGTGTTCTTCCTCGCTGGCAAAACCGCTACATAAGCTTTTTCATCAATCCTACTCTTTAGGACTCTTTCCGTGTAGATAGAAAACAGCATTTGTCCAGCCCGTCCCTAAAAAAAGGCGAATCTTCTTCCCTCACTTCCTACAGACCCATTGCACTTACGTCCCTTCTTTCCTAGGTCATGGAAACGCTGATAAATCGCCAGCTAATGAAATATCTCGAAACACGAAAACTTCTCAATGACTGGCAGCATGGTTTTCGTAGCAACAGATCCACTGGTGATTTGATGGCATGTCTTACCGAAAAGTGGAACCAAAGCGTACATCAATCTGGCGAAAGCAAGATAGTTGCACTTCGTATTTCTAAGGCATTTGACAGAGTTTGGCATCCGGCTCTTTTGTTGAAAATGCGTGCTTTTGGTATTGACGACTCTCTTCTTCAATGGATTAGAAATTACCTTTCGGAACGTTCAATTCAATTTGTCTTGGACGGTTTCAAGCCTGATATTCACAAAATAAATGCTGGTGTGCCCCAGGGCTCCGTTCTGTCTCCGACACTCTTTTTAATTTTCATTAATGATCTCTTGCCTGCTACTTCTAATCCAATATATTCCTTTGCTGATGACAGCACCCGGACTCACGACCCTGTTCTTCGGCTGCACGAGAACGGTAGCGTATGTTAAGCTCATTAAATTCCAATATCAACAGCATAACCAATTGGGGAACTATCAACAGAGTGGAATTTAATGCTTCCAAAACTCAATGCTGTCTGCTGTCGTTAAAGCGAAATTTAAACACACAGCCATTATCCATGGATGACACTTGCATCGTCGAAACCGATAAACTTTCCATTCTCGGTGTGTGTGTCAATGACAGCTTACGTTGGAATGACCAGGTGGGAATGTCTAGGTTTCCTGAAGTGATGTAAGAAATACTTTACCCCCTCTGATCTGGCCTCAATATATGTATAAGCATTTATCCGCCCGAAATTGGAGTACAATGCCCACATCTTTTCGGGTGCGCCCAAAACATCTCTGTACCTGCTGGATAGGATCCAAAATCGTGCGATAAAACTCATAAGTGATATTAATATCACTCTAGCAATAGATACACTCGAACAATGACATAAGGTCTCGTGTCTCACTCTGTTTTATCGCTATTTCCACCACCAGTTCTCCATAAAAATCGCAGGTAGCATTCCGCCCCTTCAAACTTTTAACCGTAACACCCGTCTCGCTATGAATGCTCATCAGTATACCCTCAAGACCACTTTCGGGCGTACTCTAAAATATCGTGATTCATTCCTTAGCCGTACAACTCGCTTATGGAATGTTCTACATAGCTTTTTATTTCCTAATCATTATAGCCTTCAAACATTTAAAACCAACGTTCACCGGTGCCTCTCTTTCCATCCTCCCTGATTTTCCTTCGCCCGCGCTATGTGCAAATATTTTAAGCGTACTTAATCCCTTGAGCGCGCGCAAATTATAAAAAAAAAACCAAGCTCAGGAGAAATGAGATAAAGGGGCTTGAAAATTGAAAAATTGTCGTTGCTAAATGGAATGTCGTGCTAATGCTTAGCACAAAATATGGTTTAAAGGAAGTGCTAGCAGGAAAGCGGTAGAGACAAGGCGCGGAACTAAAAAAAATTGGGTATGACTGTGGATTACAATCATGCCAAGCAAGGTATTGATATATTACAATATTCTCCCCCCCCCCAAAATTTCCATACAACCCCAAATAATTTGGACAAAATTGGGTAAAAATGTGTGGATTTTTTCCCCTGATGATTATAATGCCTTTATCTAGGTGGCGAGGAAGAAAAATTGGTGTTTTTATAACATTCATACAAAAAGGTATAGCTTGTGACTGCCGGCGAATCGCATGGCAGTGAACGTGTTAATGTCTAAGTCATTGGGGTTCTGATTGGTTATAAAATTTGAAAGAAGTAAGTAGTTCCGATAGTCTAGGAATTGTTTAAGCGAACACCTCAAGATTGAACGTCTAAACGTAGAAATATGGTCGAACTTTCGTAAATGGAAAACATATCTGATCATAGCGCTGAAAGTAAGTTCACATTTTCGAGAAGATAGCGAATCAAGAGAACTGTAGACTAAACAGATGTAACTTATTTGCCGTACAAGCAGAGCTTTTACAAGCTTAAACCGAATGTTTAAGTCCACAGCATACGCAATGCCGTATAAATATTTCTTACAGGTAGATTTATATGGTTACAGGCTGGGTATTGGAGGGAGCTTAGGATTAAGGATTGGATTAGGGACTACCTTTCTTTGAAGCTGTTTCCCGTCGAAATCAATAAAAGCTGCAGCGATGAGCACCGAGTTCAATATGGGGTTCCTCAGGAGTCTAAGCTCGGCCTCCATGCTTTTCATATTATATACCAATAAACTCTTAAAATATTTCAAGAGAAGTAGGTATCCCGTTTTCAAAGCTCCTGAGCGCCTTTGTTGGACATTTGGTAGCACATAGGATGCAGGTCCTATCGGTGCATAAATAATTTATGATGAATCAACGATTTCATTCGATCACTGGTCGTTTCCCACCACCAGATCATTATTCTAGATCATATGCACCATATCTAAGGAACAGCAATGATATCTGGCTAATACTACGAGAGGATAAATAAAGGATTTCGAGTTGCTTCCTCAGTGTTTATAGAGCTCTAAGATCATATTCAAGGTTTTTGATTTCGTCTTATAACTTGAGGAAAAGGGACAGGTATGGATTCCGCGAAAACCTAAGTATGTATATCCAAGCAGGTCTAAAAACAAAAAACAAAGACTGACTAAGTATCTACTCTAACTGGATAAACGTCCATTTACAAAATTATTCACTGATGCATGTTCTTAGTCCAAATATTAACAACATATGGTGTGCATCATCGACCTTCCGAGTCCGTTATTGCCTTTACCATCCGCAAATTCGAGTCTCAGGGTACGTTATTGGATAACACGCGACCGAATCGACCAAATTCAGCCAGTAGTGAGGAGAACATTGTGGCTTTTGCGACGAGTGTGGCTGAAGACCGTGAGCTATGGATTCGACGCCGATCTCAACATATGGGCTTATCGTATTCGACAACTTGGCGAATTTTAAAAGAGGATCTTAGTTTAAGGGCTTACAAAATCCAACTCGTTCAAGAATTGAAGCCACCAGACTTGAATTTACGCTTAAATTTCAGTCAATGGGCTCTGCAACAGCTCAATGAAGATCCGCGGTTATCGCATCCAATTTTGTTCAGTGATGAGGCCCATTTCTGCATCAATGGTTATGTAAATAAACAAAATTGCCGCATTTGGGCAGATGAACAACCTGAGGAGTATGTCGAACTGTGGCTAAATCCACAAATATGCACTGTTTGGTGTGGTTTATGGGCGGGTGGAATCATCGGTCCGTATTTCTTTAAGAATGAGGCCGCACAGAACATAACAGTTACCGCACCATGCTAATGGACTCTTGCCTACCGGAAATTGAAGGTCGTGATGTCGGCAACATTTGGTTCCAATAAGATGGTGCTACGGTATACACAGGGCGCGAAACAATGGCTATATTGAGAAACAACTTTGGTGGACAGCTAATTTCGCATTTCGGACCTGTAAACTGGCTACCTAGATCGTGTGATATCACACCTTTAGACTTTTTTCTGCGTAATTCAGCAAATACCGGTCGATGATGACTATAATAATGAGAAAGAAGATCGGCTTACCAGAATTAACCATTGTTTCAACAATACCATCAATCGGTATTGCACTATCCCATATAAGAGAATACTCACAAAAAATTGCAGCAACGTAAATAACTACGTCCAAACTAGAACACCATGGGCTAAGACTAGTAGAATCTGCTCAAATAATTTTGTCACCTTATTGTATAGTAGTAACTGATGTCCCCCACTGTCCAGATATAAGCAGACGGTGGAGGATTCCTTTAGGACAGTACTTTCCTTCAGATCTGACGAAAATCGAATCGGAACCATTACAGCAAATAGTGAGATAGGCAAAATTTCTCCTCACATTGTTCAACATCATCACAAACTGAGAATAAATACCGCATTTCAAACTGATCTCAATACTGACTTCCTCCGTTAATACAAACTGAAAACAAAATGATCCATCATAATCATAGTCTCTAACGCCCCTACATTATTGAATCATCATTAGCTCAGGATTGTTATCATTTGCTTCTTGCGTGTCCAGTCTTGTCTGGGGATGTCACTTTTATTTAAAAAAAAAGAAATTAAAGAAAACATCAGGTCAATGAAATTGTCCTTTGTAAAATTTATAATAAAACGATTAAAAACTTCCATGACACATCAGATAATATTTTGTATATGAAATCGACGGAAAAAATTTCAAAAATTATTAATAAAAGCTAACAACAATTAAACTATTTTTGTGGTGGAATTTTTGGAGCAGACTCCTTGCAAAGGCTCTGAGCTATGAACTCAATTAACGTGCGTGTTGGCCTTCCAGCCATTCCCCGCCGAATATATTCAAAATCCTTACCAGCGGTCCAAATAACATTAGTTGTTATTGTCCACAAGGTACAAATTGTCGAAGGAATGCTGCCGCCTTACATAGTTTCCCCCCAGAATCAGTACCATAATTTTGAGTACCAGTTGAAATGCTGGATTGAGTAATTTGTTTCGAATAATAGTCCCACAAGGGAAATCTCCATACTCGATCACCAGTGTGAATACTTGCATGTTTAATTTGTTGCCATAAAATTTCAGAATAAAATAAGGCTCACTATGCTGTCCCAACATCCACTATGAACTTTGGACAGAAGTTCTGAGCATAAAGCAGAGCATCAGCCAAAACTAAGACATCTTCATGATCTGTGCCTTGAATATTGATATTTTTGCCATTGATGCATTTGACCGTGTCCCCAGGTCTGAATCTAAGACATTTTCACAAAGGGGTACTAGTGCTCGTATATTCACCGGTAAGCAAAGTCCTGCAATTGCTTTACATGTAGCAACTACAACAACAGCTCCTGTTAAATCAGCCCTCATAACATGAAGCTCTGGTTTCTTCTTCAAATTCAATCCTCCACAATCATATGTTATGCCCTATCCTATCAAAACTATAGGTCTATCATCATAGTTGCTTCCATAATATGTGAGCTCAAGAAAGATTGATGGTTCACAAGATGCTCTTGAAACAGCCAAAAACGCATTCATTTGCTGACTCTCTGCCCAGTCCTCGACTTTGACTTCAACATTCACTCCAGATTTGCAAAGGACTTGAATGATTTTCTCAGCAAAGGCCGTTGGAGTCAAAACAAATTTCATCTTTAGTTGTATAAAGATCAACACTTGGATGTTGCAATCTTTTCTTCGTATCTTTTAGTTCTTGATATGCCCACACACCAAGACCTGCTCCTTCTGCTGCTGACTAAGCATGACCACAGGTTTCAACGTCAATCCGGTCTGTCCCTAAATGACAGAGCTCCACACAAGCTTTGGCAACTGATCATCTTATTGCTTCCTTGCGTTCGTCAATGACTTCATGTGAATTGTATCCCAAGCACTCCGTGCCAAGCCCAACCAAGGCTACAGCTGTGGAATCTTTTCAAACAAGAGTCTTGCTTCTCCAATGCCTGGCATACGAGTGCATTCGCCAGACATTCGCAATATCTCCAAAAGTCGACCTGCAGTCTTGTTCACATTATATTGTCATGCAGCTGGAGTTAAGATTCCGGAATCTGTTGGGTCATTTTCATCAGCATATACTCCAAGAACAAGTCCCCTTGATTGAGGCTCCGCATACATCTCCATATGGGGAAGCTGAAGAATAGATTGAATTGCTTGGTTCGAGTAACTTCTGGCAAAGGTAAGAGTTGATTTTCTTATGAATTGAAGATTGCTAAATAGTTTTAAGTGGAGCATTGTGCTTTGATCACAAAGATTGTCGAAGGTTTTTCTGTATTAGTTTGCGTGCACAGAACAAAATTATTTAATCGTCGATACTATTTTTTTGTTTGTAGATCGTCTCCTCAAAAAAAAAACTCAGACTTAAGGAAAATAGCCTTCTGATTATACGTAAATATTTTATAGTATTATATATATTGAGTTGACGTATTAGTAGACAAGATTTTGGGCGAAAAGCTTCACGGAAACTTGCATGTTAGACTTAGTATAGTTAATCCATTGTGATCTAAAAAGGGGCTTCCATAATGTAAGAGCATTCAGCGAAACAGGGTTTGTATTTTAAGTAGATTGATCGCCATCACATATTGACCACAGTCATCATCTGGAACGAAAGTCCTATTCACTAGCAGTATTGAATTCAAAAAACTTTTGGTTTGTTTATGGAGTGTTGTCCGGCCGACTTAGATGGCTTAATGGAAAATCAGTGAGGCGGTCGAGCAGGATTTTATCGAGGCTATTTGTTGCGTTCTATCACGCTCCAAAAATCCTTCACTCCTTTTGGCCCTTTCGTTGTCCATTCGACTGCTCTGCCCTCCTTCACTTGTCTCCACAGTACAGAACGTACCTGGATTTTTAACGTAAACCTCCTGTCATGTAGACTTAATGTTTACGAGGTGCCCATACACCCATAGGGAGCAAGGATACGCCTTGTCATCGCTAAATACTCGCTTTATATTTACTAATATTTTGCTTATATTTTATACCAAAGCAGAACTTGTGTGGGAGGCACAAGTCCCACCCTTGGTATGAGTCGAGGCCGACCTAAAACCTCTTGCTGCTCTTAGGGTCGCAGCACCCAGTACTTCATTTGCAACTCTACAATGGGTAAACAGAAAAGAAAACCCGTACCCGCGATTTGGGTTTAAACCACAGCCACCATGACGCTCCCACAAGGGGGCCTACCTCTAACAAGTCAGGCCCGGACCGAAGTCCGGGGGGCTCCTGACTCCCATGGTACCGTGTTTTAAGTCCTGGTATGGACTACCGGTGGTCAAGCCTTCCAACAAGACCTATGACCGGCAACTTGTAACTGGTCAAATCGTAGCAACCATTCAGAGGCTGTAATCTGAAGATGTTTACGATAAGACCAGTTATAGAATAATCTACCCCCGCTTTTTATTAGACAACGCCATTGATGGGCGAAGCCTTGATAATTGGGCGGGGGCCCCTCCACAGTACAAGTGGAATTCACTGGATACTTTGAATCCGGTTCCCTCTATTTGCCTATCGCTCCAGAGAGAACCAAATGAGTATCCTCGAATAGAGCCAGGCAGACGCCCTGTAGACTTGAACGTGTGGATGGTCTACCCCTCGATGCCCAAAATTGAAAACGCATATTTGTTAAAGAAAACCCATGATTCTCTACGATCTTCACCCCTCATTCTTGTCTTCAAGGGTGCTTACGGCCCCTTCCTCTAAATTTATTCTTGGGAAAATTGTCCACTCTATTTGGCGGTCACTATTTGAGTTCAATTAATTATCCCCAAAAAGCGTCTCGGATCCGAGGGCGTCAGATGGACTCCATCAGTCACTCGATAGACAGAATGAAAACGACGAACACGACAAAACATCAACATGTATGATTGGATGGTTCCAGAGGGAGAAGCTGTCAGAGCTCTGTAAGTGAGTCGCTTTGCCCACGCAGTTGAATTAATGGAACCGAGTATGAATGTTTTTATGTGAATTTTAGATGCGCGGCTGACTTCCCACATTCCTGCGCGAATGCAGCGCTCCACGATAGAGTAAGTTACTCGTAGGTGATAAGTTTTTCTACGTTAGATCTAAGTTCAGTTCATGTTTGATCGTAAAATAAAGAGGACTAATTCCCCTAAAAGTAAAAAAATCAACAAATAGTTATTTAACTTATATTTTATGATTCATTTGGACTTGTTTTTTGAAAAGGTTTTTTTGCAGATGACGGGTAACTGGCCTTAGGGTGTCGTATTATTCTTCTTCAGTATTGTTTGACAAATCATCATGGAAAGAGTCACACCTCAACAAAGTATCCAAATTATTCAGCTGTATTATGAAAACAGCGTTCTGTGAAAAATGTTTTTCGTGAGCTTCGAGCAACATATGGTGTGCATCATCGACCTTCCGAGTCCGTTATTGCCTTTACCATCCGCAAATTCGAGTCTCAGGGTACGTTATTGGATAACACGCGACCGAATTGACCAAATTCAGCCCGTAGTGAGGAGAACATTGTGGCTTTGGCGGCGAGTGTGGCTGAAGACCGTGAGCTATGGATTCGACGCCGATCTCAACATATGGGCTTATCGTATTCGACAACTTGGCGAATTTTAAAAGAGGATCTTGGTTTAAGGGCTTACAAAATCCAACTCTTTCAAGAATTGAAGCCACCAGACTTGAATTTACGCTTAGATTTCAGTCAATGGGCTCTGCAACAGCTCAATGAAGATCCGCGGTTATCGCATCCAATTTTGTTCAGTGATGAGGCCCATTTCTGCATCAATGGTTATGTAAATAAACAAAATTGCCGCATTTGGGCAGATGAACAACCTGAGGAGTATGTCGAACTGTGGCTAAATCCACAAATATGCACTGTTTGGTGTGGTTTATGGGCGGGTGGAATCATCGGTCCGTATTTCTTTAAGAATGAGGCCGCACAGAACATAACAGTCAATGGCGAGTGTTACCGCACCATGCTAATGGACTTTTGCCTGCGGGAAATTGAAGCTAGTGATGTCGGCAACATTTGATTCCAACAAAACGGGGCTACGGTACACAGAGCGCACGAACAATGGCTACATTGAGATGGACGCCTAATTTCGCGTTTCGGACCTGTAAACTGGCCACTTAGATCGTGTGATATCACACATTTAGACTTTTTTGTTTGGGGTTATGTAAAGTCAAAAGTCTTCTACGCTACGATCCAGGATTTGGAAGCCAATATTACTCTCGTAGTTCAGCAAATACCGGTCGCAACGCTGGAAGCAGAGATCCAAATTTGGACCTTCAGAATGGATCATGTACGGCGTAGTCGGGGCAACATTTACACGAAATAATATTTAAAAGGTAAATGTCAGACACTGTTCTTTCAGGCCACAGTAAAGTGTCTGCCATCCAAATTCATTTTATGTGTTTTATTTAAAATTAGAAAAAAAAACAATTACTGTTCGGTGGATAAGCATTTACTTACTTACTTAGGTGGCGATACAGTTCAACATGAATCTGGGCCTCATCTAACAGGCTTCTTCAGTTAGCCCGATCCTTAGCTAACTGCACCGGGTTGTGCACTTCGAGCTGATTGACGTCCCCTTCTACTTGTGCGCATGTCTTCCTCTAATGCGTTGTCCCTCCAGCTTATATTAGAAGACTTTACGGGCCGGAGCATTGATATCCATCCGCTCTACATGATATCGCTGTTAACGAAAACGGGGTCAAATATTTTACGAAGAATTTTTCTCTCGAAACAATCGAGCATATCTTCATCCACTTTTGATAGACTCCAGCTTCTTCTCATATACAAAGAGCTTATTTAATCGTTCGAGATAGGGCCTTACTAGTCAATTACATCGTCGCATGCTAGTAGTTGTACAGACTTTTGAAAGATTGTGCTTCCAGTTTTCGCTTTTGAGTTCCGCACAATTCTTTCAAGCATAATAGTAAAGAATTCAAATGACATCATAGGTTTCGGTTAAGTCGTTGCCAACCGTGAAGGAGCAGCGAGCGTTCTCAACCCTCATTCTGCACAGACGGACGAGTTTGGCAAGGATTTTGAAACTAGGCATGGCGTTATACATATATCTCGTCTCTATAAATGCTAACAAGCGCGGCCTCAAACCCGATGAAAAGATGGTGGGTATCGATTTGGACTGTTTGAGTTTTTTCCAGAATCTGCCGGAATGTGAAAATGTGGTCGATTGTGGACTTTCCTGGACTTAAACCACACTGATAAGGTTTCGTCTTTGACGAAAGGTTTCAGGCGTTCACATAATATGAAAGATAAGATCTTGTATGCAATGTTGAGGAGACTTATTTCTCTATAGTAAGCGCAGTTAGGAAATCTCCTTTTTTGTGGATCGGATACGTTGCTGACGTTCCATTCATCAGGCATATCTACGTGCAGGCAAAATAAAAAAAAGCAAAAATAAGATAAGTTGCTTAATTAATCCACGATATTAGTTTACAATAAAAAAGAAAAGAGATTAAACTGATACAAAGAAGTTTACATAAGATTCGATTTTGCACCGCCGACGCCTGACTACTTTGCGAATCGTGTTGATGTAATTATGATGATAGTGTAAGCTAGCTTGACCTGTTGACTGACTGAAAGCTTATCGGATGATGATGAAATGATTATGGAGGTTAGTTAGCTTTAACCCTACATCGGGCCATTAAGACACTCCTAGGTACATTAAAAGCTTGTCGTTGCGAAGCCTCAAACGTAAACTTGGTTCCTTTTCTTGTTAAGTCGGACATCGGCTTAGCTATCGTAGAATACACATTTACAAATAGTCGAAAACTTCCGCTGAGTCCAAGAAACGGCTGTACATCTTATAGCGTACAACTTACAGATTACGGGCGATTTCATTATATAGTACACAATTCTGGATGGCTTCGACATTCTGGACAGACAACACCCGAAGGACGGTGTGTTGAGATCTTCGCTGCGACAAATAACTTAACCCAGCTTGTCAATTAGCCCACACGAATACCAGACGTTAACAGTCATATCGCCAACCCCCTGGACTTGTTTTTAACATCTCACTCCGACAAATACAAGGTCAATGTGCTATCCCCTCTAGGCTCGTCGGACCGCTGTGTCATATCAGATAATTTCTCGTACACCGACCACACAGTTAGCGAAAATATTCCTAAAAGAACCGTATGGCAATACGAGAAAGCCAACTGGAGCTTCTTTAGGAATTTTAGCTAGTCGTTATGTTTCCTCGATAACGACGTGGATGCCGCTGCTGATATGATCACAAACACCATTCTATTTGCAATGAGAAACTTTATCCCTCATCCGATGAAGAGTATCAAAGAAAAGGCATGGTACGACTCAAGCTGTAAAGAGGCAGTCAGGGTTAGAGAAATGTTTTTTCGGTCCTTCAAGACCAACCCAACAGAGGAAAACCGAACAAATTTTAAACAAGCCACACTTTGCGGCCAGCTCAACACTCCCAGATTGTGATTTGTCTCCGCCTTCACTTAACTGCGTCGAATCTTCAATGGCACAAAACCACTTTCGCACTCGTGTAGTAGCAAGAGTTATTAAAAATCTAAACATTCACAAATCCGCTGGTCCAGTTGTTATATTCCCCTCCTTCTGAAGAGGTGTTCTTCCTCGCTGGCAAAACCGCTGCGTAAGCTTTTTCATCAATCCTACTCTTTAGGGCTCTTTCCAAGAAGGTAGAAAAGAGTATTTGTTTAGCCCGTCCCTAAAAAAGGCGAATCTTCTTCTCTCTTCTCCTATAGACCCCTTGCACTTAGGTCCCCTCTCTACAAGGTCATGGAAACGCTGATAAACCGTCAGCTCATGAAATGTCTCGAAACACGAAAACTTCTTAATGACCGGCAGTATGGTTTCCGTAGCAACAGGTCCACTGGCATGTCTCACCGAAAAGTGGAAAACCACAGCAAATGGTATGCCACAGGGCTCCGTTCTGTCTCGGACACTCTTTTTAATTTTCATCAACGATCTCTTGTCCAATATACTCCTTTGCTGACGACAGTACTCTCTGCTTTTCATTTTCGTTCCCGGACTCACGCCCCCTGCTCTTCGGCTGTAGAACGGGAAGCTCATTAAATTCTGATATTACCAGCATAATTAATTACTAAGAGAGTAGAATTTAATGCTTCCAAAACACAATGCTGTCTGCTGTCGTTAAGGCGAAATTTAAACACACAGCCATTATCCATGGATGGAACTTGCATCGTCGAAACCGATAAACTTTCCATTCTCAGTATGTGTGTCAATGACAACTTACGTTGGAATGACCACATATTCGGTGTCGTCAAAAATGCTACGAAATGTCTAGCGACGTAAGAAATATTTTACTTCGTCTGATCTGGCCTCAAAATATAAAGCATTCATCCGCCCAAAATTGGAGTACAATGCCCACATATGGTCGGGTGCGCCCAAAACATCTCTGCATTTGCTAGATAGCATTCAAAACCGTGCGTTAAAACTCATAGATAATACTAATATTACTCAAACAATAGATACCCTCAAACACCAACGTAATGTCTAGTGTCTCGCTCTGTTTTATCGCTATTTCCACCACCAGTGCTCCATTGAAATCGCCAGTAGCATTCCGCCCCTTCAAGCTTTTAACCGTAGCACCCATCTCGCTATCAATGCTCATCAGTAGCCCACTTTCGGGTGTACTCTAAAATATCATGATTCGTTCCTGAGCCGTACAACTCGCTTATGGAATACCCTGCCCAGCTCTTTATTTCCTTTTCATTATAACTTTCAAACGGTACCTCTTTTTCCATCCTCTCTGATTATCCTTCGCTCGTGCTGTGTGCAAACATTTTATGGGTACCTAAATCCCTTGAGCGCGCGCAAATTATATAAAAAAAAATCCATCTAAAAGCCACACTGATCGGAAGGTGCCGAGGTGATGAGTAAACAGGAATTTCATCTTTCAGCATTATAGTCATTCCGATTGGACGTCTTTTTCCTCTTTTTGGGATATAATTGTTGATATGAACCTCTACTACATACGTGCAAGATGCATCCGCTTCTGTATGTTCTTCTAATTCGATATTATAATGAAGCTCTCGGCCTCCACGTTCTAAAATATTGGCCCACTCTTTTTAAATACTACCTTTGCCTTAGAAATCATGCTGCTTCCTATTATCGCCTCAAAGTTAACAAGCGAACGACATCAATAGCAATTCTACCCTTGAAACTCCCAAGTGTTTTCGATTTTACCAAACCTAAACACAGAAGATCTATTTTACGAGTATTGTTTTGAATTGGAATTTTCTCTAACTTTTGAAATGCAAAGATTGTTCGTCAACATCAGCGAGTTGCCAATTTCTGTCACTCAGTGAAATTCAATTAAAGCCAACTTATTTTCCTTTGAAATATAAAAAACAAAGTTGATTTAATTATAATAGAGTAATTTAGGGTAATATGGAATACCCCTGTTCCTTCGTAAATTCTTCAGTGACATCTCGTTTTCCATAGGCACATCTTAGAATACTGAAAATGTTTAAGCAATCTAGCACTCAATTTCGAATTGCTGTCAAACTGACAACAGGAAAAATTCGTTGCAACCATAAGTTTTTGAGGTGTGAACTTTTTATTTGAAAAAGAACATATTAGTTTCCTTCGATCGAAGTAAAACGGGGTAGATCGTACCCAGAGTTATTGTATTTACGTTTGTTGATAGTTGTGTGACAAAATTCATAAACAGAAGGTGACTTACTGAAAAGAGTAAAATGTTGGCAATATGGAATACAAAGGTATAGGTTAAATGAAATAGTATTCCATATTATTAGCAATTTCCTTTTATGACGGCAAAAACTAAAACCCAAAATTTTTATGCTGTAGGTGGCCAGAAAGACTCAAAGTAGAGCAAAGCGCAAACAATGGAAAGCAGAAGACATGGAACAGGCCAATAAATGCGTGCGTTATCTTAAAGCTTCAAAAGCGTTCCGCGGAGGACGCAACTCTGTTTAGATTGGCGAACACTCCAACCGAATCATCATACATTCCTCTTGGAAGAAAACAAATCTTCACAAATAAGCTCGTTAAATATGTCAAAGAGATAGAAACGCGTTAATTTGGGTTAACTCAATCTTTTCAATTGGCAATGAGGAATAAGGACTGAAACGAATAAAATTTGGAAGCTTCAAAGTAAAAAAAAAGCAATATTTTCATAATTCATGTAAAATTATTTGGGTTCCCATTCTTTCCTCAACTTCTTTCGAATGTCCTCTATAATGTTGGTGACAGTTACATCCGTGATCTTTTTGGACGCTCTTTTCCATTTAGCACTAAAATCTTTTATGTCCTTTACACACTGCTCACTTTTCCTCAATTTAGCTTTGACCAAAGCCCAATACCTTTCAATGGGACGGCACTGTGGAACATTAGGTGGATTCATGTCTGTTGGGACAAAGTCGACATTTTTAGCAACAAGAAAGCTCAAGGTCGCATGAGCATAGTGAGCTGAAGTTAAATCTGCCTAAAATAATGTTGAACCCTCGTGTTTGTTTAAGAAAGGAATCAACCGTTTTTGTAGGCACTCATTAATGTACACTTCTCCGTTAATTGTTCCCGTTGTAATAAACGATGGGCGTCTGTGTCCACATTGGCAAATGGCCTGCCAAACGCGATAGTTTGACCCGAATTTTTCCATCCCAATCGATGTTGTTATTTGCGGAAGAAGCTCAGCTTCAAACGAGTTGTAAAACTGCGCACCTGGAAGAGTAGTAAAGTCGGCTTTGACATAAATTTCGTCATCCAAAACCAAGCACGCTTCCTTGTTGCCGATCAACTCGTATAGCTTTCGGGCTCGTGTTTTTATGACTTTGTTGTGCTAATCAGTAACTTTTGGTATTTTTTGTTTTTTTCGTGTTTTTAGACCGTTACGTTTTTTTTAGATCTTTGTACCATTGTTTGGTTGGTATTACATTTCCGAGCAACAACTCTGGATGACATAGTCCAGTGTTTTACGATGGTACCCACTATTTTCCTGTCCAAATTTTTAACATATGCTCCACTTTTCTGTTTTCGCTTAACTGTCAACGTCTCCAAATATCGTTTAATAACAGAATCCACTGTACTGCGTGCTACGTTTAATTTTTTTGCAATGAAATGGTTTGGACGCGAAGTATTTTCGAGCCATTTGTCGATGATCTTTTTACGGCGTTCCTCTTGACTCATATTTTATAAATATTTTAAACCGCACCGAACTAAAATCAATAACAAACTGAAACTAGAGAATATACAGGCTAATTTGAGTACAAAATGGCATTGCAATTTTTATGCATTGGAAATATAGCCCGTATTAAAATTTACAGATTTTATTCGTTTGAGTCCATAGATACACCAACCAGTCAAAATGACCGGTTTACAAATTTTGTCCTAAATTTTCTCCGTTAATTTGAATTGTAATGTTTGAGGTAACATTATAAAAAATATTATTTATACATATCCGATAATTATTGTAAACATTTATATTTATTAGTATTATTTTTCCTGAGGTAGGTATGTGGTATACCTATATATACCAACCGGTCAAAAACAAGAATTGAATAACAGTTCGATACTCAATTTTTCCAATTTTCACCAAAAACACTCACATCGACTCACTCAAACGACTTTGACAGTCGTCCAAGCGTCCAAAATGACTGAAACTTCGGTAAGTAATTGTCAAAAGATGCACAACTAGCATTCACTAGCTTTTATTGACGAGTGCCGCTATCTTTACGTTGCGGTCGGAAACTGTTCAGCCAACCCTCGTATATGCTGAATAAACCGAATAAATTTGGAATTAAATTTTGGTTCGCAACGGATTTGACAAGCAAATATGTAATAAATGAGTTTCCATACTTAGGAAAAAATTAAAATAAAAATAAACCAGTATCAATATCTTTGGGTGAGTTCGTTGTTCTAAAATTAATTGACCCGCTTACAGGTTGCGGTAGGAATGTGACAACTGATAATTTTTTTTACAAGCAAATCACTGGCTTCAAAATTTTTAGAAAATAATACAACATTAGTTGGAACTATTCGTTCAAATAAAAAGGAATTACCAAGAACTGCCAAACAAAAGAAAGATAGATTGCAAAAATTTTCAAGTTTATTTTACAATTCTGATAATTGCACACTAACGGTATACAAGGCTAAGTCAACTAAGAAAGTACTTCAAGTTAGTTCTAAGCATAATTCCCCAAAAAGTGAACAAACCCGAAAAAAGCTTCCTAAAACCATTTCGTTTTACAACAGCACCAAATTTGGTGTAGATATAAGTAATGGACCAAATGGCTAAGAAATACACTGTAAAGTCGGGATCACGGAGATGTCCTTTACAAGTATTTTTTTAATGCTTGGATCCTGTACAAAGCACTAACAGGAACAAAGGCTTTTTGTTTCAATTAGCAGAATAAATTTCTACTGGATATGAAGATTTCAAACCAGGAAATCTCAATGAACTACTGTTGGTAAATAAAATTGAAAATTCGAAACAAATAGGATTCTGCAACGAAAATAAAACCAAATGTATGTGTGTTGGTTGCAAAAAATATGTTTATGGGAAGTGCACGTTAAAAAAAATTTCAGTTTGCATGAATTGCGCTACTAAAAGTTAAAATTTAAATTAGTACTACTTAAATTTAACCTGTAATGTGTAAAACTATGTAAATTAAAAAATAAACAATGAATTGTATGCTCATTAGAACTCATTAAATCTAAATATTAAACCTTTTGTTTTAAAAGATGTCCAGTTCAAAATGACCGGTTGGTAGAGACAAGTATACATATAGTATACAAATGTTTGGTATATCTAGTGTTAATTGAATTTCGCAGGATCATTAGTGACAAAACAACAGATGTTGAAATTGTCTGAGGGGGAGTAACGGTACTTTCAAAACATACATTGAAGAAAGGACAAAAGCAAAAACGAAAGAAAAAAATTGGACATAAATGTTCGTTTACACTACGAACAAATTTTCTGTGCAAAAGCACATCTGCTCTGAGGTATACTACAGGGTGAATGACTCGAACTCCAACTTTTTAAAATGCTATAATTTTTTTATTTTTTGATAAATTTTATTGTGCTAAAGCAAAAAATGTTGGAAATTTCATCAGTTTTCAAAATGTATCAATAGTTTTCAATATTTCCACCTTTGGGGCGATAATGGCCTTGAGACGGCCGAAGAAAGCATCGCACGCCGCACGCAAGTGGATCTGTGGTATTTTGGCCCATTCCCGCGAAGCGCTTTCTTGAGGTGGTCCAAACTTTGGTATTTTTTAGTACCAACCTTCGCCTTCAAAATACCCCAGACAGAGAAATCCAACGGATTTGCATCCGGAGAATTTGCAATCCATTGTGTCGAAGAAATGAAGTGTGGAACATTCTTTTTTAACCAATCTTGGTTGACGCGCGCCTTGTGAGACAGTGTGGAGTCTTCTTGAAATGTCCACGGTCTCCGACCGAAATGATTGTTTGCCCAAGGCTTCAATACTGCCTCTAAGACAGTTTCACGGTTCACGGTATACGATCGCATTAATTTTGACGCCACGGTCCAAAAATACGAGCGGAGAGTGACCATTGGCGGTTTTGGCGGTTATGGCGGCCCAAACCATCACATTCGGTGTTGCCTGCTTTCCGGTGTCCGTCCGAAGGTGTAAATTTTCGAAGACCTCTATAGCAAGTAAACTCGGTCATTTTGTTTGTTAACATTTTGCTCATCGGGACAAACCAAATTCGGCAACTCAGCACTTTCGTGCAAGCGTAGCAACACCTTCGCTCTTTCGACTCTAACTTTTTTCTGTTGCGGTGTAAGATCGTGTGCTTTTTGGGACTTCAATGGCTTGAGCCCAAGCTCATTTTTCAGTATGTACTGCATCCGAGATATTTCTGCCGATGTTGGCGTTTTGCAACGCTGCCAGTATCACGGCAACGAGCTATGGTTCGAGACACAAATGATTTATTCACGTTGAGGTGCTGGAGGGCTCTAACGATGGCTACTTGTGGTTTTCCAGCCAAATATAAAGCAATCACATTATCACGTTTGAATTCCATCGCGGATAAAAATTTTTCAACACAACTGAGACGCAAATCGTTTAAAACGCTTGTAAATAATAAAATTATCTGTCATGTGCCAAAATTTCAGCTTACGGTCATGAACGGTTTGGAAATTATAGCAGTTTGAAGTTGGTTGCAGGACGAGTCATTCAGGGTGTATACGGTAGCTATTTATGAAATCTTTAATTTGTCTGCATTCTACGGTTTTGTAAGTTATTATAAATATTAGCTTGGCACTGTGACCCGCTAAAATCCGCTTTAACTTTCAGATCATTGTAAGAAGGGCGGGGCACATGAAAGCTTTGGGCTGAACGTCTTAATTGCTTCTTAGCGAAGATATACTTTTCAACTTCAGACCACTTGAATAAAGACACAAATTCTTCGAATTCTTTAAAACACGCTTTTATCGATAGAGTCGTTAGGGGTAAGGGTGCGCACTTTCGACTTTTAAACATGATTCCATGATAAAATTGTAAAACAATATATATTTTTTTAATTTACTTAAATTTTTATTGAAAAAACTAAAGCAAGTCAGATTGTGCACACTTGCCGCTTTCTATGGGTAAGTGTACGCATGATTTGGGGTAAGTGTGCGAATGTCCAGCGTTTTTTAACTAAAACACTTATGTTACTTTTTTATTTACCGAAAAAATAATAGTATATTTCATAGAGAAATCACAAAATCAAATTTCATATAGTTTTTAATGTAAATAAATTTTTTTTAACTTATTAAAAGTTCCTAAACGCAGTAAGAAAATATTAAAAAAAAACTTTAAGTACATAAATAACACAAGAAACACTCTTAATATATTAAATATTAAAATTAGTATTATTTCACAGATCAAACTGTTATTGTAAATGGAAGGAACTCTTAATTATTTTAATGTTATATGAATAAAAAAATAAATTAACAAAAAAAAGGAACTTCATGTTTTAAAAAAATATCTGCAGTTCAATTACAGATCACAGCAAAAATCGCAGTAGAACACTACTTCTTTTTCATAGGAAGTGTAGTCCTCGTGCCACCATATCTCACATTTAATACATTGAATCCATTCTTCCACTGGTGGATCCTCATACTTTCCCCCGTACAAAGGACAAAAGCAGTCCGTATTTTTTTTAAGCAGTTTTGATTCCAAGTGCTTAGCCAGGTCTTGAAAGAAATGACTTCATTGGTACCTTAACTTTTCTAGATTATCTTCTGTCCATTTTTTTTTGGTGTTTTTCTTCTTCTTCCTTGCGTTTAGCCTCCAGGTCTTGTTTATAAGGAGTCGATATTATTATTTCTGATCTGACAGTTTTTCTTTTGATTTTTCTCTGCTTGTGGCAAAGGACTTAGTGAGAGGAGTGAAACATGTTAATTTTTTTTGAAATTAC
Source organism: Volucella zonaria (assembly GCA_963966105.1). Taxonomy (NCBI): domain Eukaryota; kingdom Metazoa; phylum Arthropoda; class Insecta; order Diptera; family Syrphidae; genus Volucella; species Volucella zonaria. Next base: position 35,789,885 of record OZ014534.1, on the reverse strand, counting down.
ACTTCTAGCTGGGATAGAGTATGATAAAATGTGTTCACCATTTATGCACATAGGTGAGCATGTATTTGGTGAGGTTGTATTTGGCGATACGTTTTTAACATTTGCCATTGACTCAACAGTTCCTGCATCTGCATCTTCAAGATGAACTTCTGTCACAGCCACTTATGCACTTTGGATTGCTTGATCTGCGATGTCTGTATTAGGAATTTCAAAATTTGACTCTGCAACAACGGCACCTTTTCGTATCATGAACGAATCACTGACTGAAGCAGGTGCAAAGTCAACATTCATGAAAAGATTTTCATTGAAAGGGTATATTCCCGTCACTGAAAATCCGAAAGTAGCATTTCCCACTGTGGCAGCTTTTTCAAAAGCCCGATTAAAAAGATCCACTACTTGGTACTGATTTATCACTCTCACAGGATGTTGAGTTATCCAACGCTCACATTCCACTGCATATCTTGCCTTGAGAAGACTAAAAAAAAAACTCCTATCTAGTGGCTGCATCTTATGGCTACTATGGGGTGGTAAAGTTAAAACTTTCTCTGCATAAGATGGTAGCTTCTATGTGTGAGTGGTTGCTCATGATGAATAGAGTAGATCGGTTTTTTTCTTCGTGTACGTGCTCCTTAAAATGTTGCAGCCATTTTATGAAAAACTCACTGTTAATGAGCCCTGTGTCCGATACCATTCCGATAAAACCTTCAAGCAATTCATCTTTCATTCTTTTCCTTGGAAAAATGAAAACCGGTGGGACATAATATCCTGTGGCATTCGTGCAGCACACTGCAGTTACTATTATACCTCTTTCTGCGGACACAATTTTTCCAACTACTTTTTTTCCACGAGTTGAGTCGGAGTTTTTTTGGCACAGTACTCATTCCTGTTTCATCCATATTATAAATACGAGTTGCGTCGAAATCGAATTTTGCATAGAGTTCCTTAAGGTTTTTGTAGAATTTATCTACTTGCACCTTATTGAACCCTATTGCCCTGGCAAGACTTGTTGCAACGGATTGTCGCAAGCAAATTGTTTTATGTCGCTTAAGAAGGCCTTCAACCCAATCACGTACAGCCATTTGCAAATACTTTTTGAAACGATTTGGTATATCTTTTATCGTGGCGTATTGGAAAAATAACTTCCGTATTGTTGAAATTGTCATAATAAAAATTGTCCCTTTTTTCGCAATACTCTACCGATACATGTACATATCAGATTCACTGGTAGTGGCTTAGTAAACCATTTAAAAAATTTGTAGGGATATATAAGTGAATACACATAGGGGTAACATCAGTTAAAAATTCGATTCTTTCACCCCTTCCTATATAGTATATGTATCTACAATCCTTTCACATGTCTTTGTAGGGGTAAGTGTACGCCCGCGTACCTTTTCCCCAAAAGTTGTGCGCACACTTACCACCACTGCACTTTTTTCTATACTATTGGCTGAAAAGTTTCCGACCGCAACGTAAAGATAGCGGCACTCGTCAATAAAAGCTAGTGAATACTAGTTGTGCATCTTTTGACAGTTACTTACCGCAGTCTCAGTCATTTTGGACGCGCAGTTTTTAGTTGACAGTCGTTTGAGTGAGTCGATGTGAATGTTTTTTTGTGAAAATGGAAAACATTGAGTATCGAGCTGTTATTAAATTCTTGTTTTTGAAAGGCAATACGCCTACGCAAATCAAAAATGAGTTGGACTCTGTGTATGGGGACTCTGCACCATCATTTACCACAGTGAAATTTTGGGCAGCTGAATTTAAACGTGGCCCTAAGAGCTTGGGAGACAATGAACGTTTGGGAAGTCCAAAAACTGCAACCACTGACGATAACATTGCTAAAGTTCTCCAAATGGTGTTAGACGACCGCCAAATTAAAGTGAGAGAGATAGTAGAGGTTATGAAAATGTCCAAAGAACGTATTTGTTACATATTAAATCAAGATTTAGGCATGAGAAAGCTGTCCGCGCGTTGGGTGCCACGTTTGCTTACGTTAGACCAAAAACGTGTTCGAATGAACATTTCCAACGCTTTCTTGGCGCAGTTTAGGCGCAATAAATCCGAGTTTTGGTACCGATTAATTACTATAGATGAAACTTGGATACACCATTATACGCCCGAGACAAAAATTCAGTCAAAAAAGTGGACTGCAAAGGGCGAGCCGACTCCAAAAAAAGCAAAAACTTTTTTTTCGGCTGGGAAAGTGATGGCGACTGTTTTTTGTGATAGTAAAAGAGTTATCTTAATCGATTATCTTCAAAAAGGAAAAACCATTACAGGAGCATACTACACATCATTACTTGCCAAGCTGAAGGCAGAAATTGTGGAAAAACGGCCACATTTGGAGAAAAATAAAATCCTGTTTCACCAAGACAACGCGCCGCGCCGTCTCACACCTCAGCGGTTGGCATGGCGAAAATCCATGAATTACGGTTTGAACTGCTTGATCATCTACCTTATTCACCAGATCTAGCCCCAAGCGACTTCTTTTTGTTCCCTCATCTAAAAACTGCCCTCGGAGGACAGAGATTCTCACCTTCGGGAACAACTATTTTGTAGAGAAAAATGCCAAGTACTATTTGGACGGGTTAGAGAGATGGGAGCATCGCTGGGAGAAGTGAGTAGAGTTACAAGAAGACTATGTAGAAAAATAAAAAAAAAATTGAGAAAAAATGTCTTGTATCATTGTTCGGAAACTTTTCAGCCAATCCTCGTATTTCATCATAATCCTCTAGGGATTATTTTTTTTAGTACCCTTAAAATGTTTGCACACAGCGCGTTCGAAGGAGAATCAAGGAGGATGGAAAGTGTTGTACCGGTGAACGTTGGTTTTAAATATTTGAAGGTTATAATGACTAGGAAATAAAGAGCTCCGCAGGGCATTCCATAAGCGAGTTGTACGGATAGGAACGAAACACGATATATAATATATTCAATAAATAATTAGCACTCAATGTGTTACAATACAATCGTTCAACACTAAGACGATTTTAAAATTGAGAAATATTTTTGTAAAACTAACCTTGGCAAAACAAACAAAACTGAAACGCAACAACAGCTGATCCAAGCAAAGGACAGATACCTAGTGTCCATTTACAGATACTTAATATTCATTGTCATTTTCGAGAAATTCACTGTACGTACACTTATCCACTGCGTACATTTACCCCCAACGACTCTAAGTAATCATCTCCTCTGAATTTTGATACTAAATTTTCAATATCTTTCACCAGTATTCGAAACGATTCAACGTTTTCTGATGGGTTCCCTCCTCTTGGGATCCGCTGATTGGTTCAGCTAGACTCCCTTCTTTAATCGTTCCATTAAAACGGATTTTACTCATCTCGCGTCTAACACAAGAATAGTTAATTTATTTTTAATTGAACAACTGTAAGTTTATCTACTATATCGAAATGAAGCTTGGGTTGGGCCCCTAAATATGGAGTCAAAATAAAAGAAAGCCAAAATAGTTGTTTAATTAATCCACCATATTAGTTTACAATAAAATGGAAAAAAAAGATTAAACTGGTACAAAGAAGTTTAAGTAAGCTTGGATTTTGCACGGTTGACGACTGACTGCTTGCGAATGATGTTAACAGTAAGAGTTAGCTTGAAGCATTGCCCCTACTGACTGACTGACCACTTATCGTATGATGATGAGGTGCTTATGTTAGCTTAACCCCTACCTACACTCTTCTGACAAGATCTGAGAAATCAGTTGGTGTATGCTCTACCCAAAGTTACTTCAAGGTACTGTGAATATCTCGGCTTGTAAGCCGTCAGGTCCAATAGTTTTGTAGGATTTAAGTTTAGATATTACTTTCCTTACATCGTTTTGGTCAGATGGATGGAAGTCTTGCCTATCATCGTCAAGTTGAATAATTTATTCTGAAGTTACACAGTATGCAAAAAAAAATTCCTTATATCTGTTGTTGTTTAATGATTGAGAAAAACAAATAAAAACAAATATTAATCATCGAAAATGGCTTTATTGTTTCCCAAAATACTCTTCATGAAGATTAATATATTTTTGCATGCCTTTGAACCAATGCTCGAAGCACTTTTTCCACTCCGATCGAGGGAACTCCAAAACACGCGTTTTAAACGTATAAAACAATTTATTTTTGATGTGCGGGAATAAAAGGAAGTCATTGGGTGCCAAATCAGGCCTATACGGCGGATGACCCATCAACTCGATGTTTTAACTGTTCAAAAATTCACTCACTTGATCCAAAACGGGCTACACTTCAAATGCCTGAGAACGTGTTAAGTTTTTAGGAAAATGGAACAGCGAGAGAAAGAAAGATGTCCACTGAGGTCATTCCACTCGGAGAATGATCCGTATTCGGCAGTTGCTTTTCCTTATTTCTCCAAAGTCTTCCGGCAAGCAAATTCTTCCAGATTGACCGTTCGACGTTGCTCTAAAGGGACGATGGCAGCATCTCCGGTTTTTCCGATAAAACAAGCGACCATTTACTTCGAAGTGCTTCAAGCGCAAACCACTTTTATTGAATTTGGCTCGGACACATATGCTACGAGTAGATCCATGATTTGTGACCTGTTACGATCTTATAGATGAATTTTGAAGCATTTTTCAACATTTCTTTAGACCAATCGACATGAGTAGTTTTTCGAGCGATTGTCAGATTATGTCGTACCAAATGTTAATGCAGAATTCTGCCTCAATTCCACGATAAGTAAGATGATTTGCACGGTTTCCACACATCATCGATGTTGTCCGGCACAATAACAGATTTTGAATGACCTTCACGAAATTCGTTTTGGAGCGAACGACGACCATGATTGAATTCGGAAAACCAGCGAAATACGGTGGCCGGAGATGGTGTTTCCTCACGAAAAGTCGAGGCGCGTTGATCAATCAGCACACTGTTGTTGAGTTAATCCACGTCCAAAGTCATAAAAAATTATCACATGAAAATGTTGACGATTTACTCGTAATTCCATTTTTTAGCTGAGATGAATATTTTCAGTCTCTGTAAAAAAACGCAAATTCCACTCCTATGACACGTGTATCATTAAAAATGTAAAACTTTGCAAATCTGATGTTAGATTTGACGTATCTAGACCGCCAAATTAAAGGGAGAGAGATAGTAGAGGTTATGAAAATGTCCAGGGAACGTGTTTGTTACATATTAAATTAGGATTTAGGCATGAGAAAGCTGTCCGCGCGTTGGGCGCCACGTTTGCTTACGTTAGACCATAAACGTGTTCGAGTGAACATTTCCAACGCTCTGTTGGCGCAGTTTAGGCGCAATAAATCCGAATTTTGGCGCCGATTAATTACTGTAAACTGTTTTTTTGGCTGGGAAAGTGATGGCGACTGTTTTTTGGGATAGTAATCGATTATCTTCAAAAAGAAAAAAAACCATTACAGGAGCATACTGCACATCATTACTTGCCAAGCTGAAGGCAGAAATTGCGGAAAAACGGTCACATTTGCAGAAAAAGAAAATCCAATTTCACCAAGACAGCGCGCCGTCTCACACCTCAGCGGTTGCCATGGCAAAAATCCATGAATTACGGTTTGAACTGCTTAACCATCCGCCTTATTCACCAGATCTAGCTCCAAGCGACTTCTTTTTGTTCCCTCAACTAAAAACTGCGCTCGGAGGACAGAGATTTCGGTAATCACCTTCGGGAACAAGAAATGTGAGCATCGCTGGGAGAAGTGTATGTAGAAAAATAAAAAAAAATTTGCGAAAAAATGTCTTATATCATTGTTCGGTCGGAAACTTTTCAGACAATCCTCGTACGTTTCAACTTCAGAATCACAACAATTCCGGAACCAGTCACAAAAAATAGCGCTTGTAACCCACGTTTTCTTATTAGCACGCCAAAACACTGGCAGGTCGTCCTTGTTTTGACTTTTTAAATCACGAGGATTTAACGATCTGTAAAGAATCAGTGGTTTAATGACACAATCTCCAGATGCACTAGAACATAGCTAGCAGGGGTGTAATCCTATCCTTTGCTGCCTTAAATCCAGAGGCAGACTTTTCGCTTTTAGAAATGAATATTTTGTTTGGCATTCCCTTCCAAAACAGCGCAGTTTCGTCTGCATTAAATATTTGCTCAGGTTTGTATCCTCCATCAGCTACTAGGTTTGCAAATTCTTCTGGACATCTTTCTGCTGCAGCAATGAATGTTTGCAGATGCAGCTTCTCCAACGATTTTAATGCTATGCAATGATTGTCTCACATTAAATTTATTGAACCAACCTTCCGATGCTTGAAATCCTCCATCTGTACATTCACTACCGCAACTATCATCAGGTTCTTTAAAATGTGCGTAAAGACGCTTTGCCTTCTCCCGCACCATTGGACCACACAGGGGCACCCTTCTTTGGTTGTGGTCTTCAATCCATAATGACAACACCACTTCCATTTTTTCTATTGCTGGATCACGAACAATTTTTGCTGACAGTGAAGCTAAAGCTACAGACGACATTATTTAATCTTCGGATTTTTTTATCGATCGTACAGCTGATTCGTTGACATTGAATGAGCGTGATATGGATGCAAACGACTCTCCAAGGCGTAAACGATCAAACAGTTTTATTTTCACTTTAAGCGGTAACAGATTTTTTTCGCGTCGAAACTCGTTTTTCAATTTTTTTAGTCGACATTATAAATTAGGAAGACAGCGGTAGAGACGTGTTACTCGATCAAATTTTTGTAACGAATAGAAAGATGAAACAATAAAACACGCAAAGCGGCTCTTAGTGTTTGTTTATAGAGGGTGGCCAAGTCATTAGCACACTTGTTTAAATTTCCGGAATTTCCTCTTAATTACGTCCGAAAGGGGTTTTTTTCCAAATTTTATTTTATTGTAGGTCAAACTACATATGTGCACCCTGAATGACTCAACTACAACCAACTTCAGATTGCTATAATTTCCTAACCGTTCATGATAGTGAGCTCAAATTTTGACACATGACAGATAATTTTATTATTTACAAGCCTTTTAAACGATTTGCGTCTCAGTTGTGTTGAAAAAATTTTATCCGTGATGGAATTCAAACGTGATAGTGTGATCGCTTTATATTTGACTGGAAAACCACAAGTAGCTATCGTTAGAGCCCTCCAGCACTTCAACGTGAATAAATCATTTGTGTCTCAAATCATAGCTCGTTACCGTGATACTGGCAGCGTTGCAAAACGCCATGGAGGTGGTCATAAAAAAACAGCAACATCGGCAGAAATGGTTCGGAAAGTGAAAGCTCGAATTGAGAGAAATCCGCGTCGAAGTGGAAGAAAAATGGCTCGTGAGCTCAACATATCGTTGGAACGGATGCAATACATACTGAAAAATTAGCTTGGGCTCAAGCCATTGAAGTTCCAAAAAGCACACGATCTTACACCGCAACAGAAAAAAGTTAGAGTCGAAAGAGCGAAAGAGTTGCTACGCTTGCACGAAAGTGGTGAGTTGCCGAATTTGGTTTTTTCCGATGAGTCGCCATTTGTTATCGAGCAATATGTCAACAAACAAAATGACCGAGTTTACTTGCCAGAGAGGTCCTTCGAAAATTTACACCTTCGGACGGCCACCAGAAAGCAGGAGACCGTGGACATTTCAACAAGACTCGGCACCGTCTCACAAAGGGCGCGTCAACCAAGATTGGTTAAAAAATAAATGTTCCACACTTCATTTCTTCGACACAATGGATTGCAAGTTCTCCGGATGCAAACCCGTTGGATTTCTCTGTCTGGGGTATTTTAAAGACGAAGATTGGCACTAAAAAATACCAAAGTTTGGACCACCTCAAACAAACACTTCGCCGGGAATGGGCCAAAATACCGCAGAGCCACTTGCGTGCAGCGTGCGATGCTTTCTTCGGCCGTCTCAAGGCCATTATTCGTGCCAAAGGTGGACATATTGAAAACTACTGATACAATTTGAAAATTTATGTATTTTCCAACATTTTTTGCTTTGGCACAATAAAACTTATCAAAAAATAAAAAAATTATAGCATTTTAAAAAGTTGGAGTTCGTGTCATTCATTCTGTATACTAAGAAGATTTTTTGAAATTCCCAGAATTAATTAGATAAAATATTTCTTCGCTATGTGGATTGGTATTTAAGAATACTTGACATAAAAACCGTTTTTTAAAACCGTGCTTATTTTATGCCGTGCTTGGCCACCCTCTCTACATTATCACAAACGCCGACCGCCGTGAAGGGGCTTGTGTCAAAGGCTGAACCAACACAGCGGCGATATCATTTCAGAACATACGAGTACGTTTAGGTATAATTGTAATTAGGTCTATTTTACTTTTTTATTAGTCCATTTGAATCCTTTTTATTAATATGCATATACCGATGTACTGATTAGATCCGCGAGTAAAGGAATTGGGTCGCATTTTTTGAATCCGCGAATGGTGAAAATGCGAATATAGGAAGCACGAATAAAGAGCTTTTACTGTATTGCTAATTAAATCGCTGTGTCATTCCACACTAACTTTGAAGTTACGGGTTGATCAATATTATTTTCTGTTATATTCTGAAGTAAATTGTAATTAGCTTTAAGTTAATCCGAAGCCAACAACTAGCTTAAGGGATACCATATGTATGTTAAATGAAATTCAATTGATGTCAAGTTATAGTTAACGATTTTCGTCGAAATTCCTACCTGTAACAGATAAGCGTTTACAGATATGAAACAAACACTGTTTGCTACATGCGAATATGAGGCCAATTGTTTTTAGGCTATTCGAGACGCATTACATGATCAAAGGGCACTCATTAAGACTATGAGGCCCAATTTTGCAGTGCTGGTTTAACAGAGTTAAACCAAAGTTAATTAACTCTGGATTAAAGTTAATCTATAGTAAACATGAAGCAGTTTTTCAGTACAGGATTAACTACATGAGTTGGGTTTCAACTTGGCATCACTGCTTTTTCACTGTGATTTACCAATTCAGCTGTCAAAAATATTTCGAAGTCTTTAGATTCTGTAAGGCCATTTTTAGCTTTCATTATTCTTGGTTTCCGAGACTTGCATTGTTGTTTTCTTTTTTTAAGCTTTCAATTATTTTTCTATATTTATATACGAACAAAATATCGGAAAGAAATTCAGATTTAGTATCTAATAAGATTTAGTAAAATTTTCACACAAATAAAAATCAAATAAATCTCTTCGCTTGCCAGTTTGTCAGCTGTTAAAAATATTTGTGTAATTAGTCCCGACTTAACCAAATTTACTGGGTCAACACGGAGTTAAATTTTACTAAAAACTTGTTTCTGAGGTTAACTTCAGTTTAATACCGAAACTCAGATGACCCCACATTGAAAAACTGGCCCTAAGACATTTTCGATTTCTTGTGGAATGGTTATTTATGACAAGCTACAGGCAACTCATTAAGGCAACTATTTCAGCAGTTGCTCTTGCCTTCAGGCAAAAATTAACCTATTCGCAAAATTTATCGCAAATTCACATCTTTACTTCCATTTGTAACAAAAGGTGTTTCCTTTGATCCCAGAGAAATGGATGACGATCTTTGGATTTTTAATTTCGGTTTCACTACCCTGAATTGGAATTTTATTCGAAATCGGAATCGAAGTTTCATCGTCAACTTTTCCCTCTGAATTTTTAGGTCACTTGGCGGTATAACATTCTCCTATTAGCATATTTTCCGATAAATTGTCACACGGGAACCTATTAATTATCGCCTCGTCTTGGAAGCCTTTTATTAGTGCTCAGGTTCGAATAGATTCACGAACTTGATGATTCACAAAAGCAAAATTTAAAATGCTGATTGGAGTTTTGTGGTAGTGCGCCAAAATCAAAAGAACAACGTTCACAAATTTTGACATAATGTTCAGTAATAATCTGCAATGAAAAAATTGCTAACGCATTTGGTTTTTTTTTTTGATCCGAAATTTCCATCGTAGTTATGCAACATTCGGAAGCAAACGAATGACGTTAGCATTTACACGAATAAGCTTTCAGATTATGCATGGCAATAACATTTTTACGATCTAAGATACCTGAGCATGTTGCATTTGTTTATGATTGACATTTATGATAGAAGGATGCATGTAGTCATACCTGATATACACTGTGTACAACACGTGTGACTTAATAAGTTAGGTGTACAAACGCATATGTTGCCTGTCTGATTATACAAAGAAAATGCTAATTAAAGTCTCAAGTCTTTGAATTCAGAGTGTATTTTCGGCTTCCCTTTCCAACTTTTTTTTTAATTTGTTGTTCTATAAGGTGCAACGATTCCCTGCCCTACAAAAAAAAAATGTCGAACCTCAATCACCAACTGCAGATGAGTTAACAAAAAAACCAACCGCAAGCAAAATTAACACATCGATAACTTTCGCAGAGGCGTTAAAAAATAAAATGAATCCTGAAGAGGAAGCACTATCAAAGATAACTAAACTTGTAGACAACCTCTCCGAAATAAAGAACATGATGAAGCAACTTATAACCCAAATATCAAATATGATGAACATCTTAACCCTTAAATGCCCAATGTATCTTTAAAGACACAACCGTTAAAAAAATTATTTCTTCCTTAGTTTTGACTTTATTTACTTATAGCTTACTACTTTTGCTTTATTGACACCAAATGTATCCATTGTAAAAAAAATAGACCCATAGTTTTTAAATTAAATTACTTATAACGAAATATTTGAATTTTTTAATTTTAAACAAATTAAAAATTTTTTTTTTTTAAAAATTTTATAGTTGGTAACACTGCTGTGACAAAAAAAATATATATCTGGGTGAACGTATATATTATGAAGTAAAATACAGTTATTTCAACCAAATCTGATATGCCCAGCTCATATAACATAGCGGTAAATGGTTGTATCTTTAAAGATACACTGGGCATCGCGGCCTACTATACAGGGTGAGTTTTTTAACTTGAGACACCCAAAATACTCGAAAAATACGCGATATCGCGAAAAATGTTTCAGAAAAAAGTCACAAGGTTCTGAAGAGGACATAAGATGGTGACCACGAGTTTGACCTTGAGACCCATTTTCAAGGTCAAGCGAAGGTCACTTTTCATTTTTCAAATTATAATTCCTGATTTTCATTGCTCCGTCGTATTGCTCGTAGGCTTATCATTTGTTTTTACATACTGTGTTTAGCATAACCCAGAAACAACGACGTGGACGTAGCAGTATTTTGTTTCCTTCGGGATGATTAATTAGAGTGGGTCCCCCTGCCTCCCACTGTTGAATCATTGAATTCTTCCCATTTCGACGTTTATTTCCCGAGACTATTTCAACAAATGCTCGAAAATGTGACCATTCACTTCAATACACTGGTCTATCCGCGCTCTAAATGAACCAACAGAACTGAGAAGTATTGCCTCGGACCCCCTCGTCCGATCCATCGTTGATGGTAAACATTGTGATTGGGTGGCCGTGGTGTAGTGGTACTAGTAATCGCTTCTCACCCGGAGGGTCAAGGTTCGTATCCTAGCCACGGCAAGTTTTCATTTGTGTAATTGGAACTCAGTCAGAAAAATCTGCGTGTGAAGGCATAACACTGACATGTATATTTTGCTGTTGTTGAGTTTTCAAGCACAAAACAACCGTTAAAATTCACAACCTCACATTCCGAGTGAAGAAAATCTCTCCGTCCTATTCGAACTCCCACCCCTGGAGAGTCAATATCGAAACCAAACACACCTGAGTTTCAAACCACTACATCACAACAATGCTTTCCTTTCTCCTCTTTCTATCTTTCCGCCCGCGCTAAGGGCAACAGTAAAAGGGTATCATAACCCCATAGGCGCGTAAATTTAAGTTTAATACGCCCCGGGCTACTTGGGAATAATGGGCTGGACAACCATCATGTTGAAACCACATTGTTTGTCGCAACTCCAATTTCAGTTCTTCTAGTAATACTGGAAGATGGTCCGGCAAGAAGTTTGCATACTTTCGCCATTCAAGTTGCCTTCAATAAAATATGGACCTATTAATTTATCCCCAATAATTCTCGCCCAAACATCAACATTCCAAGGGTGCTGGCGTTCAACTTGTCGCAACCAAAAAGGGTTTTCGGTAGCCCAGCAATGCATATTATGTCGAATGACCGTAGCGTGATTTTTGAAAGTCGACTCATCAGAGAATAACACCTTGGCGAAGAAAAGGGGATCTCGTTCAATTTGCTGAAGGGCCCATTGACAAAAGGAAACCCGGTTCCGAAAATCCTCACTAGAAAGTTCTTGATGCATTGAAACATGATAAGGATGGTATTTACGCCGATGTAATATCTTACAGAGAGTCGTTTGAGAAATTCCTGATTGACGACTTATTTGGCGAGTGCTAATGAGAGGATCGTGTGCAACGGCAGCTAACACTGCTATTTCATTGTCCTCAACAGCCACCCTATCTGACCGATTCCTTTTCTTTGGTTGCACACTTCCTTCACCAGTGAATTATTGGATGACCCAATAAAAGGAAGCGCGCGATCGTATCTGGTCTGTGAAACGTTGGGCGTAAAGAGCAACAGCACCATCGATGTTCCTTCCACTTTCTCCATAAATCAATATCATTTCAATTTTCTCTTGAATTGAAATAGCCTGCATTATTAATCTGGAAAATGTTACTAATAATAATCAGTTCCTCCAAACAAATATCGAACTTCTAAATGAAGTACAGTTCCGTTCAAGTAGAAAAACAGGGCAGAGTGCACATCATACACTCTCAGATAAGTTTAGGACAATTTGTCTCTATCTGAAACCGTTGGAAATCGATTAATGATTTCGGCGTGCCAGTGCAGTGGTATCTAGCACTGAATGAATAAGACCTTTGAGACAAAGTCGTGTGCCCCATTCAGGAATACGACTGAGCAATGAAAATCAGGAATTATCATTTGAAAAATCAAAAGTGACCTTCGTTTGACCTTGAAAATGGGTCTCAAGGTCAAACTCGTGATCACCATCTTCTATCCCCTTCAGAACCTTGCGATTTTTGTCTGAAACATTTTTCGCGATATCGCGTATTTTTCGAGTAATTTGGATGTCTCAACTTAAAAAACTCAACATCATACGAGTATATCATGATTTCGGTTGAATTTTTCTTATTTCTTCATTTGTTGTGTATTCAAAGTGCAAGTTAGTTTGTTATGTTCCTTAATTTTGTGATTTAGTTGCTTTAGTTGTGTATCAGTGTAGGTAAACTAGTTTGAAGGTATATGTATATTTATATTAGTTTACATAGCAGTACACTGTAATTTTGATGTATAAATTACAATTACGAGTATTGTATTAAAAATTGCAGGTTGCTCAAGAAAAAATATCCACAAAAATTAGTTATGCATTGTATCGTACCTGAACGGAGTAAAATTTGGATTGCGATTTAAACGGAAAATAATTCTACATATGTATATACGGTAGTTAGTGTGCTTGTTCGATTTTTTTTTCTTATTCGCAATTTTTTCTAATAGGTCTTACATTAAGCATGGCTTTCACTAAAATTGACGGTATGAAGATGACTGACGAAGAGGTCAGTGCATTGCTGCATGATTTTGGTTTTGACAGTACTGATGATTTGTATGATGACGTTGATGAGCTTTGCGAACCAACATCAGCAGCAGGTGTAAGCAAAATTGCTGTGGTAAATGACGATTATAATGAGGGTAGTGTAAATGAGATGTCTGAAGACCGTGGTTTGTCTGAGGATGGTGATGCCGATAATTTCGATCTTAGCATGTCAATAAACGATAGTTTCGTTAGTATGATAAACAATGACAATGCAGATCCAGGTCATTTCATACCTGATCCAGTTCCTTCACTATCATCGATTGTATCCGTAAGCAGTTCTTGGAATCCATTTCCCTCACAATTTTCCCAAACAAAAATTAACCCAAAGTCCGTGGAATTTGAAAAAGTGAACCTTGAAAGAAAGCGAACCTTGTTTATAACGCGGAACAACTGAGATTTGAAGGGGATACTAGGATTCCAGAAATTGTACAGGCTTTAGGAACGCCCTATCAAGTTTGGTCATATTTGTTTCCAGAGAATTTGAAGCAACGAATTCTGGATGAAACCAAAATCTTTTCGGGTCTGAACGAGTCATTCCAGTTTGCTATGTCGGATTTACGAACGTTTATTGGTATATTATTTTACATAACATATTTTAACCTTCCAAGCACTAGAAATTTTTGGACCGAAAAATTACACCGTTGCGTACCGGTAGTTCAAAATCAAATGACGAGAAATAGATTTGAAAAAATTCGGCAATATATCCATTTCAACCCAGATGACCTCGATCGCGTATACAGGTCTTTTGGAAGCATACCACGATTAGATCGGCTTTGTGTATATGAGCAAATGTGTTCATCAAAAATTGAACATTTTATGAAGCAATATTTACCAAACAAGCCTCACAAGTGGGGATTTAAGCTATTTGTTTTATGCGATACAAGCGGATTCGCGTATGAGTTTGAAATTTACAGCGGATCCGCTGAAGGACCGTCTCAAGGACAACCAGATCTGCAATCATCGGCAAATATTGTTGTAAGATTGCTCCGGGAAGTGCCACGGTATAAAAATTACATTATATACTGTGACAACAACTACACAACTCTGTGTTTGGTAACATACGAGTATCTTCGGACTCAAGGCATACTTACAGGTACTATACGTCGTATCAGAATAAAAAACTGTAAGCTACCGGAAGAAAAGATGATGATGAAGTGCGAACGTGGAACAAGCCATAAATTCGTTGTTTCTATTCACGGCATGGATTTTACGTCCATATCTTGGAAGAACAACCGGGTTGTCAATCTCGTGTCAACATATGTCGGAATAAAACCTCCTTCTTCTTCTAATTCAGATAGTCAAAGTGTTAGGAGGTTCGATAGAAAAGTGAAGTCTGTCAAAATAATACCATGTCCACAAATTATTAAAGACTATAATCAGCATACTGGCGAAATTTGGCCATCATTGGACAGCACGGACTCCCACTAGCGGTGAGAAGCGTAATGAGATACCTTGGTATCTGGCTCGATAAGTACTCGTATCTGTATTTTGACAAACATATAGATGCTTGTCTTGCTGGGGCCATGAAGGCTTTAGCCCTGACAAGAAGGCTATTTCACAGCAGTCAACTTGTCTCCAGGGTGAAGGTCATATGCTACGTGGCCGTAATCAGGCCAGTCATCGCGTATGGTTGTCCCGTGTGGTTCAATGTAGCGCCGTATCAGAGGGAAAGGATTCGGGTGTTTGAAAGGCAGTGTCTTAGGACCTGTCTCGGCTTGTACAGAACACCAGAATCTGAGTACAAAAAATATTATCCCAACAAAGTCCTTTACGATGGGGCTAATCTGAATAGGATTGACAATTTCCTGATTAAGGTGATGCGAAGACACGTTGCACGAGCAATGACTAACGATAATAGCCTGATCTTTGGGGCTTACTACCCCAACGAAATGTACCATGAGAGTACGCTTCTATCAGGCTTTATCCCGCCAGAGGCATTTCTTCATATTGACACTAAAGGGTTAATGCAAAGTAGGGATGGTATTCCGGTAATATACCACCGCCACCGCGGTGCGAGGGACATGCTCAGGAGCTCCTCCGTTTTAGCCCCGCGATTGCGGACAGTGATCGGATCGATGCCGAGAAACAGCACACCGAATTCTGGTGGCTTCTAGAAGGGGAGAGGGTGGGCTCGCTTTCCTAGGTCGGTACGTTACTAAGGTAACACACTTCTCTTAGTTGTAAGTTAGATTAAGGATAGCTAGGGAGATCTCGTGGAGAGGCTGCGTTCGTTAACATAAGGCGGAGCCGCTGAGAAGTGATCGATGCTTTCTGGCATTGGTTAAATCTCGGGGATGCTTGTGCACGATGTTGACGAATGATAGGCTCCCGAAATCGCAATTGGTATGGTGACCACTCGATGTGAGAGGCTACGAGTGCTCGCCACCCCGATTATAGTTAAGGTAGGTTAAGTAGCTTAGGTAGGTTATAGTTTTAAGTTTTATACAAAATTTAAAAGATATGGTATCTAAGTTTTTCTAAAATTTTTCTTGGAAATTTCACCTATTTATAACTGATAGATAAGATTAATCCTAAGATAGTTTTTAAGGCCGAAAGGCAAACTTTGAAAGAGATTGTTAAGTTTAGAGCGTTCGGTAAGAGCCAGTAAGCTAGAATAAGTAACTAAAATTGTTAAATTAGATTTAATCATTTTTGTCTAGAATTTAAGTAATAATGAAAGAAATAATAAAAATGAATTTAAAAGTAAAGTAACTATAATCAGCATATGGCAGGAGTGGATCTGATGGACGGTTTCATGGGACGCCATAAAAAAGGCATGAAAAGCCAAAAATGGACAAACCGGTTATTTTTTTATATGCTAGATATGACTGCAGTAAATGCATGGATCTTGCATAAAAGGATCAACAAAGGTCGCCGTGAATGCAAACAAATGAGGCTCATCGATTTTAAGTTGGAAGATGCAGATGTTATGTTTAGTTACGACTATAAAACGTGGATGGCCGACATGTTTGGAATCACTCATTCAAACTAAACGTTCCAAGCCAAATTCATCCAATGCTCCTCCTAAAGACATACGGCTAGATAAGACAGACCACTGGACAATTATCGACAAAAAGGGACGGTGAAAGCTACCTAATTGTTCAGGACAAAGCAAAATGTACTGTTCTAAAAGTAAGGTAAATTTATGTTTAACGGCAGAAAAAAATTGTTTTTATAATTATCATAACTCATAAATTATCCTATAGCTAGCTTGTTTGGTTTTTGTGTTTAAAGTAGATCGTATTGCTCGCTTTTGTACTTTTTACCATTCATATCATTTTGAATTTTTTAATTTACTAAATAAATACCTATGTAATAATTTATACTTTTTACTAATATTTATTTATAATCACAGATATATCTTTATTTACAAAATAATTGTATTTACTGAAGATCTTTTTGGTTGCTTGTGTTTCTGTATTTCATAATTTTTTTTTACTAAATAATAATCTAAATATTCTTTTAATAATATTTTCTGTATTTGTGAATACCAATATTTGAATTAACAAAAACGGCGCAATACTACCTTAGTATGTACAATTACCGGTTTATCTAATAAACTAACAAAAATTCTTATGCATTTTGTCAATAACTTTGTCAAAAAAAATAAATAAATTTTTTAATTAATGAGATCACAGAATCGTGGAGGCCAGTTCACAGGTCCATTACACGAAATTATGCGCTCTGCAAATATTTCCCGCAATGTTGACAAGTTTACTTTGCTTGAATATAGGTAGATGCCTATGTCTGATAGCTTTATAATTCCTTATACATAAATCCTGTCGACCTCTTTTCGATATAGCCTTCACGATTTTCATTTGCTCTTTTCATATTCTCTTCTCTAACTGAATTCATATTTTGTTTTTCCTTTTAAAAATTTATTCTTTTCAATTGCACTTCATTTATACTCGTAGTATTGCAGTTTTAGTTGTCGAATACATTTTCTCATCAACTGTACGAAGAACAACAACAACGTGGCGAACAGCAATGAACAGCAAGACAATAGAAATGTGTACAAATCTCACCATGGTAAGTTTTGCCCTCCAATTATTTTATTTGACGCTAATATCCGCGAGATTATTGTTAGTCTTAAGAAAAACCAAAAAGATTTTAAATTTAAAGTGGTCAACTGTGGTGGTCGTTTTGACAAAATTAATAATACTTACATATTTAAATCAAAAATATATATAGACAATCCTGACGTCCATCAGGAACTTTTGAACATGGTTAAGGGAAGTCGGATCGAAGGGTACTCTTACACATTAAAGCAAAATCGTACTTATAATCTTATCCTAAGGGGTCTTACTTCGGATTTTTCGACCAATGAAATCCTAGATGAGTTGAATTCAATGGTCCCGGGTATCGTATCTCAAGTAGAAACTTTCGAAACACCTAAGTCCAAAAACAATCCCAACCTCAATTATAATTTATTCCTAGTTCGTCTCTCCCCGGGGAGGACGGTGAGTGACATAATCGGTCTTAACTATGTCTTTAATTCAAAGGTTAAGTGGGAAAAACCCAAATCGGTGGGGGGCGTTGTACAGTGTAAGAAATGCCAGTGCTTCGGCAACTTAGCAAAAAACTGTGGCAAAAATTATAAATGTGTTAAGTGCCTCGACGAACATCTCCCGGGGAACTGTTCAGTAAAATTAGCAGATAATACTAAAGCATTTTGCATGAACTGTCGAGATGACCATCCAGCTAATTGGCGTGGTTGCCCGGCTTACAAAAAGTATTCGGAATCCAGGAAAAATCTGGTAAGGGAAGAAAGGGAGAATAGAGGAAAATTCAACTCCCCCACTAAATAAATTAATCCAAGTTCAAAGGTTTGCCCTAGTATTAGTTATGCTAGCCACTTCAAATCGACCCTGAAACAATCAGACGTTTTAACGGCTCAAAATCCTGTGGGCTTATCCTCAGCAAACAAAAATCACAACTTCGTGGGTCAATTTTTAAGTTTGGCCAACGAACTCTTCGGAGTCGGAGTTGATCAGCTGTTCCTCAAAATTGAGAGCTTTGTTAAAAACATAAATAACTCGACTAGTATCCAACAAAAAAGACTGGAGTACCTAATACTCCTTAATCAACTCACATCAAATATATAATGAAGCTTAATTTTCTTACTTTTAATATTCAATCCTTGATAGACCATAGCCGAAGAATACAGCTTGCTGAGATGCTACACGCAAATGACTGCTTTGCAGCCTTCGTACAGGAGACGCACCTCCATAGTAAACACAAAGTTCTCTTAAACGGGTTTAAATTCATACCGAACAACTCCAACCAAGGGGTAGCTATAGCACTAAGGTCCGAAGTTAGATACTGGGAAGTAAATATCCCAAATCCCAAATTTCCAAATATTTTCGTAAAAATCAAACTAACCATAAATCAGGTTCCTAAATTCTTCCTAATTAGATCAATGTACTTCCCAACTAACTGCCAGCCCCAACTTATGCGAGAGGAGCTGGATAAGATAGATAGGCTTGCCGATTCCTATGATGGAGCCATTCTAGATCTCAACTCGAAAAATACACTATGGGGCGACTCAATTGTTAACCAAAATGGAAGAGGACTGGTGAATTGGTTAAATTCAACACCGAACCTTACAAACCTTACCTCTCATTCGCCCACTTACCCAGCTAGCTCGGCATTCCTCGACCAATTCTTAATATCAACAAATCTGCTTAACCCATCTAGCAACCCAAATCTCACTATCCTAACCCTACCCACCTTCTCTGACCATTTCCCCGTCAAGCTTTCCATTGAAATTACAGATGCAACCATAGACCTCGTCGACACTAGGCATTACATATCTTTCAAAAACACTAATTGGAACAATTTTCAAGCGGATCTTGTTTTGAACCTTAACCGCAATCAACCTCCAATCTTCGAAACGCTGAGTAATGACGAAATTGGTAATTATATCACTTTCTTTAACACCACCCTAAGAAATACTCTGGACCGCCACTCTAACAGACTGGCACTCCACTTTAATAAATACAAAGATCTCCCGGAAGCCTTAAAATCACTCTTCCGAAAAAAGCACCGCTGGCAAAAACGTCTTAAACTCATTTACCATCAAAATTATAATGATTATAAGAATCTTTCCAAAAATATATCCCTCCTGAAAACCATTATCAAAGAAAAAAACTAGTATTTGGCTTAACGAGCAACTTGCCAACAAATTATCAAATATTAAACCGGGGCCCTATGCCTTTAAAGCAATCAATCAATTATTAAACAAAAAAAGTAAATTCGCAGAAAAGATTTTAGTTAACGACCAAGAAATATCGGACGATAGTGCGAAGGCCGAACTCTTTAGAAAACACTACCACAACACATTTAAGCAATCCCCTCCGGTCACGAACCCCATTATCACTAGAGAAGTCCAAGTTAATACATTAATATATATATATATATATGTGTGTGTATATATGTGTATATATATATATATATATATATGTGTATGTATATATATATATATATAAATAAAAAGATATCAACAATCACTATGTTAAAATCTCAAAGTTAACATCTCATAAATTTGAACCAAAAGGAAGTCGATCTAATGTCATTAAAAGTAAATACCAAAAACGAAACAAAAGCAAACATCCCTAATGTAACATGAAACAAGAGTTATTTTTCAAATACAAGTATCTCACATCGAAACCAGAGGAAGGAAATCGCTAATAAATGAGATGTACTTCGATTATATTCCATTCTTCTCTCTCTTTTGTACAGTAGGTTAAGTTAGGTTAAGCTATTTAATAAGACAATAAGTCAAAAGTAATTTGTATAGCTCTGTGAGCGAGAGCCATAGTCACATCCATGTAAAGACACGCCATGTTGGCATTCATTATAACAAAAAGAAATAGAAAAGGGACGGCCATACATTACAGCCTCCGCTTGTGCTGCACCTTCGTGTAGAAAAAGCCAACTATATGTATTAAGAAAAAAACAATCGATGTATTAAAAGACTCAATAAAAATTCATTCATTCATTCATTCAACATCAGCTGTCTTCTCTCATGGAGAATGATAATACTTCAACTTCAGAAGATGTAAACATCAAACAAGATCATCGCGCGCCACCTAGTTTTCACGATGGGCATAGTTTAGTACATACACAAACCAATAGCATTTCCTTTAAAGCATAGGACGATGGCGCCATCTGCCAAAAGATAAAAAAAATATTAGTTATACTCGTAATGTATCAGGCTTAAGTAATAAATATCTAAACAAACAATTTTTCAATTTAATTAATACTTTTGATATCGTGTTCTTATACGAAACATTTTTAGTCGAAGACGAATTTAATTTGTACACAAATAGTTTTAACAGCTTTCAGTTTATTTGGATTCCGGCAACAAGACTAAACTCGCGAGGAAGGGCGAGCGGAGGATGCTATTTTGGTCACAAGAAGTATTTAATAAATATACGAGTAACGTGCGAATTTAAAGTAGTGGATAAAATTAATATCCTTGAAATAATAATAGGGGAAACTAAAAATATTATTATACCTTCGTACATAAATTGTAATCACTGGGAAAGAGACTTTAATGATGACTTTATAGTTTTATTGAACTCAGCGAAAGCGATAATGTTATGGTAGTTGGAGATCTGAATACTAGAATAGGAACAGAAGAAGGAAGAGAAAACAGATATGCGGGAAAGCAACGAAAATCAAAAGACACAATAATCAACGCAAGAGGAGTCAAATTGCTAGATTTCTGCAACTCCTTCGGATTTCGGATAATGAATGGAGTTTTTGAGTCGGATAAGTGCGGATAATACACCTTCATTGGTCAGCAAGGATGCTCAGTCATTGATTATTGCTTAGCAAGGGGAAATTGGATTCCTAGGATAGCGGATCTCAAAATTCTAAGTGATCCATATTCCGACCATTTGCCCTTAATAGTAGAATTTGAAATAGAATACAAGGATCGAGATGAAAAATTAATTGAAATTTCCCCGAAAAACTAAGATGCAAAGCAGTTAAAGCGGATGAGTAAAGATACAATCTAGACCGAAACCTCCCAACAGAGGGCCAACTCACGGTAAGCGATAGTGGAGATATAATAAGATCATCGTATCCAGTTTGCAGAGAGTATTTTAGAAAAGTTTCCAAGCAAAAATCGAAGTGGTTCGATGTAGATTGTGAAAAGGCACGTCAGAAAGCCTTCAGAAAATATAACAGTGACTTCTTCCAGTATATGTATATACAAGCAAACAAGGCATACAAGCAAATATGCAGAAAGAAAAAGTATGATTTCTACGAAACTGAAGCTCTTAAGCTTACCGACTGCAGAGATACCAAAGAATTCTGGATGGCCGTAAACCAATTAAATGGGAAAAAACTCCAAATAAGTAAAAAAAATAAACATAGGCGCATTGTACGACCACTTTAAATTACTTTTGAACCCTGAAACTCTTACCCCACCTATCCACTACGCAAAACCTGAATATTCAAATGAAATTTTAGATACTGCTATAACACATGAGGAAGTGCTCAATGTTTTGAGGAGACTTAAGGATAGAAAAGCACCAGAATCAGACAGGATACCAATGGAACTAATAAAATATGGAACAGAAACGCTCCCTATCAGATTAACCTCCGTGTTTAATACCATTTTGGACACTGGAGAAATACCAGCACAATTCAAGGAATCTATTATATGTCCCATCCATAAAAAGGGTAACATGGCTGATCCAGCCAAT
Source organism: Volucella zonaria (assembly GCA_963966105.1). Classification (NCBI taxonomy): domain Eukaryota; kingdom Metazoa; phylum Arthropoda; class Insecta; order Diptera; family Syrphidae; genus Volucella; species Volucella zonaria. The sequence goes on along the minus strand of OZ014534.1, from coordinate 35,767,633 downwards.
TATCGAGGAATCTCTTTCCTTAACGCCTCTTACAGGCTATTTACAACAATTCTCAATGACAGGCTAACAAGCGGGCAATTCGACCATTGATAATATTTTTGTACTGCAGAGTACCTTCATCGAATAGAAAAAGAAGCTATATGTCTTTTTTGTAGACTTCAAAGCTGCCTGTGATACAGTGGACCGCAGGGCTTTATTCTTTAAATTATACAATTATGGAATGTCAAGTAAGTTTGGAAAAGCGCTTGAAAACATCTACGATGGAAATTTATCAGCTGTATAGAACGGATTTGAAATCTCGGAGTGGTTTGAATCAAAGATGGGTGTCAAGCAAGGATGCACCCTTAGCCCAAACCTTTTTGCCCTTTTCATTGAGGACCTAGTCGGATTCCTACCTGGTGGTATACAAATTTCGGAAATTCTTATCAAAGCTCTTCTTTTTGCGGACGACGTTGTACTGTTTGCTTATTCACCAGAAACTCTTCAGCTGATGATTAATCGTCTTGAGGTATACTGCCGATTTTGGAACCTGAGGGCAAATTTGGGCAAGTCGAAGGTGATGGTTTTTCGAAAAGGATCGGGTAGAAAAGCCAGGAACGAGAAACGGCATTTTAACAGACAGCCAATCGAAATCGTAAAAGCTTACAAATATCTGGGAGTAACGATAACGAGCAACCTAAATATGGAAAGTCACCTCAAAGACAAATTAGTTAAAGCAAAAAGTGCTATAAACGCAACTTGGAAAAATTGCTTTTCGAACAAAACAATTAATCATAGCGTTAAATATAAAGTTTTTGTTGCAGTGGCTGAATTTATTATGTTGTACGCAGCACAGGTCTGGGGAGGAGAAAAGTATGAAACTGTCGAAAACCTTCTTAGGTACATCGTAAAAAGATGCTTTCGCTTACCCAAAAACACGCCTAACTACATGATTATAATTGAGACAGGCATGTCACCACTTTTCATAAGAACACTCAAGTATCATGTTGATTACATTACAAAAGTTCTTAATATGCCAGATGAACGATTTCCTAAAATTCTAGCACTACAAGTGATCGAGAAGAAAAATCTTTGGTATAACAAATTAGTAGAACTTGCGGGCTACTGTGGAACCAATTTACAAATAAAAGATAAAAATGGAAGATACTTCAATAAAGGACTCTTGACTCTTGTTGCTAATGTAGACGAACAATGCAGATTGGACTGCATAAACGAGGCTAAATCATCAGTACACCGATCTATCTACAGCCTTGTTTCTCACAACTTGTGCGAACGTAATTACTTCCGTAACGAAAATAAACGGGAACTTATCTCGGCGATCTTAAAAATGAGACGAAAACTGATAAGGCTTCATTACATACCTCATCGGGAAGACCTCCCAATCTACTGCAGCTTATGTAACCTGAAAGAAAGAGAGAATGTCATCCATTTTGTTGGCAAATGTCCAGTTCTACGGGAAATAAGGAGAAGCATATTAGGCAGTAATGTTAAGTCTGAAGCAGAAGTTTTAGTCCTTCTTAACTGCGAATGTGACATAATACACCTCTATAATTATTATCAAACCGCCATGTTCTATAGAGACCAAATTATAAACGAAGCCTTCTAAAAGATCAAACGTATATTGTATTTAAAAAAAAAAAAAAAACTATGAATACTTTATTTTAAAATTAACTTTCCACAAAATATGTATATATGTATTCATTTATTTATTATTATTATTATTATTATTTTTTATTTTTTTTAATTGATGTCAATCGGACAGACGGCAAAGCCAAGCTTAAACGATTAAAGAAAATCAAACAATTTTGTAAAATGTAAATCAGAAACAATAATAAATCTATCTATATATCTATCTATTTATCTAAAAAGGATATTAATGTACCGCTGGAAAACAGACGGTGCATTTTTAAGCCCAAAAGGCATGCGCAAATATTCAAACTGTCCTAGCGGTGTTATAAAGGAATAGTAAATTTGACAGAATCTTCAGCCATCTTAACGTGGTGAAAACCGCTTTTCAGATCCAAAAGTGAAAAATACTTTTTGCCACGTAATCTGTCCAAGTGATCTTCTATAAGAGGAATGGGAAAATTGTCTTTCAGTGTCACTTTATTCAACTGACGAAAGTCTATACAAAGACGCAGTTCGCCTGTCTTTTTCTTTGCTAAGACAATTGGAGAGGCAAAAGGTGAATTGCTTTCACGGATAATATTTTTCGTCTAGTACTTTTTGGAGTTCTAATTTATGAGCATAAGGCAATCGTCGAGGCATGCAATTAAAAACACTGTTTGCATTCGTTAAAATTATTTTCATTTCAAAAGTCGCCTTTTGTGAAAATAGAAGGCTTAATCAGATTTCTAATTAAATTGTTATCATTATAATTTAAATTTTCATTAATTCTTAAACAAACCGATTTGTCTAAAATATCCAATTTGTCAATACTTAAAATTTCTTTTTCAAACTCTTCATTAAGAGTGTTATTTGAATCATTCTTTTGAATCTTTTCTTCTTCTAAACAAAGTTTTATACTAGTTTTTTTTTGTAAAAAGTCGCCCCCTAACACTATTGCGTCTTTCATCGTATCGTTTTTGACAATAAATAAACATAAATTAACATAACTATCTTTGACCTTAACATTGCAAAATACATTTCCTAACATAATTAATTTAAAATTATTTATACCTGCATATTCATGCATGGCAGCTGGTACAAATGTCATCAGAAAAGGCGAAACATAGCGTTGCTGCACAAAGCTGATTGGGCTTCCAGTGTCAATCATCGTCATCACATGCATTGAAAAACGGACTGCTCCAGAGTAATCTTCTTGAAATTCGTAATCGAAAACACCATGAAAGTCTAGCAGGATGGAAGATATTTGGTTTTCTGTTTGTAGCTTAGCATTCTGAACCACAAGAACTGTTGGTTGAGGACAATCCTTAACAACATGCCCTATTTTGCCAACATCGAAAACAGGAATCTTTTTCGCTTCGGGGCTTTGGGCAATTGGTTGATATATGTCCAGCTTCGTTACAATTGAAGCACCTGACCTTGGCACTCGTACTTGTTGAATTACTTGGTGGTCGTGCCATCTTGTTACACACTGATGTTGAAGGTTGCAGCTCACATTTAATCTTTTCATATTTTCTCAATATCACCTTAAGTTCGGTGATGTTGTTCGCAGTCAGTAAAATTTGCTTGTTGAAAATTGAATCGGGAATTCCTTTGATAATATAACTGATGGCGTGCTGTTCACCGATCTCTGCTAAAGATGCTATCTCCTGCATCATAAACACATACTGCTGAAAAGTTTCATCCTTGCGCTTTCTACGACCTCGCAACATATTGTGAACGTCCGTAGCTGTGGCGTGCTCATGAAACTCTACTAGCAAGGCTTTTTTCAACTCACTCCAGGAACGGCATGACGTTGATCTCAGGAATAACTTTGCTGTTCCCTTCAGCAATGGTTTAGCATACACAAAACTTTCCGATTCACTGAATTTATAGAGCAGTTGTACGTCTTCAAAACTACTGATCCACTTTGTAAAGCGATAGTTATCATCTCCGGAAAACATCAGCATTGTGTCTTCAATATCGCGAAATATGTACGATGATTGATTATTTCCTGATGGACTCAGCTAGCCTTCTTAGCAGTAAAACTATTTTTTTCTTCCTTACCAGTTCCCGTAAATTGTCCACCCTTTGTGAAATGACTCCTTCGTCCGCTCCTAAATGTGTGTCGCTTTCAATATCGATGTCGATGTCGCCGCGTAAATCATGAGGGAAAAGCTCTTCCATATGACCATCATCCAATAGAGCCATCCCCTCGTCCAGCCGCATTTTTAACGTGGCTTTTATTCCACTTGTGGCCAAACCCATCTCAGCCAGTTTGTCTTTGAGTTCCTGTACATTAGCACTTTGTAAGAAATTTGCAGCATGAGTATATGCATACAAATTTCTAAAGCGGCAGGAACTTTATCCCACTTGTGAAAACTGTAAACGATTCTAAGACCAGAAAAGAGCTGTTCTTAAAGTCGTACGAGGGTACAGCTAACATACAGCGAACATTGAGCTAGCTGTTTTGACAATTTTAAAGTGAGCACAGAGTGTTCTAATATATAAATAATATGTTTTTGGTATAATACACCCTGAATGACTCGAACTGCAACCAACTTCAGACTGCTATAATTTCCAAACCGTTCATGATAGTGAGCTCAAATTTTGACACATGACAGATAATTTTATTATTTACAAGCCTTTTAAACAATTTGCGTCTCAGTTGTGTTGAAAAATTTTTATCCGCCATGGAATTCAAACGTGATAGTGTGATTGCTTTATATTTGGCTGGAAAACCACAAGTAGCTATGGTTAGAGCCCTCCAGCACCTCAAAGTGAATAAATCATTTTTGTCTCTAACCATAGCTCGTTACCGTGATACTAGCAGCGTTGCAAAACGCCATAGCGGTGGTGATAAAAAACAGCAACATCGGCAGAAATGCTTCGGAAAGTGAAAGCTCGAATTGAGCGAAATCCGCGTCGAGGTGGAAGAAAAATGGCTCGTGAGCTCAACATATCGTTGGAATGGATGCAACACATACTGAAAAATGAGCCATTGAAGTTCCAAAAAGCACACGATCTTACACCGCAACAGAAAAAAGTTAGAGTCGAAAGAGCGAAGGAGTTGCTACACTTGCACGAAAATCGTGAGTTGCCGAATTTGGTTTTTTCCGATGAGTCGCCATTTGTTATCGATCAATATGTCAACAAACAAAATGACCGAGTTTACTTGCCAGAGAGGTCCTTCGAAAATTTACACCTTCGGACGGCCACCAAAAAGCAGGCAGCACCGATGGTGATGGTTTGGGCCGCCATAACCGCCGGTGGTCGCTCTCCGCTCGTATTTTTGGACCGTGGCGTCAAAATTAATGCGATCGTATACCGTGAACCGTGAAACTATCTTAGAGGCAGTATTGACGCCTTGGGCAAACAATCATTTCGGTCGGAGACCGTGGACATTTCAACAAGACTCGGCAGTGTCTCACAAAGCGCGTGTCAACCAGGATTGGTTAAAAAACAATCTTCCACACTTCATTTATTCCACACAATGGATTGCAAATTCTCCGGATGCAAGTCCGTTGGATTTCTCTGTCTAGGGTATTTTGAAGGCGAAGGTTGGCACTAAAAAATACCAAAGTTTGGATCACCTCAAATAAGTACTTCACCGGGAATGGGCCAAAATACCGCAGAGCCACTTGCGTGCAGCGTGCGATGATTTCTTCGACCGTCTCAAGGCCATTATTATCGCCAAAGGTGGACATATTAAAAACTACTGATACAATTTGAAAATTGATGTATTTTCCAACATTTTTTGCTTTGGCACAATAAAATTTATCAAAAAATATAAAAATTATACCATTTTAAACAGTTGGAATTCGAGTCATTCACCCTGTGCATTTTACATCTCTTACATCAGTATGATGGCTGAGGTTGAGAGTATCGTTAATTCACGACCGCTTACTTACTATATGTTCCAATTGATCACGAGAATGATGAGGCCCTCGCACCAAATCATTTTTTAATGGGAAATTCTTCTGGCTTCAAAATAAGATCAGAACTTATTGGCGATGGGGCTGCTCTGAGAAAGAACTGGCTTATTAGCGAAAAATATGCAAACTCATTTTGGAATAGGTACGAGTAGATCCGAAAGTACCTACCGGATCTGACATGTCGGACAAAATGGTTTAATTCATCGAAATCTGTAGAGGACGACATCGTTATCGTAGTCGACACGGAGAGCTCAAGAAGGGACTGGCCAATGGGCAAAGTGATAAAGGCAATTAAGGGTAGCGATGACGTGGTGCGCAGCGCTGTAGTTCGGACATTGAAAGGCATCTACACGCGACCGGTGGTTAAACTCGCAGTGCTAGACGTACGGCAGGTTGGCGAAAATGGTGATCAGGGCGAAGTGCCCATCTCACCGTGGGGAGTGTTACCGAACCTGCGAATGTAACAGGTCCATAATCAAAAAGTAACTAACTGACTACTGCGGTTGGCAGAAACGATGGTAGACCTAGACAGTTAACGAAAAATCATCATCAAGTTGGTCTTTTGAAACACAGCTGCCGAGGCGGCTAGACGCGCACAAAAAACAAGGAAAACAGAATTTTGAAGAAAAGAAAATTAAAATTTGTTAAAGGAAAATTAAAGTTGGTTTAAGAAAATAAAAGCTAAGAAAATTAAGAAAAGAAATCATTCTAAAAAAATTCGAATTGTTTTTCTGAATTGGTGGCCGAGCCACCCCCGCAACAATCGGTAATGACTAATGAGTAAAGGATTTATTCATGCTGTCACCGGGGGGCCACCACTGTGAAATACGACACGATACGAACTTGGTTGTTGCGCTGCTGGCCCAATTATAGAGTAGTCAGCAGTTTCCCGACCATTCGCCGCACAGATTCCCCATGGTAATACGGGATAGAATACTTTAAATCGGATCAAATGACGTATCAAACTTTTATAGTTTGTTAATTTGCTCGCGAAGATGGAATTTTAACCACACGAGGTTGAATTCCGGATTGGAACAGGCAGCACATTGTGGTGGAGTTTGCTAAGTTACATTACTAAGCCCATATATGGCGAGACGGCGGTTTTAAATAACAGTGACACAAGTTCATATCCAGATAGTTTTAACTCCTCTAATCTGGCCTACTAGAGATATACTAAGTCTCCAAACTTTATTTACTATATCCTAACTGAATATGTCGAAACTGAAAGAGCAGCTCTGAATACATAATATGTACGTATGTATTGCCTAAATTGCAGATATTTCTACAGTATAACGTTGGACTCAATCTTCTTTTTCATCATTTTACTCATATACACATATATTATTTTCTATGGCTTTACATAAGACTTGCACTATGTGGTATGTCACAGTTTAAGTATTCGAACAGATTAAAGCTAAAATTGTTTAAAATTTCACATTTCATTATATAGTAAGTGGCAATAATTTTAAACCTAAACAATTTATTACTAAGGCTTAACTTATAACTTTCGTTAGATTTAAAAATCTGATAAATTAAGAAATCTTTATTAAGTTCCTGCTTGTGGTTTACAAGTTCCGTATTCTTAAATTCTCTCTCTCTTATTTCTTTCCGTAGGGATTATACACCGGCCAGTTTGGATATCTTGTGGTATATCCATACATAGTATTGTAGTATCCATTATTGTTTCCATATTGATTCCAGGGTTTATTCCAATTCCAATTCCAATTGTACAATGGGGACACAGCCGAATCAAGGATATACGGCCATATCCTCATGACATTGTGCTGATAGGGCGGTGGAGTTGTATAATAGTCTGTAAAATTCAAAAAATTTTTAAGAGATATATAGTTATTCAAAAATTCGTTTTCATGAAATTTACTTACAAGACGAATCCAAATCGGAAAATGTTGGGCGGAAGGGGTAATTGTTAATGTCTTGTGGTTTAGCCTGAACCAGACTACAAAGTGCTAAGGCAAACCAACAGAAAGTCATTTTCATTTGCATGGTGTCAGTAAAAAGCTTCAACTAAAACATGAAAATTCCACACAATGGTTTAAATAGGTGAAATTTTATGCATCCAGAGCATGAAATCGCCGAATGAAAAAAACGATTCGGTAGTGAACTTGAACCGTTGGAAAATACCCATAAAATGCCTTGTAATTGGGAATAACTCATAAAGGTATAATTGATCAGTGAGATGTGTACGTAACTACTCAGCTTTAATGATGGGAACCTATTGTAGTAAAAAACAAAAATTGTTTTTCCAACTGTCATACTTTTTGTTTGTGTTTCTCCGACATATTTTGCCGGACGCTAATATCGTTTTATCATTTGTAGTGATCGGGATGGAGTTATAAGTTTGTAAGCTACTACACCGCGCCGGTAGTTGATAGATGTTATTACTCTTTCAGCAGGTAATACAAATCGACAGTAAATCCGTTAAAAGATAAAATTTACTTACGGTCAAGGTTCGTACAAGAAGGCTAGGATACCTTTTGAAATATTTATGCTTTCTCCAAAGCTTGTAACGACTTTAAATGAACGCTTTGCGATGGCTGATTGCTGTAGCTGGCTGTTTTTGTGTAGCTAAACACAAAAATATGACATATGTACCAACATCTTTTTTAACATTCAGGTCTGTTTTGAATACAGTCGTTTATAAAATTTCGGAAAACTACAGAAGTGGCAGGGTATTTCGAAGAGCGAACGGATGATGATATTTCCACCTACAAAAGGTTAACATAGGAAAACATAGGACAGCCTGAGTTGATGGTGGGCTTGCGAAGAGTTCCGACGAACTTATTTTATTCAAGCAGAACAAACATCCATTTTTGCTGTTAAGAATGAGATATTCCCATTTTGAAATTCGCAGAAAAGGGACAGATGCAAGTATTGTCCTGTATATGTATATATACATATATTGTACTATACTGCACTATAGGGATTTTTATAGAAGTATAGATTTTCGGACATATGTATAAGCATCGCAGCTAGCTGAAATAGAGCACTGGAAGTTCAATTTTTGACCATTTTTTCAAACAGCTATAACAAGAAATGACAACAACGAGCGAATGTTGACTTCTAAGACATCCAACGTCTCTGTTTTATCACCACTTCACATAGTCCCTCAGAAAATAATCCAAAGATATCAAAGAATTGACTTTGAGGTCAATTCACAGGTCATTTACTTGAAATTATGCGCTCATCCCATGTTTCCTCCAATTGATAGGAGCGCTGTGTAGTATGTCGCGCCACCTTTTTGAAACCATAACACTTTCACATTACTATCACTTAATTGAGGAACGAAAAAGGCAGTAATCATTTATTTATAACGCTATCCATTGATTGCAAGGTTTAAGCCGGCATTATATTTAAAGAAATGTTTCCACCAACCCATAAAGCATACTATAAAGCGACTTTTTATAGATATATGGTAGCGGCGTCTCAATATTGGTTTTTGGGTTTTCATCACAGCAAATGTCACAATTTTGCTTGATGACGTAACCATTTAACCAAAAAAGAGCCTCATCGCTTCAATTCTTGACCGAGCTGGATCGTGTGAGCTTGTAAACTAAGATCTTCCGCACAATCTACCATGAGGTAGAATCGACTCATTCGGGTCCATCTCAATAATACGACCCACAACAAAAACAGCTTCTTTGGTGCGTACTGCATGATGTCTCTGCGGATGCGTATTATCATAAGAGTGCGAAACGTTGCATGGTTATTCATATTACTTTCTAAGATGGACGATTATCGCACGGTAGGTTTTGCGAGTTGAACCACGATTTTCGAAATAAATTGGTACATGGTGAAATGGAAATAGAAATTGTGAAATGGCAAATCAGACTGAGCAGAAGTCGGTATTCAAATTGGCAAAAGGATGCCAGATCTTAAAACCAAGCCTCTAAGAAAATACTCATTACAACTGCGAATATGTCATATCCACGAGAATGGGCTGCATGAGCAATAGGATCTTTGAGATCCAATTACTGAAGAATTATGGAGTAAAACTGACTTTATGAGTACCCACTTTTCAGGAACTTATCACCCCGTTGAAGCTATAATACTTTCAATATTATTCCGTCGAAGGAAATGATAGATTTTTTGACCGCACATGACAAACAGTTGTATTTTATGTTACCAGCTCGGATGACGGTAAGTAATTGCGATGATATCTACATATGGTTGAGAGGACACAATACACCTTCAATATGAGGGTCAAGGAACAGCGAAAACACGTAGAAATATCGTAGATATGTAATTGTTTCGATAACACCGTCGAGCAAAATGAATTTACATAGAAACTTCAAAATAATCAAGAACATCTTGAAGGAAGTTTGTTATCTTAGTGAGAAGTTTAAAGTTTGCTTAAGGTAAAGTTACTAAACCGCCAGAAACAGTCTTAATCATTTTCTATGCTCTCACGCTTTCCAGGGTTCCGATTAGTCTAAACATATTTTCGAAATGTCATGGGGCTTGATCGCTTTCGTATACTGAACTGAGCATAAAGGATATCCCTTCAAAAAGGACCGGTTACATTCGTTGATATGTTAAATGGTTATGCAGTGGTATGTACAATCTTCTGAAGGAGGATGTTATCAATGACAGAGCCATCATATTGAAGAGGCTCGGCTTCGGGAAAAATCGAATGCAAAATTAACTGCGGTCTAGGCCTTCCAAAAGATCATAAGTCAATAGCCAACGATTGACACTATAACTGCAATCAATGCAGTAACAAAAAAGCACATGCTTGTATGTTAGGTAACACATCGACTTAACTGCAACGGATACTTTGTTGTCTGGACCATACTTAACTATTGCAATCTTCTAGTGCCTAACGACTGCCTGCTAAAGCCAGCATTTACCCAGACGTGAATGCCGACTGCTACACTAAAACTTAAGTTTTCAATGTAAACGGTTGAATCGACTAATTCAGCCAATACTAGGTACATGATGTCAAATTTACACCGGCATCGGCATTCTAAATATTGGAAATATTCGCGAATCATCGCTCTTCAGCGCTGGTATTTTTCTGGAGGACGACAACGATAGATTTCACTTCTCGTTAGGAAAACTTGCGTCTGTCTTTCAAGAGGAGATATACTACGGAATCCGGATGGCAACGAACTATGTGAAGATCCAGTGGAGGGGGTGAAGAATTTGAATCTATAGCGGCAGCCAAGTTGGGCTTAGAGCCTTGCTAAACCCACTTACGACTTCCACATCACTGAACGCAGGTCATAATGGGATCACGGGAATTTTTTTGAGGATCCCAACCTACGTTGAGTTTGCCTACGTACTCGGTTAATGCGTTGATGCGGTTAATGCGGTCAATGTGGTTAATGCGATTAATGAGAGTTGTTTTTCGTATGAGCACAACTGCAGATGGCATGGCTCTCCAGGTTGCAAGCAGACTACACGAAATCATCTCTAGGAAGTCAGCGCCCTTCCTGCTGTCCATCTCGACGGGCACTACAGTTTTGCTAAGCCCTTAAACGTGCTGGGCATAAGTGATACAACATCTTGTGAAGCTTATTGTGAAAGTGAGTGATGACGATACTGCGGTGCACTACCTCTGTGAGTATCCAGCTTATTCTCGCATCAGGCTGCAGGTACTCGGCGTTGACGTGGTGAGTGCTGGTACTGTGGGTACTTTATCACTGAAGCGCTTACTCATCTTTCTTCGAAAGACTGAGAGATTTCATTAAAAGGAACTTACAAAGAGTACAATGGACTAGTTCTTTGTCTGTGTGCTTGTAGTGCAGTGTAGTGACTTAAAATATTACTACGTTTGCAACCTTGTTTAATCTGCTTTAAAATCTTGAAGGTTATAAATATCTACCGAATTCATTGAGCACAGTCGGATCACGGGTTCCTCAAGCCTTAAATTTGTGTAAGGTATGTTCATCTTCTTGGTAAGAGCTTATACATATCCATAGTTAATGTATAATCACATATGAAATAAAGACAAACCAAATGGAGGGTATCCAATGTCAATGACTCAGCCTTAGCAGTAATCATCATCCTTCATTTCATTCATTTTATATTGGTTTTTATTACTTCGAATTTATTTAGACAACACAATGCTTAAGATCTAGCTTAATTAACTTATACTATACTATGACAACTCACCAGCCGCATGTGGACCTTGATCCTACCTGAAATATATAAGCCGGGCATGGCTTAAAATATTAAGCATACCGATTTTGTTCCCAAATGGGACTACCCCCAATTAGAAGGAAACGACGAAACTTGCTCTCACGTTTAACCACATGGTACAGCCAAATACAAGCATAAGCCGGATAAGGATCATGTAGCAGATAACCTTTGCCCACACATCGAATTGACTGCTATAAAACGCTCTCTTTGTAAAAACATGCAAAAGATATCAAAAAGAATGTACAGCACTGCTTTATTTATGCCCAGCCTGTTCAGCTTGGAGAATAGTCCCCCTAACCATACGACGTCGAAGAGCTTCTCCAAGTCAATCAGTCAGGCACCCGTGCATTGTTTCTAGCTTTTGTTCCACTGGATATCAGGTACCGGCATGCGAGATATCATGCGTCGCCTGAAGACCGAAGTAATTATGTGGAACTATATTTTTTTCCTCAACGCACTTAGTCGGGACACTATTGATCAGCTTTGCGAGTACCTTGCTGATATTCAGAACTTAGACCGAAGATTCGCTGGACGGAATGAATCGGATGCACCACCACAGTAGTCCAATGCGCTGGATAATTGGTCTTGTTCAAAGCATTATTAAATGGCGTATATGTACACCGCTTCACACCGAAGCACAATGTTTGGAATTCCAACGGTTCCCACTGATTTCTTACTTCACAGTGATTCGAAGTTCTCATGGGGCGAAATGTTAACAGGGGTAGTTCCCTCACGATGACATTATTTGCCATATTTTCATCATTGAACACAGTGAACCTGAGTTCTTGAATAGCCAGTCATCCATATCATTTCTAATGTAGGAATAGTGCGAAAGTATCAGATTTTCCAGGTCGCGGTTTGGACCAAAGATACGAGTATCATTCGCCTTGTACACTTCCTGGTAAAACGCTCCAATGGCCCATACCTTCTCTGGCGGATCTTCGACAACACAGAGGTTGTCATCATCGACGGCTTCTTCTGGACTTATTCGTACGCGTGCTTTTAACATAATTTTTTCGTTGACCGTCGTTCTGGCGATCTTTAGACAAGGAAGATCGTTTGGATCTTTCCTCCGAAATATTTTTGTTTATGTGGGGGAACATATGGTGTTTACAGCCCGAATTTTATTGTTCCAACACAAACTTACAGCTACACTGTAATTTTGTTTTATTAATATTTGAAGGTTTTTGATCGATGACTTCAGTGTCATGACCTCTGTCACTAAACTGCCTGTACAAGGTTTTTGATTTGGACACCAGTCTACCTTTGTGTTGATGCAGTCCACCAATAGTTACGTTGCGGAGCGTGTGCGTAGGCAGTTTATATTGTAGTTTGTTGGTTAGTGCCTATCAGTTCTATCCGTGTGTCGAATAATAGGAAATCCAGATAGGAGCAGTATCTGGGAAACGACGGACTATCTGTCGCATCTAGACCGAGTCGATACATAACACCATGCTGACCCCACCAATTGAGCAGTAGGCTGCCCATGGTGTTTGACTGAGGGCTGTTAGTCATTTAACCTCCACCTTTTTCTGCCGAGTCAGATTCTCTTTCCTTGAGATGTATCAAACCGAGTATGAGTTTTCCCCATGCCTTTGCAAAAGAACGGCCCCTAAACCCAGCTTGGAAGCATTGCAAGACAAAATTGCTTGCTTTGTTGGCTCATACATTTTTAAATTAGGCGCTAACGTAAGCAATTTTTTTATTTTATTAAACGCTCTTTCCTGGGCATCACTCCAATGGTACGCATTTTTTTTGATTCAGCAAACTTGTTGGGGATATATTTTCCAACAAAATTAACCATACCCAGGAATCTGTGAACGTCTGTGGGATTTGATGGAGCTTCCATTTCCAAGATCGCTCTTATTTTTTCCCCATCAGGCCTAATTTCGCCATCGCCAATAGTGTGTCCTAAATATGTGATTTTCGTTTTTCCAAACTCTGACAAAAATTAGAGAAGAAAAAGGAATTCTTTTCGGCGAATTTAGCGAAGTCTTAACAAAAGAAGATAAATGTTGTAAATGGAAGGAAGTATTCTGTTTGGCTAAAAGTCTAAATCCTATTCCCCAAAACAAAAATTGGGAGTATGTAAGAGACGTTTTTCGGCAAAACGCAAAAAAAAGAGCAATTGTTCGTGCGGTTTTCTAAGAGATGACGTAACTTGTATTATTCCATTGTTATTATTCCATTGGAACATGCGTTGGAAAGCTACTGTCATTGTACGTCATTTCAGTATATGTCATTCACTTAAAGCGTAAACAACAATAATTTTTTTCTCACTCAAATATGTCGAACTTTGTGCCTGAAAAAGTGTTTTTGTGGGGAGTTCTTCTTCATGAAGAAAATTACTGCCAAAAGTCATCGTATTTTGGTTTAAGTTTGTGGTGAACATGCGCTAGCTGAGTGAACGTGCTAAAAGTGGTTTTCACGATTTAAAAGTGGTGATTTTGGCTTGGAAGACGATGAACGTCCTGGGCAGCCAAAAAAGTTTGAAGGTGAAGAACTGGAAGCATTACTCTATAAAGATTGTTGCCAAACACAAGAAGAGCTCGCAGAACCTTCGGGTGTCACTCAAACAGCCATTTCAAAACGTTTAAAAGCAGCTGGATATATTCAAAAGCAAGGAAATTAGGTTCCACATGAACTCAAGCCAAGAGACGTCGAAATGCGGTTTTGCATGTCCGAAATGCTGCTGGAACGCCACAAAAGGAAGTAATTTTTGCATCGGATTGTTACTGGTGATGAAAAATGGATCCATTACGACAACCCCAAGAGCAAAAAATCATATGTAAAACCCGGCCAACCAGCCAAATCAACGGCAAAGCCGAATATCCATGGCGCGAAGCTAATGCTCTGTATTTGGTGGGATCATCAAACCATCACCATCACCAAACCGGGTGAAACCATCAATGGACAACGCTACCGAACACAATTAATCCGTTTGAAGAGAGCAGTGGCCGAAAAGCGCCCGGAATATGCGACCAGACACGAGGCAATAATTTTCCATCATGGCAACGCTCGGCACCACGCTGCTATTCCGGTTAAGAACTAGTGGATGGGAAGTCTTACCCCAGCCGCCTTTTAGCCCAGACCTTGCTCCTTCTGACTACCATTTGTTCCGGTCGATGCAGAACGCCCTCACTGTAATACGGTTCACATCAGAGCAGAATATCAAAAATTGGCTTGATTCATTCTTGGCTGCCAAGCCGGCGCAGTTCTTTTGGTATGGGATCCACGAATTGCCAGAGAGATAGGAAAAAGTCATAGCTTCAGATGGGCAATACTTTGAATAATACTATTGTACATGTTTTTCTTAAATAAACGTTCAAATTTTGAAAAAAAAAACCGCACGAATTAAGTTATATACCTAATACATGTACAGGGTGAGTTTTTTAACTTGAGATATCCAAATTACTCGAAAAATACGCGGTATCGCGAAAAATGTTTCAGACCTTGAGACCCATTTTCAAAGTCAAACGAAGGTCACTTTTGATTTTTCAAATGATAATTCCTGATTTTCATTGCTCAGTCGTATTCCTGAATGGGGCACACGACTTTGTCTCAAAGGTCTTATTCATTCAGTGCTAGATACCACTGCACTGGCACGCCTAAATCATTAATCAGTTTCCAACGGTTTCAGATAGAGACAAATTGTCCTAAACTTATCTGAGAATGTATGATGTGCACTCTGCCCTGTTTTTCTACTTGAACGGAACTGTACTTCATTTAGAAGTTCGATATTTGTTTTGAGGAACTGATTATTATTAGTAACATTTTCCAGATTAATAATGCAGGCTATTTCAATTCAAGAGAAAGTTGAAATGATATTGATTTATGGGGAAAGTGGAAGGAACATCGACGGTGCTGTTGCTCTTTACGCCCAACGTTTCCCAGACCAGATACGATCGCGCGCTTCCTTTTATCGGGTCATCCAACAATTCACTGGTGAAGGAAGTGTGCAACCAAAGAAAAGGAATCGGTCAGATAGGGTGGCTGTTGAGGACAATGAAATAGCAGTGTTAGCTGCCGTTGCACACGATCCTCACATTAGCACTCGCCAAATAAGTCGTCAATCAGGAATTTCTCAAACGACTGTCTGTAAGATATTACATCGGCATAAATAAAATCCTTATCATGTTTCAATGCATCAAGAACTTTCTAGTGAGGATTTTCGGAACCGGGTTTCCTTTTGTCAATGGGCACTTCAGCAAATTGAACGAGATCCCCTTTTCTTCGCCAAGGTGTTATTGTCTGATGAGTCGACTTTCACCAATCACGGTACGGTCAATAGACATAATATGCATTACTGGGCTACCGAAAACCAGCACCCTTGGAATGTTGATTTTTGGGCGAGAATTATTGGGGATAAATTAATAGGTCCATATTTTATTGAAGGCAACTTGAATGGCGAAAGTATGCAAACTTCTTGCCGGACCATCTTCCAGTATTACTAGAAGAACTGCCATTGGAGTTGCGACAAACAATGTGGTTTCAACATGATGGTTGTCCAGCCCATTATTCCCAAGTAGCCCGGGGCGTATTAAACAATTTTCTTTTTTTTTTTTTTTATAATTTACGCGCCTATGGGGTTATGATACCCTTTTACTGTTGCCCTTAGCGCGGGCGGAAAGATAGAAAGAGGAGAAAGGAAAGCATTGTTGTGATGTAGTGGTTTGAAACTCAGGTGTGTTTGGTTTCGATATTGACTCTCCAGGGGTGGGAGTCCGAATAGGACGGAGAGATTTTATTCACTCGGAATGTGAGGTTGTGAATTTTAACGGTTGATTTGTGCTTGAAAACCCTACAACAGCCAAATCTACATGTCAGTGTTATGCCTTCACACGCAGATTTTTCTGACTGAGTTCCAATTACACAAATGAAAACTTGCCGTGGCTAAGATACGAACCTTGACCCTACGGGTGAGAAGCGATTGCTAGTACCACTACACCACGGCCACCCAATCACAATGTTTACCATCAACGATGGATCGGACGAGTTGGTCCGAGGCAATACTTCTCAGTTCTGTTGGTTCATTTAGAGCGCGGATAGACCAGTGTATTGAAGTGAATGGTCACATTTTCGAGCATTTGTTGAAATAGTCTCGGGAAATAAACGTCGAAATGGGAAGATTCAACAGTGGGAGGCAAGGAGACCCACTCTAATTAATTACCCCGAAGGTAACAAAATACTGCTACGTCCACGTCGTTGTTTGTGGGTTATGCTAAACGCAGTATGTAAAAACAAATGACAAGCCTACGAGCAATACGACGGAGCAATGAAAATCAGGAGTTATCATTTGAAAAATGAAAAGTGACCTTCGCTTGACCTTGAAAATGGGTCTCAAGGTCAAACTCGTGGTCACCATCTTATGTCCTCTTCAGAGCCTTGTGACTTTTGTCTGAAACATTTTTCGCGATATTTCGTACTTTTCGAGTAATTTTGATGTCTTAAGTTAAAAAACTCACCCTGTATAGTATTATTAATATATATGTTATTTTTAATTTTAAAGTGGTACACAAAACAATTTTCTAGGCAAAAGTAGACAACTCGAAAAAAACCAGTTCTGCGGGTGGGAGAGGCTGCATATTAACTGCTTGCCATAACATTGTGCTCGACATCGTTGGACGCAAATCCGAAGCTGTTGTTGGACTAGATGTACCAGAGTCTTTGACTTTTACTAATGGTTTGTGTTAATGCATAATGTTTGTATATTATTATATAGCTTAAGTTTCCTATTTTGTACAATAGATTCAGGGGGTACTCCCACTATTGTTACGGGAAATACTGTTGCTAAAAAATATGCTCTACAATCATGCAAGCAAAAGAGAGGTTAGTACATTTTTGTGCATTTTTTTTAAGTAATACCAAACATTATAATTTTATCTGAAAGAAAAACATCAAACGAAGAAGAATTTCATTTCATTTTTAAACAAAGGAAGCTGGTGATTGAAAATCTTGCGATTTCCAAATATAAAGGAAAATTGGAGATTGCTGTTTTGGAAAAAAAAGAGCTTGGTTATCCTCCTTCAACGTTTACTAAAAGTTTAGAAGAGAGCATAAGCATTCAAAATGAAAAGAGCTCTGAATTTGCTGACAGTGAAAATGAAAGGGTTTTGGAATTGAATGAGTTTTAAGATGTGGTGCATAATCCTTTATTTAGCTTTTAAGTTTTATTTTAAATAAATCGAATTTATGGATTTCAAATGTTTTTAAAACTGTTCTTGGTTAAAAAAGTTAACAAATTGCTGCTGCCTCATCTTAGTTTCTCTGGTAAGCGTTGAAAATAAGTTTACATTTGGTATATCCTCATTATCATACACAATATCACGTAGTATTTGAATATGTTTGCAGCATATATATGATTGACCCGTAGGTGATTTAAACAGGGAAATTTTTCCTTAAGTACTCCAAATGCGCATTTTATAAAACGTCGTGTGCGTTTATGAGCCCTGTTGTATCAAATGACTGATATTTCATTTGCACCTGCCACTAATGGCGGCATTAGCCATGTTTTAAGTGGATATGCACTATCCCAAGAATAACAGCATTGTCAAAAGGCCACCATCTTGTGGTATAAAGTGCTATTTCGCAGTACTCCTGCATTATGAACACTACCTGGCCAGTTTGCACTTAACTAGTAAAACTGTAGGTCCGGCCCGCAAACTGCCATTCAATTCAGTCAGTGTGTGCCATGGAGATCAACAAACGCTACTTCATTAGAAGGAGGTGCATCAATATTAATTAATATGCCATCAACTGCGCCACAAACTTCCAGCATCCCACCTTTTTCATAGAATCCCTCTATACTGCAATTACTGCCTGAGTAATCTCTCTAACGCAACGACAAACCGTCATTGTGCTAACACCGTGCATGTCACCTATGGTATGATATTGTGCACCAGAACCAAACCAATGTAGAGCAATTAAAAGTTTTTGATAAACGGTCAGTGAGGTTTCTTTATTTGGATTGCATTTTAGTTTACCACTAAGTCTTTCAGTAAGATATTGTGCCGTTAATTTTGATATGCGCGACTTTTCAATAAACAAATGATCATCAATTTCAAAATTAATTCTTTGCTTATAGACTTTTAACCTGTGCCGAGATTCATTATAATCACTTTCATCATCACTGTCAAAATCGGAATCAAAAAAGTACATTTTTTATAAAATTTTTTGTTAAGTTTTTATATTTTCACTATAATTTAACTTAGATAAAGTATACTAATCACTTTACGACAATATTCAAAACGCCTGTCCAAAAGCAGTAGTAGTTTGACTAGTGGTTCTTGACACTTGTTGCGTTCTGTTACAGAACAAGGGAAATTAAAAAATTACCCACTTGTTATATTTCATTGTGACACTTGTCACAGTATTAATGATAAGTCTGGTTTGTGTTACAGAATTTTGTTTGAGTAGTCAGATTTTACTTGTCCTACAAGTACTTGTCACGTTGTGTTACAGGCCGCTGTGTCAACCTTAAACATCATCCTTTTCCCATTTAGTCAAAGATCAACCGACCACATATCTTCCACCCTACCAACGAAGTATTCATCTTCTCCCGTTTGGCTTTTGTCCTCCCTGACCTCACGTACTCCTGTTGTCCTACAGACCATCGCATAGTGACCCCTTTTTTTGCATTTTTTGCAAATACTATTTTTTGCTGCGCATTTGTCGTAATTGTCGCACGTATTCCTGTGCCCCCCGTGTCGAATTTTACGGTTTTGCCGTGTCGCAGTTTCCACTTAATTTCTCAAATTTTCATTTTTGCTCTACTCTACAGATCGTCGTTGTTTGTGTTATATGGAGATTTTTTTTCTGACGATGAAGTTCTTCCATCTGCCTAAGTGAGGTAATTGCTTTTTCTAAAGTAAGCTATGGATCTAACTGAAGTCTATCACTCAAACCCTCGTCTCTCATTCCTACGATTAGAGCTAGCAAAATCAAATCGTCTAGCAGACACCCCCATTCGCAGTGCATGGAAAGAGCATGTAGTCCTGTTACGAATTCTTCCCCCGTCTCCTCACCTTGCTTATGTTTCAAAAATTGAGCACGTTTCTTTTAGGTATAAAATAATCCTCGAACGCCTGCCCCGGATACGTACAGTACTGTGCAAAACCTAAGCAACCATCTGGAGTCAGCACTTCATAGTAAATCTTTTGAACTTTCTACCCCTTCAAATAAAAAGGAATGGATATATGGTATAATGATGTGTAATGAAGTGTATTTTGAAATTCACACCTTTTTATAAGAGTAATAATACTTCAGATTGAAAAAAAAACGCAAAAACCAACAAAGTAGCCAAATTGAGCTGTGCAAAACCTAAGCAACTTGTTTAATATTTTGCGTAATATCCTTTATTTTGAATAACACAGGCGCAACGACGAGGCATAGAAGTAATTGTATCCTGGGATATATTTTCCCACTCAACTTTTAAAGCATTGAATAGGTGAGACCTGTTGGAAAAGTGTTGTCCAGCGATACGGCTTTTAAGGATACCAAACAGGTTTTCGATGGGATTCAAGTCGGGTGATTAGGCCGGCCAGTCAAGGACTTGAATCCCACTATCCGCTAATCACTCCTTTACCAACTTCGATGTGTGTTTCGGATAGTTATCCTGTTGAAACATCCAACGAAGTGGCATTTCCCACTCCGCATGTGTTAGTGGTACCGATTCTAGAATGGATTTATATTTGACCCGGTCCATTATTTCGTATATTTGGTAGAATGGACCTACACCTCCTGCCGAAAAACAGGTCCACCATCACATTACCCCCACCATACTTTACCGTGGGAGTACAGAATCTAGGATTGAGTCGCTGCCCTTTACGACGTCTCATATATAGTAACATACCCCGTCAGAACTAATTCAATTAAATTTTGACTCGTCGCTGAAAATAACTGTTTTCCCTTTTTCAGGACACCAGTGTTGGTATTTTCTTAATTCAGTAAATTAAAATGTTTACCTGTGTTTTGTCGCTTGATTGGTGGAGCCCATTTCCTATCCGTTACCGTTCGAACCGCCTGATCCATTTTTCCCATTGCGCCGATACAAATGAGAATTCCTCTGGGGTAGCAAGGGCCAACTGCATAGTTGAGTTTTCTTGGCGCTGTGAAGATGGTGTTGGCGCTGTTTTTTTTTTTATAATCGGCGCGCGCTCAACTGGTTTTTGTACCCTTAAAATGTTCGTACACAGGGCGGGAGAAGGAAAATCAGGGAGAATTGTAAGAGAGGTACCGGTGAACGTTGGTTTTAAATGTTTGAAGGTTATAATGACTAGGAAATAAAGAGCTAGGCAGGTCGTTCCATAACCGAGTTGTACGGCTTAGGAAAGAATCACGATATTTTAGAGTACGTCCGAAAATGGGCTTGAGGGTATCTTGCTTTTTGTTTTCAATGTTGCGGTTGGATTTTGGTCATCCAACATTGCATGTAATAATGTGACACGTGCTATGAATATTTATTTTTCTTCCTGTTTAGTTTGTTTTATTGCTTTTCGTATTTTGCCGTTTCCTTTTTTGTGTTTGTCTAATGTTGGGTATTTTGTTTTTTTTTTTATTTTTTTTTTTGTGTTCTGTTCGAAATTTGAGAATTAAGTTTTTTTTTCTTTACTTTTTGCTACGTTTACTTTTTTCCGCTGCCACCATGTTTAAAGTATAGTTCAGAATGCTTTATTCTAAAAATGACAGATATTACAGTGGTGCCAACATTATAATCTTCTTGGTGATGCCACTATAACAGCTGTCATTTCACTATCTGCCGACTTCGTAAAACTCGTCTTGAATCAGCCTCATTGACTGATGACAAATTTAATAATGATCGCTATGTCATCTGCATAAGCACTCCGTTCGCCTCTGCAGATGACATAGCGATCTCCTTTAGAGTACGAAAAGAGAAAGATTAAGCTCTCACCTTGCGAAATACGAGTATCATACGAGTACTACATTTATTATTCATTCAGCACTCCTTGATTGTTGTTCATTTTTGCTTCTAGGTATTTCGGTAATCAACCGCAAATTTTCCTCATATTCCGGCTTTTTGGATAGCTTCCATAGGTCTATTATGGTCCAGCTTATCGAAAGCTTTGCTGAAGTCAATGAACAACAACTAACATGTGATGTTGTTTGCTTAAGCCGATTTTCACACAGTTTGCAAAGTGTCCAAGAAGCTGGTTGGTGCATCTGCCATTATGGAAGCCATATTGTTGTTTGCAACATCTGCGGATACTTGCTTTATGGTATTTTCGATGGCGGGCAACATGGCAATGTGAGGATAATTCGTTAACTCGGTTTTATATACAGTCTACTCCGCTTAACTGAAATGGAAATTGGTCACACATTTTCTTTCACTTAAGCGGTATTTTCACTTATGCGAACTTCGGATAACTGAAAAAATGCCAAACTTAACCGGAGTTTGGATAGCTGAACAAAATTTCACTTATCCAATCTGAAAATCCAAAACTAATAATAATTTGTAACAGTATATTAATAAACGTTAAATATGTAATATTTTGTTTAACATAACTCAAAACTAAAATAACTTCAGAAAACATAGCAATTAAAACTAATAAGTCTTGTACTAATTCACAGGTAACATTATAAAATTAAATTATGTTTGTATGTACATACATAATATGTATGTATATATATTGCATCAAGTGTTTAGTTGCATGGGTTATAGAAGTCGTCGATCTTCGTTTGTTTGCGATTCTGTAGATTGTGAAAAGTAATTTTGCCCTCAAGATCTTCAATCGTACCAGAGACTTCATAATTTCCGCCAAAAAATTCTTTCAAAATACCAAGAGCATTATATGCCTCCTTCACTGATGGTATTTTAGGAGCTCCGATTAATACTCAGAATCGGCTTCATCAGTATTATTGTTGAATGTATGTGTTACTTCATTTATTACATCTGCATCGGACATGTCCACGAAACAAGGTAAATCTGCATCAAAATCCGCAATAGAATCAATTTTCTGTCTGAGTGTCATCGAAAAATTATTTTCCTCTTCTTCGTTAGATTCTGAAATAATTTCTTCATCGAAAATGTTTTTAACAAAACCTGACTTGTGAAAGTAATTTTTAATGGTCTTCGGCTTCACCATCCACCACGCTCTTTTGATCATTTTCAAAGCTGCGATCAAGTCCATTTTTTTTTGGAAAAATCCATCAAAGTTCGTTCACTATCTAGATGAAGAATTTGTCGTCGTGCTATGCACATTCGATAGTGTGACTTAAAACAACGGATTATCCCTTGATCCAAGGGTTGGATATGGCAAGTTGTATTTGGAGGCAGAAATTCTATTTTTATGTTGTCTAATACAGTATCGTTATCTAATTTGTGACATGTCGCATTGTTAACCAAAAGTAATACCTTTTTACGATTCGCACTAAATTTTGCATTTAGTTCTTTCATGATCTCACTCCAGATTGACCGAATCATCCAAGCCCTTGTGTTGACAAAATATTTTACAAGGATTGCAGAGTTACGGAAGCACCTAGGGTTGTGAGATTTCCCTATACAGAAAATCATTTTGTCGCTACCGGTTGAATTTGTAACAAAAAGAATCGTAGTTCGGTCTTAATAGCATTTACTTGCTGATGGTTTTTCTTATCTGTTTGCCAATGTACCGGTAGATAAAGCTTTAAACATTAATGCGGTCTGATCCGCATTGTAAATATCATCCTCACCATATTCTTCAAGATATGTTGGCAAAATGTTAGCTAACCATTCGTTAGCACCGTGCACATCGCCAGAATTTTTCTCCCCCTGAACGTTCTTAAAATGAATATTTTCCCTTGTTTCCAGCGCTCCAGCCAACCATTTAGCATAACAACAAACGCCCTTGCTTTTTCCATTAAAAGTGGGCCCGCGATTGTTGCATGTTTCGATCGCATTTCCTTGAACCAAACCGATAGCGCCTTTTCCACATCTTTATAAGCAGCTATTCGCCCTCGTTTCCTCAACAAATTTTGGTTTTGTGTGGCCATATTGCGAATGGAATCTCTACTGTTCACCATTTTTGTTAAAGTTGGTGATTTGCAGCCGCACTCTGTACAAATAACTTTCCTTGGCTCTTCTGCTTCCATTTTCTTTAAAATTTCATGCTTTTTTTGAAGTGACAAACTTGTGCATTTCTTTCCAGACCCAGATGCCCGAAATGTTTTTTTATACAAATACAAATTCAAATTCTTCTTTTTCTGAACTTTACCATGTGTGTCGATATTTATGCAGATTTCGTCACAATATAAAGGAATTCAATTAAACATTGGAGCACTAAAGCCGAAAGAGAAAAAGTAAACGCACAGAATATTTTGCTGTCAAAATTGATAGACAATGCAAGGTGCACGTTGATTGTCAGGTCCAGTGGACGTGTTCAGTTGAAGAAATTACAAATGATACCAATCGGTGTATTCAGTGATTTTTTTTTTCCAGTTATGCGGAGCTGAAGTAGTACGTGTTATTTATTTTTGACATACTCGTATAATTTTTTTCAATTAAGCGGGTTTCAGTTAAGCGGAATAATTTATCTGAAAATTATGAAAAAATGCTTCATGATAGTTTTGGTGTTTCAGTTAACCGATTTTTCCGGTTAAGCGGAGTCGACTGTACTATTCAAAATGACAAACATTTTATCAATAAAATAAAATAAAATTATTGTCAGAGTTAGATACTTTTCTCCCACCCACTTGCTTCTCGCAATATCTTTCATCGCTTTGTAATGCATATGTTATATAGAAGGTTATGGTAGTCCATGGAAAAGTCGTCGCCACATATTTCATTAGTTTAGCGGTCATCTGTTTTCGACCATATTCCTTTTCGAGTTCAGATTCTGGCCGAAGCCACAAAGACTTCAACTGATTCGTGCATCGACATGTATTGATGGATTTTATCGGCTCTCGGACATAACGCAGATACTTATTGTAAGTAGGAAAAAGCAAGCTCTACTAACTTCGTAGCTAGTAGGACCTAGAAATTAAAGGTCTTCTAAATTTGTTAAGGCGCATGTCCATATTAGTCTATGAATGGATGATCCTTTTGAGAATATGCTTACCAATTAAATATTATTTTGCCTTACATTTATAGCTAAGAAAAAAAAAATGCACAGAAAGAAGCAAATGAATTAAGGAAAACGTTGCGTTGTTTTCAGTTCCAATGCCTTAAAACCAAGACCTTCTTGGCTAGGTCTTTGCATTTCTCTTACTTCGAATTCAGCTGGAAAGCTAACAAGTAACTGCTCCATTCGGGAATACCCCGTTTACCAAAAAACAAAAACACAACCGTTTAGTTCCGCTAAAGCTTCCCCTGATTGTACGAGCTTGTCTAATATGTTAGCCGCGATGTCTCATCCAAATGGCACCTACCGATGTCATGCTCTCTGTTATAATTCAGCCGATACGTAGTAAGTACTCGTAGATACACTCGTACTTATCTGATTTACTAGTTATTGTTTATTATTAACGAATTAGCAAATTAACGAATTAAAGTGTGTTGTGACAAATCTGTAGACAATGTGATTCACTCTCCGATTAGAATTCGATCCTAAAATTAAACAATTTATACGCTTGGGTGGGGTGACAGAAACAGTGCTTAATTGGCGTTGGACATTAATCATGTGAGTAACCTTCAAGTTCAAGGCACAAACGCCAGGTCCAAAGCCCTAAATTGACAACAACTTAATTGGTATAGACAAATTTGAAATTTGAAATTTGAAATTTGAAATAGGAAATTCTCGTTGTTTTTGTTTGTTTTTTGTGTGTTTATGTTTTTTTTTTTTTTTTTATAATATTAAACGTCCTTCACTTTATTCTATACGTACATACAAAAATAAGTTTAACAACAAATTACATTCGATCTTTAGGGCAGAGCCCTTCGGTTTCATTGTTTATGTTTTGATTTGTTTAATTTATGGGTAGGATAGATAATTACATGAAATTCATTTTATTTATATTTTTTTTGTAGTTTTTTATAGTTTTTTTTTTTCACTTAATAGTCTTCGTCTTCGGGCGCTTCAGTGGCATATGTCAGCTCGTTGAGATAAAACCATTTCTGCGTTGCGAAGGTGGGCAAGAGCGGTGGGCAAGAATATGAGAGTAGATCACTTTAAAATGAAATGCAATGCAGTATGCAGTTGCTAAAATACTTACAGGTGATTCCGTGCAATTAAAATTATAGTCCCAATCACAGATTCTGTACTCCTGATTAAAGGAAGTTTCATTGGCGCATAAGTGTGGTATCCGATTGCCCTCCTCATCGCACATGTGAAATATCTTTTTGTAAGAAAATAAAAAAAATTAAAATAAAAATCACAAAATAATTGCATACTTTCAGATAAAATAAGATACATATGCTTTGCACGATCACACGAAAGCTGTGATGGAAAAGCTTTGCGATGGAAAACACTTACTTGACAATTGTACTCCATGTCGGCGTAGAAACCCACCGGTCGATTAGAGCAATCAAACGAAAAGGTTATATTATCTAAATTTGTCCATTCTTTTGTTTTGTGGTTCTGAAAAACTGGGCTGGCAACGTTCTGCAGAGTAATAGCTGCGAATAGAATAGGACCTACATTTTAAATTGGTTAGTATCTGTTTATGTATTAATTTTAAAAGCCAAAATAATTTGATCACTTGTTCACAATTAGTTTCGTAAAGTGGCAAAATGTGCATTAGTTAAAATGTCGCCAGCGTCTGGTTGAATTAAGGGAATCTTGTGATCCAAAATGTTCAAGATCAAGGTCATGAATGAAGATGTTGTTTACGACTTCAGCAAATGAAGTAGAGAACCAGATATCTGTATTTACTGAAACACCACAGAGGTGGCTTGTTAGCGATGTAAGTTCACGCCTTCTCTCCAACAAGTCTGGGTTCACATCCAGCATAGTACCCCAGGGAAAATGAAATCGTCCCAAGCGGACATCTACTAAGTGGTAATTGATGAAAAGAGGTCTTTCTCTGGTGTGTTGATCTTCTGGTTTGAAAGGAAGACATTTTTGTTGGGAGAGTTAAGGTCGAGCCATTTTTGACGTCAGACAGAAAATTTGATTTTAGGTGGATTGATGTCGCTGTGTAGCTATTATATGTACGGGCAGTGGCTGAATGTATGTAAGAACTGATGGATAGCGGGTTCTGTGTGAAAATGATGTTGTTACACTATTTTATATTGTTGTAAGGGCATAACACCTACAGCAATTTGATTCGGTAAACCATCGTCAGAGTTTTCACTTCGCAGCCTTGGTTAGTATCGTCGGTGTTTGTGTTTACTGTGTTTGTTTGCAATTATGACTAGGGAATTCAGGGTAGACGTAGCCAATATGTGCGGGATGCATACGTCCACGTCTGTAAGTACAGACCAGATGTTTTGGCACTTAGTGAAACACAGGTAGATCCCCGCCGACATCTCCCAGATCACTCTGATCTGAAGCTACCTGGCTACGAACTAGTGGCACTATTCTTTCCCCATCGCGGTCTCGCAATTTTTGTGCGCAGTGATGTAGCTTACCAAATTCCACCACAATCTGTTCCAATCCGGAATTCAATTTCATGTGGTTAAAATTCCATCTCCGTAAGCAAATTATCTACTGCTGCTTTATTTACAGAAGCCCCAAACTGGACAGCAACTCGACCTTTCACGAGTTTGATGCGCTGTCTGACTCCATTTAAAGAATTGTATCCCTGTATCCTCATACTGAAATCGTGATTACGGGCGATTTTAATATACACAATTCTGGTTGACTTCGACATTCTGGAGGGACAATGTGTTGAGATCTTCGCTGCGGAAAAATGAGCCCACACGAATACCAGACGTTGATAGTCATATCGCTAACACCCTGGACTTGTTTTTAACTTCTCACCCTGACAAGTACTACGTTGATATGCTCTCCCCTCTAGGCTCGTCGGACCATTGTGTCATATCAGCTAAATTCTCGTATATCCACCACACAGTTAAAGAAAAGATTCCTAAAAGAAACGTATGGCAATACGAGAAAGCCAATTGGGGCGGACTCAACAACTTCTTTAGGAATTTTAACTGGTCGTTATATTTCCTCGATAACAACGTGGATGCTGCTGCTGACATGATCACAGAAACTCTTCTCTTTGGAATGAGATGCTTTATCCCTCATCGGATGAAGAGTATCAAACCAAACGAAAGGGCATGGTACGACTCGAGCTGTAAAGAGGCTGTGAGGGTTAGAAAATTATTTTTTCGGTCCAACAAGACCAACCCGACAGAGGAAAACCGAAAAAAGTTTAAACGAGCCAGAAATGACAGCAACGTCTTTCTCAAGCGTGTGAAATTCCAATACGACCAAAACCTGAGGCAAAAAATACTGCAATGTCCCAAAGGCAGTAAAAATTTTTGGTCATTCGTCAAAAACATTAGAAATTCTGCCTCATCCTCCATCCCAATGCTCATTTACAATGACATTCCAGCTGTCAGCTCTTTGGACAAGGCCAATCTGCTTGCTGCACACTTTGCGGCTAGCTCAACGCTCCCAGATTGTGCTTTGCCCCCGCCTATACTTGAGCGCGTCGAATTTATAAAGGGACGAATCCACTTTTGCACTCGTGTAGTAGCAAGAATACTTAAAGATCTCAACATGCATAAATCCACTGGTCCAGATGGTATATCTCCCCTTCTTCTGAAGAGGTGCTCTTCCACGCTGGCAAAACCACTGCGTAAGCTTTTTCATCACTCAGGCTCTTTAGGACTCTTTCCGAGCAGATGGAAAACAGCATTTGTCCAGCCCGTCCCTAAAAAAGGCGAATCTTCTTCTCTCTCCTCCTACAGACCCATTGCACTTAGATCCCTTCCTTCCAAGGTCATGGAAACGCTGATACACCGTCAGCTCATGAAATTTCTCAAAATGACCGGCAATATGATTTTCGTTACAACAGGTCCATTGGTGATTTGATGGCATGTATCACCGAAAAATGGAACCAAGGCGTACATCAATCTACCGAAAGCAGTATAGTTGCACTTGATATTTTTAAGGCATTTGACATTTCAGGCTCTTTGGTCGAAAATGCGTACATTTGGAATCGATAAATCTGTCCCTCAATGGATTAGAAACTACCTTTAGGAGCATTCAGTTCAAGTTGTCTTGGATGGTTTCGAGTCTAATTTTCACAAAATAAATGTTGGTGTGCCCCAGGGCTCCGTTCTGTCTCCGACACTCTTTCTAATCTTCATTAATGATCTCTTGTCTGTTAACTCCCTGCTTTTCATATTCGTTCTTCGGTTGCAGCAGTGGAGCGGCAAGGTATACTAAGCTGATTAAATCCCGGCATAAACAGCATCACCAATTGGGGAACATTCAACATATTTTAATCCAATGCTTTCAAAACACAATGCTGTCTGCTGTCGTTAAAGCGAAATCCAAACACCCAAACATATTTGATGTCGTCAAAAATGCTGCGAGATGTCTAGGTTCCCTAAAACAATATAAGAAATACTTCCCCCTGATGGCCTCAATATAATGTATAATAAAGCATTCATCTATTTCAATATCAACTTGTTGTGGGATCTAAAGTCAATAAATCCTTCGAATAATTCTCTAAATACATAGCAGTCCGTTTTTTTGTTTGTAAGTATTGCACTATTTGTATGTTCTACGAGTACTGGTATGCCATTGACGGTTAGGATCACAGGAGTATGATCGGATTTCTTTCGTTACGAAGAAGTCAACTACATCAGGTATTTTATCTGAGTCAGATGGCCAATAAGTTGGGCATCCAGCTGATATAAATTTCCAATTAAAATTTGTATTTGCTTTGTAGAGCTTCATGCCGTTTGACGTTGTTAATCTTGACCCCCAGAAGGTGTGTTTTTCGTTATAATCACCTCCAATGATAAAGTTATTCCCCTAGCAATTAAACAGGACAGTGAGATCTTCATTCATTTAAAGGCGTCCTGGGTGGACAGTATCGCTGTTATTTTAAAATCTTTTGTCTATGTTTGTTGTCGTTACTTGAATGGATTGCCTTGCTATTTCAGGCAATTCATAAGGTTCCAATACACCGTTTACAATAACAGTACTACCTCCCTGGCACTGTCATCCGGATGGCGAGAGTGGTAGCAAAGATAGTCAGGGATTTTAATTTTTTTTTAATTTTTGTTCCCTGTTTGAAGTAAGTCTCAGTAATCAAGCAAACATCAATATTCCCATTACCCCTTCAAGTAGGGGAAATAGAATATACCCGAGGAACGCATGCCTGTCGTAAAAGGCGACTAAAATGCACGTTCTGTATGCCGAGTGCGTGGGCATACAAAAAATGCAATGGACAAAACAAACGGAAGTAATACGCCAGGTGACAATCCAGTTTCACTGGCAAATCCACCCTCTTCGGAGGTAGGCTCTACGGATTCTGGGGAGAGCCATTTATTGCGGTCAAATCCCTTTGCAAAAACATCAAAGGTTTTCCGATTCCCACCATCTAGAACAGGAGAACAATGAACTCCGAGCTAAACTCAATGAAATGCAACGACTCTTTTACGAGCTTAAAAATGAAGTAGATTCTCTTCGAAAAGAAAACGAGGTTCTAAAAAACTCTCGTTTATCTCTAGATTGCAAGACAACGCCGAACCGTTCAGTGGAATATCTGACGGACGAAGAAGAACTTGCCCGCGAAACCAATCTGGTACTCGTGAAAAGGCCTAGCAAAAAACGTAAGGCAGGCTCATCTCCCGAAGTTTTACAACCAAGAGATGAAAATAAGCCCACCGTACCAACCATGACAAAACCCCAAACGAAACCTCGCCCTCCACCCGCAATAAATGTGGTCGGGATTGCAGACTACGGAAAGTTACGGGGCCTTCTCCAAAGAACACTAAAATGAAAGTTCAATATAATTTCACTCCGTAATAATGTGTGGAAAATTAACGTAGATAACTCCGATTCTTACCGCGCATTGTCGCTGAAACTTAACACCGATAAAATTCAATGGTATACTTATGTAAATAAGTTTGAAAAACCGTTACGAGTCTTCGCTAGGGGACTTCACCCGTCGTGCAAAAAAGAAGACGCAATAGAAAACGTTCAAGCACAATGGTTTTAAGATTACTGACGCCGTGAACATAATTAAAAAGGTAAAGCAACCAACGGATAGCCGCAAAGATACCGTAGTCAAACGCGGACTTCCTATTTTCCTGCTTACTTTTGATCGAAACGAGAAAGTCGATGATATTTATAAAATTAAATCTATGTATCTTAAATATCAGAGTCAAAATGGAGCCCATGCGTAAGGGCAAATAAACTATAATCCAATGCAAACGTAGTCAAGATTTTAACCACACGCGGGCGTATTGTCAAAAAGATCCACGATGCGTAAAATGCTCAGGCAAACACTTCTCGGAAGAGTGCAAAACAAATAAGCAAATCCCAGTTTGTGCCAATTGCACAGGAGGGTGATTTCCTGCTAATTACCGAGGTTGCGAAATCGCCAAAGAAATGCAAAAGAGGCGAAAAAGCCCTACGAAATTCATTCATCCGAACCTTAAGGTGCAAAATCCTAAAACCGATGACCCCAAGACAGCTAAGAGAGTAATGAAGAAACCGGTAACGCAAAGGCATAAATCTGCTCAAAAAAACGTTGCCGAATCAAGTGCAATTAAAAAAACCTGTACCGGTCCGCTCAAGTTCATACGCTGAGGTCGCGTCAAAAGCCAACAAAATAGATTCGGCCACTACAGATCCGCTGCCTTAAATTCTCGCAGAAAAACTAGATGAACAAATAAAAATAAATAAGCTCTTGTTTGAAAAACTAAGCAAGCTCGAGTTCGTTGCTCGGAAAAAATCTAACAAAAATGAAAATGAAAGAGTTGGCTAAGATTTTAACATGGAACGCAAATGGCCTTCTGAAAAAATCGACGAATTAGAAATTTTTCTATGGAAAGACGATATTGACATATGCCTGATTTCGAAACCACACCTAAATAAGGGGGGTCAACCCAAGATAAGAGGTTACTCTGGTTATCCCGCGCATCATCCCTCAGAAAACGCGAGGGGTGGATCCTCACTTTATCTTAAAGA
Source organism: Volucella zonaria (assembly GCA_963966105.1). Classification (NCBI taxonomy): domain Eukaryota; kingdom Metazoa; phylum Arthropoda; class Insecta; order Diptera; family Syrphidae; genus Volucella; species Volucella zonaria. The sequence continues at coordinate 35,735,898 of OZ014534.1, read as the reverse complement.
CTGCATTAAGCATCCCGAGAACGTGACAATATGTAGAACTTGAATCTATGCAAATAAGTTCAGTTTCCGTAAAAATAAATTATATAGACTATAAGTAATATACGAGTAGCATCTTGTTATTTCCCTCCGAGATTTAAGATGGCAGACGACGATCTCGATCGCCTTTTTACCAACTTGGGTCAAATTTTATTCTCGGTGGTGATTTCAACGCAAAGCATACATTTTGGGGTTCAAGATTCAATTCGACGAAGGGCAGGCTACTGTACCAAGTAAGTATAAAACGTGGCTTGGACTTTTTTCGACGAGCAAGCTAACCTACTGGCCCACCGACACAAATAAAATACCTGACCTGGTCGATTTTTTCATTACAAAAGGGGTCCTCAAATATCTCACCACTTTAGAAGAATCCTATGATCTCTGCTCAGATCACTCGCCGGTAATCTTTAAAATCGGCAGGAGCATAGCAAGGACCGAAAGACCGCCCAGATTTACGAATAAGGAAACAAATTGAGATGCTTTCTTTAAGAGTTCCACTTACGACGCCGTTGCAAATAGAAGACGAAGTTGACAAGTTCGTGGAAATCATCCAAAGAGCTGCGTGGAACAACACTTCCTTTCAAGCAAGAGGAATAAAACACGGAAAGAAAATATACGTGCCCGATGTAGAAGGCCTGCTACGAGAAAAAATGAATGCACGGAGGAGATGGCAACAATCACGTGCGCCCCCGCATAAATCCTATTTGAACCGCCTATCAAATAAGCTAAAGCAAATTCTGCAAGAATATAAGAACCATGAGACTTCTAAATACCTCGAAGGCTTGACTGCGGACAAGAGTTCCCATTATTTGCTCTGGAAAGCCGTGAAGTCGACTAAAAAACCTGTTATGCAATTGCCATCGATAAAAACAGCCAACGGCGAATGAGCAAAAGGAGACAAAGGGAAAGCAAATTTGCTTGCCGACCACTTGGAAGAAACTTTCAAACCGTTCGAAGGACGTCAATTGGCCCAAGAACTTAATCTCAGAACAGGATCCGACAACTACAATATAAAATCCGTACCATTGTCCGAGCTAAAGCAAACAATAAAAACCCTAAAAATACGAGTAATAAGGCTCCAGGATACACATTGATTACAAGTGAAATTCTAAAGGAGCTACCTCGAAAAGCTTTTCTCAAGCTCCTCCACATTATAAATGCTTCCATGAGACTTTTATACGTTCCAAGCCAATGGAAAGTCACAGAAGTCATAATGGTTCCAACACCGGGGAAAAGTCCAAACAACAAAAAACCATACAGACCCATTTCGCTCCGCTTCAAAAGTCTTCGAAATTCTTCTGCTTAAACATTTAAAACCGATAACTGAAGAAAGACGATTGATCCCGGATCACCAGTTCGGCTTTAGGGTCAAACATTCCACAATCGATCAGGTCTATCGGATAACAAATGTAATTGAGAACGCGCTAGAGGGAAAAAAGATATGTTCAAGCGTTTTTCTCGATGTAGCGCAAGCCTTCGACAAGGTATGGCACGAGGGCTTAAAGTATAAGCTACAGCAAATTTTACCAAGAGAAATGAATAGAATACTCGAATCTTATCTTGAAAATAGACTGTTTCGGGTTAGATATGGGATTGAATACTCTGAATTCAAGGAAATTCAAGCTGGCGTTCCACAAGGAAGCGTTCTGGGGCCATACCTATTCTTACTGTACACTAGAGACATACCTCTAGATGAAGAGACTGTGGTAGCCACGTTCGCGGATAACACGGCGATCCTCGCCACAGGACAAACAGTTGAATCCGCGACTGCAAAACCTCAACGAGCTCTGAACAAAATATTTGAGTGGACGAAGAGCTGGCGAATCGTGCTAAACGAGACTAAGTCAACACACGTCAATTTCACTTACAGAAAGATAAACAACTTACCTTTATTCATCAACTGTACAAATACCGTATGCAAATATTTGGGAATGACCCTAGACGCAACACTGAAGTGGAAATCATACGTAAAAAAGAAACGTGAAGAGCTCGAAATCAGGCTAAGAAAAATGAATTGGCTTATCGGAAGATACTCTAAACTAAGCACATATAATAAGCTGCTTATATACGAGTATAAGCAAGTGCTAAAACCTTCGTGGACTTATGGTATACAACTATGGGGTTGTACCAAACCAAACAATATGCCTGTCCTACAGACATTTCAGAACAAAGCGCTTAGAGCAATCGTATATGCTCCATGGTATATAAGGAATAGCGGTATTCACCGCGATCTGGGAATTGCAACCGTGAAAGACGAAGAAACAAGCTTTGCTCGTAAACTTCGCACTCGTCTTGTGCATCATTGCAACCAGGAAATAATCCGGAGATTGGACGAGACAAATCTTGTGCGGCGACTTCAAGACCGTTCGACTTAACGCCTTAAGGAGAAACCGCATGAAATAACGGTAATAGTAGGTGCCTTCGCTGGAAAGCCACCTACCAAACACGATAAACTACAGAAGCTTGAGCTACTTGTTAAGGAAACTTAGTCGTAGTCTTATAGAAAATGGGAGGTTTCTTAGTGAGTAAGAATCTCACACTACCATGAGGGCGTGCTTATGGTGGGCGCTGCTATGCCACTGTGGTAGGCAGTAGGTGCTCGTGCTTAAGGCCATGGCCCATAGAATCCGTTGCGTCCGTTGCATCGACGTTATCGACTGACAGCTGGATAGAATATACACTTTGTTATGGAAGCAGGCCCATAAACAAAGGATATCACGGAACGGACGGATAAAGTAGATTTACATTCTACTTTTCAATCCGTTGGCAGTTCATACATTCACACATTGAGGACCATATATTCACATATTGAGATTCACGTATTAACAAATTGAGAGTAAGCACTTTCATTGGTGGATACATTGAGAGAATGAAGAGAAATTGTCGTAGCTTGAAAAGAAAACATTGTTTGTTATTGTGCCAACTTATGCTACGGATTCTATGGGACTGTCAATTCCGTCAAATATGTCAACGTCAATCTATCCGGCATCGTAACGGACGAAACGGATTCTATGGACCGGGCACTTTATGGTGCCTGCTGTGGTGGTGTGGTGGTGTGGTGGTGTGGTGGTGTGGTGGTGTGGTGGTGCTCTTATGAGCGCGTGCTTATGGTGCCTATGAAGGTTTTTACCTACCCACTAACAAAAAAAAAAACAAAAATCAATATTTCCATTGCATTCTAATTCAGAAAAACGTTGGAGAAGACCATTCGCATTCCTGGTTGCAACTTTTAGGGGTTTAGTCGTTGCTTTTTACTAGGTAATTTAATTATTGTGCCCTGGTTATCCAATCTCTAGATAATGGTACGAGTAGCAAGCATTTCCTTCAGAGAAACTTCTTCTTCTTTACGTGTATTCTTAAGAAATTGGGAATACGATTTACTCTCTACCACTGGCACGTTTGTGGTAGGTGCTGCTTTGCCCGGTGGTTTACTTAGAGCATTTACTTGCTGTATATTTTTGGATGGTTTTTGCTGGTGATTACTAGCAGATTTACTTTTCCTCGCTAGGTATTCTATCGCAATCGGACGACCTCTATAATGTGCAGAAAGAAAATTAATACATTTAGCTTCCTGGTTCTTCTTTAGTCGACACCTATTTCATCGGAACTTTACCTTCACATTTAACGTAACTTGGGTATGCCCAAAAACTTGGCATCGTTTGTATTGCGGTATAGACTTGGAGGTTTTTCGAAGTGGCTCAATCCTGACAAACAATGCCCATCATTGATTTACTGGAGTAAATCTTTTCGACTTCTAATTGATTGTGAAAAGTGAGCATAAAAAGCGGCAATTTTATATTTTTTGATGGTAACTGGCCATCATTACTTTTTGTTCTTTCTTTTTTGATTAAATGTTTGGCCTCGAGAATTTTAAATCTTTTATTAGTCAGATCTTCGACAATATTACATATGTTCATCCCATGAAAAGTGAAGACCTTTGGCCACTTCTTTGTATGGTCTAGTACTCGTAGCTTTATTGCCATACAAGTGCAATTAGATTTTGGTTTTGGACAGCGCATCTGTTATTTCTCTATATGTGTCACTGTCATCGACATTTATCTTGCAATTGTTGTTACTGTAAGGTGTAGACTTACATTCTTTTTTCGTTTTTTGTTCGGTTATCCTTTACATCTCACCAAATCTTTCTATTCCAGAGATCCAGAGATGTTTGGTGGTGGTAATTGCTGTATTTTCATATTAGTTCTTTTGTTACTTACTTGTTTTTTCATAGTAGCACTATTATGATTATTATTTCTAGCAGAAGCTTCAGGGCATTCTTCTGTTTCTGTTTTTTTCCAGTGCAAGGTCATCTTCGTCAGTTTGAAATTCAATGTCCTTATTTTTCAGCGTTATTTGGGCAGGAATATCAGTAGAACTGTCCAGCAAGGTGACTCTCCTTTTCAGCTCCTTAATGTAGTTTTCCAAGCTTGCAACTAGTTCTTCAAGATATTGTCTTTCTTTAAATTCGGCTTGCCATTCTTTGTAGTGAACTACAATACTTTAATGTTCGCTTGTGGATCTTTGTGTTCACGAGCTACATCGACTGTGCTTTCTTTTAGAGCTGATTTGCTGGTTATTATTTTTGGTGCTGGTTATATTTCTTAGCGGATGAGGAGAACTTGGCGTAAGAGAATTCCTTCTGGAGTTTTGTTGTTTAAGCAATAAGCGGTCCCCCCTAGAATCTATGAGATCAACTTACGCAAAATGTGGATTTACCAATTTATCTGGTTTACCACCTGGGCATTTAAATCTATTGTTTTATTCATTGCCATTTTTTTAAACTGTATTTGTTTAATTGGGTAGTACAGTAATTCCTACACACAAACCTCCTACCAGGAGGCTTTGTCATTTGTTTTGCTCTTATACCATTTTGCGAAGTTTTCGTCTTCGCTTTGTGAATTTTAGTCGCCCCGTACGACAAGCATGCCTTACCTTAGGGCTATTACCCCAACCCTGAAGTGGTATTGTGAAGTATTGCGAATTCAAAAGAGAAAAATTGAGGGGGTCCTTAGAACAGTAGCAGAGACTTGGCTAAAAAAGAATACAATTCTGTACTAGTTGAGCAAGTAAGATGCTTAACATGAGTTAAAATGTTCAAATTTAATGCATCCGTCGTCTCTTTTAGAGAGGAGGAAATAGCCTCATTCAACAAATTGCAATTGAAATCATCACACACAACAGTTTCCCAGAAAGAAGAGGAAGTTGTGTCTAAGGAAGAAAACAATTCTATTATTGTATTATTGTTGTAAGGTCCACATGTGTATATGTAAACCACCAAGCAAACATTTCCTCTTCTCACTAGTCAGAGTAATAAATCGACTCCTCTACTTGTTCCGGTTCTTTTATTTTCACGGAAAATCTCATATCCAGATACAGAAAAAATTCTGTCAGATACTCCATCGATACACATATCACATCTATGAAAGTACATCGGAACCAACAAAGTCGAGTTTATTGACTAGACTTTGCGCATCCAGATGACAAACTTTAATGCCTCCTTGTTATGTGGCCACATAAATTTTAATGGACCGTAATTTACGAGTATTTTAATGCTTGTTTTATTAAGTGAACAGTTAACAGAACACTGTTAATTGTAAATTGAATTCTAATAAATTATGTTTGAAACAAAAATAAAATCAGAAAGTTATTGGTAATTTTTTCCCCAAACCAAATAAGTCTCATCCAACATCGTATACCACCTTGATCAAAAAGTTCCCGGGGGACACCACAGTGTGGCGCTCCCATTGTTCCGGTTTGAGTTCTGTTTTTTTTTGTTAAGTTGGTAAATCTGTTGTTGACATTTCCTCTAAATCTTAGCGTCATAGCTTGACATTTGCAAAATTTACGTAGCCAAGAGTACACCTATCTCTGTGTGTGTTGGTGAATTTTTACAATTTTAGAAATGGATTAACGAGTAAATTTGTAACAACGATCTTGTATTCAATTTTGCGTAAAAAACGGATTTGATGGTGCGCGAATGTTGGAAATGTTAGAAAAAGTGTTTCGGCGACGATTCTCTAAAGAAAACGGTCGTTTACCAGTGGCACGAGCGCGAGCGGTTCAAAAATGGTCGTGAGTCAATCGAAGATGATGAACGCAGTGGCAGACCATCGACATCGAAAACCGACGAAAACATTGACGAAGTGCTCGTATCAGAAAGATAGCGGAGGACTTGAACATTGCCTATGGATCCGTCCAAGACATTTTGGTTAATGATTTGGGTTTCCGTCGTGTAGCTGCAAAGTTGGTGCCAAAAGACCTCAATTTCATGCAAAAAAGAGACCGTGTGGACATCGCAAAAGAGATGATTATCGAGGCTGAATCCGATCCCACATTCATCAAAAGGATCGTTACTGGAGACGAGACGTGGGTTTATCAGTACGACACGTAATCCAGACATCAGGCAAGTGAATGGCGTTCACCAAATGAGCCGAGACCAAAAAAACCACGTCGTTTTCAGTCGAAAAAGAGCGCAATGCTCACGATTTTCATGGATTACAACAGTGTAGTGCATCATGAATTTTTGCCAGAAGGCCAGACAATAAACAAAGAGTAATATTACGAGTATTTGGGCGTTATGAGACGTTTGCTTGAAGCAATTCGCCGAATGAGACCAGAATTGTGGGCAGAAAACTCGTGGATTTTGCACCATGATAACGCACCGTCGCACAGTGCCATCATTATTCGTAATTTTTTGACGAAAAATGCAACAAATAAAGGGTCTGCCAGGGTTGTTTTTTTTTTTTGAAAATGCTATAAAAAAAAACTACTGAATATTTTCTCAAATTTCTTTTTTTATTTGAAAGTACAATCCTTCCGGTTAATAATGGAAAATAATTTCATTCAAATGGCTGCCTCGGCTGGCCATGCATGCCATTATCGATTGTGTGCAGCTGTATTTCACCAATGGCTTCACGAATATTGTCCTTTAAAGCGTCAATTGTCTCTGGCTTGTCGGCGTAACACTTATCTTTTACGGCACCCCACAAATAATAGTCCAACGGTGTCAAATCGCAGCTCCGGGGTGGCCAAACGACATCAGCTCTGCGGCTGATAATGCGATCTTCAAAAACAGGGCGCAAAACATCTAGTGTAGCTTCGGCTGTGTGGCACGTAACGCCGTCCTGTTGAAACCAAATGTTGCCAATATCCTCCTGTTCAATTTTTGTGAACAAAAATTCGTTCAACATGGCCCGATAACGATCGCCATTGACTGTACGAGTAACGGCCATTCCTTGCTCATTTTCGAAGAAAAATGGCCCAATTATGCCTCTGGTCCAAAATCCGCACCAAACAGTGACTCGTTTTGGGTGTTTCGGCTTTTCAATGTATGCGTGCGGGTTTTCTGTGCCCCAAATGCGACAATTTTGCTTGTTTACATACCCGAAAAGATCAAAATGAGCTTCATCTGAAAAGATGATTTTTTTGGCAAAATCGGCATCTTCTCTAAGTTGATCGCAGGCCCACTTAGCGAAGCGAAAACGCATTGGATGGTCAGTTAGCTTCAACTCCTGAACCAATTGGACTTTGTATGGCGTCATACCAAGGTCTTTATGCAAAATTCGTCTCAATGATGTCTCCGAAATGTTCAATTGCTGAGAACGACGGTGAATTGATGTTGATGGCGCTTCACGCACACTTTCTGCCACAGCAGCAATATTCTCGGGTGTACGCACTGTTTTTGGCTTTTCACGCTTTGGTTTATCGATGAGGATGCCAGTTTCTTTCACTTTTTTCACAAGATAACGAACATACGGAGCTGACGGTGCTTCTCTTCTTCCAAAATCCGTACGCAATTTTCGCACACATTCTGCAACATTACCATGATTTTCAAAGTAATGTCGCAATATTTCCCAACGTTGTTCAAGCGTATACACAACCATATTCGTTCAGCGGAAGGATAAAACTAATTATCTGTCAAATCAGACATGAGCTAAGTGTTACCATTCGCGAAATAAGCACTAGTTGATCAGATTCACCTGGTTTGACTCCCTGTGACTTCTTTCTGTTCAATTGAATTAGAAAAGCACTACGGGGAACGCGTTTCAGCAGCCGAGAAGAAGTAATGGAAAAATCGCCGGAAGCACTGATGGACATACCGAAAACCGAATATAAAAAAATGTTTCGAGGATCGGATCAAGCGCTGGCATAAGTGTGTTGCAGCCAATAGCGATTACTTTAAATTTGAAAATATAGATTGGTATGAATAAACTTGTATTTGTAATTTTCTGAATACGAGTACATTGCGGGAACATTTTTGATCAAGCTAGTATACAGTATACAGTTCGCGAAAAAGGAAATTAAATAAAATTGAGCTTTTATTGGGTTTTAAATCTAAATAGGATCCGTTGGCATCTATGACATCCTTCCAAAGTGATACAAGGTCAAATATTCCTTTTTCGTACAAGTGCTGACCTTTGAGGCAATGAAATCTTCAAAGGCTTTTATGACCTCTGCTCGGTTCCGGAAGACCTTCTGCTGGTAAAATGAATCCAGATAGCGAAAAAAATTGTAATCCAATCGGGAAATATTAGAAGAGCACGGTGGATGTGGAAGAGTTTCAAATCCCAACTGCAGGAGGTTTTTGCACAGTTACTTGTGAGGTGTGGGGTCTAGCATTGTCATGCAAAAGCTATCCTATCGACTGTGCTTACTGACCAACGCAGGTTGCTTTTCTGCCAATTTGGCATGCAGTATGTCGATTTCCTTACAATATTTGATAGCGTTTATTGTTTATTCTGGTTGAAGAAATGAAAAATAGATTGGTCCTTTCCATGTCCAGCAAATTGTCACCATAACCTTTTTTGGGTGAAGATAGGGCTTGGTGGTGTGTTTTGGTTTTTCATGTGCATATAACTACCGCCCAGATCTTTTACGATTATCATACAGTATCCACCATTCATCACAGGTGACTATCCGGTGCAAACACGGTTCCGTTTTAGTTTCTTAATGTAAGCGATGCGCAGATTTCCAGCCGCCATAGTTTTTGGGATTCGTTCAGTTCAAGGGGTACCCACTTATCGAGTTTCTTCACCTTTCCTATGAGAGAAAGGTGTTGACTAATTGTCATTGGAGTACTTCTATGCTTTGTGCAATCTCCCGCACCGATTTCGGTGGGTCCGCATCCACCGTTGCTCTTAAAACAGCAGCAGCAACGTGTTCCAGCGTAGAGTTAAATCGACCAAAAAAGCTTTACCTTCTTGTCATACACAGAAAAAAAGCTGATTTTGTCTCTTTACTTCATGTGCCCTCCGGAAGATGGCAATGTTATGCGAGGTGAGACTTTTGATTGCAGTAGTTGTAAGAAAGTTTTCTTTGCTATTCTCAATTTTCTTTTAGTTTTCGTCCGGAAAATAGCCTTTGGAATGGGAGCAGGTGAACATTCAATAATTTCAGAGCAAAGCTGCGTGTACTTATACAGGGTGTTCCGAATAATTTGTCGACGACTTTAAGTGGAGATTACTTGATATATTTTGAAAAAAAAAAAATCGTATGAATAGGGAGATCGGAAACGCATTCCCATCGAAAGCCTTACATTAACCTGGTTTGACTCCTATTGAAAATAACATCTTTAAAATGTATGCATGTATGGTAACAAATGGGGTATTGTATTGTATGAGTACTTTAATCGCAGATATCAAACTAAGTGCCGCTCTAAAATTAATTACTTATTATTCAAAATTACTTTTGAACTTCAATAATTTTTGACGCACTAGTTCTAAGGCAACATTTAGTTCGAAACAAATAGAGTACTCATAATAAGCAGTTGAACGATACCACATTTACAATACACACGCAAATTTGAAAGACGTTATTTTCGCTAGGAGTCAAAACAGGACAGCATACTCGTAAGACTTTGCGTAAAACTTCTGCATTTTGGAGAACATGCATTTCCGATCACCCTCCCCCCTAAAGCGATTTTTTCCTCAATTATATAATTGAAATCGCATAATTCGCTTAATAATAGAGATCCCATCATCGCCTCCCGGGTTTGCTCTAGTCCTTCCACTCGTACAAGTAGGACAGGAACGGGACAGAGACGGATTTGCTTAGTGCTTCGATACGATTATTGATCGTCAGCGAAAGAATTGAGTTTAGAAAGCAGAGTGTTGTGCATTTCTTGCCTCGCAGATTTCAGCTGCATATTATATTCATCGATTTGTTTTGTGAGGCGGAATTTTAATATTTGAAATTATTACTGCTATGCAGCTAGTAAAACTTGAGTTTATGCTCAAATTTCGATGTTCGCGCGCACAGGAAAAACTTTGTCGGTGTATTGTATTTAAGGTAGTAAATAGTATTCAAATTTGCAAACAATTGTCGTGGAGAAAAGAAAAACGTTTATCAGACACCGGCAAACCCACACTTGGTCTTCTCGATCGCAGCCGGGGCACGGATTCTGGATGGTCCAATCAACATTCCAAACAAATACGCCGAAAATTTAGGCGCTGGCACAAGAGTTGCTAGATCAGTCGATTCCGCTTACCCCTGTGGCTCTTTCTACGATACGTTGGGTAGATTAGGCTAGGCTCCTCTACCGAGGAGATCCTGACTGCTACAATTGAACTTCATCAGATAGACAGGTGATTGGTAAGAGTGATGTTTTTGACTGCTAGTTCTAGTGGACGGAAATCAAATAAAGTGGCCAAACCCACCGATAAAATTTAAATCGGTAGTTTTACCCGCACAAGATGCTGGCATAATGGCGGTGCTACAACCAGCAAAAGTTCTGGTCGACGGAAGACGGTTGCTGCAGTGAATTCCGATTAAACCAACAAACTTCGGTGTCCCAGGAAAACCCACCTCTAAGAAAAGCTTGAAGCTGCAAAGGAGACAAGAGCGACATAATTACAAGGATTTCGATATGGAAATGAAAACAGTCTCAACGACGCTGAGTGCAAATACTGTGTTGATCAACTGTGGGAGCTAGCTATAGCCAGAGAATGTTTGCACTCAAGCAGAGGGCTACGATATGAAAAACGGAATGGATGTGAAAAAAGAACGCCCCTTTTGTCTTTTTGGGCTTAGACCATTAAATCTAGATATGACTCATGTCCCCATCTGGACCTTAGCAACGTGAATATCCACTTCATTTTAGGGGATTTCACGTTACGACATATATGATGGAACTGACTCGTATCATCTCGAGCAATTTGGCTTCCAGCCAACATTTGTTACGAAACCTAGACAGAAAGTATTCAACTTAATGCTTCCCAACAGGTACGGTAAGGAGGTTACCGACTGGAAACTATTACCGAAGATCTGAATTTCAGATCACAGGTATATCGGATTCAGAACCGGATGCGAGGCCTCGACCTTGTTTATGAGGAAGAATCCGCGCAAAACCAACTGGACACGCTTCAAGGGGACGATCAGCTAATTTATTAGTACTCATCCTAAATTCAGAACAAACAAAAGCTACAAAAAACTGTTCAGAACCTCAAAACCTGAACGGTGCCCTCACCAAGTTCTTTGAACTAACAAATCCAGCTAAGAGATGGAGGTGTATGTCAAAGAATCTCTGTTAGAAAAATGTTGTGGTTGGCAGTGTCAACGATTCTATAAGATTATATTTTTCAAAATTTATGCCTTCTCCTACCCTTCCATTTTTGAGATATTGGCAGCTGTGGAACGTATACAAGCAACATACGACATTATTTACTGCGCATGGTTTTCGGTTCGCTATGTTGATCTTATAATTGAGCCCATACACCACTTTTGCATTTTTGACTGATATTCGATTTAACATGACGCAGTGCCATTTGTTGTGTGCCTGCTGCACAGTCTATCGAAAGTATTATGTCGAGACCAGCTGTATGGCAAGATGGGTGGGCGTACACGTATAATAAATATGCTATAGTATGGTTTCAACTACAGCAGTAAAGAGCTACGAGTAATACGTAATTTTTGGGAATCGTCCCTATTTCTTACCACAAGCTCTTTGACAATACAAAGAAATTGGCCATTGACCCTTCCATCAATGGCATCCTAATTTTGTCTCCATGGTCTTCAGCTGGTAAATGATATTTTAAGATGGTCTGCAGTTTGTCGTTTAGAGTGGAAGTGAATTCATCACACCCAGAAACTACATTCCGCGGAACTATATTCCAATTTTTTTTTTATATTTCATTTGTGACCATGGTAAAGGGTGTTTTCACCACTAGTCCCATAATCTCTATGATAGCGACGAAGCTTCTAAAGGTTCCTAGGTCATGTCAACTCATTTACTGCCTTTATATCAGTCAAAACTTTTTACAAATTTCGTGCTTGGATGTTCTGATGCTTTTCTTGACAATTTAAAATAACATACTACTGCTCTTGTGGCTGTTATCTTATGTTGCCATCACTATTTCGGTTTTTCGATGCCTTCTTTGGAAAAAAAAAGAAAACAAATTGAGAAAATAACTTTATCAAGTCAGGCTCCGAAAATGAATTTACTTTTACTCGTGTGTGTCCCCTCGTCCTTGTTTTTTTAGAAATTTAGAAGAAGTAAAACTCTGTCGCAGGAAATTGGGGGCGTTGTGAAAAAAACGTTCATCTCAAAACGCTTGAAGCGAAGCCTACAGTGGAATTATAATACTTACTCTTATAGTCGCATGAAGTACAGGATTTACATTGGTTTTGAATGTTTGAGGACTATAATGACTGGGGTTCAGCTAAGAAACGAATAATGACATTCGAGAGTACGTCCAAAGACGGGTTTATGGATAACTTGGTGAGCATTTTTAGCGAAATGGGTGTTACGGTGGCGTTTCGTGTCACCTATAGATCTTGGATACTACCACAATTATGCATTGCACTTCAGTTTTGGAAATGAAGCCAGATTTGCTATTTCCTTTTTACAGCAACGAATATTTCAAACAGAGAGTACCGTCTTCAGTAAATGAATATACTCGTACATAGAAGAGACTTCATTGAAATAACGGATGATGATGTCTTTAGGCACAAGTTGAGTCAGATGAGTCCGCTTCCACTTTCTCGTGAAAACAGCTTTAGTTTTCCGATAGTTAACAGAATGTACATTTCAAGTGCACCACTGGTCGATTAAGTTAATCCTACGGGAATTATTACCAACACTATTGAAAGCCGCTACGCTTATCCCAATTGAATATTCTGTTGACCTTCATTTTTCCGTCCAAGCCTTGTTAAACAAATCGAAAGCGCTGTCTTTTTCCAAATGCACTTGAAAGTGTTTTTCTGCGATGAATGTTATGACGTTTGATAGCAATTTCAGCCGCAGCTATGCTGTAGTTCGGTGCTATCTGTTGATAGAAACGGCTTATTTTCTTGGGGACTCAGAGTTTCCTTTATTTTTCACTCTTGCTAATATATTTTGAATAATAATTATTAGTTATGGTCTTATTCTTTCTCAGTTTTTCAGCATTAACACGGCTCATCCTCCATCCCAACGTTCATTTACAATGACATTCCAGCTGTCACCTCTTTGGACAAGGCCAATCTGCTTGCTGCACACTTTGCGGCCAGCTTAACACTCGCAGATTGAGCTTTGTCTCCGCCTACACTTGAATGCGTCGAATCTATAAAGGGACGAATCCACTTTTGCACTCGTGTAGTAGCAAGAGTTCTTAAAGATCTAAACATTCACAATTCCGCTGGTCCAGATGGTATATCTCCCTTCTTTCTGAAGAGGTGTTCTTCCACGCTAGCAAAACCACTGCGTAAGCTTTTTCACCAATCCTACTCCTTAGGACTCTTTCCGAGAAAATGGAAAACAGCATTTGTCCAGCCCGCCCCTAAAAAAGGCGAATCTTCTTCTCTGCCCTCCTACAGATCCATTGCACTTACGTCCCTTCTTTCCAAGGTCATGGAAACGCTGATAAACAGTCAGCTCATGAAATATCTCGAAACACGAAAACTTTTTAATGGCCGGCAGTATGGTTTTCGTAGCAACAGGGCCACCGAAAAGTGGAACCAAAGCGTACATCAATCTGGCGAAAGCAAGATAGTTGCACTTGATATTTCTAAGGCATTTGACACAGTTTGGCATCAGGCTCTTTTGTCGAAAATGCGTGCTTTTGGATCGATGACTCTCTTCTTCAATGGATTAGAAATTACTTTTCGGAACGTTCAATTCAAGTTGTCTTGCACGGTTTCAAGTCTGATATTCACAAAATAAATGCTGGTGTGCCCCAGGGCTCCGTTCTGTCTCCGACACTCTTTTTAATTTTCATTAATGATCTCTTGTCTGCTACTTCTAATCCAATATATTCCTTTGGTGATGACAGCACCCTCTGCTTCTCATATTCGTTCCCGGACTCACGCACCTGCTCTTCGGCTGTAGAATAGGAACGGCAGCGTATGCTAAGTTCATTAAATTCCGATAGTAGCAGCATAACCAATTGGGGTACTATTAATTTAATGCTTCCAAAACTCAATGCTGTCTGCTGTCAATAAAGTGGAATTCAAATAGCCAGCCATTATCCATGAATGGCACTTGCATCGTCGAAACCGATTAACTTTCCATTCTCGGTATGTGTGTCAGTGACAACTTACGTTGGAATGACCACATATTCGATGTCGCCAAAAATGCTGCGAAATGTCTAGGTTTCCTCAAGCGATGTAAGAAATATTTTACCCCCTCTGATCTGGCCACAATATATGTATAAGGCATTTATCCGCCCAAAACTGGAGTACAATGCCCACATCTGATCAGGTGTTCCTAAAACATCTCTGCTCCTGCTGGATAGGATTCAAAACCGCGCGATAAAACTAATTGGTAATACTAATATCAGTCAATCAATTGACACCCTCGAACACCGACGTAATATCTCCTGTTTCACTTTGTTTTATCGCTTTTCCACCACCAGTGCTCCATTGAAATCGCCTGTAGCATTCCGCCCATTCAAACTTTCAATCGTAATACCCGTCTTACTATGAATGCTCATCAGTATACCCTCAAGCCTACTTTCGGACCTACTCTAAAATATCGTGATTCGTTCCTAAGCCGTACAGCTCGCTTATGGAATGCCTTGCCTAGCTCTTTATTTCCTAGTCATTATAACATTCAAACAGTTAAAACCAACGTTCTCCGGTACCTGTCTTTTCTTCCTCCCTAAATTTCCTTCGCCCGCGTTACGTACGAACATTTTAAGGGTGCAAAAACCCCTTGAGCGCGCGCTGATTATAAAAAAAAAAAACGGCTCTTCTCTTTTGCCAATAAATTGAATTTTTATGGTCACCTTTGATACCTAAACTAAATATTCATTTTATTATAAACGGGGCACTGTATTGGATTAGACGTAACAGACAAGTGATCAGAAAATTATCGGAAGCAGAACGGGACCCTGCACTTGAATTCGTCTCAAAAAAATTACATTTAATGTTTTGAAAGGCAATTTCTAATCCCAGGTATATCCTAACGTACTCTTGACATGACATGGCGCTATCTAGTTTGTTGGAGGAGCTAACAGCGAGGATCTTATTGTAAATGAGTATTGGATTTCAAGATGAGACTGAAATCTTTATGTTTGTAAAACTTATAGTGAATATACGACATTGTAGAAACACAACATGATAATAAAAAATGAAACAAAGTTCAAGAAGGATGTTAAAGTCATTCCCGAGTCGTTTGATTTGTTTGTAGTATCCCTCTGATGGATTGGTCTTGTAAGACCGGCAAATCTGTTTTCTAAAACTGACAGTCTCTTTACAGCTGAAGTTATAGGCGTTTTCCATTGATACTCCTCAACCCATATGTTATGAAGGATCTCATTCCAAAGGGAAAAGTGTTTGTGACAATATCAGTAGTGGCATTTGCCTTCTTATCCAGGTGGTTAAAAAATTCCTACGTCCGCCATTCTTTAAGGATTTTTTTCTTAAAGGTGTAATTTATGTATGAGAAATTAGATGATGTTACACAGTGTTCTGACAAGCCTAGAGTGAAGAGTACATCAACTGTGTACTTATCAGAATGAGGTGTTAAAACCATCCAGTATGTTGGCAGCCTGACAATCAGTTGGTATTCGTGTTAACTTATTGATAAAATGAATTGTTCTCCACACCGAAGATCTTAATATAATTTTTGCCTGCTCTTAGTATCTACACCATCCCATTGTTTATATAAAAATATGGGAAGCCAGTGGCTTCCATGAATAAACCAGTTCATCGTGAAGAATGGTGATGTGACTTCTGCTGGAACATTTAACAATAAAACCGGTCTGCAACAAGGTGCGGTAAATTCGCCAATCCTATTCAACATTTACACAAGTGATCTGATAGGTTCATTTCACCATGCCATAGCGTACGCAGACGACTTAATCGCGTACAGATCAGGTTCAAAGATTGAGGTCATTAATATATTTTGCAACGGGACTTCGACAAAATTACGCGATATTGCGACGACTGGAAGCTGAAAATCAACTTTCAGAAAGAATTGGCGAAAGTTGTCTATCGTCGGACAACATGGACAGCCACTTGCTTGTCGAAATTTAGTCAGATACCTTGGGATCTGGCTAGATCAATATCTGTATTTTAACAAACATACAGATGTTGCTCTGGCCAGAGCCAAAGGTGCTTTCGCCCTTACAAGGAGACTGTTTTATAGCAGCCAACTCGATGCGGGGTGAAGGGGATCTGCATCATCGAACAACCTGATTTCCGAGGCTTACTGCCCCAACTATATGTTTCATGAGAGAGTTCGCTTTAACGGCTTTATTCCTCCAGAAGCCTTCCACTACCTAGATATGAAAGGTCTGATCCAGGACAGATTTCCAGTGCCATTAATCTTCCAAGTCACTCGAACAGCTGCGGACAGGCGACTCAACTACGACAGAGACGTCGCACACTACAGTGCGAAGTATCTCCGGTTCAGTAGGGCGGTAGCGAGTCGCGACATGAGAGATGTTGCTCAACAGCACCAAAAATTTTGGAGGCTTTTTGAAGGAGAGGATGCTTCGTCGTCGAATTCCTCCAATATTTGGTAGCTTCATGTGAAGCAAAGTGGGTCGTCTATTTTTTTTTAGCCATGGCCGGCTTAAATAGTTTTAAATAGGAGTAAGTTAGATGTAAGAAAAATAAAAAATAAAAAAAAAATGTATACAGAGTGGCCCAAAAATCAACGTCAAGCCAGAAACGGGTGATAGGTCAAGTAGTGTCGGTTATCACAAAATTATAAAAAAATATCGAAGTCATGCACTTTTAAAATTATTGGCACTCAAAAAAAATCGAAAAATCTGACACCCTGTGACGATCTGTCAAGTACTGTGACCGCAAATCTTTATTTTTCTTCGATTTTTTTTGTTGTCACGTAACCCCGAGCAACTGTTCTGTAAATTACGGTCCAAAATTGGAACATAACTATATCGGTTTTAACTAAAATATTGCTTTTTTGTCCATCCATGTATCTGAAAATCATTAATCACCCAACTTGAACTGACTGTACTGACAAAAAAATGTACTGTGCCATTTTGGCAAGTAACTTTAAAAGATGGCGTATTTAGTCTGGATTCCAAAATGCTATGACACTTGCTAGACTAACGCTTAATTGAGGACAACAAAAATACTTTGTTAAAGAAACCCGATCCATAATTAATTCTTTTTAATAAGTTAAAATGAGCACCAAGTGTGAGCGAGACAGATAGTGACGCCGTGATTGAGGCGGATAAACACGCCATTTCGAGTAGTGTGAGTGAAACAGATAGAGATGCCACCCTTGTCATTTCATTTCAGTTTTTCCCGTCACAGAGCACACAGAACACTACGTTCTCTTGGTGTATACTCTCAGGATCGCCATCTACCGATCTTGTATCTTACAACAAATGTTCAAACTGTTTGCCTTCAGCGGCAATGCAAGCTCTGCATCTTTTTACAAATGATCTGGTAATAAGACGGGCATATCTTCTGGAGTTGATGTCAACAACGGCTTCTGCAATTTTTTGTCGCAGCTCGTTTAAATTTTCTATCGACTTAGAATAAACTTTTTCTTTTATTGCTCCCCAGTAAAAAAAATTGAGTGGATTTAAATCAGGTGAACGAGCTGGCCACGAAGTTGTACCAGACCGCCCTATCCACTTGTTGGAGTATTCCCGATCGAGGAACTCTCGTACTGTGCGAGCATAATGCGCTGGGCAGCCATCTTGTTGATACCACATGTATGCATAAATAAATATCTAGTAGCACGTCTTCCGATAAATTTGGCAAGTGGTTCTCCAAAAAATCTTAGTAAACCTCGGCATTCAAATTCTGCGGCAGCTCGAAAGGGCCAATAATTCTACCATTCAAAATTCCCGTCCACATGTTTACTTTAAAACGGTGCTGCGATCAATATTCCCGCATCAAATGTGGATTTTCCACGTGCCACTTCTGCAAATTGTGGAGGTTCATGTAACCGTCGCGTCCCCTTGAAAAGTCAGTCGTTCATTGATCTCCGCAGAATATAGACGTGTTTCGGCTTTCGGTTGTGTAGTGATACCAACAGAAAAGAATTAGACAAAATTCATATAGGGCTCCAATTAGCCCAGAGGTAGTGTGCCCGGTTACCAAGTTGAAGGTTGCGAGTTCGACTCCGGGTCGAATAGACTTTTTTTTTTTTTTTTTTGTTCAGTTAAAAACAAAACAAACAAAATAAATTGATAGTGAGTGCTAAGAATCATCACGCGATGGATTGTGAGGAGCGGTCCGTTATGCCAGTAACGGACAAATCAGGCGAGGCGTCAAGCGGTTCAAGCCAAACAGAACCGAAGACGAAGAGAAGGAGGGCGCTAAGACCAACTTCCACCTTAGCACAACGTCCCTCCCTACCAACTTCCACCGTAAAGCTGCTTGGTGGAGTGAGGGAAGGGGCGCACTCAACGTCATCAACTGCAGCAAATAATTGTCCCGAGAAAGTTACTGACGGTAACCCATTTTTCTCAGATCTACACCTGAGAGAGAACAGATTCGCTTCCTTGGTGCCAACCGAATCGGAAGATGAAGAAGAAGAAATGGCGTCTATAAGTAGCAGCATAAAAATGCTGCAACAAAGGGTACTGGCCATAAAAGAAAAACAAATGGTAAGAAGGAAGAGGGAAGAGCAACAGCAATCCCAGCAGCAACAGCAGACGCAGCTAGCTCAAAATCAGAGCCAACAACACCAAGCAAACACGATAGCACAGGTGCTACACAAACAACAACAACAACTTAAAAACCACCAACAAAAACAACAAGAGCAACCACAACAACGGCAACAGCAACAGCAAAAGCAGCAGCAGAAACAACAACAGCAGCAGCAAAAACAACAGCAGCAGCAACAACAACAGCAGCAGAAACAGCAACTTTCAAAACAAAGGGTTCCACCTATAAATACATTTAAGATGGAACTAAAGGAAACAATAGAACTATGTAAGTCGGCCATAGGCAATAATTTTTATATTAAAAGACTTAGCTTAGATAGGCACGCGATCCACTGTTATACAGTGGAGCGCTACCATAAAATTAAAACTTTATTGAAGGATTCGACGACGGAGTTCTTCTCCTACACCCCGAAGGGGGTGAAGCTGCAGACAATGCTGCTGAGGGGGTTAGAACCGTCGACTGATCCGGAGGAGCTCCTTGCACTGCTGAAAGAGAAGGAGTGCGAAGGGCTCAAATTCGTGAGGGTCAAGCCATTTGTCACTTCTAGAGCTAAAAGGGAGAAGCGGAAACTACCGTTCTTCCTGGTTCAGCTAAGTCCCAACAGCAAACTGGATGGTCTAAGGAGTATAAAAGTCCTAGACTACCAGGTTGTTCACTGGGAAAAATTAAAGAGGAGCGAAAACATTTTACAATGTGTTCGCTGCCAAAGGTTCGGGCACGCCGCGTCGAACTGCGAAATGCAGCCTCGATGCGTGAAGTGTGGAAAGAACCACAAGTCAGAGGAATGTGCTCTAGGTAAGGACGGAGCGTCTGAAAAAAGCCAACTCTCTTGTGCTTTATGTAGGAACACGGGACACACCGCAAATTATCGGGGTTGTCCCAAATTCCAATACATCAAAAGAGTAAATCTGGCTCGGCAGCAGAAAGTGGAAGTTAAACGTCCACTCGTGCAGGCACAAACACCAGCCGTTACTCCCCAAGTTACCTACGCCCAAATGGCGGCAGGTAGGGGAACTACGGTACAACAAGCAAAGGTAGCTTCTCAGGCCCCAGCGCCTAGAGCACCTGAACCTGTACCTGACATGCTGGCTATCTTGCTCTCTATTCAGGGGCAGATGGCTCAGCTTCAGCGTCAAATACAGGAACAGGCTAAGCGGGTAGATCAAATATACGCGCTGCTGCCGGGCCTAACGCACCTCCAGTCGTAATGGGTACGTACATGGCGGAGCAAACCCTGAAGGTCCTTGCAGTGAATGTTAATTCACTGATTAGGTTCGAACGAAGAGCCGCACTGTTTAAGTTGCTTAAAGACCAAGCCCCTGATGTGCTTTTGGTTAGCGAAACTAAGCTTACCAAAAGACACAAAATGAGGCACAGAAGATATGAAATATTACGAAGAAACCGACCCAATTCTATTCAAGGAGGTGGTGTTGCGATCTTTGTAAAAAAGGGACTGCGTTTCAAAAGAGTATACAGTCGTGTAGTACGTAGGTTTCAGGTGCTGGAAGCATGCATCATGTATTTCCCTCTCCGTAGTGGAAAGCGGTTATACATGGTGTCTGTTTATGCATCTAAGGCTACTCAATCCACTTTATTCATCTCAGAGCTCGATACACTGTTTCGATTCCTGAGGCTGGAATTGGAGGAGAATTACTTTATTATCGGCGGAGATTTCAACGCCAAACATAGTGATTGGGGAAATAATACACCAAATACTAGAGGGAACCTACTATTCAATTGGTGGGGTCAGCACAGCGTGATGTATCGACTCGACCTCAAAGCCACGGATAGTCCGTCGTTTCCGAGACACGGGTCCTATCTGGATCTTCTGCTGTTCGATTCACGAATACAACTGACATGCACTAACCAACAAACTACAAACTGTCTACGCACTTTCGTGTATGACAGTGACTATTGCGGTCTCAGCACCGAACTAACTGTTCCCAACGAAATTGCGGAATTGGATGAGTTTGTGCAAAGGCATTCCTACAATTATAGTAGGGTGCGTTGGACACACTTCACCAGAACACTGACTAGAGCACTCTCCTCGAATTCGCTCTACCCACCGTCCAACAGAAATCTGTCAAACGAGGAGATTGACAGGTATCTAAAACTAATGGACGAGACAATTAAACGAACTATGGACAAAACGATACCTCGGTATCAACACACTGACGAAGAAGACTTATTCCGCAACGCAACTATTGACGCACTGCACCGACAAAAAAGTAGGCTGCTGTCAAGACTAAAAACCTTGTACAGACAGTTTACTGACAGACATAACCCGGAGATCATGACATTGAAGTCGTCGATTAAAAACCTCCAAACATTAATAAAAGAAAATTACAGAAATTCTGTAAGTTTGTATTGGAACAACAAAATTCGGGCTGTAAACACCAGCAACCCGAATATGTTCCCGCAAATAAATAAAATATTTCGGAGAAATAATCAAAACGACCTTCCATGTCTTAAAATCGCTCGAACGACGAACAACGAACAAATACTTGTAGCAGCAGGCATTGATCCAAATGAGGCCGTTGATGATGACAACTTCTTTGTGGTCGAGGATCCGCAGGAGAAGGTAGAGGCTATAGGAGCGACTTTCCAGGAAGTGTACAAGGCGAATGACATCATTGGCCCGAACCACGACCTGGAAAGTCGAGTCCTTATGCACAATGCCTGCCTTCGAAATGAAATTGTGAATTGGCGATTCGAGAGCTCGGGTTTCACCCAGTTCAGTGACGAGAATATGGCAAATAATGTCATCACCAACGAAAGGGTATTACCACCGTTCATTTCGAAGGAAGAGCTCCAAACAATCTTCGAATCACTTAGAAGTAAGAAATCAGTGGGAACCGATGAAATACCGAACATTGTGCTTCGACATCTCCCACTAGTAGCGGTGGACATTTATACCACCCTGTTTAATAATGCAATGAATAATGCACATTATCCAGCGCATTGGAAAACTGCGGTGGTACATCCCATCCCCAAAAGGGATAAAGATACTTCCAATCCGGCGAATCTCCGCTCGATCAGTCTTCTTCCAAACATCAGTAAGGTTTTCGAGAAGGTAATCAATAGAGTCCTGACCAAGTGAGTTGAGGACAAACATATAGTTCCGGATAATCAATTCGGTTTCAAGGCGGGGCATGATATCATTCATGCTGCGTCTAAACTGGTTTCCGATATCCAATGGAACAAAGGCAAGAAACAGTGCACTGGTGCCTGCCTGATTGACTTGGAAAAAGCCTTCGATACCGTATGGTTAGAGGGACTCTTTTTCAAGCTGGACAGGTTGGGCATTAGTAAACCACTGCTGTATATTCTTTTTGATATGCTCTCCAGTAGACAGTTCATCGTGAAAAATGGCAATGTGACTTCTGCTGGAACATTTAACATTAAAAACGGTCTGCAACAAGGTGCGGTAAATTCGCCGATCCTATTCAACATTTACACAAGTGATCTGATAGGTTCACTTCCCCATGCCATAGCGTACGCAGACGACTTAATTGCGTACAGATCAGGTCCAAAAATCGAGGTCATTAATATGCTTTTGCAACGTGACTTCGACAAAATTAAGCAATATTGCGATGACTGGAAGTTGAAAATCAACTTTCAGAAGTCGGAAACCATTCTGTTTAGGACGCCTTTGTCTGGGGCCTCTAGGGATACCAGAAAGAATTGGCGAAAGTTCTCTATCGTCGGACAACATGGACAGCCACTTGCTTGTCGAAATGTAGTCAGATACCTTGGGATCTGGCTAGATCAATATCTATATTTTAACAAACATATAGATGTTGCTCTGGCCAGAGCCAGAGGTGCTTTTGCCCTTACAAGGAGACTGTTTTACAACAGCCAACTCGATGCGAGGGTGAAGGTGATCTGCTACATGGCCCTTATCCAGCCTATGCTTGTGTTTGGATGTCCCGTGTGGTTCAACGTGAGAGCAAGTTTATTGGAAAAGATTCGGGTGTTTGAGAGGGCTTGCCTTAGGGCTTGTCTTCGGTTATGCAGAACACCAGAGTCTGAGTACATAAAATTCTATCGCAATGAGGTCTTGTACAATAGGGCGAACCTAATAAGAGTGGACAATTTTGTTATTAAGTTGACTCGAAGGCACATTGCAAGAGCAATGACCTCATCGAACAACCTGATCTCCGGGGCTTACTACCCTAATTATATGTATCACGAGAGAGTTCGCTTAGACGGCTATGTTCCTCCAGAAGCGTTTCTCTACCTTGATAGCAAAGGTCTGATCCAGGACAGATTGGCTGTGCCGCTAATCTTCCACGTTGCTCGAACAGCTGCGGACAGGCGACTCAACTACGACAGAGACGTCGCACACGGCAGTGCGGAGCGTCTCCGGTTCAGTAGAGCGGTAGGGAGTCGCGACATGAGGGATGTTGCTCGGCAGCACCAACAATTTTGGTGGCTTTTAGAAGGAGGGGATGCTTCGTCGTCGAATTCCTCCAATTCTTAGTAGCTTCATGTGAAGCAAAGTGGGTCGCCTAATTTTTCTTTTAGCCATGGCCGGCTTACATAGTTTTAAGTAGGAGTAAGTTAGATTTAAGAAAAAAAAATATATAAAAACCAAAAAAAAATTAATAAAAATAAAAAATTCAAAAAAAAACATACATCTATATATATATACATATATTTATATATTAAGTATATATATATTATGTATATATATATATATGTATGTACTAGATGTAAGTAGTTTAAGTAGATTAAGACTTATTTTTAGGTAGTTTTTAGGATTTTAGTTTTAAGTTTTATAATAAAATATAAAAAAAAGTCATGTTACTAAGTTTTTTTTTTTGAAAAAATGTTTTCTTAGTTTTAATTATAAGGAATAGAAATAGTATAGTATAGTAGTAAGGTACGTCGAAAGACATAATTTAAGTGTTAGGTTTAACTTAGAGTGCCCGCATGGGGTCAGTAAGCTAGAATAAGATAATTTTAAGTTAATTAAGCTAATTTTTAAGCATTTTTTGTCTAGCAAGTAAGAGTAAATTAAGTAATACAATAAAAATGCATATAAACTGAAACTGACTCCCCTTGAAAAGTTGATTCGTCCGACCATAGAATTTTTTCGAAGAATCTCAGATCTTCTCCGAAACTCTGCAACATCGTTTGACAAAATTGCACTCTGTCTGGATAATCTCGGGGTAGTAGAATTTGAAGGTTATGTTCAGCGCGTGCGACGGGCCGGGTGCATTGAGAAAAGTGTGAGTAGTAATTTAAATATCAAAAAGGTGTGTAAAGTGGTGAAAAAAAAATAAAACTACATTCTCTGGACTGTCTTGAATAGGGGAAAACTTAAATTTTTGCTTTTTTGTGTTTTTTTTCTCACTTTTCCAAATTTTCCATGTGTGGCTTGGTATGCATTTAAGGTTGCACTTATTCCAAAAACGCAACCAGCACGCTTCTACGGCTCTGCTAAGTATGTTAGTACTACTCCTGGTGATGGAAACGTGAGTGATGATGACATTAATTCCGATTGTGATGATGATCTTAGTTCAGTTCCAAGAAAGCACATTATCATACTCGAGTCTGAGTCTGAGTTTTTTGAAGAAGACGACGTACCTTTGATAAATTTACAATCTGCAACAACATCCAAATCCAGAGGAAAAACTGCTAAAAGGGTTATTTGGAAAAAGGGGAAAATGCTAGCTTACGATGTTAACAAATTCCAACTCTTGGGTAACACAGATTTACCGGATACTATAAAAAAACTGAATTCTCCTGCAGACGTTTTGAAGTTCTTGTTTACAGCAGATATGATTAATTTTATTACTGAGCAATCTAACCTCAAATCTGTTCAAGACAATATCAACAAACCAGCAATGATCACGAAAGACGAAATGGAAAAATTTATAGGAATTGTCATCCTTATGTCCTGTGTTAAGTTACCGGCAGCGAGGAAGTATTGGTCAAAAGAAATAAGAGTGTCGCAAATTTATGAAATAATAGAGTGTAACAGATTCGAAGCTACGAGTATTAAAAGATTTTTTACATTTTAATAATAATGAGACTTTTGTACCTCGTGGAGAAGATGGCCATGACAAATTATTTAAAATTCGTCCTTTATTGAATATGATTCGTGGGCGTTTGATGTTAGTCGCTAAAGAAGAATATTTAGCCGTAGACGAACAAATAATCCCTACCAAATGTCGTTTTGAATTAAAACAATATAACCCAGCTAAACCTCAGAAATCGGGTTGCAAAAACCAAGTCCTGAGCGGCGTTAGTAGCTTCAGCTACGACTTCGACATATTTGCTGGAGATCAAAGCAATTCGTATCCTTCAAATGCCCCAGATCTTGGTGTAGGCTCAAATATGGTCACTCGATTGACATCCACGACATCCAAACTACAACTTGTTTTGATAACTGGTTCAACAACCCAAATATTTAAGTATATCTTTACGAAAACGGTTTACTTCCCTTAGGAACTGTGCGGCTCAATCGTGTACCACACTCAAATATGCCTACAGCAAAGGAACTGAAGAAGCGAGTTCGCGGAAGCATGGAAGAAAAGGTAGCAGTCATAGATAAAGTAAAGTTAAGCCTGGTTTCCGGGTTTGATAACAAGAATGTGAACATTCTTTCAGGCTACGTTGGAAGCGAGCCAAGGACAACAAATGTTTGCCTACCTTCTCCGCAAGGTGTCGATGTTTATAACCAGCATATGGGAGGAGTCGATTTATTTGACTGGGTTATTACAGAATCAATTTGCGGTCTCGTCAGTGGTACAAATGGATTTTTTTTCACATGGTGGACATGTCCCTTGTAAATGCTTGGTTGTTTGTATGATCTTAAGCTCGTTGTTTCCAAGCATATGCGAAAGTCAGGGAAACTTAATATTACAAAACAACAACGTGGTCGTCCATCAAGTAGTCTCGGAACACCGACATCCAGACGGAGCGACACTCCCTTCGGTTTGACTGACTTTCCAGTACCCGCGAAAAATCCACGACAATCCTGCTAGACTTCAAGGTATGCCTTTGGATTCGGTACGTTCTGATGTGATTAGCCATTATCCGATTTGGAAGAAGAACGCCCGACAACTATGCCAATATTGTTTCAAATTTCGTTCCTTTTTTTGTGTTAAAATGACAAACGCAATTGTTATAAAGAATTTCACGAAGTATAAGTAATTGCATACGAAGCCAAATATGACTAACAGAATTTTAGCTACAGTGCATAGGAAACCATATATGGCTTATATACCACCTTGATCCAAAATTTTCCGGAATTTATTCAGAAAATTGGAAATACAAGTTTATTCATCTAAATCTATATTTTCCCCTTCAAAGTAATCCCCGTCGACTGCAACACACTTATGCCAGCGCTTGATCCAATCCTCGAAACATTTTTTATATTCGGTTTTCGGTATGTCCATTAGTGCTTCCTGCGATTTTTCCATTACTTCCTCTCGGCTGCTGAAACGCGTTCCCCGTAGTGCTTTTTTAATTCGATTGAACAGAAAGAAATCACAGGGAGCCAAATCAGATGAATTCGGTGGCTGTTGGATGGTATTTGTTGCATTTTTCGTCAAAAAATTACGAATAGTGATGGCACTGTGCGACGGTGCGTTATCATGGTGTAAAATCCACGAGTTTTCTGCCCACAATTCTGGTCTCTTTCTTCGAATTGCTTCACGCACACGTCTCATAACGTCCAAATACTCGTAATACTCTTTGTCGACTGTCTGGCCTTCTGGCAAAATTCATGATGCACTACACCGTTGTAATCCATGAAAACCGTGAGCATTGCGCTCTTTTTTGACTGAAAACGACGTGGTTTTTTTGGTCTCGGCTCATTTGGTGAACGCCATTCACTTGCCTGATGTCTGGGTTACGTGTCGTACTCATAAACCTACGACTCGTCTCCAGTAACGATCCTTTTGATGAATGTGGGATCCATAGGCAATGTTCAAGTCCTCCGCTATCCCTCTGATGGTTAATTTGCAGTTATTGACCAACATTTCTTTTACTTCATCAATGCTTTCGTCGGTTTCCGATGTCGATGGTCTGCCACTGCGCTCATCATCTTCGATTGCCTGACGATCACTTTTGAACAGCTCGTGCCACTGGTAAACGACCGTTTTCTTTAGAGAATCGTTGCCGAAACACTTTTCCAACATTTCCAACGTTCGCGCACCATTAAATCCGTTTCTCACCCAAAATTTAATACTCGTACAAGTTCGTTGTTGCAAATTTAAATCCATTTCTAAAATTGTCAAAAATCGCCAACACACACAGAGTTAGATGTAGTCTTGGCTACGTAACTTTTGCAAATGTCAAGAAAAACAGAACTCAAATCGGAATAATGGAAGCGCGACACGGTGGTGTCCCCCGGGAACTTTTTGATCAAGGTGGTATGTAACTTCTAAAATATAAGTAAATAATTTTTTTTCTCAGTTTGATCTCATCATTTAAGGTTAAATAAACACATTAAAGGGTTAATCTAACCTGCGACTTTGGTAAAAAGAAAGAATTATTCAATCTAAACCGTTGATTATAGACCGCGGCTAGTTTGTAAAGTGTACGAAGTCAGCTCAAAAGCACCACGGATGTAGAAAACATCAAGATTTACGAGTCTAGAACTTATTTTGAATACTTGTAAGATGAAAAGTGAAACGCCTGGAAATTCTTTTCTATTTGGACTGACCATTAATTAATTTCATCATCACGTCTTATATTTGCCTGGATATTTGTAGATAAAAGACTCAATAGTTTGTATTAATCATGTCGAAATATCTCCTAAGATGAAGTCATCACATATTAATTAGATATCTTGGACCTTTCACCTGTTTTCCCTCTCGAGGGATACATCTGTTGTTTCTACCTCCCATTTTGATCTGAAAAGAGTTTTTCTCAGTAGAAAAGTCAACTTTTTCTACTGTTTCTGTTTCATTTGAATATTCATTCGAAGCAATTATGCGGAAGTGCAATTAATGGTGTGAAAAATATTCCTAATCTACTCGTACTAGTTCGAATACCAGCAGTTTACACAGGTACGTAGGTTTAGGTATGCACGGGCATAAGGCCATAAACGCTAATTTGAATAGCTGATTACGGAAATTGTTAATTGGCGAAACAGGAGTTTTTTTCCTCCATTGTATGAGCAATTGCACTACTTATAGCTTTCTTAATATTTACAAGTCACAACACTATTAATGAGGTAAAAAGTAATAATCGCTAAATGATGTCGTTAAAAAAAAGAACCAGTAAGCTGGCAAGCCTTCACGTGACTGCTAATTCACGTGAAGTCGAAGTTGTATGGTTTGTATTACATTAACATCTGGAATTAGTTCGGACTATTTGTTGTTTTTAATTAGCAGTAAATTTGATTTATGTTCCTATAGTTCCAGTTCCAGTTGTCTTTTCATGATTAAAACACGATAAAGCCTTCACTACTATTGACCTTCAACTTTGTTCTTTAAATATTTCTTTTGTTGGCAGGATTTTATATACAATACTAAAGGTGTTGGATTGTACTTTTGCTAAACTTGACGTGAATCTAAAGAGAGGATAAAAAAAACCAGCGAATCAGCTACCAAAATGGAGTTAGTAATAGATCAATGCTGTTTTGATAAGATCTAAAGGCCTTTTTTGAATGTCTATGTTACATCTGGATTCAGGAATTTGTTAGAAGCCAAAGAGAATTTTAAAGTGGCATGCCGGCCTTTAGCACTAAAGATGTTTTTCGAATAAAAAGAATCTTGTCATGAGAAAGTCACTAGAACTAGAACATAAACGAGCTTTGAACTGAAAATATTTATGCAGTCTGAAGGAACTAACTTAGAACCAATGAGCGACCGCTTTTGGATGTAATCTGCACGAGGCTGAAGACCATGTCACTGAGCAATTTCATGAGGGTTAAGCTCGTGAACAGTTCATCAATTTATAATACAGTCGAACTTCCCTATAATGAATTCGCACGGGACCAGAAAAAAACTTCATTATATAGAAATTTCATTGATATTTTTTATCTGTTTTCAACTTTTATTTAAAATAATCAGGTATTTTATTTTGGATTACACCCTTCCATTTTTCTTCCTCAACAAAGCTTTCTAATATATTGTGTCTACAAGTAAGTTTCCAGGGTTTTTTTTTCCAAAATTTGAAGTTTTATTATGAAAACATAGTTACAATGCTTTATTTAAAGTATCGTCCATCGGAAGCTACAACTTTCCTCCATCTTTCTGGCAATTTATGAATTCCGGACCAAAAAAATTTTTCGTCTTTCGAGCCCAAGAACGTATCGAACCAATTTTTGATTTCCTCTACTGAGCTGAAGCGTATTCCCGTAAGAGCGTTCTGCATCGAACGAAACAAGTGGTAGTCAGATGGTGCCAAGTCTGGACTGTAAGGCGAGTGAGGCTGAATTTCCCATCCACTATTTTCCAAATAGTTTTTCACCGAAACCGCAACATGTTGCCGAGCGTTGTCGTGATGAAAAATGACGGACTCTTGCCTGGTCTCATATTCTGGCCGTTTTTCTTTTAATGCCCGCTTCAAAGGAATTAGTTGGGTTCGATATAATGGTCCTTTGATGGTTTCACCACTCGGAAGCAGTTCGTAGTATACGACACCCTTTTGATCAGACCATATGCAAAGCATGACCTTATTCACGTGAATATTTCGTTTCGGCGCCGATTGGGCAAGCTCGCCGGGCTTTGTATACGATTTTCTGCGTTTAGGATTATCATAATAAATTCATTTCTCGTCACCAGTGACAATACGATGCAAAAATGATTTATTTTTATACCGCTGCAGTAACATTTCGAACATACAAAATCGCCGTTCGACGTCTCTTGGCTTCAATTCGTACGGCACCCAGTTTCCAACCTTTTGAATGAATCCCAGTGCATTTAGGCGCAGGGAAACGGCTTGTTGCGTGACACCCAATGATGCAGCAAGTTCTTCTTGAATCTGACACGGATCCTCATCCAGTAAAGCCTCCAATTCCTCGTCTTCAAAACTTTTCGGCTTTCCGGGGCGATCTTTGTCTTCAACTCCAAAATCACCGCTTTTGAACCGTTTGAACCACTCGCGGCACGTCGATTCACCAATACATTCCGCCCCATAAGTTTCCGAAAGCAGACGATAGGCCTCAGCCTTCTTCATATTAAAGAATAAAAGCAGCGCTTCCCGCAATGGCTGGAAACTTGCCATGATTTTGCTCGATAAAATGTACGACACCGATAGAACTGCTCAAATATAACTCTGCAAAGTTGTTGGCAGATACAAAACCTACAAATAAAACTCATGGGGTCTGATATTTCTGCCCGGGATCCACTGATGGCGCCATCTCTGACAAGAGCTGGAAACTTACTTGTAGACCCAATATTTAGCGACGTAAATACATTGTTCTGTACGTTGATCTTCATCTCCACAAAGGTTCGAACTACATCAAGAGATGAAGAAATTCGACCCAATGTAGGTAGCACCGCATCCACCAATTCTTCTTCACTGGCCAATTCTTCATCGTTTTCTGAATCTGTTAATGTAGAATTATTTTTTGTTAAACTTTTATTTTGCAAAAAGATTAACCCTTTCGGTATTTTGATGCCATATGGCATCGTATCTATTTCGAAGGTCATATCAGCCACAAAAATAGTTTTTTTTTATTTTTTTTCACTCATACTCGTATTGTTTTGTAAACATTTGAGGGAGAAATGTAAGAATACACGAAGAGAGCGCTCATGCGCTCTAGAATTCTAAATCCCGAAATTCCCTCTTAAAAGTTACGTATCAGGACGACTTTGTATTTTATTTAACCCTCTACCGCATACGAAGCCAAATATGGCTCTGCATTTTATGATGAATATTTTTCCAAGAAAACCTTTTCCAAATGACCTGAAATTATTTTTGTCCATCAGCTTGTCAATCCCTTTACAAAAAAAACGGTACTTTTCCTTCTGTCTGATAATTATAGCTAATGATATTAATTTATACGTGTGATACCAACATGAGCGCACATTAAAAAGGGAAGTAACAAATAAGTAGCGAATTTAAGTGCTAATTACTGTAAATATTCGGAAAGTATAGTTAACAAAAAAATTATTTTGAGAAAAAATACATTGTTCAAAATATTATGAATCAATTTTGAGTGCAAAAGTGGTATTAGTTTACCCTTACGAGTGATTTTCGTATGCATTAAGAGTTGCGTTTTCGAAAATTTTTTTCCCATATTTTTCCTTATCTAAATTTAAACTTTGATCTAAAAATGATGATGAAGAAGTAGCAGACTGTGACCCCACTAGAAACAGCGACTGCCTTATAGTGCCCTAAACTAACACCGAATCTGAGTCTGCAATCGAACTATTGTAGTTGCATCGGCTTCAAAACAAAAAAAGACAAGCCAGAAAACATTTTGTATTGCAGAAAAGAACATTTGGATACGCACGATGAAAAGAATTTTCAATTAATGGGTACTATTGAATAGCCAGGATCGGTGATTGGGCTGAAAACACAGGGGATTGTCTTCGTTCAGTTAAACTTAAGAGCTCTTCAAAACAACATAACTATGCCAGAAAACGAGTAATAACAACAGAAATGGAACAGTTCGTTGATATGGTGATTTACATGTTTTGTGTTCAACTGTCACTTATTGGAGTGAATCTGTTGGCCAGTCGGAAACAATTAAAAGGTATTTACGCTTGAGTGATAACACCGATTTAAGCCATTTGGAACAGATGTATGGGACAATCTTTTTAAAATAAGACTATTTTTGGAAAAAATAAATCAACGGATTCTACAATACTTATTCCAAAAGTAGAACTTCTTACGGTGGGTGAGCAAATAATACCCATTAACTGCCATCACAAACTGAATCAGTATAACCCAGCCAAGCCACACAAGTGGGTTCTAAGTGTAGTTTCAAGATTCAGATTTCAAAACTTTTGCTGGAGAGCAGAGTAGCACCTTCTCTGAAAATGCCCCTCATTTAGGAGGCACTGCAAACTTAGTGACAAGGCTTACATCTACAGTGGTTAAACATGTCAACCACCAATTTTTTCCCGATAATTTGTATCACAGTCCCAAATTGCAAGTTCATCTGTACGAAAATGGATTACCATTTTTGGGCACAGTCAGACTAAAAGGAGTCCCCAATTCCAAAATATCAATAGAGAAAAAACTGAAAAAACAAGGTCGTGGTAGAGTGAAATTGGAACTGGTATCCTCGTTTGATAACAAGGCTGCAAACATGCTGTCACAGTGCGTTGGAAGCAAGCCAATCCTCACCAAACACGGAAAGAAAAACAGTACAGAGATATTCCTGCTCCTCAAGTTGTCGAGGTTTATAACAAATATATGGGTGGCCTTAATTTGCTCGATTCCACGCTTGCTTTATGCAGAGTTCCTTTGCGGTCAAAAAAGTGCTAAAAGAAAATGTATGGCTCAGTCAGAATGACTTCCGCCGGCCATTATATGATTTCAAAACTAGCCGTTTTTGAGAATATACGCAAAACAAACAAATCACTTTTGAAAAAAGGTGGCTTGAGAACAGCATTTTGTAGCTAAGTATTTATACGTAATCCACAGTAATTTTTACGTTGATAGAGCTGTATGTGTGGTTCTGGCGATTTTTTTCTTTTCGTATGTTGCCATTTGGCATCAAATTTGTTTTAAGGTGCAGAAAATACTAATATTTCGTTTCGTAAAACTTATGCCATACGGCATACGGTATCATTTCATATTCGCTTTGGTATTGCTGTTGAACACTCTTATTTAGGATTGCGGTTGAATTTATTATCAAAATGTCGCGAAAATTAAAAGGCGATGAGATTCAAAATATTTTATAAAATTTTGATGAATCTGATTTATCGGAAATAAATAGATGCACCTAATATTGTAGATACTCTATTAGAATATTTTGAAAATACTGATTTTAATGTTTTGGAAGACAATAATGTATTGGAAGGAACTGATTTGAATCAGAGCTCAAAAGAAGTGGCTGATATTGAAGGTGATGATTTGGACGCTGATATTTTGGTACAGGATGAGATGACAACTAGTGTCCCTTCTACATCGGTTTTTAGATAAATTGAACCTTTTCGGTGAGGAAAAAGTTCTTGGGAGGCACCTCAAACTGATTTTACCGAAATTTATGAAAAAAAAAATATTATTAACTCCAGTTCAATATTTTCGCAGCTATTTTACTGAAGATTTAATTAATACAATCGTCCAATCAACAAATCAAGTTTCTCTGATGCGAACTGGACTTTCTATAAATATTACCCGCGATGAAATTATGAAATTAATTGCTTTAGAAATTATAATTTTAATAATGGGGTATCCTCGATTGGTGATGTATTGCAGTAAAGCCACGGAAATTTCATCATTTCGCCAAAATCTCACGAGATCTAGGTTTCATGCATTACGGAACAGTCTTAAATTTAATGTTGGTCAAAACAGTAGTGATAAGCTTCATAAAATTCGGCCCCTGATTAACACATTTAAAAAAAAAAAATGCATGAATTACCTAAAACTGAAAATCTTTGTGTTGATGAGATGATGGTCCAATTTAAAGGAAAAACCGGATTAAGGCAGAACATGCCCAAAAAGCCAATAAAATGGGGCATGAAAATATTTTGTTTGTGTAGGTCTCATGGCATTATTTATGATTTTGAAGTTTATCAAGAGAAAAACACAACTGTGTGTGACTTCAAACTGGGATTTTGCTCCGACATCGTGATGCACCTTGCAAAAACCATACCAGAACAGAAAAATTTCAAGCTGTTTTTTGATAATTACTTCACCACCATTAATTTGCTCATAAATTTAAAACAGAAAGGAATATGGGGTACAGGCACTATGAGAGGAAACAGAATGTGAAAAGCGCCTCTTATTACTGAAAAGGATTTAAAAAAAAAACAGGACGAGGTAGCTTTGATTACAGGATTGAAAGAAATCATAATACAATGATTTTGAGATGGCTTGATGGCGGCATTGTACAGCTAGCATCATCAATTTATGGTGACAAAGATATGGGTACAACGCTTCGATATTGTGCTGAACAAAAAAAAAAGAATTGAAATTCCCCAGCCGAACATTGTTGCAGTGTACAACAAAAACATGGGAGGAGTTGATAAAATGGACTTCTTGCTTTCACTGTACAGGATTGGAATCAGAACAAAGAAGTGGCCACTTAAAATATTTGATCATTTTATTGACATGGCGGCTTGTAATTCTTGGTTGGAATACTGCGCGGACTTTGATGCTAATAAAACTAAGGACCGAATGGATTTGTTAGCGTTCCGGAATGACATTGCTGATGGATTATTGGCTTTATCAACGCATCAAGCATCATCGCGGAAACGTGGTCTGACACGGCTAGCTGATTGTTTAGATGAGAGCCGCAGTACGTCAGGTTCAACGTCAAGACAACAGCATGAGACAGCCGCAGCAGTAAGGTACGATGGACTCGAGCACTGGCCAAAACACACGGTTGATAAACAAAGGTGCAAGCTAAAAGAATGTTCAGGATACTCGAGATATATGTGCGCAAAATGCAATATACATTTGTGTATTCCCAGTGAAAATAGGAATTGCTTTAAACAATGCCATCAGAATACATAATTTAATTATATTGTACATAAGATATTTTCTAATTTTGTAAATTTTCGTTCTTTGCACATTTTTATGTTTAATTTTTGTATTATTTTAAGGTTATTTAGTTATTTTATTTTGTTTTTTGTGGTTAAATTTTTAATTTTTGCTCGAATTTTTTGTTTTTTTTTTTTTATATTTATATGTAATATTTATTTTTTATTTTTTAAATGAAGGCAAGCTTTAGTACCAAACAAATAAAAGATTTTCTAATAAAACCAATATTTTTTTTATTTTTAGATACCATTGAAGATGCCATATGGCATCATTCTAAAAAAACACTTTTGATCCCAGATTTAATTTGTTTTTATTTTTTTTTATGTTGCAAGGACCCTTACTATCAATAAAAACCAAAAACTTTATTTTTATCTCCAAAACTGAAAAAGAAGTACCGAAAGGGTTAATAAAAGAAAAACCTTGGTTATCCTGAACTCCACGGCTTTCTAAGACACTGCTGAGAATATCTTCGTCGGACGAGTTTTCTCTGGTCTGCATATTAATATCTACATTGACGTAGTCTTCAAATGATGAATCAATATTTGCTACTGCTCTAAATGAAGACTGTAAAACCGCCAAATGGGATAATGGTAGAAAGTCCTCTTCATTGCATTGCGGAGATTGTGTTTAAATGTCATCTTTTGAAAATCCTGCCTTCTAAAACAGTTCGCAATTGTTTCTGGTTTTACATAGACGTCCCATACCGTGCTTAGATTTCGAATGGCTTGCAGCAAATCTATGGCCATAACAGGTTTGTCTTCATCCATTTGTGCTAATATGTTCGTTACAATTCGCTTTCTGTAAAGTTGTTTTATGTTCTTGATAATTCCTTGGTCCATTGGTTGAAGTAACGAAGTCATGTTTGGACGAAAATAGGCAAGCTCAATATTTTTCAATTTATCTTTTACTTTTCTAGGATGCGCAGTACAATTATCAACAAAAAGCAATACCTTCCTTTTTTGAGAAGCAAACTTATTGTCCAGCTGTAAAAGCCATTTTTTAAAAATCTCACTAGTCATCCATGCCTTTTTGTTAGACTCATAAAGCACATCTAATGATTTAATTCGTTTAAAACATCGTGGATTTTTAGCTTTTCCAATAACAAGCAATTTTAGCTTCTACAACCTTGTCATGTTGCTTGCTATCAGAACGGTTATTCGCTCTTTGCTATATTTTCCACCAAAGCACTTCTCATTTTTAAATGCCAGTTTTTTAATTTGGTAAGCATTTGAAAAACAAGGCAGTCTTATCGGCATTAAAGATGTCGTCTTGTTTATATTTTTGCATCAATTTCGGCAAAACGTTCAATGCCCATTCATTGTGATCTTGTATGTTGGCATCAGCGCTTTCCCCACATAAGGTTTTCTGAACAATACCGTGCCGTTTTTTGAATGTATCCATCCAACCTGTACTCGCTTCAAACTCTTCGTGTCCCAAGGCATCCGGTTATCAAATTCAGCATTGCTTCATCAATATCCTCAAAAAAACATGTTCGAAGTCTTTTGCGTTTACCACTTAATTGTCCGTCTTCTGCACTTTTTAGAGTCGCTGACTTGTTTTTTAAAATATTTGATAACGAACTGGGAGGAATTCCAAACTGCTTGGCAATATTTTTCTTTTTTGTTACTCCCTCCTCAACTTTATTAATTATCAACACTTTTTTTTCAAGAGAAATACTATTTCGCTGTGACATTTTTACTTTACTCATTGACTTCAACTCGCTTCAAGAGTATATTGTGCATCGAAGATGAATAAAACAGACAAGGAGTCTTGAAGAGACATCGAACAAACAAACAATATTTGTACAGATGTTGAAGCGCTTTGAAATGAAAAAAATACATAATATGAACAAATTCATTATATGGAGACAAAAAACGTATGAAAGTCAAATTTTCAACTAGAAAATTTATTCATTGTAGAGAAAAATTCACTATATAGAAATTCATTATAAGGAGATAAAAATACACTTAAAATAGGACCAGAAAGCTGTGTCTTTGAAATTAGTTCATTATACGGAGAACTTCATTATATAGAAGTTCATTATAGGGAAGTTCGACTGTACAATGGAAAATAGCTCTATATTTCCAAGATTATGAAGCCGAAATACAAGAAAACTTACTGAGTGGACCAAATATTGAATCTATTAGCATCAAATTCGATGAGCCGACACTCTAATGGCATACGAGTACATGATAGCTACAATTCGTTCTGAGCAAGAAATTTAAGGTTAATACTCGTAACTTGACATCGGCAGATGAAATCTATTTTTACGACTGAAATATCAGCTGTCAATCCATAAAAGTTCCATCTACCCAAATTGCTATCTTCACGTCTCAAGTCTTATTGCGAAGCGCACTAATCAGCTAATGCCAACATGGCTGTCCACCCGCGAGATCTACGAAAAGCCATATCTTCACTCTTATGCCAGCCGCTACGATTTTCAGTCGAAAGTAATGAGAATCAATAAGGTATCCCGGATGCGTGAGATCAGGTCCTGATAGTTCGATTTTATAGTTTGTCCCGAGCTCAAATATTGCAGATACAGGAAAGAGGGAGATTCATATATTTTTTCGGATAGTTGAAACTGTTACAATGTCCACCAAATTAGACCTGTCCGATTGAAAATTTGTGAGGAAGCATCTCTTAATGGAAATGAAAGCTATTGCCATATACAAGATCAATTTTTAAAAATGAACTACTTACTATATGTATGATCGCCGGTGTAAGGTTGAAATTGCAATTACTAGCTTGAAATGCCTTTACGCCAATACGGAGTAGGAAGATGGTTGCAAATTATGATGTATGAAGAGTCATTGTTGTATGGGGGACATTTTGAGAGACAAATATTTCACTGGAATACCTCCTTATTGCTGCCAAGGTGCACGTTCATATATCAGGACTACAGGTTCCGAAGAAATCCATTAGGGTTTCTTCTGCCACTCCTATGGAGCTAACTTAGGGTACACTTGCGCGATCCTCTATTGATGTACACTTAGACCAGTTGAAGGTCGATTTTGTAGGTAGGCAGGTACTCGTACCAAGTCTAACGATCTCGAAAGTTGAATATGTTCTATCAATATTAGGCGACTTGAAACCAAATGATGCGACTACATATGAATCCGATTCGATAGGATAGATCCTTTTGAGTAGTTTAGCCAATTCGTGGTTGTGACTTAGTCATTCGAATTCTTCTTAGAAAAAGCTGTAAAATTGATTCATCCTGTTTCTTTAACTTTAAAAGCAAATTGCCAAAAAAACACTAAGGAAACCTCATATAAGTGCATCATTTCAGTTGTGATCGATAGCGCAGAAGCATGGACGTCATGGGGAGATTCTGAAGCTATTCTTCATTTTTGATTTTCTGCCATTTTGAAAGCTAGATTCTCAAACTGATTTTTGGTCCAGCTTGATTTGGCGGACGAGATTTACGGTTAACTCTAGAAGTTGTCAAAAAGGTCAAAAAAGTGCGCGCGTATGAGAATGGAGTGTGGCTTTGATTTATGGAGCCTACAGTCAATTTGGAGTGAGCGACTGGTGGAAGTTTGCCAAAGCCCGAATTACTGGAAAGGGTAATTAGTTGAAAGCCATGTTTATCCTGGCTGTTGCCTCTTTTTAGATAGTGCGAGTATGCAAGGTCCAAGTGACATCCGATTACTTTTAGATGCTGTCAGCGCGACAGTACTTCTTGGTAGGAGTAGATCCATCGAAGTAATCGAAAATAATCTAAGATCCTAGTATGAAGAGTAACAGTGTCTCCATTGCTTTTTCTCCAAGCAATGTTCGGAGCACTTACATCACTTACATCCCGAAATCGATTTTTCGGGAATCAAGGAATTTGACAAGCTTAATATCTGCCCTTGGTGAGTAAGATGCAAGGGTTGCCTTAAACGTTTCCGACCATAACATGAACATGGCAGTTTTCGTTAACAAAAGTTCGGAAATGTGCTTGCGCATGCTTTCGTGCTTAAGGTACTCGCAAAAGTTTCATCCATTTTGAACCCATAGTTGTTGTTTGACAATTGTTTGAGTTGATGTTTTTGTGTGAATGGAAAGAAACAGAGCGGTCATTAAATATTTGTTTGTTAAAGACAATACGTCTACGAGAATTACCGACGGACTGGACGCTGTGTACGGAGACTTTTCACCATCATTTACCAGTGTGAAATTTGACGATGAACGTTTGGGATGGCTGAAAACAGCAATCACTGACGAAAATATCGCCAAAGTTCACCAAATGTTTCTAGACAACAGTCAAATTAAGATTGGAAAGAAAGCAGAGGCTGTAAACGTGTCAACCACCGACAAGTGCACACGTCACCTAGTGCGCAATGTGCAAAAAAAAAAATAAATAAATTAACGTGCAGTGCAATTAAAAAATTAAAAATATCACACAGTGCGGGTATCCCACACTGAAAATTTTTTTGGTGCACTGTTTCATATTGTTGTAAGGGCATAACACCTACAACAATTTGATTCGGTAAACCAACTCTGAATTTTCACTTCTCAGCTTTGCTTAGTATCGTCGGTGTTTGTGTTTTCTGTGCTTGTTTGTAATTATGACTAGGGAATTCAGGGTGGACGTGGACAATATGCGCGGGCTAAAAAGTAATCACTTCCTGCGTACGTCCACGTCTGTAAGTACAGACCAGCTGTTTTGGCACTTAGTGAAACACAGGTAGATCCCCCCCCACACCTCTCAGATCACACTGATCTGAAACTACCTGGCTACGAACTAGTGCCACTATTCTTTCCTCATCGCGGTCTCGCCATCTATGTGCGTAGTAATGTAGCTTACCAAATTTCACCGCAATGTAGTCCCTGTTCCAATCCGGAATTCAATTTCATGTGGAAGTCACAAACTGGATAGCAACTCGACCTTTCACGAGTTTAATGCGCTGTCTGACTCCATTCAAAGAATTTTATCCCTATACCGTCATACTGAAATTCTGGTTACGGGCGATTTCAAAATACACAATTCTGGACAGACAACACCCGGAAGGATGGTGTGTTGAGATCTTCGCTGCAGAAAATAACTTAACCCAGCTTGTAAATGAGCCCACACGAATACTAGACGTTGATAGTCATACCGCCAACACCCTGGACTTGTTTTTAACCTATCACCCTAACAAATACAAGGTCAATGTGCTATCCCCTCTAAGCTCGTGGGACCATTGTGTCATATCAGCTTATTTCTCGTACACCGACCACACAGTTAGAGAAAAGATTCCTAAAAGAACCGTATGGCAATACGAGAAAGCCAACTGGAGAGATCTTAACAGCTTCTTTAGGAATTTTAACTGGTTGTTATGTTTCCACGATAACGACGTGGATGTCGCTGCTGACATGATCACAGAAACTATTCTCTTTGGAATGAGATACCTTATCCCTCATCTGATGAAGAGTATCAAACCAAACGAGCTGTAAAGAGGCTGTCAGGGTTAAAGAAATGTTTTTTCGGTCCTACAAGACCAACCCGACAGAGAAAAACCGAAAAAAGTTTAAACGAGCCAGAAATGATTGCAACGTCTTTCTCAAGCGTGTGAAATTCCAATACGACCAAAAACGCAAAAAATACTACAATGTCCCAAAGGTAGTAACAATTTTTGGTCGTTCGTCAAAAACATTAGAAATTCTGCCTCATCCTCCATCCCAACGCTCATTTACAATAACATTCCAGCTGTCAGCTCTTTTTACAAGGCCAATCTGCTTGCTGCACACTTTGCGGCTAGCTCAATACTCGCAGATTTTGCTTTGTCCCCGCCTACACTTGAGTGCGTCGAATCTTCAATGGGACGAATCCACTTTCGCATTCGTGTAGTAGCAAGAGTTCTTAAAGATCTTAACATTCACAAATCCGCTGGTCCAGATGGTATATCTCCCTTTCTTCTGAAGAGGTGTTCTTCCACGCTGGCAAAACCACTGCGTAAGCTTTTTCATCAATCCTACTCTATAGGACTCTTTCCGAGCAGATGCAAAACAGCATTTGTCCAGCCTGTCCTTAAAATAGGTGGATCTTCTTCTCTCTCCTCCTACAGACCCATTGCACTTACCTCCCTTCTTTCCAAGGTCATGGAAACGCTGATACACCGTCAGCTCATGAAATATCTCGAAACACGAAAACTTCTTAATGACCGGCAGTACGGTTTTCGTAGCAACAGGGCCATTGGTCATCTGATGGCATGTCTCACCGAAAAGTGGAACCAAAGCGTACATCAATCTGGCGAAAGCAAGATAGTTGCACTTGATATTTTTAAGGCATTTGACAGGGTTTGGCATCAGGCTCTTTTGTCGAAAATGCGTGCTTTTTGGATCGATGACTCTCTTCTTCAATGGATTAGAAATTACCTTTCGGAACGTTCAATTCAAGTTGTCTTGGACGGTTTCAAGCCTGATATTCACAAAATAAAGGCTGGTGTGCCCCAGGGCTACGATCTGTCTCCGACACTCTTTTTAGTTTTCATCAACGATCTCTCGTCTGCTACCTCTAATCCAATATACTTCTTTGCTGACGACAGTACTCTCTGCTTTTCATATTCTTTCCCGGACTCACGCCCCTGCTCTTCGACTGTAGAACGGGAACGGCAGCGTATGCTAAGTTCATCATAATTAATTGGGGAACTACTCGTATCAACCGAGTGGAATTTAATGCTTCCAAGACACAATGGTGTCTGCTGTCGTTAAAGCGAAATTTAAACACACAGCCATTATCCATGGATGGAACTTGCATCGTCGAAACCGATAAACTTTCCATTCTCGGTATGTGTGTCAGTGACAACTTAGGTTGGAATGGCCACATATTCGATGTCATCAAAAATGCTGCGAAATATCTAGGTTTCCTCAAGCGATGTAAGAAATATTTTACCCCCTCTGATCTGGCCACAATATACAGGGTGAATGACTCGAACAACAACTTTTTAAAATGCCATAATTTTTTTATTTTTTGATAAATTTTATTGTGCCAAAGCAAAAAATGTTGGAAAATACATCAATTTTCAAATTGTATCAATAGTTTTCAATATGTCCACCTTTGACGCGAATAATGGCCTTTAGACGGCACGCTGTACGCAAGTGGCTCTGCGGTATTTTGGCCCATTCCCGGCCAAGTGCTTGTTTGAGGTGGTCCAAACTTTGGTATTGTTTAGTGCCAACTTCGCCTTCAAAATACCACAGACAGAGAAATCCAACGGACTTGCATCCGGAGAATTTGCAATCCATTGTGTTGAAGAAACGAAATGTGGAACATTGTTGGTTGACGCGCGCTTTGTGAGACGATGCCGAGTCTTGTTGAAATGTCCACGGTCTCCGACCGAAATGATTGTTTGCCAAGGTTTCAATACTGCCTCTAAGACAGTTTCACGGTATCTCATTGATTTTGACGCCACGTTTAAAAAATACGAGCGGAGAGCGACCATCGGTGGTTATGGCGGCCCAAACCATCACCATCGGTGCTGCCTGCTTTCTGGTGGCCGTCCGAAGGTGTAAATTTTCGAAGGACATCTCTGACAACTAAATTCGGTCATTTTATTTGTTGACATATTGCTCGATAACAAATGGCGACTCATCGGAAAAAAACAAATTCGGGAACTCACCACTATCGTGGAAGCGTAGCAACTCCTTCGCTCTTTCGACTCTAACTTTTTTCTGCTGCGGTGTAAGATCGTGTGCTTTTTGGAACTTCAGTGGCTTGAGCCATTGATATGCTGAGCTCACGAGACGTTTTTCTTCCACTTCGACGCGGATTTCGCTCAATTCGAGCCTTCACTTTCCGAACCATTTCTGCCGATGTTGCTGTTTCTTTTATGACCACCTCCATGGCGTTTTGCAATGCTGCTAGTATCACGGTAACGAGCTATGGTTCGAGACACAAATGATTTATTCACGTTGAGGTGCTGGAGGACTCTAACGATAGCTACTTGTGGTTTTCCAGCCAAATATAAAACAATCACACTATCACGTTTGAGTTCCATCGCGCATAAAAATTTTTCAACACAACTGAGACGCAAATCGTTTAAAAGGCTTGTAAATAATAAAATTATCTGTCATGTGTCAAAGTTTGAGCTCACTGTTATGAACGGATTGGAAATTATAGCAGTCTGAAGTTGGTTGCAGTTCGAGTCATTCAGGGTGTATTTAAGGCATTCATCCGCCCAAAATTGGAGTACAATGCCCACATCTGGTCAGGTGCTCCTAAAACATTTCTGCACCTGCTAGATAGGATTCAAAACCGTGCGATAAAACTAATTGGTGATACTAATATCTGTCAATCAATTGACACCCTCGAACACCGACATAACGTTTCGTGTCTCACTCTGTTTTATCGCTATTTCCACCACCAGTGCTTCATAGAAATCGCCAGTAGGATTCCGCCCCTTCAAACTTTCAACCGTAACACCCGTCTCGCTATGAATGCTCATCAGTATACCCTGAAGCCCACATTCGGTCGTACTCTAAAATGTCGTGATTCTTTCCTAAGCCGTACAACTCGCTTATGGAATGCCCTGCCGACCTCTGTGTTTCCTGGTCGTTATAATTTACAAACATTTAAAAACAATGTACATCGGTACCTGTCTTTTCTTCCTCCCTAAATTTCCTTCGCCCGCGTTATGTACGAACATTTTAAGGGTACAAAAACCCCTTGAGCGCGCGCTGATTATAACATATCCAATCCATATTCGTGTTTGTCACATATTGACTCAAGATTTAGGTATGAGCAAACTGACTGCACGTTGAGTGCCACGTTTGGTCACGATCTGTTGGCGTAGTTAGACGCAATTAATCAGAGTTTTGGCGCCCATTAATTATTGTAGATTAAACTTGGATACACAACTATTCTCTAGAAACAAAAAGTCAGAACAGTGGACTGCAAAGGGGGTATTGGCTCCAGAAAAGGCAAATACTGTTCCTTTGGATGGAAAAACAAAGTGAAGGCCACTGTTTTCTGGGATAGTCATGG
The DNA here is from genome assembly GCA_963966105.1 of Volucella zonaria. NCBI lineage: Eukaryota > Metazoa > Arthropoda > Insecta > Diptera > Syrphidae > Volucella > Volucella zonaria. The sequence goes on along the minus strand of OZ014534.1, from coordinate 35,692,211 downwards.
AGTTGTCTTAATCGATTTTCTTGAAAAAAGAAAACCGATTACATCACTTAATAAGCTAAAGGAAGGAATTACAGAAAAGCGGTCACGTTTGTATAAAAAACCGATTTGTGTCACTAAGCAATGTGCCATCACACCTTCACCAGAGCGGCTATTTTTGCTTTAAACTTTTACATAGAAACCTTTATGTGTGCGTTCAGAAGAAAAGTATTGAAGGCTGCTCCAGATAGCGTAACATATACTTTACATCGTTAACATATTTCGAGATCTTCAAAATTATCTTTTCAAAGAATTAGTCTACACTTAACCTTGAATAACTTTTGATGCGTTAACGCTAGAAAAACGTTACTTCCACATATTTAAACTATTTAATACTACACAATCACGAATTACAATAAAACTGGGCAACGCATCTTACAATGGATAGTATCGAGTTGTGAGTACTCGTATTTGAGGCAATTAATGGGAAATCCGTTTTCAAAATTGCAATCATGTGGAACGTTTTCCGTCTGGCTCACCTCATTTATGCTATCGACACTGACCCACTAAGCCGGATTCGAAAACTATATAAGAAAGTGGCTTTATATTTGCTGCTTAAACATTTTCAATTCACAATTTTTCAACTTTCTCCTAACCTCCAAATGAAACTAAAAACTTTTCCAAACGTTCAACACTTTACCTCTAATTCAAATGGAAAACAAATAAAGACCTTCAACCAAATCTGGATCGAATGTTCTATTCTAGAACACTCCCTCACCTGTTGGCGACCGGTTCTTGCACACCAGAATACTAATGACATAAAGTCATCAACTTACTTGTGTTGCTTGCGATAAGTGTTCGTACTCCGCCTTACCTAATAGTATACCGGACAGCCATAAAAATTTATAACTGTAATCCATTTTCGTCCATAGACTTCAAACTGACAGAGAGTAGACCAATAACTGTTATGTTTCCATTGAAGAAATTTATTTGTACTCGTATCGATTCTATAGGCGTTTGCAAATCAGTGCCATGTCCAGTGCCAATAGGGGGCAGCAACAATTACCAAACAGCAGACGTCCACCAATCTGTAAAAGAAAAAAATAAAGAAAAATCCGTTAAAGAGTAAAACCAAAAAAAAAGAACAATTAACAAATTGATAAATAATATTACTATGCCATTGTGTCACTATGTAGTCACAAAGTGACCGGCCATACCCAGATGACTGACATGAGAAAATGATTTCACTTTCGAAAACGGCTTATGTGCTACTCAATTTATGCGATTAAGCACCTCAATCAGTCGACAGTATTCAGGAACAGTGCAACACCCACTCACCCACGCGCTGAGAGTGACTCAATGAGTCAGGCGTCTTGCTAGTACGAGCAATTCGCAGATCACAAAATCGCAAACAGCTTACGCAAAATGTCATTCTTGCGATACATTCTTCCCACTCTCACCCGAAAGAACACGACTTATGTATTTATGCAAGGTTGATGTAATCTTAAACGGGTCTTGGGAAACCTTCACGAATACGAAATCGGGAAGTTGCCACCAAAGCGTGTGATACCTATAAATTCACTGACAAAATTACCACTTTGAAGTGTTTTATGCGACGTAGCTACTTTTGAAGTTTACGCAATACCCAACAGTATCGTCAGTTAACTCGTTTCTATTTAATTGGAATTTCTCTGAAGTGTTGCTTATAACACATAAGGCACAAGGATGATTGCAGGCTCAATAGCCGTGGCAGTTCCTTTGAAACTCACTTAAGAAGTGGAGGTATTGCAAGTCTTAGGAGTTCTCCATATAGCAATATACCCGTATATTAGACATTGATATGTAAGCCGTTTTGATAGTTTTGATGGTGGAAAGCACAGTTGGGACCTGGAAAACTTCCAAGTTACAAAGACACTACATGCCCTTAGATGCATGATTTTCCACAATTTCGAGTAAAAATTCTTCTAGTTAAATGTTGACCCTAAAAACACTCTCTCATCAATAATTTCCAATTCTGTCAAATCGAATCATAATAATATGCTGGAATACAGTTTGTGTCAGATATGGCACACCGCGTACACGTTCGCTGCCGCCCATATAACTTTGTTTTTTTCCCCCGGGTGCCAATAGTGTTTTTTTGCATAAAAGTGTATGTTTAGTGTTTATAAATAGTTCTGTGGCACCTACTGAAACTGAAATGTACGAGGTGCCACGTGACCCGCCGGCTGAGAGGCTTTTTGTCAACAAGTGACTTTTTACCATTCACAGATATTGATTGAAGTAAAATAATCGTTTGGCAAACAACGATTTAGCAATGAATCGCAGCATGTTTTATGGAAATCGCAACCGAGACGAGGATTCCGATAATGATGAGTTGGAATACATTCCATCTGAGGGAAATTCAATCGATTCTGAATCCCTGGAAGACTTAGAATCATCTGTTGACGAAGATAATGAGCAAATTGTGCTGCCAGGTGTTTCTGATGGATCTCCAACCGAGTTGTCAACGTTCACGTTCAAACAGAATGATGTTATAAACATTCAGCCACAAGCATCATCCTATTGATATTTTTGGCCTTGATAACTCAACTATAAGTGGTAACCGTATGGGAAAAGTAAGTGGACTTTTGGACCTACTTGATCAGAACTTCGTCAAGTCCAGAAGCTCAACAGAAATATTGGCAGTAGATGAATCAATGATCCCTTGGCGTGGTAGGTTGCAGTTTAGACAGTACAACCCAGGTAAATCACATAAGTATGGTATAAAAGTCTATAAACTTTTTGATCCAGCCGGATGCATTTACAACAGTCCCGTTTATGCAGGAAAAAATGATTCAAATAATCAAAGAGGGAAACCTACCCAAACTACTTCATATACAACTCAAATTGTCTTGGACTTGGCTGAACAGGTAGAATCATTGCAACCAATATTTTCTATACCTCTATTTCCTTAGTCAAACTCAAACTCCTTGATCGTAAAACGCACATTATTGAAACTCTACGTGGTAACAGACAAGGAAATCCAAGAGATGTTACGACTAACTTAACCCAGCTTGAAAATAAGCCCAAACGAATACCAGACGTTGACACCCTGGACTTGTTTTTAACTTCTCACCCTGATAAGTACACCGTTAATGTGATCTCCCCTCTAGGCTCGTCGGACCATTGTGTTATATCAGCTAAATTCTCGTACATCCACCACACAGTTAGAGAAAAGATTCCTAAAAGAACCGTATGGCAATACGAGAAAGCCAATTGGAGCGGACTTAACAACTTCTTTAGGAATTTTAACTGGTCGCGCTATGTTTCCGCGATAACGACGTGGATGCCGCTGCTGACATGATCACAGAAACTATTCTCTTAGAAATGAGATGCTTTATCCCTCATCGAATGAAAAGTATCGTACCAAAAGAAAACGTATGGTACGACTCGAGCTGTAAAGAGGCTGTCAGGGATAGAGAAATGTTTTTTCGGTCCTTCAAGACCAGCCCAACAGAGGAAAGCCGAAAAAAGTTCAATCGAGCCTGAAATGACTGCAACGTCTTTCTTAAGCGTGTACAATTTCAATACAACCAAAAACTGAGGCAAAAAATACTACAATGTCCCAAAAGGTAGTAACAATTTTTGGTCGTTCGTCAAAAACATTAGAAATTCTGTCTCATCCTCCATCCCAACGCTCATTTACAATGACATTCCAGCTGTCAGCTCCTTGGACAAGGCCAAGCTCAACACTCTCAGATTGCGCTTTGTCTCCGCCTACACTTGAGTGCGTCGAATCTTCAATGTGACAAATCCACGTTCGCACTCGTGTAGTAGCAAGAGTTCTTAAAGATCTTAACATTCACAAATCCGCTGGTCCAGATGGTATATCTCCCTTCCTTTTGAAGAGGTGTTCTTCTACGCTGGCAAAACCACTGCGTGAGCTTTTTCATCAATCCTACTCTATAGGACTCTTTCCGAGAAGATGGAAAACAGCATTTGTCCAGCCTGTCCTTAAAACAGGTGGATCTTCTTCTCTCTCCTCCTACAGATCCATTGCACTTACATCCCTTCTTTCCGAGGTCATGGAAACGCTGATAAACAGTCAGCTCATGAATTATCTCGAAACGCGAAAACTTGTCAATGACCGGCAGTACGGTTTTCGTAGCAACAGGGCCACTGGTGATCTAATGGCATGTCTCACCGAAAAGTGGACCCAAAGCGTACATCAATCTGGTGAAAGCAAGATAGGTGCACTTGATATTTCTAAGGCATTTGACAGAGTTTGGCATCAAGCTCTTTTGTCGAAAATGCGTGCTTTTGGGATCGATGACTCTCTTCTTCAATGGATTAGAAATTACTTTTCGGAACGTTCAATTCAAGTTGTCTTGGATGGTTTCAAGTCTGATATTCGCAAAATAAATGCTGGTGTGCCCCAGGGCTCCGTTCTGTCTCCGACACTCTTTTTAATTTTCATTAATGATCTCTTGTCTGCTATTTCTAATCCAATTTATTCCTTTGCTGATGACAGCACTCTCTGCTTCTCATATTCGTTCCCGGACTCACGCCCCTGCTCTTCGGCTGTAGAACGGGAACGGCAGCGTATGCTAAGCTCATCATAATTAATTGGCGAACTATCAACCGAGTGGAATTTAATGCTTCCAAAGCTCAATGCTGTCTGCTGTCGTTAAAGCGAAATTTAAACACCCAGCCATTATCCATGGATGGCACTTGCATCGTCGAAACCGATAAACTTTCCATTCTCGGTGTGTGTGCCAATGACAACTTACCTTGAAATGACCAGGTGGGTGTGCCTAGGTTTCCTGAAGCGATGTAAGAAATACTTTACCCCCTATGATCTGGCCTCAATATATGTATAAGGCATTTATCCGCCCGAAATTGGAGTACAATGCCCACATCTGGTAGGGTACGCCCAAAACGTCTCTGCACCTGCTGGATAGGATCCAAAATCGTGCGATAAAACTAATAGGTGATACTAATATCACTCTAACAATGGACACCCTCGAACACCGACGTAATGTCTCGTGTCTCACTCTGTTTTATCGCTATTTCCACCACCAGTGCTCCATAGAAATCGCCAGTAGCATTCCGCCCCTTCAAACTTTTAACCGTAACACCCGTCTCGCTATGAATGCTCATCAGTATACCCTCAAGTCCATTTTCGGACGTACTCTAAAATATCGTGATTCTTTCCTAAGCCGTACAACTCGCTTATGGAATACTTTGCCTAGCTCTTTATTTCCTAGTCATTATAACCTTTAAACATTTAAAACCAACGTTCACCGGTACCTCTCTTTCCATCCTCCCTGATTTTCCGTCGCCCGCGCTGTGTGCCAACATTTTAAGGGTACTTAAAATAATTTAAATTTAATTTAAGGGTAATCCCTTGAGCGTGCCCAAATTATAAAAAAAAAAATGCAAAGAACTGTAACATGACAAAACATCATTTGTGCTCATTTTAGGTCTTCATGGTAGCCACCTGGTATTGGTCTCGTCCAATCTGACTGGACTTCTTAAATACAATATAAACCAGCAAGCGCTGAGCAAAAAGAATATAGTAACTCTAAATAATATATCAATAACATACACGACTAACCCTAAGAAGTCGTCAACAGTCTACGAGTGCCTTATACGAGTACATACTCGTACAACCACGTCAACGTATTCTAAGGTATGGGTCTATATGAATTTCTTAGAGCCCTCAAAATTTTCCTCAGTAGCTTAATAATATAAAAATCGTTCTGTTGCGAAGCTATGGCCACAGCAACAATGCTCAACTATAGAAACATCAGTCTTTTCAACATGGCGTACAAAATCATTTCTGCCCCATATCAATCCATTTTAGGTCCGGTTAATCCAAAATCGACCAAATATTCATAATTCATATGACAGCACCTATACAGATGAGCTTTACAGAACAAGAAACAAGTTCACTCCAGATATTCACTATGGGCTATGGAATAGAAGATTTAGTACTGAACCCCACAAGAAGTAAAACGACATCTTCTCGGTCAAACATGTGTGTAAATAAGAGGCCTATATTTGCTCAAAATACAAAACATCAAAGCTCTAGCCAGTAGAATCTTTGGTTCCAATCCGGCGCGGGTTAACATTATGAAGAAAAAGTTTGTCGGAGGTAGCACGAGTTTTTGGTTAACGGCGATAGCTACTAGTCGCAACCTTTTTAGAGCCTTATTGATGCCATGCACATTTTAAGGAATGATATCTCAAAACATTGACTTGCAGATTTTTTCGAAGTGATTTCGAGTGATCTGATGGACTGCTGAAAGTAACATAGTAGCGCGATTCGGAGCTCAAATGAAGAGCCTATGTTACCGACAAGATCGTCTATTTTTAACGCTATGTGTGAAATGGCAAAAAACCATATTCCACAAAAGATATTCTGTCTGAGGCTTGTGAAATTCAAAATGCGGACAAGGGGTATGAAAGGCCTATATTTGATCTTAATTTTTTTCCGCTGATATTAAGATTAGCAAAGTCTCTTTTATTCTTGTATCTGCGCAGCCCTTTAATGATATTTTACCTGAAATTCTAAAATACGCTGACGACACATTCCTGTTGACGTATATTAACCAAATGCATGAAAACCCGAAGCAAGCAAAGTTGAGCTTAAGACAAATGCATCCAAAACCAAACCCCTAAGCATTTCAAAGTCGTTCATTCAATTTAACATTACTGGACAGGAGGTCGAAGGAAGTCAGGAAGCACCATTCTGACTGATGGCGGCACCAAACTTCATGTAAGTTTGGTTGAAAACGCAATGCTTACAACAGATATTACAGATTTTGCCAAGGCCTTTGATAAAATGTCTCATCAATTGATCCTTTTCAAATTATCTTCCGTCGACGTTGATCCATATTATTAAAATTGTTATCTTCTTATCTGGAAAAGCGTTTTTATAGCATTCGCTTTAGGTCATTCTCCTCAACTCCGTTTTCAGTCACTTTTGATGTCTCACAAGGCAGCCATCTAAGTCCCCTTCTTTTCATTTTCGCTATTAATGATCTTGAGAAGATTATTAAACGTTGCCTCCTATCCATTTCCGCCGACAACACCAAGATCTCCAAAACTATTTCTTCATACCAACACTCTATTCTGCTTTAAGAAGACCTATGTGGCCAGGTCACAGACCAGTACAGAAGCCTGTAAATATGAAGATATAAACCAGTTGATGCTGACAATATGGCGAAACTTTTTCTGCAGATGCCCAACATGCCACGTTAAGAAGAATAGACAATTCAATTTAGACGATGAGAGCCAAAACTTGCGTCCTCCTGACCAGAACGAAGTAAGGAAAGCAATATCTACCAACAAATCAGCTGGACCTGAGGGCTTACCGGCCTGCGTATTTAAACCTGCTGGAAATGGCATTGTGGAGAACATGTACCAACTCATTTCTCGGATCTGATCAGAGTGTATGCCTGATGAATGGAATCGGAGTACCGAGTGCCTGATCCATTAAAAAGGAGAACCCTAAGGGGCAGCGCCAATTATTGACGTATAAGTTTGCTCGACATCGGATACAAGATCTTATCTGCCATATTTTGTGAGCGTCTAAAACGCTTCGTCAACAACCTGATAGCTCCCTATCAGTACGGTTTCAGACCAGGAAAGTTCACAGTCGACCAAGTCTTCACACTCCCACAGATCGTCAAGAAGTCCAAATGGATGCGCACCATATTTTGATCGGTTTTAAGGTTGCATTTATATGTAGAGCCGACCTATATAGAGCAATGCCTAGTTATCAAATATGAAATCCCTGCCAAACTCGTCTGTCTGTGCAAAATGGCGATTGAAAACGCTCGCTGCTACGTCAAAGTCGGTAACGACTTAACCGATGTCAAAAAAAAGTGATGGGCTGTCTTGTGACTTCTTCAACATTATACTTGAAAGAATTTTGCGGATCTAACAAAACGAACACTGGAGGCACAATCTTTTAAAAGCCTGTGTACGCCGATGGTATCGACGTAATTGGAGGAACTCAGTAGGCTGTCTCCGCCGCGTTCGCTAGTGCTAAAATGAGCGGTAAATTAGGGCAAAATCAAATATATGCTGTTAACAAAAAGGGACACCCGTCGACGAATCGGACAGATTGTCACAATCGACAGCTATAACTTCGAGGTGGTAAAGGACTTTGTCGACCTTGGATCTGCTGTGAATTCTGCCAAAAACACCTCAGCAGAAATAAAACGAAGAATCACTCTTGCCAATCGCTGTTTCTTTGGGCTAAGAAGGCAAGTGAGTTGTAAGGCCCTATCCTGAAAATCTAAAGAGGCTCTGCATATACATATAAGGACTTGATCATCGCAGTCCAACTTTATGGCACAGAAGCATGGACCCTATCCAAGGCAAATGAAGATATTCTAAGGCGTTTCAAGAGAAAAATCCTTCGAAAAGTATTCGGTCCCGTTTATGTTGACGGGCTTTGGACGAGTAGATTTAACAACGAACTATACGAGCTGTGCAGTAACTTCAACCTAGTTAGAAAATTAGTTGCCTAAGTTGGCTAGAACATGTAGAGCGAATGAACACCAATTCTTCTGACCTTAAAAGGCACGCACAAGCAGATGGGGACCTCAACCGACTTGGAGTGTGAAACTGAAGGCAATTAGTTAGAGATCGGACTAAGTGGAGTGGGTTGTTAGTATGCCAGCCAAGTGTGGTTCCCCTTCCAGCGAATTCATACATACCGAATCGAGAACATTCAACGACATTTTCTTCGGATTGCTCTTCGAGGACTACCATGGGATGACTCTTGTATTGTACCTCCCTATCGAAACCGCCTCAAACTTCTTAACTTGAATACAGAGACGTAGCTGACATTTTCTTTATTCATCGACTGCTCTCTTGCTCGGTAGATTGCACCTCCTTTTAAAACTCTATTTACTTCAACACTAAACCTCGAAATTTATGAAATACCTATGGTTCCAACTAACCAATATCTCGTATATTCCGAAAGTTTAACTGAAACTCTTCGTTTCAAACGCCATTTCATTGGTTCCTAGCTCTTAATTAGTTTCGTTAGTTTTTAAATCCTTCTTTCTTAAGTTCGATTATGCTTATATTAAGCCTAATACTCGTAAATGCGGCCCTCAGCCCCCACCAAAATTAACACTAAAGCCAAAAACAATATTTTGCTCACATAAAAGCTACAATATTAACCTTCGTAAATATGTAGATGTCTAGACATCATTCTGAGGGTTTTATAGCTAAGCCGCATCTCAGGCAAATAGGCTCATATGATCACAGACGAGAGGCCTCCGGCCGTCACTGTGCGGCGAAGGAAGTAGCAGATGTCATCCTTTTTACAGGCAGGGAGAAGAGTGGGCGCAGAACATTTAAAAAGAAACCGAGGACTATTAGCTTCATAGCAAATCTTGTCGCCAAGTGGATTCCTCTTGCCGTGCTCTGTTCACTTTCATAAGGAGTAAGTTTTTCATCTTCATAACATTCTCCCAAATGATGCATACACCATTCACATTATAACACCAGCTCCAAAAGTCACAAAAACTAACATAGGCCAATCGACAAATGCCAAGGGATCATCTTCGAGTATATGTCTGACTGTGAGATGCTCATACTCGTACAGCTAACGGCCATCGACTTGCACCGACCCCCGAAATATTCCACAAAAGCCCCAAGTAAAGTATTTCCTTGAAATGGGATGCTGTCTTGTAGTTTATTTTTACTTCTTGTGAAAGTGCACCAACACCGGTTTTATTTAAGAAACCCTTGGGTCTCAGTTGTTACATGGATTTTAGTTAAGGTAGCCCAAGCCTCTACACTTTAATTGATTCCTCAAGGTGATTCAGTTTATTGCAGTTTTTGCTGCCCAGAGTAAATGGAATGGAATGGAGATCACGTCGTCCCCACAATACTCGTAGTAGCTACGACTCTGGGAGACCTTTGCTTAATCGAATTAATTAGTTAAACTCTTTGGGCTATTGTTGTTGCTGTTAATTATTTTATACGGCCAGTTGATATAGTTTTTCGTTATATTGTTGGTTGTTGTTTTTTTTTTTTTGGTTGTTTATGCTATTTATAAAAAAAGTTTATAAATTCCCAAGATGGTGGTGGAGGTGGTTAATTTTAGTTGTGTACCTCGTGAAAATTGAGCAATTAATTAAAGTTGGAAGGAGCTTATGCAATGATGGTACGAATAGCTAGCGTGCGTTAATACAATGCATGGCAAAGCGATTACAATTACTAAAGTGAAGGTGGACGTGAAGAAGCAGGTGTAACCAAGAAGCAAATAAAACTATGATTACATAAATATTATTTAGGTGTTGAGCAATATTAGGCAATATGAAGACTAAGTTGCTGAGACAAGCAGCGCAGCGACGCATCGGTTGTGGTAGTATTTCCAAAGGAATGTTAAAGGTGGTCGTCTAAGAGTCATCCGATAAGGAGGTCAGAGCATGAGAAAATGGGCAATTAATAAATAAAAAAATATCAGTTTTCAATGGAACCGTGCCACATTTCTTTTTGCAATTAAATGTGAATCTTACAACCTTAGGTTAACAATGAAACTCTGTTTCATCGCACTTAAGTAACCGGCAATACCCATAGCTTGTAAAAAAAATAACGCCATCACACGAAAGCCTTGCTTTCTGTGTCTAATGAGCTGGCTCTTCATTGGCATTATAAGAGTTTTGACCTGAAAGTAACAGTAGCAATTCATATGCACCTGTAGCTTTTTTTTTGAGAGCAAATGGGAAAATCGCTATCTGATTTCCCGATGGATATTGACATGGAATAGACACTATGAGTACCATGATGTAAGATTCTTATTCACTGAAAATACCTCCTACTTATATGTAAATCTGTAAGAAAATATGGACTTATCAAGCAATAATTTTATCACAAAATATTTTGGCAAGGCCGCGATTTGTAAGGGACAATATATGGTATTTCTTGAAAGGCTGCTTCCATTCAATCAAATTCTGTGATTCCACGCGATGGTTTTTGTTTCATCTTCGACTGTAGGAATTGTAACATCTCTCTATGAATCGTCGTTTCTTATATACCATTGTTCATAGATAGATTCTTACTAACTTTTGTTTTATTTTTTGGTACAACCCCACTATTTTGCCGACTCTCTTTCCGTATTATTTGATTGATACACCTAATTAGTTAGTTTCATTTTTCATTTTAAATAAAAACAAAAAGAAAATAAACTCCATTATGTAAATATAAGGACTGAAACGAATAAAATCTGTAAATTTTAATACGGGCTACATTTCCAATGCGTAAAAATTGCAATCCCATTTTGTACCCAAATTAGCCTGTATGTTCTCTAGTTTCAGTTTGCTATTGATTTATAAAATATGAGTCAAGAGGAACGCCGTAAAAAGATCATCGACAAATGGCTCGAAAATACTTCGCAAACCATTTCATTGCAAAAAATTTAAACATAGCACGCAGTACAGTGGATTCTGTTATTAAACGATATTTGGAGACGTTGACAGTTAAGCGAAAACAGAAAAGTGGAGCACATGACACAAATTTGGACAGGAAAATAGTGGGTACCATCGTAAAAAACCGGACTATGTCATCCAGAGATGTTGCTCCGAAATGTAATACCAACCAAACAATGGTACAAAGATCTAAAATACGTAACGGTCTAAAAACACGAAAAAAACAAAAAATATTGGGTCTACAAGTAAGTTTCCAGCGTTTTTTTTCCAAAATTTGAAGTTTTATTATGAAAACATAGTTACAATGCTTGATTCAAAATATCGTCCATCGGAAGCTACAACTTTCCCCCATCTTTCTGGCAATTTATGAATTCCGGACCAAAAAAATTTCTCGTCTTTCGAGCCCAAGAACGTATCGAGCCAATTTTTGATTTCCTCTACTGAGCTGAAGCGTATTCCCGTAAGAGCGTTCTGCATCGAACGAAACAAGTGGTAGTCAGATGGTGCCAAGTCTGGACTGTAAGGCGGGTGAGGCAGAATCTCCCATCCACTATTTGCCAAATAGTTTTTCACCAAAACCGCAACATGTGGCCGAGCGTTGTCGTGATGAATAATGACGGACTCATGCCTGGTCTCATATTCTGGCCGTTTTTCTTTTAATGCCCGCTTCAAACGAATTAGTTGGGTTCGATATAATGGTCCTTTGATGGTTTCACCACTCGGAAGCAGTTCGTAGTATACGACACCCTTTTGATCCCACCATATGCAGAGCATGACCTTATTCACGTGAATATTTCGTTTCGGCGTCGATTGGACGGGCTCGCCGGGCTTTGTATACGATTTTCTGCGTTTAGAATTATCATAATAAATCCATTTGTCATCACCAGTGACAATACGATGCAAAAATTATTTATTTTTATACCGCTGCAGTAACATTTCGGACATGCAAAATCGCCGTTTGACGTCTCTTGGCTTCAATTCGTACGGCACCCAGTTTCCAACCTTTTGAATGAATCCCAGTGCATTTAGGCGCAGGGAAACGGCTTGTTGCGTGACGCCCAATGATGCAGCAAGTTCTTCTTGAATCTGACACGGATCCTCATCCAGTAAGGCGTCCAATTCCTCGTCTTCAAAACTTTTCGGCTTTCCGGGGCGATCTTTGTCTTCAACTCCAAAATCACCACTTTTGAACCGTTTGAACCACTCGCGTCACGTCGATTCACCAATACATTCGGCCCCATAAGTTTCCGAAAGCAGACGATAGGCCTCAGCCGCAGTTTTCTTCATATTAAAGAATAAAAGCAGCGCTTCCCACAAATGACGTTTATTTGGCTGGAAACTTGCCATGATTTTGCTCGATAAAATGTACGACACCGATAGAACTGCTCAAATATAACGCTGCAAAGTTGTTGACAGATACAAAACCTACAAATAAAACTCATGGGATCTGATATTTCTGCCCGGGATCCACTGGTGGCGCCATCTCTGACAAACGCTGGAAACTTGTAGACCCAACACCAAAAGTTACTAAAAAGCAAAAAAAATGTCATAAAAACACGAGCCCGAAAGCTATACGAGTTGATCGGCAACAAGAAAGCGTGCTTGGATGACGAAACTTATGTCAAAGCCGACTTTACTACTCTTCCAGGTGTGCAGTTTTACAACTCGTTTGAAGCTGAGATTCTTCCGCAATCAATAACATCGATTGGGATGGAAAAATTCGGGTCAAAATATCTCGTTTGGCAGGCCATTTGCCAATGTGGACACAGAAGCTCATCGTTTATTAGAACGGGAACAATTAACGGAGAAGTGTACATTAACGAGTGCCTAAAAAAACGATTGATTCCTTTCTTAAACAAACACGAGAATTCAACATTATTTTGGCCAGATTTTGCTTCAGCTCACTATGCTCATGCGACGTTGAGCTTTCTTGTTGCTAAAAATGTCGACTTTTTTCCCAACAGACATGAATCCACCCAATGTTCCACAGTGCCGTCACATTGAAAGGTATTGGGCTTTGGTCAAAGCTAAATTGAGGAAAAGTGAGCAGTGTGCAAAGGACATAAAAGATTTTAGTGCTAAATGGAAAAGAGCGTCCAAAAAGATCACGGATGTAACTGTCACCAACCTTATGAAGGACATTCGAAACAAATAATTTTTTTTATTTTTTGTAATTGTGAATGAACTTTGAAGTTTCCAAATTTTATTCGTTTCAGTCTTTATAGCGAAGGGCATTCAGTGTAAAATTGTACAATAAATCCCATCTTTGCTGTCCATTCAAAATGCAGGTTGCTTCTGCTTCTCATCTATGATGGCCCTTGAAAAGGGACAGATGGCATGAAATTGAAATATATTTTCTCTAACATTTAGGTTGCACTACCTATTGCACAGGATTGGTATTTCTGCGTGGTGTGGTATAAAATTCAGACTTATCAGCTCTCATCTCAATTTAAATATTGTGCTTATTTTATTCGCCGAGTAGGAATTTAAAAAATATGTACTTTCTTGCAGATAATAGTGCTGTGCTGAGATGATTGGGCTTCATTCGCAAATGTGTCATACAAATTTGTTGTAATTTCAAGGCTAAGGCCGCACTCTGACGCTAGATTCCGCCACTCATAATGCGTGTAAGAACGATTTTCGGCAACCTCTTTCCATCCATTGACATTACTTTGACTACATAGTCAAAGTGTAATTTAAGAGTCTCTAAGAATAAAGGATGCATTCCAGTTTCCAAATATAGCATATAGTTTGGTGTATTACACGGTAAACGAAATATTCGCTTCAAAAGGTATCGAAAGAAGATCTCTACTGCTGGGAAATAACATTATCCCCAAACTTGAGCTCCATATAGCAGTATTGACGTAGCGGTTGCACGAAACAGTTTATATTTTGAACTAGGAGCAACATAGTTATTCGAAATGCACCACACCCAGACGGAAGAAATTGCTCGTTTAGCATCAGATAACTTTGCCTCCAAGTGTTTGTTTAGATTTAAGTTGCTTGTTACCAGAACTCCGAGGTATTTATACCAGCACGAATTGTCAATCATCTTGCCTCAGTACGTCCATCTTTCACATCTGGAGTATTTTGAATACCATTGTCTTAGACTTCTCTAGGTTAACAAGCGAGTTCCAGCATTTACAGTATTCGCTAAGCCTATTCATCATGAGTTGCATACAATTTGCCATGTCAGCAAAGAAGACTATGTCGTCCGCATACATCAGCGCCGGGATCTTCTTTCGGCAAAAATTAATTCCTCCACCTACAGCATCTGTTATTTCGTTGATAAACAATATAAATAGTAATGCACTCAAATTGCACCCTTGCTTCACTCCCATTGTACAATTTGTAAATTAGTGCTTCACGTGATATGGAATCAAATGCCGCTCAAACGCGTATAACTTTTTATGGTTCTTTTTATAAATTTCTGTAATATTAGTAAGAACAAATATTTGGTCAACACTGGGATAGGTTTCTGTGAAGCCTGCCTGAAATTCTGATAAAACCTCGTTACTTTTAACCCACTGAGCTAGTCTGTTATATATTAGGGCAGCAAAAAGCTTAGCTGACGTGTTCAAAAAAGATATTCCCCTTCAATTATTTGGATCGTTGAAGTCTCCTTTTTTATGTAGTGGATATATGTATTATTGTTTTTTTAAAACTCTCCGGTATATGGTATTTGCCGACTCATATATTCGATTGTATTCCGGCGTGAGCGCATATACGAATTCAGGAGTACAATTCTGATAAAATTCATAGGGAATACGGTCTTCTCCTGGCGTTTTTGTACTTTTTGAATTATGGATTACTTTCTATACTTCTTGAATTGAAAATGATGCACCCAGAAAATTGTTTGTAAAAAGAGGGGCTGCATACTGGAATAAGGCGGAACTAAGTGTGGTGTTGAGTAGGCTGCGAAAGTGTTCTTGGGGCTTTTAACGTGGTAGCGATCCATTTACGTACTTTACCGCTCTCCAAAACTCAGCGGATGATCTTGATTTATTGACAACAGCAATCTTTTGTTGTTCGTAGGCTACCTTTTTTGCGTAACACAGGTGCTTTCTTTCTTTTTTTTTTATAATTTGCGCGTGCTCAAGGGATTATTTTTTTAGTACCTTTAAAATGTTTGCACACAGCGCGGGCGAAGGAAAATCAGGGAGAATGGAAAGAGAAGTACCGGTGAATGTTGGTTTTAAATGTTTGAAGGTTATAATGACTAGGAAATAAAGAGCTAGACAGGGCATTCCATAAGCGAGTTGTACGGCTTAGGAAAGAATCACGATATTTTAGAATACGTCCGAAAGCGGGTTTGAGGGTATACTGATGAGCATTCATTGCGAAATGAGTGATATGGTTAAAAATTTGAAGGGGCGGAATACTACTGGCGATTTCTATGGAGCACTGGTGGTGGAAAAACAGAGTGAGACACGAGACATTACGTCGGTGTTCGACGTAATGTTTGTTTGAGTGATATTAGTATCACCTATGAGTTTTATCGCACGGTTTTGAATCGTATCTAGCAGGTGCAGAGATGTTTTAGGCGCACCCGACCAGATGTGGGCATTGTACTCCAATTTCGGGTGGATAAATGACTTATATATTGAGGCCAGATCAGAAGGGGTAAACTATTGCTTACATCGCTTGAGGAAACCTAGATATTTCGCAGCATTTTTGGCGACACCGAATATGTGGTCATTCCAACGTAAGTTGTCATTGACACACATACCGAGAATGGAAAGTTTATCGGTTTCGATGATGCAAGTTCCATCCGTGGATAATGGCAGGGTTTTTAAATTTCGCTTTCACGACAGCAGACAGCATTGTGTTTTGGAAGCATTAAATTCTACTCTGTTAGTGGTTCCCCAATTAGTTATGCTGGTAATATCAGAATTTAATGAACTTAACATACGCTGCCGTTCCCCTTTTATAGCCGAAAAGCAGGGACGTGAGACCGGGAACGAATATGAAAAGCAGAGAGTACTGTCATCAGCAAAGGAGTATATTGGATTAGAGGTAGCAGACAAGAGTGTCCGAGACAGAATGGGCACACCAGCATTTATTTTGTGAATATCAGACTTGAAACCACCCAAGACAACTTGAATTGAACGATCCGAAAGGTAATTTCTAATCCATTGAAGAAGAGAGGCATCGATCCCAAAAGCACACATTTTCGACAAGAGAGCCTGATGCCAAACTCTGTCAAATGTCTTAGAAATATCAAGTGCAACTATCTTGCTTTCGCCAGATTGATGTACGCTTTGGTTCCACTTTTCGGTGAGACATGCTATCAAATCATCAGTGGTCCTGTTGCTACGAAAACCATATTGTCGGTCATTGAGAAGTTTTCGTGTTTCGAGATATTTCAAGAGCTGACGGTTTATCAGCGTTTCCATGACCTTGGAAACAAGGGACGTAAGTGAAATGGGTCTGTAGGAGGACAGAGAGGAAGATTCGCCTTTTTTAGGGACGGGCTGGACAAATGCTTATTTCCATTTCCTCGGAAAGAGTCCTAAAGAGTAGGATTGGTGAAAAAGCTTACGCAGTGGTTTTTCCAGCAAAGAAGGACACCTCTTCAGAAGAAGCCGAGATATACCATCTGGACCAGCGGATTTATGTATGTTGAGATTTTTAAATACTCTTGCTACTACATGAGTGTGAAAGTGGATTTGTCCCATTGAAGATTCGACGCACTCAAGTGTAGGCGGAGACAAAGCTCAATCTACGAGTGTTGAGCTGGCCGCAAAGTGTGCAGCAAGCTGATTAGCCTTGTCCAAAGAGCTGACAGCTGGAATGTTATTGTCAATCTAAAAATGTTGGTGTTGTGTTCTCGGTACAGTTTTAAAAAGGTAAAAGACCTGCATCTAGCATTTTTACACTCTATGTCGAACCATCTTTGCTTACAGGGGCTTTTAATATCTTGTGGCTTGAACCGTGGGACTGCAGTTTTAATAACATTCGTCAAGGCCGCAATATTTAACGGAGTGTTTGAATCGTATAAACGCTCTAGGTGGAGATTTATGTTATTCTGGAAGCTACTACGCATTTTTTTGTTGGTTGGTAATAATCTCAGTTGGGTGGTGTTAATTTCATTTGACGAACTGGTTGTGATGCACCAAATTTCGAAGTGCATGTGAACCGAAAAGTGTTCTAAGCAAAGTTGTTCTGTGACACACCTATCCGTCCATTGAAATCCGCTATAAGCGCAAGATTTATTATGCCTATATTGTGTAATGTTTCATTAAGCTTGTGGTAATCGCGCTGCCAATGACTGCTATTAATGTAAACAGGTATTATGGTGAGGACGCTGTTGTTAATTTTAACGTCTATTACATATTCTTCCGAGCTTCTAAAGTTTACTTTCACGCCATTAAGATCCTTACGATAGCCGAATAGTTCTCCTCCTCCACTTCCCCTACCAAAATTTGCCGATTTGATTGCAGCTATCCATTTTAGTTCAAACTTCAGAACATTTTTTTTACAGATTTCCTCTTCATTTTCAAGTATACTCGTATGTGTTTCAAAAAGCAGAAATATGGTATATCAAAATTCTTAACATAATTAAAGAAATTCACAAACATTAACTTATTTTTTAAGCCAGCTATATTATAACTTAAAATTCTTAAATTACTAATGTTTTCAGCCTGGTAGGCGGAGGTTCCTCATGCTTCATGTAAACGAGAACTTGTGTGTCCAGCCAAATTGTTTGCAGCAGCTGTCATACTACCGGCAGCAATGACAGGTTTGACACTTGTTGAAAGTTTGTTTAAATTTGAGCATTCGTTTAACAGATATTGCAATGTCTTAAGCCTTCTGAGATATCCCAAGTAAAAACCTTAACAGCAATATGAAGGTTATCGTCTTTTAGCGTAATTCTCATCCTTGGGTCTTTTGCGTGGAGTGCCTTCATTATCGGGATCAGTTTGGCCCTTCTTTGACGCATATTAAAAGACATGTCCTTGTGAATGCTGACCTTCGAACAGTTCGTGTCCGCATCTTTATAATAATTGTTGCAGTTCGTGTGTTACGATTTTGAACACTGTATGCCGACTCGATGTCGGTGTTTGTTTCAATTGTGTCCAGCAAGCCAGCACAAACAGCTTTCACTTTTTCGTTCATAACCGCGTTTGATTCTACTTTAAGGTGAACCACAAAATTAGTTTCTGTATTCTTCTGCACGATTTTATCCAGCTGAATCTCAAGCAGCTTGTACCGTTTTTCCAACTGAATGACTCTTTCTGAAATTTCTTCGTGGCATGCTTTCAAGCCAGCTAGTTCAGAGCAAAGCAATTGAAAATCTGACTTTGAGGCTAGTTCTTTGACCAACTCTCAATTTTTTTCATCCAGAATTGCTTTCAACTGTTCTATTGCTATACCAGTGATATTATTCATTAGGGGTTTGCTGGAGCTTTTCCAAAGGCTTGTGCGACGTTTATCAGGGTTGGACGGCTCTGGAGATGTTTGCGCAAGAGCTCTTTTGCTCATTTGTTAAGGCTAGCTTTTTACCTTTAGCTTCTTTTAGCTAAAATACGTCTTAAGAATATTACTCACTCAGGGGATACTATTTTTAGTGATCGGTGTATGCTAAGTAGGCAATTTCAAACACACTTTTATAAGTAACTACACTCTTTAATTATTCTTTTTATTCTGAGTGTTCAAATTGATTCGCCAGCAAATATATTTAAAACATAAAAGTCCGAAGAAGTTTTTAGTGTTCCTTTTAAATAAAAATCGAAGCACGCAAAAAAAAAACCTTCTGACAGCCGAAACGAAAACGCCATTAGTTTTGTAGGCAATTCTCCGGCTCTCGACCAATCAGAATTGTTTGAGACTAACTATTCGCTAGGATTCGGAACGCGCTGAAACTTTGTCCTAAACTTCAAAATTTTAAATTATCTAAAAGCCAAAGTCACTGATCTATAGGTATTACAGAACTGATCCTATACAGCTGGTAATCAGAGATACAATTTGTTTCCTAATAAAAGGATTGCAACCGCTTTTGTAACAACTTCCCGCCCGAAGGAAATGACTGGATGTTTTGATCAAATGTAACGTCTATCACTTAGGATAGGGAGTTAGTATTAGAATTGATTTTTAATTGAATTATTTATCAATCATGAAGTACTTATGCGGGGCGATAAGTCGGCTTCCACAATCAAAAACTGATGACAATCTTTTGAGGTTATAACAATTTCCATTTCAAAATCATATAAAACTGCGATACTGACCCTCTCCAGCCGTAGAAATCATAACTCCGAAACGAATAAAGATACCGTGACAGTTTTTCTTTCTGATTAAAGGCGATTCCCAGGGCTATGGAAATACTGAATTTTGAGGAAAATTCTTTACAGGATGTTCCAGAATTTTCTGCTGAAATAAGGCTTTCTCACCACAGTGGATAAACATAATATTTTTCTTAAAAAATATTCAAAAGTCCATGATTGAAGTGATAATGGGGTGCCTAAAAGCTAATCCGGACCGAACAGTGTTGAACTAAAGTAAACTAACCAATTTTTGAGAGTTTTTTTTAGGAGTATCAAAAGAGTATTTTTGTTTATTTTGTGGCACATCAGAGTACATCATAAAATATTTCAGTGATTCATTTCAAGTCAAACAGTTGAGTGAAAATTTAACGGACCAACAGTTTAAATAAAAAAATCTGATTTCTGGGAAACTTTCGCCAATATCCGGAGTAATGTCAAATAAACTTATCATTTCTGGAGAGTATTGTACTTTGAGATCTTTTCGGTGGGTCAGATGAGGTTGCAAGCAAGGTACATATATTTCTTGTTGTCTTTATTTTTGAATGCCTGAGCATCCGATCGATTGAAACTCGATTATATTTTGACTATGAGCCAAAATTTTATAAAGTGGAGGTGTGAGTTGTTTTTCGGAATATTTTTGCTTTAATCCCCTTTTCTCTGGAAATCCAAACATTAAGTATTACTTCAAGCCACATTATTACCTCTCTATTGACCCCAGTTATAAGAGCTGTCGCCTCCGAAGTACTTCCGCATCTTGTATTTTCAAATCCTTGCTTTGGTCTAGCCAAATCGAACCCAATCTCATCTCGAAAAGACTTTTAAAGCTCTTGTTTTTTTTCGGAATCCTTAATTCCAATATAATCATCAATATCCTCTCCCGCTTGTTGAAGGGTATATGCAAGTTTCAAAATAAATTCCATGCACCTGATTCTTGCACGAAATGGAGAGATTCCATATCCGTAGTTATGATAGTCATTAATTGATTCATCTTGATTGCTGAAGTTTGTTTGTCTTCTATAGGACATGACTACGTTGACTTTGAATTTGTTATTTCATTCAGAACTTTTCTGTTAGTCAGTTAAAAAAAACTCGTGGTTGACAACTATCCCGATTTTGTCATTAACTTTATATACTCGTACAGCAGGGTCAAGACTATCAATTGGACTTTTGATATCGTTGACTGTACTTTTTATGAGCTCTTCAGTTTCCTTGGCATATTGGAGCCCTCAAGCCTACTTTGGGACGTACTTTAAAATATCGTGATTCGTTCCTAAGCCATACGACTCGCTTATGGAATGCCCTATCAAGGTGTCTATTCCCTAGACGTTATAACTTGCAAACATTTAAGACCAATTTACATCGTTACCACTCTTTTCATCCTCCCTAAGTTTACTCCGCCCGCGCTGTGCAAACATTTTAAGTGTATAATAACCCCTTGAGAGGGCGATAATTATAAAAAAAAAAAGAAAATGGGTCGGCAAAAATTAACTAATGACGGACGAGGGTTCCTCCAATGTTCACCATTTGAAGTGTTAAGCCTCGGTGACATAACTGAGGCCATAAACATCTGTTTTACAATCTGGTGTATTTATGTTTTGCTTGTAGACACCTTGCCCACATTATCCATCACAGCCCCACTTACTTTGTAATGGAAGAATTCTGTTAAATGCAATTAATTCCCCCTCACATTTGCTTTCTAAACGCCGGCTTTCAATAAGATCCATCATGTCTTGAACTTCCACTCTAGTGTGACTTCGTAATTTCCTAGAACTGCCTCTTTTTTGGCAACTGGCACATTGTAAATCTGTGTTTTCTCAGGGATCTTCTCAAAACCTTATATCTTCTTTTTGACAGCCCCAAATCCACAATCAAAGCCGATGCATTATCCCTATTATACAAGGTGTCCCAAAAGTTACCACCCGATGTATTTGGCTATATTTGATGTGTGAAATTTTTTTCCATAGTCTAAGTGGCCGGCGATAGAATCGATTTGTGTCATTTTCCATCACTCTTGCAAGAATCTCCGGCTATAGGTCCTCGCATTCTTAACGGACATTCTCTTCATGGGCTATACGTGAATTTTCGTGGCCCTAGAAGCTATAATTTTGTTTATTCACATATCCACAGAGATGGAAATGGGCCTCGTCGCTCATGATGATTTTCAATAAAAAGTTGTCTCTCTCGTGGTCGAGATTCTGGATGGTTTGAGCGTAGGTTACACGCGCTTGACGGTCAACAGCTGACAGCTGATGCACTGTCTGTACATCTTACAGTCTTTCACCAAAATTCTTTGTAAAGACCGCCGATTGGTGCCCAATTGCGTGTCATCTAGTCGATACTTCGGGGTATTCGGCGACATCTTCAACCACGGCTGCAATATTCTTATCAGAACGGCTGCTCCCATACTCTTCTAGACGAGCGACTAAACGTCGTAGTATTTGCCCAGTTGGTGTCGGATCACCAGGAAATCTGCGCCGAAATTCACGCTGCGCCAACAGCGAATTATACTGGAGTATAGCGATTCATGTTTTATTAACATGTATTTTGCAACCGTTTACTTCACAAATGTCAAAATATAATTGACATTTGAAGCCATTTGCAAAAATTATGTCATTTTCCGACAGGGTGATGAGTTTTGCGCCACCTGGTACTTCAGAGGATGCTTTTGTGGAGTAAAAATGTTTTGTTTTACTTGATGGAGTGAAAAGTGACATCCTTGACCACCAGAGTGCGCTGCTGCTGCAAAAAAGGTTATGGTGCCTTGAAGTTCGTTCATATTTAGGCAGACACGCCAAATTTCAGTGCGATACTGTCTTTAGTTTTGTTTTGACAGCTGATTGTTTTTGACGTGTTTGGCATCATGTTGAGTATGGACACTAACGATTTTCGTTCTCTCATAAAACATTATTTTTTGAGAGCCGTTTTAGGAAACAAAAGAAAAGTTGGATAAATATTATGGGGCTAATGCTCCGTCAGATTACACCGTCAAATATTGGTTTCGAGAGTTTCGATTAAGTCCGCAGAGGCAGGCCTCCGATGCTGTTACAGAGGACAATGTCAAAAAGATACATGAAATAGTGTTGGCTGACCGGAAACTGAAGGTGCGCCAGCTAGCAGATACCACAAAGATTATTACTGAGCGCACACGCCATATTTTGGGCAATTTTCTGCATATGAAAAAGTTATCCTGCCGCGCATGCTCACTCCTAACCAAACACAAGAACGCGAGAGCACTTCGAAAGAGTGTTTGGACTTGCTCATGCGGAATCGGGCGGACTTTTGGCGTCGATTGGTAACTGTTGATGAAACTTGGATCCACTATTACACACCAGAGAACAGAATGAGTGCGCGGCAATGGACTGAAGCCGGCAAGAGTGAGTGCTCCGAAGCGGCCGAGGGAAGCTCGATGGGTCGGAAAGGTTATGGCGTCGGTTTTCTGGGATTGTCATGGCATACTCTTCGTGGACTACCTCGAAAAAGGAAAAATCATCAACAGCGAGTATTATGGTGCATTATTGGAGCGATTGAAGACCGAAATCGCCGCAAAACGGCTTCACATGAAGCGAAAAAAAATTTTGTTTTTGCAAGACCACAAGAGCATCGCAACCACGGCTAAAATCAATGATTTACGGCTCCAGTTGCTGTCGCAGCCACCGAATTTGCCCGATTTGGCTCCCTGTGACTATTATCTCTTCCCAAACCTCAAAAGATGGCTCATCAATAAAAAATTCAGTTCACACGAGGAAATCATCGACGCCACGGAGGAATATTTTGCAGACCTTCCGGAAAATTACTTTTCGGACGGGATCAAGAAGTTGGAAAATCGCTGGAATGAGTGTATCAAACTAAAAGGGGACTATATTGAATAATATAAAAAAACGTTTAAAAAACAATTTTTTTTCATTTCCAAGGAGGTTACTTTTCACCCCACCTAGTATTTCATCAATTGCATCGATAGCGAGTTGGTAGCATTCGATTGGTTGTGCCGGTAGGATGTAAAAACACATAACGTACAGGGACCTGAAGGGGAGTGTTATCTTTATCGAAACATAGTCAAGCTTAGAAGAAGTAGAAACAGCGATTGGAGAAGAGTTTAGGTCATTGTGGATGGCCAATAGGACACCTCGACAAGGAGAATCATCATTTGGACGGGTAAGATCGTCGCCTCGAAAAACATTGAAACTAGGCGGGAATAATTCCTGATTATTTATATCGGGAATTCAATTGGTTTCGGTCAGAGCGTAGATCTCAAATGGGAGAGCGTGAGAAGGTTAGAGGAATGTTATGTTGAGAGGGTGTAGGAGTGGATGGTTGAAACACTGGCAATGGTAGCACGTTAGGGATGCTGATGATGTACAACTTTACCTGAGTTGTAAACTAGGCCTCATTGACGATGCGGCCTATGAATATAATGAAGATCTTCGAAAAATTCTAGATTAGTCTGAAGATAATTCGTTGACACTGAACCCAGTTAAATCGAAATGCCTTGTAATAAGCGGAAGTAACATGGGTGGCTGTAATCTTCCTAGCATATGGTATTACTCCGAAATGAAACAATCGAGTTCGTTGACAAAGTTAAAGACCTTGGTGTGTGGATTAACAACACTCTAATTTGGAGCGACCACATCTCCACTATTACAGCAAAATCGACGGTTCTTTAAGGAATCTGTCTGTGTTGCAGTCTTTTACTCCACTGCATACAAGATTAATGTTAATGAGAGTTCTACTGATTCCAATTTTGACTTATGGCTGTGAAATTTTGTGTTATTTCATTAGACGTAAGCTCAGCATCGCCTTTAACAACATCACCCAACATTGAGACGCTTTGACCATGTTGCGCGATACGCTAAAAATATATTGGGATGCACTCTTGATAAATATCTCGAGTATTGCACAGTCAGCCTCCATACTTATTCGAAAAAGTTAAATTTTCACGTTCAACTCATTCAATAAGTTTAATCCAGCCGCGTATCTATTACCAAAACTCAGAGCGACAATGCCATCCATCTTTGGAATTCACTTCCTCTCAGCGTTAGAAGACTTTATGATGCTAAAACTCTCTCCTGCGGCATTTGTCAGGGTAAATAAAGCACATTGTATTGTAATTAATTTCATAAAAGGCAGAATTATCTACTTTCACCTTTTCGTTTAGTTATTCGTTATAATCTACCGTAAACTTGAACTCAACTGTATGAATTTTTGAATATGGTATTTGTATTGCATACTATTTCTCATTTAAAGTCTATCATAAATGATGTTACTGATTAAATAAATACTGAAATACTGAAATACTGAAATACTGAAATACACTACTATTTCTAGTGATTACAGTCGATACTCTAACCAGTACTCGTATTTTGTCAGACTTAAGCGGCGGAATTCAATGAAATCTAACCACATTCTGCCTCGACTACACGGATGCTATTTGCCACATATCGTATCGTATTGTGAAGCATTCTCATATGAATTCCTTAATCTAGTGCTTGCACAGGAATAGCACTATCTTCAGTAAGTTTAATTACTGCGACTTCAGCATGATCGGTTGTCATCAGCAAGCCTTCAAAGAGGCTTTTAGTGTAAAGCCTTCGTTTTCCATACCAACAACAACTTCGAAGTGGCTACGGATGGAATTTACCCACCTTGGAGTAGACATCAGCATTGCAGTATCAAAGTCACTCGCCTAGTATTAAAGTGAAAAAGACCTTACCGGAACTCAGTAAACTGAATGCATTCTTTAAAAAAGACATTAGTCCTGATGAAATCTAGGTGAAACAGGTATGGTCAGTCTCCATGCACTTTAGCTTGAAGCTCTAGGAATGCATTTTCTTACATTTCAATATATCATGCTGTCAATGATGTCAATGAAGCTACCCTCTGTTCAATAAATCAGAGTTTACCTTGAACCCACAAATTCATTGGATCTTCTTCTGCCATGACTTTTTATAGACATTCAAGACTAGTTATCTTTTGTTTTGCAAAAAAACAGAATTCCCTACGTAAATTTGTTTACAACACTTCGGTTAATGTGAAAGCACCTTCAAAATTGAATGCCGGCATCAGGCTGCAAGAAAATACCTTGATCCTGAGATAAATGACTCTTGACAAGAAAATCTTGTTATCCTTTCACTTCTCTTTAAGTAGATACTGGTGTACGAGTATGAATACAAGGTACATGCTATATGATTGTACAAGCGTTGAACAATCAGGAACTTGGGGTAATTTCGAGGTCATTTTATGTATAAATAACCTCGAACCCTCCTTTTAGTTTAGTACATACTATGAGAAACAAGAATGGAGCGGATTTAACCAAAACCAGAAATAAGCCGAAGAAGAGATTAAATGTTTATTGTTACTCGTACATTGTTGTTTCCATGGAATTGTGGTTTGGTTTCTTTTACTTTTCGAATCACACTGCATACAATAATTTCTAGAGCGGATCAGCCGTTCCCAAGGACATCGCACGAACACAAATACCCGTGCTCAAGTGGAAAAAATCTCACTCCAAATTATTATAATTGATAAGATACTTCACTGAACTTAAAAGGTTATATGTAGGTACGCTTGGTAAACACATTTTCTCATATAAAATGCAAATGTGTACACTCTGATACTCGTATTTAAATTGCAAAGCCGTCAAAAACATAATCTTCCAGACGCAGACACTATTGTCAACCTTATTGACAAGCTGTCGGAACTGAAAGAGGAACAATAGATTGCACGTGTGACTGTGACTCTTGGGGGCTTCAATTAGTTCCGAACGTTTGGTTACTACCAAACCAAAATTCAATAATGCGGAACTTTAATTAAAAAGAAAAATCTAAATAAAAGTGGGTACTAACAATAATCTGCGCATCGCTCAACAATGGCCAATAAATTCAGGAAAAAAAAATTCAGTCGGAATTATCGGTGTATTGTCGTCACAATGGCTTTTGAGAGTTATTTGGCGGTGGTACTCGTACTCATACTTGTACGATGGTACTGGCGGCAATGATGATGGTGCGTCAAAGTATGACCTTTCCACATCGTGAATATTGGTATAAGCCCACAGCCTCATAAATCATTTGTGTCTGTTGAAACCCACAATCCGTGGTATTTCATGGCGGCGACAACGAAGGAGGAGAATTGCAGCAATGCTACAACAATTAGAGGAAAAAAATTTTAAAAAGAAATCTTGCATAACGCGCATCTCTAGATACGAGGTAGAGGCTTGGATAAGCTTAAGCTTAAAGGTGGTGCTTGTAACAGTATGACTGGCAAAATAGTGAATTATGTGCGGATTTGATCGTGGCCCTATACATGAATTAAAAAAGAAATTGTGAAACATTTTACCATTTTACAATACACATTGTGTTAGTCATGAAATTATAGTATCCTTGCTGTCGAAGGAATAGGACATGACCTTTGAGGAGAAATCAATTCTAAGGTGTAGATTTAGGAAACGCAGCTCTCCTCTGTGATTGTTGGGTCTTCTTGATGACAAATTTAGCCAGAAAGATATACCGCCCGGATATACAGATACATGTAAATTTCACTAAATGAAGAAAAATCGAAAACGGATGCAGAAAATATGGAGCGATGATATTGGACTCATTATGCTTCACTTCTGCATTTCAAATAAGGCTTTTCTTTGAGTAGTAGTAGTAAGAGAAGGAATAGTTCGAAGGGTGCGCAAAGTCTAACTATATATTACACGTGGCGACTTTCGAACAGCAACAACACAATGCGTACAATGAAGCAGAGATGAGAGCTACTAACATCAATTTCCACTTCTTTTACGCTGTCTTCTCTCTTGGGTTAGATCAGGGTGATCAAAAAGTTCTCGACCACACCCACCGTGTGGCGCTCTCATTGTTCCGATTTGAGTTCTGTTTTTTTGTTAAGTTGATAAACTTTGCGTAAAAAACGGATTTGATAGTGCGCGAATGTTGGAAATGCTGGAAAAGTGTTTCGGCAACGATTCTATAAAGAAAACGGTCGTTTACCAGTCGCACGAGCGGTTCAAAAGTGGTCGTGAGTCCATCGAAGATGATCAACGCAGTGGCAGACCGTCGACATCGAAAACCGACGAAAGCATTGATGAAGTAAAAGAAATGTTGGTCAATAACCGCAAATTAACCATCAGAGAGATAGCGGAGGACTTGATCATTGCCTATGGATCCGTCCAAGACATTCTGGTTAATGATTTGGGTTTCCGTCATGTAGCAGCAAAGTTGGTGCCAAAACACCTCAATTTCCTGCAAAAAAGAGACCTTGTGGACGTCGCAAAAGAGATGATTTGCGAGGCTGAATCCGATCCCACATTCATCAAAAGGATCGTTACTGGAGACGAGTCGTAGGGTTATGAGTACGACACGTACCCCAGACATCAGGCAAGTGAATGGCGTTCACCAAATGAGCCGAGACCAAAAAAACCACGTCGTTTTTAGTCAAAAAAGAGCGCAATGCTCACGGTTTTCATGGATTACAACGGTGTAGTGCATCATGAATTTTGCCAGAAGGCCAGACAATAAACAAAGAGTAATATTACGAGTATTTGGGCGTTATGAGACGTTTGCGTGAAGCAATTCGCCGAAAGAGGCCAGAATTGTGGGCAGAAAACTCGTGGATTTTGCACCATGATAACGCACCGTCGCACAGTGACATCAGTATTCGTAATTTTTTGACGAAAAATGCAAGAAGTACCACCCAATAGCCACCAAATTCACCTGATTTGGCTCCCTGTGACTTCTTTCTGTTCAATCGAGTTAAAAAACCAGTACGGAGAACGCGTTTCAGCAGCCGAGAGGAAGTAATGGAAAAATCGCAGGAAGCACTGACGGACATACCGAAAACCGAATATAAAAAATATTTAGAGGATTGGATCAAGCGCTGGCATAAGCAGTCGATGGGTATTACTCTGAAGGGGAAAGTATAGATTTAGATGAACTTGTATTTCCAATTTTCTGAATGCATTCCGGGAACTTTGATCAAGATAGTATTTTCATTCATTCAGAAATCGACCTGTCCGAAAGCTCAGCTAAACAGCTCATGAGTAAACGGAGTATTTCTACGTATGTCTTTCTATTTCTCCACCACTATGAGACCTACATATATACTGTACAAAATTAAAACAGAAAACAGGACAAAGGAGAAGATGTATGTTCTCTAAAACAAAACTGGCCCGGAATTCTGCGGTGGTGCCTGCTCTTTAAACCGTCCAAGCTGCCTGCTGGCACTTTCGACACCAAAGTTTTATCCTAAGTAGTACAGTACTTAACGGATATAAGAAAAACTCATATAAGAAAAAAACGCTTAAAAGAACCAAAGAACAATGCACCATGTCCTTTCCCATATTAACCCCCACTAAATAAAACTGATATAAGAAAAACGTTTATAAGAAAAAAAATAATACGAGTATAACAAAGTTTTATCTGACACAATTATCTGAAATTATATGAAAAAAAATACGCTTATAAGAAATTGTCTCCCAAACAAACCATGTTATTTTATACTGTACATCCTCCTCAAAAAACCTAGCTAAAAAGATTTGTTTTATACTGTATCCTCAAACTTCATACAAAGCCTGGACATTGACAGTTCAAACGAAATGACAATTGGTTTTGATAGTTTTTTTCATTGGGTTCGCAAAATGTCCAAAATTCAAAGAAACGCGGTCTCGTTTAAAACTAAATTAAGAATTTTAGAAGAGGTGAAATGTGAAAAATCACGAAAAGACATTTCAAAAGAATTGAAAATTGCGCAAAGCACTTTGTGCAAAATTGTAAAAAATAAAGAACACATCGAAAAAAAAATTTGTTTTGAATAGTTTAAACAAAAAAAAAAGATAGAAAGGGAAAAACTGGCCCCATTCTGCTTGAAAAAGCAAAAAGTTTTCTATATAGTTGGAAATCCCAGGTTTCCAAGTTAATTTGGGCTGGTTACAACGTTGGAAAAAAAAAATCAAAATATTTGGAGAGGCCTGTTCTGCTAATACAGAGGCTGCGGAACATTTCAAGAAGAATATTTTGCCGTGCGGAGCAGACGATATATTCAATGCTGACTGCTGACGAAACAGGTTTGCTCTACAAAGCGCTTCCTAGTGAAACATACGTTCCACAAAATAAGAAGTTGCAAGTAAAAAAAAAAACAAAAAGACAGAATAACACTTCATTGGTTTGCAACTCCTTTGGTTCGGATAAATTTGTATTTTCAATTGGGAAATATAACAACCCAAGATGCTTCAGGGGGAGAAACATCCCCATCCTCTACAAATACAACGAAAAGGCATGGATGACGAGTTCACTGTGGCCCGAAATAATTAAGGAGCTTGACGATGGAATGATGACAAAAAAGAAACAATTTACTTTTCATTGACAATGCTTCGTGCCACAAATTTGACTTCAAATCTACTAACATTGAATTATGTTTTTTTCCTGCAAATACGAGGGTTGTCAGAAAAGTTTCGGATACAAGACATTTTTTCTCCAAATCGTTTTTTATTTTTCTACATAGTCTCCTTGTAACTCTACACACTTCTCCCAGCGATGGTCCCATCTCTCTAACCCGTCCAAATAGTACTTGGCGTATTTCTCTGCAAAATAATTGTTCACGTAGGTGACTGCCTCCTCATTTGACGAAAATCTCTGTCCTCCGAGCGCAGTTTTTAGATGAGGGAACAAAAAGAAGTCGCTTGGGGCCAGATCTGGTGAATTAGGCGGATGGTCAAGCAGTTCAAACCGTAATTTATGGATTTTCGCCTTGTCAACCGCTGAGGTGTGAGATTTTCTTTTTCTGCAAATGTGGCCGGAATTGCGGAATTTCTGCCTTCAGCTTGGCAAGTAATGATGCGTAGTATGCTCCTGTAATGGTTTTTCCTTTTTGAAGATAATCGATTAAGATAACTCCTTTACTATTCCAAAAAACAGTCGCCATCACTTTCCCAGCCGAAAAAACATTTTTTGCTTTTTTTTGGAGCCGGCTCGCCCTTTGCAGTCCACTGTTTTGACTGAATTTTTGTTTCGGGGGTATAATGGTGTATCCAAGTTTCATCTACAGTAATTAATCAGCGCCAAGACTCGGATTTATTGCGCCTAAACTGCGCCAACAGAGCGTTAGAAATGTTTATTCGAACACGTTTTTGGTCTAACGTAAGCAAAAGCGGCTCCCAACGTGCGGACAGCTTTCTCATGCCTAAATCTTAATTTAATATGTAACAAACACGTTCCATGGACATTTTCATAACCTCTACTATCTCTCTCACCTTAATTCGGCGGTCGTCTAAAACCATTTGATGAACTTTAGCAATGTTATCGTCAGTGGTTGCAGTTTTTGGATGTCCCGAACGTTCATCATCTCTCAAGGTCTTACGGCCACGTTTAAATTCAGCTGCCCAAAATTTCACAGTGGTAAATGATGGTGCAGAGCCCTCATACACAGAGTCCAACTCATTTTTGATTTGCGTAGACGTATTGCCTTTCAAAAACAATAATTTACGAGTAATAACAGCTCGATACTCAATTTTTCCCATTTTCACAAAAAACACTCACATCGACTCACTCAAACGACTGTCAACGAAAACCATAGCGTCCAAAATGACTGAAACTTCGGTAAGTAACTGTCAAAAGATGCACAACTAGCATTCACTAGCTTTTATTGACGAGTGCCAAGCCTACCCTTGGACCAGGGTAGGTCGCTTTAATATTGTGGCATTTGCTAGATGGAAGAACTCAAGTTTAAATACGGCTTCCCCATATACTAGATGGAGTGAAAAGTGACCTCCTTGACCGCCAGAGTGAGCTGCTACTGCAAAAAAGGTTATAGTGCCTTGAAGTCCGTTCATATTTAGGCAGACACGCCAAATTTCAGTGCGATACTGTCTTTAGTTTTGTTTTGACAGCTGATTGTTTTTGACGTGTTTGGTTGGCATCATGTTGAGTATGGACAAAAACGATTTTCGTTCTCTCATAAAACATTATTTTTTGAGAGGCAAAACGGCGAAGGAAACAAAAGAAAACTTGGATAAATATTATGGGGCTAATGCTCCGTCAGATTACACCGTCAAATATTGGTTTCGAGAGTTTCGTGGTGGCCGGAACTCCACTACCGATCAAGTCCGCAGCGGCAGGCCCTTCGATGCGATTACAGAGGACAATGTCAAAAAAATGCATGAAATGGAGTTGGCTGACCGGAAAGTGAAGGTGCGTGAGTTAACAGATACCACAAAGATTAGTACTGAGCGCACACGCCATATTTTGGGCAATATTCTGCATATGAAAAAGTTATCCTGCCGCTGTGTGCCGCGCATGCTCACTCCTGACAAAAAACACGAACGCGAGAGCACTTCGAAAGAGTGTTTGGACTTGCTGATGCGGAATCGGGCGGACTTTTGGCCTCGATTGGTAACTGGATTTGGATCCCTCGGACTATTATCTCTTCCCAAACCTCAAAAGATGGCTTATCAATAAAAAATTCAGCTCACGCGAGGAAATCATCGACGCCACGGAGGAGTATTTTGCAGACCTCCCGGAAAATTACTCTTCGGACGGAATCAAGAAGTTGGAAAATCGCTGGAATAAGTGTATCAAACTAAAAGGGGACTCTGTTGAATAATATAAAAAAACATTTAAAAATTTTTTTTTTTCATTTCCAAGGAGGTCACCTTTCACTCCATCTAGTAAATGCCATGTTTAAGACCGAGTTTTTCTGTCTATGAATATGGCCCATTTTTTTAAATTCACGGTGGATGATGGGTCACTTAATTCAATATTTATGTTTTTTCAGGCATCATTCACTCGTTTAAGGCTCAACATAGAACATGTTTAGTCCGAAAGCAAGTGCTTGCTATAGAAGGCGGTCGTATGGAAAGCTTTCTTCGTGACATTAATATGTTTGTAGCTTTAAACGTCGCAAAACGATCTTGGTGGCTTGTGACACCCCATACCATTTCGATTTGTTGTAAAAAGGCAGGCGTTTCTAAAAATTCTCAAGAAGATCTGGATTTAATTTTCATCGGCAACAATAATGAATACGCAAACGATAGGGAAGGGGAAATAGATGAAGCGGAAAACAGAGATTGTTTTGATGAGATAGACGAATCAGAACTTGTAAATGAGATGCTTAATGACCAAAAAGAAAACGATGAAGGGGAGGACGACGGGACTAATGAATATGAACAACAAGGATTACATTAAATTGGTAGGGATGAGGCAATTGACGCATTTTTTATATTTAAACAATATCGGGACAGTGAGGAAGAATGTTTGGATACAGTTGAAGAAATCCTTTTTAAACGGTGTGAAGAATCACTCATTCAAAAGAAAATAGATATCTACTCGTACTTTCAAGTTTCATCGAACGTTATCTAAGACTGTTTTTTTTTAGTATGTTTTTTTTCATAAATAGTTTATTTACTTAAGCCCAATGAAGAATGCGTACTTTTTCTGAGATTTTTGCATTACGGATAAAAGAAAGAGATTCTTTAAAATTTCAGTTTTTCTTATATCCCTATAATACTGTAATAATGTTTCATCCGCAATTCTGCAACTAATACTGGTAAACCTCATCCTACTGGCATATGATGATCTCCTGATCAAAACTCGAGGAACCAGATTGAAAGAAACGCATTCTATGTGGCCAGAAGGATATCAAAGATTATTGCCTCCGATGTGCTAAGTCTTACAAGGCATCCACAAAGAAGAGCAAGCTCTTGCAGCCAAGTAGGATACGTGTCGTGCAACATTGAATTATGACAGCAGCTCTTGATAAATTCCAAGGGAGATTTGAAGCCGAATTAAATGGAAAGATTCTACTGTAAGCATGTGATTATGGAATTTTACCAGGAGGTAAACGGAACACACCGTTTTACTCGGACGAAATAAAGTGAGGATAGCTATAACTAAATTTAAATCAAGTAGATCCGTAGAAGCAGACGGCTTTACCGCCCAGCTTCGAAAGCTGGAGAAAATGATCTTTTGAAGAGCATGCACTTGTTAACAGCATGGTCTATCATCTCCTAAAAAAGGAGATCCACTGAACTCTTCCTAATACCGAGGCATAAAGTCGCTAAACATCGTATACAAAATCCTTGCTGCTGTCTTATTATTAACCGATCATCGACAATCTGATCTATATCAATGGGGTTTTAGACCTTAAAGGTCCATCATCGAGTAAATATTCACTTTGTTGATTTTATAATTGTTTATTAAAGGGTTTATAAAGGCAAGCTAAACAATTTTGATACCACACGGTTCCCATGTCTCAACATCCATAAGGGGACTTGGCTGTCCCCTGATCAATCAGCCACCAAGAAGATTGATCACATTGCGATGTCCAAACTTTCCGAGGAGCCAACATCGACTCGGATCATTACCCTATTGCAGCCAGTGTACGAATGAGGATATCAATATCACAGCTACAACAATGTCACATAAGTCCGTCAAAGTTCGGCGTCGAAAAGTTGCAATCACAAAAGATCGATAGATTCCGATCGCGTTTCCCTCAAGCTTTCTCAAAATCCTTTCCCCTATGCAACCTTAGAGCATCAGTGAGAATATTGTAAATGAGCCATTAGAAAAGCTGCTTCTGATGTGATTGGTTTTAAACCGCCGCGCCGCTACAAGAAAATTGCTACTGCAAGAACGACGTTGGAAATTTTTATCACAGAATAAAACGAACATGGACAACTATTAGTAGAGTAGAGTAGCAGTCGCTGGTGAAAATATGTTGAGACTACTTCTGCATTCTGTATAACGGCGACGATGGTAAAACACCACTGTCAGAAAGAATGAACCATGGACCCTGCAAGAAGGCGCCAAAGTGTTCCGGCTGACTTATACGAAGTTAAGATAATAATATCGAAGTTTAAATCTAATAAAGTTTCTGGCGCTGTCGGACTTTCTATTGGCTTATTTAAAGCAGCTAGAGATAACCTGGTTGGGAACATGTAACTCATAAGTTATGGTTAGTGGACAGCACGCCGGAAACATGCAATCTTCAGCATCGTTTGTCCGATCCACAAGAAAGTAGATATTTTTGACCGCGCCAAGTATAAAGCATTAAATCTCTTGAACACCGATAATAAGATCATTTGCGCCGCATTATGTGAGCGTCATGAAAGAGACCCGGGAGCTTAAGATCGACCATCTTTTTGTCGATTACAAAGCTGCATATGAGAGTGTGCATACGGACAAGCTTTACAACTTCATGTCTTTTTTTAACACCCTTGCAAAACTTGCCACGTTGTGCTGGATGAATATAGAAAATTCTCGTAGCTATAAGGTGGTCATAAAAAAACAGCAACATCGGCAGAAATGCTTCGGAAAGTGAAGGCTCGAATTGAGCGAAATCCGCATCGAACTGGAAGAAAAATGGCTCGTGAGCTCAATATATCGTTGGAATGGATGCAACACATACTGAAAAATGAGCTTGGGCTCAAGCCATTGAAGTTCCAAAAAGCACACGATCTTACACCGCAACAGAAAAAAATTAGAGTCGAAAGAGCCAAGGTGTTGCTACGCTTGCACGAAAGTGGTGAGTTGCCGAATTTGGGTTTTTCCGATGAGTCGCAATTTGTTATCGAGCAATATGTCAACAAAAAAAATGACCGAGTTTACTTGCAAGAGAGGTCCTTCGAAAATCTACACCTTCGGACGGCCACCAGAAAGCAGGCAGCACCGATAGTGATGGTTTGGGGCGCCATAACCGCCGATGGTCGCTCTCCGCTCGTATTTTTGGACCGTGGCCGTGGCGTCAAAATTAATGCGATCGTATACCGTGAAACTGTCTTAGAGGCAGTATTGAAGCCTTGGGCAAACAATCATTTCAGTCGAAGACCGTGGACATTTCAACAAGACTCGGCACCGTCTAAAAAAGCGCGCGTCAACCAAGATTGGTTCAAAAAAAATGTTCCACACTTCATTTCTTCGACACAGTGGATTGCAAATTCTCCGGATGCAAATCCGTTGGATTTCTCTGTCTGGGGTATTTTGAAGGCGAAGGTTAGCACTAAACAATACCAAAGTTTGGACCACCTTAAACAAGCACTTCGCCGGGAATGGACCAAAATATCGCAGAGCCACTTGCGTGCAGCGTGCGATGCTTTCTTCGGCCGACTCAAAGCCGTTATTCACGCCAAAGGCGGACATATTGAAAACTACTGATGCAATTTGAAAATTGATGTATTTTCCAATATTTTTTGCTTTGGCATAATAAAATTTATCAAAAAATAATAAAATTATAGCATTTTAAAAAGTTGGAGTTATAATCATTCACCCTGTATAGTTCGATAATGAATAAACTAAGACCTTAAATGTCAGGAAAAGTTTTAGACAAGGCTAGTATCTGTCAGGCGACTTTCTTGACACCGCACTTGGAAGAACTGTGCACAACTCACTTGTCAACAAAGGAGATACGATTTTTTTAATTCCGGGCCATTACTGGGGTACGCAGATGAATCTGATGTAATTGAACGAACACAGCAAGCCAGGAAAGAAGCTTTCGTAAGTATTGAGGCGGAAGCGGTCAAAATTAGCTCGACGGCAAACGAGGGCAAAAGACAGTACATGTTGTCATCAGTAAAAGACACATACTACCGACAGCTTGGCCACAACATTGACAATTATAACAACGAGGCCAATACGAACTTTGTCCATTTTGCCTCCGCAATTACAAGCAGTAACGACATCAGCGCAGAAATGACCGTTTCAAGAGAAAGATACTGCGCATGATTTTCGGTGCCGTTTGTATTAACGGGGAATGGAGGAGGAGACAGCGATATTGGTCTAATCAGACGTTAACGAATCCAAAATCTGAGATGGCTGGGCCATGTTGACCGAATGGATGTCAGGGCTCCTGTCAGAAGAGTCCTCGAGACGAACAGCGCAGAACAGGATGACCGCATGTAAGGTGTCGCACGCCAGTAGAAGCCGACCTCAACCAATTCGGAATGAAGCACTGGGGATAGCTGGGGGATACAAATTTATAAGAAAATAAAAACCAATCCAAAGTCATACTGGATGCATGGTGTTCCGAGTGCTGCATCACGTATATTCCACGAGTTTAACCTATTAACCCACATATCCGCACCTACCATTCTCCAAAATGATGTGTTATACATATTTGTATTTGAAATTTGCCTTCATGAATGCACTTTTGGCATCTCTTCTCCTATGGTTTTCATAATTTTTCGAATAGTTTTCCATTTCCATTCACATGATCGGCAGACCTCGTAATTCGTAAAGAGACAGAAACTGAACAAAATAAAAAAAAA
Organism: Volucella zonaria; assembly: GCA_963966105.1. NCBI lineage: Eukaryota > Metazoa > Arthropoda > Insecta > Diptera > Syrphidae > Volucella > Volucella zonaria. The sequence goes on along the minus strand of OZ014534.1, from coordinate 35,655,288 downwards.
ATGGAAAATCACGTTCATACCACAGAAGGCTGAAGCACTGGCCCCTTCTAGCAGCCAAATGCGTCCATTGCACAATATGTAATCGTATTTTCAACTTTGTCTGCTTCTTCTTCTTCGTAGCCATCTTTAGCTTCCAACTGCTCCTACCTTTTGGCTGCTTCCTCTTGATTTATAGAATTTGCAAAATGTGAAGCCCATTGCCTCTCAAAACAAAGTGCTCTATGCGGTGAGTACCTTTCGTTTATGTTTACCCAGCTACCACATCCAGCATTGGACTTACCGAATCTGGCCTAAAGCTTAAAAAAAAAAAAGAAAAAAAATTGGTATCATGCCAAGTGGAACTGGTTGTGCTTATAATAGAAATAAATTTGAGATTGCGCAATGGTATTACTCTGGGTGAAGTGGTGGTTTTCGTGTTTGCCTCCTGGAGGGGCTTTAGCTTACCTCAGTTCGGCTCGATTGTGCTTCTCGTAGATGCCACTTTGGCGATGAATGAAACTGGAGAGGAGGATCATTGTTACCCATGGCCTAGTATTGATGTCTGCTAGCCGCAATGCTTGTAATGGTAACGAGTTTGTAGAAAATCGTACGCCTAGCGCTGCATACCATTTGCGGAAGTTCAATGGGATTATAGTGAGGTGATTATGTCGGCGGTGATTCAACGAATGCTATGTTTAGGAGCATGTCATACCTGGAAGGGATACTTTTGGAACACTTGACTTCTGAAATCTCTATCCATTGCCTCTGGCAAAAGGCACATGTTAATTTTTTTATTAAAGAAAACTTTGCCACTGCCTGGTTTGAGATTATATTAAAGGGCTTCCATTTGCAGGGTTGGACTTAGTTAAAGAGATAAATTTTGTGTTCAAAACTACTCCGCACATGATCAAATGCCTATGATCATCATTTATTTAAAAGGGATAGTGACGTGTGGCAGATTAGCCCACTATTCTACTTATTTCGTTTATTGGCGCAGGAAATCGAGACTAACCCAGGTACCTCATAGCCCAGGCCTTAGACGATTGCAACCAGCGGCATGCCCTAAATTGATTAAGGTCTTTTTCTAACTTGTCTGCGCTGTCTTAGGTAGATTATCGCTTATATGATACAACGGTATCAATGTGATTGGCCAGGTCACTTAACGCCGCAGTGACATGATAACAGATTTTAGGCGTTGATGAAATATGTAGGATATAATCTTGTATGCGATGCTAAGTAGGCTCACTATCTGTTGGCGCCGTTGAAATTTCCTTTTGGTCGGGCAGCCCATGCGAAAAATCATCCGGCATAGTTGATACTCGTAAGTAGGAACAGAGTGTTAAGCTGGGTAGCAGCTTTACATGAAACTTAGCCCTACCACAGGATTATGTCTATAAAGATAAAAACATTCTTAAGTGACTCTGGTCACACTTGACCAGATTTCGGCATTCCTAATGACAGTAAAGACGTCTGCAGGTATCCGGAAAGTTTGAAAGACTTTCTCAAAACGCCTGCAGGTGGTCTTGCCTCATTCCTGGCTGTTTGGATATCCAATATCGGATTCAAACCTAGATGGAATGTCTGTTATTTATACAAAGTTACTTCAGTCAGAATGGAACAGTGCCTCATTGTGCACATTCACGAGCCTGAGAGTGCGGTTCACTGGCTAATGTTTTGTCACCAAATTAATCTTACGTTTCTCTATGAAGGCGTCTAAGTAGAGATACTATGTACCCTTATTACTGCGGTCAGGTTATGCCTATTGTGATTTCATTAAGTTAAAGCTCACCCATGATGCCTGAGTTTTTACTAGATTCAGCTAGTTGTCCGAATTTAAATTTAAAATACGAGTTTATTCATCTAAATCTATATTGTCCCCTTATGCCAGCGCTTGATCCAATCCTCGAAACATTTTTTTTATATTCGGTTTTCGGTACGACCATTAGTGCTTCCTGCGATTTTTCTATTACTTCCTCCTCTCGGCTGTTGAAACCGCGTTCCCCGTAGTGGTTTTTTTAACTCGATTGAACAGAAAGAAGTCACAGGGAGCCAAATCAGGTGAATTCGGTGGCTGTTGGATGGTATTTGTTGCATTTTTCGTTAAAAAATGCGTTATCATGGTGCAAAATCCACGAGTTTTCTGCCAAAAATTCTGGTCTCTTTCGGCGAATTTCTTCACGCAAACGTCTCATACGGCCCAAATAATATGGCAGCCTTTATTTACTGTCTGGCCTTCTGGCAAAAATTCATGATGCACTACACCGTTGTGATCCATGAAAACCGTGAGCATTGCCTTCTTTTTTGACTGAAAACGGCGTGGTTTTTTTGGTGTCGGCTCATTTGGTGAACGCCATTCACTTGCCTGATGTCTGGATTGCGTGTCGTACTCATAAACCCACGTCTCGTCTCCAGTAATGATCCTTTTGATGAATGTGGGATCGGATTCAGCTTCGCAAATCATCTCTTTTGCGATGTCAAAACTGTCTCCTTTTTGCATGAGGCCTTTTGCCACCAACTTTGCTGCTACACGACGGAAACACGGAAACCCAAATCATTAACCAAAATGTCTTGGACGGATCCAAAGGCAATGTTCAAGTCCTCCGCTATCTCTCTGATGGTTAATTTGCGGTTATTGACCAACATTTCTTTTACGAGCACTTCATCAATGTTTTCGTTTGTTTTCGATGTTGATGGTCTGCCACTGCGTTCATCGTTTTCGATTGACTTACGAGCACTTTTGAGCCGCTCGTGTCACTGGTAAACGACCGTTTTCTTTATAGAATCGTTGCCGAAACACTTTTCCAACATTTCCAACATTCGCGCACCATTAAATCCGTTTTTTACGCAAAATTTAATACAAGTTCGTTGTTGCAAAAAAAAAAAAATCCAAACACACACAGAGATAGATGTGTTCTTGGCTACGTAACTTTTGCAAATGTTAAGCTATGATGCTAAGATTTAGAAGGAATGTCAACAACAGATTTACCAACTTAACAAAAAAAAAAACAGAACTCAAATCGGAAGAATGGGAGCGCCACACGGTGGTTATTCCGGGACCGAGCTGGCAGTGATATCTTTTGCCTCAAGGTAGAGCTTGCGTAGAAGACGTAGAGGTGTTTCGGCTTAGGCGGTTTCAGTGGCAAAGGATGTACTCTGCTGTTTCTCCGTCCTGGTTGCACATGCGACAGTTGTTATCTTGTATTATTCCCATAGTCATAAAGTGTTTTTTGGCTCTGCAGTGACCCATTAGAAATCCGGTTACTGCGTGTATCTGACCCCTAGAAAACAAACAGTAAGAGTTATTTTGTCCTTTTAAGGGAAGAAGTTGGTAAAAAGATTTTAGCTTGACTCCTACGTCCGATTTTCTTTTAGTTTCTTGTCAGTTATTTATGTACATACGAGTATATAGTTTTATATGGGGATAATTGGTAACCCGCAGAATAGTCGTGGCAATATGAATGTTGAAGGCGAGTCTTTCTTCGCTAATACGTCTGCCCTTTCATTGCCACCATAACCACTGTTACCTGGCACGTAAATATATTTTATGGGATAGTGATATGAGGAGTTCCAGTAAAAGCTCTTGGAGAACTATTTTTGAGCTTTTCTCATCCACCGAGGTATTGCCAAAGCTTCTTTCTGCGTGTGGCGATGAAGAGATGGGAGGTTCAGCAGCACCTATAACGCTGTCGAGGGTGCTGTTCTCATTGCACTGATAGTACACACACAAGCAAGTCTTTGAAATTTGTTTAGCCCAACCTATTTAGGGTTTTCTGTAGTTTGATTCCACCATATTGGAAATGCGTAAATGACTATAGATCGAGGAATTGTTGTGTGCATCCACAGTTTCATATTTTTGGGTTAAGCCTCTCGTTTTTACACAGTCGACTTTTGCTGGCCCATAGTGAGATAGTGGTCTTTTCTATGAATCTCACTCCACTTGAAAACTTTATGGTTTCCAAAAGTGTTGGATCTTTAAGTTTGTCCAATTTTCTTCTATTGGTGAAGCTAACTATGGCACTTTTTTTGTTAAATCCAACCCTTTTGCACCAGTTTGTTACGAAGTTAAGGGCTCTTTAGGCGATCTGAGATTGTTTCTTCAAATTTACCTCAGATTATAATTACAATGTCATCATAATTCTGAGTTGTGTGCCAATTAGTCTTTTGTTAACTAGGATGTTTTTTATCCACTTAACATACATGTAGTACTATCAACTCCCTTGTTTTGGATACTTGTAATTACTTCATAACAGGGCGTAATTTGTGTTGCCGATATCTATAAAGCAACCAACCCCAATTTCCTTGTCTTTGAATGATTTCTCAATCCTGGAGATTAGACTCTGAAGAGCATGGATGGTTGATTTTCCTGGCTGGTAGGCAAGTTAATTGATATGCTTAAGATTACCGTCTTTTATGTGCTTCCTACGACTTTTTCATTGTTTTGGTGTAAAATGATCAGCATGTCTGCCCCCAATTCTGGGTATATGTCTCACGATAATATCTCTCCATTTATTAGGAATGTATCCCCAAGCACAACTTGTTCTGAGAGAATGCTATGATTTGGGTCCACTTCTGGGGCAAAGCACGAAAGATTCCATCATCGCTGGTACTTTGAAGAGTTGAAACGAGCCCATTTTATATTGCCTTCATGAAATAGTTGCCTTTCCCCTCAATGAAGGCGTTTAACTCTCTAGTGTGGGCACCCATACATACAACGCTGAATTTTCCTAGGGTCTGGTGACCGTCAATCAAAAAAAAATCAGCAATCAGTTCGATGTACATAATCATCTCCAACTGCCTTATGCAGCTCTGCTGCTAGTCCATTTGGCCCTGTTTTGTTGATGGATCTGAGCGTGGGTATTTATATTCAATTCATTTAAACGAGTAAATGGAGGTCTTGACTATCTTCTAAAATATATATGTACTTTGTGCCAACTTACAACGAAGTGCTGATCCTCATTCCCATTAGAAAGTAATTTCTTTTCGCTCAATGCCGACTCTGCTACGTAGTTTACTTTTTCACATAGTTCTTCTCAGGTTTTTGCTCGTAGAAATTGAAAAAATCTTCAGTTTATTTTCCAGACCCGCATTATACGCATCTTCTTTCTTTACCAGTGAATAAGCTTAATAGAAGTAATCAGGTAGATCCCAGGGCCCCGATTACTGCATTTTGTTGACCTCTTGTTACCTTTACTCACGCTTTCAGTAGGTTCGTAGAATTTAGTAAGATATTCAGGGATATGATATCGGCTCATTATTTTCTGTTAATTGTGCAAATTGCAGTTTTTCGGAATTGGGTATTAAACTATCCCACGTAGAGGTTCAGAAATCGTTCTTCTTATTCGCCTTTATGTAGATGTTAAAATTGATGCTAAGGGATGAGAAGGCATCATAAGGCACCTCTAAGTGATCTAAGCTTTATTGGCCTTATCTGCGGGTTTAGTGCAGATAATTTTTCCGCCATTCCTGGCACAAGTAAATATTAACCTCTTTTCGGTATTTTGCATCACTTTGCGTATATTGGTCTTAAGTTGTTCGAAGGACTCTGTTTTGTTGCTATAGGCACTGCTGCTTTTCATACAAGAAAAAGACAGGTGGAAACAAAACAGCTGAAATCAATCGATTAGGGAAGGTTATCACGCTATTTGTTTCAACTCATCACACGCGAGGATTCCCACATCTATCGAATGTGCTGGGTTGCCATAATATACGCTACCATTGGGTAGTGATGATGGTTTAATGTCTCATTTTTGGGTTTTATCATGCCCAGCCTTCTGCTGTGTTACGTTTAATGTTTCATGTTTTTATACTTTTGCTGAACGTTAAAATTGTAACTAGAATTAACTTGAACGCAATAGCAATATTCGTCTGCAGAAAAAAAATCCTTTTTTTGTAAACCTTCATAAAAAGTCATTTACTGGAAAAGCGCCTTCAATAAATCTTTTGATTGGTAGTTCAGATCACAAAGGCTCTTTCAGAGCATAGACCGCACCGGGTCGTAAGTTTTACTAAATATTAATACGCTTCAACAATTAATTCTGGGCTCTGAATGCCCCAATACGAAGCATTTTGAATATTAACGCTTCCACACACGGTAAAATAAACTTTGTCGGCTATGATCACACAGTCCCGATAATCGGATTCACCAGCAAGGAAACACGGCGCTGCTTATCAAGCGGCAATAATGTTTGATCCAATTGTACTCGTATCTTGTATCGCAAGTTGTGCAAATCAACCTTGAAAATATTCCACACTTGGATGCAAGCCAAACTGCTGAGCGCGGCGACGCGCTATGAACTTTCGGGATGCTGATCAACATCGGCTTTTACACCATCAATGGCTTCATTACTTTTTCTTTGGCTTTGATTTTGCCACACTACCACTTTCATTGAATTTGGTCACCAAACATTTAGTTATTTGGGCTGTTGGCAGTACTGCACAATAGAGGACTGATTTTCAAAGAGCCTTCTTCAGATTTCAAGTTGTACTTCCTATAAAGTCATTTGCAATAAAGTATTACTTTTCGATAAAATGAGCAGATTCGTCAGTGTCCTGAAAAGGGACTAACCGCAAAAGTGGAAACACTTAGAAAGTCTGTTGGTACCAGGATATGTATTAATTCAAAAGAAGAGATTTTCACTCCCATTCTCAAAATTTATTTCTCAGGTTATGCGATCAAAACCAGCCACGATAAGCACTGGTTCTGAAAATTAGCTGAATGAAACATCTGCAGTAGGATGTGGTTGCGGATGAGGCTCTAAGTCGCCTAGTATCAATGGTGGAATCAGACCATATTTCTAGCGTTGCTGCTGTACCTTTTACTTCGAAAAAAAAATCAAATATGACTATTCGTTTGCCAACATGGTCAAATTCATAAATTTTATTTCCTTCCTGCTGTAGAGCATGGAGAGAATGGTTGGGCCTTCTATGTGCGAGATTTTTTTGCGAATCTCAACAGCGCTTTAACATGTACTTAGTAGAACTAAACATGCATTCGACAAGAAGGAATACCCTCAACAACATTGATCGGAAAAGAACTCTCCTCATCATCCTAGAGCATTTGAGTGCTTGAAAAATAGTGTCAACACTATGTCGGAAATTCAAAAAAAAAAACATTGAGAAGATGAGTTTTTGAAGACCATAAGCAGCAGCCACGGACACTAGGAACAGCGAAAAGCCGTACTCATCAAAGCTAAGTGAAGTGAAGCATGGTATGCTACGGGAAAGGCATAAATTTAATTCAACAGCATAGCCGTCTATAGAAGCATTAAGAGGTTACAATTGTACACAATGTCTCTTGAAAGTCTAGAGCCTCTTTGATTATTTCGGTTGCAGGCTAAGATAGAAAACAGAGTTTTCCGAAGCAACACTTACAAGTGCTCCCAATTCAGTTCAGTTTTTTTTTGTAATAAATGAAGTGCCCAAAAATTGGGCATCTGAACTACGCTTGCCATATTCGAATACCCTGATTGTAGGTCGCCATAGAATAACAACTTGCGTGGTGAAAGATGCATACGGTTGATTCGGTTAATTCGCGCTGTGTACAAACATTTTAAGGGCACACAAATCACTTGAGAGCGCGCTAATTATAAATAAACAGTAATAAATCAAAATCTCAATATCACATTTTCCCAAATCAGTATAGCTGCACAACTGGAATAGGCAGTGTACTTTCGATACCTAAGGGATATTGCCTGGACTTACGGCGGGACTAAATAAGATATTGCGAACTGAATTAACAACCCAAAGTCTGTATCTACGAGAGCTGGAATCGAAGCATATGTACGAATTATTCTTTAAGCTCAATCGCATTTCTAACATACTCGTAAATTCAACAGACATCTTGGTTCAAAGATGCAGATTCCATTGGATTCCGCATTTAATTTCTCAATGATATCCCTCAATCCAACTGCTATCAGTTACAAGTATACCCTGTCCGACAGCTCCTGGTAACATTACAAATCTTCTCATACTTGGATTTAAGTTACGTTCGCTGCGTTCAAAAATATACAATATGTCATCGAACAGCACAGTCCCAATCGGAATGATACCCTAATACTTCTTACCAAGTATTGTGTGTTGAGATCTTCGCTGCGGAAAATAACTTAACCCAGCTCGCAAATGAGCCCACACGAATCCCATACGTTGATAGTCATATCGCCAACACCCTGGACTTGTTTTTAACTTCTCACTCTGATAAGTACTACGTTAATATGCTCTCCCCTCTAGGCTCGTCGGACCATTGTGTCATATCAGCTAAATTCTCGTATATCCACCACACAGTTAGAGAAAAGATTCCTAAAAGAACCGTATGGCAATACGAGAAAGTCAACTGGAGCGATCTTAACAGCTTCTTTAGGAATTTTAACTGGTTGTTATGTTTCCTCGATAACGACGTGGATGTCGCTGCTGACATGATCACAGAAACTATTCTCTTTGGAATGAGATGCTTTATCCCTCATCTGATGAAGAGTATCAAACCAAACGAAAGGGCATGGTACGACTCGAGCTGTAAAGAGGCTGTCAGGGTTAGAAAATTATTTTTTCGGTCCTACAAGACCAACCCGACAGAGGAAAACCGAACAAAGTTTAAACGAGCCAGAAATGACTGCAACGTCTTTCTAAAGCGTGTGAAATTCTAATACGACCAAAATCTGAGGCAAAAATACTGCAATGTCCCAATGGCAGTAAAAATTTTTGGTCATTCGTCAAAAACATTAGAAATTCTGCCTCATCCTCCATCCCAATGCTCATTTACAATGACATTCCAGCTGTCAGCTCTTTGGACAAGGCCAATCTGCTTGCTGCACACTTTGCGGTTAGCTCAACGCTCCCAGATTGTGCTTTGTCCCCGCCTACACTTGAGTGCGTCGAATCTACAATGGGACAAATCCACTTTCGCACTCGTGTAGTAGCAAGAGTACTTAAAGATCTCAATATGCAGAAAACCTCTGGTCCAGATGGTATATCTCCCCTTCTTCTAAAGAGGTGTTCTTCAACGCTGGCAAAACCACTGCGTAAGCTTTTTCATCAATCAGGCTCTTTAGGACTCTTTCCGAGCAGATGGAAAACAGTATTTGTCCAGCCCGTCCCTAAAAAAGGCGAATCCTCTTCTCTCTCCTCCTACAGACCCATTGCACTTAGATCCCTTCTTTCCAAGGTCATGGAAACCCTGATAAACCGTCAGCTCATGAAATATCTCGAAACACGAAAACTTCTCAATGACCGGCAATATGGTTTTCGTAGCAACAGGACCACTGATGATTTGATGGCATGTCTCACCAAAAAGGGGAACCAAAGCGTACATCAATCTGGCGAAAGCAAGATAGTTGCACTTCATATTTCTCAGGCATTTGACAGAGTTTGGCATCAGGCTCTCTTGTCGAAAATGTGTGCTTTTGGGATCGATGCCTCTCTTCTTCAATGGAATCGAAATTACCTTTCGGAACGTTCAATTCAAGTTGTCTTGGACGGTTTCAAGCCTGATATTCAAAAAATAAATGTTGGTGTGCCCCAGGGCTCCGTTCTGTCTCCGACACTATTTTTAATTTTCATTAATGATCTCTTGTCTGCTACTTCTAATCCAATTTATTCCTTTGCTAATGACAGTACTCTCTGCTTCTCATATTCGTTCCCGGACTCACGCCCCTGCTCATTAAATTCCGATAATAACATCATAATTAATTGGAGAACTATCAACCGAGTGGAATTTAATGCTTCCAAAACACAATGCTTCTGCAGCCACAGTAATCTTTATCACTGATTATTGGTGTCTATTTCGACACCATTTTTATATTGTATCCTGAGCTGAACACAAAACAGGCCTATTCGATTATTAGAGCGAATAAATATTTCATTATCCGCCATTAGTCGTAGCTTCTTCATCCGAGTTCGTGAGTTATTAAAATATGTAACGCCAATCGAAAGTAGAAAAAGCAGTAATAGAAATTAATTAGCCATTGCGACTGGTCCACCGGCTCCCTCCACATGGCATAACTACAATAATACCTACAAAAGCTCATGTCTCGTCGCAGATTAATCCTTCCCGCCAAAAGTCTGCGATTGTATCGTATCGGTGCAGAACAAACAAACAAAAAGTGAAAACGCCGGATACGAGTACTTGGGCAGCGCCAACGCATGACGACGAGCTTAATTCATGGCGATCATGATCGATTCGGAGTGAATTGGCCAAATGGTGGCGATCCGATCGTTTGTACAATGCAAACCCGCGGCCTTCCAACACGCAGCGCTTAAGGAAATTGATTTCAAAAAATAAATAAATACGTTTTAAAAAGTTTATGATTTAATTCGAACCCAGCGATTTGGAAAAAGCGCCACAGCACGTTCATGAGATGGAACATTCAACTCTAGAGGAGGCTATCTGGGTGCTTCTGTTGAAGATTCAAAGCGACATGGTATGGGTGTGTGGTTAATTCCAGTTGACAAATTCACAAGCTAAACACATTTTCCTTGAGAAGCTTTATTAGCTGAGACTCACAGACTCTCAAGACAAAACTAAGAAATTGTATAGAGTTGTCAAGGTTACCATTGGTGAATGGCGTAAGTGAGTGGCACGAATCAAGCGAATGTCATGTTCTGATTCTGTTTAAAGACAGCAATGAAACCTTAAATGTGTGCGACAAATTAGGACCGCGACAATGACATTTGTTTGTCATCTGTGTTAATTTTCAGTGCCCTTTATGTGTACCATACCGGATCTGAATACTACGAGTAGTACTAAGTAGTATTGTATGTAAGAGGCGACTTTACTATTGTCCGTACAACAGAACAACCAAGGCAGACTTTTAAATGAGTTCTAGGTCATTTCTGACTTTAGAACTATAAACCAGACGATAGCTGATAGAACAGTGACATGAAATTGTCCAAATACATGATGTGATTTGTAGGAGTTGTAATCTGATTTTCCAATTACGAGTATTGAGAAAACTGTGTTGAAACTTTTGTACGCAGTATGTGTTGAGGTTTTGTATATGATTACCTATATTACATGTTGGAACTTAAGTACAAGATCCGTATCGCATAAACCTGATGGAGTAAGGTTTCTGCTTTACACTCTAGATATATTGAAAACCTTAAGACCTTAGAGTAAATATACGGTTTTCTTTATCTGTAAAACCTGTACAGCCTCACCAGCCATGGGTCGAACAGTGTCTTGTGCTTCATGAAAATGGATGATATATTTATTTTTATAAGTGCAGATGCAATTCATTGTTACTCGTACAACAATCGAATTAAGCTATCAAAATACAATGCAAGGGAATCTCTATCACCGGTTGAGAGTGTGTTCAGCATAGCATGTTATCGGATACTGAGAATAATTCACTGCAATCTATTGATTTTCGTGAAACTTTTTGGGCAAGCGTTTATCTCAAAAGACATGCTATAAAGATTGCCTTCTACAAAACAGGCAGTAAAATTACCAAAACGAACCGTTACGGATCCGAAAATATATCTCCCAGCCCCATTTTTTAAGCAAAAAATCTAACTGGGTATGATTCTGATCTCGCTTCTTTAGACAAAGCAGCAGACAGTAGAAAAAGGCGAGCTCTGCAATTATAAAAGTGATCTTATTTCGTGTCCTCTTAAAACATACTCTGTTGTACAACGTGTGATGATCTCAAGAACATTTTAAAATCTAGCATATAACGTCATTCAAATATTCTCTACGGAACCGCTTGCTTGAGAGGATGCGCTGGACCTAATTTCCGGTGACTTTTTTTACGGGTGATATTCCTACAATTTTTCGTCGAATGTTTGCCTCAAAGTCGTCTAAAGTTTCTGACTTGTTAGCATAGGCCAGGGACTTAATGTAGCCCGAAAGAAAAGAGTCCAAAGGTGTTAAATCGCACAAGGGAGGCGGAAAATTTACATGCACACTACATATCCTTCTAGGCTTCTAGAACAAAACCAGTTACCATTTTAGTCTCTATTGGCTGTAAGAACGGCCCAATAATACCTCCGGCATGAAAACTACACCAAACACAAATTCGTTTGTTATATGTACAGTGGCTGCTGCTGGAGCACCTGCAGCTGTTCGCTTGATCTAATGTGTGACTGAAGGTTATTTTTTAGTAAATTAGAGGATTTTCTCCTTAGCTCTTGGGCCAATACAATGCTGCACGGTCTACACCCTGAATGACTCGAACTGCAACCAACTTCAGACTGCTATAATTTCCAAACCGCTCATGACAGTGAGCTTAAATTTTGACACATCCGCGATGGAATTCAAACGTGATAGTGTGATTGCTTTATATTTGGCTACAAAACCACAAGTAGCTATCGTTAGAGCCCTCCAGCACCTCAACGTGAATAAATCATTTGTGTCTCGAACCATACCTCGTTACCGTGATACTGGCAGCGTTGCAAAACGCCATGGAGGTGGTCATAAAAAAACAGCAATATCGGCAGAAATGGTTCGGAAAGTGAAAGCTCGAATTGAGCAAAATCCGCGTCGAAGTGGAAGAAAAATGGCTCGTGAGCTCAACATATCGTTGGAATGGATGCAACACATACTGAAAAATGAGCTTGGGCTCAAGCCATTGAAACACACGATCTTACACCGCAACAGAAAAAAGTTAGAGTCGAAAGAGCGAAGGAGTTGCTACGCTTCCACGAAAGTGGCAAGTTGCCGAATTTTGTTTTTTCCGATGAGTCGCCATTTGTTATCGAGCAATATGTCAACAAATAAAATGACCGAATTTAGTTGTCAGAGATGTCCTTCGAAAATTTACACCTTCGGACGGCCACCAGAAAGCAGGCAGCACCGATGGTGATGGTTTGGGCCGCCATAACCACCGATGGTCGCTCTCCGCTCGTATTTTTTAACCGTGGCGTCAAAATCAATGAGATACCGTGAAACTGTCTTAGAGGCAGTATTGAAGCCTTGGCAAACAATCATTTCGGTCGGAGACCGTGGACATTTCAACAAGACTCGGCATCGTCTCACAAAGCGCGCGTCAACCAACAATGTTCCACATTTCGTTTCTTCAACACAATGGATTGCAAATTCTCCGGATGCAAGTCGGTTGGATTTCCCTGTCTGTGGTATTTTGAAGGCGAAGGTTGGCACTAAACAATACCAAAGTTTGGACCGCCTCAAACAAGCACTTCGACGGGAATGGGATAAAATACCGCAGAGCCACTTGCGTGCAGCGTGCGATGCTTTCTTCGGCCGTCTCAAGGCCATTATTCGCGCCAAAGGTGGAAATATTGAAAACTACTGATACAATTTGAAAATTGATGTATTTTCCAACATTTTTTGCTTTGGCACAACGGCGCTGAATCGATTGATAGCGGTCTTCACTTATGGACTCGCATACAGCGACTAAATCTATGATATTTATACGTCACAAGAAACCCCATGCAATTCCACGCTGTCAGTCGTCTGAAAAAATGTCTGTTCGAATTAAACAACAAAATGTTTCTGAATTAGTAGAACAAGAAAACTGATATAATTACTTTGACGAAAATAACATTTAAGATGGTACAATAATTTCATTTAAAAAATAGACATGGAATCAAAAATGAAAAAAAGAGACCCATAAGCCCTGCATAACACTTAATATAATCAGGATGTGCAAGCAAAGGGGCAAAGTTCTACAGAAGAAGGATATGTAGCCCAGGAAATAAAAGTTACGAAAAAAACTACAACGACTATTGAGCTTTAATTCTCAAACTCACGAAAGATTCAAAAAAAAATATGGCATTTGTACGAGTATATTACGAGTAAATGAGTTCCAAGGACGAAAAAAAGAACTTCTCTGGTCATCAGCAGATACGTACATGATTATGCAGATCATAGTATAGTGACACGCACTAATGTTCAAAATGATACATAAAATTTAGCAACATGAAAATATAAGTCTGCACCAATTTGTTTAGTAGCCAATCAGAAGTTCTTTAGATATTGGGTTCTCTGAAGGGAAACAAGGCTGCAGGAGCAAGCCACATTAGGCCTAATGGCCACAAAGTGAATTCGATCACTTATCGCTAGTACTTCAATCGCAGTCCTATTGGTTATAGAAGTATGGTAAATCAGCTCCCTTGCTTTATTGAAAGACACGGAGTTCTGCAAAAAAATCAGTGCGGTTTCCAAACAACAAGGAACATTGGGCCGCCATTGGGAGAATTCACAAATTTTGTCGATGCCGGCTTTTATGAAAAGTATGGCACTTGCTTATGCAGATGTCATACCGATAGTATTGTAAGGAACAAGTCATTAGATTCCGAGACTCGGCAGAAACTTTAATGCAAGAAGAATTTGACAATGTCCCAAACGGTGTCATTACTAAATACTAGTTATAAGTGATCCAAAAGCAAAAATTATGTACATGCGAATACCATATAAACCGGAAGGGACCACTACCGTAGAAACCATCAAGTACCTCAGAATAAATGATGAAAACTTCTTCGTCTGCAATTAAGGAGCATGTGCTTTTCCAATGGTTTACGTAGTCAAATACTCGGGGTTCCAAAGCTAGTCTATAATTCCTCAAAACATACTGGAAACTAGTATTTGGAACAAAATCCCAAATATTCAGCGTAGATTGGTAAAAATTGTCAACGCTAACAGCAATACTATTTTAAGGTGTTTACAAGATGAAAATATTGCTAGAGTATAGCGATGATACAGGTTTCCAGAAGGCTATAATACAGTACTTAGATACGAGAAGACGAGCCCAAAGATTGTTAGAAATTGCAGAACCTTTCAATTCTTACGGAAAAAAAAAAATTTAAGATACATCATCCCCAACCTAGAAATTTGAAAGCGATAGTTGGCAGATAGTAAAAACAAATCTTTTTGCCTAAGAAAGTAAAAGATGATGTTCGCTAATTTTACCAGAAGGTAAAAAGAACTTGTCAGAGCAACAAAACCCGAACCGAAGCCTGCAATGCGACCAAGGGAAAATCGTACTTGAGATACAGTGCGTTTGAAAAAGCATTTCTCTACACTGTTAGACGGCAAAGACAATGAAAATACCGGTATCAGATAGGATACACCATTCAATTTGGATGAAGACCAAGAAAACGTCTGTCCACCTGACCAAAATGGAGTGGAGATAGCTATATCTAAACATAAATCTACCAGTTCATCTGAATTCGACAGAGCTCTATAAAGCTGGAGGAAATGATCGGGTTAGGAGGATACACCAACTCATATGTGCAATGGAACGCATGCCCGCTGAATGGAATCTAAGCATCCTCTGTCGAAGGCAAGAGACAGCCTGAATCTGTCCATATGCAAATGGACATATGCAAATGCCACTGATATAATCGGGTGAAGCCAGTGGAATATCGGTGGGATGTAAGTGGGGGCTCTTATGAGCATTGAGACAGAGTCAACAAAAACGGGTCTGAGGGTCAAAACAAAATATTTATAAGCTGTCGTTAGAAAAGGGCAGTAAATGAATTTATCAACCAAGGCTCTGCGATGAGCCCCAGTAATGACATAAACGCGAAAACTGAGAATAGCTCCTTCAAACCGCTGTTTCTATGGCCTTAGAAGGCAATTGAGCAACAAAACCATATTTCGAGCAACGAGGAAGACACTATTTAAGACCCTCACCATCTCTGTCCCGTTTTACGGAGTAGAGGTATGAATACTCTCAAGTGTGAATGAAAGCTATTTTAGCTGCTTTAAACGAAATATTCTCCATGTGATATTTGGCCCGTCTGAGTTGACGGAGTGTGAAGGAGAAGATATAATGAAGAACTACTCGTATGTATTGTATATCGGTTGTACAAGAACGTGGATTTGGTCGGAAGGCTTCGCTTACAGCGATTTAGACAACTAGGTTATATATTTAGAGCTCATGGACACCAGCCCTACAGCCGAAGGGTCCTTGATTCCATTCCAGTGAGTCATCACAGTATAGGAAAACCTCACCAAAGATGGCGTACCTCAATTGACTTGGTGTACTACATAGCTAGGAATCAAACTGGCTGGAGAGGCATGTTGGTCGCAGCCCAGGACCACCCAAATCTGGAGAATGCAAACTAAAATAAGTTAGAAGATACAAATAAACACTGAGACCAAAATCAAGTTTTAAGCCGGTTTCGAAAACTGCTTCTAGCTTACTGACCAATTAATATGGCCAGATATTTCGGACTTCCAAAACCTTCTCATAATTCCTATGTTGTCAGGATCCAGGACAAAAAATATCAACATTGACAGCAATTGACGGCTTTTCGAAAAAGAAAAAGAGTTAGATTTCATTTAAAAAATGACACTCAATTTTATAAAAAATAAATGAAACATGCCAAGGATGATAAGGAGGAAAAGTAACAGAAAATTCACAATCTGCGCTGGAAATCTTAAAGAAAAATCACTCTGCTGACTGCATAGCGGAACTTCAAATTAATATTCATCTGTTTACTGATGGAACCCTGCAATTATAGCTTCAAATTGTAGAAGCTTCGACCATAAAAATTAAGCGAATAAGTTTTCTTTGGGGCTTTCATTGGCTTGGAGAAGAAAAAAATTTTGAAAACAAACATCAACACTCTGGTCGGGATAGTCTTGGAGGAATAACAGGGTCAAGTAATCTTTAAGTAATGTGCTCAAAAGCAAAGATCCCCAACTTACGCTCAGAGAACAGAGTCGCTATTTAAAGCCTAGATTTTTGCACGCTGTCATAAGCGCACCACCACACCACCACAGCAGGCACCATAAGCACGAGCACCTACTGCCTACCACAGGGGCATAGCAGCGCCTACCATAAGCACGCTCTCATGGTAGTGTGAGATTCTTAGTCACTAAAAAACCTCCCATTTTCTATAAGACTACGACTAAGTTTCCCCAACAAGTTGCTCAAGCTTTTGTAGTTTATGGTGTTTGGTAGGTAGCTTTCCAGCAAAGGCACCTACTATTACCGTTATTTCATACGATTTCTCCTTAAGGCTCTAAGTCGAACGGTCTTGTTCTTTGAAGTCGCCGCACAAGATTTGTCTCGTCCAATCTCCGGATTGTTTCCTGACGAGTGCTAAGTTTATGAGCAAAGCTTGTTTCTTCGTCTTTCTATTCCTTATATACCATGGAGCATTTACGATTGCTCTAAGCGCTTTGTTCTGAAATGTCTGTAGGACAGGCATATTGTTTGGTTTGGTACAACCCCATAGTTGTATACCATAAGTCCACGAAGGTTTTAGCACTTGCTTATACTCGTATACAAGCAGCTTGTTATATGTGCTTAGTTTAGAGTATCTTCCGATAAGCCAATTCATTTTTCTTAGCCTGATTTCGAGCTCTTCACGTTTCTTTTTAACGTGTGTTTTGCGTCTAGGGTCATTCTCATATATTTTGCCTTGTTTGCACACCGTATTTGTACCGAGTTGATGAATAAAGGTAAGTTGTTTATCTTTCTGTACGTGAAATTGACGTGTGTTGACTTAGTCTCGTTTAGCACCATTCGCCAGCTCTTCGTCCACTCAAATATTTTGTTCAGAGCTCGTTGAGGTTTTGCAGTCGATGATTCACTTGTTTGTCCTGTGGCGAGGATCGCCGTGTTATCCGCGAACGTTGCTACCATAGTCTCTTCATCTAGAGGTATGTCTCTAGTGTACAGTAAGAATAGGTATGGCCCCAGAACGCTTCCTTGTGGAACGCCAGCTTGAATTTCCTTGAATTCAGATTATTCAATCCCATATCTAACCCGAAACTGTCTATTTTCAAGATAAGATTCGAGTATTCTATTCATTTCTCTTGGTAAAATTTGCTGTAGCTTATACTTCAAGCCCTCGTGCCATACCTTGTCGAAGGCTTGCGATACATCGAGAAGAACGCTTGAACATATCTTTTTTCCCTCTAGCGCGTTCTCAATTACATTTGTTATCCGATAGACCTGATCGATTGTGGAATGTTTGACCCTAAAGCCGAACTGGTGATCCGGAATCAATCGTCTTTCTTCAGTTATCGGTTTTAAACGTTTAAGCAGAAGAATTTCGAAGACTTTTGAAGCGGAGCGAAATGGGTCTGTATGGTTTTTTGTTGTTTGGACTTTTCCCCGGTGTTGGAACCATTATGACTTCTGTGACTTTCCATTGGCTTGGAACGTACAAAAGTCTCATGGAAGCATTTATAATGTGGAGGAGCTTGAGAAAAGCTTTTCGAGGTAGCTGCTTTAGAATTTCACTTGTAATCAATGTGTATCCTGGAGCCGTATTATTTTTTGGGTTTTTTATTGTTTTTTTTTTTTTATAATTTACGCGCGCTTAAGGAGTTATGAACAGTTATACTGTCGCCTGGGCGCGGACGGAAAGATAGAAGGAGGAGAAAGGAAAGCATTGTTGTGATGTAGTGGTTTGAAACTCAGGTGTGTTTGGTTTCGATATTTACTCTCCAGGGGTGGGAGTCCGAATAGGACGGAGAGATTTTTCTTCACTTGGAATGATTCCGGTTGTGAATTTTAACGGTTGATTTGTGCTTGAAAACCCTACAACAGCAAAATATACATGTCAGTGTTATGCCTTCACACGCAGATTTTTCTGACTGAGTTCCAATTACACAAATGAAAACTTTTGTCGTGGCTAAGATTCGAACCTTGACCCTCCGAGTGAGAAGCGATTGCTAGTACCACTACACCACCCACCACGTTTGCTTTAGCTCAGACAGTGATACGGATTTTATATTGTAGTTGTCGGATCCTGTTCTAAGTTGGGCCAATTGACGTCCTTCGAACGGTTTGAAAGCTTCTTCCAAGTGGTCGGCAAACAAATTTGCTTTCCCTTTGTCTCCTTTTGCCCATTCGCCGTTGGCTGTTTTTATCGGTGGCAATTGCATAACAGGTTTTTTAGTCGGCTTCACGGCTTTCCAGAGCAAATAATGGGAACTCTTGTCCGCAGTCAAGCTTTCGAGGTGTTTAGAAGTCTCATGGTTCTTATATTCTTGCAGCATTTGCTTTAGCTTATTTGATAGGCGGTTCAAATAGGATTTATGCGGGGGCGCACGTGATTATTGCCATCTCCTCCGTGCATTCATTTTTTCTCGTAGCAGGCCTTCTACATCGGGCACGTATATTTTCTTTCCGTGTTTTATTCCTCTTGTTTGAAAGAAAGTGTTGTTCCACGCAGCTCTTTGGATGATTTCCACGAACTTGTCAACTTCGTCTTCTATTTGCAACGGCGTCGTAAGTGGAACTCTTAAAGAAAGCATCCCAATGTGTTTCCTTATTCGTAAATCTGGGCGGTCTTTCGGTCCTTGCTATGCTCCTGCCAATTTTAAAGATTACTGGCGAGTGACATGAGCAGAGATCATAGGATTCTTCTAAAGTGGTGAGATATTGGAGGACCCCTTTTGTAATGAAAAAATCGACCAGGTCAGGTATTTTATTTGTGTCGGTGGGCCAGTAGGTTGGCTTGCCCGTCGAAAAAAAGTCCAAGCCACGTTTTATACTTACTTGCTACAGTAGCCTGCCCTTCGTCGAATTGAATTTTGAACCCCAAAATGTATGCTTTGCGTTGAAATCACCACCGTGAATAAAGTTTGACCCAAGTTGGTAAAAAAGGCGATCGAGATCGTCGTCTGCCATCTTATATCTCGGAGGAAAATAACAAGATGCTATATTACTTATAGTCTATATGATTTATTTTTACGGAAACTGAACTTATTTGAATAGATTCAAGTTCTATCGTCACGTTCTCGGGATGCTTAATGCGGTCTTTAAGATAAAGTGAGGATCCACCCCTCGCGTTTTCTGAGGGATGATAACCAGAGTAACCTCTTATCTTGGGTTTAACTCCATTTATGTCAATATGGTCTTCCCATAGAAAAACTTCTTATTCGTCGATTTTTTTCAGAAGGCCATTTGCGTTTCATGTTAAAATCTTAGTCAACTGTTTGTTAGATGAATCCCGGGCTGAAGCGCTAACCTCAGGTAAAGTAATAAGTGAAGCCTTCCACTTGAAGAGCTGCTATAAGTTTACTGATCTAAGGGTGTTTAAGAGGTACTTGGTATCTACCATCCTCCAATTAAGGTACTAGTATATACATATGTATTATATTTAGTTACAACACTTTGAGAGCACGATTCAGTTGCCACAAAATGTCCAATTAACACAAGTTCATCACTATTTCTGACTCATTTAAGTAAGAAGATAGGTTGTTAACCGACACACATAAATTTTACTCAATTATGTTTTTCTTTGTGCGGACGTTCATACAATTTCCAACGCACAATGCCAGACATTCTTTCTCTCCATATCAAGATACGAATTATTGCAACAAAAAAATACAAGAAAAAACGGAAGCTAAGTTCCGACAGATCTCACCACTAATTGGCGAGACAATACGGAAAAAATACACCTCACTTTATTATCACTTTTTTTGCTTGCTTGCTTCTCTACTTTTCTTATAATTGTCCACGGGCTATGACCATGAATGACAGTGTAGTAAGGCGGCCACTTATCTGTCAGCACTTTCGTTTTAGCCAGATCTTCAAGTGCTCAACATCTAGGAAGACAACTCGTATCAAATCAAAATCCAATGGATAGTTTAATGCGTGGAGCTAGGAAGAAAGTTTGTTACCATTCAATACTTTGTTACAGAGAGTTTGTGTCAGATAATAATACACACACTTTCGATAAAAAATCAATTGTCTCAAAACTCTGCAAAAAAAAATCCCCATCACATGATATTTAAGTGAATGTTCGCAATTTTTTCTATTTCGTGTTTTAAATTTAAATTGCAACATTGCCTCCTACTACTGTAGGAAAACAAAAAAAAATTAAAACAACAATAAATAAATTGAAAGTGCACGTTCCACCTGCTCATCGCCAAAAATTTAATTTAAAACCTCTAGCAAGTCACTCAATCAGTCATAAAACCGTCATCGACGGACGGAAAATCACTCCATCAACATTCGTAGATAGACACTTCTTTATAGTAGATCCAACTTAATAGCTGCTTTTATTTCAATACCCCAACCCGATATTTGAATTGGCATTTGATTTTGTGTCGAATTAACGCAACATCTATCGGCAACCATGGCGCATCGCCAACAGCCAGAGGTAACTGAAAAACCACACTTTTTGATGCAAAAGCTATCAAAAACGAATCGAAAAAGCCAATTTATTCCGATGTTGTCAACTGAAATCGGTTCAAAATTCAATATCAAAAGCAAAAAGAAAAAAAAAGAAAAAAACCTAACAACCAAAGACCAACGACTGCTTCATCTTATGAAAAATTCAAAGCGGGCTAATTATGCTAATCTCCAATCTAATCCGAGTCAGTTTCTTGAGCAATCACTCGTAAAAATTTAATGAACAGTGTCTCACAGGAAAGCCAATGGAGTTTGTCAAAGAAAAATTAGATCAAAACTGCATCGGTTATTTTGAATTTTGACGCGATAGTTCGGCAGGAGCTAGTCATTCACAACTTAACTTCACATACCTAAATACTGGCTGTCGGTTATTGACGTCTCTTTGCCAAAAATAGTCAAATCAAACTTCCCTTTTTGGGGTTATTAATGGAGTTGCATGGCAGAATTTGCAGAGTATCTTCAACAAAAAAGACAACTACGCGCTCGCCAAGAGCGGTCGTCGGTCGAGGTCCATTTCCAAAAAGTGGTTTGCGAATGCATTCTTTGCATAAAATGCAAAATTCCTACCAATCTGGCAGGCAGAATTGAAGGCGCGCTCGACATTAAGGGTGTTTTCGACAACGCCATTTTTGGCGACATCTGTAACTCGACAACAAGGCGAAGATGAATTACGAGTACTATAATAGTTTTGTGGGTAAAAGTAAAGCTATTTAATTATACACTGACTATGGGCAAACCGTGATTTTTGGCGTTCTGTCTACTACAAATATGCTATGGCGATCGACTCACTGCTTAACGTTCTCAACAGTTCTGAATTATATGCTCAAGCATATGCAGATGATGTAGCTGTACTCCCTGTTGGATCGTGTCTAGCGTTCCTCTGCTCTAAAGTGCATGCAGCGCTAGACGTGACTGATGATCAGTACACTAGAAATGGGCTTTTAGTCAATCCTTTCAAAACTGACTTTATTCCCCCTACGAGAGAAGGAAGCTGACTGGTTTAACTCATCTTGTGCTTAATGGCATCACCATTCAATTCTCCAAAAAAGAAGGGACATTAGGGTGTCCCTTATTTTTCAAAGTTAATATTTTCTAACGCATTACGCTCCAATTTTTTTCATTTGACCATAAAATACTTGAAAATAAAATTTTATCTTATTTGAATGACAGCAACCCGTGCTGAGTTGCGCGCGAAATATACGTATGTTCATACAATTTACGAGGACGACCCCAATTTGTTTGCGTTTTATCGAATAGTTAACGTGCATAATAGTAAAGTTCCAACATGTCAGTGGAACTATTGTAAGAAGTATTAAAAAAAGTATTTTCTTGGTTGGTGAGATAACATAAATCACCAAATAACTGGGGCAAAGTTACCGTCTAATCGCCAAGTTCTCTCAGTTCTTTTCTTTAATATTCGCGAAATAAAATTGACTGTAAATGAAAGTGCAAATCTTGTGATTCGGGAGTGTATTATAGGCAAGAATACCCGGTAAAACTGTACCTAACTATGTGAAAAAACTTGTGGATCTTTACCAAGTTTGCAGAGAGCTGCAAAAAAAAACTGTAAAAAATCACAGGGCGTTTATAAGCACCGCGAGGACAAATTTCGAAAAGATTTAGAAAATTTGTTCGATATCGCACACGCTGATGCTCTACAAAACATCAAAATTGTTCTACAAAAACAAAGAGAGCCACGGTGTCCGGGTTGTTTAGAGGGTGTTGACAAAATTTAGCTGAGAAAGAAGAACGAGTAAGGCAGAGAAAACTAAAAGAAGAGGAAAAAAGACTAAGGTCTTTGACTGCCAAGAACTTCTCGACTTCATACCATGGCCCACCTCAAGATATTCACGAACAGTCTATCAGTTCAGACGAAACTTTGGATGAAAATTTGCCCTCCACTTCGAAAACGCAACCCCCTGAATTCTCTGTCTACCACAAAAAGAAGAAGGATGTGTTTTATCACTCCTGAATTAGTTGCTGCTTTGAATAGGTGTCAACTAAGTGTAAGGGATTCTGTTTACACACTTCAGATTTTATAATCAACAAGTCTTCTATTCAACGAATTCGGACCCAAATGAGAGAAGAAAGAGCAAAATCGATCAAATCTGATTTTCAGAACAATGTTCCTGAAATTGTGACCGTTCATTGGGAAGGAAAACTGTTGCCAAGTTTAAATTGACGGGTTCAAAAGAAGAACGCCTGCCAGTTTTGATTTCACTCGGAGAAAAAGAACATATTTTAGCCATGAGAAAACTCGAAACTTCTATTGGCAAAGACAAAGCTTAAGCTATTTTGAATGCGATTTCTGATTGAGAACTCAAAGATAAGGTACAGATTATGTACTGCGATAAAACGGCCTCCAATACAGGTCGCTTAAATGGGGCTTGTGTGCTCTTGGAGCAAAAAAATAGAGAGAGAGTTATTACTTTTTGCTTGCCGTCATCATACATACGAGTATATATGAACTGGTTTTGAGATGTGTATTTGAATCAAAGATCCGCCAAGTTACCAGTAGTCCGGATATCGCGTTATTTAAAAAAATCAGAGACAATTGGAAGAACGTTGATCCAACTGCTATCGAAACATGGTCTGATTTTATTTTTTTTTATATTTTTTTTGATTAACTATTATAAAAAAGAATTGCTTAAATCAATTATACGTGACGATTATCGGGAATTGATTGAATTTCTATTGTTTTTTAGGGAGGAGACAATGAAAACAAATTTAAAATCAGACCTCCTGGAGCAATGCGTCAGGCACGATGGATGGCGAGAGCTATTTAGGCGTTAAAGACATGTTTGCTGCAATCCCAGTTTAAAATGTGTGCTAAAGATAAACTGCCACTGCAAGATGTTTGCTTATTTACTGCAACAGCTTATTTAAAGTCCTGGCTTGGGTGCAATTCGGCAGTAAACGCCCTGAATCAAGATTTATGCTTCTTAAGAACATTGAAGAACTATGAAACAGTCGACAAGGTGATTAGAAATCACCAGCTCTAACTAAGTTCAGTCAACATTTATGGTATTTATCAGAAGAAATATTGTAGCTTTATTTTAACTATTTGATGTTGAAGTTGATACACAATTCAAAGCTAATATTGTATCAAATCTACAAAGAGAAAGTTTATATGATTATGGGAAGAGATATGTTCCGTCAAAGGAAGAAATATCTGTCTCATTGTACGGTGAGTTGAATAAGTATTTTTCGTTCTATCCACAGAAAAACTGTTAATTTTGTTCATAAATAATTTTTCTTATTGTTGCAGAAAATTGTTTGAGTGATTTCGTGACCATAAAGAGCACAAATTTGTTATCGCGGTTAAAAATTGATATCGCTTTTCTCCAAAAAGACGTTTCTTCCTGGGATTAAATTCCTTCCTTTTAGGAAGCTTAACTTTTAATTTAATTTTTTTTTAATTTTTGGTGGGGGCTTAGGCCCCATTTATTGGCTTAACACAATCTTAATCTAACTTAAAAACTAACAGAAAGACTTAAGATCTAGTAACCAAGGAAGTGATGGAGGAGATCTTGTTTAAGACGAGGAGTGGTCAGATGGAAATGAAAAAGGGAGAGGTTTGAGTTGACCTTTCGGAGCATTCGGGAGATACTCGTAGGTTCGTTGGAGCCATAAGAGGTGCGGTGGACCGGTAGATAGAAGAGACGAGGACAACATAGATTACGGGGGTTGGTATTGAAGGAAATGGAGTTCAAAATGGATGCACAGTCGATGGAACCTGAGAGAAGACGATGAATGAAAAGAACGTCAGCAATATTCCTACGTTCTTCTAACGAATTCATATTTAGAAGTTTGAGGCGGTCTTGATAGGGAGGTAAGATTAAAGGGTCGTTCCATGGCAGGCCACGGAGGGCAAATCGGAGGAATCGACGTTGAATACCCTCGATTCGGGAAACATGAACCCGGTGAAAGGGGGACCAAGCTTGACTGGCATACTCAAGCAGGGGGCGAACAAAGGTAATATAGAGAGATCTGGTTACATACGGGTTGGAAAATTCCTTATACCACCGTTTAATAAAGCCAAGTGATGAGTTGGCTTTGAGGATCATCTTATCGATATGCGAACGGAAATTAAGATCACTGTCGAATAATATGCCAAGGTCTTGGAAAGACTGAACCAGGGGAATTGGTTGACCATGGAGAAAATAAAGTCGGGGAGGAGACGGGTTGCATTTACGTGAGAAGGTTATAGATTGACATTTGGCTATATTAAGTTCTAGGCAGTTTTTGAGGCACCAGATTGAAAACCGATCAAGGTCTTCTTGAAGAAGGGCAGAGTCCTGGGGAGAGGAAATAGATTTAAAAAATTTTGTGACGTCAGCGTAAAGGGAGAGAGAGGAGTGCTTAATGGCACTCTCAACATCGTTGATAGTAAGAATGAAGAGAAGAGGGCCAAGATGACTGCCTTGTGGAACTCCAGATGAGGCCAGGAATGGAACAGAAAGGGCGGATCTAAACCGAATACTATAATATCGGTTTGCCAGGTAAGAAGAAATCCATTTTAAAAAGAGAGGCTCAAAGCCGAGAGCAGACAATTTGAAAAGGATCGATTTATGAGATATCTTATCAAATGCTTTATTGAAGTCAGTTGCGATAACATCGATTTCTTTGCCATTTTCTAAGGCTGAGAGTGCAAAAGACACGAATTCAACTAGATTTGTGGTAGTTGACCTCCCTTTTAGAAAGCCATGTTGTCGGGGTGAAGAACAAGAAGCTATGTACTTGAAGGCAGTCAATGAGACAGCGTAGAGGGGTGTGAAGCTCATGGAAGATTTTCATGGTTTAATTACTGCTGATGAAAAACAAAAGCAGTTCTAGATACGCTGTGTTCAAAAACATAGAAAGTTGTACCCACATTGTAAGAAGGAAACTTTGAAAAGAGAGTATCCTGTATAATTATACAGTTATTTAATTTTTATAAATAAATGCATACCGAAATTAATCCTCCACTGTGTTTTTATTTTAAAATATTAATTTTGCTCTTATATTACTTAAATGCTACTAGATGTTTTAGAACCGTTTATATAGGAATGCATTGAGTCTTTGTCGGCACGGGTTATCGTTGTTATATAACCATGAAATTTTCCACGTGTTAAGCGTTTGGTATTATTAAAAGAATTAAGGGGTATGTGTTACGAAATTTAAAACGAAAAAAAAATCGGCCGTATAAGGGACACCCTACTAAACATGTTTCGTCGAAAGCCTCTAAGGCGCTCTTGGCCATCTGGCAATGCAGTGGAGGTATCACCAAGACATGGCACTAATCACTGAGGAGGGTGCTTTGGGTCTACGTGGCTATGGTGATGTCAATTATACCCTATGCGTCGGTTCTTACAAAAATATGTAACTGCTGCTCTTACCAGGCTCCAAATAATAGCCTGTCTCGGCTGCGTAGGGAAAGCTGACACGACTGGATCTGCTCTAGATGCACCGATAATCTCCCTCTCCTTAACTCTCAACTCTCAAAGCCATCTTTCATTTATAGAAAGCACGTTTGTACAACGCTCACTGGAGTTTTGATGACCGCGCGCACAGTCCGCCATTTCACCCTGGTCTGATGTAATGACACTAGAACTCCTGCTGAGGACAAAAGACGAAACCGACTTTCCCTGTGGCCAGGAATGGTTTTGGACAAAATTCGAGAAAGGAATGTAGGGGCCTTCACATTGGCTCCAAAATCGATATAGAATGCGGCGCTGGTGTATTTCTGGAGGACTACAACGTTAGATTTCACTCCTCATTAGAAAACCTTGCATCTGTCTTCCATACGCAATCCTGATGGCAATGACTTACATACATATATTGCGAATAATCGCTGGAGGAAGCGAATCATTCGCATCTATCATTCTGTGCTTAAAGCCTTATTGAACCCTCTCAGACTTCCAAACCAATTCGAGAATGCAAGGCTTCACGTAACGCAGTCGCAAAGCTGAATTCTCTGAGTTTTTTCTGGGTTCCATGCCACAATGAAATCACAGGAAATGAAATCCCCGATGAATTTTGGGGGGCAAGGCTCAGGGAGTGGTTTTCAGAACCCGAACCTACGTTATATTAGAGCTTCCGTCGGCAGTTGGGTTTCATGTGAAAATTACTGCAGATGGCGAGAGGTTCTAAGTTACCGGCAAACCAAACGACTCTTTCGGATGTCTCCAAGAAGACAGTGGCTTTCCTCAATTCTATGTATATTCTTGAAGCTTAGTTAAGATGTCAGAGAATGGGACGGTTAATCTCTTTAGCACCCAGCGCAGTGCTTACCTTACTAGCTTTTTCTCTGATTTTATACACCGTTGAGTCCTCTAAATTAAGGAGATTGGACGACGACTCTATTAAAAACTTGAGAAAGTGACAGAAAATAAATATATTCGGTCAATGAAAATATCGAACGAACGGAATACTTGACCAGATCTGTGCACATTTTACTCCATCATCGGAAGGTTAAACGCGTTATAATTTGAGTCTAGATTAGACAGAGGAAAGTATTTCTAAGATCATTAATTTCACATCATTAAGAGCCATCGAATAGATCCACTAA
Source organism: Volucella zonaria (assembly GCA_963966105.1). Taxonomy (NCBI): domain Eukaryota; kingdom Metazoa; phylum Arthropoda; class Insecta; order Diptera; family Syrphidae; genus Volucella; species Volucella zonaria. Next base: position 35,627,706 of record OZ014534.1, on the reverse strand, counting down.
TGGTCATTGCAATATACAGGTACCTAGGCTGTCATAACGAGAAGCCAAAGCTCTTCGGCGATGCCAATGGGTTGGTATTCAATATTCTTTTTAACGACTTGTGACTGTATTTTGTTTAGGGAACATTCAATTTTATGATTCCTCAACCCATTATTGTGTCAATGTCGGAATTTATTAAGCATTAATCAATCAACCTTAGGTACAACCTACGTGGGATATGAGAATATGAAGGTGATCTATGGAGAATATAAGCTTAGCTGATAGACGATTCTTGTCCGAATATACTCGTAACATTCGCTTTTAGTTCATTATAATATCTCTAGAAGGCTTCTATTTATGTGTCCCTGTATGACACATTAGTAAAGTATTCCAAAACTTGCTGCTGTGTTGTAATGTCTATTAGTCAAGATTTGGATGTTCCTGCCGATGGCACATATACATATATTGTATCATATTTAATTCTGAGTACTGCTGATCTTTTTACGCATAGGTTCACAGTTCTTAATCTTTGTTTCTGAAACTCGTCCACCAGTTCCCTACTTTATCAAGCTATCTGTAGAATTTTTTGTATGATTGCTTGGTCTCTATGTCGACAGACAGACAAATATCATTGTCAGAGTATTAAAAAAGATCTGTTCTCAATAACCCAATATTCATACCGCAGTGATAAGTTTGTAGAAATGGTACTGCACTCAATATTCTGCATATTTAAATGCTAGATGATCTTCGTCGACATTGGAGGTGACTTCAACAATGTTGAGCAGAAGCTATCTGCATCCTCTAAAACGATGCAGAAGCTACCCTAAAGTCTCTCACAAGTCGGATCATCAAAACAAACAATGAGAATACTCAATTTAAAGACATGCCAGTCATCGAGGAACACCACAAGGTAGTGTTCTCTACCCCTTTCCATTGATCATACTTGTCAGCAAACTACTTAGATTTCTTTAGAAGGCTGTAAAGATGAAGATAAACATAGTGTTGCAGTAGCTTTTAGCACCTGGATATCATAAGACTTTCTAACTGAACGCAAAAGTTTGAATATCATCCCAGCGGGCCGCCACCCAATTACCAAGGCTTCGCCCATCAATGACGTTGTCTAATAAAAAGCGGGGGCAGAGCATATTACTGATCTTATTGGAAACATCTTCAGATGACGCCACCGAAGGTTGCTACGATTTGACCAGTTACAAGTTGCCGGTCATAGGTCTTGTTGGTGGCAAGATCACCGGTAGTCCCTATCAGGACTTAAATCACGGTACCACGGGAGTTAGGAGCCATACGGATTTCGGTCCGGGCCTGACTTGTTGAGGTAGGCCCCCTTGTGGGAGCGTCATGGTGGCTGTGGTTTAAATCCAAATCGCGGGTAGGGTCTTCCTGTTGGTTTGACCCATTGTAGAGTAGCAAATAAGTACTGGGTGCTGTGACCCTAAGAGCAGTAAGAGGTTTTAGATTGGTCTCGACCTATACTAAGGGTGTAACTTATGCCTCCAACACAAGTTCTGCTTTGGTATTATACTATTAATTTAGATAAGCGATGGCAAGGCGTATCCTTGCTCCCATGGATGTATGGGCATCCCGTAAACATAAGTCTACATGACCGGTGGTTTACGTTAAAAACCAGAGACTACTATTTATATCATCCCAGCCGAAAATATATAATAGAATTTCATCAATAGCTCCACTTACTCAACCAGAAATCCAATCAATAGTCAAAAAACCCGAAGCAAAACTTGAGTAGCCTAAGGGCAAAACATATTAGGGGAACGGAAAAAGAGGAATTACAACTTCAATTACTCAGTGGCCATACATTTCGTTAACTGGTCGTTAGATCTACATGTACGTATGCATGTTGAAGCAGTTTTGTGACCAATACTAGACAAACAGACCAACTATATGTCAACGAGAGTTCTAATACTCAGATGTCGATTTGCTGAGGAAAGCATGGGCGACATTCAGATGTCTACCTCCACTGCTGAACTAGGCATACATTTTGACGGAGTAGATGGCGGCATTTCGTTGTCTTACAACTGATCCGCAGTAGACTAGTTTCTAACCAGGCTACTCGTTGAACCAAAAACACATGTCGATCAAACATCGACCACATTGTACGTGTGCCTTTTACATTTGAAAGTAACTTACTTGTTACAATCTCGAATAGAGAAGACTGGAAGGGGATGCTTTACCGAGGATGAACTCCTTTCACATACAAGTATACTTATTGTATTTTAACCGAACAGTTTTTTGGCTCTCTCTTAACGAAAGTCGAACGCGGTATCTACTATATATTACCACATCTCCACAGCTATCCAAGCCGCTCGTCTATTTATTGAACTACCTGACACTTGTGCGAAGCCTACTGAGCTACGAGGGATTGGCACATTTTTGCGCACCCTGAGCTCATATTCAAAATCGACTTTGTATAATCCCCAAATGCTGGAGGAGATTCTGACTGTGATTCTAAGCAGTCTAACGAGGGAGAAACCTTTTGTCCGTAAAATCAGTGCTGTGAGAGCCATTCACGGTTTCGTGCAGAGCCACGATAAATCTGAAGGCGACAAATGACTGCTCATTCAATCAAAACTTACAGGTTTTGTTGACGGAATATGGTAATTGATCTAATTCCTGGATGTACTACAATTATTTTGTTCGATCAAGTATTTGCTGCTTCAGTTCACAATAAAGCAATTCAACTGGCGATAGCAGTTTTTTTGAAATACCCAGAGGACCTGTTTATTTTGGAACTGGTTCAAGATATGCTGAAAGTACTCGCACAGAATCCTCACCGTTGCAGGAAAAATTCATACCCACAATTGTTAGCATTTTAACACTTCAAGCCGAGCAAGCCAATTCCGCTTAAAAAGATATCGCTCTATGATGTACTGACTACAATTGTGAAGTATTCTCAGGCACCACTTAGTAGTAACCTTATCGACAATGCATTTCCTGCAATGGTTTATTGTATGCTCCGATCCGATGATCACTCTGTTATGGTTAGCGGAGGAAAATGCCTGCTCGCATTTACATTTATTTCCCACGAACAAGTCTGCTCATATAAGAACGGTCAAGGCCTTAACTACATCATGCAGGTAGCCACTATGCTACTAAATCCAATGCATAACGAAATAACAGCTGGACAAATTGGCCGTCTGGTGATAACAATTATGTATTTCGAAAATCGGAAATCTTCTAGGGGAAAACATCGATCTTCTCCTGAAAGCTGTCATCAGCAAAATGCAACTGGTGGAGTGCCTTAAAGTGATAACGAGTCTTGTTGTGATATTCGCTCATCTCTTCCTTACGCAAATGGATGCAGTACTAAACTTCCTATCGATCGTGCCTGGACCTACAGGCTCACCCTGCCCTTCAGTTTGTCTTGTCCAATTGGCCATCGAAGCAGACCACGTTCTTTGGCTCATACGAACGAAAAGTAACCACAATGCCTCTGTGTAATTTATTCGAATACGGTGTTACAACTCAAGACAACCGTTTGACTTCGATCACTGTAAAAGAACTGATAACTGCTGAATCAACGGGAAAAGTAAAAACTCGTTCACAAGCATCTGCACACTGGGTTACCATACCGGCGTTAGTTAAAATGTTTAAACTACTCACCAACGAATTGGGTCACTTATGGGAGTCAAAACTAGCCGAACAGGAGTCGGATGAAAATACTTCTGACGAAGAGTATACATCTGCTGATAAAGCGTCACCCGAAAGGGTACGTTATGTATCGGACTTGTATTTCAACGACGATGGAGAAGAAAATTCCGATGATGACCAACTTATACAAGAACTGATGAAGAATTCTCTGTTCCAAGCGAATATGGAAGACAACCTTACCAAGTTTTTGCAGAATTTCAGCAGCAATGAACACTTCTCGATGTTAGCCGGGCATTTAAACGAGGCGGAGAAGAATATTCTCAAGTCAATACAAGTTGAAAATGTTTAGAAGAAGGTTGCTGCTGCTTGGTCCAAGTCTAATGTCTGGACTCCTGGATGGATTATTTCTTATTTTTTTTTTGTTACTCATGTTATTTATTATTATTACTATTATGAACGTAAAGTTTATTTTTTTATTTTTACATAAAAAAAAAACCTTTTAATTGCAGTTCTGCATCACATTGCAACTAAATAAAAACTATCTATCAATAAGAGAGCGATGCCCCATTTGCTGGGCTATTGAGACATCAGCTTTAAAAGCTCTAATACCATAGACCTTCTTCTAGTATCTAAGAATACCTACACATACAGACATGAAACTCGCATTCATGCTCAAAATTGCTGCAATAAACGAGGCACAGTCTGGCCGACAGATATCGCCTTACCTAGATGCACAGAGTGTTTTACCTCATTCTAATGCGGTTTGCTAAATTGGCATATACTCGTATGTCAATAGACTTTGCCTTCTATTAGTGCCATCAGGCTGCTTCTTGGTAATTTCTGCTTCGGTCAAACCGGGTTGGACCATAGAATAACGTAACACCTTGCGATCCATACGAGTCTTTTCTCGACTTACTAGAGGAGATTTTCTGGGAATGTGGACAACCGCCGAGTCCTCGTGAACACATACGCAGATGAATGGAAGCTTCTGATTACAATAGAACGTTCTCTTCTGCGAATTAAGGAATATTATACGCAATTCCCGGTTTACTGTAAACCATTTGATTTTCTTTCTGTGGTATTCTTCTTTATCAAATTAAGCCGGCCATCCCTTCCTCGGTGATCTTCTTTTTATTTTTATAATCCGTTAAAATACCACCTTGATTAAAAAGTTCCCGGGGGACACCACAGTGCGGCGCTCCCATCATCCCGATTTGAGTTCTGTTTTTTTGTTAATTTGGTAAATCTTTTGTTGATATTCCCTCTAAATCTTAGCGTCATACTCGTAGCTTGACATTTGCAAAAGTTACGTAGCCAAGAGTACATCTATCTTTGTGTGTGTTGGCGATTTTTTACAATTTTAGAAATGGATTTCAATTTGCAGCAACGAACTTGTACGAGTGCTAAATTTTGCGTAAAAAACGGATTTAATGGTGCGCGAACCTTGGAAATGTTGGAAGTGTTTCGGCAATGATTCTCTAAAGAAAACGGTCGTTTACCAGTGGCACGAGTGGTTCAAAAGTGGTCGTCAGGCAATCGAAGATGATGAACGCAGTGGCAGCCCATCGACATCGAAAACCGACGAAAACATTGATGAAGTGCTCGTAAAAGAAATGTTGGTCAATAACCGCAAATTAACCATCAGAGAGATAGCGGAGGACTTGAATATTGCCTATGGATCCGTCCAAGACATTTTGGTTAATGATTTGGGTTTCCGTGTTTCCGTCGTGTAGCAGCAAAATTAGTACCAAAAGACCTAAATTTCGCAAAAGAGATGATTTGCGAGGCTGAATCCGATCCCACATTCATCAAAAGGATCATTACTGGAGACGAGACGTGGGTTTATGAGTACGACGTTCACCAAATGAGCCGAGACCAAAAAAACCACGTCGTTTTCAGTCAAAAAAGAAGGCAATGCTCACGGTGTTCATGGATTACAACGGTGTAATGCATCATGGATTTTTGCCAGAAGGCAGGACAGTAAATAAGGGCCGACATATTATTTGGGCGTTATGAGACGTTTTCGTTTAGAAATTCGCCGAAGAGACCAGAATTTGTGGCAGAAAACTCGAGGATTTTGCACCATGATATGCACTGTGCGTAATTTTTGGACGAAAAATGCAACAAATACTCGTACCATCCAACAGCCACCGAATTCACCTGATTTGGCTCCCTGTGACTTCTTTCTGTTCAATCGAGTTAAAAAACCACTACGTGGAACGCGTTTCAGCAGGCGAGAGGAAGTAATGGAAAAATCGCAGGAAGTACTGATGGACGTACCGAAAACCGAATATAAAAAATGTTTAGAGGATTGGATCAAGCACTGGCATAAGTGTGTTGCGGTCGATGGGGAAAATATAGATTTAGGTGAATAAACTTGTATATCCAATATTCTGACTAGGTAGGTAGTATGTAATATATAAGTGAATTACTACTGCACCGCTTGCTAAGTTAGGAAAATTTGCGGACCTTAGAACTATTCTACAGGAAGCTCTATTTTGGATCACCTCGTTCGAAATTGGGCTGCAATTTGAGCCTCTATTGGTTTTTGCAACGGATTTTCCGTCAACCTTTGTTGAACATGACAGATCCAGCTGATTTGCTCTGAAGACTTTCTCGACTATGCTGGACATTCTTAACACATTCTTTGGCGTTGTCATTTTTTCTTTATACTTCTCGTCCAACATTACTATGTGTATGTTAAAGCTGAACGAACGGCTGTCATGAATAACACCTTTAATTTCTCTGTGACAAAATACTGCAAAGTTTTCACGCATTTAGGCCACCCTACTACGCTAATGCATGTGCGACATCGTCATCATCCTTGACAGGGCAGGGGCTAATTATTTAAATGGATCCTCTGCATTTACTTGTATTTGTGTCAGGAATCAGGTTTGCGGGTTAGGAAAATCGAAAATGTAGATATTAGGTTTTAGCACAACTGATATACTTAAGAGAACAGAAGTTATTCCGGACTCGTCTGAGTCCTTGGTATAGACCAACTTTGACTTATAATTCGCATATTATTCGCGTTTTTTTTTCAGTTCTTCATCATTATACGAGTATAGGTCTTGGCTACATTTTGAGATTTATGTGCAACTTATTATCACTCAGCGCTACATAAAGTCATTCTTCACAATTGGTCAGTATCAGATAGTGGTCAATCTAAGAAGAGTAATAACTACGCCTGCTAAATAAAAGAAAAAAGAAACAGCTTTTAGGAACACCAAGCGATTTCTAGACCCTGAATCATTATTTATTTAATCGTGTGATTAATATCAACTTTAGTGCTACAAACATGTTTGTCTGACAGTACCATGATAGATGATCCTGGTTACTTTCAAGACAGGAAGCCACTTAACCCTGATAGACAGCAATTAGAAAGATGAAGATATTTAAACATCAATTTAATTTAACTGGCTTGCTGTCTGAGGCTTGTGGCCGCAGCAGCCCCATATGTGTCAACAATTTCCTCCAAAAATCCGATGTCTACTCGTATATATGGGTTTTTTTTATAACTTGATATTCATGAATTGATATTTGCCTCATTGTATCTATTCCATAATTAAATTGTTTCCAATGTCGATAGTAGACAATTCATTAATGCTTAGCCGAATGCGTGGCTTCTGAAAACAAATTGCCTTTCGGCGGAAATCCAGTTTACACTTGATGATGTCTTCACATGAACATGTCACATTACTTAAGACCAGAAGGTAAAAGTGGAGGCGTCTGTTTGTTTTCACGGACAATTTCCATGGTGAACATTGAATTTGAAATGCAAAATGCGGTGGCGTTGGTAGAGGTGCTGGCTACCACGGCAGACGCACAAACTGGCGTAGCAAGTTTTACTTTCTTTCGGACAACTATGTTGAGGCCCGATTATGACCGAATATTTTCTCTTTAACGCCATTATCTGAATTCTTGCCGATGTGCAATACCCGTAACGTCCATTAAATTTCGAATAAAAGTACACTGATCAAGTATCGCTACCACTCGATGATGCACGAAAAATACATATTACAATGCGTAGACGCAGACAACGGGAACCGACTGCGTACGCAATTAGCCATTAGCCACATTTCCGAAAAAAAAAAAAAACAAAACACACACATAAAAAAGGCAACTTAAAACCAGACGTATCTATGAGATGCTCGTATGGTTTTTTGGTGTATTTCGAGGCGGTAAGTTGTCGCTGGTGGTAGTGGGGACAACCGGCTATGTAGGAAATTGTAAGTTTTAAAAATTTTTTCCCTCGCGATTTTTTTTTTCTTTCTTTTTTTTTCGTTTTTACGACTGCTGCAGTTGTGAAACTTCCTCAGCTAAACGCGGTCTTGAAATTGCGATCATCGCTGTGCGGTGGTTAGCGATTCGATAAACTGAAATTATTTTATACAGTAAACAGATTAAGCATATCTGGCTTTGTATCAAGCCACGTTGAGATCAAGATTGATCGAGAGAGCGGGGTCTGGTTGATTATATCGCCATTACCCCTAGAGGGCAATTGGCAAAAGTTGCACTGCTACTGCACACTCACGCTGTTGGCTATTGGCGTCATTATACATAGCAGTCGCCACCACCGCCGCCATCGTTGTTGTCGTCGTTGTCGTCGTTGTCGTCGTTGTCGTCGTACTCGTTGCCAGAGCCAGAGTCGGAGAGTCTTCGAAATGAGGTACAAGGGCATCTTGGAGTTATTTAGCAATGAAGTGCAAAAATAATAAATACGCTGATGATGATGTTGATGTTGATGTTGATGTTGATGCTGATGCTGATGCTGATGATGCAAAGCCAAGCTGAAATCAGGTAAATCCTGAGAAAATTCCACTTAACCATGGGGGGAGCAATCACTTTTTGGTAACTCTTTCAAAACCTCTCCCATGATTAACTCAAGTTGGATTCCTTGTTAGAGTCTATGAATAAAGAAGATGTAAAGTTTATATTGGCTTACAAATCAAAGCCGGATGTCTAGGTCAGATAAGTAGAAAGTATTATTTTGATTGATTTAGATTTGGATTTTGAAAACTGGTTTAATTTATCGGTGGTAAAAATATTTAACAAATGTCATTTGACTTATTGATTTTTTTGAGTGGTTGCCATGTGTTAAATGACGTAAGAGGATGCGTATGTATTTTTGCAGTTACTTAAGGCTTAGATATGTTAGCTGAGTATATATTATAATTTCTAAATCGATTAAGAACAGCATTAACCTATTTTGCATCAAATAAATGTACATATATAGCTATGGTGCTCATTTGAAATCTTCCATTTTAAGGTCACCTCTGTAGCTTGTTTATTTATATTGTAGTTGGTATTAAGTGCAGGTTCTTAAGTGTGGATATAAGCGTTGAATGTGCATGCAATAAATTTTTCTTCTCAAATAATATAAAATCGAAGGCTTAATACGCTTCTTTATTAGTATTTTGTATAGATCTATTAAATATTATGGATAGACCTTCTGGAATACCTGTGTAAGGTATTCGGATAATTATTTGTTATCATATTACAGGACAAAGAAGGTTCTCCTGAACTATAATGCACCAGGTCTATTTGAAGCGGATAATTCTTTTGCCAAATTATATTATTATATAAAGACAGCATGAGGTATTTGGGAGGGAAGGAATCTTAATGGCCTAAAACAATTCACTTGAACTCATTGTTCGGGGCAGTAATGAATACAGGTTTCTTGGATGTTCTATTATAAGATATGTCCTTATAACTTCGTCGATCCTTTTTATATATTTCACTTATAAAAAATGGTCTTAACCAACTAAACTTGATTGGACCTAAGGGATCATTCGCAAGACAATCTTATTAGTCCCTGCTCGGTAAAAGTTTTCAACTACGTACCATAAACATGCGGTCATTCTTGATCTCCCTAGTACGCATTTAGCAATGCATTGTTTCCCACAGTTTTTATGATTTAAGGTTTCATTTATTTCATGGACGCATTTAATTGCGAGTATTGTCAGGGCATTCCTAATTTTTCAGGTAAAATAGCATTGTCCGCTTTAGTTTTTCTCCAGTTCAGATCACATTGTTTCTTAGCCTTAGTTTCTAGAAAAGAAGCGCTAATAGTATGTAACCTTGTCATTTTTACTAAATATATTACATGCCTTCATTTAGTTTTACTTACTGCAAGTTAAGACTTAAAAAACTTTATAAATAATTGAAATACCTTAAATTTCAAATTAATGAGGGAAGTGCTGCAGTTGCTATCAAAAATTGTGAGGTTTGAGTTGACTTTCCGTAACTACGGGGGAATAGATCATTACAATCAAAAGAGGTGCCTTGGATCATTTCGTATTTTATTATTGGCCCGGCTCTTCCCCGGACAAGTTTATTAAGCTTATTAACAAGCAAAAACAAAGCTAGACTTAAAACTGACAAAGATATTCTTAACCTAATGGGGCGAGGAGAAATGGTGGACGAGGGAGATGTTAAGGGAGTGGCATATTGAGCAGTGATTTTTTTATTTCGTGTTTGCTGCTATTTAGGTCAAAGACTTCGGCGTAGTTTTTCGTTATATGCAACATTCTAGATATGGGTTCCAAGTGACCGTAGTTGGTGCGGTGAGTTCGGATCAGGAAGAGTGGGACAGATCTTAGATTAAGGGGATTGGGAGTGAATGAAATATTTTGCGTTATTCTCGGGTGGTCGATATTTCCAGTCAGTAACTGTTGGATAAAAAGTACATCAGCGACTTCACGGCGTTTTTTTTAGGAGGGTATGCATGCGAAATAGTTTTAGCCTTTTTTCGTAGGGGGGTAATCCATATGGATCCGCCTAAGATAGACCGCTAAGTGCGGAACGGATAAACTTGCGTTGGACTGCTTCAATTCTTTGAATGTGGATTAGTTTACAGCGTGACCAAACTTGGCTGCAATATTCGAGAAGAGGCCTTACAAAAGTAATGCACAGGGACTTTGTAACGTAAGGGTTGGAAAATTTTTTTGACCATCGTTTAATAAAGCCAAGTGCAGAGTTAGCTTTATTTATTATGCTGTCAATATGTGAGTCGAAATTCAATTCTCTGTCACAAATTATTCCTAGACCCCTTCTTGGCTAGTGGAAGGAATAGGCTCATCGCAGATGAAGTAGTTTCTAGGAGGGGCAGGTAGACGTTTGCGGGAATAGGTTATCGCTTGGCATTTGTTAACATTAAGCTCCAGAAAGTTTTTTCTACACCATACCGAGAACTTATTCAAGTCATCTTTCAGGCAATGGGAGTCAGAAGACAATGAAATGACTTTGGAAATTCTCATGTTATCAGCGAAAATACATAGAAAGATTTGAATTCGTTAAAATGAAATTTATATCGGTAAAGATGATTAGTCCAAGGTGACTACCTTGAGGGACACCACATGTTGCTTTAACGGGGTCGGATATTGAAGATCTAAAGATGACCCTCGGTCTTCTAAATACGATTTTGTCCATGCCACAAAATGAGGGGAAAAGCCAAGTTTTTTTAGTTTAAAAATGATAAGTTGGTGAGAAATTTTATCGAATACCTTGCTAAAATCAGTGGAAATTGAATCGACTACATCACCGACCTTCAAAAGCATGAAGTGTCCTATGGACAAACTCTGTTAGATCGTTGGTCGTTGATTTACTTTTCATGAAACCGTGCTGATTTGTGCAGATAGTTGGCATACAGTACGGAAGCAGTTGTTGACAGACTATGCTTTCAAAAAGTTTGGGTATGCAAGAGAGTTTTTCTATGGGTCTATACATAATTATCGACTTCGGCCTTACTTAACTTTTTATGAATCGGGATGATGTAAGGTTCCTTTCTTAGGAAAGGGAAAGTACCTGTTGAGACAGACAAGTTAAATAGGGCAGCAAGGGGAGGACTGAGATGGTTAACACACTCTTGTATTACAATAGCCGGAAGGCTAGATACATAGAAGAGACAAAGGCATAGTTATATGCGAGTGTTAGCGTTAAAGGAATATAATTTGTAAGGAGAGGAATCGACGAATAAACAGAATGTTTTATTTTTGGTTTTTATAGGGAATTAAAATAAGTCTAGAGACCTAGATGAGTAAATTGAAGAAAACAATGTTTTTAATACCTGAACACCTGATTCTCGTAATCAGATGTGACTGACACACTCAAACAGCTATAGTACAGTGGGAGGTATGTGGCCACGCACCATCCTTTGACAAAACCAAAATATGTGTTCGCTTTCAGAATTATCTTATCAATATAGGCGAGCCGAGGTTTAGCAGTGTCTCTCAGATATCATCATCATCATAGATGGAGAAAAAGGTGTACTTAATGACCCTCTCCAAGTCATTTATGAATAAGCTGAAATAAAGAGGACTTAACTAGCTACTTTGTGGTACACCGGTGGTGGCCAAAAAAAGGCGCTGTGGGTGCTCACCTCTTCGGAAGAGTATTGAATAAGGAAGATATTTTTGCTTGGATTCTACACCAAAATTCTCTTCAGAATTACCAAACGTCTCTCTACTACTAATTTATACAAATTTTTTCTGATTGTGTTATTAAATCAAAATGAGTTACATAAATGAACGATTAGCAAAACAAAGACAGAACTATTTTTTATGAAAATAGTAAAGGCGAGCAAATCACAGTATAACCCGTTGTCATTTAATGTGCAATAGCTATAAAAGCAACTTCAGTATCATTTGCAGGGCTTCTTCTAGAAGTCTGAGTTTCTTTCTAAAAATGAGAAAATCATAAGAAAGTAGCTCTAATAGAAACTGATTTTTTACATCAAACTAGCTGATTATTAAAAATTATTCTAGAGCTAGAAAAATTCCACTTTGAAGGCACTCCCAATGTCAAAAAAAGCTAATTATTTGAGACAATTTCTCAAAGCGGAAAGAGCTTGATATAACTCTCTGCAGGTCGCAATTAATAGTCTTTTGAATATTTTGAAATTTGTATGAGATTCTGGAAAGGATTTGCTTACTGAGGTCAATATTTGACTTATCTGGTCATACAGGAGTTGCATTAGCAAATGGATAAGAACTCTACAAACAATCAAAATTCAAAGACGGGGAAAGGCTTACGAAGAACAGTCAAATTGGAGCCATTGCAATAAGAGTGAAACTGGAAAAGCATTTATAGAATTTTTTTTTATAAATAAATTATAGGATCTAGTAAGTCATAGGTAGATATTATAGTTTACACTATTGTAATGAAAATATGTCACCATTGACTGTAAGACAAAAACTCTACTTCATACCTCATACTACAGGTAGGTTCAGCCTCTCAAGTCTTGAGGGTTTTTTTTTAAATATATTTTAGAGTTGTCACATCAAATATAGCAAATCTCAGAACTTCTTCTGGAACATAATTTCGTTGACGAATCCAAATACAAAATGTTAAACATATACAACGAATTCTCACGTACTGTTTGACCGGGCCAATGCAACCATATGTACGAGTATAAAGACACATGGAATATTTTATTGCTTGTACAAAACAAATTGTGTCTGAAGACTTGTTATCCACGTTATGCCTCCATAATTTAAAATGCAAAAAACCACCATCAAATTGTCTGTAAACAAAAAAATATTTAACAGATTCACAGAATAACACGATGACATGCCATACCAAATAATAGCGTAGAAAGGTAATTGACCAATGCTCTAGAAATTGGGTTCTAATGGAGTTTAGGAACTCATTTCAAAACACATTTTATAACAATAAAGATATTTGAAAATTATTGCAATTCTCGATTTGGTGCTGTAATCAAATGAACAGAGTTTGTCGTCATCTCTTATGAATTCCTTTGTTAGGGTCCACACATGGGATGTACATTTTTTCTCATTCTCAGCATACCCCGAATACCTAATCTGCATATTTGGGCAATATATTTCAGCAGCGACATGACAGTCACACCCTAAATATCTCACGGATTGCAGAGTAAGTGATCAAATAATGATCACCAATTATACCAATTATGGGAATTTGGCGGAATAATAAATAGGAAAGGTAATCAATTGTATGAAGTAGTCTCCCCATACTAAACTTTCATGGATCGATTAAGCTAATTAAGAAGCTTAAGTCGATTTGGCAATATTTCCAAATACAAATATATGATTCAAGATTCTGTTAAAATTAACTTCATATGCCATCGAAGTCATATTTATTAGAACGAATACAAGATACATGGACTTTAATCAGAATGCTAAAAAAAAACACAGATGCACTGATGATACTAAGTCCGATGATGATACTGATGCCAACAATGTGTACGATAAGAACTCTAATATTGTATTTGTATAAATCACAAAGATTTGAACCCATTTGTAAGGGGTGGTTTTTTAGAGGTGTTGAACTTCTTCCAATAGCGTTATCTATCAAATCAGCTGTCAGACTAGGCACGTGTTTTTGACATTTATGCTTGGTATACTTTGTCAAATTACCATGCAAAGACTTACACCCGAAAAACGTTTAAAAATCGTGGAAATTTTTTTCCGAAATTCGGATAATATTCAGCCAAAACGTGCTCATACTGTGCGTACCAAAGAAGCCATTGCTTCTGTGGAGGTGAGTGTGACCGATGACCCACTGCGTGGAAGATTTTGGGGAAAGTTCTTGGCCTACACCCTGGGCTGAAAATCAACTTAAAGTTGAACCGAATTTTTACGGTCAAATCATCTTCTGCGATAAGGCTAATGTCTGGTTTATTGGGTGTGTTAACAAGCAAGATTGCCATTTTTGGAGTGAGCATAATTCTCACGATTATGCCCATTTTTTTTCAAATATGAAGATGGAGCCAACTTTATCGTCAGTGGCGAACGCTACAGACAAATGCGATTTTTTGAATCCCTGTGTCTAATAGACAAACGGGTTTAGCAGGATAGCACAACACGCCATCATGCTGGTCAAACCATCATTTTATTGGGACAAGTATTTGGTGAGTGAATTATCTCAAGAAATGGACCTGCCAATTGGCAGCCTGATGTGATAAGACTTTCTTGGACTTCTTTTTGTGGGGGTATGTCAAGTCACTCGTATATGCTGAGAAACCAGCTACAGTTGAGGTCAACATTCACCACGTTATTAGCAAAATAAGGCCGGCTGTACTCGGAAAAGTGGTTCAAAATTTTACCGATAGGATGGCCTTTATAAGACGCACCCGCGGTAGCGATATGCCCGAAATTGCTCTTAAACGCTAAATGTCATAAAATTTGTGAGCTAATAAAGCCAAAATATTGGTCATTTCATTCATTTTTCTGAGTTTTATTTTCAACAAAAGTTCTATGCCTCTAAAAAAAAATACTCGATATGTATACCACCTTGATCAAAAAGTTCTCGGGGGACACCACAGTGTGGCGCTCCCATTGTTCCGATTTGAGTTCTGTTTTTTTTGTTAAGTTGGTAAATCTTTTGTTGACATTCCCTCTAAATCTTAGTGTCATAGCTTGACATTTGCAAAAGTTACGTAGCCAAGAGTACATCTATCTCTGTGTGTGTTGGCGATTTTTTTGCAATTTTAGAAATGGATTTCAACTTGTATTACATTTTTCGGAAAAAATAATACGCGAGCGTTGGAAATGTTGGAAAAGTGTTTCGGCAACGATTCTCTAAAGAAAACGGTCGTTTACCAGTGGCACGAGCGGTTCCAAAGTGGTCATGAGTCAATTGAAGATGATGAGCGCAGTGGCAGACCATCGACATCGGAAACCGACGAAAACATTGATAAAGTGCTCGTAAAAGAAATGTTGGTCAATAACCGCAAATTAACCATCAGAGAGATAGCGGAGGACTTGAATATTGCCTATGAATCCGTCCAAGACATTTTGGTTAATGATTTGGGTTTCCGTGTTTCCGTCGTGTAGCAGCAAAATTGGTACCAAAAGACCTCAATTTCGCAAAAGAGATGATTTGCGAGGCTGAATCCGATCCCACATTCATCAAAAGGATCATTACTGGAGACGAGACGTGGGTTTATGAGTACGACGTTCACCAAATGAGCCAAGACCCAAAAAACCACGTCGTTTTCAGTCAAAAAAGAAGGCAATGCTCACGGTTTTCATGGATTACAACGGTGTAATGCATCATGGATTTTTGCCAGAAGGCAGGACAGTAAATAAGGGCCGACATATTATTTGGGCATGATGAGACGTTTTCGTTTAGAAATTCGTCGAAAGGGATCAGAATTTGTGGCAGAAAACTCGTGGATTTTGCACCATGATAACTCACCGTCGCACAGTGCGTAATTTTTGGACGAAAAATGCAACAAATACTCGTACCATCCAACAGCCACCGAATTCACCTGATTTGGCTCCATGTGACTTCTTTCTGTTCAATCGAGTTAAAAAACCACTACGGGGAACGCTTTTCAGCAGCCGAGAGGAAGTATTGGAAAAATCGCAGGAAGTACTGACGGACATACCGAAAACCGAATACAAAAAATGTTTTGAGGATTGGATCAAGCGCTGGCATAAGTGTATTGCAGTCAATGGGTATTACTCTGAAGGGGAAAATATAGATTTAGATAAATAAACTTGTATTTCCAATTTTCTGAATGCATTCCGGGAACTAAAAAATTTATTGCGTGTATGCTTCGAGTACTGCAGTACTGCAGATCTGTTTAAAATCTTCCCTCGGATGATTACCGATTTTTGTAAAATTTTAGACAAGCTGAACTGAAGATCTTTTTCACAGGTGTAGCTCAAACGTTACTATCATTGTAAATTGCGAGCGAACAATGTTGGCAAATGGGTTTTAACAAGATGGCCCTGCAGACCATTCGTGAGATACATAACTTTTTGTGGGATCCAAATTTTGTTATTTCAAAAACACTGACTTCAGGTTTCCACCATGATCACGTTCTCGATCGCCTGATCTGACAACTCTAGACTTTTCTGTGGGTTTTCTTGAAGGATAAGGATTATATTAAAGGATTAACATATATCAAGAAACCAAATTATCTGTGCACTGTAACAGGTGATGCAAGTTAAAATAGCGACGATCCGAGCACATATTCTGATGGCGGACACCTGGCCAACACCTATGTATGTATGTTATAATAAATGTATGAAAGAATTTTATTGTGCAATTATGTTTTTGGTTTAGCTTTTATCACTTTATTTAAAATGTATTAAACTTATTATGTGGAAAGGGATTTGTCCATACTGGCAAGTACGAGTAGAGTGTGGGTGACGATACGGCACATCGACTTTGCTTTTGCTAATATCCTACTTACGAATGCTTCAGACAATTCGAATTAAATGGTTTGACAGATAATTTTGAATTCACCAGACGAGAGATTCATCAATAGTACTACAATCACTTTTGAAAAAAAAAATAAAAAATTTATATCATATGACAGAATCTGCCAGATACCTTTGAAGTATTTAATAAACCGATTTTGCTTTCGTCAGATTGATTTATTGTGACTTGTGACTTTTTGTTTTACCACGCCTTTCGTATCTTTAGATATTTTATAAGATCAAATCAAGTTTTGCCAGCTTCTTCGTGCATTTCCAAAATAGTTCTAAATTCTACAATCTCCACATGTAACTACATAAAACTCTGAAACGTATCCTGCTTGAAATTAGAAAACAAAGGAGTGAAAATCTTGTGGAAAGCGAGCCACGAGCGTACTCGTATATTATTAATAGGAACAGAAAAACTGACAAACTATCTTTATACGAGTTCGCTTGGTTGGAAATGATTAATACGAAAGTGTAGTATATATATGCATAGAATTTGAGAAATACGCAGATACATTAAGTAAAGAGAAATTGAAAGGTCATGGCACTACCATGGGTAGCTTCGTTCTGTTTAAAAAATACAACTTTAGGAAAATTACGAAATCTTCATGGACGTCTATGCCCTGAAACCAATAAAATACCAGAACATATGTATGTGTACTATGTTATTGTATGGTATTTCCAGTTTTTTCAAGGAAACTATCAAAAATAATTAACTTTTATTAACTCTTTAAGGTTCAAATGCTGATTTGTAATGAAATGGAATCAATGGCATACAAATATGTTACCTCAGCGTCTTGAATTTCTTAAGATTAAAACTTCTTCTATAACTTGCAAGTTAAGCTGTGTGCCTAAAGGGAAAACAAAGATAGTTAAATACTTAACACCCCCTTATAGATATGTAGGTCTGTAGGCACACAAATAAAAAAATAAAGGTAATCATTTGATAAACCACAAACATATGTATTAGAAAGAAAAAGTGTGCAACCAAGCTGCAAGGTCAAATAATGAGTTCGTATTTCTTCATGAATCCAACACCAATTCATTTATCTGATTAGAAGTGAAATAAAGAGAGACATTTGTTGTTCATGCAGCATCTACTTTAGGCCATCTGAGAGTATAACCACTACTCACATATTCGTAACAACCAATAACACATAGGCTCTCCACTCAACACAATGATGAAGATGAGGAAAATTTTAATTGATAGTGCACATAAAGATTCTCGAAAGCACTTTGAAATGGCATCGGATTCCCATAGCAGAATGCCACGAGTACCCAGCAATATCCTCAATCAAAATTAGCGCCTATAAAACATGTCTCGTGTGCGGTCATTAAATTATACTCGTAGTTGCCTCTAGGCTGGGGAATGAACCTCTCCTCACTGTAACAATTTACGATGACATTTCACATTACAGGCGCGCATTCCTTAGGTAACTGCTTTAACAAAATCTCTGTCTGTCTATTCATATCTGTCTGTTGTTGTTTTATTTATTCTACGGTAATTTATTAATTCGATGGGAAACTAGGAACAAAACAAAAAAAAAAAAAAAAAAAAAAAGACCACAATCCACGCGATTCATAGTCATAGTCGCAGACATGTACGAGTATCTGCACATAAGTCCGATGACGACAGCGAAATATAGCCAACGTTCCGAATGAGTGAAATCTCCAAAGAATGCACGCAGACACTTGTTATTGGTTTCTGGTTATTGGTTACTTGTTACCACAACCGTATAGCAGTATCTGTGCAAAAAAAACACTATCTTCAGATGTCAAGCATCATCTATCCATGCTATCTTGCAGCTTTTAGAGCTATGGATACAATATATGACTGTAATCATATGCAAGCCATTGCATGGTTACTATCAGGTTAAGACACATCCAACAAGCCAACTAAAGTTGTTGCGGATATTAAGTAAGGCATTCCAAAGAAAATGCAAGTGAACAAGTTAGAAAAAAAAAAAAAAAAAAAACCAAATAGATAAATAAATAAATAAAATTAGTTTCCCATACAGTTAGACCGTCGATGTTCATAGATACGAGTATCATACGAGTACATGGATCATTTGAACTTGAAGATACATCTTACACTTGTTACTTGTGACTACACATATGGAACCCATTCGTATTGAAGGCATGCAATTTATTTCATAATCCTTAGATACAGATACAAGTATTTTATTTCAAAAAAATTCACGTATCTGGGCTAAAGAAAAAGTGGAAGAAAAAAAAAAAACACAAAAGTAGTGGAGTAAATTTGTTACACACCTTAATGCATGAATAGTTATTCCGAACGTAAGTCTCCTTGGAACCAGCTAACAGCACTAACAACACAAACGGCTGGTAAACCAACTAAATCAGTAGCAGTAGCAACAAGAACCTTTCAATTGTGGTAAACTGAAATTATGTATGTAGGTACTCGGATTTACTCGGATTTACTCGAACAAGTACTCGTATGTATGTATGATATTTCTTTTTTTAATTTACTCTTGAGATACTTTTACTTTCCGTTGTATCTATTTATACATATATATTTTTCACACACTTCTTTCCACAACATATATATATAAACACTTGTTGGGATTTTTTTTTTTTTTTTTAAATATTTCTTACTAATTAAATCAAATAAGGAAAACAAATAAAAAAAATCCAACTCAAATGTATTTGAGTGCCAAATTTTTGGAAACAAAAAAAAAAAAAAAAAAACAAAAATGAAAATATTGTAAGAACTCGGTGAATCCACAAAAATCGAATTTGGGAGTGTAAATTTGCTGAGGGATCTCTTTTTTTCTTCTTTAATTTTGATGGAATTTTTTAAATAAACTTATTACTTGTTGAAACACCGTTAAATTCATTCACAAACACAGGGCACACATGGGGATAATAATTCGGAGATACAATTGCACTGAGAATTCAAGAGCCAGAAATTCGTCGTCGTTCGACTCTACCAACGGCCCGTGTTCATTTGAAATTCGTTTGAAATTATCGACTGGTGGACGGTGGGCTTATCGTTTCGATTTTATATATGAACCCCACCATCGAACGCAATCGAATCGAAATGGGGGAATCTGGGAAAAAATGTTGTTACCACTGTTGTGCTCTGCTCACCGTTAAACGGATACACAGATACGGAGATACTTTGTGTAGCACTGGCGCTCAGATGGAAAAACTTTATTTCATGCGATGGTATTGGTGTTGGGGTTGCTTGCTGGTACTGATACTATTCAAGAAGTTTAACAGTTACCATCGGCAAAATTGTAAAATTTTAAGACTTCGACAATTCATGACTGGATTGGTGGTGGTAAGTTGGTTCAAGTTGCAATTTGTGAAATGCACTCTCAACCAAGAGTCGATTCGAGGTTGAAGTTGAGCTTATTTTTGGGAGAACAGAGATGAATTCTTACAGTTGGAGAGTGAGAGTTGGTAACTTAAAGAGATGCTAAGTGTAAAGAGCCAATTAGTGGTCAGTGTGACCGTTTTTGTTATAAAAATAAATGATTTTTGGAGTGTAACCATGTGAGTGCATTGCATGGCACAGAGTATATTTCAATCCAAGGCTTTTGAGATAGTATCGAGTAACGATTAACGAAGATAGCAAATCAGATTAAGTCTCCATAGACCTATACTACGCTTATACGTTTATAGTTGTCTTTATATTTTTTTACTAATCTAGCTCTCTTTCGATATTAGCTAACTGAATATCACAGAAAATAGCGAGTCCTTTGTGTTCAAAAGAGAACAAGAACATACCATATGTTTACTAATAAAAGAAATACCACCTCGTACTTGCCAAATCTCTAGAAAGCTTCTTCAGGCTTATTGTTTTCAATTTACTTTCGGCGAGATTCTTTTAAATTCCACCGTTTTTCTATATGTCTAACGTCATTCGCTTTTAAAATCTAGTCACTGATGTCCAGTGTTTAACTTTTTGATTTGGTTATGAAAAATCGCTGTAGTGATAAAGTACCACATCAGTGCGTTATATATGCAATCTAATGCGAGCATACGCCGGATGTACACTGAAAAAGTTTTCCATATTCACGTCATCACGCCTACTTATGCCTAGAACAATATAATGCTTAACAAAAGTGTTGTACCCTCTTAAGATGCCAGGAAACAGTTTTTCCTACTACGGCAGAGCAGACTTTTTATACATACATTCGTTTGGTTTGCCGGAATGCCGAAGAATTATACATCCTTCAAATGTAACATATTCATCGGCGATCTTAAGTCATGTCCTGGGACCCAAATAGATCTCAATGCATCCAGGCGCTTGGTTGCTTTCAGAAAAGCCTTGCAATCTTGAAATACCTTGGAACAAATGGCTGTCACTATAGATAAAGACACTTCTCATCCTTACTGCCAGTGGAATTCCCAATTTGCTACGTTGATTCCGACTGGGAGTGAAGTCCTTCATTAACAAGACATAGTAGAGAGATATGGTAGACCGATTTTTCAGCCATCCGTAAGTTCCTTCTGGTAAAAATTTTGTTTGAAGTCAATTGAGTGTATATGAAAAGTTGATTTCGTATTCTCGTAGCAATGATTTTGAGAATGTAGCCCAAGATATGGTAAATAATGGAAGGCAAATTCAGTAGTGTTTCTGGAACAGAGCCAGCGGTAATAAGGAAAAGCCACATGCAGCCAAGAGAAATCCTAGAATCTATTAAAAGGAGCAGAAATGCATTTGCTTATTCCGCTTGAAAACTCTCCCATAGAATATAATTGGTCTTATTACAACCTTGGAGCTCCAAATGAAATGTGACTGTCTTACCTAACAATACTACCTGAAAGCTGACAGCGCTTTGGGAGTCCTCGCTTCACCTGTCTTCTGAAGACACCAGTTTTAAGATTGAAGATTTAAGACTGAAAGCCCACTTCTAGTGCATCAATCATCGATTACATCTAGAATAGCCTGCACTATTCTATCGGCTGGCATAATAGGACAGATACGAGTAGTACAGCTACGGCATGACGCAGGCAACTCCAATTTACCCTCGTCATTACATATTAGATGTATTTAGCATCCGCTTTTAGGCACAGAACTCATGATTCGTCTACGCCAGATTGTCTGTCTGTGTTACATATGAGGTGTTCCGCATTCGGGGGTGGAGTATGGACTCATCCGGACACAACTCCAAAAATTAATTTCATTATATTAATGTGTGATCTTTAAGGAGACAGGAAATGGCAGGAAATGCTCACTTATTGCTTTTCTTCCATCCTTTTTTTTTTCTTTCATTCCTCGTAGCATCCATCGTTTTAAGCGGGAATCGATAAGATGCAATTATTTTTGTCAGAAGCAACTTGGATAATTTTTGCTTATTAACTTTTTCGTATACACGAAACGATGCTCGCTTTTCGGCCATGGAATTGATAGCCGACTTAATTTAATTTAAAAGAAAAATCAAGATGTTTGCAATTCTCCAATCAATTACCTACCTACATGAGATGTCGCTATAGTCCGGGGTTGATTGGGGTCTTTATTAATAAGCCTCTCCAGTTAGCACGTCTTCGGCCAACTTCCTCAACTTGTAAATTCCACGATGGCAATGACCCCCTTCAACTTGTTCGCATTACTTAAGATGAGCTCCATTCTTCTAAGTTATCCGTCTAAGAATCGAAAGCTCTTCGTTTAATTTCTGATGAGATATCATGAATAGAGTGGCGTACAAATATCGGAGCCGGGAAAAAAATGCAACTGCCTCAAAGTTACACATGTAGTTGGCTCTGGTCTTCGCTTTTGAGTTTATCATTGTTTTCTGATGTCTAATGCTAACAAAGTCACATGACCCTGTATCAGCTTGTTTTAAAATATCAGAGGTCTCGGTGGTATTGGTTTCCACTTTAGGGAGTGTTCTCCATTGGCATATGGCACCGCCTAGCAATTTAAGTACAGAAAACTGGATTATCATGTCATTATCATTAACTGTTATTGTCTGACCAGTCACATGTTCAACGAAGAACGGTTAAATAACGCCTCAACGCAAAATCCACACCAAACAATGACACGTTTTGGACGCATTTGTTTTTCAACAATCGCTCGTAGATTTTCTTTTCTTTTGAACCCCAAATTCGACAATTATGACGATTAACAAACCCATCAATATGAAAATGAACCGCATCGCTGAAGATGAAAATTGCGAACTGTAGCTGCCAAACCTTCATTATTTTCAAAATATTGCTCAGAAATGAAAACGCTGAACCCTGAACTGTATCAGTAAAATTCAAATCTTGTGTGAATTTTAGGACACCCTCTACTAAATCTGAGTTTAGTAGGTATGGTAAAAATAGACTTGACTCTGTATAACTTGTCTCTGTGTCGACATTCTGGACAGACTGCACACGAAGGACGGTGGATTGAGATCTTCGCTGCGGAAAATAACTTGACCCAGCTTGTAAATGAGCCGACACGAATCCCATACGTAGATAGTCATACCGCCAACATCCTGGACTTGTTTTTAACTTCTCACCCTGACAAGTACTACGTTAATATGCTCTCCCCTCTAGGCTCGTCGGACCATTGTGTCATATCAGCTAAATGCTCGTATATCCACCACACAGTTAGAGAAAAGATTCCTAGAAGAACCGTATGGCAATACGAGAAAGCCAATTGGAGCGGACTTAACAACTTCTTTAGCAATTTTAACTGGTCGTTTTGTTTCCTCGGTAACGATGAGGATGCCGCTGCTGACATGATCACAGAAACTATTCTCTTTGGAATGAGATACTTTATCCCTCATCTGATGAAGAGTATCAAACCAAACGAAAATGCATGGTACGACTCGAGCTGTAAAGAGGCTGTCAGGGTTAGAAAATTGTTTTTTTTGGTCCTACAAGACCAACCCGACAGAGGAAAAAGTTTAAACGAGCCAGAAATGACAGCAACGTCTTTCACAAGAGTATGAAATTCCAATACGACCAAAACCAGAGGCAAAAAATACTACAATGTCCCAAAGGTAGTAACAATTTTTGGTCGTTAGTCAAAAACATTAGAAATTCTGCCTCATCCTCCATCCCAACACTCATTTACAATGACGTTCCAGCTGTCAGCTCTTTAGGCAAGGCCAATCTGCTAGCTGCACACTTTGCGGCTAGCTCAACACTCCCAGATTGTGCTTTGTCCCCGCCTACACTTGAGTGCGTCGAATCTTCAATGGGACAAATCCACTTTCACACTCATGTAGTAGCAAGAGTATTTAAAAATCTCAACATACATAAATCCGCTGGTCCATATGGTATATCTCGGCTTCTTCTGAAGAGGTGTCCTTCTTTGCTGGAAACACCACTGCGTAAGCTTTTTCACCAATCCTACTCTTTAGGACTCTTTCTGAGCAGATGGAAAACAGCATTTGTCCAGCCCGTCCCTAAAAAAGGCGAATCTTCTTCTCTCTCCTCCTACAGACCCATTGCACTTACCTCCCTTCTTTCCAAGGTCATGCAAACGCTGATACACCGTCAGCTCATGAAATATCTCGAAACACGGAAAATTCTTAATGGCCGGCAGTACGGTTTTCGTAGCAACAGGCCCACTATTGATTTGATGGCATGTCTCACCGAAAAGTGGAACCAAAGCGTACATCAATCTGGCGAAAGCAAGATAGTTGCACTTGATATTTCTAAGGCATTTGACAGAGTTTGGCATCAGGCTCTTTTGTCGAAAATGGGATCGATGGCTCACTTCTTCAATGGATTAGAAATTAACTTTCGGAGCGTTCAATTCAAGTTGTCTTGGATGGTTTCAAGTCTGATATTCACAAAATAAATGCTGGTGTTCCCCAGGGCTCCGTTCTGTCTCCGACACTCTTTTTAATTTTCATTAATGATCTCTTGTCTGCTACTGCTAATCCAATATATTCCTTTGCTGATGACAGCACCCGGACTCACGCCCCTGCTCTTCGGCTGTAGAACGGGAACGGCAGCGTATGCTAAGCTCATTAAATTCCGACATTAACAGCATAATTAATTGGGGAACTATCAACCGAGTGGAATTTAATGCTTCCAAAACTCAATGCTGTCTGCTGTCATTAAAGCGAAATTCAAATACCCAGCCATTATCCATGAATGGCACTTACATCGTCGAAACCGAAAAACTTTCCATTCTCGGTATGCGTGTTAATAACAACTTACGTTGGAATGACCACATATTTGATGTCGCCAAAAATGCTGCGAAATATCTAGGTTTCCTCAAGCGATGTAAGAAATACTTTACGCCCTCTGATCTGGCCACAATATATGTATAAGGCATTTATCCGCCCAAAACTGGAGTACAATGCCCACATCTGATCAGGTGTTCCTAAAACATCTCGGCACCTGCTAGATAGGATTCAAAACCGTGCGATAAAACTCATTGGTGATACTAATATCAGTTAATCAATTAACACCCTCGAACACCGACGTAATGTCTCCTGTCTCACTTTGTTTTATCGCTATTTCCACCACCAGTGCTCCATTGAAATCGCTAGTATCATTCCGTCCATTCAAACTTTTAACCGTAACACCCGTCTCGTTATGAATGCTCATCAGTATACACTCAAGCCCACTTTCGGACGTACTCTAAAATATCGTGATTCTTTCCTAAGCCGTACAACTCGTTTATGGAATGCCCTGCGGGCCTCTGTGTTTCCTGGTCGTTATAACTTGCAAACATTTAAAAACAATGTATTGGGTCTACAAGTAAGTTTCCAGCGTTTGTCAGAGATGGCGCCACCAGTGAACCCCGGGCAGAAGTGTCAGACCCCATGTGTTTTATTTGTAGGTTTTGTATCTGTCAACAACTTTGCAGCGTTATATTTGAGCAGTTCTATCGGTGTCGTACATTTTATCGAGCAAAATCATGGCAAGTTTCCAGCCAAATAAATTCATTTGCGGGAAGCGCTGCTTTTATTCTTTAATATGAAGAAAAGTGCGGCTGAGGCCTATCGTTTGCTTTCGGAAACTTATGGGGCGGAATGTATTGGTGAATCGACCTGCCGCGAGTGGTTCAAACGGTCAAACGGTCAAACGGTTCAAAAGTGGTGATTTTGGAGTTGAAGACAAAGACCGGGGCGATCTTTAGCCGCCGAAAGTTTTGAAGACGAGGAATTGGACGCTTTACTGGATGAGGATCCGTGTCAGATTCAAGAAGAACTTGCTGCATCATTGGGCGTCACGCAACAAGCCGTTTCCCTGCGCCTAAAAGCACTGGGATTCATTCAAAAGGTTGGAAATTGGGTGCCGTACGAATTGAAGCCAAGAGACGTCGAACAGCGATTTTGCATGTCCGAGATGTTACTGCAGCGGTATAAAAATAAATCATTTTTGCATCGTATTGTCACTGGTGATGAGAAATGGATTTATTATGATAATCCTAAACGCAGAAAATCGTATACAAAGCCCGGTGAGCCCGCCCAATCGACGCCGAAACGAAATATTCACGTGAATAAGGTCATGCTCTGCATATGGTGGGATGAAAAGGATGTCGTATACTACGAACTGCTTCCGAGTGGTGAAACCATCAAAGGACCATTATATCGAACCAAACTAATTCGTTTGAAGCGGGCATTAAAAGAAAAACGGCCAGAATATGAGACCAGGCATGAGTCCGTCCTTTTTCATCACGACAACGCTCGGCCACATGTTGCGGTTTCGGTGAAAAACTATTTGGAAAATAGTGGATGGGAAATTCTGCCTCACCCGCCTTACAGTCCAGACTTGGCACCATCTGACTACCACTTGTTTCGTTCGATGCAGAACGCTCTTACGGGAATACGCTTCAGCTCAGTAGAGGAAATCAAAAATTGGCTCGATACGTTCTTGGGCTCGAAAGACGAGAAATTTTTTTGGTTCGGAATTCATAAATTGCCAGAAAGATGGGGGAAAGTTGTAACTTCCCCGATGGACGATACTTTGAATAAAGCATTGTAACTATGTTTTCATAATAAAACTTCAAATTTTGGAAAAAAAACGCTGGAAACTTACTTGTAGACCCAATACATCGGTACCTGTCTTCTCTTCCTCCCTGAATTTCCTTCGCCCGCGCTGTGTACGAACATTTTAAGGGTACAAAAACCCCTTGAGCGCGCGTCGATTCTAAAAAAGAAAAAGAAAAAACAATGTTAGCTACTCCTCTTACTAATAAAGTTGCTTAGAAAAAAATTTATAAAATTGTATGCCTGTTTGACCCAAATAATGAGAACAGCACCTTAATGGCATTTCATTCAAAACTCTTCTTTTTCCTCTTTTTTGTGTCCAACTCCATTTTATTGCACACTTGACAATTGAAAATGGACATTAGCCAGTTTTGACATAAACGCAGAGATATCTACAGACGCACCTTGGCTGAGAGTCTGTATTGAATGTTCAAGTCGTTAGGAGTCGTTTTAAAGATACTGATACAGGAATGTCAAACGTCGACCGTAACATAATAGATTCGGTTGACGGTTTGCTGATCAAGTAACTGTCATGTTCGTTTGTGAATATTGAGACTGTATGGTGTTGTAATCGTTCGTCCAGCAGCAAAGTCAATTGCATACGAGTAAGTCCGGTTTTCTACATGGTGGACTCAATGCAGTACTACCACAGTTGTTCTTCTCTCCTATTTTGGAGTTAATTAGAGAAAAATTGACCTACGTTGGTTTTGAATATTTGCAGGTTATAATGACTAGGAAATAAAGAGCGCAGGGTATTCCATAACCCCAGCTGGCTTATAAAAGTATCACGATATTTCAGGGTATGTTTGAAATATGGTTTCAGGGTAAATTGATGAGCATTCATAGCGAGACGGGTGTTAGAGTTGCAGGTTTAAAGGAGCTGAATGCTCTTTGCAATTTCGATTCATAAAAGATGGTAAAAATAGATATAGAACATGGTAAGGGAAGTGACAGTACGAGACAATGTCTATCACGAGTGTTCCTTCTCAGTAAGCACAATCAGTGTCTAATCATAATAACAGCACTGGGTATAGTCAGAATGGTGTCGATAAATATCAACGCAAATCGGATAAAATAAAAAAGAAGTTTGAATATTTCTATAACAACCGTTGGGAGGGTATGGCGACACGGCCTATAGTCTTAGTGAAAATCACGTTTCGTTCATCCGGGTGTTCACTTTGCTGCTTTTAGTTCACAAAGGCTGCTGTGGAAATATTGGCCGAATATTCGTTTTCTTAGGGTCGTAAGAAATACATATGTAAGCAATTCTTCCTCAATTTCATCTTAATAGTTCCTGCATTCTCCCAGCACATGTTCCTATTAAACAATGCAATAAACCTTATGTCAAATCAGTCTATACCTTGCACGTACATATACTCGTATTACAAATTACTTATACCCTTTTCCCCTCTAAAATGCGCCTGTTTTCTAGCTGGGCATCTCCACCCTCGAACACAGCTCATAGATAATGCGTATCTATTAGTCACCTCACGATATTGCACAACCAATTTTTACTATTTTCGTCGAAGTTTCCAGAACTTTAAAAGCAGAGTTCCCGTCAAATGGGTATTTTTTTTTGCCGTGGGTAGGTGAGAAATCTTCATAGACACTATAAGCTTCGATGCTTATAGTAGAAAACATCTCCCTTATACAGACTACGACTGAGTTCACACTCAACAGGCAGTTCTTCTTTCGCGTTTTATTTTGCTTTAATAAGATATTTTACAGGCGATTTTACATTGAAAATTCCTACGTACTTTGAAAATTCAGGGCTGCTGATCACCACGCTATATCGAGAGGCTTAGTCCTTTTCCGATGGCGCAATAAATTTGTCTTCTCAAGGATCTGTTGAACAGAAGTATTCGCATGTCCTTGTAGTCGATTTTTGTGTTGTCGCGCAAACTTTTAATTTCGTTCTGAACGTTTTCGACTCCTAGGTCTCTGTGGATATCACAGTTTCTAATGTAGCACGGTGCATTAACAAACCCTCGAAGAAGATTGTTTTGGAATGTCAGTAAGACGTTAACGCTGTATACCATATGTCCAGACCGGTTTCAGCACTTGCTGGTATAGCAGCAATTTGTTTTCTAAACTGAGCTTGGAATACTTTCCAAGAGGCCAGTACATGTAGAGACACTTAATCTCAAACTCTTCACGTTTTTTTCTTAACGTGTGCTCTCCATTTAAGATTAGCGTCGAGTGTCATACCGAGATATTTGGCCTCGTTCACGAAAGGAATTTGTGCTGCGTTGATAAACACAGGTAGATTATCAGTTTCACATGGACTTCATCCGTGTAAGGGCACGTTGCAACTTAGCAGTTGCTTCTTCGACGGTTTTAGTTGTTGCCAAAATGGCAGTGTCATCAGCAAATGTGGCTAGCACAGTATCGTCCGTTTGCGGTGTGTAGTGGGTAAAAAGCAAATATAGCAGAGGGCCAAGTACACTTCCTTGCGGCACCCCCGCTTTTAATTGTCTTAAAATTGGAATCGGTCATCTAGGTATGAACTTAAAATATGAGACTATTGCTCGGTTAGGACTTGTCGAAGTTTATATTTCAGGCCATCGTGCCATATCTTATCAAATGCTTGCAAAACGTCAAGGTTATTCGATGCACTTGGTCCACATTAGAGTGTTGGCTTCTAAAGCCAAATTGATGATCGGGCAAGAGGCAAATTGTGTCAATAGACGATTGAGTAAGATTCACTCGAGGACCTTCGATTTAATCGGGAGGAGAGATATTGGTCTGTATGACTTGACTTCAGTCAGCGATTGACCAGGTTTCGGAACAATAATAACTTCGGCAACTTTCCACTGATGCGGTACATACTCTAATCTTATGGTGGCATGGCAATTAAGTCATATCCGGGGACTTTATTAGGCTTAAGCGTGTCTATAACTTGGCTAAGTTCCCTAAGTGTACCCTTTTCTATTGGAAGGTTCGTCGTCACGTCTAGCGTACTGACATTCTCTGGAAGCACTTACCCGTCGAATGGTTTGAACGTTTATGCAAACGTTTCTGGTCGGCGAAAACGTTAGCTTTTTTCCTTATCTTCTTTCGCCCAGTCATCCTGGGTTCTTCTTATTAGCACCACGTGTATTTGGGGCTTCCAAAGATTTTTAACTGCTCTCCATATGGAGTAATTGGTATCTTTTGTCGCTGTTAGGCTTTCTAGGTAGTTATTAATACCTTGGTTATTGAAGTCATTGATCGATTTTTTGAACAAGTTGCAGAGCCTATTAAAGGACGTTTGATCTTGTTGAGCCCGAGTTTCATGTCACTTTTTCCGCGCTCTTCGTTTCTTCGTTATCATTTCTCTGATTTCCGGCGGGTATCTTATGCCGACTTTGGCAACTTTGTTCGATTCGCGGGGAGTGTTCTTCCAGGCCGCTTGTTGTATGACTTCAACAAACCGTTCAACTACTTTTTCAAGTTGATACGACGTTCTGAGCGGTACTTTTAACTTAGTATTTTCGACAACCTCTATTCGGAAATCTTCCCAGTGAGCTCTTTTTGTTGGATAATCCGGGCGGTCTTTGTTTCTTAACCAAGGATTCGCACGATGAAAGGATAATTGGTGAACGATTGGAGGAAATATCGAAGCTTTCTTCAACTTTGACGTAACTAGCGTTTACTCCTTTACTGATAAAGAAGTCTATCAGATCGGGTGCTTTGTCGACATCCAAGGGCCAGTACGTCGGTCTGCCTGTTGAGTAAAATTGGCAACCACATTCCATACCAGCCCTGTGGACAGTTTTTCCTTTTTGTGAAATACATCTCGAGCCCCAAAAGGTGTGCTTCGCTTTAAGGTCGCCACCAATAATAAAGATTGGTCCAAGAGAGTTGAATAGGTCAATAAGTTCGTGTTTTTCTATTCTGCAGCGCGATTGGCAATAGATTGAGGATATACTGAAAGAGAGCACCGTGGTCATATGTCAAGTTCCATTTGTGCTTCCAGAGAGTGTTCAATGCAGTCTTTTATAAATAGGGATAACTCGTCTCTTGCGTTTCACGATGGATGATGAGCGTGGTAGTAGCGGTAACCTTTTAGTTCCACACGCGATTGTGTCGTCAGGTGAGTTTCAGAAATTAAACATATATCAACTGCTTTCCTGAATAAAAATATATAGTTCATCAAGCCTTTTCTGTAGGCCGTTGTCATTAAACGCAAAAATATTGAGCTTCTTCGCCATGATTAGTTACACAGATCTGCTTCGAGGTTGAGAAGCCGTTCGACTATTATCTTATTTGTTTTAGTCAGTTCTTCTGGTCTATCGAGAATTACTGAGAAAACATTTGAGGCAGGATCAGGTGATTCACAGTTGATCGTATTTGCTCGCGCCGCTATTTGCGCGTAAGTTTTTCCACTCTGGTGATTTTAGCGGCCATCACGGCGTTTACTATCTTTGCCTTTTTTAAAAGCTTTGGGGTTGAACCGCTGTTATGATTTCTTGTACTCGCTGACCCTGTGTTTTTAGAAGGCATTGTTTTGGATTGATCTCGTCATTTTTGCAACTCCTCGATAGTTAGCTGGATGTTTTCCCCTGCAGTTGATGCATATCTCTGGAACTCTTTCGCGGCACTGCATTTTCGCGTTAGGTGTTTTCCAGCGCATTTCACACAGCGAGGCTCCTTCTGGCAGTAGGCCTGAGTATGGATGAATCCCTGACAATGTGTATATTGGGGAATTAGCCTCAAATTTTTTCGCAGAGGTTCAATTTTGACAACAAGTCCCAAAATTAAATTTATAGAATAAATCGTTTCTAGGCTTTCGGTTTTGCCAAAAGATAGCCTAAAAAGGAGGAGACCGCGTCTTGAGGACGTCCTCTCGCCGTCAACACCGCGCTGTTTTTGTGCAAGTATATTAACGGTATCGATTACTTTTAGGCCTTTATTTTTAAGGTCAAATAAAATGTTTTCTTTAGGGCACGAGGCATGCAAGCCTCTAGCTACCACGCGTATGGGTCGTTCCGCTTTATTTTCGTACGTATGCCATTGAATCTTCTCGGCATTTAATTTTAGTGAAAGCGAATGGTAATTGTCTGGATTAAGGACAGACATTGGCAGTCCATGTATCGTTATTGCGGGATCTTACTCTGTGATTTCAAGATTGTGTGCAACGTGTTATAGTCCGAGATTCCAAAGACGTTTATTGGCGGCGGCGGTCTTTATTTGGGTTGCTTTTTTTTATTAACCTCAACAGTATTACAGCTAGCTGCCATCTCTTTTTGTACAATTTCGGACGAGGAATCAGCTTTGTCTTTCTTACCTGGTCTTTTTTCAAATATCCACTCTGTTTCTCGGACTAGCTCTTCTTCGTCCGTATAAAAACTCGAGTTTTCCGGGCGGTCAAGTAGAGAAACAGACTCAGACTCAGATTTAGATTGCAGCTTAATGGCATCGAGTTGCTTTTTTAGTTCGGCGCAGAGCAATTCCATATTTGGGAGTTTGGCGCGGAGATCAGAATTTTCGCGTTCAAGATTTTGTAGCTTATTCGGTGTAATACTATCGTCTAAAGCTACCGACTGTGCTTGGTCTTTGCACGATTTTTCCAGCGATCCGCGTGTTGGAGATCTCGTAATCCTTGAGCTTCTTTTGAAGGGATCCTGGTTTGTATTTGTATTTGTATTGTGTTGTATTGTATTTGTTGAACTGATTTTAGTTCCCAAGAGTAGCGGAGAAAGGGTACTCCGCCAGTCCAGAGATCCGTATTAGACAGATAAGGCAGGTCGCCAAGTATCCAAGTCTATAGAAGTCAAGCTGTTCTTTCGGGTCAAAAAAAATGGGCCCCCGCCCAATTATCAAGGCTTCGCCCATCAATGACGTTGTCTAATAAAAAGCGGGGGTAGATTATTCTATAACTGGTCTTATCGTAAACATCTTCAGATTACAGCCTCTGAATGGTTGCTACGATTTGACCAGTTACAAGTTGCCGATCATAGGTCTTGTTG
Source organism: Volucella zonaria (assembly GCA_963966105.1). Lineage (NCBI taxonomy): Eukaryota > Metazoa > Arthropoda > Insecta > Diptera > Syrphidae > Volucella > Volucella zonaria. The sequence goes on along the minus strand of OZ014534.1, from coordinate 35,595,045 downwards.
GTGGCTCGAGCACCGGTAGTCCATACCAGGACTTAAATCACGGTACCATGGGAGTCAGGAGCCCCCCGGATTTCAGTCCGGGCCTGACTTGTTAGAGGTAGGCCCCCTTGTGGGAGCGTCATGGTGGCTGTGGTTTAAACCCAAATCGCGGGTACGGGTTTTCTTTTCTGTTTACCCATTGTGGAGTTGCAAATGAAGTGGCGAGCGATGGCAAGGCGTATCCTTGCTCCCTATGGGTGTATGGGCACCTCGTAAACATAAAGTCTTACGGCAGGAGGTTTACGTTAAAAATCTAGGTACGTTCTGTTCTTTCGGGTCGGGTCGGGTAGTGTTATATCTAAGTGTATCTCATACTAAGCAGAACATATTTTAATCGCTGTACCATAGGCCATCTTTAATCCATCCGTGAACCTTTCCTTCGAGTATTCACATGAAATGTTCTTCCCTTAGCTCTGCTGGAAATTCTAGTGCACATCAAAGGTAAGAGCTTGTAGTCTGATAGTCATTATTCTCAAATTCGTTGGCTTAATTTATTGGGTAAGAAGAAACTATCTACGTTAAAATTGTTCGTTTCACCCGAGTCTTTCTTAATGGATAAAAATACTTAATTTCTAAAAAAAAAAAAAACTACATCACAGATACCTTTGTTCATTTAATTGTCTTGTTATGTAATGTTAACATTTATCACATGTTTTGTGTATTTAATTGGATTTCTTTAAAACACGTATTTCTTCGATCATAAAAAAAAGCTCTAGTTAAAACGTGTTTTCCACTGCCAAGCTGCAAGTCGCATTTGAACAAGAATCGACTTAATCTTCCTGGTTTAATGGCTGAAGATTAGCCTGCTAATTACATTATGTCCATCCACTTCGTCGAGCCAATTGTGGTTTTTGACAGCTTGATTTATTATTACAATATCGCACTTGTTCATTTGTGTATATAGTAGATAGAGAGAATCGGTCGATAAAGTACAGGCAAAACTAGCTTTTAAAATTACTCTCACCCGAGGCTTCATAGAATAATATAACCTTGCTTCTTCAACTATGATACAAGTAAGACACGCGACGTACGAGTATGCATTTGGGATGGAGATATTAGGTAGCGTTTTCTATAAAGTGAACTGGCACTACACCTCTTTATTCCGACAAGAACTGGATGCAAAATATACTAAATTGATATCCAGTTCGCACCTTAGTTCTTCTTTTGAGTGATTCCATCAACCTTTCACTTATCCGTAGCTCTGACATGCATTACATGTAACTTTGCGTATAATTAAGATACCAATCCAAATTTAGGCCATGCATAGTTTGTCCCTTGGTTGTTAACGGTAATACAATACGAAAACTATTCGCATAGCGCATAGTAGATAGTGCATGGCGTAGAACCAGAGGCAGCCTATTAAGCTCCAATAATTAACGGGCGATAATGTCAAGTAAACAAAGTCGGTCAAACTGGCCAATTGGACTGTGTTACACCGATACTCGGACACATACAGCACTAAACAAAGATACGAGTGCAAGTACGAGTACGAGTGCCCGTGCCCGTGCCCGTGCCCGTGCCCGTGCGCTAATACCATGGTAGAAATGCACTTATTCCAATTATGAAACAATACAATTCTCAGATTACGTTAGGTAACATAAGTCCGGGCAACGTTGGTGCTGCAGGAGTGCTGGTCAGTGGTCACTGACTGTGAATTTTAGGTTTCAGCTTCGTACATTTTCCCCCATCGAGTCTAAGACCGCATTTAGTCAGCTAGTTAGCCACAACGACTAAAAAGAGTTTTCATTTTTTTTTGTCTTAAATTTAACTATCTATCAGAACAGACTTGACTTCAACACTGCAAATCTCAAATGCATTACAAAGCCAGAGGGCGGAAGGGGGTAAAAATTGAAAAATAATAAAATAATCGCACTCTATAAAAGTATGTGTGGCTATATCTGGTCGGACTGTTGCTGGACGCTGAGTATCTACAAGGTTAACCCCTTTCCTTTCCTTTTTTTCCATTTTTGTTTTTGTTTTTGTCTTTTTTCATTTCGTTTTTCCGTTTATATTTTCTGGGTTCACTGGGTGCCTTTATTATTTTTTATTAAGTTAGTTTGCTGACCGAGTTCGGTATGAGGATACCGACCAATCAAAACAGAAAATCAACCGAAAAAAAGGTTACGCATACGCCTGAGATACGTCAAGCAATCGTCGTCTTACCTACGGATACATCTGTAAATCGAATTCAAATCATGTTTCGTTGGTATGCTGGTCTGTTTTTGTAAATGCGAGTTACATAAAACCAATCAAAGTGGAAAGGAAACTGTGAACTACTTGTCGCTACTTGAAATCAAAAAACGTCAATAAAATCGAATCAGATAAGTCAAGTGTACCCGTACGTCGCCGGTTACCGTCATTAAGGAAGGAAAGGAAGTAAGTGCTCCCGTTTCTATGGCACCTTGGATTCAGAATCATTTTTTGCACAAATTAAGGCTGACAAGATGCTGGTAACTGAGGGGCCAAACTTGACCTTTTAAATCGGAAATACTTAACCTGCTTAGCTTTGTTGCCAATTCGATTCAGCGACAATACGTAAGTAGTAACCTATCTATGCCCATGTATTGTATGGTATATTCACATCACAACCGGATTAACATTTTAACACATGAGATCAGGATTTGTCACGAGTGCGAACAACGAACTCCAATTCGAATTGAATTCGAACCAGTTTTAACTTCCTTCTCAATTGTTATCCATCAATCTATTAACGGCTTGTGATCTATGTCAATACAAAACAATTTATCATCCATATCTAATTTAGTTAATCGAAAAATTAGATGAAAACCTAATGAGAATTGAATCAAATGCCAGTGATCAGATGTGGCGGAGTGGTTACATGCGAAAAGTGTCATATTTGTAGTGTCATAAAGTGGCACTAAGTAGCCAATAAAAAGTTGATTAATTTGAAAGCATGACACTCACTTGTATCTCTCTGTATCTATCTATATGTACAACTATCTGTCGTAATTTACACTCACTATTCAACTCGTGATTGGGCAAAAATTGGGTGGTAGATACGAATTGTCTGCAATTTCGATCACGAACATTTCAAGTATTTCAATGTGATACCCTAGATATGCGCGGCTCTGTCTGTAATTATTAACTTTGAGCAAGTTTAACTCATTTATTTTTCCTTTTTGCAAGTTTTGTTGGCTTTTTCCTTTACTACTTTTTGTTTCAATCTAAATTATCAAACTGGTTATGGTAAATCGGTTTTATCGACGAAACGCCCCATCTGACGAAACTTAAGTTCGTTCGTTCTCTTACGAACTTTTTTAGCTAACTTAAAAAGTTCAAGTATCTACGAATATTTATGGAACTTTTACTTGGTAAAACAAGATTTAGGAAACAATAATTTCATTCATCGAAAACCTAAGTAGATACTGCCTATATCATAGATACACAATACACATTCGTACAAATAAAACACTTGTGCGTTCGTCTACATATGTTTGAAAATGAGTTAATAGCTTGGGGTGAATTTTATAGAAACAGATTTCTGGTAATCAATCTGCATACCTTTTGAGACAGGCTTTTTGTACATTTTATAGCTTGGAGAAATGTTTGCAAGTAATTAGCTGAGAAGTTTATTTATCTATTCAATAGTCGACACACAATCCGATCTAACACGAATGGAGTAACTCGCGTCATGTAGATCTAGTTCTTGTGATTAGTTGTTATGTAATGTTGACTGATGTGAAACAGTGATTTCTTCATTCTTTAGTTGATTTGTGGGACTATGAAGACTGTTCACGTCTTTCGTTCTACGGATATTATAGAAGACTTTGACTGGATTGCCTGTATCCCGCGGAGAGGTGACATGATAATTGTTCAATGAAATGTTATCCTGATTCTTTGTCTTTTTTTTTTTTTTAAAGTTCAGATCATTTAATATACTTTGTTCTTAACGACTATGAGAGATGTTTCAAGAAGTAGTTCAACTTAACCACTTATGTACTTTTGAATTGTGCGTTCCTGGATTGATCATAAAACTGTCTGAGCTGCGAGAGAAGTGACACCAGATGGGGATCTGAATCTTTAATAGCAGTGCTGAAGCCCGAGCCACTTTTTTGGTCATCATCTAGATAGGGTAGACATGTGGCCGATTGGACACGGCTCATGTTCTTGCGTTGGCAAATAACTGATGACTAATAGCCTCATTTTTCGTCATTGGTACCCTCGCCCAATTATCAAGGCTTCTTCTCAATTGAATTGTCTAATAAAAAGCGAGGGTAGAGCAAATGACGGGATCGTAACTGTTTGCAGATGACGCCACCGAAGGTTGCTACGATTTGACCAGTTACAAGCTGCCAGCTATAGGTCCTGTTGAGTGTCAGCAGCACCGGTAGTTCATACCAGGACTTTGAACGCGGGACCATGGGAGTCCGGATTTGGGTCCGGCCCTCCGGACTCTCCACTTGTAGAAATAGGCCTCCTTATGGGAGCAACACGGTGGCTTTGGTTTAAAACCTAAAACGAGGAAGGGTGTCGCAGTTGGTTTCTACCCGATATAGAGTTGCAATTTTGTAAAGTGACTTTGATGCGTATCACAGCCATGATATACGAGTCTGTGCACACGTAACTACCCACGAGGCTGAAGACCCTATCAAGGAGGAGTTTTAAGACCTCCTGGATGGAACCATGACATAAAAATTGTGCTCGGGGACTTAAATTCTAAAGTCGGAAAGGAAAACATCTTGGCGGGTTTGTTGGTAAGCACAGAATCCACGAAACGACAAAAGACAACGGCTACCGGCTAATCGATTTTGCAGTAGATCATAATACGGTGATAAGTAGCACTAGGTTTCCAAGGCTAAGGATCCACACGGAAACCTGTCGCGAGGCACACATCCAACATCCTCAACTTGCACGCATTCCGAGAGCCAAACGTCGACTCTGACAATTTCCTTATTGCAGCTAAATTCAGAGCTAGACTATCCAATGAGAAGAAGGTGCGTATTGCCCAGAAGAAAAAGGCGACGTTGGACGCCTAAGCACACCTGGAGTAGCCAGAGTCTATAGAGAGCGTATGAATGAGAAACTCTCCACTGTGCAGTCACCAATGCCAACAATTAAACAATTATTAAGCAGGTTGCGGAAACCACTGTAGGGTCCCAGCCACCCCAGAGAAAGAGCCCGTGGTATGATGATGAATGCATATACCGAAAAAAGGCATAAGAAAACGCTACAGCGCAAAACAAGGGCTGCGAGGGATGAGTATTGAGCCAGGAGAAGCGAGGAGGAGAAGATCCTGCTTAGAAAGAAGAGAGCCTACGCAGCATCCCAGCTCAGGGAGATCGGAGAGTTTCGTGATCGAAACAACATCCGGAGGTTTTATAAAAAAGCCAAGCAACTGGCTGCTGGCTTCAAAACCGGAATACAAGCTCTTCGAAACACCGAAGGAAACCTAGTCACCGAAGCGCAGGGAATAGTATAATAGATGTGTTTAAGCAGCATTTCCAGCAGCTGCTAAATGGGCATCATGTAGAGAGAGTGATAGGGCAAGAGTAGAACCCACATCCAGTCAATCAAGAACCACTTCCATCATCCAGAAGAAGTTGGCTTAACTATAAAAAAGCTTAAGAACAACAAGGCTGCAGGCTCTGATGGTTTACCAGCCGAGCTCTTCAAATGCGGTGGCGATGTTTTGGTAGGGAACACACACCAAATCATCAACCAAGTATGGGTGGAAGAAAGCATGCCCGATGACTGGACTATCAGCACCATATGCCCCATCTACAAAATCGATGATACTATGTCTTGCAAGCACTATCGAGGCATATCCCTGCTTAATGTCGCATGTAAGATCCTATCCAACGTACTGTGTGAATGTTTCAGACCGTTCTGCAACGCACTAATCGTTACGTACCAGCCTGGCTTCCGACCCGACAGATCGACTATAGACCAAATGTTCACACCTGGAAAAAACCAACGAATTTCAGGTCGAGACTCACCACCTATTCATCGACTTTATAGCTGCATATGATATTCATCGTCTCGAGCTCTATACGGCGATGGCCGAATTCGAGATCCCGTCAAAACTGATCCAGATGTGTTGCGTGGTGATGCTAGAAAACATGCGCTGCAATGTGCAATTTGGAAGTAGCTTCTCCGAAATATTTAAAACTTGCACCGGGTTTCGGCAAGGAGTTACGCTTCTTCAATCTCATGCTGGATCACCTGCGCAGGGCAGGTGTCAACACGGAAAGCACTATCTTTAAAAAGTCGCTTCAGCTGTTCCCAGCATGCCGAGATACTCGTAGAGGCTTTGACGCCATTGAAGAACATGCGAAATTTATTGGCCATGAAGTAAACGAAGACAAGACTAAGTACATGCTATCAAACAAACCAGCATCTGTCCAACGTCCTATGTGGTCTATATTGATAGCAATAAGTTCGATGTAGGTAAGGAACTCACCTACCTTGGAGTAAACGTGAACTCCACGAAAGACACTATGGTGGAGATCCGGCTAAGAATTATCCTAGGAAACCGTTGCTACTTCGGTTTGGCAAAACAATTGGGTTCAAAACTCCTAACTCGAAGGACGAAAAGAATACTTAACAAAACCCTTATCCTACCAGTTCTGCTGTATGGCACCGAGTGCTGGGCGGTAAGCAGAAAGGGAGAACTGATACTGAGCTCCTTCGAAAGAAAAATTCTTCGACGGATTTTTGGTCCTGTGTGCGAGGAGGGCAAACGGAGAAGAAGATACAACCGCAAACTCTATGAGCTGTATCAAAATGTGGATGTAGTCTGAAAAGCCAAAATACGTCGACTACATAGGCTCGGCTACATCGAGCGAATGGACAATAATGCTTCAGCTAAGAGGATCTTCGATTTCGAGCCCACAGGTTAGAGACAACATGAAAGGTCGAACCTCCATTTTAAAGACCAACCTACCGCGGATGCCAGAGCGCTTGGTCTGGATAACTGGAAGCAGCCGTCCGGTGTAGCAGAGTATGGAAGACTGCAGTGTCTCACACAGAGACTCTTTACGGGTCGGGAGCCCGTTAAGTTATAGAGTTGCAATAAATACTGGGTGCTGGGACCCTAAGAACAGAACGAGATGCTGGGTAGGCCTCAACACATACCAAGGGTAGAACTATGCCCTCAACACAGTTGCCCTTTGGTACCAAAGGAATTGACGGAGAGCGATGGTAAGGCTCCCTTGCTCCCATAAAATTATGGGCTCTCAGTGAACTTAAGCCTGCACCGCAGATGTTCACTTAAAACACGTTGACACATTTCCTTCATTACTCATTGTTACTTTTTAAAAATTAAAAATTAAAAAAATTAAATTTTTGTACATCCCAATACAAGAAAATTTCTCATTCCCCAAGCTAGTAAGCAAGTAAGACATAAAAGGTCACAAGCCCATAAAATAACTCCCAGTAGATAACCCCCGATACCGGAGTTTCGGAGCAGGAACTCTCATAAAAGAGTCAATAGCGACTTTGGAAGCAGATCAGCGATACTCCAATTAAAGCTACTTAGACTCAGAGCTTAGGTCACGTGAAAATTTTTATCTTTACCAAAAATATATGTAGTTTACAGCGAACCTGGCATTGACTACTAATACACGCTATGTAGGATAAAAACAAAAATTAAATACACAGCGGATACAACTCAATAGTTCGAGGTTAAAGTTCACTAAGGAAATATACAAAGTCCGCCGCTCAACAACTTTTTTACAGCCAACGCTTTAAAATTGGATAAAGCCGCTAGATGATAACGAGTAACGAATTTGTCGTACTAAACCCGAATATCTGCATTGCCGATTTCCTTAACCCTCAAACTTAACTCCTGATACTCGTATGTATTTAAAAAAATTCATCGTTCTAAGATGCGACAAATTTAAATACTATGTCACACCTAGAGTCAGTGTGAAATAACTTATATGGCGTGAAATTTTGAGTGTATTTTGTGATAGAAAAATGCTGCTTAAACTTAAAAGTTTGTTATCAACGGCAGTCGTTCGTTAAGCTTTAACATGTCAGAAGGTATAACAAAACGCGATCTTATATAGTAAGAAGTACGCTAATTCGCGAAAGTCTCTAGATTGAGAGATAAATAGTGGACAAACTTCAGGCAGTGCCAAGCAACAAGCTTGGTTTTGCCATGCTCAACGTAAGTCCTTGGAAAATCCGGTCCAAAAGCAAAAAAAGCTCAAGTTTCATTCGATAAATAATTAGATCACTCAAATGCGAAAACAGCAGCAAACTCTTTATCTCACTGTCTAGGTGATCCAAAGTAGAGTGATTGTAATATCCGCAGTAGCGATCCAGATATGTGAAAGTATTTTCATGTACTATATTTTTGGCAATATCCTGCATATGAAAAAGTTATCCTGCCGCTGGGTGCCGCGCATGCTCACTCTTCACAAAAAAACACGAACGCGAGAGCACTTCGAAAGAGTGTTTGGACTTGCTGATGCGGAATCGGGCGGACTTTTGGCGTCGATTGGTAACTGTTGATGAAACTTGGATCCACTATTACACACCAGAGAACAGAATGAGTGCGCGGCAATGGACTGAAGCCGGCAAGAGTGAGTGCTCCGAAGCGGCCGAGGGAAGCTCGATGGGTCGGAAAGGTTATGGCGTCGGTTTTCTGGGATTGTCATGGCATACTCTTCGTGGACTACCTCGAAAAAGGAAAAATCATCAACAGCGAGTATTATGGTGCATTATTGGAGCGATTGAAGACCGAAATCGCCGCAAAACGGCTTCACATGAAGCGAAAAAAAATTTTGTTTTTGCAAGACCACAAGAGCATCGCAACCACTGCTAAAATCAATGACTTACGGCTCCAATTGCTGTCGCAGCCACCGAATTTGCTCGATTTGGCTCCCTGTGACTATTATCTCTTCCCAAACCTCAAAAGATGGCTCGTCAATAAAAAATGCAGCTCACGCGAGGAAATCATCGACGCCACGGAGGAGTATTTTGCAGACCTTCCGGAAAATTACTTTTCGGACGGGATCAAGAAGTTGGAAAATCACTGGAATAAGTGTATCAAACTAAAAGAGAACTACACCCTGAATGACTCGAACTGCAACCAATTTCAGACAGCTATAATTTCCAAACCCTTCATGACAGTGAGCTCATATTTTGACACATGACAGATAATTTTATTATTTACAAGCCTTTTAAACGATTTGCGTCTCAGTTGTGTTGAAAATATTTTATCAGCGATGGAATTCAAACGTGATAGTGTGATTGCTTTATATTTGGCTGGAAAACCACATCGTTACAGCCCTCCAGCACCTCAAAGTGAATAAATCATTTGTGTCTCGAACCATAGCTCGTTACCGTGATACTGACAGCATTGCAAAACGCCATGGAGGTGGTCATAAAAAAACACCAACATCGGCAGAAGTAGTTCGGAAAGTGAAGGCTCGAATTGAGCGAAATCCGCGTCGAAGTGGAAGAAAAATGACTCGTGAGCTCAACATATCGTTGGAACGGATGCAACACATACTGAAAAATGAGCTTGGGCTCAAGCCATTGAAGTTCCAAAAAGCATACGATCTTACAGCGCAACAGAAAAAAGTTAGAGTCGAAAGAGCGAAGGAGTTGCTACGCTTGCACGAAAGTGGTGAGTTGCCGAATTTGGGTTTTTCCGATGAGTCGCCATTTGTTATCGAACAATATGTCACCAAACAAAATGACCGAATTTACTTGCCAGAGAGGTCCTTCGAAAATCTACACCTTCGGACGGCCACCAGAAAGCAGGCAGCACCGATAGTGATGGTTTGGGGCGCCATAACCGCCGATGGTCGCTCTCCGCTCGTATTTTTGGACCGTGGCGTCAAAATTAATGAGAAACCGTGAAACTGTCTTATAGGCAGTATTGAAGCCTTGGCAAACAATCATTTCGGTCGGAGACCGTGGACATTTCAACAAGACTCGGCATCGTCTCACAAAGCGCGCGTCAACCAACAATGTTGCACACTTCGTTTCTTCAACACAATGAATTGCAAATTCTCCGGATGCAAATCCGTTGGATTTCTCTGTATGGGGTATTTTGAAGGCGAAGGTTGGCACTAAACAATACCAAAGTTTTGACCACCTCAAACAAGCATTTCGCCGGGAATGGACCAAAATATCGCAGAGCCACTTGCGTGCAGCGTGCGATGCTTTCTTCGGCCGTCTCAAGACCATTATTCGCGCCAACTACAACTATTGAAAACTACCGATGCAATTTGAAAATTGATGTATTTTCTAACTTTTTTTGCGTTGGCACAATAAAATTTATCAAAAATTATAGCATTTTAAAAAGTTGGAGTTAGAGTCATTCACCCTGTATATTGAATAAAATAAAAAAAAAACATTTAAAAAAAATTTTTTTTCATTCCCAAGGAAGTCACTTTTCGCTCCATCTAGTATGTAGTTACATTAGGTGGGATTATACGCTTTCCGTATTTCAATGGTTAATAAAAAAAAAACTAGAACTGCTACTGGCACTATACTCTCAGTTATGCTCTTATGCCCTCACAAAGATATTGGTTTCACGAGCTTCTCGACCAGACGTTCGGGCAATGAGCTACTCACGACGTTAAGGACATACCACCTTGATCGAAAAGTTCCCACACCACACCACCGTGTGGCGCTCCCATTGTTCCGACTTGAGTTCTGTTTTTTTTGTAAATATGTTGTTGACATTCCCTCTTAATCTTAGCGTCATAGCTTAACATATGCAAAAGTTACGTAGGCAAGAGTACATCTATCTCTATGTGTGTTGGCGATTTTTTACAATTTTAGAAATGGATTCAAATTTGCAACAACGAACTTGTACGAGTATTAAATTTTGCGTAAAAAACGGATTTAATGGTGCGCGAACGTTGGAGATGTTGGAAAAGTGTTTCGGCAACGATTCTCGAAAGAAAACGGCCGTTTACCAGTGGCATGAGCTGTTCAAAAGTGCTCGTGAGTCAATCGAAGATGATAAATGCAGTGGCAGACCATCGACATCGAAAACCGACGGAAACATTGATGAAGTGCTCGTATCAGAAAGATAGCGGAGGACTTGAACATTGCCTATGGATCCGTCCAAGACATTTTGGTTAATGATTTGGGTTTCCGTCGTGTAGCAGCAAAGTTGGTGCCAAAAGACCTCAATTTCATGCAAAAAAGAGACCGGTTGACGTCGCAAAAGAGATGATTTGCTAGGCTGAATCGGATCCCACATTCACTAAAAGGATCATTACTGGAGACGAGGCGTGGCCGTCTGTTTATGATCAATCCAGACATCAGGCAAGTGAATGGCGTTCACCAAATGAGCCGAGACCAAAAAAACCACGTCGTTTTCAGTCAAAAAAGAAGGCAATGCTCACACTGTTCATGGATTACAACGGTGTGGTGCATCATGAATTTTTGCCAGAAGGCCAGATAGTAAACAAAGAGTACTCGTATTTTTTTGGGCGTTATGAGACGTTTGCGTGAAGCAATTCGCCGAAAGAGGCCAGAATTGTGGGCAGAAAACTCGTGGATTTTGCACGATAACGCACCGTCGCACAGTGCCATCATAATTCATCCAACAGCCACCGAATTCACCTGATTTGGCTCCATGTGACTTCTTTCTGTTCAATCGAGTTAAAAAATCACTACGGGGAACGCGTTTCAGCAGGCGAGAGGAAATAATGGAAAAATCGCAGGAAGTACTGATGGACGTACCGAAAACCGAATATAAAAAATGTTTCGAGGATTGGATCAAGCGCTGGAAATACAAGTTCATTCATCTAAATCTGTATAAGTATGTTACAGTCGATGGGTATTACTTTGAAGGGGAAAATATAGATTTAGATGAATAAACTTGTATTTCCAATTTTCTGAATGCATTCCGGGAACTTTTTGATTCTTGGTTTAATCGCCAGGCTTGAAGAAGAGAGCGTCTTTCTCGGCACATTTCGAAAACAAAGCCTACACGATAGCATCTCTTTAAATAGATCTATGCTAATCACCTTCGCGGTCATCATAGTTATCACCAGGGAACGGATTTTGTTGATCCAAAAAAGGACAAAACTAAACTGTAAAAAAGGCATAAATGCCATTTATTAAAAAGAAAAAAAAGGTACTAAGTTTTATAATAACACTGCGCAACCATAAAAATTGTGAAATTTTCTGGCAACAAACGCCTGTGATTGTCCCTTAAGAGAGCTTTGAAAGAGCTGTAGGACCTCACTTCGTCACTTCATCGACTACAATATTTGCGTGCAATTTAAAGACTGCAGCGCCATTTACAACATTATTTATTTCTCTGATGGCCTTGAGTTTTTCATTTGCAGAAAAGACGGCGTTGAACTGCGGTATACTACAGCTTCAGCAACTGCTCATCGATCGATCCCCTTCAAAATATTCAAAATATCTCCAATCGGCCTTCCTAATATTATCATGTGCATTAGAAAAATAATTCAAATTAAGTAAAACACAACACTTGAAATCACCTGCTTTTTGCAAACTCTTGAATATATGTGAAAGTGGTTGAAGACATACTAGAACGAACCGAACTAGGAACACAACAACCAACGAGCAAAATGTTAACATGACGTAAGTCAAAAAAGACGGAATAAGAGCCGAGCGAGCAAGCGGATAAGACGATCACGACTACGAAGAAGGAGAAGATGAACTACGAGGAATTATTTTAAAATTATCTCTATCGAATTTATTTCGTATAATCCATTTTGGAACATTGAACTTAATTTCCTACACATTTTTTTATAATTGAAGTATAAAATATTATTTTCAATCTTTCATATTCACATACTACTTATATGCACTTTCGGTGCCACTAAAAATCTAAAATTAGTTTGGATGTGCGCCAGCTAGCCTTGAACTGATTCATCGCTAATCAATTCTTTTGCAAATCCAACACAACTTGCATCATCTTCCAGTTCATCAACGATTCTTTAGATGCGACTAATATACGGCGCGTAATACGATGAAGCGTCCAGCCATGTGCCCCAGCGAGTCAATACCTGATTAAATTAAAAAAGCCTACTACAAAATTGAGGTAGTAGCGGCGGCTCAGGTTCCTTCTCCTTAAAAAAGCAACTCGGGACGCGCTTTTTAGAAGAACCTTTTTTTAAATTCGGTATTAAGGCGTCGACTTTCGGAAAGGCACTGCGAATACTTTCACAAATCCTCTGTACGCCATGAGGGACGCTATTAACATGTATAATTTTGGAATACAGAACTCGAAGCGATCTTCCGCTTTTCTTCATGTATGGGATGACGTCCGTAAGAAATAGCAACACTTTTTCGTTGCAGATTACTACGATTTGGTCAGTCAGTCCGGCAGTCCGCACCAGGACTTAAAACTCGGCACCATGGTATTCAATGACCCACGGACTTCGGTCCGGGCTGGCTTGAAAGAGGTGGACCCCTAGTAGAAGCGTCATGCTGGCTGTGGTTTAAATCTAAAGTCCCAGGAAGGGTCTACTACTAGGCTGGTTCACCCGATATAGAGTTGCAATAACTACTGGGTCCCTAATTCTAAGATCGGCAAGAGGTCTTAGGACGGCTTCGACTCAAATCAAGGGTAAAACCTTCTGTCCTCAACACAGGTTCCGACCTGGTATTACTGAAACACGTAAGCGCTGTTGACGATATGGGCATGCCGTTAAATTAAGTCATTCTGTGACAGGTGTTCACGAAAATCACATGAGACGTTCTGTGTCTACGCCAGTCCGCTTTTCAAGGATTTTTGTATATCCCGCGAGACTTGTGTGTGAGATTGATTTGTAAACGTGTCCCCATCTGTTGGAACTAAAAACCTTCCGCAACTTCACCCCCTTTATAATCTGCTACACTATCACTATTCTTCATTAGCGTACTGTAGACCAATTTTAGCAGTTAGCTAAGGACCGTACAAACTGGAGAGGGTTGTTAGTTGAGGCCCAGGCTCAGCCCGAACTTACTTAGGTTTCTTACCTATGTAAGTAAGTACTGTTAGATGACATAATCGATAAAATACTTTTTTACTATCCACTTCTTCCTTCCGTCATGTCTATCGGCAAATCAATACATAACTTCTGAGCTATTGGTACAGCTGATGGCGTTATGGTCTATCAAATAATCCATTACGATCTCTGCTTGCAAATAATAAATATCAATCTTTTAGATACGTATGGTTATTGGAACATCGTTTGAACTTTGTAGACTGAAATATGGGCGAACAACCCCATTCACAAGCACATTTGTGTGCGCTAATTTCTTTCCAATCACTATATACTGGTCACAGTGATCATATTTTCCTCATCGAACAATATCCGTGCCCAATGATGACTGTATATGACCACTTTGTGCTCGAACTTACCCACACCATCAAAGGTACTAATTCGCCAAACTCTGATATTATGCAACCAACAAGTTTGACTACATCCCAAGTGCTGCGCTTCAAACCGAGTAATACCGCCACAAAAGAGGACCAGTAGTCCACTGGCCCAGAGTAGACCAGTATCACCAGTACCACCAGTAGGCACAGACAAAAAGGTCAACCAGTGCAAGGAGAATGGGCAGAAACCGAAAGACATTGCATGAAAGCTCAAGTTGTACCAACTTACAAATTTTCATTTTTACTGTCGCACGTCATATCATCATGCCCGATCATCCAAGTATCGGTGTATGTAATCTGTGGATCTCGACGTTAAAGCCAACAAAAAAAAGAATCCAACCAGAAGATGAACTCCACGACGCCGTAGGTGGAATGAGGAATCGTCTTTTGAAACCTCTTTCCTCGGTAGCCGGAGGCCGGGAGATCCATATGAAATGGCCAACCATTAACATTTATTACGTAGCGTAGGATGAGCCTTTTTTTTTTGAAAGACAGGATGCACTCGTATCTACAGAAACTCACATTGGCCCTCAGTTGCATTGGTGGTGGCGTCCAAGGAAAACAAATTGTATGCTGCTATTAAATGCTTGAGCAAGCATGCAAGCTACCTCGTAAAGTTGAAAGTTTATCGCTGATCATTTCACTATTTCACTTTTAAGCAACGAATTAAACTTCTTCCTGGCGATGCCGATCATGTTTCGCTATAAGTTCAGTTTACCTTTGTTGCAACAATACTCGTACTCGTACTCGTACTCGTACCCGTAATTGTCATCGTTGTCTGTCATGTCTGCTTGTCATTCTTAACGATGAAATTTTTGTGCAAATTGCATTCACTCTATGACATATTGACATACAAATACTGGGGTACGTTTCGAAAGGTCAATCTTATCCGCCGCATTTAGTGAATGGACATGGCGTCACATGTGACCTTACCAAGTTTTTATGATCACCGAATCGAAAATAAATCCAAAAGTGCACGAACAATTTGAAAAGACCGACGACAGATGCCAATAGACACTTGTTAGTATGACCAAGTGACTCGATTTATTCTACATGCCCTCCAAGTATATGTTGACCGACAGTTGCCAAGGTAACGACGACATGACATTCAAAAACACAATACAATTACGAAAATCTAATTCAGCTCGTATCTGCATTGAATTGATCCAATTCCTTGAATGCGCCTTGATACGATTGAACGAACAAATGAACGGACATCATTGGCATTAACATTGAAACGGAACACTGATTTTGAACGGAGTTCAATGTTTGATACAATTTGGTTTGATTGGTTACACAATTTTGGCAATTCGTACTCGTTGATCAATCGATGACTGGCTACGGATAGCAGAAGGATCGCTTGGATCGGTTAAACATGAAAAATTTTCTATGTTGGTTTATAATCGCCTTAAAACATCGCTAAAGACGCCCTCAATTCCGGTAGCGAAATGAGGAATGAAGCCGAGGAAACAACATTTACTAAATACATTTATCTTTTTAGATTACACACAATCGTTTCAGATAGATTGAATCAACGACGTTATTCATGGATTTTACGAACTTAATTTGGGTGAGAGCCGTAAAGTTTCCAACGCATAAACGACAAAGATTACACGCCTGTGATGAGACTATGACAGAATAGATATAAAAGTAGTAAATATGCCAATTCTGAAATGCAATCCTACGACATCGAGTTAGATTTGAGGCTTGAGGATTACTGCCGTTTCAAATTATTTCAACGTCGGTGTATAAAAAAACGTCTCAGACGCCACACCATTTGTCCAGCCCGTCCATAATAAAAGCGAATTTCTTCTCTCTCTTCCTACGGACCCACTGCACTTAGGTCCCTTCTATCCAAGGTCATGGAAACGCAGATAAACCGTCAGCTCATGAAATATGTCGGAACTTAATGCCGGCAGTACGATTTTCATAGCAACAGGTATACTGGTGATTTGATGGCATATTTAACCAAAAAGTGGTGAAAGCAAGACACATAGTTGACATTTCTAAGGCATTTGACAGGGTTTGGCATCAGGCTCTTTTGTCGAAAATGCGTGCTTTTGGGATTGATGACTCTCTTCTTCAATGGATTAGAAATTCTTTTGCGGAACGTTCTATTCAAATGCTCTTGGATGGTTTCAAGTCTGATATTCACAAAATACAGGGAGAATGACTCTAACTCCAACTTTTTAAAATGCTATAATTTTTGTATTTTTTGATAAATTTTATTGTGCCAAAGCAAAAAATGTTGGAAAATACAACAATTTTTAAATTGCATCAGTAGTTTTCAATAAGTCCACCTTTGGCGCGAATAATGGCCTTGAGACGGCCGAAGAAAGCATCGCACGCTGCACGCAAGTGGCTTTGCGGTATTTTGGCCCATTCCCGGCGAAGTGCTTGTTTGAGGTGGTCCAAACTTTGGTATTTTTTAGTGCCAACCTTCGCCTTGAAAATACCCCAGACAGAGAAATCCAACGGATTTGCATCCGGAGAATTTGCAATCCATTGCGTCAAAGAAATGAAGTGTGGAACATTGTTTTTTAACCAATCCTAGTTGACGCGCGCTTTGTGAGACGGTGCCTTGTCTTGTTGAAATGTCCAAGGTCTCCGACCGAAATGATTGTTTGCCCAAGGCTTCAATACTGCCTCTAAGACAGTTTCATGGTATACGATCGCATTCATTTTGACGCCAGCCACGGTCCAAAAATACGAGCGGAGAGCGACCATCGGCGGTTATGGCGCCCCAAACCATCACCATCGGTGCTGCCTGCTTTCTGGCGGCCGCCCGAAGTAAACTCGGTCATTTTGTTTGGTGACATATTGTTCGATAACAAATGGCGACTCATCGGAAAAACCCAAATTCGGCAACTCACCACTTTCGTGCAAGCGTAGCAACTCCTTCGCTCTTTCGACTCTAACTTTTTTCTGTTGCGCTGTAAGATCGTATGCTTTTTAGAACTTCAATGGCTTGAGCCCAAGTTCATTTTTCAGTATGTGTTGAATCCGTTCCAACAAAATGTTGAGCTCAAGCCATTTCTCTTCCACTTCGACTCGGATTTCGCTCAATTCAAGCCTTCACTTTCCGAACCACTTCTGCCGATGTTGGTGTTTTTTATGACCACCTCCATGGCATTTTGCAACGCTGCCAGTATTACGGTAACGAGCTATGGTTCGAGACACAAATAATTTATTCACGTTGAGGTACTGGAGGGCTGTAACGATAGCTATTTGTTATTTTCCAGTCAAATATAAAGCAATCACACTATCACGTTTGAATTCCATCGCGGATAACATTTTTTCAACACAACTGAGACACAAATCGTTTAAAAAGCTTGTAAATAATGAAATTATCTGCCATGTGTCAAAATTTGAGCTCACTGTCATGAACGGTTTGGAAATTATAGCAGTCTGAAATTGGTTGCAGTTCGAGTCATTCAGGGTGTAAATACTGGTGTGCCCCAGGGCTCCGTTTTGTCTCCGGCACTCTTTTTAATTTTCGTTAATGATCGTCTTCTACTTCTAATCCAATATATTCTTTTGCTGATGACAGAACTTTCTGTTTTTCATATTCGTTCCAGGCTCAGGTCCCTGCTCTTCGGCTGTAGAACGGGAACGGCAGCGTATGTTAAGCTCATCAAATGCCGATATTAACAGCATAACCAATTGGGGAACAGCATAACCAACAGAGTGGAATTTAATTCATTAACGCGAAATTTAAATACCCAGCCATTATTAATGAATGGCACTTACATACATCGCCGAAACCGCAAAACTTTCCAGTCTCGGCATGCGTATCAGTGACAACTTACGTTGGAACGACCACATATCCGATGTCGTCAAAAATGGTGCGAAATGTCTAGGTTTCCTCAAGCGATATAAAAAATATTTCACACCTCTGATCGGGCCTCAATGTATAAGACATTCATCCGCCCACATCTGGTCAGGAGCTCCTAAAACATCTCTGCACCAGTTAGATAGGATTCAAGACCGTGCGATAAACTTATAGTTGATACTAATACCACTAAGAACACCCTCGAACGCCGACGTAATGTCTCGTGTCTCACTTTGTTTTATCGTTATTTCTACCAGCAGTGCTCCATAGAAATCGCCAGTAGCATTCCATCCCTTCAAACCTTCAACCACAACACCCGTCTCGCTATGAATGCTCATCAGTACACCCTCAAGCCCACTTTCGGACATACCCTGAAATACTCGTATCGTGATTCGTTCCTAAGTCGTACAACTCGCTTATGTAATGCCCTGCCAAGCTCTCAATTTCCTATTCATTATAACTTGCAAACGTTTAAGACCAATGTACATCGGAATTTCTGTTTTCTTTTACCCGCAGAACCTTTGTCGATCACGTATCTACAATATTAACCTCCCGACAAGGACATGTAGAGCGAATGAACACTCAAGGGTCATTGATTGCTATTCAGAAGAACAAAGTACTAGAAGAAGATCTCACTTTCTGTTGGGCGCAAAAATGTAAGAGAAGTAACGAACCACCAAGATCTTTGCTGAACACGCATGAACCTCCCAATAGGCCAGTCATGAGTTCCTCATGGCCAGTGGCACCGATGTCAATATGGAAAAATTCGTTCTGCAAACTGTGAATTTGCGAGTACGAGCAAAACTCCGCTGTCAGGAAAAACAACCGTTCAACTTTGGCGGTGAAAGCCGAGATTTCCGTCCACCCAACAGGCCATCTCTGTTAAAAATATAAATTGTAACAAGTCTATCGGTCTATCTGCCGAACTATTTAAAAGATCAGGAAATGATTTAATGAAAAGCACACACTACTCGTTCATTTCCAAGACTTGTTCGGAAGAAAATTGCTTGATTAGCATCGTTTCGATTGCTAGAAAATATGCCTCCTAAACTACACCAAGGCATCAGTCGTCTGTATATACAAGATTTCTGCGTTAACTATTTGTCTATGATCTGATTAACCCCTACCAAAGCCGTCCATAATTGAATAAGTATTCACACAACGGCAAATCCTAGAACAAAAAACAAAAAAACAAAAAGTCCAGATCAATACTCATCATCCCTTTAACGATCCCAAGGCCGAATATGGCAGCATCTAACTAAAGATGCGGGCTATGAGGAATCACGCCTAATTGTGGCATGCCAAACTCGTCGGATTGTGCAGAATGACGATAGACAACGGGAGTTAACAAACCTGAAATGTACACCTAGAGGCAGTTAGCCAAAATCCGCGATAATAGAGAAGATTATTTGCTTGAGTTCCAGGCTCACCCCAGACTAATCACGCAGGGGGCTTCATTTTTCGAAGGAAAATCGTCTACAAAAAATTCTCCTATAGTCACGCAGAAAATTGAGCACCCGCGCTAGATGCACTAACTGCAACATATTTTTAACTAAATCCGGTCTGGCAAAACACCTAAGCTAAATTGATCTCAATGTGCGAAAAACTTTGGAAATGCCGCTATGTTCGATGCTTTTGTCCATTAGTAAGCACTTTGACCACCAGATTCCACATAGTGGAGTAATCATGAATGCGGCCGATTATTCACACACTGCCTAGATGCCGAGGAATAAACAACGGTCGTCCGGTATCCAGCACAGCTCAATGGCTAAGATCGTCGATTACTACACCGGAGGCCATCACGTGCAGAAGGAACACTATCCGGAACTGCACAAAAAGGGTAAATGCTTCCAAGCGGCGATTATCGGACAAAGACACTCATGACGTTGCTGTCATCATTTAACCTAGTAGTCGGAGGTGATGTATTAAAAATGAGCGACTCCACTGCATTGTCAGACAGTGTCTAAAAAACTGCGAACCAGATAAGTTCGGTTGAATAAGTACCTTAACCCTACAAGTCAGCTCTTCTTTCTGAACAAACTCTCGAGGGATCCAAATGAACCAAGACTTGAAAACAAAAAAAAATCATAAGGACTCTGAATATCGAAACGTCTTCAGAGGGTAAATTATGGAACTTAAGTCATGAGACTATCACTGGTTTCTCCAGTCTACGAAGTATCAGCCACAGTGCTCCCACTGGCGATTAACCATTCAAAATTCATCTATACAACTCGCATCATTAGCGATATGGTAAAGGACCACTTATAAGGTCGTACATGGGCTGTCTATAAATGGGAGGTCAGTTAGGCACCCTTACAGCAGCAGAAAAATGCAAACAAAACATCCTTCCTTTCTGCTTTTTATAAACAAGAAGTAGCTATGATCACTTGGAAAAGCTGACAGGTTGGAGTTCCAGGACGGCGACAACAAAAATTCATTACATGTTTACGAAACTTCAGGACTCATAACAAGTGCATCATTTTCTACAAGGAAGAAACCGGTAGGCGTAAAACATACGAGAGTTGTCTGAAAAGTTTCCGACCGAGCAATGATACGAGGGCGGGTCAATAAGACTTTTTGAATTTCTGACCTCTTTACTGAAACAGCAACACTGCTCCTGTCAACAGGCATTTGTCAGTTGACTCCTGTCAAAATTTAAACTTGCTGCGTCAGTTAGTTTGTGTTTGACAGCTATTTTTATCAGACTACTCACTAATTTGAGGAGAAAATGGAAAAAAGTGAATTTCGTGTGCTTATTAAGCATTATTTCTTGCGAAAAAAAACCATTACCGAGACCAAGGCTAAGCTTGATAAATACTATGGGGACTCTGCACCATCGATTTCAATGGTAAAAAAGTGGTTTACTGAATTTCGTTGTGGCCGTACAAGCACTGAAGATGCCGAACGTCCTGGACGCCCAGTTGAGGTCTCTACACCCGAAACAATCGAAAAAATTCACGATATGGTGTTGGCCGACCGAAGATTGAAAGTGCGAGAGATTGTGGAAGCCGTAGGGATCTCGCATGGCTCAGTGATTTCAATTTTGAATGATCACTTGGGCATGAGAAAGCTTTCCGCAAGATGGGTGCCGCGTTTGCTCACAGTCGACCACAAACGCAATCGTGTAACAACTTCACAGGAAGGTTTGGCGTTGTTTAATCGCAATATGGAGGAGTTTTTGCGCCGTTTTGTAAGCGTGGACGAAACATGGATCCATCACAACACACCAGAGAACAAACAACAGTCAAAACAGTGGGTTTCTAAGGGTGAATTGGCGCCAAAGAAGGCTAAGGTGGGTTTGTCAGCCAATAAAGTTATGGCGACTGTTTTTTGGGATGCACGCGGGATAATCCACATTGACTACCTTCAAAAGGGAAGAACAATCAATGGGGAATATTATGCCAACTTATTGGACCGATTCAATGACGATTTGAAAAAAAAACGACCTCAGTTGGCCAAGAAAAAAGTTCTTTTCCACCAAGACAATGCAAGGGTGCACACATGTGCAGTTGCTATGGCAAAAATCCATGAATTGGGCTATGAATTGCTCCCTCATCCACCCTATTCTCCAGATTTGGCTCCGAGCGACTACTTCTTGTTCCCAAACCTGAAGAAATGGCTTGGTGGAAAAAGATTTGACTCCAATGATGAAGTCATCTCGCAAACAAAGGCCTATTTTGAGGACCTCGACAAATCATTTTTTTTGGAAGGGATAAAAAAATTGGAGAAGCGTTGGACAAAGTGTATAGAGCTCAAGGGAGACTACGTTGAAAAATAAAATTATTTTTTTATCAAAAAATCTGTGTTTTAATCCAAAAGTCACGGACTTATTGACCCGCCCTCGTACAAGACATTTTTTTCTCAAATTTTTTTTATTTTTCTACATAGTCTCCTTGTACCTCTACACACTTCTCCCAGCGATGGTCACATCTCTCTAACCCTTTAACCAAATAGTACTTGGCGTTTTTCTCTGTAAAATAGTTGTTCACGAAGGTGATTGCCTCCTCATTTGACGAAAATCTCTGTCCTCCGAGCGCAGTTTTTAGATGAGGGAACAAAAAGAAGTCGCTTGGAGCTAGATCTGGTGAATAAGGCGGATGATCAAGCAGTTCAAACCGCAATTCATGGATTTTCGCTATGTCAACCGCTGAGGTGTGAGATTTTCTTTTTCTGCAAATGTAGCCGTTTTTACGCAATTTCTGCCTTCAGCTTGGCAAGTAATGATGCGTAGTGTGCTCCTGTAATGGTTTTTCCTTTTTGAATATAATCGATTAAGATAACTCCTTTACCATCCCAAAAAACAGTCGCCATCACTTTCCCAGCCGAAAAAAAACAGTTTTTGCTTTTTTTAGAGCCGGCTCGCCCTTTGCAGTACACTGTTTTGACTGAATTTTTATTTCAGGCGTATAATGGTGTATCCAAGTTTCATCTACAGTAATTAATTGGCGCCAAAACTCGGATTTATTGCGCCTAAACTGCGCCAACAGAGCCATGCAAATGTTTATTGGAACACGCTTTTGGTCTAACGTAAGCAAACGTGGCACCCAACGCGCGGACAGCTTTCTCATGCCTAAATCTTGATTTAATATGTAACAAACACGTTCTTTGAGCATTTTCATAACCTCTACTACTCGTATGCCTCTCACCTTAATTCGGCGGTCGTCTAACACCATTTGGTGAACTTTAGCAATGTTATCGTCTGTGGTTGCAGTTTTTGAACGTCCCGAACGTTCATCATCTCTCAAGGTCTTACGGCCACGTTTAAATTCAGCTGCCCAAAATTTCACTGTGGTAAATGATGGTGCAGAGTCCCCATTTTTGATTTGCGTAGGCGTATTGCCTTTCAAAAACAAGAATTTAATAACATAGTCAATTTTTTTCCATTTTCACAAAAACACTCACATCGACTCATTCAAATGACTGTCAACTAAAAACTGCGCCTCCAAAATGACTGAAACTTCGGTAAGTAACTGTCAGTGAGAAAATGCACAACTAGCATTCACTAGCTTTTATTGACGAGTGCCGCTATCTTTACGTTGCGGTCGGAAACTTTTCAGCCAACCCTCGTATATGTATCTAAGTGCCTTCCTACATCGTTAATTTATCTTTAGAGATTCAGCAATCGTTAAATTGAAAGACACCTATAAGTAAATCATCCCCATATCTTTGGAGTATATGACTGCTGCACATCATCTCATCTCCGCCACCTCCAACTCCGACACCGCTCAAACCGTCTCCTGAGAAGTGAACTTAATCCGAGGAAAATATTTCATAGGCAATTGACTAGATACGAGTATAAACTGTCAAGCTACTATAGCTTCCTTGCCACAATATTGAAAACAATTTAGGGAACAAGGATGTTGGATGTTGGAGGCTGGATCCTACTAAACCATACTCCCCCGTAGTGATTAATTGTTTAAGTCTATGTTTGGTGATTTGGATAATTTCCAGCAAAATTTAATCTCCATGCAACAAATCTAAATCTATAACACGGATATTAACATGCGTCACTCTCCAATAGGCAAGCACGCTGCTAAACTTAGAATTCCATCTAATATTCACTGCCAAATTGTGAAGGCGCAAACTCTTCCTTGCTGATCTTTGGACCCAACTCCACAGTGAGTGCTAATTTCCAATTAATTAATCCAGCGTTCTCAAGAAGAAGACTGTAACGTGGTACATGAAAAGTAAAATTTACGATTTTTCACAATTTCAGCAAAAAAATCCAAAACCATTATTTAACCGAAGACAAACCTTGTGAAAGTGACTCAATATGTACTCGTAAATAACTTCAAAAACTGCAAAGTGAGGGATCTATCGTTTTAACTTTCTATAGACAACAATTGGAGATGCATCAGTCGATGGTAGTCATGCGATGGGCATAAACTAAGTCAGACGAAAGTGACTTGATTTGCAATCTTTCGACTTGAAAAGCCTTTCTCTAGGCAGTTGCTTTTACATGCCAACCTATACGTAGCATTGTTTGGAAAAAAGTTTATATCAACAATGTGACATAAATTGAAATCTACTTCCGAATGTTTGATATTTTTGCCCTGACAGCTTGGGAATCGGAAATAAAATAAATCTTTTGGTGAAGAAGAATATTGGTATTGGTATATGGTACAGGTATTATCCTAAGTGTTGCTTAAAGATAGTTCTTAGTACTTAACTTTAAGAAACAGTACAAAAGTACAAAGAGCCATTTAATAATGATCTGTTGGTGACTAATTTATATTATGTTACATTGAGTAAGCTTAACGAATTTATTATATAAAACCACCATCCATATCCGCCCACCGTACCCATATGGGGACGTCGAGCCGCTCTCATGATAACGATCCTCTAATTTTTCAATATTACATTCAACGATGTGTTTGCTTTCTCATTTAGTTTAGCAGTTCTTTTGCAATCTTTCACAAATGGATGCACGTTTTTTAATTTGTGTTTTATTTTTTATTTTGTTCATCAAATATGATTATATGAACCAGTGTCGAGTTAATGCTTTTTGGTGCCTGAGGCAGGAAAAAAAAATTATTGCCCCTTGCAATTAATTTAATAAAAATAAGGGCGATTTCGCCACTTTAGATTATTTAAATTTAAGTATGGAATGGAAATCTAACATATTCAACTATCACAGCATTTATAATGACAGTTTCATAATTCTGGTAAATAAATTCAATACAAATAAAATGTCTCTTTGTTGTAAACTTATCTGCGCTTGGGTCATTACTGTTCAGATTCAGCTTTATGACACAAGCAATGTTAAGAATCAGGCAATTAGAAATGTAAATATATTCAGCATGCTCAACTATATGCGACCTTATTGTAAGACAAACATTTCCACAATAAGGGCGCACATATGCGGGAAATACACGGTGAAACTGGTGATGCGCAACTATTCGAATTTCGAAAATGTTTGATATTGTCCTTTTTGCACTTTTTCCATGTTGTTTCATTTGCCCAACGAAGATTGATTGCTTGACCTATGACCACTCATAAAGTTCAGACGTGCTTAAATTTCGCTCCGCTTATTTATTTTCATTTAATTTTTTCCTGCCTGAATTGCAATAATTTGCACAAGCTATTTCTCGGTCATCGCCTTAGTTATTTATTGAGTAAAAGTGCCTAATAATATTAAAGTTAACCCAATTCTCATTCACCGCCTTTTGCGTAAATTTTGAACTGACCTACCTTAACTTCATCGTCATGTCTGAATTATATGGAAGTGCAAATTGCCCCTTAACAAATGATCCAAATACTGTTATGGTGATCTGCAGTGGCCTTTGTTGCAAGTCGTTCCACGCCCTATGCATTGGCTTAAATAAGAGATCCATCGCGTATTTATGGGATTTTAAAAACAACTTTTTGTTCTATTGTGATGAGTGCAAGGGCATCACTCCGTCCCACATCTTGGTTGCTATTAAGTGTCTCAGTGATTCGGTCAATAACTTTGCGACGGAAAACATCCATGCATTGAAATCAATTCAAAATCAATTCACCAAATATGATGACATTTTAAAATCAGTTGAAGACTTATCAATTTCCCTCGAGCAATCTGCAATCTATAATAAGAGTCAATTTAGAAACTTATCTATGCAGTTGGCTCAAAATAGTGATTTAATTAAACGAAACGATAAACACGAAATTATTGAAGATTTAAAAAACTTTATATCCCATAGTGTTAAATCAATAATAAAATCGTTCATCCCCACAATAACAGACTCTTTAAGTTCTCTACGGTCTTCCCCCGATTTTCATCTTCAAAGTGCGTCCCGAAGCAGCGTTCCCTCTCCGCCAAATAATGATCAGTTGCTCATAAACATCACGTGTCAAATGAGTGATTTAAGCAACGGGATAACAGAATCACGCGCGCTTTTAAACTCCAATCCCAGATTCTAGCGACTGTATCATACAACACCTCGATTTTGACTGAGATGCTGGAATCTGCAATTATGGAACCACCAATAAATCCTGGGTCATCTTCTCCTCCACCAAATACACCAACTCCTGAACCCACAATCTTACGATTCGGCACCTTAGGGACACTTTCGGAGTGGAACAAGAGAATCAAAAAGTTGAACAGTTCCAACAAAGCCGAATAATAAGAGGTACACATCTAGATCGAGCCAGGCTAACTAGTCTTTTCAAATCAAAATTTAAAATTTATGTCATCAACGACCGTAAGATCTCCACCAACACCCTCAAGGTAAGCATCCCGTTAAAATATGAATGGATGTTCATCAACCCTGCTTCCGACGTCATCAATCTGGGTGGAATAACCATGGAAAGATTAAAACCAAATAGAGGAAACAACAAACATCGCAAGGATACTACCTTTAAGTCCAGTAATTCAAATCCCACTAAACCTAGAAAACAGCAGTCTAACCCTTTACCGAAGCCCAACTCTCACAAAAAAAATCCAAGGCCTAACAAACAAGCTCCTGATCCAAACTGGAGTTTTAAAGTTGGGACATTCACTTTCTTCACTCCTTCTTCACTTCATACTGCCAATTGCGTAGACACAAAACGTTATTCCACACCGTCCAACCCAATTCGCAAACGTGTATCTTTTAATCTTGATCCTCCTCTTAGTCATTTAAAAAACCCAACAACATCTCCTCATTCCACTCAAACAAAAACGGCGTACCCTAACTTTATTCGCTCCCATATTTTAAATCCCTCCCTATCTTCCCACCCTAATACCACACCACCTTCTTTTTTAGACCCCATACTTCCTCCAAAGGCAAAGTTAACCAAGAACCTTATCGATTCAGGGGAAGATGGCCGGTATGTTCTCTCTCGACTACGAGACCGCAGACTATACGATAATGTTCGTTTATATCTCGCATACCTACATGATAACCCAGACTCTGTCTGTATAGACGGTATAACGAAAACCAATGCAATGGTTTCCATTCTGCAAGAAGGCCTTCCCACTAATCACAATGATCTGCGGCAATTTTTTATACGTTTTCATGAGCAATTAGATATGACTCCTGATGATGTGGCTAACGATCTCTCTTCTTTTGCGTCTCACGTAAGTTCCAAACGCATACTACACCTCCAGCGAACACAGTCTAGTCTCAAAAACTACCATCGCTCCTAACTCAATTCTTTGCCGAAGCCTCCCAAATATCTGTCCCTGTATTATCAAAATGTAAGAGGGTTACGAACTAAGATTTCTGCTATATACTATATGTATTTTAATTCGCAGATTCTGCCCTACGACATTTTTGAGCTTGTATGGGCTCAGACTGACCAGTCCTACTTTACTGCAACAAATCCCACCTCTGATAAAGAAAATCTTTTCATCGACTGCCTTACTGACTCTGGCCTGTATCAATTAAGTGGTGTCACCAATAACATTGGCAGACAACTCGATCTAGTCTTCGCCTCTGATACAGATAACTGCATCGTTTTAAAAAGCAGTCATCTTCTTTCTAAGTTGGATAGTTACCACCCTCCCCTTTCTCTTACATTGGCGTATGACAATAGTCTTAATCGCGTTTCCTATGAGTATTCTTACAGTTTTAATTTTCATAGGGCTAACTACGCCAAACTCAATAACCTCCACAGTATGGCCAATTTTGACTTTCTTTACGATAATCCCAACCTCACGGTTAACGATGCTATCGCATCCTTTTATACCAAAATTTTCAAATCTTCCCAATCTTTACCTTTTTTACCCCAAAAAAATCCCTCATCATCACCACCCTGGTATAATAAAGAGCTGCGATATCTTCGTAATAAGAGAAATAAGCTCTGTACTTTGCCAAACTCTATATGACAACTATTTAAACCAAATGGACCACAAACTCATTTCCGACCCCAAACGATTCTTTCAGTTCATCAAAACTAAAAATAAATCGGATAACTATTCATCATCTCTGAATTTTCTAGATAAGTCCTCGGGCAATCACCAAATTATAGCAAATCTCTTCGCAACTTTTTTTAGCCAAGCGTTCGCCACCCATTCCCAAGAGCCAGACCACTCTTACTTTTCCTACTTAAATAGCTGCCCACAAACAACTTTGGAATCTATGTCTATAACTTTAGAGCAAGTCAAAGATAAGATACTAAAGATGATTATTCCGCCGGCCCTGATGATCTTCCCCCTATATTTTTAAAGAAATGCGAAATGCACCTAGCCCAACCCCTTACAGCTCTCTTTCAGCTTTCTATCACCCAGGGATTATTTCCCTCGATCTGGAAGAGGTCTCTTATTATTCCTCTACATAAAAAAGGCAGAAAAGACGATATTTCCAACTATCGACCAATTGCTAAGCTGTCCTGCATTCCTAAGCTTTTGGAGAGCATTATTTATGATTATAATACTTTTCCATTGTAAACCTATTGTGTCACAAAACCAGCACGGATTTCTCAAAGGTAGATCTACGACCACCAACTTAACGGAATTCGTATCAAGCACTTTATGTAAACTGGAATCTAGAAATGAAGTTGATGTGATTGCCACCGATTTCAGCAAGGCCTTTGATGGGATTTCACATGATATAATCCTTCTGAAATTAAAAGCTCTTGGTTTCCAAATAAACTTTAGAACATGGGTTCAATCATATTTAAATGAAAGACATTACTATGTTTTATTTAGGTCCATGGTTTCTGACCCAATTAAAACCTCCTCTGGTGTCCCTCAAGGCAGCCACTTTGGCCCCATGTTGATTTCATCATTAAAAATTCATCTGTTTACGCAGACGATATGAAAATCTTTAGATATATATCTTCCTCCTCAGACAGCCTACCACTGCAGGAAGATCTTGACAGATTTTGTACATGGTATCAGAAGAATTTTCTTGAGCTTAACGTCAATAAGTGTCAGGCTATAACGTATATCCGTAAGCGGCCCCCTACTTCACCTCGCTACTATCTAATCTTTAATCTACCTGTAGCCTTAGTGATGAGTTGCTTGATTTAGGTGTTATCTGTGATAAGGAACTCAATTTCCGTTCTCACATTGATAATATAATAAAAAACAGCCAACTCTGCCCTTGGCTTCATCAAGCGCTGGTCTAAGGAGTTTTCCAATCCTTATGTTACCAAATCTCTTTACATAACCTTTGTTGGGGTTCTTCTTGAATATGCAAGCCAAGTTTGGTCACCCTACTACAGAACTCACATCCTCGGGATAGAGGCTGTTCAACGCAGGTTTTTACGATTTGCTTTATATGGTCTTCCCTGGTGTGATAACCAAAATTTACCACCTTACACTGACCGGCTGAAACTTATAAATTTACAAGCCCTTTCTATACGTCGAAAAGTTGCCGACATTCTCTTTATTCATCAAATTTTAGTTGGTAATGTCGATTGTCCTTCTGTACTTCGACTTATTTCTTTAAAACCAACCCTCGCAATCTTAGGTCTGTGCCACTTCTTCATCGAACGAATTACGGACACTTGGAGCCAATGTCTAGAATGCTTCGTGAAGTTAACGATATTCTGCCTCTCTTCGACTACCATCTCACCAAACTCTCTCTTAAAAACACTCTTATTTCCACCTATGCCTCACATCCTAACTTTTTTTAACAGCTCCCACCCTCTAGTTTTTATCTTTAGTTTTAAGTGAAAATTGTTAGTTTTAAGAATAAGCTTGCAGTAAGCATTAATAAATCTGTCCGGGGTTGACCCCGGCCGCAAATCAAATCATAATAAAAAAAAATGAGAAATAACGAATGGATGAAAGGATAACGTCGAAATAAATCTTCAAATAAACTACCGGTGTAGCTTCGGGCAGCTGATTTCTTGTCCTGCGCTGTCTCGTCCTAATTCTCTTTCTCGCTAATGGAATTTTGAAAAACGCGAGTTACGACGTCTGTCTCGCCACGCCACTAACATAAGCAACAACAACATTCTACAATCCGTCTAAAATGCAAGATACGACGTCCGTCTCGCCTTACCATTAGCACAACAACATTGGATTACAGTCCGGCCATAAAAGAAATCCCAACATCGCGAAAAAACCCCAGATACCCCAATAAAACTTCAAGCAGTAATATTCCTGTTATATTGTATTTACTTGATTTACTTTATGTACAATAATTGTAATACAATATATTGGACCGGCCAAAGAAAACACGCTGGTCGAAGGTTAAACGCAGAGTGATTTATTTTATCGATATGAGAATAGAGACAGTTTGACATTTAACGAGAGTGTTACCAGATGTACAAATTACTTTAAATATACATGGTACAAGACCCCCACCTTTTTTTTGAACTTGAGAATCAGTGCAAGAATTATTCGATGTTGCCGGCATTTGTATATTTTCCTTATTAGTACAATAAACTAACAACCTGTAACTGGAGTTGGAACTCCATTTTTGTTTCCGGCATTCACGATATTTGTTGGATTAGGCAAATTTGAGATATTTTCGACATTGTTTTTAGTTGATTGCTCCCTCTTATCATCAAACTCATCATGCTCAATGCTCCTAGTCTTTTCGGTACAGAATTGGCCTGTCTTTATCATCTGATCGGAATGTCTTTTGGTTAGTTTTCCTGTCTTAGCCTCCTTACACATAAAAATCGTTTGACCTAACTTTTTGTCCACTGTACCTGGAATCCAACCTTTACGAGATTGTTCTGCGTAATTTCTAAAGTAAACCTGGTCACCTTCTTGAAAATCTTCTTCTATTGTCCTTCCTTTATTAAAATTGCGAAACTGAGCCTCGATGCTAGTTTTAATATTTGGACAAAGTCGGTCAAAACGTGTAGAAACATGGTTTCTTAACAATAAAACTGAAGGTTTTTCTCCGGCGGTACAGTGTGGTGCATTTCTGTACCCAAATAATTACCTTTGAAGCTCTGTGTGTATAGTGTCTTTACTATTGACAGAAAGCATTTTCATGGCATTTTTAAATGATTTAACCGCGATTTCAGCAGCCCCATTACTTGCAGGATGAAATGATGAGGAAGTTAAATGGTTTATGCCATTTAAGTTACAAAATTTTTTAAAATCTGCTGAAACGAACTGAGCACCATTGTCCGTAACTAATGTGTTCGGCAAACCGAAACGGGCAAAGATTTCTCTTAATTTTATCAAAGTGTTTTTCGTATCAGCTCTCGGCACTTCGAAAATTTTTGGTCACTTACTAAACACATCTGTAACTATTAAAATTATTTTGTTTTGAAACGGACCGGCATAGTCCACATGTATACGTTCAAACACAAAATTTGTTCCAGGCCATTTGACTAAATGCGTCTTCGCTTGTCCGGGCATTGCCTGCACGCAAAACTGACAATCTTTTGAAACTCGTTCAATTTCCTCATCTAATTTTGGCCACCAGAAATAAGATCTTGCGATTCACTTCATTTTTGATGCCCCTAAATGAGTGGCATGTAATTCTCTGAAGACTTAAGACATAAGAACTCCCTCTTCTATATTAAGCTCAAACTTTCTTTTGAAATATGAATTCAATTTTTTTTCGACGTTTCCTGGCCACCCATTTTGAATGTATCTATAAATCCTCCCCAAAGCTATGTCCCGCCTTGTTTCATCTTTAATTTCCTGAATACGTACAGGTACAAATTCTTCAACCCAGTTTAAATATTCAACACTTTCGATTTCTTCTACATGATTTACCTCCAATGGAAGCCTTGACTAGCCATCTGCAGCAGCATTGTCGGAACCTTTAACATAAATTAAATCGTAATTGAAATAAGATAAATATATCGCCCATCTCTGAAGCCTCCCCGTTGCCATCACAGGGATGCCCTTATTTTCACCAAACAATGCTTGAAGAAGTTCGTGATCTGACTTTATACAAAATCGTCTTCCCATAAGGTACTCGTAAAATTTCCGGACACCCCAATAATAGCTAATGCCTCCTTCTGTATCACTGCGTAGTTTCTTTCGGACTTAGATAAGGTTCGAGAAGCATATGAAATCGATCTTTCACCGCCATCAGGCATTTTATGTAAGAGAACAGCCCCGATTCCATATTCGGATGCATCACAAGCCAAAACAATTTCGTGTTTTGGATTAAAATGCACCAAAACATCGTCTGAAATCAACTTGTCCTTACACTCATTGAAAGCCTTCTCACAATCCCTATCCCACCTGAACTCTACACCCTTTCGTAAAAGCCTGTACAAAGGAGCAAGTAAACTTGATAAATTGTGGATAAATTTTGCATAATAGTTTACCATCCCCACAAAAGCTCGTACTTCAGAGACATTGCTAGGTTTTGGCAACTCAAAAACAGCTTGTACCTTCGTCGGATCTTTCTTAACACCTTCCTTACTCACAACATAACCTAAATAGTTTATTTGAGGCTTAAAGAAAACGCACTTTTCTTTGTTCAACTTGAGACCTGCCTCTTTTAACACACTCAAAACCTTTCTTAAATTGGCTATATGTTCCTTAAGATCTTTTCCTGTTACAACAACGTCATCTAACAGGTTTGCTGTACCCTCGCATCCTTGAAGTGTCTTTTCAACTTCTCTTTGAAAAATTTGGCAAGCGCTTTTTGTGCCATAAGGCAATCGAAGAACTTGAAAAATGCCCTGATGTTTGCTCCAAGCGAGTTTCTTTCCAGATTCTTCGTCGACACAAATTTGATTATAAGCTGCAGTAAAGTCCAATTTAGTAAAGAGTTCACCTGCTACTAAGGAATTTAAAATATTCCAAACAAGTGGAATCGGGTGGTTTACATCCTCCAAATAGGTATTAACTGTGACTTTATAATCGGCGCACACACAAATTTTTCCATTCGCTTTAAGAACTGGTACCAAAGGAGTACCCCACTCCGAGCCTTGAATTTTCAATAAAGCACCATCATTAACAAGCCTTTTCAACTCCTCGTCCACCTTTGCCTTAAATGCAAAAGGTAACTTTCTTGGCTTACAAAATTTTGGCTTAGCATTGCTCTTGAACTGTAGTGATATTATTACATTCCTATATTCTCCTAGTTTTCCATCGAACAAATCATAAAACTCATCGCAAATACCCCTAGCCAACTTGTCTAAATTATCTTCTGACTTTTCTGTAAAATGCTGATTTATAATCTCTTTACCTCGTATGCCCCATGTAATGCCTAACAACTTCATTATGTCTCTACCAATAAGTGGTTTCTTATTGACATTATCTACATCAACAATTTGAAAACAACCCCAAACTTTCCTATCCATGAATTCAATTAGTATTTTAATTTTTCCTGCCGGCACCAAAACTCCAACATCATAATTACGCAAACAAATGTGGGTATCTTCCAACTTCTCCTTAATATTCAATCTCTTTAAGCAACACAACGGTAACACCGAAGCCCCAGCACCCGAATCTAGCTCTACTAACATCGGAATATTCTTTAAATTTAGTTTAATTTTAATAGGATCTACTTTAATATTATTACAATTACTTAAATTAAATAGCTCAATTTCATTAAAATTTTCTTGTAAATAATTTCGACTTTTGCATGCAATGTCCTATTTTTTTACAATTTCTACAAATACATTTTTTATACTTGCAAGATTTGAATGGATGTCCTGCTTTACAGCATGCAAAACACACCCTGCTGTCTTTCTCTGTCACCGTCTGCTGCTTCTCCCGTCGTCGAATTGTTTTTTGTGCTTCTCCACGATTGCTCACATTTTTGCAACTGCTTCTCTGCAGTCGATGTATGTCCGTCTACTTCTCTTTAAGCGAGACCTTCCGTTGTAATGCAACTTTCAAAATTTCGACTAACGGCTTTTCCACCTGTTCTTCACACACATGGCCTAGTAATTGGACCTTTTACCAGTCCCGTTAGGAAGCGATTTTTAACAAATTCCTCTAACAAATTGCCACACTTGCAATACATCGCCACGCTCCTTACCCGCACCAAACAGCTATTTACCATCTCTCCCTGATTCTGCTTCAAATCAAAGAATTCGATACGTTTTCTGATGATTGAAGACGTTGTCTCGAATTGGGACCTCATAAGCTCCATCAGCTCATCGAAAGGGAGCTCCTTTGATTTCTTGGGGAACACCAACTCTCTTACGATCTCATATGCTCGATGACTTATGGTTGTCAATATAACCGGCACCCGTCTGGTATCCTCCACGTAGTTAGCCAAAAAATACTGCTCCAATCTTTCTTCATATACAGGGTGAGTTTTTTAACTTGAGACATCCAAAAAATGTTTCAGACAAAAGTCGCAAGGTCCTGACATAAGATGGTGACCACGAGTTTGACCTTGAGACCCATTTTCAAGGTCAAACGAAGGTCACTTTTAATTTTTCAAATGATAATTCCTGATTTTCATTGCTCAGTCATATTGCTCGTAGGCTTGCCATTTGTTTTTACATCCTGCGTTTAGCATAACCCAGAAACAACGACGTGGACGTAGCAGTATTTTGTTTCCTTCGGGGTGATTAATTAGAGTGGGTCCCCTTGCCACCCACTGTTGAATCATTGAATTCTTCCCATTTCGACGTTTATTTCCCGAGACTATTTCAACAAATGCTCGAAAATGTAACCATTCACTTCAATACACTTGTCTATCCGCGCTCTAAATGAACCAACAGAACTGAGAAGTATTTCTGGTGTAATCTTCCGGCAAGCTTCAGTTATTCGTCTTTTCATGACCTCACGTGTTGTTGGCTTTTTTCTGTAAACCTCACTTTTTAAGTAGCCCCACAAGAAGAAATCAAGTGACGTGAGATCAGGTGATCTAGCAGGCCATTGGTTCGAACCCCCTCGTCCGATTCATCGTTGATGGTAAACATTGTTTAATACGCCCCGGGCTACTTGGGAATAATGGGCTGGACAATCATCATGTTACAACCACATTGTTTGTCGCAACTCCAATGGCAGTTCTTCTAGTAATACTGGAAGATGGTCCCGCAAGAAGTTTGCATACTTTTCGCCATTCAAGTTGCCTTCAATAAAATATGGACCTATTAATTTATCTCCAATAATACCAGCCCAAACATTAACATTCCAAGGGTTCACAAGCGTTCAACTTGTCGCAACCAAAAAGGGTTTTCGGTAGCCCAGTAATGCATATTATGTCGATTGACCGTAGCATGATTGGTGAAAGTCGACTCATCAGAGAATAACACCTTGGCGAAGAAAAGGGGGTTTCGTTCAATTTGCTGAAGTGCCCATTGACAAAAGGAAACCCGGTTGCGAAAATCCTCACTAGAAAGTTCTTGATGCATTGAAACAGGATAAGGATGGTATTTATGCCGATGTAATATCTTACAGACAGTCGTTTGAGAAATTCCTGATTCACGACTTATCTGACCGATTCCTTTTCTTTGGTTGCACATTTCCTTCACCAGTGAATTGTTGGATGACCCGATAAAAGGAAGCGCGCGATCGTATCTGGTCTTTGAAACGTTGGGCGTAAAGAGCAACAGCACCATCGATGTTCCTTCCACTTTCTCCATAAATCAATATCATTTCAATTTTCTCTTGAATTGAAATAGCCTGCATTATTAATCTGGAAAATGTTACTAATAATAATCAGTTCCTCAAAACAAATATCGAACTTCTAAATGAAGTACATTTCCGTTCAAGTAGAAAAACAGGGCAGAGTGCACATCATACACTCTCAGATAAGTTTAGGACAATTTGTCTCTATCTGAAACCGTTGGAAACCAATTAATGATTTAGGCGTGCCAGTGCAGTGGTATCTAGCACTGAATGAATAAGACCTTTGAGACAAAGTCGTGTGCCCCATTCAGGAATACGACTGAGCAATGAAAATCAGGAATTATCATTTGAAAAATCAAAAGTGACCTTCGTTTGACTTTGAAAATGGGTCTCAAGGTCAAACTCGTGATCACCATCTTCTATCCCCTTCAGAACCTTGTGACTTTTGTCTGAAACATTTTTCGCGATATCGCGTATTTTTCGAGTAATTTGGATGTCTCAAGTTAAAAAACTCACCCAGTATACTGAAGTCATCCTCCAAATTGAATGATGGAACAGAGCCCACGTGACCAGTGCTACGCACAATTGTAGTGGCACTTACAGGAGTGCTAACATCTTGTGGTGGACCTCCATCGCGTGTCATTTTTAAATATTAATAATGATTTACTTAACTACTTTTTGCTAAACTTTGTTAAAACGATGGCTATACTAATCACGCTTTCCAATTATTGTCCTCGTCGCCAATGTAATATATTGGACCTGCCAAAGAAAACACGTTGGTTGAAGGTTAAACGCAGAATGATTTATTTTATCGATATGAGAATAGAGACAGTTTGACATTTAACGAGAGTGTTACCAGATGTACAAATTACTTTAAATATACATGGTATAAAAATAATTTCAAAGGTAAAGTTCTTACAGATTACCTGTGCAAACATAGGTTTCTTTAAACCAGTCATAATTTGTAACACTCACTCAATTTCGAGCCACATTTTCCAAGGGAAGACATAACTCGCGCAACACCACTTGCACCGTGTAATTCCAGCCACAAGAAACATATTTAGTTGTAAGATATCGTATGAATCAGTGTGTTCGTGTGTTTCATTCGTCAACATATTGAAAATTGACGAAGAAATGAATCGTAAATAATTAAGCGGCGCCCAAAAACGAAAATTCGCGTCGAAAATTGATCAATTATTCAATGCGATTCCTTCAACATCTACTTCCAGTACATGTCCTGCGAGTGTGGAAAAAACTATACATGACGAAACACATGTCAGCAATTGTGAAATTGATTTACCGGCGACATATGTATGGTATAAAACATTTGTATTTCCAACCGATGCGGGCTTATGGGATATTCCAGCGAAAATAAGATCGCTACAAAGCTATTGGATTGCCAAAGGTGAATGACGAATTAAGTTACTATATGTTTGGAAATGAGAGAGTAATATGTATTTTTGAATTAATTAATTTTAGGACATTAATCATATTGCAAAATATCAAGATCGTTCTTGAAACGCACCCTTGCCAACGGAGAAATTGTTGATCGTAGCTGGGTGCTTTACTCATCATCGAAGAATAGTATGTATATTTTGTTTCATGTGTTATTTGATAATAAATTTACCCATATGTGTCTGATGGCGGAGAAGGCCACTATATGGGTGGAAACAATAGCTTTGCCTCCCTAGCTGCCTCGGAATCAGACGACGAGGAGGATGAGGTCAAAGCCTTATATAGTAGCATACAGCAACTACAGCAAAAAGTGCTTGCTATAAAAGCGAAGCAGGTGGCAAGGAGGGAGATGGAAAAACTACAACTCCAGAGCCCTAAGCAACAACAAAATGTGGAGTTACCACAAAAACAGAAACAGCCGTTAAAACAACAACAAATACAGAAACCGGTACAAGAACTTACAAAGAAAGATGCACAACCACAACAAAAGCATAAACAGCAAAGACAACAACAGCAACAAAAATCACAGCAACAGAAGCAGCAACAACAGCAACAGCAGAAACAACATCAACAGCAGCAGCAACAACAACAGCAACAGCAGAAATCAACCAAAATACGGGTACCTCCAATCAACACGTTTAAGATGGAGTTGAAAGACACGATAGAATTATGTAAGTCGGTCATATGCAATAATTTTTTTGTTAAAATACTTAGTTTAGACACGCACGCGATCCATTGCAATACAGTGGAGCGCTACCATAAAATTAAAAGTTTATTGAAGGATTCGACGACGGGGGGTTAGAACCGTCGGCTGATCCGGAGGAGCTCCTTGCACTGCTGAAAGAGAAGGAGTGCGAAGGGCTCAAATTCGTGGGGGTCGAGCCATTTGTCACGGCTAGAGCCAAAAGGGAGAAGCGGAAACTACCGTTTTTCCTTGTCCAGTTAAGTCCCGACAGCAAACTGGATAGTCTAAGGAGTATTAAAATCCTAGACTACCAGGTTGTACACTGGGAAAAATTAAAGAGGAGCGAAAACATTCTACAATGTATTCGCTGCCAAAGGTTCGGGCACGCCGAAAGTGCGGAAAGAACCACAAATCCGAGGAATGCGCTCTAAGTAAGGACAGAGCGTCTGAAAAAAGCCAACTCTCTTGTACTTTATGTAGGAACACGGGACATACCGCAAACTATCGGGGTAGTCCCAAATTCCAATACATAAAAAGAGTAAATCTGGCTCGGCAGCAGAAAGTGGAAGTTAAACGTCCACTCGTGCAGGCACAAACACCAGCCGTTACTCTCCACGTTACCTACGCCCAAATGGCGGCAGGAAAGGGAACCACGGTACAACAAGCAAAGGTAGCTTCTCAGGCCCCAGCGCCTAGAGCACCGGAACCTGTACCTGACATGCTGGCTATCTTGCTCTCTATTCAGAGGCAGATGGCTCAGCTTCAGCATCAAATACAGGAACAGACTAAGTGGGTAGATCAAATATACGCGCTGCTGCCGTGCCTAACGCACCTCCAGTCGTAATGGGTACGTACATGGCGAAGCAAACCCTGAAGGTCCTTACAGTGAATGTTAATTCACTGATTAGGTTCGAACGAAGAGCCACACTGTTTAAGTTGCTTAAAGACCAAGCCCCTGATGTGCTTTTGGACGGAGAAACCGACCCAACTTCATTCAAGGAGGAGGCGTTGCGATCTTTGTAAGAAAAGGACTGCGTTTCAAAAGAATATACAGTCGTGTAGTACGTAGGTTCCAGGTGCTGGAAGCATGCGTCATGTACATCCCTCTCCATAGTGGAAAGCGGTTATGCATGGTGTCTGTTTATGCACCTAAAGCTACTCAATCCACCATATTCATCTCAGAGCTCGAGACACTTTTCCGATTTCTAAGACTGGAATTGGAGGAGAATTGCTTTATTATCGGCGGAGATTTCAACGCCAAACATAGTGATTGGGGAAATAATACACCAAATACTAGAGGAAACCTACTATTCAATTGGTGGGGTCAGCACAGTATAATGTATCGACTCGGCCTTAAGGCGACGGATAGTCCGTCGTTCCCCAGACACGGTTCTTATTTGGACCTCTTGCTGTTCGACACACGAACACACCTGACGTGTACTAACCAACATACCATAAACTGTATACGCACGTTTGTGTATGAAAGTGACCATTGCGGTCTCAGTACCAAAATAACCGTTCCGAACGAAATTGCAGAATTGGATGAGTTTGTTCAAAGGCATTCCTACAACTATAGTAGGGTGCGTTGGACACACTTCTCCAGAACACTGACGAGAGCACTCTCCTCGAATTCGCTCTACCCACCGTCCAATAGAAATCTGTCAAACGAGGAGACTGACAGATATCTAAGACTAATGGACGAGACAATCAAACGAACAATGGACAAAACGATACCTCGGCATCAACATACTGACGACGAAGATTTATTCCGCAACGCAACTATTGACGCACTGCACCGACACAAAAGTAAACTGCTGTCAAGACTAAAAACCTTGTACAGACAGTTCACTGACAGACATAACCCGGAGATAATGACATTGAAGTCGTCGATTAAAAACCTCCAAACATTAATAAAGGAAAATTACAGAAACTCTGTAAGTTTGTATTGGAACAATAAAATTCGGGCTGTAAACACCAGCAACCCGAATATGTTCCCGCATTTCGGAGAAATAATCAATACGACCTTCCATGTCTCAAAATCGCCCGAACTACGGACAACGAGCACATACTCATAGCAGCAGGCATCGATCCAAATGAGGCCGTTGATGATGACAACTTCTTTGTGATCGAGGATCCGCGGGAGAAGGTATAGGCTATAGGAGCGACTTTCCAGGAAGTGTATAAGGCGAATGACATCGTTGGCCCCAACCACGACCTGGAAAATCGAGTCCTTGTGCACAATTTCTACCTTCGAAATGAAATAGTGAACTGGCGATTCGAGAGCTCGGGTTTCACAAAGTTTAGTGACGAGAATAGATCAAATAACGTCATCGCCAACGATAGGGTACTACCCCCTTCCATTTCGAAGGAGGAGCACCAAACGATCTTCGAATCGCTGAGAAGTAAGAACTCAGTGGGAACCGATGAAATACCGAACATTGTACTTCGACATCTCCCACTAGAAGCGGTGGACATTTATACCACCCTGTTTAATAATGCAATGAATAATGCACATTATCCAGTGCATTGGAAAACTGCGGCGGTACATCCCATACCTAAAAGGGGTAAAGATACTTCCAATCCGGCGAATCTCCGCTCGATCAGTCTTCTTCCAAACATCAGTAAGGTTTTCGAGAAGGTGATCAATAGAGTCCTGACTAAGTGGGTTGAGGACAAACATATAGTTCCGGATAATCAATTCGGTTTCAAGGCGGGGCATGATATCATTCATGCTGCGTCTAAACTGGTTTCTAATATCCAATGGAACAAAGGCAAGAACCAGTGCACTGGCGCCTGCCTGATTGACTTGGAAAAAGCCTTCGATACCGTATGGTTAGAGGGATTCTTTTTCAAGCTGGACAGGTTGGGCATTAGTAAACCACTGCTGTATATTCTTTTTGATATGCTCTCCAGTAGACAGTTCATCGTGAAGAATGGCGATGTGACTTCTGCTGGGAAATTAACATTAAAAACGGTCTGCAACAAGGTGCGGTAAATTCGCACCTATTCAACATTTACACAAGTGATCTGATAGGTTCACTTCACCATGCCATAGCGTACGCAGACGACTTAGTCGCGTACAGATTAGGTCCAAAGATTGAGGTCATTAACATACTTTTGCAACGTGACTTCGATAAAATTAAGCGATATTGCGTTGACTGGAAGTTGAAAACGAACTTTCAGAAATCGGAAACCATTCTGTTTAGGACGCCGTTGTCTGGGGCCTCTAGGGATACCAGAAAAAATTGGCGAAAGTTCTCTATCGTCGGACAACAAGGACAGCCACTTGCTTGTCGAAATGTAGTCAGATACCTTGGGATCTGGCTAGATCAATATCTGTATTTTAACAAACATATAGATGTTGCTCTGGCCAGAGCCAACGGTGCTTTTGCCCTTACAAGGAGACTGTTTTATAACAGCCAACTCGATGCGAGGGTCAAAGTGATCTATTACATGGCCCTTGTCAGGCCCATGCTTGTATTTGGGTGTCTCGTGTGGTTCAACGTGAGAGCAAGTTTATTGGAAAAGATTTGAGAGGGCTTGCCTTAGGGCTTGTCTTCGGTTATACAGAACACCAGAGTCTGAGTACATAAAATTCTATCCTAATGAGGTCTTATACAATAGGGCGAACCTAATAAGGCTGAACAATTTCGTTATTAAGTTGACTCAAAGGCACATTGATTGCAAGAGCAATGATCTCGTCGATGTATCATGAGAGAGTTCGCTTTAACGGCTTTATTCCTCCAGAAGCTTTCCTCTATCTAGATATGAAAGGTCTGATCCAGGACAGAGTAGCGGTGTCGCTAATCTTCCACGTTGCTCGGACAGCTGGGGACAGGCGACTCAACTACGACAGAGACGTCGCACATGGCAGTGCGGAGCGTCTCCGGTTCAGTAGGGCGGTAGGGAGTCGCGACATGAGGGATGTTGCTCGACAGTACCAAAACTTTTGGTGGCTAGTGGGAGGGGAAGGTTCGTCGTCGAATTCCTCAAGTTATAGGTAGCTTCATGTGAAGCAAAGTCGGTCGTCTGTCTATTTTATTAGCCATGGCCGGCTTACATAGTTTTAAGTAGGATTATGTTAGATTTAAGGAAAAAAAAAAAAAAAATTAAAAACAAAAATATACAAAAAAAATTTAAAAAACAAAAAAAAAATTAGATTAGAACAGATGTGGGTAACACACTCTGAAATAAGGGATAGTTTAAGTAGGATTAAGTAGGTTAAGATTTATTTTTAGGTAGTTTATAGTTTTTAGTATAAAATCCTGATACAAAGTTTTTTTTAATTAAAATTCATTTTCTTAGTTTTAGTGTTAATAAATGTAAAAAACAAAATAGACTGTAAGCAACGTCGAAAGACATAGATTAAGTATAATGTTTAACTTAGAGTGCCCGCATGGGGCCAGTAAGTTAGAATAAGATTACTTTTAAGTTATTTAAGCTAATTTTTAAGCGTTTTTTTTTGTATAGCATGTAAGAATTAATCAATGAAGTCTAATAAAAATGCATTTAAACTGAGATTCAGCTATCATTCAAAATGCATGAAAAATCTAAGAATCATTTACTCAATGAGTTGGCATATGTACGAGTATAAAGAGCGGTTGGAGGAAACAAATACGCGCACAATCAATATCAGCATCGTGAATCAATCAGAAGGCTAAAGAGAATATGGGAATTCAATTTTGAAGCGAACCGTTGCCGTCATAAAATTTTTAGGATCAAGAGGACTTTCTTTTCGAGACCAAACGCAGACCAAACATGTGGCTCGATTCGAAATGGAAATTTTTTGGGAATTCTTGATTTGCTAAGTCAATTCGATCAGTTACTTGCATCTCATATCTCGAAATATGGGAATAAGGGAAGAGGTGTAGTCAAATTATTCTTAAGCATTAAAGATTTAAATTCTTACTCAAATTGCGTACGTGAGTATATAAGAACAAATGCAAGTATGTAAGTACATACATAACCATTGACAGACTGATCAGGTCATCTAACCGAATAACTTCCAGTCAAAGAATAATAGTTAAAACGGTTCATGTACTTTGTATGTTAACCACATATGTTATGTTACATTGGAATAAGATTTTAAGCGCAGTCAATAAAGAGTCCCATACCAAGTTGGTTATGGTATTTTTTTTGTTCCTCCACCGGTTTATAGGTGTGAAAAAAAAGCCCCCAGTCATGTCTGAAGAGTTGACCTTGTCCTTAAAATCAGCAACTAACATGGTTTTGAAGGACTTATTAAAAAACAATTGGAGCTCCAGACAAGTGGAACAAAAGCAGAAGTGAAACTTCGTTTATAGGAAGGTGTTAAGGATTTCTGCAAAGATGAAATTAGAAAACTGATTCGAAACCATACTAAAGAGTCTGCTGCCTTTGTAGACGAACAGTCCAA
Organism: Volucella zonaria; assembly: GCA_963966105.1. Lineage (NCBI taxonomy): Eukaryota > Metazoa > Arthropoda > Insecta > Diptera > Syrphidae > Volucella > Volucella zonaria. Next base: position 35,551,933 of record OZ014534.1, on the reverse strand, counting down.
CGATGACGAGGATGACGAAGATGAAAATCGCTCAGAGGAAGAAATTTTTGACGAGGAACTGAACAAACTTCGCAGCATTTATAAGAAAAAAAGAAGAAATCGCAGGACTTAAGCAACAAATTTACCAGCTACAAATGCAGGAGATAACAACTAATCCTAAGTAAAATTTAGCTTGTAGCTTCAAGGACGTTGAGGATTCAATACCATCTTTTAGCGGGGACGACAATTTACCGGTTCAGCGTTGGATTGAACAATTTGATGAATGTTCAGAAATCCTTGGTTTAGATGAAAGGACAAAATTTCTGTATGGTAAAAGGCTGCTCAAAGGTACCGCTAAATTATATACCTGAACTATTGTACTGAAAAGTTGGTCAGAATTAAAAAGTGCTCTTTCGAAAGAATTTCAAAATTCAAGATCAGACATACATATATGGCGATCTTCGAAATAGAAGAAAACGTCGTGACGAGACCATGCAGCAGTACATACTCTCTATGCAAGAAATCGCATCTGTAGGCACCGTTGAAGAGGAAGATCTGATGCAGTTTAAGGACTGAAGCAATCCCATTTTGTACCCAAATTAGCCTGTATATTCTCTAGTTTCAGTTTGCTATTGATTTTAGTTCGGTGCGGTTTAAAATATTTATAAAATATGAGTCAAGAGGAACGCCGTAAAAAGATCGTCGACAAATGGCTCGAAAATACTTTGCGTCCAAACCATTTCATCGCAAACAATTTAAACATAGCACTCAGTACAGTGGATTCTAATTATTAAACGATATTTGGAGACGTTAAGCGAAAACAGAAGAGTGGAGCTAAAAGTAGAGCACATGATACAAATTTGAACAGGAAAATAGTGGATACCATCGTAAAAAACGGGACAATGTCTTCCAGAGATGTTGCTCGGAAATGTAATACCATCCAAACAATGGTACAAAAATCTAAAAAACGTAACGGTCTAAAAACACGAAAAAAACAAAAAATACCAAAAGTTACTGAAAAGCAAAAAACGTCATAAAAACACGAGCCCGAAAGCTATACGAGTTGATCGGCAACAAGAAAGCGTGCTTGGTTTTGGATGACGAAACTTATGTCAAATCCGACTTTACTACTCTTCCAGGTGCGCAGTTTTACAACTCGTTTGAAGCTGAGATTCTTCCGCAATCAACAACATTGATTGGGATGGAAAAATTCGGGTCAAAATATCTCGTTTGGCAGGCCATTTGCCAATGTGGACACAGACACTCATCGTTTATTACAACGGGAACAATTAACGAAGAAGTGTACATTAACGAGTGCCTAAAAAAACGGTTGATTCCTTTCTTAAACAAACACGAAGGTTCAACATTATTTTGGCCAGATTTAGCTTCAGCTCACTATGCTCATGCGATGTTGAGCTTTCTTGTTGTTAAAAATGTCGACTTTGTCCCAACAGACATGAATCCACCCAATGCTCCACAGTGTCGTCCCATTGAAAGGTATTGGACTTTGGTCAAAGCTAAATTGAGGAAAAGTGAGCAGTGTGCAAAGGACGTAAAAGATTTTAGTGCTAAATGGAAAAGACCGTCCAAAAAGATCACGGATGTAACTGTCACCAACCTTATGAAGGACATTCGAAAGAAGTTGAGGAAAGAATGGGAACCCAAATAGTTTTTTTATTTTTTGTAATTGTAAATGAATTTAATAAAAAACAGAGTTTCAAAGCAAATAGAAAAAATTTACATGAATTATGAAAATATTTTTTTTTTTACTTTGAAGTTTCCAAATTTTATTCGTTACAGTCCTTATTATAAAGGGAATAACGGATAGTGAGATAAATAAAACAATTTTGTACAACGCAAATAATATGATTGAATTAAAGTCAACATCTTGTAAATATGAAAAATTAAAAAGCAATTGGCGTGAGAGCGAATCAAATAGTAGATCATGAGGGCCACCATATAGTTCTAAAGTGCTCAAATGGAACCAACTTGTTAGAAATGTGGGAAGCAAGGTCATATTTCACCTAACTGCCCAGTCAAAAGAAAAAAATTTATCTGAACCAGATTCCGCATCTTTGCCCGTACAACCCAGCTGCAAGGAACACTTTCTGGTCAATAACGAATTTGAAAGGAACATCAGTTATCGTTTTATTGGAAATCAAATGGAAACCTCAACTGGGAGTCCCATCAGTTTCGTTCAAATTCAATACTTACCCCCGTTTACGATATCAGAGCTTGGCACAGGAAATCACCGATACTGTGGAGTAAACAATAGCCCTCTGGATGTTATGGGAAGTATTAGTAGTATCATTTTTTATGAAAATTCTTTTATGAATTTAAAAATTGTAGGTAGAGATTTTTAAAAAAACATTGATTTGGTACAACAAAAAGAAAAGCCAAAATATTCGATGAGATCTAGTCAATATTACCACAAAACATCCGATAACCATCGTGCAACTAGTTCAGAAGATCAACGAGGCGAGGGTAATGACATCGACGAAGTCGTTCATCAGATTTTGAACATTGACATCAGCGGCAAAGACAGTGAGTTAGAATTAATTATATTAATAAAAATTTACCAGAGGTTATATTGTTAAGATAGTTACACCAGCTTTTTCCCTCCCAACTAATTATAAAACCCAGAATAATCACTTTAAAATGAAAATACATAGTTTTATCAAAGGAAAACCTATTTCATTGTTCGCCTAGTCGCCTAGTCGCCTACCCTATACCCAAAAGCTAGAACTTCAAAAGATTTTAGATCGCCCATTGTTCTTGTGCGCAAGAAAAATGGGGAGCTGAGGTTGTGTGTTGACTTCAGAGAACTCAACAGAATCACATTGAGAGATAATTATCCCTTACCTTTAATAGAGGATCACATCGATCGTCTCAAAGATAAAAAATATTTTACGATTTTAGACTTAAAAGATGGTTTCCATCATGTCGAAATATCTGAAGAGTCTATAAAGCATATGATGCCATTCGGATGGCCATTAAGAATGGCCCTTCTACATTTGAAAGATTCATTAAACAAGTATTTAAAAACTTGATGTCGAAAGCAAAAAATCTTAAGCTTCTTAGATGACTTTCTAATAGCAACACAATCGGTTAAAGAAAATTTAGAAATTTTAAGAGAAGTTGTTAATATTGTATTTTAGAGGAAAATTCCTTACATCTCAGATGGGACAAGTGTCTATTTTTACAAACCGAAATTGTATACCTCGGTTACAAAATATTAATGAAGAAGGTATTAGGCCAAACGATACAAGTTTAAAGGCAATTGAAAATTTCCCGGTACCGACCTGTACCAAAGAGGTTCCTATTTTCGAAAATTTACTAAGAATTTCGCAAATCTTACAAAACCCTTTTGAAAAAAGATGCATTGTTTGTGTTTGACTTGAGACATCTTGAAACGTTTAACCTATTGTAATCTAAATTAATAGAATCACCTGTCTTATCAATTTATAGTCCCCACAATATTACAGAGTTGCACTGCGATGCCAGTGGGTTAGGATATAGAGCTGTTTTGCTTCAGAAACAAAAAGATAACAAATTCCATCCGGTCCTATATTTTTCAAAGCGAGCAACGAAAGTTGAGAGTAAATACCACAGCTACGAGCTGGAAACACTATCCATTATTTATGCCTTACGAAGATTCAAAATATATTTGATAGGAATACCATTTAAAATCGTAACCGACTGTCAAGCGCTAAAGAAAAAATCTCTTAATCCCAGAATTTCCCATTGGGCACTAGAGCTGCAAAGCTTTGACTACAATGTGGAACACCGCAAAACGAGCACTTAGTCGATCGTTTAACATCCTTCACGTCGATGATGAATCCTTTGAGTTTGTGTTAGCAGCGGGACAGAGACAGGACTCCACAATACTTGCCATTGTAAGGGAGTTAGAGAAAAAAGAGAATCCTTTCTTTGAAATGATTAACGGTTTGATATACCGGAAAACAAAAGATAAGGTGTTATTTTATGTTCCTTCGCATTTGAAGGAACAGGTGATATGCACCCACCATGAGCCAATGTGTCACCTAGGAGTTGACAAGTGTTTTGATCTTCTATCAGGGAGTTACTGGTTTCCAAAAATGAAAAATAAAATACGAACATATATCCAAAATAGCCTAAGGTGTACTTGTTTCTCCCCAGACTCTGGCAAAGCTGAAGGATAATTGCATTCGATTCCCAAGGGTTGCATGCCCTTTGACACATTACATGTTGACCACCTTGGCCCCTTATCCACTGGAAATAAAAAGCACTTGCTATATGTTATTGACGGATTTACAAAATTTGTAAAATTATATCCGATCAAAACAACTCAAAGTAAGGAAACTGTTAATTGTCTAAGGTTATACTTTCAAAACTATTCCCGGCCAAATAGAATTATTTCTGACAGGGGAGCATCTTTACCTCGAAAGAGTTTTCCGAATTTTTGTGTGAAAATAATATTCAGCATGTAAAAGTTGCCACCCATTCTCCTCAATCGAATGGTCAAATAGAAAGGGTAAATAGGGTGCTTATCCCGATGATAGCTAAAGAATGTGACCCAACGGTTCTTGGGACAAGAATATAGCTAAAATTGAATTTGCGTTAAACAATACGGTGAACCGTAGCACTGGTTTCCCGCCAAGTACTTTATTGTTTGGAACGAATCAGAAAGGGCATTTTTGTGACCGTATTCAGGAATATCTTATCAATAGTACAGGGATGGAAAAGTTGATTTAGATGAAGTAAGGAACGACGCTCGACAAAATATCGAAAGAAATCAAGCTTTAAATAAGAACTATTAAGACAGACGACACAAATCGCCTCAGATATACAAGCAGGGGGACTTTGTTATGATTAGATATATTATAAACACTCCGGGTATAAATAAAAAACTTTTTGCCAAATATTGCATACCATATGAGATAGAGAACGTTTTACCTAACGACAGATATGTCGTAAAAGACATTGATGGATTACAGCTGACAAGATTACCGTATAAAGGAGTCTGCTCACCCGCAAATATGAGACCATATGCAGTTTATTCTTCTGAATTAGAGAACTTTGATGGGGTCAATGAACGTGGTGAGATTGATCTGAATCTACAGAAAATATCGAATCCTTATGTCGTGAAAATGAAATGTAAATTGTTAACCGCATATCTTAGACGAAACAAAAATTAAAATAAAATTTTAATGTAATCGGCGCGATTATTCTTAAACATTAATGATTTAAATTTTTACTCAATGTACAGGGAATTTGCGTACGTGAATATATAAGGACAAATACAAGTATGTAAGTACATACAGTACTGTGCAAAACCTAAGCAACTATCTGGAATCAGCAATTCATAGTGAATCTTTTCAACTTTCTACTCCACCAAATAAAAAGAAATGGATATGTAATGATGTGTAATAGAGTGTATTTTGAAATTCACAACTTTTTATAAAAGTAATAATACAACAAATTGAGCTGTGCAAAACCTAAGCAACTTTGTAACCCACTGTAAAAAAAATAGCTAACAGTACTTTTCCAGTCCGGTTACACATGAAATGTTGTAAGCTCTTTGTCTTTGATCTTGAGTGATTGTCTTTGATCAGTTTTCTGTTAATTTAGTCGCATAATTGGTATTTTTTAATAATGTCGCGACAAAGTTATACTTCTTCTCTTAAACTGAAGATTATTGATGAACTTAAGTCTGGAGATACTCAGGCAACATTAGCTTAACCTTATAATATTAATAAATCGATTATTTCACGTTTAATAAAAAAAGAGGAGTCGTTGAAAGTCAAAATGTCGGTGGTAGGCCGCGTAAGACAGCATGTCGAACGGATAGAAACATTTGTGGTGTAATTAAAAAACAACCATTCATAAGTTCGAATGAAGTCGTAAAATTACTTAATTTAAACATTGATGCTAGCACGGTGCGAAGACATGCAATTGAAAATAATCTCCGAAGTTACAGGCCGTGCAAAAAACCGATGCTCACAAAAAGACATTTAAGGAACAGGTAGTGCAATTAAATTCTTTAAACATACGAGTAATTCAAACTAAAATCTTTTTTCATATTATGATAAATTTTGCAAGAAAATACCAACACTGGTCTTCTGGAAAATGGAAAACAGTTCTTTTCAGCGACGAGTCAAAATCTAATTGAATTAATTCTGATGGAATATATTATGTAAGACGTCGTAAAGGGTAGCGACTCAATCCTAGGTTCTGTACACCCACTGTAAAGCATGGTGGGGGTTATGTGATGGTGTGGACCTATTTTTCGGCAGGAGGTGTAGGTCCATACTACGAAATAGACGGAATCATGGACCGGGTCGGATATAAATCCATTCTAGAATCGGTACCACTACCACATGCGGAGTGGGAAATGCCACTTCGTTGGTTGTTTCAACAGGGTAACGATCCGAAACACACATCGAAGTTGGTAAAGGAGTGGTTAGCTGATAGTGGGATTCAAGTCCTTGAATGGCGGGCCCAATCAGCCGACTTGAATCCCATCGAAAACCTGTTTGGTATCCTTAAATACCGTGTCATTGGACAACACTTTTCCAACAGGTCTCACCTATTCAATGCTTTGAAAATTTAGTGGGAAAATATGTCCCAGGACACACTTTCAAAGTTAATTACTTCTATGCCTCGTCGTTGCGCCTCTGTTATTCAAAATAAAGGATATTACACGAAATATTAAAAAAGTTGCTTAGGTTTTGCACAGCTCAATTTGGCTACTTTGTTGGTTTTTGCGTTTTATTTTAAAACTGAAGTATTATTACTTTTATAAAAAGTTGTAAATTTCAAAATACACTCTATTACACATCATTATACTCGTATATCCATTTCTTTTTTTTCTGGTGGGGTAGAAAGTTGAAAAGATTTACTATGAAGTTCTGACTCCAGATGGTTGCTTAGGTTTTGCACAGTACTGTACTGTCATCAGGTCATCTAACCGAATAACTTACAGTCAAAGAATAATAGTTAAAATGGTTCATGTACTTTGTATGTTAAGCACATATGTTATGTTAAATTGGAATAAGATTTTAAGCGCAATCAGTAAAGAGTCCCATACCGAGTTGGTTGTTATTTTTTTTTTTCCTCCTCGTTGAGCAAGTTTTTTTACAGAAGGTTCTTTAACGACTTCTGAGTCAGAAATCAGAGGAATAGATTCAAATTTAATAAAAAACGATTAAAACGATTTTAAGAGTTTTGTCGTCAGGTATAAAAATACAATTTTACTTAAAGAAACAAAAGATTTATATACGAGAGCTATTCCAAAATCAACCTCCGATGTGTTACAATTCATTACATATGTGCACTTCGGTGACGTGTTTCTGCATGTCGCAATTAGTATATTATTCTTTAATAATATGCCAAGTTTCGACCGTTTTCGTTCAGTATTTTTCCAATACTTAGTTGCAGTTTTAACATGGAGAATACAATTTTATCTCCTTCCGCCTGTGAGGTACGAAGTGTAATTCGGTTTTTGCAAGCCGAAGAAAATGCCGCAGCTCAAATTCATCGTCGGTTATGTGCTGTTTACGGCAATACAGTGATGTGTGATGGTTCGGTACGTAATTGGTGTAGACAATTTAAAAACGGACGCACAGATGTGCATAAGGAAGGAGGCCAAGGGCGCAAATCGATCATGAATCAAGACGTAGCTCACCAAGTTGACCAATTTGTTTCAAAAAATAGGCGTTTTACGATTCTAGATCTTGCGACAAGATTGGTACCACAAGTTCTGTGCCCGTTGGGTCCCAAAACAGCTCACAGATGTCCACAAGACCCAACGTGTCAATTCAAGAAAAGCATTTCCCAAACGTTCAGAAATGGAAGGTGAAGAATTTTTACACCAAATTGTGACTGGAGATGAGACTTGGGTCCAGTATGTAAACTTAGAAAGCAAAGAACAGTCAAAGCAACTGATGTACACTCATTCCCCAACTAAGCCAAAAAAATTCAAACAAACTTTTTCCTATCGAAAAATGATGTCCACAGTTTTTTGGGACAGTAAAGGCACACTCGTATTGTTGACCGAGTTTATGGAACCTGGAAACACAATAAATGCAGCGGTTTACTGTGAAACTCTACGTAAGTTGAGAAGAGCAATCCAGAAGAAAAGACGAGGAATGCTTACCAAAGGTGTGGTGCTTCTGCATGACAACGCACGACCACACACTGCTGCACGCAAAAAACTTTAGTGGAGGAGTTCAATTGGGATATTTTTGATTACCCTCCCTAGAGTCCTGATTTGGCACCAAGTGATTATATCACCTTTTCCCAAAATTGAAATCATCCATTGCATCTCAACATTTTGGAAGTAATGAGAAACTTATGAACGGGGTGAATCAATGCCTCAACGCACTGGCGGTGCCATTTTTTAAGGAGGGTATACAAAAGCTCCAAAATGTATAGATTTAAACGGAGACTATGTAGAAAAATAATTTAGATGTTAATAAAACTATTCTGTGCAAAAAACTAATGTTTTTAGTTTTTTTAAAAAATATTTTTCACTTCGGAGGTCGATTTTGGAATAGCCCTCGTATAAGTTTGTATAATTGGTATTACATGCCAAGCAGCGTCCATAAGATCTTGATTCATGGTTGTGATGTCATCGATTCTTTCGACTTACCGCTGTCAGAAGAGGCTTTATCGGCTCGACATAAGGAAATAAGAAAAAATCGATTAAATCACACGCGTAAGATGAGCAGGGATCAGACAAACACGGATCTTATGAACGTTTTATTATTTACTTCCGATCCTTTATTTTCGACACATAGAAATATTTCTTCAAGGATATCAAATAGGAATATCTCAGAAACAAGTATGTACTTACAAATTGAAGATTTGTCAAATATAGTAATTCACAAAATATAAGTGCTTCCCTATTTGATGAAATAGATTTAACTGACACAGAGCTTGAAGATAGCGATGACGGTAATTTAGTATCAGAATAATCATAGCTTAACTCAATTGTTTTCTTGATTTTATATTTTATATTTAAGGAAAATTATGTAAATTATAACATTTAAGCATAAAAAAATAAAATCTGTACATCCGAATTTGAATTAAGGACTTTTGTCCAAATTTCCATACAAAGGAGGCTCAAGGGCATAACTATTAAGCTCTACCAAATGCATTCATTTTCTTGATAATGCCGTGCCTCAGTGGGTGAATTCGTAAACTTCTACGAAATCGGCTGCCTCTGAAAAGTATCTCACATTTCTTCGTCTGCACTCACTCGAAATGGCAAGGCGACGCAAAGAAGGAAAAGTTTTTGTGAACCCTACAATCTCTAACATTGCATGATATCTGTTTCAAAACCACTATAGCCTCGCTGATGCAAAATACTAGCTCACATTGCATAGTCTAGTTTGTGGGCTATAAAAGGATATATACATTTAATTGCGTACCACCAAAAGAAGTTAAGCAAGCACTTGACCGAGAACTGAGCTTTTGCGCTAATGGCCTTTGATCGTACTAGAGCACTTACAAGTATGATAATAATGTGAGATACGAGTATGATCATTGAAAACGATAACACGTCTAGAAGGGAAACTCCTCACAGATTTGTTTCGCTTAAAATTTTTACTTAAAAGTAACCAAGTGATTTGAGGTAAAGCGGCAGATGCCACTGCTTTTCGCTTGGAAACACTATTTTCTGTATAAGGTCTAAGATCTTATATTGGCATCTAAACTTCGAAGCCCACCATCGCGGAGCGGTACAACAATGACACCCACTCTTGGGATTATTTTCGTCTTTATTACTATTTGTATTTTTTTTTCTTTTTTTCTAAAATGCAATAATGAAACTAATTGTTATTTCATTACCTCGGAGGTGGATGATATAACTAGCAATAGTCTATGCCGTTAAACGATTACTCTTCTCCGGACAGTATTATTGCGTAATAATTTCTTTTCTCACTGTCATTCTCTAATAAGCAGGGCACCACCTTCGTCAGTTTGTAGTTTAAATCGTGTCTCATTTTTTTCTTTTTTTGTGAATCTTTTCCTCTGATTGTTTAATTAAGTTTCGGGCTAAACTGGATAGCTGAAGACAGATAAAACAACATTAACGCTGCTTCGCATATCGTATTACTTGGTCGCTTTTGTCTGCAACAGTGTGTTGGCCGTCAATCAAAAGTGCCCATGGGGTCTTCAGAGATTACGATTATGGCATGCTATTTTCAACTCAGCGTGCAAAATTACATTCTACTAATTAATTCTTCTCATATTTTTGTTTGTTAACAAGTATTATGTAGGGTTTCTGGTACGCCCCTTTATGACGCTTGGTGTAAAATAATTAATAAATTGCATGTTGGTCAAGGGAGCAGAATGAAAGTCAACTACGCCAATTCAATGTTATTGAACAATATACGAGTATCGCTATTCAACATCAATGGAAGAGAATTGACAATTTTTTATTCAAAAATGGTTGAAACTCTTACGAAAAGGGGCTGTAGAAAGATCTTCTTTGTCATGCCGAAATTTGGGGCCTAGAACTCTAAAATATTTAAATATGATGTGACTAAGCAAATGTATTGTAGTTTATAAATTGGAGTCTTTTGGACTTTGTCCACATCTTGATATAGTTTATAAGTTGGTGGTTGGAACTTCTCCCTTTGGTACCAACTACGAGTATACTTTCTGACTTAAACAAGTTCAGTAACTCCTCTGCTTTCTAAACCACCTATTTTGGTAAACCAAACCGTGACAGTCTGGGAAGTCATAGTCCTCCGTACCAGACAGTGCAGATCATTCACTCGAATTGTAAACTGAAGGTTCGACTCTACTCTAAATGAAGGCTGAAAATATCGAAGATACTTTTGGATGGGGTATTGATGTTCATTCACTTGATGTGGGCGAGCAGGTAAAGTCATCACATTTTTACCTTTTAGACTAACTCCAAAAATTACTATGGCTCATTGATGTTGCGATTTATAACTCCTACCCATAAGATCAAATATTAAACCAAGAATTGTTCTCTTAAAAAAGTTCAGTATCCGCTCGGCTTGCCTGCCACACAGACGAACTGGCAATAAAAAGATTGTGCACAACATCAGTTTTGTCCCTCCAAATGGATTTTGGGATTCAGGATCAGCGGTCTACTAATATATCGTTCGTAGAATTAATATTAACTTCGAAATACTTGTACGTTTACTACCTTGATCAAAAAGTTCCCGGAATGTATTCAGAAAATTTGAAATAAAAGTTTATTCATCAAAATCTATATTTTCCCATTCAGAGTAATCGATTGCAACATATTGTACTTATGCCAGCGCTTGGTCCATTCCTCGAAACATTTTTTATATTCGGTTTTCGGTATGTCCATCAGTGCTTCCTGCGATTTTTCCATTACTTCCTCTCGGCTGATGAAGTGAGTTCCCCGTAGTGGTTTTTTAACTCGATTGAACAGAAAGAAGTCACAGGGAGCCAAATCAGGTGAATTCTGTGGCTGATGGATGGTATTTGTTGCATTTTTCGTCAGAAAATTACGAATAATGATGGCACTGTGCGACGGTGCGTTATCATGGTGCAAAATCCATGAGTTTTCTGCCCACAATTCTGGCCTCTTTCGGCGAATTGCTTCACGCAAACGTCTCATAACGCCCAAATAATACGGCGACCCTTTATTTACTGTCTGGCCTTCTGGTAAAAATTCATGATGCACTAAACCGTTGTGATTCATGAAAACCGTGAGCATTGCCTTCTTTTTTGACTAAAAACGACGTGGTTTTTTTGGTCTCGGCTCATTTGGTGAACGCCATTCACTTGCCTGATGTCTGGATTAATCATAAACCCACGGCCACGCCTCGTCTACAGTAATGATCCTTTTGATGAATGTGGGATCCGATTCAGCCTAGCAAATCATCTCTTTTGCGACGTCTACACGGTCTTTTTTTTGCATGAAATTGAGGTCTTTTGGCACCAACTTTGTTGCTACACAACGGAAACCCAAATCATTAACCAAAATGTCTTGGACATATCCATAGGAAATGTTCAAGTCCTCCGCTATCTCTCTGTTGGTTAATTGGCGGTTATTGACCAACATTTCTTTTACGAGTACTTCATCAATGTCTTCGTCGGTTTTCGATGTCGATGCTCTGCCACTGCGTTCATCATCTTCGATTGACTCAAGACCATTTTTGAACCGTTCGTGCCACTGGTAAACGACCGTTTTTTTTAGAGAATCGTTGCCGAAACACTTTTCCAACATTTCCAACGTTCGCGCACCATTAAATCCGTTTTTTACGCAAAATTCGTTCGTTGTTGCAAATTTAAATACATTTCTAAAATTGTAAAAAATCGCCAACACACACAGAAATAGATGTGCTCTTGGCTACGTAACTTTTGCAAATGTCAAGCTGTGACGCTAAGATTTAGAGGGAATGGCAACAACGGATTTACCAACTTAACAAACAAAAAACAGAACTCAAATCGGAATAATGGGAGCGCCACATGGTGGTGTCCCCCGGAAACTTTTTGATCAAGGTGGTATACGAGTAACTACTCGAAGTTTTAGTTATTAATAGTGATATTGCTTCGTAAATTGTCGATCGAGGTTATTTTCCTCTTTTTTATAATTAGCGCACGTTCAAGGAGTTTTTGGTACCACTTAGACAGAAAGTAAAGGAAGGTACCGTTGTACGTTGGTCTTAAATATCTGCAAGTTATAATGACTTGGAAATGGAAAGCTCGCAGAATACTCCATAAGCGAGCTGCACGGCCTAGGAAAGAATCACGATATTTTAGAGTACGTCCGAAAGTGGGCTTGAGAGTAAACTGATAAGCATTCATAGCGAGACGGGTGTTACGGTTGAAAGTTTGAATGGACGGAATGCTACTGGCGATTTCAATGGAGCACTGGTGGCGGAAATAGCGATAAAACAAAGTGAGACAGGAGACATTACGTCGGTGTTCGAGGGTGTCAATTGATTGACTGATATTAATATCACCAATAAGTTTTATCACACGGTTTTGAATCTTATCTAGCAGATGCAGAGTGGTTTTAGGAACACCTGACCAGATGTGAGCATTGTACTCCAAGGGGCTCAAGTATTTATTTGAGGAAACCTAGACATTTCGCCTCATTTTTGACGGCATCAAATACGTGGTCAATCCAGCGTAAGTTGTCATTGACACATACCGCGAATGGAAAGGTTTTCGGTTTCGACGACGCAAATGCCATTCATGGATAATGACTGTGTGTTTAAATTTCGCTTTAACGACAGCAGACAGCATTGTGTTTTAGAAGCATTAAATTCCAACCCCACGATAGTTCTCCAATTATTTATGTTGTTAATATCGGAATTTAATGGACTTAACATACTTTCCCGTTCCCGTTCTACAGCCAAAGAGTAGGGCCGTAAGTCCAAGAACAAATATGAAAAGCAAAGTGCTATCAGTAAGAAAGCAATATATTGGATTAGAAGTAGCAGACAAGAGATCGTTAAACAAGATTAAAAAGATTATCGGAGGCAGAACGGAGCCCTGGTGCAATCAGTATTTGTGCTCCCAAAGGTGATTTTTTATCTATTGAGGAAGAGAGTCATCGATCTCAAATATTCGTACACGCATATGCATGTATTCGTATCAAATGCAATTATCTTGCTTTCGCTAAATTGATGTACACTTTGTTTCCACTTTCCACAGACATGCCATCAAATGGACCTGTTGCTACTGACCGTATTACCGGTCATTGAGAAAATTTCGTGTTTCTAGATATTCCATGAGTTGACGGTGTATCAGCGTTTCCATGACCTTGCTATTTTCCATCTGCTCGGAAAGAGTCCTAAAGAGTAGGGTTGATGAAAAGCTTCGGCGTCGCTTTTGCCAGGTTGGAAGAAAACCTCTTCGGAAGAAGGGAAGATATACCATCTGGATCAACGCATTCGTTTATGTTAAGATGTTTAAGTATTATAATCTTTCTACTACACGAGTGCGAAAGTGAATGATGTTGCTATACTGTCTGTTGGATCGCGTGTAGCGACTGTCTGCTCTAAAGGCAGGCAGCCCTACATGCGATCGCCGACTGGTGCACTAGTAATGGGCTTTCAATCAATCCTCTCAAAACTGAGATTGTTCTTTTTACAAGAAGGAGGTATGTGCCTGGTCTGACTCATCTAGTGCTTAGGGGCATTACCATCCCGTTCTCCAAAGAAGCTAAGTATTTGGATGTCATCCTGGGTAACAAACTTCTCTGGACTAAACATGTTACGTCGAAAGCCTCTAAGGCGCTGTTGGCCTCCTGGCAGTTCAGAGGAGCTATTCACAAGACATGGGGCCTGTCACCGAGAAAGGTCTTTGATTGCTGCTTTTACCAAACTGCAAAGAACAGTTTGTTTCGGATGCATGGGGACTTTCCCCAATGCTCCGCTCTAGATGCATTGATGAATCTTCGTCTCCTAGACATTCATATCATTGGCTGCACTCTCAAAGTCATCATCCATTTAAAAAGAAGTGGTCTTTGATACAACACGCACTGGAGCTTTGATGATCTTGCACGTCGGCTGTCTTATGACTCTGGTGTTATGGACATGCCATCCGGTCCAATAACACCAGAACGGCTGTTGCGGAAAAAATATGAAATCAACTTTCCCTGTGACCAGGACTGATTTCGGCCAGAATCTGAACCAGGAAAGGAATGCAGTCGGGACTTCACGGATGGCCCCAAAACCAATATAGGATGTGGCGCTGGTGTCTTTCTGGAGGACGACAAGTTTAGATTTCACTTCACGTTAGCGAAGCTTGCATCTCTCTTCCAAGTGGAGATTTACGCAATCCTGATGGCAGCTAACTATATTGCAGAGAACCGGTGGAAGGGGTGAAGCATTTGCATCTGTAGCGGCAAATAAGCTGCGCTTGGAGCCTTGCTGAACCCTCTTAGGACTTCCAAGCTAGTTTAAGAATGCAATAGATCTGGGTCGCCGATGAACTTCTCAGGCAAGGTTCAGAGGAGAGTTTTTCAGGACCCGACGGTTGGGTCTCATATGAGTACAACGGCAGATGGCATAATTCTCCAGGTTGCAGGCAGACCAAACCAATGTTTCCCGAAGTCTCTAGGAAGTCAAGGTTATTTTCTGATATCTTTCAATAGGACAGACTGCAGGTTCCTTACTAGCGTTGTGACATGGCTTTTGCTAAGCACTTAAATGTGCTGGGCATAAGTGACACAACATCCTGCAATGCTTCCTGTGAATATGATGACGACATCGCGGAGCACTATCTCTGTTAATGTCCGGCTTATGCTCATATTAGGTTGCAGGTACTCGGCGCCCACATGGTGGGTGCTGGTACTGTAGGCACCTTATCTCTAAAGTTCTTGTTCATCTTTCTTTGTAAAATTGAAAGATTTCATTAAAATGAAAGAGAACAATGGACTAATTCTTTGCCTGAGTGCTCTTTTCCGACAGAAAACAAAAAAAAAAAAACATCATATACTCGACTAGATGGATAGGTAGATAGATAGATAAATTTATTTTTGATATCTAATATTGTTAAACAATTGGTTATAATTTACATATGCAACCAATGGCGTTTCCATTCCTCAAACCAGGAACCTCACCAGGTCCAGCCCCCTTGCGGCTCAGGCATGATCATCCACTCGATAGCTCATCGGATGGGGCTTGGAACTTACCATAAGATCTGGACAGGAGTTACATTATTATTTACATGCCTGAAAACACAATACTAAAAAAAACAGAAGTTGCTGGGGAGGAAGATGTAAAAGTCCCCTTGAGCTGGCCCACCCCTGGCTAAATAAGATATATTCAACATCGCGACGCTCTGCTTGCGGGAACACCTAAAGTGTAGGCAGTATCTAATAAAAGAAGATTGTATACCTCTACTCGAATCGCTATCCTGACATTCACTCACAACTTTCTCAATCATCCCGTCACATTCTCCGTATGCTTACTAAATGGAAGCCATGCTGTCGCGATTATTTCTTAAAATACGACCCCTTAACGATCAAGGGGGGAAAAAAAACAAACTGATTCGGGAAAAAACAAGAAATAATAAAGATACTTTCGTTTATTTCCATTATTTAACGTTATAACGGTTATTTATTTAAAAAATAATAATTTCATTCGTTAAAACTAAGCAACTAAAGCATTGTTACACTTATAAAGGGTTAACAAACAGATGGTGTGGATGTTGGCTGTCAATTAATGTCCTGTACTGAACTTAATGTGATTGATCTTTTTGACAGATGTCATATAATCTTTGGCAATTTAAGTCAAGGAGTCGTGAATTTTTCCGTCAATATAATCGCCCTAGTGAGCCCGGAATTCGTGCAATGGTGAAGCGTTTTGAAGAAACTGGTTCGATATCGAGTCAAACCCCATATAAGCATGCTCTGCCAGCACGTACGCGTCAAAACATCACCACCGATAGTGAAAGTGTTCAAAACCAGCCAGGCAACTCAATTGGCCGCCGAAGTCAACAATTTGGCCTCACTTATGGCACTTTACTGCAAATTTTAAAACTTTTCCTCATTTGTACGCCTATAAAGTCCAAATTAGACAACAATTGAAGCTTTTGAACTATCTACGACATCGCCGATTTGTTAACTGGATATTGAATTGCCAATTGTCGTTTCTGGCGACCGGAAAACCCATACGAGATTCACAAAAACCAATGCATTCCAAAAAAGTCGATGCGGACTATGGGTTGGTGGCATAATTTCCCCGTACCTTTTCGAATTTCGAAGATAGTTACAATGAATAGAGAACGTTACCGCAACATGTTGACCAGCTATTTTTTTTTCACAACTGAATGCATTGGATGTGGACGATCTCCGGTTTCAACAAGACCGTGCTACCGTACATATAAGCCATCAATCAATCAATTTATTGCGTACCAAATTTGAAGATCGCGTTATTTCGGTTAGAGAAGAAGTTGATTAGCCTCCAAGGCTATGCGATTTTACACCTTTAAACTTCTTCCTGTGGGGTTATTTGAAGAGTAAGGTCTATGCCAATAACCCATTGACAATTCTGTGGCAAAAAGCAGTAACCGCCTAAGTCGATTTTTCATGTTTTGAGAAAAATTTATTTAAAGTTTGATACTCAGTTTTGAAAAAACATACAGAGATAATTTGAAAAAAACTATTTGCTAAGTTCTGAACAATCGTTATTTCTATTCAAAAATAAAAATTGTTTAAAAAAAAGTTTGGCACTTTTGGAGAAAACTAAAAAAAAAAGGGACAGCAGCGATTATTGCAAACATAAAATATTCAAATGTGATCACTTATCTCGACATAAGCTTTGATTGCAAAATAAAGTTATTATTTCTCTTAGCTTAGATAAAGTTAAGCTTTTAATGCTATTTTTTAAAGATGTCTCTAAAGAAGTTAAGTCATAATATAAATGAAAACGGATTTCAGCAACATTATGATATACTGTTATATTTTTTATACAAAAAAAACGAACATATAGCAAATTCGACAAGGTTTAAGTATTAAAGAATAAAGATAAGTATCTATATATACATTTAAGATTTTTGAGTTGATTTAAAATTAAAATAGAAACATACAGCTCAATTCAGACTTAATATTAGGAGCGTAAATCTAGAAGTAAATAGTTTTAACAAACTGTACATTGTTTTATTTTTTAAAAGACCAAACCAGGAGAAAGTAATGTTTATTCAAACGTTTATTCTACTCTTCACGAGAACTGTATTCGACTAAGTCAGCATGTATATCAACCAATGAATTGCTAGTTGGAAATGATGAAAACAAGGATTTATGAAAGCGAGTAAATCTTCTAAATCCTTTTTCTTTTTCACATCAATAGTGATTTCTTGTTGCAATTTAGCGATATCATTCATGTTAACACAACCAACACCTCGTTTCGTTATATTTAAAATCTTAAATGGCTCATCCGTAATTAAGCTAGTTTTATAATAAATTTTACCGAAACGACCTTTTTGATATCTTAACCATCGTACATCTTTCCAAAGAAATCTTTCCCCATTTTTATTCATGGCTCTCCACATGAATTTTCTTTTCAAGAAACTAGAGAAGTCAAAAAAAATAGTCTTCATTCATTTCAGTGATATTAAATTTCTTTTTTTGATCCTACAGTTCTGACAAAATTATACCAGTCATGCGGATGATGTATTTTTGTTGTGGTGTTTTCTTCTTTTTTCTTTCGATCACAGCGTGGTCGACATCGCACTCCATATGAGTATGCCCTGGCTCCAAAAACTTACGATCGATTGTCTGAAAGTTTTCGCAAACTTCAAGAGCAAGTAAAAACATAACATTTAGAAAGGAGATTTTGTTTTGCCCTGCACAAAAATCGCTGTAAAAAATTAAGTGCCTTATGTTCTGAAGACCGACCATACGAGGGTTGTCTGAAAAATTTCCGACCGAACAATGATACAAAACATTTCTCAATTTTTTTTTTATTTTTCTACATAGTCTCCTTGTAACTCTTCACACTTCTCGCAGCGATGCTCCCATCTCTCTAACCCGTCAAAATAGTACTTGGCGTTTTTCTCTGCAAAATAATTGTTCACGAAGGTGATTGCCTCCTCATTTGACGAAAATTTTTGTCCTCCGAGCGCAGTTTTTAGATGAGGGAATAAAAAGAAGTCGCTTGGGGCTAGATCTGGTGAATAACGCGGATGGTCAAGCAGTTCAAACCGTAATTCATGGATTTTTGAGGTGTGAGACGGCGCGTTGTCTTGTTGAAACAGGATTTTCTTTTTCTACAAATGTGGCCGTTTTTCCACAATTTCTGCCTTCAGCTTCGCAAGTAATGATGCAAGTAAGTATGCTCCTGTAATGGTTTTTCCTTTCTGAAGATAATCGATTAAGATAACTCCTTTACTATCCCAAAAAACAGTCGCCGTCAATTTCCCAGCCGAAAAAACAATTTTTGCTTTTTTTGGAGCCGGCTCGCCCTTTGCAGTCCACTGTTTTGACTGAATTTTTATTTCAGGCGTATAATGGTGTATCCAAGTTTCATCTACAGTAATTAATTGGCGCCAAAACTCGGATTTATTGCGCCTAAATTGCGCCAACAGAGCGTTGGAAAAGTTTATTCGAACACGCTTTTGGTCTAACGTAAGCAAACGTGGCATCCAACGCGCGGACAGCTTTCTCATGCCTAAATCTTGATTTAATATGTAACAAACACGTTCTTTGGACATTTTCATAACCTCTACTGTCTCTCACTTTAATTCGGCGGTCGTCTAAAACCATTTGGTGAACTTTAGCAATGTTATCGTCAGTGGTTGCAGTTTTTGGACGTCCCGAACGTTCATCATCTCTCAAGCTCTTACGGCCACGTTTAAATTCAGCTGCCCAAAATTTCACTGTGGTAAATGATGATGCAGAGTCCCCATACACAGAGTCCAATTATTTTTTGATTTGCGTAGGCGTATTGCTTTTCAAAAACAAGAATTTAATAACAGCTCGATACTCAATTTTTCCCATTTTCACAAAAAACACTCACATCGACTCAATCAAACGACTGTCGACTAAAAACTGTGCGTTCAAAATGACTAAAACTTCGGTAAGTAACTGTCAAAAGAAGCACAACTAGCATTCACTAGCATTTACTGACGAGTGCCGCTATATTTACGTTGCGGTAGGAAACTTTTCATACAAGCATTTTTAGCATATTTGAGTCCTTACGTCATTATATTTTATGTTATAATTGACATGATTGTCACGCTGGCGGGGCTTTTCCATATGCTTCCTGAGGGTTTTTGTTTTGTTCTTTACTACATCCATCAATCCTCCAATGAACAAAATACGTTGATCGTAACTTCTTACACCCCAATACTTATCGGAGTATTCTTTTTGTAAAGAGTAAGGTATTTTATTTTTACACCCCATACGGCAACCAGAGTCCAAAGGATTACAAAATCTTCCTGATACTAAACGACCCTTAACATTCACGTAAGGTTGACCTCTGTTACGTCTTTCCTTCGAAAATTTTCGAGAATTTCATTTTTGAGTCGTATTAGGACAGTTAACTATTTCCGACGCATCTTCAGGCGTCGAGTGACCCTCTTCACTATCTGAATTTAAAGCGCTTTGTCACCTAAACGTCAATTTGCAGTGCTGGCACATACACACATATGCATTTGCATTTTCATATTTTTATATTAAGTTTTAATTTAAATGTAAAACATGAAAAGTTAATAATCTGTCAAGCAAATTATTGCTGCAAATGCACGCAACATTTGAACATAGGTCGACTTAAGACAGCTAATAGCTTAGACTTAAAAATGTACAAATCGCTTATCTTCAATTTGTTTTATTATCATTACGTACACTAAAAAGCAATAATAGCTTGTCTAAAGTTTGGAAATATTCAACACAATGTATCATTTGCAATAAGAGCTCATTTCGACTTAATTCTCTATAAAATTGAAATTCTCCAGATGAGTCCTGAAATCAAAGGATGCTCCTCCCCTCCCCCCCCCCGCCGCCGTTCCCATCCAACCGTTCCTTTTCCACTGGGCTGGATCAAGGTGTCATACGACCCATGCCGAAGATCAACCTGGCTGAGGGCCCAGCTTCTCCAAAAACAGCTCAGTCGTAAAGGGAGTATCCGGATACCCGGCGACCTCCGGATTAGCTAGCCTTATCTGTATATGGCGGATCTCTGTACAGATGGACAACCCTTTCTCCGCTACTCGTGGGACCACATTATGGAAAATCTAAGCAAAACAAAACCCGAAGCCGGTACTCCTTTAATACCGGGCGGTAGAACGGTGACTGCACCGACTACCGGCAAGCCTCCTGCATTGTCGAGAGGAGGTAAAACTGTGACAGGTCATCCATCCATCCTCTAAAGGCAAGCGCAACGAGCCTAAAAAGAAACCTTGAGGATATGGTAGGACTGTGGCAAGCCATAGTCCTACAACTTCCTCCACCCCTAGCAGCAGCAAATTTTTGGCAAGCCACGGACTTGTCGCTGCTACCAAAACTCCTTTTCCCAAGGAGGAATCTAGAGCTCAGCCGCGTCGGCAAGCTCCATCTAAGGCGCTCTACGTAAGACGCCGAAATGCTTCACGCATCATCAAAACCTTCGGATCCATTCCGGAGGTTGAGAGAAGTGCGGACATAAGGAGCAAGATTGAGTGGGCTAACAATATCCTAAAAGACAGACTGCCCACTGCTTGCACTGCTCCCAAAACACTTAAAGACTCCTCCAAGCGCCAGAGATCGTTGGAGGCAACCGTGCCGGTTCCCAAGAGGCCCAAAACCCACAACACCAAAACAACTGGGCCATCCAACAACACATCTCTGAGCCCTTTCAGTGAAGTCCTAAAGGACGCTATAATAGTCGTGGTAATCGATAGGAACGATACCGACGGTTCCATAAAACCTGAACGGTGGCAGCTGGCCAAGCTGAAGCTTTCGAGCAACTTCTTGGCCATCATGCGGGAAAACGTCGAAACACCTCCTATCACAAGCGACGCTGGCTGGCACCAAGGCCACGTCAAGCTCATCGCATGTGCAAATCAGAGATCTCTCGATCTCTTCACTAAAGCCATAGGTGGCTTAGGAGAGATCTGGCCAGATGCAAAACTCGAGGTCGTATCTACAGAGGACATCCCTAGCAGACCTCGAACTCGCACCTGGATCCCAGCAGAACCCTCCTCCCCAGAAAGCATTCTGGCGATCATCCGGCTCAGTAACCCGACCCTTCCAACTCATGACTGGAAAGTCGCGAAACTGGAGGAACTAAGCGGTTCTTATACTAATAGATGCGCGTTGATCGTGATCAACAAAGAATCCCTTAATCCTCCAGCGCAGACAAAAGCCATGATTCGGTTCGGATTCGAGTCAATTCATCTAAGGGTCTACAAAAAGGATGAACTGAATGCTGATAAGCAACCTCCTCCTCCTTTAAGGGAGACACCACTAAACCCAACCTCAGATCCTGGAGCGTCTATATCCTTTCCAGAAATGGATAGCGCCGACATTATCCTAATACAGGAACCATGGATTGTAGAAGACATGGTTCGTGGACATAGGACACCCGTATACGTCCCGCTCTATACAAGAAACAAAGGTAAGATCAGAACTTGTATATTAGTGAAACGTAGCCTTAATGTATTTCTACTCCCTAATCTCAGCGACCCCGACTTAACCGTTGCCTGACTAGGGACTGCCAAAAGCTCCTACTGGCTAGCATCGGCATACCTTGGCCACGATCATGTGGGCCCTCTCCCTGGTGATAATCTGGAAAGGGTGGTACTGGAGGCTGGAAGACAAAAAACTGACCTCATCATCGGATGCGACGCTAACGCGCATCACACGGTATGGGGCAGAACCGACATCAATAACAGAGGTGAGTCACTTTTTGACTATATTATAAGTACTAACCTCTTTATTTGCAATATTGGCAATGAGACCACTTTTATAACCAGAAACCGACAGGAAGTAATAGATATAACTCTTGCCTCCGACAGCATCACTCAAATGCTAATGAATTGGATGGTATCGTCTGAACACTCTTTTTCAGACCACAAATACATCCAATTCAGCCTGAATGATGCTCCTCCTAGTCAACCATCATTCCGGAACTACCGGAAAACTGATTGGCCAAAATACAGAGGAATACTGTTAGAAACGCTATCCTCTGAACAATCAAGTCCCCCGCGTGACACCAATGAACTTGATATGAAGGTCAGGGATTTCACTCTGGCTCTCAATCAGGCTATGGCCGCTTCCTGCCCTCTTATTGCTCAGAAACACTTGCAGAAAACTTTTCAACTTAGCAAAGAGCACAAGAAAACTGACTGACTGGGACTCATACAAAGAATCCCTCAAATTATACAAAAAAGAACTGAGGAAGGCAAAGCGACAATCCTGGAGGTCCTTCTGTGACAAAATCACGGAAATCTCTTGGGCATCACGGCTAAGAAAAATCCTCTCTACAAATCCTATGATGCCTAGCTGTTTGAAAAAAACTGATGGCTCTTGGACAACCTCAAGTGATGAATCACTCAACCTGCTACTGGACACCCACTTTCCAGATAGCTCTCCATTCGCGGTCAGTAGCAACCCAAACAGGTCTACTACAACCGGGACCAAAATCCGTGGTCTAATCACAAGAGACAAACTGCTCTGGGCGCTGCATAGCTTCAAACCATACAAGTCTGCTGGTCCAGACGGTATAATACCTGCCGAGCTACAGAGGTCCTCAGATATTATTCTGCCTGCGCTAGGTAATATTATGAGAAGCTGTGTAGAACTTAACCACATTCCACTGGCATGGAGAGAAGTCAATGTAGTTTTCATCCCCAAAGCCGGAAAATGTTCTCATGTCGTCCCAAAGGACCTCAGACCTATAAGTCTATCATCTTTCCTTCTGAAAACTCTAGAACGACTGATTTATATCCATATACGAGCTAAAATTGATCCTAGACTTCTGTCAACGGCTCAACATGCCTACTGTCAGTGGAAACGGCTCTGCATTCATTGACTAGCCACATCGAACGATCTCTACTATATAAAGAGTTGCTTTAATGGACATAGAGGGTGCCTTTAACAACGTCAACACATCCGCAATCACAACTGCGCTGTCAACTCTGCAGGTAGACGACTCACTTGGGGAACTGATCAGTCTTATGCTAAAAAGCAGGATAATCAACTCTAAACTGGGTGAGACTTCTGCTAAAAGATGTGCCAGCAGAGGTACGCCGCAAGGCGGTGTCCTCTCTCCCCTTCTATGGAACTTAGTAGTAAATGAACTGCGGAAGCGGATGGTAGCAGGGTGATTGCCTATGCGGATGACGTTGCTATGGCATCTTAATACCATTAAAAAACTCCTTCAATTAAATCTCAATAGATCAACCTGATGGGCAGATCGCTGTGGATTGGGAATAAACCCCCATAAAACTGATCTTGTCCTCTTTTCCAGAAAATACAAAATTCCAACTATAGACCCTCCTTCAATAAACGGTACCAGTTTAGGGTTTTCCGATACAGCAAAATATCTGGGTCTCCTTTTTAACAGAAAACTAAACTGGAAACTTAACATTCAAGAAAGAGTCAATAAAACTACAATAGCTTTATTCTCTTGCAAAAAAGCCACTGGGAATAAATGGGGCTTTCAACCCCGGATAACCCACTGGCTGTACATCTCGGTTATAAGACCGATACTTACTTACGGGGTGATAGTCTGGTGGACGGCCTTAGAAAGTGCGGTTAACTGCATTAAGCTAAGCAGAGTCCAGAGAACAGCATGTCTATGCATAAGCGGAGCATTGCGGTCTACCCCCTCTGCGGCATTAGACATTCTGCTTCATTTAATA
This sequence comes from Volucella zonaria, assembly GCA_963966105.1. Lineage (NCBI taxonomy): Eukaryota > Metazoa > Arthropoda > Insecta > Diptera > Syrphidae > Volucella > Volucella zonaria. Next base: position 35,527,666 of record OZ014534.1, on the reverse strand, counting down.
CCCCTCGATATTTTCAGCCTTAAAACCACTAAACAGTGGATAAATAATCCATTTGGCCACGCCAGTATTCTTAATACATTAGGAATCCATACAGAGAACATTGATTACACCACACCTGAACTTTGGTTTGACAAAAACTTCCATGTAACCTTCCCCTTTAGATCTTTCTGGGAGGAAGATGCTTTCATGGAGGACAAGTCAATCCATCTCTACACAGATGGATCTAAAACCAATAACGGGGTTGGTGGCGGTGTTTTCTCAGACACGCTAAATCTAAGCCTCTCTTTCCGTCTTCCAAATCACTGCAGCGTGTTCCAGGCGGAAATTTTGGCGATTAAAGAAGCTCTGTCCTGGCTGAAGAAAAACGTGGTATCTTCAAAGGATATCCGCATCTTTTCGAATAGTCAGGCCGCTATCAAATCCCTGGACTCAGTCTCACTAAATTCTAAAACCGCGCTTGAATGCCGATCGCCTCTTATGGAGATGGCAGAGCAGTTCAACCTTCACCTCTGTTGGGTGCCGGGCCACAGAGACGTTCCAGGGAACTGTAGAGCCGATGACCTCGCCAAAATTGGAACCACTCTACCTATTCTACCGGAAAAGGGTATCCCAATCGCTACGTGCAAACTAATATTAAAGCTGGATGTCAATAAGAGAACAGATCTTAGGTGAACTGTTGGACCAACATGTCTAGCGACCAAACAAATCTGCCCAAAACTGGATCTGTATCACTCCAAGTGTCTGATCCTTCTAAATAAGGAACATCTCAGCGCCATCATAGGTGTCATCACTGGACACTTCCACATAGGCAAGCACCCAAGAAGGCTTGGCGCCTTTACAAGTGATTTTTGCAGAAGCTGGAGGAGACAATCCTCCACCTACTCTGTACATGTCCAGCTCTCTCCCAGAGAAGAAAACTTCACTTAGGAGCCTTCTTCTACAACGACCTAAACGATCTGAAAAATATAGACGTAAACAGTCTCTTTCGCTTCGTCAGAAGCTCAAACTGGTTCCATCAGTAAGAGGATCATAGATCCACGTGGCATCACAATGGGCCATTAGGCCAAAGTGGGTTGGTATATCCAACAGCCTACCTAGGATCTCAAACATAACATCCAAACTGAAATTGCGCCCATTGACCCACTTTTCTACAAAAAGTCATCGATACTATTGACCTTCGGATGGTCGTTTGCAACAGAAGCCGTGGTAGTCACGTTAACGATGTTGTCTTTTATTTATAATTGCCATAGATCAAACTTTGTTAATCAATGAAATTCTACATTGATTTCACGTTGAATGTGTCTTTAATTTAATAAAAACTTCCACACTAGCTGTTGGCTCACCCTTCATTTGAGCAATATCATTTTTTTTATAAATATTATTACGCTTTCTGTTCTATGTAGTATGGTCAAATTTAACAAATTTGTCAACTATACGAATAATAATTTTCGAAAAGGGGTCGTGTCCTGAAAATCAAATTTTACAGGAGATACTCGTACAAGAAACGTCTGTACAGCTCAGTATTTGACTAATCACTGCCGGAATTTGCATACACACTCTAATCTTCATCTCTTTACGATTATTGACGTAACCAACTTTTTCACAGTTTTGCTTTGTTCAATAAATCAAATTTAAGAGGTTGGACATGACCCCTTTTCGAAAATTACAATGAAAGGTGTTAATACTTTGGTGAATTAAAACACTAAATTGCCAATAAAACTGTTTATTAACTCAACAAACAAAGAAAAAACATAACACAAACACCGGTTAAGTAGGTAATAATGGGGGTTGGTTAGAAGTTTTCTTCTCGAGGAGCAGCTTGATCAGTGGCCACGTTTGTACTCACCTGGAACATACTGTTTCACGTTATGAATGTCTGCCAGTTTTAAATGATTTACTGGCAGCTGCGAGTTATAGGCAGAGTATTATGAGACAGTGGGAAGCGTTGGCTGTGCACCTGAAGGTTTGGCCAGTGAAAAGACTTCTTCATTCAAAACGTTGTCAATGAAATTTCTTGCTTTTTCAAATCCAGGCTGATTTGGATCAAAGATAAATTCGTTGAAATTCGAAACATGAAACGTTACTTTACTGTCTTTTGGGATATTTTCCCCATAACTTCTTTGAGACAAACAATTTTTTTTGTAGTGTACTTTGGCCCAAGCTTTAAAGTCTATGTAGACATAGGAAAAACCTCCCTATTTGCGAGTATACAGACGCGACTCCGGAGCTATTAATCGGACTCGACAATGCCTTCCTGGGAGTGCCACGAAGGATTGCAGCGGACGGGTGGAAGGGGCCAGCGGTGGTCCAGACCAAGCTAGGTTGGGTAGTGTATGGCAATGATAAAGATGGTTCGCCGAAGCGAAACCACCACGCGTACTTCGGATATACGACTAGGGTCGTTCATAGACCTCCGCGGAGTTTAGACGTCTTTCGACTTACAAGTGTGAAGTGATTCGCTTAACTAAGCCATTGTCCAATTTGGATTTGGGCTTCAATTAGCACAGCGATAGTGTGTTTGCTTGAGAGTGCAAAGGCTGTGGGTTCGACTCCGAATAGTCGGCAGACGTTTTTTTTTTTTTTTTGTTTTTTTTTTTTTAAATAAAAATAAGCGATACTGGTTTTGGACAAACATCACGTGATGGATTATGGTCAGCGGTCCGCTATGCCGATAGCGGGATCGGCTGAAATGTCAGGTGAGGCTTCGAGTGGTTCGAGCCAAACCCCAAAGACAAAGAGAAGGAGGAAGCTTAGTCCACCTTCTAACTTGAAGAAACGTCCCACCCTACCAACGGCCACTGTAAAGCTGCTTGGCGGGGTGAGGAAAGGGAACAACTTCGCTCCATTGGCAGCAAGCGAATCGGAAGATGAAGAGGAAGAGATGGAGGCCATAAGTAGCAGCATCAAAATGCTACAACAAAGAGTGCTGGCAGCACAGCAGCTTGCTCAAAAGCAGACACAACAACAACACCAAACAAATAAAATAGCACGAGTGCTACAAAAACAAACTGTTAAGAAACACCAACAACAACAACAAGATCAGTCACAACAACGGCAGCAGCTAAAACAGCAGCAGCCACAACAACAACAACAACAGCAGCAGCATCAGCTGAAGAAGAAGGAGAAGGTGCCTCCTATCAACACCTATAAATTGAAGGTAAATGCTACCAAGAACCTGTGTAGGCTGTTCATTGGTAATAATTTTAACATTAAGAGATTGGGGAATGATCGCCATGCCATCCACTGTAATACAGTGAAAGTGAAAGAAGTGTGAAAAGCGGCAATCGATGCTGCTGAAGGGGTTGGAACCGTCTTCTGATCCTGAGGAGATCCTGGCACTGCTCAAAGAGAGGGAGTGCGAAGGACTCAAGTTTGTGAGGGTAAAGCCATTTACCACAGCTAGAGCCAGGCGGGAGAAACGGAGTCTGCTGTTCTTCCTGGTGCAGCTCAGTCCCGAAAGCCGTCTGGATAGTCTAAGGAGTATCAATGTCCTAGACTACCAGGTGGTTCACTGGGAAAAATTAAAAAGGAGCGAAGGCGTTATACAATGAGTTCGCTGCCAGAGGTTCGGGCACGCCGCGTCGAACTGCCAAATGCAGCCTCGATGCGTGAAGTGCGCAAAGAATCACAGTTCCGAGGAGTGTTCTCTGGGTAGGGACGGAACGTCCGATAGGACTCAGCTCTCGTGCGTATTATGTGGGAACGTGGGACACACCGCAAACTATCGGGGTTGTCCTAAGTTCGTTGATATTAAGAAAGCAAAACTGGCTCAGCAGCAGAAGGTAGAGGTCAAACGTTCACCTGCTAGGTTTCAAACACCAGCCGTCACGCCCCAAATTTCCTACGCCCAAATGGCGGCAGGTAGGGGGCTACGGTACAGCAAGCGACTGTTGCTTCTCCGGCGTCAATACCAAGAACAACGGAAGCTGCACCTAACATGCTGGCCATCTTGCTCACAATCCAAGGGCAGATGGCTCAGCTGCAAAAGCAGGTGCAAGAACAGATCAAGCGGGTGGACCAGATCTACACGCTGCTGCCGGGCCTAACGCAACACATGTCCTAATGGGTACGCACTTTGAAGGTCCTTGCGGTGAATGTTAATTCACTGATTAGGATCGAACGAAGAGCCGCGATGCTTAAATTACTACAAGACCAAACTCCTGATGTGCTTTTCGCTAGCGAAACCAAGCTAACCGATAAGCACAAACTGGAGTACAATAATTATATTGTTAGAAGAAGAAACCGGCCCCGATCCAAACGTGGAGGCGGTGTCGCGATCTTCATTAAACAAGGTATAAAATTTCACAGAGTGTACAAGGGAGTGTTGCGTAGGTTCCGGGTGTTGGAGGCAGTCGTCATTTACATCCCGCTCCGGAGTGGAAAGCGGCTGTACTTGGCCTCTGTTTATGCACAGACCTCACAATCCACTTTATTTATGACAGAGCTTGACAAGCTTTTTCGACTTCTGAAGCTGGAATCGGGGAAGATTTCAACGTTAAACACAGAGATTGGGGAACCTACTACTCGATTGGTGGGGTCAGCACGATGTCATGTACAGACTCGGTCTTAAAGCGACGGATAACCCGTCGTTTCCCAGAGGCGGTTCTTATTTGGATCTACTGCTGTATGACGAACGTATACGACTGACAGGTACGAATTTACAAACGCTAAACTGTCTGCGCACATTCGTGTATGACAGTGACCATTGCGGCTTTAGCACCGAAATTACAGTTCCCAACGAAATTGCGGAATTGGAGGAGTTTGTCCAAAGATATTCTTACAACTACAGTAAGACTCGATGGACACGCTTCTCCGCAACCATGACAAGTGCGCTCTCCTCGAATACGCTCCACCCACCGTCCAATAGGAATTTGTCAAACGAGGAGATCGACAATTACCTAAAACAAATGGACGAGACAATTAAACAAACTATGGCCGCTACAATACCGCGGTATCGACATACGACTAACGAAGACCTGTTCCGCAATCCTACTATTGACGCACTGCACCGACAGAAAAGTAGACTTCTGTCAAGACTCAAAAACTTGTACAGACAGTTTACTGACAGACAAGATCCGGAGATTAGGACACTGAAGTCGTAGATTAAAAATATTCAAACGTTAATAAAAGAGAATTACAGAATTTCTGTAAGTTTGTATTGGAACAACAGGGTTCGGGCTGTAAACACCAGCAACCCGAATATGTTCCCTCAAATAAACAAACTATTTCGGTGAAACAATCAAAACGACCTTCAGTGTCTTAAAATAGCCCGGACAACAGACAACGAACGGTTACTGACAATAGCGGGTATTGATCCAAATGAGGCCACTGATGATGACGACTTCTTTGTGATCGAGGATCCACAGGAGAAAGTTGAGGCCATAGGGGCGACTTTCCAGGAAATATACAAGGCCACTGATACCATTGGCCCTAATTATGACCTGGACAATCGCGTCTTGGTGCACGACTTCTACATTCGAAATGAAGTAGAGAACTGGTGATCCGAGGGCTCTGGTTTCACCCGGTTCAGCGACGAAAATATGGCAAATAATGTCATTACCAGAGAGGGTGACCTACCCCCGTTCATTTCGAAGGAAGAGCTCCATGAGATCTTCGACACAATCAGAGCTAAGAAATCAGTGGGGACCGATGGTATTCCGAACATCGTGCTTCGACATCTTCCTCTAGAAGCGGTGGACATTTACACCACCCTGTTTAATAATGCAATGAATAATGCACATTATCCAGCGCATTGGAAAACGGCGGTGGTGCAACCTATCCCCAAAAAGGGAAAGGATATATCCAATCCGGCGAATCTCCGGTCGATAAGTCTCCTTCCGAATATCAGTAAGGTGTTTGAAAAAGTAATCAACAGAGCTCTGTCCAGGTGGGTTGAGGACAAACATATAGTTCCGGATAATCAATTAATCAATGGAATAAAGGCAAAAACCAATGTACTGGTGCCTGCCTTGTTGACTTGGAGAAGGCCTTCGACACCGTATGGTTAGAGGGTCTTTTCTATAAGCTGACTAGACTGGGGATCAGTAAACCACTCTTGTACATTCTTTATAATATGCTAACCAACAGACAGTTCATCGTAAAAAATGGTGATGTGACTTCTGTTGGAATATTTCAAATTAAAAATGGTCTTCAGCAAGGCGCGGTCAATTCGCCGATCCTATTCAACATTTATACAAGCGACGTGATAGGTTCACTTAACCATACTATTGCGTACGCAGACGATTTGATAGCGTACAGAACAGGTCCAAAAATCGAGGTCATTAATACTCTCCTGCAGCGTGACTTCGATAAGATAAGACGATTTTGCGATGACTGGAAGTTGAAAATCAACTTTCAGAAGTCGGAAACCATTCTCTTTAGGACGCCGTTGTCTGGAGCCTCTAGGGATACCAGAAAAAATTGGCGAATGTTCTCGATCATTGGACAACACGGACAGCCTCTTGCCTGTCGAAATGTAGTCAGATACCTTGGGATCTGGCTAGATCAGTTTCTGTATTTTGACAAAAATGTAGATGCTGCCCTGACCAGAGCCAAGGGCGCTTTTGCCCTTACAAAGAGACTGTTTTATAGCAGCCAACTCGATGAGAGGGTAAAGGTAATCTCCTACATGGCCCTTATCAGGCCAATGCTTGTATTCGGGTGTCCCGTGTGGTTCAATGTGCGAGCAAGTTTAATGGAAAAGATTCGGGTGTTTGAGAGGGCTTGCCTTAGGGCTTGCCTTCGCTTGTACAGGACACCAGAGTCGGAGTACAAAAAATTTTATCGTAATGAGGTCCTTTACAACAGGGCGAACCTAATACGAGTGGACAACTTCGTAATTAAGCTGACTCGAAGGCACATTGCAAGAGCAATGACCTCGACGAATAATTTTAATTTTGGCTGCATCTCTGCGTTCCTCAAGGGTGTTTAGGTTAATAAGGTTGGACGGTTTTGATAGGGGGACAGAGTAAAAGGATCATCCCAGGGCAAACCTCGAAGAGCAAATCGAAGAAAACGACGCTGGATGCTTTCGATTCTCGAGATTTGAACGCGATGATATGGGGACCATACTTGATTAGTGTACTCTAGTAGGGGCCGAACAAAGGTAATATAGAGGGACCTGGTCACGAATGGGTTGGTGAATTCTTTGGCACACCGTTTAAAAAAACCTAGTGCGGAGCTGGCTTTAAGGATTATCCCATCCATATGTAAACGGAAGTTGTGCTCCTTATCACACAAAATGCCGAGGTCGCGAAGAGATTCAGCGGAGGAGATAGGTTTGTTGTGGGGAAGGTAGAATCGGGGAGGAGATTGGTGCCGCTTATGTGAAAAGGTGATGGAATGGCATTTGGCGATATTAAGTTCCAAACAATTTTTGAGGCACCAGATCAAGGTCTTGTTGATGATGGAAGGAGTCATGGGGAGAGGAAATGGTATTGAAAAATTTGGTATCGTCGGCGTAAAGGGAGACGGACGAGTATTTGATGATCCTATCGAGATCATTTATGGTTAATATAAAGAGAAGGGGACCGAGATGGCTGCCTTGAGGAACTCTAGAGGTGGCCAAAAATGGAGCCGAGTGGGCTGACCTAAAACGAACACTGTAAAAACGGTTTTCGAGGTAAGAGGATATCCATTTTAACAGTATGGGTTCAAAGCCGAGGGCAGACAATTTGAAGAGCATTAATCGATGAGAGATTTTTTTGCTAAAATCGGTTGCAACTACATCGACTTCGTTGCCGTTCTCTAGGGCAGAGATGGCAAAGGATACGAATTCAACGAGATTTGTGGTGGTTGACCTACCCTTTAGGAAGCCAAGTTGTCTAGGGGAAATAAGTGATTTGCATTGGAAGCTTAGAGCTTCATACAAAATACTTTCGAGGAGTTTGGGTATATGGGAGAGTTTAGCGATTGGACGATAGTTTGTTATTTCGTTCTTTGATCTCTTTTTGTGGATCGGGGTTATAAAGGAGGTTTTCCAAACCTGAGGAAATTCTCCTGGTGAAAGGGATAGACGAAAGAGATCAGAAAGGGCAAGGGAAAGAGACGAAGAACATTTTTTAAGAAATATAGCAGGGAGGCCATGTGGACTGGGTGTAAATTCGTCATTGAGTTGGTGTAATTTATATTCGATATAGGAGGGGTCCAAGATGTGAGAGAGAAGTGGGCCATTGGAGAAGTTCAGGAGGTAACGAAAATAGGATGGATCTGGTACAAAGGAGTCGTTTGGTGAAGGATTGTTTAAAGAAGCTGGCAAATAGGTTGGCAATGGTGAGTGGATCGGTTGATGACTTGTTGTTGAAAGAGAGGGAAGGAGGGTAACCATCGGACTTTCTTTTGTAGTTAACAAATTGGTAAAAGGACTTAGGGTCATTTATAAGGTTGACTTGCGCATTGTTAAGGTAACGCTGGTAAAGGGAATCGTAAAGTTCGGTGAAATGAAGATAAGCACCAAGATAGTTGGAATAGTCGGACAAGGATCTGGTATGCAGGAAAACAACCCATAACTTGTTTCTCTTGTTTCGTAAGGAACGAAGCTTGCGATTATACCAGGACTAGTAGATGATGTTTTAAGGCGGGAAAACGGAACGTAAAGGCTAAAAGAATTAAATATTTCTTTATAAAAAATGGATAAGGCATCATTTACACTTAGGTTGTGAAAGTTAAAGGGGGATCTGCTAAGATAGTCACTGATTTTGTGAAAGTTTCCTTTATGAAAGTCGTAGGATGAGAGAGTTGTGGGAGGAGTGGACTGGAAAGAAGAGGTATAAAAAAATGAAAGTAGAAGGGGGGGGGGGGGGGGGAGTTGTCGATTGTAAAGAGAGATAGGGGACTCAGTGAGACTGAGGAGTTAATTGCATCTGTTGTGAAAATAAGGTCCAATTGCCTGCCCATATAGTTGGATACACCACTGACTTGGCATAGACTTGAGTCTGTTAAGCGATCTAAGTAGAGACATTCCTTAGCTGAGTTGGCATTTGAAGCGATGAAGAACGATTGATCGTCTGATGGAGTCCACTGTAGCTGAGGAAGATTAAAGTCGCCGAAAATAAAGATATCGTCAGTTGAGTCAGACAGGTCGATTAAATGGTCCTAAGATTCGATTCCTAAGATTCGATAGGTTGAGCTGGCACGATGTAGCAACATAAAACGTAAAGGGACTTGAAAGGGAGTGATATTTTTATAGCGACAAAGTCGACTTTAGAGGATGAAGAGATGGTAATGGGAGAAGAGTTAAGGCTGTTGTGGATCGCCAGTAGGACGCCTCGAGAAGGGGAATCATCATGTGGGCGGGTAGGATCGTCGTCGCGAAAAACATTAAAAGTAGGGGGGAACAATTCCTCGTTCTTTATGTCGGGAATCAAATTGGTTTCAGTCAGGGCGTAAATATCAAAGGGAACCTGATATCTGGGGCTTACTACCCCAATTACCTTTACCACGAGAGTGTGCGCTCTGACGGCTTCGTTCCACCGGAAGCATTCCTCTACCTAGATCAGATAGGGTTGATCCAGGATAGATCAACGGTCCCGTTAATCTTCCATGTCGCTCGGAAAGCTGGGGACAGGCGACTCAACTACAACAGAGACGTCGCACACGGCAGTGTGGATCGTCTCAGGTTCAGTAGGGCGGTTGGGAATCGCGATAAGAGGGATGTCGTTCGGCAGCACCAGCATTTCTGGTGGTTGAACGATGGAGAAGATATTTCGTCGACGTTTCCGTCAATTACGGACCAGCCTCACCAGCCTCACTGGGGCAGAGCTGACCAATCTATTTGCTCTGTGAATAGCGATGGCCAGCTTGCATAGGTTTAGGTTAGTATTTAAGAAATACATATATATATATATTAGTATATACATAGGTATATACTAGTATATGTATGTCATTGTGTATAGTGTATATGTGTGTATTGTGTAGGTAGGTTAGGTAGACTAAGGTTTATTTAAAGTTAGATGTTAAGTTTTTATAAAAAATAAAAAATTACGTCCACATGCTAAGTTTTTTGTTAAATTCTTTTCTTAGCCTTAAGCATAGAAAATAAGTATATATAAGTATAAAATGTAAACAAAGTCGAAAGACATAGATATAAGAATTTAGAGTAGCTTTGAGTGCCTGTGTGGGGCCAGTAAGTTAGTATAAGATTGTTAAGCAATTTTAAGCTAGCATTTAAGCATTTTTTGTTAGTATGTAAGAGTTAATGATTTAGAAAATAAAATGCATTTAAAACTAAAACTAAACGGATAAACGACTACATCGTCAATGAGAGGTTAGTTGTGCGAGATGATATGAAGCATGTTGAATCTTCGTTTAACGTTCGAGCAAACTACTGTTGGAAGGTACCACAAAACGCGAGGGTCGGTGCTTTGAAACCGATCTACTATGGAAATGTGAAGAGGTGGTTCTGCCATCGAGCAGATGTATGGCCGAGAGAAAACTACGAGCACTGGAAAGTAAGTTTCAAAGGGATCATGTGTATCGCAAAGAATATTGTCGGATCATGGAAGAGTACGAGAAGAAGGGCTATTCGAGGAAGCTCAGTGCAGCTGAAGCAGCGAAGATTGGATCAAGAACATGGTATTTACCTCACTTCGGTGTAGTCAACCCGAATCGGCCGGGAAAGGTACGTCTGATATTCGACGCAGCGGCAGAGGTGAAAGGCGTTTCTTTAAATTCCACACTGTTGAGCGGCCCTGATCAATGCCAAGATCTTGCAGCCGTATTATCTAAATTTAGGGAAAAACTCATAGGCGTTTGCGCTGATATCGTCGAGATGTTTCACCAGGTGCGAATCATTAGGGAAGATCAAGACTCACAACGCTTCTTATAGAGAGCGAACCGAACTGAGGCAATAGAGGAGTATGTGATGAACGTTATGACCTTTGGAGTCACTTGCTCGCCGTGCTACGCGCAATTCGTTTCAACCGAAATTTCCGGCTGCCGTGAACGCGATAATTGAAAACCACTATGTGGACAACTTCGTTCACTGCTTTGCCGATGAACAAGAGGCCATGAAGGTTTCCGAGGAAGTAGTTTGGATTCACGCACAGGGAGGATTTGATTTGAAGAGATTCGTTTCGAACTCGATGTTAGTCATAAATAATAAATTCAACGAAGACCGGGCGCGACCATAAATTTTAAACCTTGAAAAGGGCGAGGCTGCGATTTTCCAAAAGGTTTTAGATATGCACTGGGATACGATACGGGATGTGCTTCGATTTGTAATGGCGTTCGGAAAAATCGATGCTGCTTTGCTGAAAGGTGCGAGGAAGCCAACTAAGCGTGAAACGCTCAGCATAGCGATGTCAGTCTTTGACCCCTTCGGATGAGCGACGGAATACACCCTAATGGCGAAAGTGATTCTCGAGGTCATATGGCGGGCTCAAATTGATTGGGACGAAGGCATTACGGACGAAGCCCATGAAATGTGGAAGAAGTGGTTGCGAAGCCTAAAGGAGGTGGAAAAGATATGTATCCCTTGGTGCTACATATTTTCGCAGACGCCAGCGAAATAGCGTACGCTGCTGTTGGCTATTGGCGAATACCGAATCAGTCTGGCAAAATACATCTGGCGTTCGTAGCCGGCAAAGCTAAGTGTGCGCCACTTAAACTGACATCAATCCCGCCTTTGGAGCTACAGTCTTTGAGACACAACGTAACACCAGCGAGAGTCGTTATGTGGAGTGACTCGCGAACCGTTTTGTCATGGATAGCATCTGATCACAGGCGTTATAAACCTTATGTTACGCACCGAGTCGACGAAATCCTGGGAGTTTCTGACGTCAAGGAATGGAGGTGGGTCCCCAGTGTATTGAACCCAGCAGACTTTGGCACGCGATTAAAAGATGTGAAGCGCAATTCGTTCTGGATAAGTGGCCCAGAATTTCTTATAGAGAACGAATCGGCCTAGCCAGAAAATCAACCTGTTCTGAAAACGAATGAAGAAATACGCAGTAGATTTATGTTACTGGTTAACACTGGGAGTGATGACTTCTCAAGATTCTCCTCGTTTACGAGACTAAAAAGAGTGGTAGGATGGATGCTGCGTTTCCGAGACAATTGCCTATTAACACGGACATAAGGACATTTTCATTTGTAAGCATTTTCGGTGGTTAACGGACGAAGAACCGAAAAAAGGTGGATTTCTCTTTTCACTTGTATGACGATACATGCGGTGCACTTGGAGATCGCGAGAGATCTCTCCACCGATACTTGTTTAATGTGTATATGCAACTTCATAAATCGACGTGGGACTGCAGTGCGCATTCGCTCGGACAATGGCACGAACTTCGTCGGTGCTGACCGAGAGCTTAAAAGGCAACTCAAGGAATTTGATCTGGGAATGATAGCCGATGCCCTCGGCACAAGAAACATAGAATGGATTTTCAACTGTCCTCTAAGTCCGCACGCCGGTGGATGTTGGGAGCGCCTCGTACGTAGCGTGATGAGAGCTATGGGACACGCCTTGTTTGGAGAGAGCCTGCATGAGCATAGTCTCTACAGCTTGATGTGCGAGGCTGAAAATGTTGTGAACTCGCGACCGCTTACTCATATTCCACTAGATACACCCACTGATTTTGGAAAAAGTGGCTGGCGGAGCATCTCCCCGATCTCTGTCGGAGGACGAAATTTTACCGTCTGGTTATACCGCTTGCAGTTGGGTACCTAGTACTCCTGTGCGATAGCACTATTCATCGCTCCAAGTGGCCTATGGGACGAATTGCAAAGGTCTTTCCCGGAAAAGACCTACAGGTTAGAACCGCCGAAGTGCGGGTAAAATCCGGTATCGTCAAGCGGCCCGCAAGTTGGATGTCAGTGTCGGATTAGATTCACAGAGGTGGAGATGTAGCAGAGGTTTAATTTTCACGAACATTTCATATTGTTTTATTAATATTACATAAGTTAAAATATCGAATAACTTTAAGAACATGCAATATTGTCAATTGTGAACGTACCCCCGCAATTGGTAGTCGGCTTACAGCTATTCGTTTTGAATTTGACATTTGAATGTCAGCATATCATTTACTTTTATTTTCTCAACCAACTGTGGGAGGACGTACAAAAGCGTAAGTCTTTAAAATTATTATTAAATATGTACATTGCATTGAAACGTTGTCAATCCGTGACTAGGAAATAAAACACTACATGAAGGAAACGAGTGTTCTTATTTGGATTCCTCCTGGTTGCGATAAATAATCTACAATCTCCTTATCGATCTTTTTTCTAATCAGCCGTTTTAATTTTCATCCTTCATAATGTTCTGAATTATAGTTACAGTATAAATATAAAACGTGAAATAAAGAAGATAATGGACACAATTGGTTTTTTTATGCAATTAGAAGGAGAAGAAAGTGATTCCCGAGAAATTCACTGTAAAATAAGAAGTAGGGCGAAGGATATTTTTTCGATTTTTTCAATACGGGACGATCAGTGAGTTAAAACAATTCTTTTTTTAGTAATCAACATTAATTTGTGCATCTTTCTTTCAGATTTGTTAAATATTTCAGGCTAAATAAAACAGCATTTTGCCACCTGTGGTAAGATCCACATACTTGACTCCGGAACTTAAGTTGGCTGCATGCTTAAGGTTCCTGGCTGAGGGTGGCTATCAGACTGGAACTGGCAAAGACTTTGATGTTGGAATGGCGCAACCGACAGTTTCTGTAGTTCTTTCCGAAGTATATGGCATACTAGAAGCACAATTATGTCCAAAATGGATAAATTTAAAAATGAGCGAGGAAGAAAAGCGAGAGGCAAAATTGCCCTTTTATGAAAAATCAAGGATTCCAGGTGTTATAATGTGTATAGATGAAACGCATGTGAAAATTGCAAGGCCGCCAGGAGAAAATGCGCATCTATTTTACAACAGAAAAGGGGCATATAGTCTAAACGTTATGAATGTGAATGAATGAATGATTTACCTACTTTTCTTAACGTTTTATTTTAGATATGTGATCATTAGCAGCGGTATCCCGGAGCAAGTCATGATGCTTTTATTTGGGGCAAAAACGATGCCTTTTTTTATATTTTAAGTCATTGTATGATGCGGTGGACAGAAATATGCGACTGCTAGGTAAATATGCAATTTACGTATATCAACAGAATGTCATTACAATATTGCTATAAAATAGGAGATGCTGGATATTCTTTGTCGCCATGGCTCATCACACCATTTAGAAATGCTGGTGGTGGTACTCCAAGAAGTACGTTTAACAGAAGCCATAGCAAAGATCGTACCATCATGGAACGCTCTATCGGCGTTTGGAAAAATTGGTGTCGGTGTTGCCTCGGAGCTAGACAACTTCATTATTTTCTAAAGAAGGCTATACAGATCATAAATGTTAGCGCTGCATTGCATAACATATGCGTTCATTACAATGTGAATGATGACGATTTGGAAATACTAGAAGAAATAAATGAAGTTGAAGAAAGTTTTTCTAAAACTCCACAGAACTGTTATAACAATTTTTATAAGTTTAAAACATTGTATTACTTCAATAATACGAGGGCGGGTCAATAAGTCCGTGAATTTCTGACCTCTTTACTGAAACTGCAACACTGCTCCTGTCAACAGGCATCTGTCAGTTGACTCCTGTCAAAATTTAAACTTGCTGCGTCAGTTAGTTTGTGTTTGACAGCTATTTTTATCAGACTACTCACTAATTTGAGGAGAAAATGGAAAAAAGTGAATTTCGTGTGCTTATTAAGCATTATTTCTTGCGAAAAAAAACCATTACCGAGACCAAGGCTAAGCTTGATAAATACTATGGGGACTCTGCACCATCGATTTCAATGGTAAAAAAGTGGTTTACTGAATTTCGTTGTGGCCGTACAAGCACTGAAGATGCCGAACGTCCTGGACGCCCAGTTGAGGTCTCTACACCCGAAACAATCGAAAAAATTCACGATATGGTGTTGGCCGACCGAAGATTGAAAGTGCGAGAGATTGTGGAAGCCGTAGGGATCTCGCATGGCTCAGTGGTTTCAATTTTGAATGATCACTTGGGCATGAGAAAGCTTTCCGCAAGATGGGTGCCGCGTTTGCTCACAGTCGACCACAAACGCAATCGTGTAACAACTTCACAGGAAGGTTTGGCGTTGTTTAATCGCAATATGGAGGAGTTTTTGCGCCATTTTGTAACCGTGGACGAAACATGGATCCATCATAACACACCAGAGAACAAACAACAGTCAAAACAGTGGGTTTCTAAGGGTGAATCGGCGCCAAAGAAGGCCAAGGTGGGTTTGTCAGCCAATAAAGTTATGGCGACTGTTTTTTGGGATGCACGCGGGATAATCCACATTGACTACCTTCAAAAGGGAAGAACAATCAATGGGGAATATTATGCCAACTTATTGGACCGATTCAATGACGATTTGAAAAAAAAACGACCTCATTTGGCCAAGAAAAAAGTTCTTTTCCACCAAGACAATGCAAGGGTGCACACATGTGCAGTTGCCATGGCAAAAATCCATGAATTGGGCTATGAATTGCTCCCTCATCCACCCTATTCTCCAGATTTGGCTCCGAGCGACTACTTCTTGTTCCCAAACCTGAAGTCTGATGAAGTCATCTCGCAAACAAAGGCCTATTTTGAGGACCTCGACAAATAATTTTTTTTGGAAGGGATAAAAAAATTGGAGAAGCGTTGGACAAAGTGTATAGAGCTCAAAGGAGACTACTTTGAAAAATAAAATTATTTTTTTATCAAAAAATCTGTGTTTTAATCCAAAAGTCACGGACTTATTGACCCGACCTCGTATTTTATTTCAAGTTCAGTCATAACAAATTAAAAATAACAAATAAATAGGCCTTCACGGCAAAGAATAGAAAAAATCGCCACTACAATAAAATGAAGATGGCAACCCATAGAAAGGATCCGTTATTTTGTTGGTATTATTTGATCGGTTATGTAACAGCTTTTTAAAATAATATTGGACGCCATTTAATATAATTATTTGCAATTGAGTTATCGAAGTGCAAAGTTTGTTTGGCGACCTAATTAAGAACGACCATAAGAAAGGCAGTTATTTTGTGAAAAAAATTGTGCAATTAACAGAAATAATCGGTAAAGAAACAAGTTTTTATCAAAATTAAATAAAAAAAAAATTAATTTTCGATAATCTAGACCTTGATTGAAGAAAAAATGGGCAAAAATTATAAAAAAGAGAACAATCGAGAAATTCAGAAATCAGGAAATGGCTGAATTGCTCAAAAACAATGGTCTTCAACGCAGTAAAATACAGTGAAAAACATCAGACTACGGAAAAGGTAGCAAGACACAAAAGACCGCGTAAGACTAATGAGGCTGAGGATCGAAGAATTGTTCGAGTTGCCAAAAAAATCCGTTTCTGAACTCTAACGAAATTCAAAAGGAAGTTTTTGGTGAAGATTCGAATACCCTTTCAGCACGTTCCATACGGGCACGATTGAATGAAAGCCAACTTTTTGGAAAAAAACCATTACTCTCCAAAAAAAACCGAAAAGCTAGGTTAGCTTTTGCGAAGAAACACAAGGACTGGAATAGAGTGGAATCAGATGGTAAGAGATATGTCCGGCTTCCAAAAAATGAGGCATTTAATCCGAAATACCCGACGGTTACTCTTAAACACGGAGGAGGAAGTGTGATGCTTTGGATTTGTATGTCGTTTAAGTGAACCGGGCCTTTATATCGAATGGAATGTATTATGAACTCGGAGCATTACATAAAAATATTAGAAATATTAGAAATTATGTTACCCTATACTGAGGAAGAACTGCCCGTTACTTGGAGATTTATACAAGATTATGAACCAAAGCACACGACGAGGGTAACAAAACAATGGTTTAATAAAAATTCTGTCGACGTTTTAGAGTGGCCATCATGTAGACCGGATTTAAATCCAATAGAACACCTGTGGTATCAACTTAAAACCACAATTTCCAATCACAAAATGGGGAATTTGAATGGATTATTTGAAGTCGCAAGGATGGCTTGGGCCAACATACCACCTAAAAAATTCCGCGATCTAATTGAATCTATGCCACGGAGATGTAAAACCGTGATCATTACTTAATAAAGGATTTCCAACGAAATATTGAGCCAGGACATGTCAATTCCGCAAATATGAAAAAAATTGCATAACGTTCCTAATTAGTCCGCCAACCATTTTGAGACACTTACTTGAATTAAATTTATTTTTCTTATTTAAAACGTATATTTTTTGTTTGTTGTTACTTGTTTTTCTTAAATATATAACAAGGTGCAATATATTTTAGCTTTAAGTTCGCCATGACTATATATGTATATTAAAAAAATTAATAAAAAACAGCCTTAGGGCAAATACATATGTAATATGTACTATATTCATTAAGGAGTAGCACATGGGCTGAAAAGTCCGTGCCGTAAAACACAAAATTTTTGCAAAATTCAACTTTATTTATCAATATAGTTGCCTTCGAGGGCGATACACTGATTGAAACGATTTTTCAATCTTTCGATACCAGTTTTGTAGTACGATTTCGGTTTAGACTCAAAATATACCTCTGTTTCGGCGATTCGGTCTTAAATATCTTTCCGGCGAGCATTCTTCTGAGGTCTACGAACAGGAAATAGTCACTGGGGGCCAAATCTGGAGGGTGGGGAAGCAATTCGTAGCCGAATTCATTCAATTTTGTCATCGTTTTCATCGACTTGTGACACGGTGCATTGTCTTGATGAAACAGCACTTTCTTTTTCTTCAAATGCGGCCGTTTTTCTACGATTTCGTCCTTCAAACGCTCCATTAACGCAATGTAATAGTCGCTGTTGATAGTCTGCCACTTTTGGAGATAGTCGATGAAAATTATTCCATGTGCATCCCAAAATACGGATGCCATAACCTTGCCAGCCGACTGTTAAGTTTTTGGTCGTTTTGGACGACGGCCACTCAGCTGACTGCCGACTTGACTCTGGTGTGAAGTGATGGAGCCAAGTTTCATCCATTGTCACATACCGACGCAAAAATTCGGCTTTATTGCGGTTGAACAGCTTTAAACACTCCTCTGAATCATCAACACGTTGTTGTTTTTGGTCGACTGTGAGCAAACGCGGCACCCACATTGAACAGAGCTTTCGCATGTCCAAATATCCGTGTATGATATATCCAACACGCTCTTCTGATATCTTCAGAGCCTCAGCTATCTCGATCAACTTCACTTTACGGTCATTCGGAATCATTTTGTGGACTTTTTTGATGTTTTCATCTGAAATAGCCTCTTTTGGACGTCCACTTTTAAATTTTTCAATCCACTTGCGAATGGTTCGTTCGCAAGGTGCAGAGTCCGGGTAACACTTATCAAGCCATTTCTTTGCATCGGCTAAATTTTTTCCCATCAAAAAGCAATGATAAATCAACACACGAAATTGCTTTGAATCCATTTTTGTTCACAATAACAAAAGTTGCTTCACTCACAACGCTATATCTCGAGAACTAATCGTCCGACTGTCAAAGTTATACACGTATCTTTTGAAGGTTGGTACTAACTGAAAATGGTATGGATTTAATTCAAGTGGCACCCTCTCTTAGACACGGACGGACTTTTCAGCCGATGTGTTACGTAAATGTTGTAATATTATGTATTTTACTATCGGGCTGGTAGTCATGGTAGCTGAAGCTCATTAAATCATATTAGCATTGTAATTTATTTGCGTGTTAATAAGGATATAAATAAATATTGGGTATATAACTTAATTCGTGCGGTTTTTTTCTTCAAAATTTGAACGTTTATTTAAGAAAAACATGTAAAATAGTATTATTCAAAGTATTGCCAATCTGAAGCTATGACTTTTTCCCATCTTTCTGGCAATTTGTGGATCCCATCCCAAAAGAACTGCACCGGCTTGGCAGCCAAGAATGAATCAAGCCAATTTTTGATATTCTGCTCTCATGTGAACCGTATTTCAGTGAGAGCGTTCTGCATCGACCGGAACAAATGATAGTCAGAAGGGGCAAGGTCTGGGCTATAAGGCGGGTGGGGTAAGACTTCCCATCCACTGTTTTCCAAATAGTTCTTAACCGGAATAGCAACGTGGGGCCGAGCGTTGTCAAGATGGAAAATTATTGCCTCGTGTCTGGTCGCATATTCCGGGCGTTTTTCGGCCACTGCTCTCTTCAAACAGATTAATTGTGTTCGGTAGCGTTGTCCATTGATGGTTTTACCCGGTTTTAGCAGCTTATAATACAGCACACCCATCTGATCCTACCAAATACAGAGCATTACCTTCGCGCCATGGATATTCGGCTTTGCCGTTGATTTGGCTGGTTGGCCGGGTTTCACATATGATTTTTTGGGCTTGAGGTTGTTGTAACGGAACCATTTTTCATCACCAGTAACAATCCGATGCAAAAATGACTTCCTTTTGTGGCGTTCCAGCAGCATTTCGGACATGCAAAAGCGCCTTTCGAAGTCTCTCGGCATGAGTTCATGTGGAACCCAATTTCCTTGCTTTTGAATATATCCAGCTGCTTTTAAACGTCTTGAAATGGCTTTTGAGTGACACGCAAAGATTCTGCGAGCTCTTCTTGTGTTTGGCAACAATCTTCATAGAGTAATGCTTCCAGTTCTTCATCTTCAAACTTTTTTGGCTGCCCAGGACGTTCATCGTCTTCCAAGCCAAAATCACCACTTTTAAATCGTGCAAATTACTTTTGGCACGTTCGCTCAGCTAGCGCATGTTCACCATAAACTTCCACCAAAATACGATGACTTTCGGCAGCAGTTTTCTTCATATTAAAGTAGCTCCCCGAAAAAACACTTTTTCAGGCACAAAGTTCGACATATTTGAGTGAAAAAAAATTATTGTTGTTAACGCTTCAAATGAATGACATATACTGAAAAGACGTACAATGACAGTAGCTTTCCAACGCATGTTCCAATGGAATAATACAAGTTACGCCATCTCTTAGTACAAATTAAGTTATATAAATAAATAATAAATGTTTTTCGAAGATGTTCGTAGTGTTTCGTAATTTTGGACAATACGCGAACAGACCTGTTATAAATTTGTCCAACCAAAGAATTCGAATTTTAAATGGAATCAAACCCTGAATGTAGCCTTTAACCTGACTTTATTCTTTACTCATCTCTAAGATAGGCAACACTTTATTAGAAATATTAAAAAAAGCTTTTTTTTACTTTTTTGTTCGTTTGTGCATTCATATACATAAATACGCAGTGTCTGATCGGTTATGCCACTATGCCACGTGACGTCAAAAATATTAATGATGAGGTTACACAAATTAAGTCTCATCGCTTCGTGTGAAAATTTACGGAGCTAAGACCGCCGCATTCATGGAGCCAATTTACAGAAGGAAGCAGCCATACTTCTTTTCATTTGGCGCCTGATTTTATATTTCATTTTATTTTTACACTAAAAATGTATCGTGTTAAAAAAAAATGTTCTACAGGGTGTTTCAACAAGAGTTGTCGGATTTGTTGTTTGAATAATGCGAACAATTGTTGAGATATCTCTGAAACCTTTATTGCTTTATAAAGTAGACACATGGACATTATTTATGGAGTACAATATCTTCCAAATTATCGTCTCGGCTCTGCTTTCAGACCCTCAACTTTTTCTCGATGGTCGTGGGCGTGACTCAAGTGGTAGTATATTGGCATCCCAATCGGACGCAACTATATTCAGGTAAGATGAGTGGTTGCCTAGAATACAACTACAAGTCCAATTCGAATTCCACTAAGAATTTAGTCTCTCCATCAATCCCTTGTTGACGAAGCAATTAAAAAGGCTAAAAAATACTTGAAATTGTGTTGGCTGACCGGAAAGTGAAGGTGCGCCAGCTAGCAGATACCACAAAGATTAGTATTGAGCGCACACGCCATATTTTGGGCAATATTCTGCATATGAAAAAGTTATCCTGCCGCTGGGTGCCGCGAATGACCAAAAACACGAAGGCGAGAGCACTTCGAAAGAGCCTTTAGACTTGCTGATGCGGAATCGGGCGGACTTTTGGCGTCGATTGGTAACTGGATTTGGATCCCTCGGACTATTATCTCTTCCCAAATCTCAAAAGATGGCTCATCAATAAAAAATTCAGCTCACGCGAGGAGATCATCGACGCCACGGGGGAGTATTTTGCAGACCTTCCGGAAAATTACTTTTCGGACGGGATCAAGAAGTTGGAAAGTCGCTGGAATAAGTGTATCAAACTAAAAGGGGACTATATTGCATAAAATAAAAAAAAACATTTAAAAAAAAATTTTTTTTCATTCCCAAGGAGGTTACTTTTCACTTCATCCAGTAGGTGTCTTATGAAAGATACCCAATTGTAGATTTTCAAAGAACATCATAGGACGAAAAGAAAAATACTGTTTGGTCTAAGGAAAAAAAAAATTGCTCAAGTTATTTTTTTATTTGTATATGAAACTTATAATATTATAAATACTTATAAAGAAAATATAAGGATCAAAATTCAAGATAGGATCAAAATTGTTGTGTGTATAAGTATGTATTAAAAATTTATTCCGTGATACAAGGAAAAACAGTTTTTTTTGTCATTGCAACAGAGGCATACTACCTATATCAAAATTTATTCAGAAAATTGCAAATACAAGTTTATTCATCTAGATCTACATCTATTGTCCCCTTCAAAGTAAACCCCATCGACTGCAACACACTTATGCCAGCGCTTGATCCAATCCTCGAAACATTTTTTATATTCGGTGTTCGGTATGTCCATTAGTGCTTCCTGCGATTTTTCCGTTAGTTCCTTCTCGGTTGCTGAAACGCGTTCCCCGTAGTGGTTTTCTAACTCGATTAAACCGAAAGAAGTCACAGGGAGCCAAATCAGGTGAATTCGGTGGCTGTTGGATGGTATTTGTTGCATTTTTCGTCAAAAAATTACGAAGAATGATGGCACTGTGCGATGGTGCGTTATGATGGTGCAAAATCCACGATCCACGGTGCCCACAATTCTGGTCTCTTTCGGCGAATTGCTTCACGCAAACGTCTCATAACGCCCAAATACTCGTAATACTCTTTGTTTACTGTCTGGCCTTCTGGCAAAAGTTTATGATGCACTACACCGTTGTAATCCATGAAAACCGTGAGCATTACCTTCTTTTTTGACTGAAAACGACGTGTTTTTTTTTATCTTGGCTCATTTGGTGAACGCTATTCACTTGCCTGATGTCTGGATTGTGTTTCGCACTCATAAACCCACGTCTCGTCTCCAGTAATAATCCTTTTGATGAATTTCTCTGATGGTTAATTTGCGGTTATTGACCAACATTTCTTTTACTTCGTCAATGTTTTTGTCGGTTTTCAATGTCGATGGTCTGCCACTGCGTTCATCATCTTCGATTGACTCACGACCACTTTTGAACCGCTCGTGCCACTGGTAAACGACCATTTTCTTTAGAGAATCGTTGCCGAAACACTTTTCCAACGTTCGCGCACCATTAGATCCGTTTTTTACGCCAAATTGAATACAAGTTCGTTGTTGTAAATTTACTCGTAAATCCATTTCTAAAATTGTAAAAAATCGCCAACTCACAAGGAGATAGATGTACTCTTGGCTACGTAACTTTTGCAAATGTCAAGCTATGACGCTAAGATTTAGAAGGAATGTCAACAACAGATTTACCAACTTAACAAAAAAAAAACAGAACTCAAATCGGAACAATGGGAGCGCCACACGGTGGTGTCCCCCGGGAACATTTTGATCAAGGTGGTATATTGCAATGACTGCATTTGGAATACGACTTCGATTGGATTTTGTTGATGCTGCATAGTTCGCACCTTCCGCGTGACTCAACAAATTTTGGCCAGTGAACTTCTAAGTTTCCGAGTCGAACATCCTTTAAAACGGACTCTCCTTTTCCCCTTTTGTTTTGCTGCATTGTGGGGATTCACTCAGTGAAGTCCTTTTAAGGCTTTGTCTGTCAACAGCCAAATCCTTTTGTGATAAAAGTTTTTTTTATAATTTACGCGCGCCTAAGGGGTTATATGAATACCCTTTTATTGTTGCCTTGCCGCGGGCGGAAAGATAGAAGGAGGAGAAAGGAAAGCATTGTTGTGATGTAGTGGTTTAAAAACTTAGGTGTATTTGGTTTCGATATTGACTCTCCAGAGGTGTGAATCCGAATAGAACGGAGAGATTTTCTTCACTCGGAATGATTCCGGTTGTGAATTTTAACGGTTGATTTGTGCTTGAAAACCCTACAACAGCCAAACCCACATGTCAGTGTTATGTCTGTCTTCACACGCAGATTTTTCTGACTGGGTTCCAATTACACAAATGAAAACTTTTGCCGTGGCTAAGATTCGAACCTTGACCCTCCGAATGAGAAGCGATTGCTCGTACCACTACACCACGGCCACCTCTAAAGTTACATGTCTTTTATACCTGAGAAGTGGTATCTTTTCATGCATTTGGGTGTAAACGATGAACGAATTAACAAATAATATTTCTATCATTCCCCAAAAAAGGCGATGCCACCACTTCTTTGGCCTACGATCCAGGCCATATGCGGACCTTAGTTGATCCGCATGATCTACTTATCCCATGAATGAGTTATAGTCTTTAACAACTGTAGGGCAATTGACATCGTGTTGCACTCCTGACTTGTCTCTTATGGAAAGTTAATGCCTCGTTGCCATGATAGTTTGAAGCCAAAAGCACAGTTCTGGTATCTATCCATTTAAAAAAAACTGATCCCATCCTTCGAAGATCAATAGTCGAAATCGCTTCTATTCATTTTTTTATCATCTTTTAAGTTCTTCGGATTGCCTTTTCTATTTGCTCTTATCGTTCCACAAGTTAAAGTTTTCCCTGTTTTCAATTTCTCGAGCAGTCTCACCGATGAAAAATAATTGTCGAAACAGATAATTTTTTGTTTACCCCACTCTTTTTCAGTCATTGATAAGACAATTCTTTCGCCAGGACCATCATTTTCATATTTGGTTTCAAGCTGCTCATCCTAATAAATTGAAAATTTCTTGATATAACCGTGTTGATCAGCTAAGCACCATAGTTTATAGCCCCTTTTAATGGGCTTCATGGGGTTGTACTGTTTCATTGAGTTTCTGCCTTTAAAAAGAATCATGGAGTCATCAACAGAAAGCTGTCTTGTCCCATGGTAGGAAGAGCTGAAATTCTCATCCAAGAAATTAATCATTGGATGAAGCTTGAAGAGTCGATCTTGACTATCTCTTGGGATAAGACTGTTGTCGTTTATATGAAGGTTGCTCAAAATAGCCTCAAATCTATTACGGCTCACTGATTTTGCCCACTAGCGGAACTCCCAAATCCTCAATTTCACTCCAAAAGTTCCTCCAGCTGGGTAATTTATGGTTGATTCCTATAAAAGCCAAGAATTCACCCTTCTTCAAATCCAGCACCTTATTTTTCTGAGTAGCGTAAAGATTAGATTGATATACAATGTTATCGACAACACTTTCAAGAAAATTTAGAACAAAATCTGTTGGACTGACACAGCTCTCAAACAAATCCTCAACAGGTCCCTCAGGTAACAAAAACTCAGGACATTTCCATCATCGATCAACAGCTCGCCAAACTCCGCTTGAAGCAAAGCTTCATCAGGTTTCTGATTCATTTTTTTGAACGTAATGTAAACAAATCCAATTCATCTTCAGATTCAATATCGCTGTCTTCTTTATTGCAGAAAGGTAAGTCCTCAAGCATCATCAAAATCTCATCATCCTTTAATAACAGCCGACATAATGCACTGTACATATACGAGTACAGTCGATCCCGGATAATATCACATCGGTTAATAGAACAAATCGGTTAAAGTCACAATTATTTCAAGCCAGTTGCCTTTTTCTATATTCTGTACCGATAAAAAACCTCTTAAAGGCATATCGCTTAATAGCACATCCCGCTTAAAATCTCACAAGGAACATTAAAAAAATACATAATTCCACTAATTTATTCTCCCTTATTGTCACTTCCATATTTACGTTCCACAATTTTGGTGCATTTTCATCAAATGTAAAGGTGTCTGGTGTACTAGATGGAGTGAAAAGTGACCTCCTTGGGAATTAAAAAAAAATTTTTTTTTTAAATGTTTTTTTTATTTTATGCAATATAGTCCCCTTTTAGTTTGATACACTTATTCCAGCGATTTTCCAACTTCTTGATCCCGTCCGAAAAGTAATTTTCCGGAAGGTCTGCAAAATACTCCTCCGTGGCGTCGATGATTTCCTCGCGTGAGCTGAATTTTTTATTGACGAGCCATCTTTTGAGATTTGGGAATAGATAATAGTCCGAGGGATCCAAATCCAGTTACCAATCGACGCCAAAAGTCCGCCCGATTCCGCATCAGCAAGTCCAAACACTCTTTCGAAGTGCTCTCGCGTTCATGTTTTTGGTCAGGAGCGGCACCCAGCGGCAGGATAACTTTTTCATATGCAGAATATTGCCCAAAATATGGCGTGTGCGCTCAGTACTAATCTTTGTGGTATCTGCTAGCTCGCGCACCTTTACTTTCCGGTCAGCCAACACCATTTCATGAATTTTTTTGACATTGTCCTCTGTGACCGCATCGGAGGGCCTGCCGCTGCGGACTTGATCAGTAGTGGAGTTGCGGCCACCACGAAACTCTCGAAACCAATATTTGATGGTGTAATCTGACGGAGCATTAGCCCCATAATATTTATCCAACTTTTCTTTTGTTTCCTTCGCCGTTTTGCCTCTCAAAAAATAATGTTTTATGAGAGAACGAAAATCGTTTTTGTCCATACTCAACATGATGCCAAACACGTCAACAACAACAACAACAACAACAACAACAAACAGCTGTCAAAACAAAACTAAAGACAGTATCGCACTGAAATTTGGCATGTCTGCCTAAATATGAACGGACTTCAAGGCACCATAACCTTTTTTGCAGTAGCAGCGCATTCTGGAGGTCAACAAGGTTACTTTTCACTCCATCTACAGAGTGAATGACTCGAACTCCAACTTTTTAAAATGCTATAATTTTTTTATTTTTTAATAAATCTTATTGTGCCAAAGCAAAAAATGTTGAAAAATACATCAATTTTCAAATTGCATCAGTAGTTGTCAATATGTCCACCTTTGGCGCGAAGAATGGCCTTGAGACGGCCGAAGAAACCATCGCACGCTGCACGCAAGTAGCTCTGCGGTATTTTGGCCCATTCCCGGCGAACTGCTTCTTTGAGGTGGTCCAAACTTTGGTAATATTTAGTGCCAACCTTCGCCTTCAAAATACCCCAGACAGAGAAATCCAACGGATTTGCATCCGAAGAATTTGCAATCCATTGTGTCGAAGAAAAGAAGTGTGGAACATTGTTTTTTAACCAATCTTGGTTGACGCGCGCTTGTGAGACGGTGCCGAGTCTTGTTGAAATGCCCACGGTCTCCGACCGAAATGATTGTTTGCCCAAGGCTTCAATACTGCCTCTAAGACAGTTTCACGGTTCACGGTATACGATCGCAACAATTTTGACGCCACGGTCCAAAAATACGAGCGGAGAGCGACCATCGGCGGTTATGGCGGCCCAAACCATCACCATCGGTGCTGCCTGCTTTCTGGTGGCCGTCCGAAGGTGTAAATTTTCGAAGGACCTCTCTGCCAAGTAAACTTGGTCATTTTGTTTGTTGACATATTGCTCGATAACAAATGGCGACTCATCGGAAAAAACCAAATTCGGCAACTCACCACTTTCGTGCAAGTGTAGCAACTCCTTCGCTTTTTCGTTGCGCTGTAAGATCGTGTGTTTTTTGGAACGTTAATGGCTTGAGCCCAAACTCATTTTTCAGTATGTGTTGCATCCGTTCCAAAGATACGAGGGGCGTTCAATATATTCTCGGTATCGATATGAAGGAAAATGCGAATTCACTTTAAATTGTTTTTATTTTTCAATATGATCTCCCCTAACATCAATGCATTTGTTACATCTTGAGATAAGCTTTTTTAAACCCTCAAAAAATAAATTTCCTCTTTCTCTGCAAAATACGGACTTGAGTTCTTCATCATCCGAAATTCTTTTTCCACGAAGACATTTTTTCAAATCCGGAAACAGGAAATAATCACTAGTGGCAAGGTCTGGACTATAGGGTGGGTGTTGGATTTCTTCGAAACCACAATCTCGGGCAGCAGCCTTGGAAACTCGCGCCGTGTGAACAGGAGCGTTGTCATGAAGAAGCAACACACCCGCTGCGAGTTTACCCCGTCTTTTCTTTTTAATTTCCTCCCGCAAATTATGCAAAGTGGAAGCGTAGGATGTGGCGTTGATGGTTTCACCTTTTTTTTTGTACTCAATGAGCAAGATTCCCTTTGAGTCCCAAAAAACTGTGGCCATGAGCTTTCGGGCAGACGGAGTGACTTTGAACTTCTTCGGGGGGTCTATTCCTTTTTTATGCCACTGCATGGACTCTTGTTTGCTTTCAGGGTCATAGTGGTGGACCCATGTTTCGTCCCCAGTAACAATTCGATCCATAACACCGTCCGCGTTCTCACTACACATCTCCAAAAGCTCTCTACAGCATGCGATTCTCACTTTTTATCTGAGGCGCTGTGAGCATTCGTGGCACCCACCTTGCACTGACCTTTGAAAGGTTAAGTTGGTCATGAAGAATGGTGTGAATGGTACCAATTGAAAGCTTGGTGATCTCTGCCATCATTTTCACCTTTACTCGGGCATCCTCAAGAACAAGTTTTTCGACTTCTTTGATGCTTTCTCCCGTACAAGCAGTAGCCGGGGCGCCGGAGTGGGGGTCGTCTTCAATGCTCTCTCTGCCTCTCTTGAACTCACTTGACCACTTTTGCACAGTTGATAATGAAGGTGCGGAACCCTGGTAAACAGCCACCATCTCTTCATGAATAGTTTTTTGACTTTTTCCTTGCTTAGTGAGAAATTTAATTACAGCGCGATGCTCAATTTTCACCATCATCGTCTCAGTTGCCATTATGATTCTGTTTAACTAGAGATAAAACGCGAATTAATAATCACATTTATATGAAATTTTACATGAATGCACTAAAATAATAGTATTTCTTGATAAATAAGTCAATTTATATATGCAACCACAGCTTCACCCCGATACCGAGAATATCTTGAACGCCCCTCGTATGTTGAGCTCACGAGCCATTTTTCTTTCACTTCGACACCGATTTCGCTCAATTTGAGCCTTCACTTTCCGAACCATTTCTGCCGATGTTGCTGTTTTTTTATGACCACCTCCATGGCGTTTTGCAACGCTGCCAGTATCACGGTAACGAGCTATGGTTCGAGACCCAAATGATTTATTCGCGTTGAGGTGCTGGAGAGCTCTAACGATAGCTACTTGTGGTTTTCCAGCCAAATATAAAGCAATCACACTATCACGTTTGAATTCCATCGCGGATAAAAATTTTTCAACACTACTGAGACGCAAATCGTTTAAAAAGCTTGTAAATAATAAAATTATCTATCATGTGTCAAAATTTGAGCTCACTGTCATGAACGGTTTGGAAATTCTACCAGTCTGAAATTGGTTGCAGTTCGAGTCATTCAGGGTGTAGTATGTACGGAGTTCATCCTATTGGTGGAGCACGGAGGACTAAATGTGAAATTCCGCAGCCCTTCGTCAATAAGCAGTACAATAAGAAAATGGGCGGGGTTGATCAATTAGACAACAACGTATCTATCTTAATTAAAGGATTTCGACTCGCGGAAAGAAGTGGTACTGTCCTATTTTTATCTGGATGATAGATGTTGCGGTAGTGAATGCCTGGACATTATCAAGAAGTTGTGACGGGAAATGGGATTCACTAGAGTTTAGACGTCAAATTGTTTCAACAATCCATGCGAAATATGGGTGTGATCCATTGAGTGGTGGACATCATTCATAGCGCAAAACATATCTTCCAGCTGGTAACCATGCTATGGAACATTCAGACAAGAGGCTGCGATGTCGAGTCTGTGGCAGCCAAACCGTAAAACGATGTGGAACGTGTGATGTTGCATTTCACGATGAATATTTTGCGGCTTACCATGCTGACCTTATTTAAACATTACATTTATTTTTTGTGTACTATACATTGATTTTGCTCATTTCTTTAAAAGTAAAATAAAAATGTTTTTTTATAAAAAGAAAGCAAAAAAAATTGTGTGTAGTCGAACCCAGCGTTTTCGCAACGCCCTATAACTCTATTTCTAGCTTCGGCGAAATTATTTTGAAGCTACGAGTATTAACTGATTCCATAGCTTAATATTACACTATAAATGAAAAATCATCAAATTTGAGAGAAAATATTAATTCAGGTCTAAGTGGGTTAAGTAATTTTCAATTATTGTGTGTGATGAATTCAACCTCTCTCTCGCACAGTTATATGATGATCACCAACTTCAGGGTTTAGTCTCATGTTCGATCTTCAAAAAATCGATTTTTTCTTTTCATATTTTCAAATTTTAATAAGTTGAGAACATACTGTGAAGTTTAGACTGATACAAGTAATTTTAAAGTTACAGAAAATAATAGTATCCTGCAGCTGCGGCGCTCATACCTATGCTACTGTTTGCGGCCCTATAGCCTTGAAAAATTTATACTTGTAGTGTAGAATTTTGTTATTTTAAAGAAAAGTGAAAGTCACTATATGCTTGTACTCGTATTTCAAAGTATTAATATCTAGCTTTTAAAATTTTTGTATTTTTCGAACTAGCGTATACGTATTTGAACATGTTAACGTCTAGTTAAAATGGACAAGAAAGGCACGAAAAGAGGAAGACACCCAGGAGAAAAAACTACAAAACGAAGTTTTAGAGGAAATCAACATACTGCTGAGGAATACTGATTTTGTCAGTACATCTGCTCAGAAATTGCGAGGTGAAGGCGATTGTGAAGTGAATTTTGATCCGATTCATAGTTACTGTTTGAGTTGAGTTTCTATTTAGTGTTCATAAGTTTGCAAGCAATGATTTGGCTTTAAATTATGTGTAAAGAAACACTGATCAACTCTTATCCAATGACAAAAATGCATACGAAATCAACAGACGTTTGGTGTTTGTTATACGTTTACTTGGAATTGGTAAAAGTGGTCCTGAACTTTTTTGTTCTCTAATGCCTCGGTTCTTAAGCTGTGTTCCGCGACTTTCTTGAAGTGAAAACACAACTTTTTTGTAAGTATGTAATTATAAACATTTTTGCGCAACAAAAATTTTTCACGTTTATATTTTTTTTTTTATCGAAGTATGAGCTACCCATAATTCAACAAAAATGATAACAACATTCACTTTCCAACGAAAATTTCCAGCTACACTCACATGAAGTATGCATGCGAATGAATAAGTATTTGACACAAAAATGCATGCGCGTGTGCATCTTTTCCATCTATTCTAGTAATCCTGGAAATGAACGAAATTCGAGCATAACCAAACTGAGTCCATAGATAAACTAAAACTGACAACGAAAATGCATCTTTTCTCCTAAGCTACAGGATAGCTCGATCTGGAAAGCCACACACTATTGCAGAGACTTTAATTAAACCTTGTATGTTAGAAACAATCCGTTGCGTACTTGGAGAAGCCGCGGCAAAAAAAGTTGCAACAATTCAATGTTCAAACAGCACTGTATCTGTTAACTCGTTCGCAGATTGAATGCTTGTGATAAGTTTGCAATGCAACTCGATGAAAGCACAGATATTGCCGGCCTTTCAATACTTCTTGTATTCGTGAGGTATCCCTTCGATACATCTATTCAAGAAGATTTGCTCATCTGCACACCTTTGGAAACCAATACAACTGGCAAAGAAATATTCAAGGCCATAAATTCTTTCATGAATAAACACAGCATTAATTGGGGAAAACGTATTGACATATGGTATGTAGGGACGGAGCCGCAGCAATGGTAGGAAATATTAAAGGGGTCGTGTCAAAAATTAAAAACATTGCGGCGAGAAGTAACAGCAATCATTGCATCGTTATGCGCTTACTGATTTGAAAATAGTTCTTGATGAAGCTGTGAAGATTGTAAATTTCATGAAAAGTCGTCCCCTGCAATCGAGATTGTTCAAAAAAGTCGCTTCTTCCTCACACTGAAATTCGACGGCTTTATAGAGGAAAGGCTTTATTTAGGTAGGTAGGTAGGTAGGTAAGAGTGGCTGTTGGATATACCAACCCACTCAGGCCTAATGACCCATTGTGATGCCACGTGGATCTATAATCCTCTTACTGATGGAACCAGTTTGAGCTTCTGACGAAGCGAAAGAGACTGTTTACGTCTATATTTTTCAGATCGTTTAGGTCGTTGTAGAAGAAGGCTCCTAAGTGAAGTTTTCTTCTCTGGGAGAGAGCTGGACATGTACAGAGTAGGTGGAGGATTGTCTCCTCCAGCTTCTGCAAAAATCACTTGTAAAGGCGCCAAGCCTTCTTGCGTGCTTGCCTATGAGGCCAGTGTCCAGTGATGACACCTATGATGGCGCTGAGATGTTCCTTATTTAGAAGGATCAGACACTTGGAGTGATACAGATCCAGTTTTGGGCAGATTTGTTTGGTCGCTAGACATGTTGGTCCAACAGTCCACCTAAGATCTGTTCTCTTATTGACATCCAGCTTTAATATTAGTTTGCACGCAGCGATAGGGATACCCTTTTCCGGTAGAATAGGTAGAGTGGTTCCAATTTTGGCGAGTTCATCGGCTCTACAATTCCCTGGAACGTCTCTGTGGCCCGGCACCCAACAGAGGTGAAGGTTGAACTGCTCTGCCATCTCCATAAGAGGCGATCGGCATTTAAGCGCGGTTTTAGAATTTAGTGAGAGTGAGTCCAGGGATTTGATGACGGCCTGACTATTCGAAAAGATGCGGATATCCTTTGAAGATATCACATTTTTCTTCAGCCAGGACAGAGCTTCTTTAATCGCCAAAATTTCCGCCTGGAACACGCTGCAGTGATTTGGAAGACGGAAAGAGAGGCTTAGATTTAGCGTGTCTGAGAAAACACCGCCACCAACCCCGTTATTGGTTTTAGATCCATCTGTATAGAGATGGATTGACTTGTCCTCCATGAAAGCATCTTTCTCCCAGAAGGATCTAAAGGGGAAGCGTACATGGAAGTTTTTGTCAAACCAAAGTTCAGGTGTGGCGTAATCGATGTTCTCTGTATGGATTCCTAATGTATTAAGAATACTGGCGTGGCCAAATGGACTATTTATCCACTGTTTAGTCGCTTTAAGGCTGAAAATAGCGAGGGGTATTAAATGAAGCAGAATGTCTAATGCCACAGAGGGGGTAGACCGCAATGCTCCTTATGCATAGACATGCTGTTCTCTGGACTCTGCTTAGCTTAATGCAGTTAACCGCACTTTCTAAGGCCGTCCACCAGACTATCACCCCGTAAGTAAGTATCGGTCTTATAATCGAGATGTACAGCCAGTGGGTTATCCGGGGTTGAAAGCCCCATTTATTCCCAGTGGCTTTTTTGCAAGAGAATAAAGCTATTGTAGCTTTATTGACTCTTTCTTCAATGTTAGGTTTCCAGTTTAGTTTTCTGTCAAAAATGAGACCCAGAGATTTTGCTGTAGCGAAAAACACTAAACTGGTACCGTTTATTGAAGGAGGGTCAATTGTTGGAAATTTGTATTTCCTGGAAAAGAGGACAAGATCAGTTTTATGGGGGTTTATTCCCAATCCACAGCGATCTGCCCAACGGATTAATCTATTGAGATTTAATTGAACGAGTACCTTAATGGTATTAAGATGCCATAGCAACGTCATCCGCATAGGCAATCACCCTGCTACCACCCGCTTCCAGGTATATCAGCAGGTCATTTACTATTAAGTTCCAGAGAAGGGGAGAGAGGACACCGCCTTGCGGCGTACCTCTGCTGGCACATCTTTTAGCAGAAGTCTCACCGAGTTGATTATCCTGCTTTTTAGCATAAAACTGATTAACTCCCCAAGTGAGTCGTCTACCTGCAGAGTTGACAGCGCAGTCGTGATTGCGGATGTGTTGACGTTGTTAAAGGCACCCTCTATATCCAGGAAAGCAACCATTGTGTACTCTTTATATTGTAGGGATCGTTCGATGTGGTTAGTCAGTGAATGCAGAGCCGTTTCCACCGACTTTCCTTTACAGTAGGCATGGTGAGCCGTTGACAGAAGTCTAGGGTCAATTTTAGCTCGTATATGGATATAAATCAGTCGTTCTAGAGTTTTCAGAAGGAAAGATGATAGACTTATAGGTCTGAGGTCCTTTGGGACGACATGAGAACATTTTCCGGCTTTGGGGATGAAAACTACATTGACTTCTCTCCATGACAGTGGAATGTGGTTAAGTTCTACACACCTTCTCATAATATTACCTAGCGCAGGCAGAATAATATCTGAGGACTTCTGTAGCTCGGCAGGTATTATACCGTCTGGACCAGCAGACTTGTATGGTTTGAAGCTATGCAGCACCCAGAACAGTTTGTCTCTTGTGATCAGACCATGGATTTTGGTCCCGGTTGCAGTAGACCTGTTTGGGTTGCTACTGACCGCGAATTGAGAGCTATCTGGAAAGTGGGTGTCCAGTAGCAGGTTGAGTGATTCATCACTTGAGGTTGTCCAAGAGCCATCGGTTTTTTTCAAACAGCTAGACATCATAGGATTTGTGGAGAGGATTTTTCTTAGCCGTGGTGCCTCAGAGGTTTCCGTGATTTTGTCACAGAAGGACCTCCAGGATTGTCGCTTTGCCTTCCTCAGTTCTTTTTTGTATAATTTGAGGGATTCTTTGTATGAGTCCCAGTCAGTCACTTTTCTTGTGCTCTTTGCTAAGTTGAAAAGTTTTCTGCAAGTGTTTCTGAGCAGTCCCAGTACTGATGTCCACCAATGTGGCTTTTTCTTGCCTCTAGGTTGAATAAGAGGGCAGGAAGCGGCCATAGCCTGATTGAGAGCCAGAGTGAAATCCCTGACCTTCATGTCAAGTTCATTGGTGTCACGCGGGGGACTTGATTGTTCAGAGGATAGCGTTTCTAACAGTATTCCTCTGTATTTTGGCCAATCAGTTTTCCGGTAGTTCCGGAATGATGGTTGACTAGGAGGAGCATCATTCAGGCTGAATTGGATGTATCTGTGGTCTGAAAAAGAGTGTTCAGACGATACCATCCAGTTCATTAGCATTTGAGTGATGCTGTAGGAGACAAGAGTTATATATTGCAAATAAAAGATTAGTACTTATAATGTAGTCAAAAAGTGACTCACCTCTGTAATTGATGTCGGTTCTGCCCCATACCGTGTGATGCGCGTTAGCGTTCAGTTAGGTCAGTTTTTTGTCTTCCAGCCTCCAGTACCACCCTTTCCAGATTATCACCAGGGAGAGGGCCCACATGATCGTGGCCAAGGTATGCCGATGCTAGCCAGTAGGAGCCTTTGGCAGTCCCTAGTCAGGCAACGGTTAAGTCGGGGTCGCTGAGATTAGGAAGTAGAAGTGCATTAAGGCAACGTTTCACTAATATACAAGTTCTGATCTTACCTTTGTTTCTTGTATAGAGCGGGACGTATACGGGTGTCCTATGTCCACGAACCATGTCTTCTACAATCCATGGTTCCTGTATTAGGATAATGTGTTCTGCGTTTTTTGAAAGACGCAGAATGAGTGCGGCCGAAGCCTTTTTTTAGTGATGGAGATTAATCTGGAGAAACCGAATCATTGCTACAGTTTTCCAGAGTTGCCTCCACCACGGTGTTGTTGAGATCCTCCGATTCTGAAGATGTGCCCAAGAGCTCATCTTCTTCCTCTCATCGTATAGGACCTCGTTTTGCTTCGTGATCGGTTTCCATTTCCGACGGGGTGTCAGATAAGGAAATCGATGGCTTGCTTGTCACCTCGGATAGATTGGAGTCGTCGCTATCCATTTCTGGAAAGGATATCGATGCTCCAGGGTCTGAGGTTGTGTTTAGTGGTGTCTCCGTTAAAGGAGGAGGAGGTTGCTTATCAGCATCCAGCTCATCCTTTTTATAGACCCTTAGATGAATTGACTCGAATCCGAACCGAATCGTGCCTTTTGTCTGCGCTAGAGGATTAAGGGATTCTTTGTTGATCACGATCAACGCGCATCTATAAGAACCGCTTAGTTCCTCCAGTTTCGCCACTTTCCAGTCATGAGTCGGAAGGGTTGGGTTACTGAGCCGGATGATCTCCAGAATGCTTTCTTTGGAGGAGGGTTCTGCTGGGATCCAGGTACAAGTTCGAGGTCTGCTAGGGATGTCCTCCTTAGATACGACCTCGAGTTTTGCATCTGGCCAGATCTCTCCTAAGCCACCTATGGCTTTAGTGAAGAGATCGAGAGATCTCTGATTTGCACATGCGATGAGCTTGACGTGGCCTTGGTGCCAACCAGCGTCGCTTGTGATGGGAGGTGGTCCGAGGTTTTCCGCATGATGGCCAAGAAGTTGCTCAAAAGCTTCAGCTTGGCTAGCTGCCACCGTTCAGGTGTTATGGAACCGTCGGTATCGTTCCTATCGATTACCGCGATAGCTTTATTAGGTTATTTCAACTTCGTGATGAGTTGAAAATTTTCCAACTGGACAAAAATATGTCTTCATTTACAAACCTTTTTGATGTATTGTATGATGAGCAATGGATTACAAAATTAGCTTATCTTGGAAAGATCAACGAAACAGCTGCAGCTTTGCATGGAAAATCCATAACAGTATTTTTTTGCTAGAGACAAACTGGCAGCTTTGAAAAGAAATATTAATTTCTGACTTACAGTTTTAGATGGATTCTTGCAAGCAAACATGCTAGAGCTCAGAACAGATATTGGCAATGTGATCGCTGGACATTTGGTAAGTCTAGAAAGATCTTTGTTAGATTACTTTTCAAATACAAATACTGACATCGAGACTGACATTTCTAGTGAAAACCCAGTCGACGACACTAAGCATACAGGAAAACGAAACTCTTATAGATCTGCAGAGTTCTTCTTCGTCAAAATATGTGTTTGATTCTGTTTCATTGAACGAATTTTAGGTTGGTATTAAGAATAAATACCCTGAACTTCCCAAGAAGGATATATTAAATTTGCTCCCTTTTGTTATAGTATCGCTGTGAAGCAGGCTTTTCAGCGTATACTTATGCAAAAACTAAATACAGATCGAGATTGAACGCTGCCCCACATATGCGAATACAACTTTTGGACATAGAAGTCAATTTTAAAACAATTATAAATCAAACAATTAAACAGTTGCATCCTTCACACTAACCTTGATAAAATATCTTAAATAAAAAAAAAAGATTTTGAGATGTGTTGTTTTTCATTTACTGCTATCGTTAAGAGTTGGGCTTTCGAAATATATTTGGGCCTTGTTTAAGGTTCCAGAGCTTAAAAAAGTTGGGGAACCGCTGCTCTAATGGATTTGGGTCGAGGTCTGAGTAATCAAGCGTTTGAGTCGAAGTTTGCGTTTACGTCACTTTTGGGTATTGTTTCTCTTATTGGAATATATTCTAATAAAATCTTAGATGTAATTGTAAAATTGAGTGTGTGTAAAGCTTGTGAAAAATGGTCAGGAAAAGAAAAAAGTGATGAATACGCTGCTTGGTATGATGAACATCAGGCGAATTCTACAGCTAATGACGAAGGTAGTGCAGATAAAATGGAGGTTGACAGGATCATCGAAATGTTTAAAAGATCTGAAGAATGGCTTGGTGTAAAATGTACAAAGTATATTGGTGATGGAGATACTGAAACATTTAAAAATTTATTAGAAGAAGATCCTTATAACTGCGACGCTGTAATTGAAAAATTTGAGTGCGTTTTACACGGCCTTGCAATTATAAGAAATATAAATTCTCTGGAAGAAATAAAAAAAAAGCTGTGTGGGCAACGTTTTACCACAAAACTTCTACCGACGAGAATAAGCAACATCATTACTGTCCAGAAGGTGAAACTTCCTGGTGTCAGTATCAGCAACGCAAGACTGACAATAAAGAAGATACATTTATACATCCACCGACTTTTGATGAAGGAGTTATTAAAGTTTTAAAGCCGATCTACGAAGACTTGTCGGACGACAGTATTTTCAAAAAGATGTTTGGGTGGAAACACTCAACATAACTGTATTTGGAATTTGGCTCCTAAGCACATTTGTACGGGCAAAAAAATTTTGGAAATTGCACCGCTCACAGCTGCGTGTATTTTCAAGGAAGGCCAAAAAATTGTTTTGAAAATAATGGATGTAATGGGCAGGCGCAGAGGCCATGAACTTTGCACAACGGGCCGATGACACTCGCATACACAACGCAGAGAAGAGGGTGCCTAATGTCGCAAAAAGTGAAAGAACTGCACGTAGATCAACGAAAGTTGCTAAAAATAATGCTTATGAGGAAACCAAAGGTATACTGTACGCGCCAGGAATAGATAATTAATGAAAATTCTCTTCTCCAAATTTTAAACGCGTTTTTCTCGAAACTACTTTTTATTCGTCGGATTAAAAAAAAACTACTGGACCGATTCAGCTGAAATTTTAACAGAAAATTCTACACATGAATGGTTCTGTCCGGTACGAGAATTAGACTTTTTTTTGTACGCTTTTTTTTTTATCTCGATTTTAAACCGAAAAAAACACTCGATTATTGAATTTTTTTTTACAAGGCTGCCATTTTGTTATATTTCACTCAAAGCTTTTAGATCTGCTACGGAATAAAATAATACTTTTTTTTTGAAGATGTTGCAAACTTCCGCGCTTTAAAAGTTAACCAATTAATTATTTAGAAAGGTGCCGGGCTTACCGGCAACCAAGCAAAACAAAACAAAAAACAAAACCGCAACCACACGGATGGAGGTTGATAATCGAATGAGAGAGAATGCGTAAAACCGAAAATAGGCCCAAAAGGGGATCGCAAGAAAACCGGAATTGCAACCAGCAGCTGGTTCCTAGCTGCGCACACCGGCTGCTCAGCACGGGGGAGTTCAAAAAGGGAGGAAAATAAACGTAGACAATATGTAAGTGGGCGCCATTATAAAAATTGGGAAAACAAGATAAAACAAAACAGATGAACTTCTCCCTGATGGGGACTTAAGCTATGCAGATTTATTTATTTCTTTTTTTTTTTATTAAGCGGGGGGATGACAATAACCCAGTAAAGGGTATCGCGTAGCACCAGAGAGGTTGCTCACCTTAAAATCTTGTAAAACTCAATTTAGTGGCCATCAGAAGGCCCACGATTCTGTACGATCACGAAGACGGTGCCTTTTGGGGCCAACGGGGTCGCGAAACAGTTTTGACCGTAACCGCGAAAGGGTTACGGTGTTTGCCAAGTAAACGGTAAGGAGCCTTACGGGATCACCGAATCACAAGTATCCCCACTTAAGGGAGGATTACACAAAAATGTACGTTTTATAACAATAAGAGGTCGCTCCTGTCTGGTTGCCAGGGGTTTGGTAAGGGGAGTGGGTACTTCCCGCCGCTGTCACTCTCGTCGTCGCTTCGTCAGTCGGTGTCTCGTCTTTCGGGGCTTCGCTTTTCTTCTCGCTGGGGTTTTTTTTTTTCTTGTTCGTGTTTGTTTGTGGCCTTTTTTTGTTCGATCGTTGGATAGTTTTCCTGTAGCGTTTCTTCTTATGGGGGTTTTTCGTTTTTTGTTTTTTTCGTTCGTTATGTGGTTTTCCTTTCCTCTTGTTGGTTTCTTTTGTTCGTTCGTCGTTTGAATTGCGTTCCTCTTTTTTTTCTGCTTTTCGTTAATCGTTGGTTTTTTTTTGCTTTTCAAAAAAAAATAGTGTCCGCTATGACGGCTAGATATTAATTATCCTAACCGCGCATTTCGTAGTTCAACTAATTCAGCTGCAAGAGCAAAGGGACTCACTTCCAGAACTCTGACAGCCTCCCTGTGGAACCACCCTATCACACCGGTCGATGTTTTGTCGTGTTCGTCCTGTTCGTTTTGTCTGTCGAGTGACTGCTTGGGTCCATATTACAGCATCGGACCCGGGACACTTTTGGGGGACAATTAAGGGGAGCTCAAATAGTGACCGCCAAGTAGAGAGGAAACCTTTCCCAAGAATAATATTAAGGGGGCCGTAAGTCTCCTTGCAGACAAGAGTGAGTGGGATGGATCGTGATCGTGAATCGTGAGCTTTCTTTCACAATTGTTTCTTTTGAATTTGGAGTTTTTAGGGGGTTTTACAATTTATGTAGCTGGAAGCAAACAATATAGAATTTAGGGTGGGCTCTCGGCCATTGCTGGGGTGTCGACATCTTCGGGCATCAAGGGGCAGACCGTCCGTCCGCTAGAGTTTCCAGGCTATCCTCCTGAGTCTATCCGGGGTACCTATATGTCATCTCTGGGGCGGTAGGCCGAGGGAGGGAACTGGATCCAAAGAATTCAGTAAATCCCACTTGTACGGTGGCATCCAGAGCATGATGGGAAGAAAAGAACAGGGACGAAACGAGAAAAGGCAGGAGGGTAGAGGGGTGAAACAGACAACAAGAGGATCAAAGGGAATGGAGGATTTTTGGGGCGTTTTTAGAGTTAGCTCTTAGAAAAAGACTAATGTCTAAAATAGTGTTAGATAAATTGTAACGCAAACAAGATTAGGTATTTAAGGGAAGCAAATAGACTTTCTACGTTGACTTGAGCTGGGGGAACTGGCAACGCCACTTCCGCCAGTGCGTACAATTCAGGAGCATTTCGTTTATTTTTTTGCCAAAATTGTGAGCAGGTAACGGATATAAGAAACTCGCTAAATCCCAACCTAGGAATTATTTCTTATATCAGTGTTTTTCCTATATGACGGTTTTAAGACTGAATATTTTTTATGTCAGTTGCACGCATATGAGAAAAAAAAGTTTCCTATAAACGATGCACCCAAATTTATTATAAAAACAAGGTACAATCTCTTTTGTAAAAAAAAACATATAATATAAGTCAGAATTGAATCTTTTTATGCAATATTGAAATAATCACGAATTTTCGTTTGGATAAAAGTCTTGTCGCGTTTCTCGAACAAAACTTTCTCCATATTAAGGATAATAGGATTTACACCCTGAACGATTCGAACTACAACCAACTTCAGACTGCTATAATTTCCAAACCGTTCATGACAGTGAGCTCAAATTTTGATACATGACAGATAATTTTATTATTTACAAGCCTTTTAAACGATTTGCGTCTCAGTAGTGTTGAAAAATTTTTATCCGCGATAGAATTAAAACGTGATAGTGTGATTGCTTTATATTTGGCTGGAAAACCACAAGTAGCTATCGTTAGAGCCCCTCAGCACCTCAACGTGAATAAATCATTTGTGTCTCGAACCATAGCTCGTTACCGTGATACTGGCAGCGTTGTAAAACGCCATGGAGGTGGTCATAAAAAAACAGCAACATCGGCAGAAATGGTTCGGAAAATGAAGGCTCGAATTGAGCGAAATCCGCGTCGAAGTGGAATAAAAATGGCTCGTGAGCTCAACATATCGTTGGAACGGATGCAACACATACTGAAAAATGAGTTTGGGCTCAAGCCATTGAAGTTCCAAAAAGCACACGATCTTACACCGCAACTGAAAAAAGTTAGAGTCGAAAGAGCAAAGGAGTGAGTTGCCGAATTTGTTTTTTTCCGATGAGTTGCCATTTGTTATAGAGCAATATGTCAACAAACAAAATGACCGAGTTTATTTGCCAGAGAGGTCTTTCAAAAATTTACACCTTCGGACGGCCACCGGAAAGCAGGCAGCACCGATGGCAATGGTTTGGGTCGCCATAACCGCCGATGGTCGCCCTCCGCTCGTATTTTTATACCGTGGCGTCAAAATGAATGCGATCGTATACCATGAAACTGTCTTAGAGGCAGTATTGAAGCCTTGAGCAAACAATCATTTCGGTCGTAGACCATGGACATTTCAACAAGACTCGGAACCGTCTCAGAAAGCGCGCGTCAACCAAGATTGGTTAAAAAACAATGTTCCACACTTCATTTCTTCGACATAATGGATTGCAAATTCTCCAGATGCAAATCCGTTGGAGTTCTCTGTCTAGGGTATTTTGAAGGCGAATGTTGGTACTAAAAAATACCAAAGTTTGGACCACCTCAAACAAGCAGTTCGCCGGGAATGGGCCAAAATACCGCAGAGCCACTTGCGTGCAGCGTGCGATGCTTTCTTCGGCCGTCTCAAGGCCATTGTTCGCGCCAAAGGTGGACATATTGACAACTACTGATACAATTTGAAAATTGATGTATTTTCCAATATTTTTTGCTTTGGCACAATAAAATTTATCCAAAAATAAAAAGATTATAGCATCTTAAACAGTTGGAGTTAGAGTCATTCACCCTGTATATCATCTAAGAGTTTTTTGCTCTCGCAATCTATTAGAAACGGTCTACTATGGCTTAGTGCAATCAAAGTTGCAGTATGGATTGGCTTGCTGGGGCGGTAATTATCACAGTAATATACAACCTCTGATTATTAGCCAAAAACATGTTCTAAGAATTATTTGGAAAAAAAGAAGATGTGAGCATAGCATCTTACTTTTCTGCAATTCAAAAATCCTTCCACTGAAACATCTATACTTTTACTTTTAGAAAGTGTTAAAAATATTTTTTACAAGAAGTGGTTATCACAGGAATCAACTGTCTATGCACTTCGCAGTAATGGCAGGAATTTGGCTATCATTCCAACATACAGCACTCACTGTAGTTATTTAATCTACTACCTTTTGAACTTCGGAATATTAGGAAATCCTATTCATTCTATAGAGGAATTAAAAAATTCCTTTTTCATTTTGACTTTAAAGAAATAAATCACTTAACAAGAGTCATAAGTTGAATGGTTTTTCTTTTTTGATTGTTTATTCTTTTACTTTTTATTTATAAGTATTAATTTGTTGATCATCAACGTGCTGCAATTGTTAATTAATAAATTATATTTTGCATACTACCACCCCAATACTCTCATATAATCGGTCGTTTTATTAACAGTTTATAGCTCGATACATTCTACATTAATTTTTCTTAAATTATAGAATGTACGAGTATCTACTTAATTTTATATTTCAATGATTGTCTTTATAATAGGAAAACACTTTCAGTAACTCGCTATTATTGTTAATAATTTAACTACAATTCTAAATTTGTATATATTAATTACCATCAGTATTATAGCATTATTGTACTAAAAGCTTTGAGTTAAATGGAATATGGAATTTAAAAAAAAAAATATCGTCTTCTCTGAAGAGAAATTGTTCACGATTCAGTAAGTCATAAACAAATTAAGC
Organism: Volucella zonaria; assembly: GCA_963966105.1. NCBI lineage: Eukaryota > Metazoa > Arthropoda > Insecta > Diptera > Syrphidae > Volucella > Volucella zonaria. Next base: position 35,485,477 of record OZ014534.1, on the reverse strand, counting down.
GATCAGATTTAGTGGAGTGAGAGATTAAACAAGAATTTGAGCGCAACTCAGTATCGCGAAAGAGTGCTGGATTGAGCATTGAGGACACAATTCACGTGCATTCAAGACTCAAGATCAAAGAGTATACTACCCCTATAAGCACACTGAAAGATCCAGAGGGCGAGTTCACAGGAGTTTAAAAGAAACATTACTAGATGGAGTGAAAAATTACCTCTTTGGGAATTAAAAGTTCTTTTTTTTTAAATGTTTTTTTATATTATTCAACAGAGTCCCCATTTAGTTTGATGCACTTATTCCAGCAATTTTCCAACTTCTTGATCCCGTCCGAAAAGTAATTTTCCGGAAGGTCTGCAAAATACACCTCCGTGGCATCGATGATCTCCTCGCGTGAGCTGAATTTTTTATTGATGAGCTATCTTTTGAGGTTTGGGAAGAGATCATAGTCCGAGGGAGCCAAATCGGATGAATACGGTGGATGTGACAGCAATTGGAGCCGTAAGTCATTGATTTTAGCCGTGGTTGCGATGCTCTTGTGCGTCGGCGCATTGTCTTGCAAAAACAGCCATTTTGCAGCGATTTCCGCCTTCAATCGCTCCAATAATGCACAGTAATATTCGCTGTTGATGGTTTTTCCTTTTTCGAGGTAGTCCACGAAGAGTATGCCATGACAATCCCAGAAAACCGACGCCATAACCTTTCCGACCCATCGAGCCCACCTCAGCCGCTTCGGAGCACTCACTCTTGCCGGCGTCAGTCCATTGCCGCGCACTCATTCTGTTCTCTGGTGTGTAATAGTGGATCCAAGTTTCATCAACAGTTACCAATCGACGCCAAAAGTCCGCCCGATTCCACATCAGCAAGTCCAAACACTCTTTCGAAGTGCTGTCGCGTTCGTGTTTTTAGTCAGCAGTGAGCATGCGCGGCACCCAGCGGCAGGATAACTTTTTCATATGCAGAATATTGCCCAAAATATGGCGTGTGCGCTCAGTACTAATCTTTGTAGTATCTGCTAGCATTTCATGTATTTTTTTGACATTGTAACCGCATCGGTAGTGGAGTTGCGGCCACCACGAAACTCTCGAAACCAATATTTGACGGTGTAATTTGACGGAGCATTAGCCCCATAATATTTATCCAACTTTTATTTTGTTTCCTTCGCCGTTTTGCCTCTCAAAAAATAATGTTTTATGAGAGAACGAAAATCGGTTTTGTGCATACTCAACATGATGCCAAACACGTCAACAACAATCAGCTGTCAAAAAAAACCAAAGACAGTATCGCACTGAAATTTGGCATAACCTTTTTTGCAGTAGCAGCGCATTCTGCCGGTCAAGGAGGTCAATTTTCACTCCATCTAGTACAGCTTCTACTCTAATACTGGACTAACGTGCCGGACCAAGAAGCACATGTCGATACGTTGAAAAATCATCGAAGGCAATAACCAAGGTTATAACCTTTAAAGAAATAGAATGGGCGGTAAACTCATTCAGACACTACAAATCACGGGGACCAGACTGTTTCTTCCCAGCATTTCTATATAAAGTTACCACCAAACTCACCTCGAAATTCGTACGAATTTTCAGACCCAGTCTCTAGGATATATTTTTTTAACTTGGAGGACAGTTTCAGTAATCTACGAGTACATACCTAAGGGAAGCAACAAACCCCCGAATCTCCGAAATCTCGTCTTTCGTGTTACAGACTATGGAAAACTGATTGATTTATACATAAGTATACTTGTATTATCTCGAACTCCGTTCGTTCATAGAACGAGCATTAGAGTTTAAAAGGATAGGCCTCTTCACATTAATGGACTTCGACTTTTAACAATGCGAACCTTTGATCGAAGGAAAATGCCTTTCTTGGGAGAGAGCTATATACAAATCCAATGACTACAAAGTGGATTAGCAACATGCTACAACCACAGCTCAACAAAACCAAAGAAATTTTTTGAGTTTTATTTTATATTTTTGAAAAACTTCACTTTTTTACCTTTTAAAATCAGGAAGGAGCGGTAGGTGCAGATTTGACATTTTACTCACGTGCTTCATTACTTGCACCTGGAAATATTTTATGTAATCGTAGCTTTAAAAATAACCTCAACAACTAAAAAATATCGTATTATCTCGATCCCAAACTACTAGTACCAGGTATGAGAGCGATAACTTCGTGATCAAGTCAGTAAATTGCGAACCACACCTCATTAACTCAAACGAGTTAAGCGACTTAGTTAGAGATCTGAACTTGCCCAAAAGCAAAGAAGAAATTCTAGCTTCTTGGTTGAATCATTGGAATTAGCTTGAAACAAATGTTAGAATAAGTGATCAACGAATTATTCGAAGACGTACTTTGCTATTGTAATGCTGTGAAGGACTGGTTTCAAGATATTGGAATCCCATACATTCATTCTAAGTGGCGTCTTTTCATACACAAATCCACAAAATGTTTAAAAACTGTTCTTCTCTACAACGAAAATAAATGTTCATCTATACCTTTGGTTCATTCCGTGATGCTCAAAGAAAATTACGAAACTGTGAGAATGGTGCTTGAGAGTTTAGAATATTTTAAAATGTCCTGTAACACAATCGGTGCATGCAATAATATTTAAACAATATTTAAAGCACTTAATCACTCTCTTAATAAACTCTTCAAATTCCATTTTAGAATTGACTTGCACTTCTTGTGGGTCGCTGATATTTATATCCCGCTGACATCCCACACAAATTTCTATTTTACTAGAATATTCGCTAAAAATGCCCAGTTTCTGTTCTCCATTTTCCAATTCTGCTACTCAAATATGTAAATCCTTTGCTATTCAGATATAGATGACGCGGTTCACATTTTATAACACTATTACCTACCTACAGCTGTTCGCCCCGAACACCGACAACCATTCCATCAGATTGAGGGTATTTTGGGATTGTCCTTGTCTGCCTTATATCCAGATATTAGCACACTTTCTGGAAGACTTTTGATTCAAAGTTTCACCCTTGATTAGAGTGTAGCTCTATTGGGACCCTAAACCTGCTCACCCAGTTGTTGACTATCTCTTCTGGCCACTTAATGAAGTAATCTATGCGAGTGTGTATCGGTTGCTATTAAAGATTTCGGGAAACACTCCAACGATGTCAATGGCTATTCGTTTGAATGGTGCTCCGACATTGTATTATTGCATTCTTCCCTTGGGTTTTATTTTTGGGCCCGTATTGACCGCACACAGTGAAGTTTTTGCACCAATTCTCGTCATCCTGTTTTGCACTTAGCCAATAAAAACCTTCCACTACCTTCTCCAACGTCTTATTAATTCCCAAGAGACCTCCTGAGATTATGCCGTGTATTTTATGGAGCACTTCACTGATTCTGGATCGTGACAAGATTAGCTGCATACGACATGTTGTTCCATCTGCACTTTCCCATTTTATCTTCAGCAAACCATCTGACACACAAAGCAAGTTCCACTGCGCCCAATACGCCTTCAGAGTTTGACTCCGGTCCGATATCTACTGCCAATTTTGGTTCAATGTCAATTTCTGTTTGTTGGGAGGAACGGATTTCATCTGTTCTCCAACTATCTACAGGCACAGTCCTAATCATTTGAATAATGACCTGATCTTTCACTTCCCTACGGTTGTAATGTTCACATTTGATTCCGTATGGTTGACGACACAGAGCATCAGCATTTGAATTGAGTTTTCATTTGCGGTGTTGGATTGCAAAGTCATAAGCTCGATCCAGCTCGCAACTCAACCTTCAGGGTTTTTAAATTGTAGTAGCCATTTCAGAGCTGCGTGGTTTGTGTGAAGAATGAACTTTTGTCCATAGAAGTACTTATAGAAATGCTTCGTTGCAATAACTAAAGCCATAACCGCACGCTGAGTTACTCAGTAGTTCCGTTCAGACCCGGAGAGTACCTTGCTGTAATATGCAACTGCCTTCTCTTCACCATCATGAACTTGAGACATCACAGCTCAGACCCCAGCATTGCTAGCGTCTGCGTCCACGATGAACATTTTTTCGGGTGTGGGGTAGCCCAAGATGATGGCATCGCACGCCTACCGCTTGAGTTGTTGGAATGCTTTTTCATACTCTCCAGACCACCATCACGACCTTGTTAAGTAAGTTTATGCATGCTCTTTGCAATACCAGTAAAATCCTTTACGAACCTCCTGTAATACATGGCAAGTTCCAAAAAGCTTCTCAGTTGGTGTTATCCTTGGCGACAGTTCAACTTTCGATTTTTTCAGAATCCGTCCTTACTCCTTCCGCTGATATAATGTGAACCATACATTTGACTTCCTAAGGCACACTTTTCTGGGTTCACCTTCAAATTAGCGCTTTGCAGCCTCTCAAATAATTGTTTTAGATTTTGGCAATGTTCCTCGAACGTCTTATCTATGATGACAACGTCGTCCAGATACACTAGGCAAGTTTTTCAGAAGGTGGCCGGAGCACTGAACAATCCAAACGGCATCACCGTAAACTGCCGAAGACCGCTTCTTGTAGTGAATGCTGTTTTCTCAGGATCTTTTCGATTAATCTCTACTTGCCACCGTTCTTGAGGTCAAGTGTTGAAAACCATTTAGCTCGTAGTAGGTAGCTGTCCTTTTTGGTAACATCATTGAGACATTGATAGGCGATGCTCATAGACTCTGCGATTCTTCAATCAGCTCCTCAATTTTCATCTTTGATACCATTTCGGCAAACTCTGTTGATTTTGCCAGTGAAAGACGTCTTGCAGGTCGGATTGGTTGGACGCCTCCGCTGTCGATGTGGTGTTGAAAAAGTATGGACGTACTCGTACATATCAGCGTACTCATTGATTAGTTTTTTATGCCAGGATACGCAGCTCTTGATCCACATTACAGAGGATGAGGATTTTGTTCTTGATTTTCATACTCTTGCGACTGGTGTTGCATGAATCGTTTCCATTGTGGTCGATATTTTTTTTTTTTTTTTTATAATTTACGCGCGCCAAAGGGGTTATGAATACCCTTACACTGTTGCCATGGCGCGGGCGGAAAGGTAGAAGGAGGAGAAAGGAAAGTTTGTGATGTAGTGGATTGAAACTCAGGTGTGTTTGGTTTCGATATTGACGCTCCAGGGGTGGGAGTCCGAATAGGACGGAGAGATTTTCTTCACTCGGAATGGTGAGGCTGTGAATTTTAACGGTTGTTTTGTGCTTGAAAACCCTACAACAGCCAAATCTACATATCAGTGTCATGCCTTCACACGCAGATTTTTCTGACTGAGTTCCAATTGCACAAATGAAAACTTGCCGTGGCTAGGATTCGAACCTTGACCTTCCGAGTGAGAAGCGATTGCTAGTTTTTTTTGTTTTTGTTTTAATGCATTTTTATTAGACTTCATTAATTAATTCTTACATGCTAGACAAAAAAATGCTTAAAAATTAGCTTAAATAACTTAAAAGTAATCTTATTTTAACTTACTGGCCCCATGCGGGCACTCTAGGTTAAACATAATACTTAATCTATGTCTTTCGACGTTACTTACAGCCTATTTTGTTTTTTACATTTATTAAAACTAAAAACTAAGAAAATTTATTTTAATTAGAAAAACTTAGTTTGTGGACTTTTTTTTTTTTTAATTAACCTTACATACTACCTAAAAAATAAATCTTAATCTACTTAACCTACTTACATAATACATTCATACACTTATATACAATACACAACACATATACACTTATATATACATATATGCATATACATATACATATATGTATATATTTATATTTTTTTTTTTTTTTATAATTTTTTATTTTTATTTATTTTTTGTTTTTTTTTTTATATTTTTTTTTTTTCTTAAAATCTAACTTAATACTACCTAAAACTATATAAGCCGGCCATGGCTAAAAAACAAAAATTAAATAATTAGGCTGGCCCACTCTGCTTCACGTGAAGCTACCTATCACTGGAGGAGTTCGACTACGAAGCATCCTCGCCTTCTTCAAGCCACCAAAATTGCTGGTGCTGCTGAGCAACATCCCTCCTGTCGCGACTCCCTACCGCCCTACTGAACCGGAGACGCTCCGCACTGCCATGTGCGACGTCTCTGTCGTAGTTGAGTTGCCTGTCCGCAGCTGTTCGAGCGACGTGGAAGATTAGCGGCACCGCCAATCTGTCCTGGATCAGACCTTTACTATCTAAATAGAGGAACGCTTCTGGAGGAATAAAGCCGTCAAGGCGAGCTCTCTCGTGATACATATGATTAGGGTAGTAAGCCCCTGAGATCAGGTTGTTCGACGATGTCATTGCTCTTGCAATGTGCCTTCGAGTCAACTTAATAACAAAATTGTCCACTCTTATTAGGTTCGCCCTATTGTACAGGACCTCATTGGGATAGAATTTTATGTACTCAGATTCTGGTGTTCTGTATAAGCGAAGACAAGTCCTAAGACAAGCCCTCTCAAACACCCGAACCTTTTCCAATAAACTTGCTCTCACATTGAACCACACGGGACATCCAAATACAAGCATAGGCCTGATAAGGGCCATATAGCAGATTACCTTCACCCTCGCATCGAGTTGGCTGTTATAAAACAGTCTCTTTGTAAGGGCAAAATCACCTTTGGCTCTAGCCAGAGCAGCATCTATATGTTTGTTAAAATACAGATATTGATCTAGCCAGATCCCAAGGTATCTGACTACATTTCGACAAGCAAGTGGCTGTCCATGTTGTCCGACGATAGAGAACTTTCGCCAATTCTTTCTGGAATCCCTAGAGGCCCCAGACAAAGGCGTCCTAAACAGAATGGTTTCCGATTTCTGAAAGTTGATTTTCAACTTCCAGTCATCGCAATATCGTTCAATTTTATCGAAGTCACGTTGCAAAAGTATGTTAATGACCTCAATCTTTGGACCTGATCTGTACGCGATTAAGTCGTCTGCGTACGCTATGGCATGGTGAAGTGAACCTATCAGATCACTTGTGTAAATGTTGAATAGGATCGGCGAATTTACCGCACCTTGTTGCAGACCGTTTTTAATGTTAAATGTTCCAGCAGAAGTCACATCGCCATTCTTCATGATGAACTGTCTACTGGAGAGCATATCAAAAAGAATATACAGCAGTGGTTTACTAATGCCCAACCTGTCCAGCTTGAAAAAGAGTCCCTCTAACCATACGGTATCGAAGGCCTTCTCCAAGTCAATCAGGCAGGCACCAGTGCACTGGTTCTTGCCTTTGTTCCATTGGATATCAGAAACCAGTTTCGACACAGCATGAATGATAGCATGCCCTGCCTTGAAACCGAACTGATTATCCGGAACGATATGTTTGTGCTCAACCCACTTAGTCAGGACTCTATTGATCACCTTCTCGAAAACCTTACTGATGTTTGGAAGAAGACTGATCGAGCGGAGATTCGCCGGATTGGAAGTATCTTTATCCTTTTTAGGTATGGGATGTACCACCGCAGTTTTCCAATGCGCTGGATAATGTGCATTATTCATTGCATTATTAAACAGGGTGGTATAAATGTCCACCGCTTCTAGTGGGAGATGTCGAAGTACAATGTTCGGTATTTCATCGGTTCCCACTGATTTCTTATTTCTCAGCGATTCGAAGATCATTTGGAGCTCCTCCTTCGAAATGGAAGGGGGTAGTATCCTATCGCTGGCGATGACGTTATTTGATCTATTCTCGTCACTAAACTGGGTGAAACCCGAGCTCTCGAATCGCCAATTCGCAATTTCATTTAGAAGGCAGAAATTGTGCACAAGGACTCGACTCTCCAGGTCGTGGTTTGGGCCAATGATGTCATTCGCCTTGTACACTTCCTGGAAAGTCGCTCCTATAGCCTCTATCTTCTCCTGCGGATCCTCGACCACAAAGAAGTTATCATCATCAACGGCCTCATTTGGATCGATGCCTGCTGCTATGAGTATATGCTCGTTGTCCGTAGTTCGGGCGATTTTAAGACACGCAAGGTCGTTTTGATCTTTTCTCCGAAATATTTTATTTATTTGCGGGAACATATTCGGGTTGCTGGTGTTTACAGCCCGAATTTTGTTGTTCCAATACAAACTTACAGAATTTCTGTAATTTTCCCTTATTAATGTTTGGAGGTTTTTAATCGACGACTTCAGTGTCATGATCTCCGGGTTATGTCTGTCGGTAAACTGTCTATACAAGGTTTTTAGTCTTGACAACAGCCTACTTTTTTGTCGGTGCAGTGCGTCAATAGTTGCATTGCGGAATAAGTCTTCGTTGTCAGTGTGTTGATACCGAGGTATCGTTTTGTCCATTGTTCGTTTGATTGTCTCGTCCATTAGTCTTAGATACCTGTCAATCTCCTCGTTTGACAGATTTCTGTTGGCCGGTGGGTAGAGCGAATTCGAGGAGAGTGCTCTAGTCAGTGTTCTGGTGAAGTGTGTCCAACGCACCCTACTATAATTGTAGGAATGCCTTTGAACAAACTCATCCAATTCCGCAATCTCGTTGGCGACAGTTATTTCGGTGCTGAGACCGCAATGGTCACTGTCATACACGAAAGTGCATAGACAGTTTGTAGTTTGTTGGTTAGTGCATGTCAGTTGTATTCGTGCGTCGAACAGCAGAAGATCCAAATAGGACCCGTGTCTGGGAAACGACGGACTATCCGTCGCCTTAAGCCCGAGTCGATACGTTATGCTGTGCTGACCCCACCAATTGAATAGTAGGTTCCCTCTAGTATTTGGTGTATTATTTCCCCAATCACTATGTTTGGCGTTGAAATCTCCGCCGATAATAAAATAGTTGTCTTCCAATTCCAGCCTCAGGAATCGAAAAAGTGTCTCGAGCTCTGAGATGAATAAGGTGGATTGAGTAGCCTTAGGTGCATAGACAGACACCATGTACAGCCGCTTTCCACTACGGAGGGGAATATACACGATGCATGCTTCCAGCACCTGGAACCTACGTACTACACGACTGTATACTCTCTTAAAACGTATACCTTTTCTTACGAATATCGCGACGCCACCTCCCTGAATGGAGTTGGGTCGGTTTCTCCGTACTATTTTGTATCTTCTGTGCCTCATTTTATGTCTTTTGGTAAGCTTAGTTTCGCTAACCAAAAGCACATCAGGGGCTTGGTCTTTAAGCAACTTAAATAGTGCGGTTCGTCGCTCTAACCTAATCAATGAATTCACATTCACTGCAAGGACCTTCATGGTCTGCTCCGCCACGTGCGTACCCATTACGACAAAAGGTGCGTTAGACCAGGCAGCAGCGCGTATATTTGATCTACCCGCGCGGTCTGTTCAGTTAAATGACGTTGTAGCTGAGCCATCTGCCCCTGGATAGAGAGCAAGATAGCTAGCATGTCAGCTACTGGTTCCGGTGCTCTAGGCGCTGGGGCCTGAGAAGCAACCTTCGCTTGCTGTATCGTATTTCCCCTACCTGCCGCCATTTGGGCGTAGGTAACATGGGGAGTAACGGCTGGAGTTTGTAAATGCACGGGTGGACGTTTAACTTCCACCTTCTGCTGCCGGGCCAGATTTATTCTTTTGATGTACTGGAATTTGGGACAACCCCGATAATTTGCGGTGTGTCCCGTGTTCCTACACAAAGCACAAGAGAGCTGGCTCTTTTCTGACGTTCCGTCCTTACCCAGAACGCATTCCTCTGACTTGTGGTTCTTTCCACACTTCACACATCGAGGCTGCATTTCGCAGTTCGACGCGGCGTGCCCGAACCTTTGGCAGCGAACACATTGTAAAATGTTTTCGCTCCTCTTTAATTTCTCCCAGTGTACAACCTGGTAGTTTAGGACTTTGATACTCCTTAGACCATCCAGTTTGCTGTCGGGACTTAGCTGGACCAGGAAAATGGGCAGTTGCCGCTTCTCCCTTTTAGCTCTGGCTGTGCTGAAAGGCTTGACCCCCACGAATTGAAGCCCTTCGCGCTTCTTCTCTTTCAGCAGTGCAAGGAGCTCCTCCGGATTAGTCGACGGCTCTAACCCCCTCAGCAGCATTGTTTGCAGCTTTTCACTCTTCGGGGTCTAGGAGAAGAACTCCGTCGTCGAATCCTTCAGTAATTTTTTTATTTTATGATAGCGCTCCACTGTGTTACAATGGATCGCATGCCTATCTAACGATAATCTTTTTATAAAAAAATTGTTGCCTATGGCCGACTTACATAATTCCTTGGTTTCCTTCTTAAAAGTATTTATCGGTGGAACCCTTTGTTTTGAAATTTGTTGCTGCTGCCGTTGTTGTGGCTGTTGCCGTTGTTGTTGTGGTTGCTGCTGCTGCTGTTTTTGCCGTTGAAGTTTTTGTGGCCGCTGCTATTGTTGTGACAGCTGCTGTTTATGCTGTTGCCGTTGTTGTGGCTGCTCTTGTTGTTGTTGCTGGTGTTTATTTAGCTTTTGTTGGTGTTGCTTCAGCACTTGTGATATTGTTTTTGTTTGCTGTTGTTGTTCAGTTTGTTTGTGAGCCAGCTGCGTCTGCTGTTGCTGTTGCTCTTCCCTCATCCGTCTTGCCGTTTGCATGTTTTTTATTGCTAGCACTCTTTGTTGTAGCCTTTTGATGCTGCTACTTATAGCTTCAATTTCTTCATCTTCATCTTCTGACTCGGTTGGAGCCAAAGAAGCGAAGCTGTTCTCTTTCAGATAGTGGCTTTCACCACCATCTGAGACATATGGGTAGTCGTCAATAACTTGCTCGAGACGTTTATTTGCTGCTGTTGTTGATGTTGATTGCGCCCCTTCCTTCACTCCACCAAGCAGCTTTTCGGCGGAAGTTTGTCGGATGGGACGTTGCACCAAGTTAGGAATTGGCCTTAGCTTCCTCCTTCTCTTTGCTTTTGGTGTTTGGCTGGATGTGCTCGAAGCCTCACCAGATGTTTCCGCAGATCCCGCTATTGACATAGCGGTCCGCTCTCCGCAATCCATCACTTTGTATTTATTACAGTAAATAGTATGTAACACTTTCCTCGTATAACACACAATGAAAATTAAAAAGAAAAAAGTATCTCTGCCCGACTCGGAGTCGAACCTACAACCTTTGTCGTCTCAAGCGAACACACTACCACTGTGCTACTTGGATCCTATATGGGATTTGTCAAATGTTTTAGTTAAGGGTTGATTTCGGTATTTATTTTTACTTTAACAAAAGCCGAAACACATCCGCACACTACGAAATTCCGTGAACGACTGAAGCGATTGCTAGTACCACTACACCACGGCCACCCATAGACTCAATGGTCTCACTATCTCTCCCTCTTTGTTCAAAGCATGCTAAAGTCGGAGCATCATGTCCACTGGCGCTAAGGTTTCTCTTGTTCAACTCAACAATTTATAATTCAATCGTTTTTCCCAACCAATTTTATTTTACTCCGTCTTTTACTTAAACCACTTTTTTACTTCGAACTGAACTTCCTCTCTGTGGATGCTGTGTATTTATACTCTCTGCCATTTTTCGGGAACATTCTGTACTAACCAGCTTGTGTCAGAATATTCACTATCAGTTCTAAAGGATTTTCCATTATCCCTCCAATGGAAGAGGCTTCTGTTATTCAAATATAGCTGTTCACATTTAAGGGGTTATGATAGTACTACCCCTGCGGTAGGAATGCTTGTCGTAAGAGGCGACTAAAATCCATCTGGGCCGGATTCCCAGATCCGTAAGGGGGCGCCGCCACTCAAATAAGTATCCCATCCTCAAGGCAAGGTGTTATGCGACCCGTGCCAAGGCCTGAATGGTGCTCGGGATGTTAAATCAATAGAGCACCGTGAACGGAGCCCTCCAGATACCTGGCGTCCTCTGGTTGTAGCGTAGCCTTACCGCATTACAGGGGTCTCTGATGCGGTAGACCTCCCTTCCCCCATACTCGTGGGATCTAAATATGAATCTAGACAAAAACAAAACAAATAAAACAAATAATACAAACAACGCAAATAACGCAGTAAATTCAACGAATTTACCGCATTCGTCTGATCCCTTCTCTAAAAGTTCAAGGGTATCACGTTCTCCACCACCAAGGTCAAATTTCTCCGGGAAAAGAAGTCCGCCCGAAGCGCCTACGCGCGAAAAAACCGACTCAGTGACAAATAAAAGCTTGGAAGACGAAAACAACACACTCCGTACCAAGCTTAAGCAAATGGAGCTACTCTTTCAAGAGCTTGAAAAAGAAGTAGACCTACTCCGAGAGGAAAACAAGACTCTGAAAACAAAGAATATAAACGAAGCCCAAGAAAGCAGTCCACTCCGCTCAACTAGTCGCGAATACCATACGGACGAAGAAGAGCTTACGCGCGAAACAAATTTGACCATAAAGAAAAGACCGTCTAAGAAACGTAAAGCTGGTTCTTCACCTGAAGTCGTTTCAGATAAGAGCCAGGAGTCACAAAAAAAGCAACTCCCAACAAAATTACGTCTTCCACATCCAATCAACGTTGTTGGGGTTTCAGACTATAGCAAGTTGTATTGCTTTCTCAAAGATACGCTTAAATATAAGTATAAGGTTACATCACTGCGCAACAGTGTGTGGAAAGTTAACGTCGACAACTCCGATGACTACCGAGCATTGTCCGAAAAATTAAACACCGAGAAGGTCCAATGGTACACTTTCAGAAACAAGTCAGAAAGACCATTACGTGTAGTAGCGAGAGGACTTCACCCTTCGTGTACTAAAAACGATATTGTAAGCGACCTCCATGCAAAGGGCTTTAAAGTTCTAGAAGTCGTAAATATTATTAAAAAGGAAAAGAGAAAAACAGAGGAAGACGAGGAAATCTTGGTTAAGCGGGGACTTCCACTGTTTATGCTTAGTTTCGATAAGTCCGAAAATAAAGAAGACATCTATAGTATCAAAATTATTCTAAATATCGTAGTCAAAATCGAACCTGTGCGAAAGAACACAAGATCGATCCCGCAATGTAAGCGTTGCCAAGGCTTCAATCATACGCAGACTTACTGCCAAAAACAACCGCTTTGCGTAAAATGTGCCGGTAAACATCTCTCAGAAGAGTGCAACTTAAATAAAGAACTTCCACCGTCTTGCATAAATTGTCAAGGAAAACACCCAGCAAACTATCGCAGATGTAAAGTGGCGAAGGAACTCCAAAAAAGGCGCGATACGCTTAAAAACACCTTACGTCCAAGCCCAAACGCAACTACAAATAAACCTAATATTGCTAAAGATCAGGCAGTGAAAGAAAGAAAATCCGTCGTGGTAAAGTCGAAGGATATACAAAAAAAGAACGCAAAGGAAAAGCCGCCACCGATTGACGCGATGAACGTATGCACAAGCTGCGTCGCAAGGAAATAAAAAAAGCGGTGTTACGCCAGATCCAGTGGCTCACGTTTTCTCCCTAATTCTCACGACTCTTGAGGAGCAAAGCAGAACAAATAAACTTTTAGTTGAAAAATTGAGCAATCTCGGGAAAGAAATACGTAAAACTCGATTTCAAGCATGAATATGAAACAAGTGCTTAAAATATTGACGTGGAACGCTAACGGCCTTATTAAAAAACTCGACGAACTGGAAGTGTTCTTACAAAAACCCAATATTGACATTTGCTAGATTTCTGAAACTCACTTGAGGAAAGGACCTCGTGTGGAACTAAAGGGACTGTGCTTATCATGCATACCACCCAACAAACAATGCCAGAAACGGATTCTCATTGTTCATTAAAGATTGTATTGAGCACTCTATAAATATGAAGATTGAATGCGATGCAATGCAGTTAAGTTCAGTTCGCGTAAAATATAACCACCTGAACTACAACATTGCATCCATTTATTGTCCTCCGCGATGCAAGCTAGAAAATTCACTCGAAACTAATTTTATAATTGGTGGTGACTTTAATTCGAAACATAACTTCTGGGGCTCAAGATGTAGTACAACGAAAGGTAGACAACTCTATGAAGCCGGTATGCAATGTAAAGTTGACTTTTTCTCGACAGGAAAACCAACATATTGGCCTTCGGATATAACAAAGACCCCCGATCTTGTAGACTTCTTTGTCACAAAGGGAGCAGCCAAAATTTCTACAAACATCGAAGAAAGTTATGATCTCTCCTCAGATTACTCACCAGTCATTTTAACACTAAGCCTACTCTTAATTAAGAAAGAAGTAGCGCCTAGATTAACTAATAACAAGACTAACTGGGACGGTGTCGCTAAAAACACAAAACGAAATAGAAGACGAAGTCGACAGATTCATCAAAGTCCTGCAGAACGCTGCCTGGAATAACACTCCAACTCCAACAAGAAAAGAGAAAGCAAGTAGTGAAATAAAATATCCGCCGGAAATAATAGAACTGGTAAGAGAAAAGAGAAGAGCACGAAAAAGATGGCAACAATCTCGTGCTCCCCAGCACAAAACATACTTAAACCACTTATGCAACAAATTGAAGGAAGCAATACGAGATTACAAAAATCGGAATATCTCTACATATCTCGAAGGTCTGACTGCCGAAAGAAGTTCAAATTACTCCCTCTGGAAAGCCATGAAGGGAATCAAAAAGCCTCAAATACAATTTCCTCCCATAAGAAAAAATAATGGCGAATGGGCAAAAGGAGATAAAGAGAAGGCGAATCTATTTGCAGAACACCTAGAAGAAACGTTTAAGCCTTTTGATGGACAGGCGTTAACAGGAGGTTCTAATTACATAATTACGGCACCGGACAATTTTAGAATAAAAACAATGTCGCTACGAGAACTTAACCAAGCAATTAAAAAATTGAAAAATAACAAACCCCTGGTTATGATTTAATAACTGCTCAAATTCTCAAGGAGCTGCCAAAGAAAGCCCTGCTCAAACTGTTCCATCTTATACGAGTGGCGTTCAATATATTCTCGGTATCGATATGAAGGAAAATGCGAATTCAATTTAAATTGTTTTTATTTTTCAATATGATCTCTCCTAACTTCAATGCATTTATTACATCTTGAGATAAGCTTTTTTAAACCCTCAAAAAAATTAATTTCCTCCTCCTCCATTTATTGCCGACTTGAGTTCTTCATCATCCGAAAATCTTTTTCCACGAAGACATTTTTTCAAATCCGGTAACAGGAAATAATCACTAGGGGCAAGGTCTGGACTATAGGGTGGGTGTTGGATTTCTTCGAAACCACAATCTCGCGCAGCAGCCTTGGAAACTCGCGCCGTGTGAACAGGAGCGTTGTCATGAAGAAGCAACACACCCGCTGCGAGTTTACCCCGTCTTTTCTTTTTAATTTCCTCCCGCAAATTATGCAAAGTGGAAGCGTAGGATGTGGCGTTGATGGTTTCACCTTTTTTTTTTGTACTCAATGAGCAAGATTCCCTTTGAGTCCCAAAAAACTGTGGCCATGAGCTTTCGGGCAGACGGAGTGACTTTGAACTTCTTCGGGGGGTCTGTTCCTTTTTTATGCCACTGCATGGACTCTTGTTTGCTTTCAGGGTCATAGTGGTGGACCCATGTTTCATCCCCAGTAACAATTCGATCCATAACACCGTCCGCGTTCTCACTACACATCTCCAAAAGCTCTCTACAGCATGCGATTCTCACTTTTTTCTGAGGCGCTGTGAGCATTCGTGGCACCCACCTTGCACTGACCTTTGAAAGGTTAAGATGGTCATGAAGAATGGTGTGAATGGTACCAATTGAAAGCTTGGTGATCTCTGCCATCATTTTCACCTTTACTCGGGCATCCTCAAGAACAAGTTTTTCGACTTCTTTGATGCTTTCTCCCGTACAAGCAATAGCCGGGGCGCCGGAGCGGGGGTCGTCTTCAATGCTCTCTCTGCCTCTCTTGAACTCACTTGACCACTTTTGCACAGTTGATAATGAAGGTGCGGAACCCTGGTAAACAGCCACCATCTCTTCATGAATAGTTTTTTGACTTTTTCCTTGCTTAGTGAGAAATTTAATTACAGCGCGATGCTCAATTTTCACCATCATCGCCTCAGTTGCCATTATGATTCTGTTTAACTAGAGATAAAACGCGAATTAATAATCACATTTATATGAAATTTTACATGAATGCACTAAAATAATAGTATTACTTGATAAATAAGTCAATTTATATATGCAACCACAGCTTCACCCCGATATCGAGAATATCTTGAACGCCCCTCGTAAATGCCGCGCTAAGACTATTAAACGTTCCAAGCCAATGGAAAGTTGCCGAAGTTATAATAGTCCCGAAACCAGGCAAATCTCTAAATGAAAAAGAGTCCTATAGACCCATATCGCTTCTGCCGATAATATCTAAAATATTTGAAAAACTCCTATTGAAGCGCTTGCAACCGATCATTAAAGAGAGACGTCTAATTCCTGAACATCGATTCGGTTTTAGAACTAAGCACTCCACAATTGACCAGGTTTTTAGAATTACGAATAAAATTGAGAAAGCCTTAGAGGGGAAAAAGATATGTTCTAGCATGTTTCTTGACTTGTCTCAAGCCTTCGATAAGGTATGGCATGAAGGCTTAAATTTTAAGCTAAGCCAGGTTATTTCCGAGAGAACTGCATACGATTCTGAAATCGTACTTGTAAAACAGAATTTTTCGTGTTAAACATGGCACCGAATACTCGGAATTTAAAGAGATAGCTGCCGGAGTTCCGCAAGGAAGTGTACTTGGACCGGTATTGTTTTTACTCTATACTCGAGACATATCGGAAGAATCAGGTACCATAGTAGCCACGTTCGCGGATGACACGGCGATTCTAGCTACAGATACTTCAGTCGAGTTAGCTACTGAGAGCTACAAACGGCTTTGGACAAAATCTACGAATGGACAAAGATATGACGAATTGTTCTCAATGAGACCAAATCTACTCATGTTAATTTTACTTACCGGAAAATAAACAACCTTCCCATTTTCATTAACTCGGTACAAATACCATATGCAAATGAAGCAAAGCATCTAGGAATGACACTAGATGTAAAAATGAAATGGAAGCCGCATGTTAAGAAGAAACGTGACGAACTTGAAAATAAATTCAGACAAATGTACTGGCTACTAGGAAAACATTCCAAGTTAAGCATACATAACAAACTACTCATCTATAAGCAAGTGCTTAAACCTGTTTGGACGTACGATATACAACTTTGGGGCTGTACTAAACCAAGCAACCGAAATATTCTCCAAAGCTATCAAAACAAAGCTCTAAGACAAATCGTGAACGCCCTATGGTACGAGTATATCAGAAACAGTGATATCCACAGAGACTTAGGAATAGTTACCGTCAAGGACGAAATAATGAACTTTGCTCGCAAACTCCGTATTCGTCTTCATGGTCATTGTATTAATAAAATACTCCAAATTCTGGACGAGACAAACTTAGTGCGTCGATTACAAAGAATGAGACCATTCGATCTGGCGCGATAAGGACTATCCGCATATAATAGCGGTACTAGCAGGTGCTTTTGCTGGAAAGCTACCTGCCCCAGGCGAACGTTATTTGAAACGGAAACTACTTAATTAGGTAACTTAGTTGTAGTCGATAAGATGGGAGGCGTGTTTTTAGTGAGTAAGAATCTCACACTACTATGAGCAACGGGTTCATAGTGTCTATGAAGATTTTCACACCTACCCACCGAAAAAAAAAAAAAAAAAAAAAATTATAGTACTAATAATATTATATGATGCAGGATTCATCGGGTTGCGTGTGTGTGGGACAGGGACTGTGAGAACAACCCCGATTGCGGGCATAGAGGCGTTAGTAGAACTACATCCACTTGAGGTAGCAACTCGAAAGGAAACAGCCATACTAGCACTCAAGCTGCATCGTACCAGCCACTTCAAGTAAGCCGACCTCAGTAGTTACCTAGGAATTCGAAAAATGATAGAAAGCACGTTTTCCAAATCTCAAACTCTAAACCAACTGGACCTCGCCCTTAGTTTCTCAAGTCGGTACAGGGTTTACTTCCCCACAAAAGAGGAATTAAACACATATACTAAATGGCTGAACAATGATTCATAAACGTTTCAAGATTCTAAAACGTCTCAACGTCTCATCTCTCATTTGCACTACGTAAAGATTCAACCAGTTTTCATGTGGAACTAATGTCAAAATAACTATCAATCGGTACTCAAAGACCCTCCTAAAGTGTCGTAAA
The DNA here is from genome assembly GCA_963966105.1 of Volucella zonaria. Lineage (NCBI taxonomy): Eukaryota > Metazoa > Arthropoda > Insecta > Diptera > Syrphidae > Volucella > Volucella zonaria. The sequence continues at coordinate 35,467,419 of OZ014534.1, read as the reverse complement.
GCATTCACTCGACAAGTTCACCATATTGAGCAAAGTATCGTAACTTGGGCATGAGGATCATGGCAATGAAATGGTGGACCACCATGCCGAGAAAAGTGCTCAAAATCCATTTATAGGACCCTGCCCAGTTTTCACTTTATTCATAACACTGGACAAGGGTATGCAAAGTCAAATGCTGGAATGACCTTGATGGTCTTACCCACTAAAAAGAAAATATAATAACAAAATAGCCCTTCTGCATGATAGAAAACAATAACAGCACTAAGCGGAGCACTAACCGGTCACTTGCTGTGAAACTCAAGAGTCTACCCCAAACTAATGTAGGGAAGTGGCACGATAGATCAATCTACATAGTAGGCCTTACCCTATCCTCGTATAAATATACTATACCATAAAACAAGCATTGAATACCGGCTTTCGGTGCACCAGAAATATCATTTTTGAATACTCGTATGTATATTTATATTTACTAATAGCATATTCGTTATTTATTGGGAGGTTTATCGACAAATCATAATTAATCAAAAAATTCGATATGCCTAAGCTACGTTAGCAATGGCACGTGTTGTTGAGCGCAGAAGCAGTCGATCAAAGATAGCATAGACGAGGTGGGAAATCTAATTGAACAATATAGAATTATGACTTTGCAAAATCCATAAAAAAAATTAAAATGTTAGCGAGACAATCGGGGTAAGACAAGGCCTAGTATCTCCCATTGACTATGTTCCTCACCTCATCATTTCATGCAGGTAGGAACGGACCTGCATGTTTTGCTGTTATGTATTGTAGAAGATATCACTTTCAAAAGTTTTTCAATCCCCTCAAAAAGAGCGGTGACGTCAGAAAAATAGGTGACTTTTCTTTAAGACAGACCTTCTTCCGTAGTAGTCGACGAACATATCCACTGGGTCCCCGACACCTCCACAATATGCAAAATTAATATTTACACTTAAAACATAATTAAGCTTTTAATGAAAGTCGACTGGAAAATTATTATACATACGAGTATACTTACTCTTATTATATTAGTATCTTTTCGATTGGCTTAAACTCCAAGATCATTCTTCCTTTTTATAATTAGCACGCGCTCAAGATAGTATTAGTAACCTTAAAATGTTTGCGTACAGCGCAGGCAAAGCAAAGTTATGGAGAAAAAAAATAGGGATGCTGATGTGCATTGGTCTTAAATGTTTGCAAGTTACAATGACTAGGAAGTAAAGAACTCGCAGGGCATTCCATAAGCGAGTTGTACGGCTTAGGAAAGAATCACGATATTTCAGTGTACGTCAGAATGTGGGCTTCAGCGTATACTGATGAACATTTATAGCCAGACGGATGTTTCGGTTGAGGGTTTGAAGAGGAGAAATGCTACTGTCAATTTCGATGAAACACAAGAGACTTTAGGTATTCAAAGGTTTCACTTGACTGTGCAATGTTAGCCTCACCTATGAGTTCTGTCACACGGTTTTGAATGTAATCTAGCAGGTGCAAAGGGGTTTTAGGAACACCTGACCAGATGGAAGCATTCTACTCCAACTTTGGTCGGATATATATTGCGGCCATATAAGAGGGTGTGAAGTATTTCTTACATCGCTAGAGGAAACCTAGACGTTTCGCAGAATTTTTGGCGATATCGAGTATGTGGTCATTCCAACGTAAGTTGTCGTTGACACATATACCGAGAATGAAAAGTTTATCGATTACGACGAAGCAAGTATCAATCATGGATAATGACTGGGTATTTAAATTTCGCTTTAACGACAGCAGACAGCATTGTGTTTTGGAAGTATTAAATTCCACTCTCTTGATAGTTCCCCGATTAGTTATGCTGGTAATATCAGAACTTAATGGGCTTAGCATACGTTGCCGTCCTCGATCTACAGCCGCAGAGCAGGGACGTGGTATATTGGATCAAAAGTAGAACACAAGGCATCATTGATAAAAATTAAAAAGAGTGTCGGAGGAAGAACGGAGCCCTGGGGCACACCAGCATTTATTTTGTGAATATCAGACTTGAAACCGGCCAAGACAACTTGAATTGAACGTTCCGAAAGATAGTATCTAATCAATTGAAGAAGAGAGTCATCGATCCCAAAAGCACGCATTTTCGTCAAAAGAGCCTGATGCCAAACTCTGTCAAATGCCTTAGAAATGTCAAGTGCAAATATCTTGCTTTCGCGAGATTTATGTACGCCTTGGTTCCACTTTTCGGAGAGATATGCCATCAAATCAAGAGTGTAACTGTTGCTACGAAAACTTTTGAGAAGATTTCGCATTTCGACATATTTCATGAGCTGACGGCTTATCAGCGTTTCAATGACAAGGAATGGACCTACGTGCAATAGTTCTTTAGAAGGAGAAAGAAGTAGATTCTGTTTTCCATCTGCTCGGAAACAGCCCTAAAGTACCTATAGAATTGATGAAAAACCTTACGCAATGGTTTTGCCAGCGAGGAAGAACATCTCTTTAGAGGAAGGATATCCCCATCTGGATCAGCAGATTTGTGAATGTTAAGATCCGTGAGTATACATATAGTACACGAGTGAGAAAGTGGATTCAAGGAAAAAGTAAGATTGACGCGCTTAAGCGTTGGTGGAGACAAAGCAAAATCTGGATGTGTTGAGCTGGCCGCAAAGTGTGCGGCATGCAGATTGGCCTTGTCGAAATAGCTAACGGCTAGAATATCATTATAAATGAGCGTTGGGGTAGAGGATGAAGCAGAATTTCTAATATTTTTGACGAGCGGCCAACAATTTTTACCACCTTTGGGACATTGTAATAGTATTTTTTGCCTCAGTTTTTGATCGTATTGCAATTTGAGACACTTAAGAAAGACATTACAGTCATTCCTGGCTCGTTTAAACTTTTTTCGGTTTTCCTTTGTTGGGTTGGTCTTGAAGAAGAGTTCTTTGGACAAGGCCAATCTGCTTGCTGCATACTGTGCGGCCAGCTTAACACTCCCAGATTTTGCTTTGTCCCCGCCTGCACTTGAGTGCGTCGAATCTTCAATGGGATGAATCCACTTTCGCACTTGTGGAGTAGAAAGAGTACCCTTTTCACTTACGTCCCTTCTTTCCAAGGTCATGGAAACGCTGATAAACCGTCAGCTCATGAAATATCTCGAAACACGAAAACTTCTCAATGATCGGCAATTTGGTTTACGTAGCAACAGGTCCACTGGTGATTTGATGGCATGTCTCACCAAAGAGTGGAACCAAAGCGTACATCAATCTGGCGAAAGCAAGATAGTTGCACTCGATATTTCTAAGGCATTTGACAGAGTTTGGCATCAGGCTCTCTTGTCGAAAATGCGTGCTCTTGGGATCGATGACTCTCTTCTTCAATGGATTAGAAATTACCTTTCGGAACGTTCAATTCAAGTTGTCTTGGACGGTTTCAAGTCTATACTCACAAAATAAATGCTGGTGTGCCCCGTTCTGTCTCCGACACTCTTTTTAATTTTCATTAATGATCTCTTGTCTGCTACTTCTAATCCAATTTATTCCTTTGCTAATGACAGCACTCTCTGCTTGTCATATTCATTCCCGCACTCATGTCCCTGCTCTTCGGCTGTAGAACGAGAACGGCAGCGTGTGTTATGCTCATTAAATTCCGATATTAACAGCATAATCAATTGGGGAACTATCAACCGAGTGGAATTTAATGCTAATGTCTGCAGCCATTATCCATGAATGGTACTGGCATCGTCGAAACCGATAAACTTTCCATTCTCGGTATATGTGTCCGTGACAACTTACGTTGGAGTGACCACATATTCGATGTCGCCAAAAATGCTGCGTAATGTCTAGGTTTCCTCAAGCGATGTAAGAAATATTTTACCACCTCTGATCTGGCCAGAATATATAAGACATTCATCCGCCCAAAATTGGAGTACAATGTCCACATCTTGTCAGGTGCTCCTCAAACATCTCTGCACCTGCTAGATAGGATTCAAAACCGTGCGATAAAACTCAGAGGTGATACTAATATCAGTCAATCAACTGATACCCTCGAACACCGACGTAATGTCTCCTGTTTCACTTTGTTTTATCGCTATTTCCACCACCAGTGCTCCATTGAAACCGCCAGTAGCATTTCGCCCATTCAAACTTTCAACCGTAACACCCGTCTCGCTATCAATGCTCATCAGTATATCCTTAAGCCCATTTTCGGACGTACTCGAAAATATTGAAATGTCGTGATTCTTTCCTAAGCCGTACAACTCGCTTATGGAATGCCCTGCCGACCTCTGTGTTTCCTTGTCATTATAACTTGCAAACATTTAAAAACAATGTACATCGGTACCTGTCTTTTCTTCCTCCCTAAATTTCCTTCGCCCGCGCTGTGTACGAAAATTTTAAGGATACAAAAACCCCTTGAGCGCTCGCCGATTATAACAAATGAGGCAGGTTGACATTTAACGCGATTTAAAAAGAACGGATACCAATTGCGCTTCAGAAAAAAGCATTCCCAGAAATCTTATACCGACGGTAATCTCAAAATATACCCAAAACGTGTATAAGAATGACACGGGATACGAACGATAATGTCAAAAAGAGGGAATATCTGGAGAATTTATTTCGAGTACAATAAGACAGTGTACAAAGTCCGTTGATTTTCTATTGCATCCTTTCGCCGATAATCGCGCTATCATAAGCAACGATGCCGCTTGCCTTGACGTATATATTTATAATTGGATAAAAGGCCTGAAAGATATGGGTTATGAATAAGTTCTACCCAGATCGAGTTCTGGTATTTATTTAGAACGAGTCTTCTTACCGAAGTGCGAAAAATTGCACCAAATACCTAACCACCAAGAAAACTATGATGATAACGTCGCACATAGAATTTGCGTACGGTGACTGCTGTAGTGCAAAAACTCCGCAGTATTTTGTGACAGAAAGATGCCGCTAAAAATTTCAAGCCTTAGGTATAAATTTCTAACATCAAATTCCAACTTAATCATACGTATCGCAATATTGGACGGTGTGTGAGAAGTATAAAGGAAAATGGCAGCGACGAGAACGAAAATGTTACGAATACTTGACAAAACGTGATCTAATAAGGAGTTCGCGCATTCGCGGAAGTACCCATATTAAGAAACCGGTGGCTTTCTTGAGAAAAATTAAAGCGGAGTAAATCAGCTGGTTTTGCCATGTTCAACAAAAATTGTCGGAAAATCCGTTCCAAATTCCAACCGAGGCTCAAAGAGGAGGCCGAAAGAAAAATAATTGAATCAGTCAAAGCCAAGAACATCGGCAGGGCAGTCTATAAAATGGTACTAACGTCCGCGAAGGATCGGCCTGGCTCTTATTTATTTTCATGTTGATTCCGAAAGTTATATTTGCTTAGTTATTTAACTTTTTTGTCAATATTTGGCTTAGATTTCAAATGCGTACAGATGCATATTAAATAAAAAAAAACAAGGTTCCTCGCCTTGGCAAGGAAATAATCAGGATTTGCTGGTTTCTCGATTATAAACGTAGAAAATCAAACATTTTAGTAGAGGAAGGTGGACTTATCAACTAGTGACCGTCGTCGGGCGCCAGATAGGCCGATTCAGACCGCCCCTGTTTACTATGCAGCCCAAAAAAAAAAGATTGAATTAAAATGTTAGCACTACTTGAAGGAGGAGACGTTGGATCATCACTTGTCTGCTCTCGGCAGGCCACAATTACTGTCTTTAATCTTTCTAAGCGCTTTCTCTTTCTTCTTGTATGTAAAGGATTAACGGGTAATCCATCTTTCTTGTTTGTTGATATTCCTTCAAGCTACTAGAGAAATTGACCCACGATTGGTGAATCCACAAAAAGAACTGGAAAATAATAATCCAGAAACGGACATAATGTCTGACAAAGGGCTAAAAACACAAAGAAAACATTAAATGGACAAGACAAAATAGAAAGAAAGATTAAAACTTGTTCGAGTAACTTTTTTCTAAGCCGCATCAGTTTGTATGTTTCCAAGAAAGACAGCAAACAAATCAGTTACACATACATATGTATTTGCTTTACAGATAAGAAGTAGACAAGTTTTTCCACCGGAAGAAGAACAGATAATAGAAAAAACGGGCTTGTCAATATGACATCAATTTTATGAAGGTGAGAAGTCAAGCGTGCCTTCCCTATGCCAACCTTTCCTTGACATCAAACAGCTCTGGTAGATTACCGGCGAGTGTCTGAAAAGGCGTCCATATCTGACCATCGTTGGACTGACTTGCATTACTGAAAAGCACTGGTAGTGACGCATTTTGATGTCCTTCAAAGTGAGTTTACCTTAAATATAGAAGCCGGCGCGGCGATTGAGTCGAATTGTTGGTGAAAGTAAGCAGTTTTTGATTTTTCACAGAGCACTAATCTCCCTTTTACCTAATAAGTTCAGAGCCCTCCAGTAGTCAGCCGCTGACATACAAAATACAGCGCAGTAGTAAATGCTTTTGCCCTACTTCCAGACAAAAAATATTACTCTCTTGGCTAACAGTTCTTCTCTCTGTACGCAAAAAATTGACATAATCCACCTCAGCGTTGCCAGTTCGTGGGGAATTTCAGACCAAAATTTGAAGAAAGGGGAAAAGGGGAATCTTCTCTTGTTTATAACAAAATGAGGGGAAAATACAAAAAGAATCTGGAGGGGTTCCAAGATTATTTCAACGCTGAAAAAAGAAAAAATATTAAGTCCATCTAAGACAAGGTGGATTGCACTTCACTCCTGCGTAGTGAGGTTATTGATGAATTGGACAGTTCTTAAGCATTTATTCTTATTAGACCCTATAGAAACAAAGAGATTAAGGCTACAAATATATATGAAAGTTTGGCAGACTTTCTACTTCTTGAAACTTGTCCTAAAATACTTCAATGATTTTAATAAACCTTTTCAGAGTAATCAAGTTTTGTCGCACCTCCTCTACAGTGGGTCGAAAAAGATCTTACTCAAACTCAAAGAAGATCTCGATAAACTACTGGCTTCTCAACAGTATAGTGATTTTACTCCAGCGTACGGAAATAGTATAATTGACTTCAAAGACATTTACGTTGGGCCGGAGTGTGAACAGCTCCTACAAAGTTTTACTGACGAGCAAAATTTAGAAATTAGATTACGCTGCAAAAACCTCTACATATACTATATTCCCTATACGATTCCCAATCAGAAGTCGTGATCTTCAAGTTATGCAGTTTCTTTCTCCAGAAGTGACATTAAATATACCCAAAGGTTAAGCTGCAAGGAACTTTCTTTCAGCTCCATATAAATTCCAAACTGTGACGAAAGCAAATTAATTTTAGAATGGAGGGTGTTTCCTATTTCGATAATTAGAACAGAGAAAGACACTAGATGGAGTGAAAAGTGACCTCCTTGGAAATTAAAAATTTTTTTTTTGTAAATGTTTTATTTTATATTGTTCAATATAAGGACTGAAACGAATAAAATTTGGAAACTTCAAAATAAATAAAAAATATTTGTAAATTCGTGCAAATTTTTTTTATTTGCTTTAAAACTCTGTTTTTATTAAATTCATTCACAATTACAAAAAATAAAAAAAATTATTTGGGTTCCCATCTTTCCTCAACTTCTTTCGAATGTCCTTCATAAGGTTGGTGACAGTTACATCCGTGATCTTTTTGGACGCTCTTTTCCATTTAGCACTAAAATCTTTTACGTCCTTTGCACACTGCTCACTTTTTCTCAATTTAGCTTTGACCAAAGCCCAATACCTTTCAATGGGACGACATTGTGGAGCATTAGGTGGATTCATGTCGACATTTTTAGCAACAAGAAAGCTCAACGTCGCATGAGCATAGTGAGCTGAAGCTAAATCTGGCCAAAATAATGTTGAACTCTCGTGTTTGTTTAAGAAAGGAATCAACCGTTTTTTTAGGCACTCATTAATGTGCACTTCTCCGTTAATTGTTCCCGTTGTAATAAACGATGAGCTTCTGTGTCCATGTGTCCACATTGGCAAATGGCCTGCCAAACGAGATGTTTTAACCCGAATTTTTCCATCCCAATCAATGTTGTTGATTGCGGAAGAATCTCAGCTTCAAACGAGTTGTATAACTGCGCACCTGGAAGAGTAGTAAAGTCGGCTTTGACATAAGTTTCGTCATCCAAAACCAAGCACGCTTTCTTGTTGCCGATCAACTCGTATAGCTTTTGGGCTCGTGTTTTTATGACTTTTTTTAGCTTTTCAGTAACTTTCTGTATTTTTTGTTTTTTTCGTGTTTTTAGACCGTTACATTTTTTAGATCTTTGGTTGGTATTACATTTACGAGCAACATCTCTGGATGACATAGTCCGGTTTTTTACGATGGTACCCACTATTTTCCTGTCCAAATTTGTATCATGTGCTCCACTTTTAGCTCCACTTTTCTGTTTTCGCTTAACTGTCAACGTCTCCAAATATCATTTAATAACAGAATCCACTGTACTGCGTGCTATGTTTAAAGTTTTTGCGATGAAATGGTTTGGACGCGAAGTATTTTCGAGCCATTTGTCGATGATCTTTTTACGGCGTTCCTCTTGACTCATATTTTATAAATATTTTAAACCGCACCGAACTAAAATCAATAACAAACTGAAACTAGAGAATATACAGGCTAATTTGAGTACAAAATGGCATTGCAATTTTTACGCATTGGAAATATAGCCCGTATTAAAATTTACAGATTTTATTCGTTTCAGTCCTTAGTCCCCTTTTAGTTTGATACACTTATTCCAGCGATTTTCCAAATTCTTGATCCCGTCCGAAAAGTAATTTTCTGGAAGGTCTGCAAAATACTCCTCCGTGGCGTCGATGATTTCCTCGCGTGAGCTGAATTCTTTATTGATGAGCCATCTTTTGAGGTTTGGGAAGAGATAATAGTCCGAGGGATCCAAATCCAGTTACCAATCGTTCTCACAAAAGTGAGAATTTGCGGCACCCAGCGGCAGGATAACTTTTTCATATGCAGAATATTGCCCAAAATATGGCGTGTGCGATCAGTACTAATCTTTATGGTATCTGCTAGCTCGCGCACCTTCACTTTCTGGTCTGCCAACACCATTTCATGTATTTTTTTGACATTGTCCTCGGAGGGCATGCCGCTGCGGACTTGATGGGTGGTGGAGTTGCAGCCACCACGAAACTCTCGAAACCGATATTTGACGGTGTAATCTAACGGAGCATTAGCCCCATAATATTTATCCAACTTTTCTTTTGTTTCCTTCGCCGTTTTGCCTCTCAAAAAATAATGTTTTATGAGAGAACGAAAATCGTTTTTGTGCAGACTCAACATGATGTCAAACGCGTCAACAACAATCAGTGCGATACTGTCATTAGTTTTATTTTGACAGCTGGCATGTCTGCCAACTTCAAGGCACCATAGCCTTTTTTGCAGTAGCATCGCATTCTGGCAGTCAAGGAGGTCACTTTTCACTCCATCTAGTAGAATACAGCAAATACAGACATGAAGGATTTTGAAGGAAATTTCTTATTTCCGAATTTAAGTCAAGTTGTTAGATATGCACTAACATTTCCACATTCAAATGCCGACGCTGAGCACTTATTTTATGTAGTAACCGACGTAAAAATAAAAAAAAAAGAAAACGGTTAGGTGGATTTTGCTTAAACGATATCTGCTTTATAAGATCAGGGTTCATGACAAGAAATATGGAGAGCTTCAATTTTAAACCCACCAAAAAACATTTTTTTTTTGATAACAAATAATGTACATAATTAGCCATCCCTCAATATTCTTGTTCTTTTTCATAATGTTCGTTAATTTTTATTTATTTTTTAGTATGCTATGATTCGATTTTTACTAGTCTCTTTTTTATTACTCCTATGTTTAATCTTTATTTTGAAATGAAGTCTGATAGAATTTTTGTTACTTGTTTTTAATAAAAGAAATAAATATAAAAACGTTTTCTTTTTCGTTTTCAATTATAATTATACAAACTACCAATATCGCTTTTTAAAAAATTATTGTGGGGAATCCATGGGGTATGTTACCACAAAGAATGGCTGTGATGTGGAATTTCACTAAAAGCGGCTGGCAACACTGATCCACCTGCTATTTCGCGCTTAAAAAATACTAGTCTGCGTGTAGTTTTCATAAGCGCAGGATACGAGTGGTATACCAACAAAAAAAAACTAGTTGGAAGTGAATTTGAAAAAATGATAAAATTAAGGATATACTGAAAGTATGTGCATTTTATGATTATTATTATCTTACTGACACTTTATTTATCTTGTTTCTTAACTTAAAATGTTAAAAATGTTAATTAAGAGGGGGGCTGATATTATGAGATATTAGTTGTAGAACGAACTCTGACAAACTGGCTGATACATCTGGCGAAATGCGGATTTCCTCAGAAACGGACGGACCTATTAAATACGGTTCAAAATATTATACAGGACGACAAAAGAAAGGCACCATTCAAAAATGGCCTACCAACTAAAAAGTTTTATTACGATTTTCTTAAGCGCCATCCAGAACTGTCTCTTAGATCGGCTGAGGGACTTTCAAAAGGACGAGCTATCGTCACGGAAGAGTCAATAAGAAAGTGGTTCCGAGAATTAAAGGAACATTTGGAGGAAATAAATACAGTAGATATTTTGGAAGACTCATCCAGAATTTTTAATGGCGATGAAACGTCTTTCTGTCTATCACCAAAATTAGGTGTTGTTTGGGCTCCGAAGGGCTGGAAAAACCTTTATAAGGTCAGTTGTTGAAACGACAAGGAGACAATCACTATGCTGTTGCTTTTTAGTCCTGATGGGCAAACATTGCCACCTATGGTTGGATTTCCCTACGTGCGTCCCCTCCTCTAGCCATTGTTAGAAGTATGCCAGATGAATGGGTACTAGGGAGATCAGAAAGTGGATGGATGCGTTCAGAAACATTTTTCGAATACATAGCTAATAGTTTCAATGACTGAGTGAATAAACGAAATATCAAAAGGCCAGTATTATTACTGGTCGATGGTCACAAGTCACACTTGACGATGGAGCTCAGGGTTTTTTGTCGCGATAATGGGATAATTTTATATGCACTCCTCCCAAATACCACTCATATTACCCAAACAGCTGATGTGGGCGTCTTTAAAGGCCTTAAAACTGACTACAAAAACACTGTGCATAGATGGCAGACTATTCCGGGTAACGCTGGCAAAAGTGTTGCCAAAGTATCTGTTTCCTGAGAGTTATCAGGAACTAAGTTCGCTCAACGAATTTAACACCTTTAAATTTTACGAATTTGAATTTGCTTTGGCAAAATTTCTCAACGTTAAAATAAAAGATACAACTTTGAATTCTATTTAATTTCTTCTTTACTAATCTTTTATATGAGTATATTTTGTACTTGATGGTTCGACGATTCTACAAAGTAGCTGCTCGATCTTCTGGAGAGAGAATTTATTGGAAGGAGATTTCGAACACTACTTCTCGTTTGCAGAGTTTGATACATTAATTCACAATAGATGAGATAGGTTGTAATTCAATTAGTGTGGTGAATTACCAAGTATAAAAGGAAGTTAAGATATTTTGAAATAAATATACATATAAAAAATATAAGATTTAATGTGAGTGAACATGAACATCCTGGCCGCCTTAAAGTATCAGCAACATGTGACAGGCACTTTAATCATTTGTTGGTAGTGGAGCCAGTCGGTGAATTGCTCGACGAAGAACTCCATTTCTCGTCTTCAGGTCCACGACACGAATTTTGCCATCTACTGATATCACTGTTCTGATAATTTTGCCCAAGAGCCACTGCTGAGGAGATGTATTGTCTTCAGAAATAAGGACGATTGTTCCAATTTTCACATTTTCGGATGACGACTTCCACTTTGCCCTTCGCTGCAACTCTAGGAGATACACTTTCTTCCAACGGCTCCAGAAATGCTGTTTAATTTGAGCCAGCCGCCTCCACCTCTTCAAACAGGGTATCTTTTCATGTTCCAGTGAAGGTTCTGGAATGGCATGGCATTCAGAGGATCTCCGATCAAGAAATGCCCGGGTGTTAGAACTTGCTCATCACTGGGATCACTCGACATCTGGCATATTGGTCAAGAGTTGAAAATAGCTTCAACTTCTGTCACCACTGTAGTAAGCTCTTCAAACGTCAAACTGGCTTGACCCAACGTTCGCAACAAATGAGCTTTCGTGGATTTTACAGCGACCCCCCAAAGTTCTCCAAAATGAGGTGTTCGAGGCGGGATGTGATGAAAATTTATATGTTCTCCGGTACACCAGGCAGCGATTGCATCTTGTTTTTGCTGTTGTAGGAATTGATCTTTAAACTTCTTCAGCTCGTTTCGTGCTCCAACAAAATTGGTTGCATTTTCACAGAACCGTTCTCGGCATAGTCCTCTCCGGGCAACGAATATTTTCAAAGCAGCGATGAAACCTTGACTTCTTAGGTCTGAGACAACCTCCAAATGAACCGCTTTGACCACAAAGCAGACAAAAACTGCAACATAAGCCTTGCAGATACGTTGGCCACGAAGTTTTTGTGTAACATAGAATGGCCCACAGAAATCAACTCCAGTCTTCAGGAATGGTCTGGCTGGTTGCACTCGGTCCGATTGCAAATTTCCCATAATTTGTGTCATCAACTTGGGCCGATACCTGAAGCGGTGAACGCATCTGCCAACCACCTTCTTCACTAGTCTTCTAACGTCAAGTACCCAAAATCGTTTCCGTATAATGCCAATTAGCGCTTGTGGTCCTGCATGGTAGTTTTTTCTATGTAAATAAAAAACAAGATGTGGGATTTGGGAAGAAGAATAGGACATTTGGTAGAATAAGGAATGTATGCGATCTGCAAACGCCCACCAACTCTAAGGAGTTTTAAAGAAGTATCGTCGAGGAAAGGATTTAAATTTTTGACGAAACTCTTTGGGCTAATCGAATTATCTCTTTCTAGTTGCTGGATTTCTTCTTTGAATTCGCCGCGCTGAATGTGCCACAAGATACGGAGAAGTGCGTCGTCTATCTCTCTTACTGTTAGTGAAATAACATCTTGTTTAAACTTTGTGGCAGCAAATATCTTCGGGTCTAATTGATCAATTTCTGCATTCGGTTTTCGGCTAGAGTTCATTAATGCATTTATGAACTTCACTGCATATCCAAAAAGTCGGCAAGTCCTTTGGATGTCCCTATGATGCAGATACATTTGCGAAATTTGCTGTGAAATATTATTAGTTAACAAAACTGTCACTGTTTTGCGCCTGCCTGGTGCATTATTAAGAATAGAAAAATCTTTTTGAACTGGCCACCGATCGCTTGGAAAGTACACAAATCCTGGTCCTTGAAACCAAATACTTTTCTCCAATTCAACTGCGTATGATCCCCTAGAAATAATATCCGCTGGATTCTGTTTACCGCTTACATCTCTCTAATTCGCTGCTGGTAGATCTGATTGTATCCTGGACACTCTGTTTGCTATAAAGACATCCCACGTTGAAGGATGCGCCAATAGCCAATAAAGAACAATTTCAGAGTCCGTCCAAAGATGTACCTGGTCTATAATCAGATGTGAAAGATTGGGTAACACTGTCTTCACTAACAGTTCCGCAGCACACAATTCCAGCTTAGGCAAAGTTTGTGCTTTTATTGGGGCAACTCTTGACTTTGCAGCCATGTTACGTGCTCAGTTTCATCAGTCGTTCGAACCATATGCTTTCAGCGATGTACTCGTATCTGCAAATCCGTGAATTTGAATCGCTTTGTAATGTGGTGTCAAGACATGTCGTAGAACTTTAATGTTGTCTAGTTCTCGAAGGCGGTTTCGAAACACCATCCATTCCTCGTATACACGAGCCTGCACTGATTCATCCCAATTTGCCTTCTGCATCCAAAGGCTCTGAAGTATTATTTTTCCCTTGACAACCACTGAATTAATCAGTCCCAGTGGATCAAAAAGAGTAGAGAGCTCCGAAAGGATGATTCTTATGGTAACGAAATTTGAACGGATGATGTCTGGTACCATATATTGCAGCTGGTCGGTAGATGGATTCCATTTAATGCCAAGAGTTTTTATTACATCGAAATCGTTTATCCGTAGGGGAACTTCTTTATCTGCATCACGAATTTGATTTAGCATGACATCATCATTGGTCCACCATTTTCGTAGTTCAAATCCAGCACTCTTTAAAATCAAACTTACTTCTTGAAATATCAGCTGTAAGAGCGAACTGAAAACAACGAAAACGCTGTATAATTGAAAAAAGTTTATCTTGGATTACAGAGCCTTTCATCAAAATGTCATTCAAAGAAATATCAGAAGAAGTACTGGCACCGCAGTCGAAAACCACTCTTAACTTCGTTGTCGAAGAGTTAGGCCTGACAACATATTGGTGAGGAGAAAAATATTCCGTTTTGCCAATTTTATCCTCAGAAACCTCTTGCATGTGGCCTAAATCCTCGTATTCCTTCATAAGCTTACAGTACTGTTCCTTAACTTCCGACTTTCTCTCTAATCTTTTTTCTAATGCATAGAACCGTTTAATAGCTATTTTGAGCGAGTCTCCTGACACTTTGGGTTGTCTTTAAATGGTAACTTTACTACAAAACGGCCTTCCTCGTCCCGCGCGACAATTTTCTTGAAAAGTTTCTCGTATGTAGTTTCTTCTTCATTTAGAAACCTGCTCTTGCAATCCACATTTTCTATCTTCCAAGACTGCTCAACTATCTCGTTCAACTGCATGTCTTGTTCTTAATATTTACCACCAACTAAGCAAACTGTAGCATTCGGGACCAACGATAGATCATAACTACCTGATACTACTCAGCCGAGTAACGTTTTCTGCAAAGTAGGTCCTTCCATCTTAATTTGTCCAATCGGCAATAATTCAAAGAAGCATTCCGCTCCTATCAACATATCAATCTTGGATGCCTGATTGAACTTTGTACGGTTGAAGGTCTGTGATGCCTTTAATAATCAACAGTCCTAACTTTGTTTCAAAGTCTGAAATCCTCGACTTACATACCCCCTTGGTTCGAAAACGGATTTTAGAAACAATCTTTCCGATACCTCTGATTTCCATATCCGCAATCAACCTTAGCCTTTGAGCTATATGCTCCGTAATAAAATTTAGCTGCGAAGCAGAATCCAAAAGCGCACGCACTGGATGATAAGCCCCTGATTGATCTCTGACTTCTATTAATGCTGTCGCTAGGACAACTTGATTCGAAGTTCGCCCAAGCAACGTTGTAGGACGTGAAGTGTTTGACGACCCTGGTATTTCCTCATTGACATTCGCGTTTGGGCAGAATCTATGCAAAAGCTGATGATGTGGAAGAAAACAGATACTGCATTTCGGCTTTGGACATCGCCTCACTGAATGCCCTTTCTCCAAACAATTTATACACAATACTAACTTTTTGGTCTCGTGAAACCTACTTGCTACTGGCAACCTCTGGAACTCAGCACAACAACCTATTTGGTGACCTTCTGAATTACAAAATCCACATTGCACTTTTTGTGTTGTCAAAGCAGTATGTCGCATACTCCGAACTCTATTACGAGGACGAGAATAATTTTTGTTTGTCCCTTTTGAGACAGCGGGACATCGCACTTGAGCGATTGGCTAATCGTTTTGATAACGATTTGTCTACTTTTTCAGGAGTATATTAATTCCCTGTTGGGGGTTCCCAACTAATTGAATTACCAAATATAAAAGGAAGTTAAGATATATTTTGAAATAAATATATAAAAAATGTAAGATTAAATGTGAACATGAACAGTAACCTTTTGCGAAGTTTTGAAATTCGTGTTAGATGGCTCGGAAGTGTGACATATACCTATCCCTTTAATCCAAATGCCATTGACTATTCAAAATGTGTTCAGAACGAAGTTGAAAAACATCAAGAAGAACAAATCTTAACGCTATCGGAGTTCAGTTTCTATGAAACAAAAATAGTTTTGAATGTCATTAAACATGAGCTAATACAAAAAAACATTAATTTCGATGCAGTTATGGATGTAATTGAAAAGCTAGAAGAAACACATCTAGGTGAACCTGCCCCTAACGGAACAATAACAGGAACATACATTATAGATGAAACAGGAGAATTGTTGGGTCTACAAGTAAGTTCCCAGCGTTTGTTAGAGATGGCGCCACCAGTGGATCCCGGGCAGAAATGTCAGACCCCATATGTTTTATTTGTAGGTTTTGTATCTGTCAACAACTTTGCAGCGTTATATTTGAGCAGTTCTATCGGTGTCGCACATTTTATCGAGCAAAATCATGGCAAATTTCCAGCCAAATAAACGTCATTTGCGGGAAGCGCTGCTTTTATTCTTTAATATGAAGAAAAGTGCAGCTGAGGCCTATCGTTTGCTTTCGGAAACTTATGGGCCGGAATGTATTGGTGAATCGACGTGCCGCGAGTGGTTCAAACGGTTCAAAAGTGGTGATTTTGGAGTTGAAGACAAAGATCGCCCCGGAAAGCCGAAAAGTTTTGAAGACGAGGAATTGGACGCTTTGCTGGATGAGGATCCATGTCAGATTCAAGAAGAACTTGCTGCATCATTGGGCGTCACGCAACAAGCCGTTTCCCTGCGCCTAAAAGCACTGGGATTCATTCAAAAGGTTGGAAACTGGGTGCCGTACGAATTGAAGCCAAGAGACGTCGAACGGCGATTTTGCATGTCCGAAATGTTACTGCAGCGGTATAAAAATAAATCATTTTTGCATCGTATTGTCATTGGTGATGAGAAATGGATTTATTATGATAATCCTAAACGCAGAAAATCGTATACAAAGCCCGGCGAGCCCGCCCAATCGGCGCCGAAACGAAATATTCACGTGAATAAGGTCATGCTCTGTATATGGTGGGATCAAAAGGGTGTCGTATACTACGAACTGCTTCCGAGTGGTGAAACCATCAAAGCACCATTATATCGAACCCAACTAATTCCTTTGAAGCGGGCATTAAAAGAAAAACGGCCAGAATATGAGACCTGGCATGAGTCCGTCATTTTTCATCACGACAACGCTCGGCCACATGTTGCGGTTTCGGTGAAAAACTATTTGGAGAATAGTGGATGGGAAATTCTGCCTCACCCGCCTTACAGTCCAGACTTGGCACCATCTGACTACCACTTGTTTCGTTCAATGCAGAACGCTCTTACGGGAATATGCTTCAGCTCAGTAGAGGAAATCAAAAATTGGCTCGATACGTTCTTGGGCTCGAAAGACGAGAAATTTGTTTGGTCCGGAATTCATAAATTGCCAGAAAGATGGGGGAAAGGTCTAGCTTCCGATGGACGATACTTTGAATAAAGCATTGTAACTATGTTTTCATAATAAAACTTCAAATTTTGGCAAAAAAAAACACTGGAAACTTACTTGTAGACCCAATATAAAGAATGCCTTCAGACGTTATTATTTCAATGCCGCCGTCAATATCCGGAAGTAATGAAGTAGAGGAATCCATTCTCGAACTTATACAAAATGCACCCGAGTTGGCAGATGAATCGATTCTTGAAGTTTTGGAGAAGGCAGAAGAAGTCCTGTCAACACGGATTGGTAGTACCATTGCATATTGTAGGTTTTAAAACACATACGAGTATATTTATGTTATTTTATTTTTTGTTTTTCGTTGTGTTACTTAAAAACTATTTAATAAAAATACCAACTCAAATGATGCAATTTTGAGGCAAATATACAGTGTTGTGCAAAACATACCGGATTTTTATAGTAGAATATTTTTCTTTGGTGGATTTTAGGGAACAGAAGGAACCTAAGTAAAATCTGTTGTCAATTTAAGAAAACTTATTGTATAAGTTTACGATAAAAGGAAAAAAAAGGTTTTGCCATAATATGTTTTATTATACAAAAAAACAAAAAACTGACCTTAACTCGGTAACTGTCTGTGCAAAACATACCGGATTTTCGTTATACGTAATATTTTTTTCCAGTAACCATTGTGTTTTTAAGACCTCCTCGCATCTTTTAGGCATGGACGATACTAGATTCTCAAAAACTTCTTTTCGAATGTTCTTCCATTCATTCTTTAGTGACGTTTTTGGATGTGTGCATCTTTGACCCGTCTGGTTGAAATTAATATACATGCGATATGTTCAAGAAAAAAAATCATGCAATAAATGTATTGATACAAAATATAAAGTTAGTATACTTAGTGTTCTCCTGGTGTGGTGCCTCTTGTGGTTTAGATCCAAGTGAACAAGAGAAAGCAAATTTGATAAGTCGAAGCATAATTGAAAATTAGTCAAAGTGTTATACTAGAGAGAGGCTCATGTACATTGATTTTAATACACCAATGATTGATAAGAATACAAACTATGAATATGATAACAACGCAAATAGTGAAAATACATGTAATAGTTTAGCGGTTAGTCTTAAGTTCAGTTTGAATAGATTGAATTGCGAATCTGTTGTTTATAAAAATTTTAAATCTTAGTAACAATGAAAAATATGAAGCGATAGATTTGAATTAAAATACAAGCATATAACACATTGGCTGAAAAGTCCGCCCCGTTTTATAGTAAAACACAAAATTTTTGCAAAATTCAACTTTATTTATCAATATAGTTGTCTTCGAGGGCGACGATCTTTCAATCTTTCGATACCAGTTTTGTAGTACGATTTCGGTTTAGCCTCAAAATAGGCCTCTGTTTCGGCGATTCGGTCTTAAATCTCTTTCCGGCGAGCATTTTTCTGAGGTCTACGAACAGGAAATAGTCACTGGGGGCCAAATCTGGAGAATACGGAGGGTGGGGAAGCAATTCGTAGCCGAATTCATTCAATTTTGCCATCGTTTTCTTTTTCTTCAAATGCGGCCGTTTTTCTGCGATTTTGTCCTTCAAACGCTCCATTAACGCAATGTAATAGTCGCTGTTGATAATCTGCCACTTTTGGAGATAGTCGATGAAAATTATTCCATGTGCATCCCAAAATACGGATGCCATAACCCTGCCAGCCGACTATTGAGTTTTTGGTCGTTTTGGACGAGGTTCGTCGCCTGCTCGCCACTTAGCTGACTACCGACTTAACTCTGGTGTGAAGTGATGGAGCCAAGTTCCATCCATTGTCACATACCGATGCAAAAATTCGGCTTTATTGCGGTTGAACAGCTTTAAACACTCCTCAAACGTGAGCAAACGCGGCACCCACTTTGAACACAGCTTTCGCATGTCCAAATATTCGTGTATGATATATCCAACACGCTCTTTTGATATCTTCAGAGCCTCAGCTATCTCGATCAACTTCACTTTACGGTCATTCGTAATCATTTTGTGAACTTTTTTGATGTTTTCATCTAAAACAGCCTCTTTTGGATGTCCACTGCGTGCATCATCTTCGGTGCTTGTATGACCGCTTTTAAATTTTTCAATCCACTTGCGAATGGTTCGTTCGCAAGGTGCAGAGTCCGGGTAACACTTATCAAGCCATTTCTTTGAATCGGCTGCATTTTTTCCCATCAAAAAGCAATGATAAATCAACACACGAAATTGCTTTGTGTCCATTTTTGTTTACAATAACAAAAGTTGCTTCACTCACAACGCTATATCTCGAGAACTAATCGTCCGACAGCTGTCAAATTTATACACGTATCTTTTGAAGGTTGGTACTAACTGAAAATGGTATGGATTTAATTCAAGTGGTGCCCTCTCTTAGAAACGGCTTCTCAGCCCATGTGTTACATAGTTGAGTGGGTTATTTAGTTTGGATGAGTTTTAAATACCGTCTTTTTAAAATGGCCCACAGGTTCTCGATAGGGTTTAGATGGGGCGATTGAGAGGCCCATTCTAACATAACGACATTTTTCTGCGAAAACCACTCCTTAACCAACTTTGATGAATGTTTTGGGTAATTATCATGTTGATTAACCCAACGCAGTGCCATCTACTCCTCAGAGTATGGTACGGATATTCCTATACTGAAAACGATCTAAAATACCACTAATCTCATCTTATCCTGCAACAGAAAATCATCCCCACACCATAATTGAGCCTCCTCCATACTTCACGGATGGACGACAATGTCGTGGCTGAAGACTTGTGCATTTCTTTCATCAACATGAATTCTACCATCGGAAGCAATCAAGTTGAACTTACTCTCGCCGCTAAAGAGTAAACTTTTCCACTTCTTTCCTGACTACTTTAAATGGTTTCTTGCTAATAACAGTCTAAGAAACGATTAGCGTTAGCAAAGCAATCAAAGACTTACTAGCAGAATAAAATGGTACCTTTTTTGTCTATGCTTAGCGTAGAGGAGTAGAGGCTTTTTCGCCTTTCGAAAAGAACAAGAATCAGTTTTTCTTAAACACTTGCGTACGGCGCTTGCTTCAATTGAATGATTGAGCACACTAACATTCTTTCTTGAAGGCTAGAAAGGATCATTAAGAATCATTTTCGGACTGTAGTTTTTCTGGGACGTCCTCCACAGTGAATGGTTTCGATCGGTTCTCCTTTTCGAAACTTTTTTTATAATGTCACACTGTCGAAGATGGCATTTTATACCTTTTCGCTATAAATTTTTGTTTTTCAACCACATCACTGTATTAATTTTTATCCATTTTATTAGTGAACAAATTGGAGACACCTGACCTTTTAAGTTTTGTTAAGTCTCTAACTCACTTCAAATGACAGCCAAAGCCACTATCAGCAAGTTAAAGAGCAAGAAAATACGGTACTTTTGAAGATCCGGTATGTTTTGCAAGAGCATGGCATTGAGTTGAGCTACAATTTTTTGATAAAACTCTAAATGTGTATAATGATAGCAATGCCTTGTTTTTTTTCTATTTGTAATCTTATTCAATAGGTTTTCTAAAATTGCCAAACAAGAGTACCTACTGTATTCCTGTCCCCTAGAATTCTTTAATGAAAAATGTTCAAAAAAAATCCGGTATGTTTTGCACAACACTGTAACTGTATCCATATCACTGAAATAAATGTTCCTTTTGATTTTTTTTATTATTTAATTAATGAATTTGTTATTAAATATGGAAAAGTTTCTTAACTTAATGTTTTTTGTTGTTAAAACGATGAAAATGTAGAAATGGTAATTGGGGCTGACTACTGGATACTTGCGTGGCCGACTACTGGAGCTGAGGCGGCTGACTACTTGCAGTACTTATTTTCACTTATTTTGTAAATAGTTTGCATTAGGTAGTTCATATCCGTAATAAGCTTAGTATTTTCCAATCTACAGACTTCAACCTTTCAGAAGAATCAAATACTTGATTAAATAGTATAAGAATGGATTTTTAAGAGCCAATCAAACACAAAAAAAAAGTTAACCCTCTATGGGACCATGTAACTTTCAAGTCACAAGCTAATATGGTATACCCACATTTTACCAAATAGTTTTAATTTTTTTCACAAGATGATGTATGCGCCTTAATTATAAAATGCCTCTGAAATAACCAATAACAATATTGATGACTGGTGGCAGCACCGTTGACCTGAAATGTCAAAAGTTTTCTGCAGATAGAAACCAAAGCGACCATCTTGTGCAATTGAGATCATTTGTGCTCTTGTTGGTGTTTACTAAATAAAAAAAAGCGTATATAATAGCTCTGGGTCCGTATATCAATAACAATTTATTTATTTGTATTTCAATAATCATTTTGTTACTATTTGTAAATGATACAGTTTTGTAACTTTCAGGTTACATTGGGCTATTGTGGTAGATTTGAATGTACGAGTATTTAGGATAATTAGTTGTGCTTTCTTCTATTTTCAAATTCATCTATCAAATACCGAAAATATGGATAGAAAATCATATAAAAATAAAAAAAGAATTAGAATTAGACCCATGAGCGGCAATAGATCCGAAGATTCTTTATTAGATTCTGAGTCCGATGAAGATCATCCAGTAGCATTTACCAGACGATGCAAAGTTTTTGACAGTGATGACGAATTGAGCACTGAGCCGTCATCAGATGAGGAAAATTCAAGACCACAACAAATTTTATGGCAATCAGTATCCCAGACGAATAATAATTGTCACCGCTCTAGGAAAGGAGATTGCCCTGAAGACCCCGAAGGATTCTACTCTCCTGTGACCTATTTTCGAAAACTATTTGACAGTGAAATCATAAGTGGTATACATAGTTGACTATACCAATGCATATCCAGTGCAGTGTGATGTAGCAAGACCCATAGGTGTTTTATGGAACGAACTTGAACAATTCTTTGGTTGGTGTTTTTTTATGTCCATTTACGGGTTACCAAGATCAGAAATGTATTTCAAATCGGAGACAAGAGTGTATACTGTTGCCAATACTATAAGTCGTACGCGATGGAGAGCAATAAAATCCAAAATACATTTTAGAGCCTAACAAAAACAATTCAGAAGTTATGGATAGTTTACAAAAAATAAGACCTATTCTCGACAAATTGGTTAAAAACTTTAACTGCATTCCGATGACTGAACACCTTTGTGTTGACGAGCAAATGATTAAAGGAGGGCACAGGCTTAAACAGTATATGGTATGCCTAAAAAATCTAAAAAATGGGGCTACAAAGCGTTTCTGTTGCGCGATTCATTTGAAATTTACACCGGGAAAGTAATACATGATCAGCAATTACCTGATGTTGGAATTAGTGGCAATGTAGTACTACGTTTAACAAAAATTATACCCAACCAATTGTTTCATAAAATTTGTTTCGACAATTGGTTTTCAAGCGTTCCTTTAGCAACTGAATTAGAAAAATTGGGAATACAGAGTGTTGCAACTGTGCGATCAATCAAACTAAAAAACTGTGAGTTTTAATCTGATAAATTAAAGAAAATTAAGGGCAGAGGAAGTTACGAAGCGTTCTCTCCGTGCTTTGACCAGGTCACTATAAATGCAATTAAATGGTACGATAACAAGGCCGTTCATTTAATGAGCACATCTTGCGAAGCAGAGCCAAATGTAGTAAAAATATACAATCAATACGTGGGTGGAGTAGACTTTGTCGACTCATTGATAGCGTTGTACCAAATAAAAATTCGACCGAGGAAGTTGTACCATCGTATAACGTTTCATTTATTAGATTTAACGGTGGTGAATGCGTGGCTGTTATATAAGAGATATTGTTCCTCGCATTCTATAAGCCCCAAGAGTCAATATTCTTTATTGGAATTTAAAACTGACATTGCATCTTGTTTATGTCAGGAGTACAAAGCAAACCGAATACAATACTTCCAGTACAAAACGTGCGAAGAAGTGGAAAGATTATAAGACGTTGTTACTTCAAAGTTAAAAATTGAATTAATTATAATAAAGTTGATTAAAATGTTAAATATTTTTTTAATTAAGTTTATAATAATAGATTTCCGTTACATAATTTTTTTTTTATATTTAAGAAAAAAATTCGGCCCATAAAGGGTTAAGGGGCTGACTACTGGTGCCATCACCCTACCTGCAAAATATATCCTAGAAGCAAACTGAATTTCCATGAAAGTGGTATCATTGTTCCACCCACTACGAGTAGTAACACTTGTCCAAAAGTTACAACCAAATTTAATTACAGCGGGTGTCCTTCAACCGTGTCATTCGAGGTAGCATTCTCCAACTGTTATCTACCTACGTATACAGTGGCGAGCAAAAATTAATACATGTTGCAATTGAATGAAATAAAATGCAAAATTATTATGTCTTGTTTCATTTTAGCTTTATAAACTATATTTATTCTTAATCCGAAAATGTTGATTTACTTTTAAGCCAATAAAAAAAATTAAAATATCCTTCAGAGATAACCGTAAGAAACGAAAATGTGAAGGAAACCATCATTTATTCAATTTTGCACGTTTATCCCAGTTTCCGTTAATCTTAACGAAGCTTTGTTTCTTTGTTTTAATTGTTTTATTCATAGTCTTGTATTATAGTAGGTCTGGATTGAAGGTGAATATTTGTAAGCTTAGTTTTATATATTTTTAGCATAAAAAAATGTTTTTTTGTAGAGAAAAAAGTAAAAATGAGGAAAATTTCAGCAAATAAAGAAAACAGCATAATAATTCTAATTAAGGAAGGACTTTCTTCATGACAAATAGCCAAAAGAACACAGGTAAGCCAATGCACTGTACTTTTGGTTAAAAAAAGAAGAAATGTGCTGTCCAGTCATGTCAATCCAGGACGACCAAGGCTCTTGACTGACGCTGATGCGCGCTTAATGGAGCGTGTGATGAGGCGAAGAGAGTGCAAGACACCAAAGGCGGCGGCGAAAGCCTTCAACAAAAAAGTCAGCGAGTGGACAGCTAGAAGAGCTTTACGTAAGATCGACTTAGAAGCAGCGCTTTTAGACAAAAATGTTAGAGCTCGCCTTAAGTTCTGCAAAGAACATAAGAACTGGAGCATTGATGATTGGAAACGAGTTATTTGGTCCAATGAGACAAAAGTCAATAGATTCCAGTCAGATGGCAAGGAGTATTATTGGCGTCGACCAAATAAAAGTCTCCAAAAGTACCAAGTGAAAGAAACCATGAAGCATGGAGGTGGAAGCTTAATGGTGTGGGGATGTTTCACCTGGTGGAAAGTCAACCCGCTGGTAAAAATCGAAGGGGTAATGAGAAAGGAACAATACCTTCATATTCTGCAACGAAATTTACCAGAATTCGTGGAGGAAGCAGCTTATCCTGTCGAGGAAATTATACTCCAGCAAGACGGAGACCCCAAACATACGGCTAGAATTGTCCAGAGCTGGCTTAGAGAGCAGCCATTTCACACAATTAAGTAGCCAGCATAGAGTCCGGATTTAAATCCGATTGAAAATCTCTGGGCGATTCTAAAAAAAAACGCCTTGCGGCCTACGATATCCACCCAAAGACGAACGCCAATCTATGGGAGCGAATACAAGAACAGTGGGCAAATATTCTGCACAGAAATACTGAAGTACTGGTAGAAAGCATGCCAAAAAAAAAATAAGAAATGTAATAGTACCAGAAAATGGTAAATAAAAATAACTTAAGAAACGTGCAAAATTAAGTAAATGATGGTTTCTTTCACATTTTCGTTTCTTACGGTTATCTCTGAAGGATATTTAAATTTTTTTTATTGGCTTAAAAGTAAATAAACAATTTAGGATTAAGAATAAATATAGTTTATAAAGCTAAAATGAAACAAGACATAATAATTTTGCATTTTATTTCATTCAATTGCAACATGTATTCATTTTTGCTCTGCACTGTACATATATACAGTACTGTGCAAAACCTAAGCAACCATCTGGAGTCTGCACTTCATAGTAAATTTTTTCAACTGTCTGCCGCACCAAATAAAAAGAAATGAATATGTAATGATGTGTAATAGAGTGTATTTTGAAATTCACGACTTTTTATAAAAGTAGCAATACTTTGGATTTAAAAAAAAAAGGCAAAAACCAACAAAGTAGCCAAATTGAGCTGTGCAAAACCTAAACCTAAGCAACTTTGTAACCCACTGTAAAAAAATATAGCTAACAGTACTTTTCCAGTCAGGTTACACATAAAATGTTGTGAGATCTTTGTATTTGACCTGGAGTGATTGTCTTTGACCAGTTTTCTTTTAAGTTAGTCGCATAATTGATATTTTTTAATAATGTCGCGACAAAGTTATTCTTCTGCGTGCGGTTTGCTAAGAGTATGGCGTAACTTGTATTATTCCATTGTTATTATTCCATTGGAACATGCGTTGGAAAGCTACTGTCATTGTACGTCATTTCAGTATATGTCATTCATTTCAAGCGTAAACAACAATAATTTTTTTTCACTCAAATATGTCGAACTTTGTGCCTGAAAAAGTGTTTTTGCGGGGAGTTCTTCTTCATTACTTTAATATGAAGAAAACTACTGCCGAAAGTCATCGTATTTTCGTGGAAGTTTATGGTGAACATGCGCTAGTTGAGCGAACGTGCCAAAAGTGGTTTGCACGATTTAAAAGTGGTGATTTTAGCTTGGAAGACGATGAACGTATTGGGCAGCCAAAAAAGATTGAAGATGAAGAACTGGAAGCATTACTCTATGAAGATTGTTGCCAAACACAAGAAGAGCTCGCAGAATCTTTGGGTGTCACTCAAGCAGCCATTTCAAAACGTTTAAAA
Source organism: Volucella zonaria (assembly GCA_963966105.1). Classification (NCBI taxonomy): domain Eukaryota; kingdom Metazoa; phylum Arthropoda; class Insecta; order Diptera; family Syrphidae; genus Volucella; species Volucella zonaria. Next base: position 35,441,404 of record OZ014534.1, on the reverse strand, counting down.
GCAGCTGGATATATTCAAAAGCAAGGAAATTGGGTTCCACATGAACTCAGCCGAGAGACGTCGAAAGGCTGTTTTGCACGTCCGAAATGCTGCTGGAACGCCACAAAAGGAAGTCACTTTTGCATCGGATTGTTACTGGTGATGAAAAATGGATCCGTTACGACAACCTCAAGCCCAAAAAATCATATGTGACACCCGGCCAACCAGCCAAATCAACGGCAAAGCCGAATATCCATGGCGCGAAGGTAATGCTCTGTATTTGGTGGGATCAGATGGGTGTGCTGTATTATGAGCTGCTAAGACCAGGTGAAACCATCAATGGACAGCGCTACCGAACGCAATTAATCCGTTTGAAGAGAGCAGTGGCTGAAAAACGCCCGGAATATACGAGGGCGGATCAATAAGTCCGTGAATTTCTGTCCTCTTTACTGAAACAGCAACACTGCTCCTGTCAACAGGCATCTGTCAGTTGACTCCTGTCAAAATTTAAACTCGCTGCGTCAGTTAGTTTGTGTCTGACAGCTATTTTTATCAGACTACTCACTAATTTGAGGAGAAAATGGAAAAAAGTGAATTTCGTGTGCTTATTAAGCATTATTTCTTGCGAAAAAAAACCATTACCGAGACCAAGGCTAAGCTTAATAAATACTATGGGTACTCTGCACCATCGATTTCAATGGTAAAAAAGTGGTTTACTGAATTTCGTTGTGGCCGTACAAGCACTGAAGATGCCGAACGTCCTGGACGCCCAGTTGAGGTCTCTACACCCGAAACAATCGAAAAAATTCACGATATGGTGTTGGCCGACCGAAGATTGAAAGTGCGAGAGATTGTGGAAGCCATAGGGATCTCGCATGGCTCAGTGGTTTCAATTTTGAATGATCACTTGGGCATGAGAAAGCTTTCCGCAAGATGGGTGCCGCGTTTGCTCACAGTCGACCACAAACGCAATCGTGTAACAACTTCACAGGAAGGTTTGGCGTTGTTTAATCGCAATATGGAGGAGTTTTTGCGCCGTTTTGTAACCGTGGACGAAACATGGATCCATCACAACACACCAGAGAACAAACAACAGTCAAAACAGTGGGTTTCTAAGGGTGAATCGGCGCCAAAGAAGGCCAAGGTGGGTTTGTCAGCCAATAAAGTTATGGCGACTGTTTTTTGGGATGCACGCGGGATAATCCACATGTAGTCAAAAGGGAAGAACAATCTATGGGGAATATTATGCCAACTTATTGGACCGATTCAATGACGATTTGAAAAAAAAAACCACCTCATTTGGCCAAGAAAAAAGTTCTTTTCCACCAAGACAATGCAAGGGTGCACACATGTGCAGTTGCCATGGCAAAAATCCATGAATTGGGCTATGAATTGCTCCCTCATCCACCCTATTCTCCAGATTTGGCTCCGAGCGACTACTTCTTGTTCCCAAACCTGAAGAAATGGCTTGGTGGAAAAAGATTTGACTCCAATGATGAAGTCATCTCGCAAACAAAGGCCTATTTTGAGGACCTCGACAAATCATTTTTTTTGGAAGGGATAAAAAAAATTGGAGAAGCGTTGGACAAAGTGTATAAAGCTCAAGGGAGACTACGTTGAAAAATAAAATTATTTTTTTATCAAAAAATCTGTGTTTTAATCCAAAAGTCCGTCCTCGTATTTCCAACATTTTTTGCTTTGGCACAATAAAATTTATCAAAAAATAAAACAATTATAGCATTTTAAAAAGTTGGAGTTCGAGTTAGGCACCCTGTATAGTTTGTCTCTATAGATCCTGTCATATGCGGTTTTGAAATCGATGAAGAGATGGCGTATATCGATTTGGAATTCTTGAGTTTTTTTTTCTTCTTGATCTAAATTCAAATTCAATTCACGATAGGGGCCGGCCAGACTGTCGACGAAGGGTCTTAGGTATTTACATAATTCGGCAGGCAGGATTTCATATGCGATATTGAGGAGACTCATTCCCCCACAGTTCAGAGGATCTCCTTTCTTTAAGATCAGACAAACCATGCTGAGGGTCGTATTTTTTTGACCCAGATTATAGAGATGTATGCTCCGTATCTAATCATCACCTTGCGTTTTAAACCCCGCCCTCGTACGACCAGACACGAGGCAACGCTCGGCCCCACGTTGCTATTCCGGTTAAAAACTATTTGGAAAACAGTGGATGGGAAGTCTTACCCCACCCGCCTTATAGCCCAGACCTTGCCCCTTCTGACTACCATTTGTTCCGGTCGATGCAGAACGCCCTCACTAAAATATGGTTCACATCAGAGCAGAATATCAAAAATTGTCTTGATTCATTGTTGGCTGCCAAGCCGGTGCAGTTCTTTTGGGATGGGATCCACAAATTGCCAGAAAGATGGAAAAAAGTCATAGCTTCAGATGGACAATACTTTGAATAATACTATTGTACATGTTTTTCTTAAATAAACGTTCAAATTTTGAAAAAAAAAAACCGCGTTATATATCCAATAGAAAGTTGAAAAGATTTACTATGAAGTGCTGACTCCAGATGGTTGCTTAGGTTTTGCACAGTACTGTACATATAATAGAAAGCAGTTAAAAACACAGATTAGGTTTACTCACTAAAAACAAAAGATGACTCCAATTGTGGCAGCTTACATTTAAATGGCCAAAATAGCTATAAGTTTAAGTGAAAAGAGAAGCTATTTCTATTCAATGCGTCGACTTAGTAAAGCAATAAAATTTTAATTCACAACACGAAAGATACATTTCCTCATGATTCGTGATGTGATCAATTCTCCAATCTTTCTTTTAGTAACCGCCACGATGACTATCTGCTCGTATGTGTACATGTGGCCTAAATTTTCAGAGAAAGTAAATGATGTCACTTCAGCACTTGATCATCTCCTTTGGTTTTTTTTTTTTTTTTTTTTCGTTATCTTGACAAAAGGAAATACCTACCTAAACCAAATAAACTTTAAAAAAAAAAAAAAATAACAAAGTACCAATAAACCTGCTTAACAACTCGTATTTTCGTGATATTTATCTTGTAAATGTCATTCCGACACGTCAACAGAACTAGCCAATTTTACATGTTTTCTCCATAAAAATAAAAAAAAAAAAAACCTATACACATAGGGTATGTGACTCAGAATCAGAAGTGAAACAATGTTCTTTGTCCCTTAAAGCAAACAGATTCAATTTTGCTTACAATATTCGTTAATACTAGAACAAGGCACATGACATTTGCCACTACCTTGACATTTTGACAGTATGACAGCAATCTCAATACCGTTAAACGAGCTCCATAAAGATACTGATCATTTCAGTAATTAAAAACCTAAAGTTACCAGGCCAGAAAATTAAGAACAACAACAAGAACACCCAAATGACTTTCTTTTTTATTCCTGATGATTCGCATCGCACACCAGTTTTCGAATTTTCTCACACACAACCAAATGTGTACGCTCTACCTACACTTGTATGTAGTTAAACGAAACTTTTTTACGAAATGCAAATTCTCTGCCACATTTTTTAGGAACTTTTGCAGCAATCAACTCAAAATAAATTTCAAAAAAAATAAAAACGATTTTTTTTTCTCGTTGAAAAACAAACAAACAGTCAGAATAAATTCCGATAAGAACCGCCAACCAATTAACGAAAGCAGAAAGAAAAATATTAAAAAACAAAAAAAAAAAAAAAACAGAAAAACAGAAAAAAAAAAAAAAACAAGAACAGGCAAGATAAAGCCCAGCGTAAAAGAGATTTCTTTGTCGACAAAACCGTTTTTTGACACCCACACATGCGCATACATGTGTGCATTTTTGCTATGTGCGATGTGCGATGTGCGATGTGCGCTGTGAGATCCCCTATTGTTTCGGTACCCCCCACCAAGTTTCATTAAATCTTTTTCTCTCTCTTTTGACGATAGTCCGACCGAACAAGCAAACCGAACCGAGAACCGAACCCGAATCGAAAAAATAAAAATCAAGTCGAAAGCCTTAAAGAAGTTAGGGCGGATCTTATGTATGCAGGTCTCAGGGGCGAGGTTTTTTTTTTTTTTTTTTTTTTTTTACTGAATTGAAATATTTGCACTGGCGATGGGATGATCAGTTTGCCTGTTGTTGCTTCGTGAAGACTATTTCTTTATTTCTTTTTCTTTTCGCGGTCTCTTGCTTTGCTTTTTAAGGTTGTTCTTGATATTTCTTGTCCTCCTTCTTTTTCGCTTAAAAAGAAAGCTACGGGTATCCAAATTCCAAAAGATCAATCATGACGTAAGTCCACACTACTCTCGTCAGTCTAGACAGAATTGAATTTTTTTTTTTTTTTTCTTTTTAAGACAATGTAAACATAGTTCGGAGTGATTTGATGGAATCCAGGTTGCACCTAACCTCTTTTAGGCTATGTCTGAAAGGCAAAGCTCTCCAATCTTGAACAGACAAAGCCTAGTAGAGGCTAGATTCTTACCAAGACTAAAAATAGAATCCGCGCTATCACTTCCACTCTCACTTTCACTTTCAACACATAACTATTTTTGCCACATGATAGAAAACAGAACACACAAATCATGAAGAAGAGGAAGACAAAAAAACAAAAAAAAAAAAAAAAAACAAACTCCGCATTCTATCAGTCTCTCAGCAAACAGATTTAATTTATTCACAACGCTAATGCAGCGGTAAAGTTCAAGTTCACCACACCAAACATCAAGCGCCGCAAGAGATAAGGCAAATTTGTATCTATGTATACACGGCATAGCTATAAAAAGCTTAGTGGCACGCCCCTCTCTTCTAAAAATTGTTTGTTTTTTTTTTTTTTGTAAACATAGTTCGTGCGCCCACTGACCGACATTAGAATAGTCAAAAAAAAAAACAAGAAAAAAAAAACAAGGAAAAAAAAAATCGCCGCCGGTCGACCGTTTTCAAGGCTTTTTCGCATAACGTCTCTCCCTACACTCACACACCTGCACAAACATGCTGCTAGTATATAACATCGCAGTCGCGATCGCGATCGCGAGCGCTCTAGACAAAACTCACTCTCACTTTCGTTCCTCTTTTCTAATTGAATCTTCGAAGCACTATTCACATTCCACTTTTCATTTTTCTATTTGACTATCCATTGCGTTTGTGGAGGGCTATGTACGGTGTTTTTCGCGCGAAGCACTCCTAGTTTTAATTTTCTCGTCACTTGGTCTCAACGTCCGCCGATCACTGATCACTGATGACTTTAATTTATTTACCGCTAGTGTAATCCATAATTATTGTCATGTGTGTAAAAATCCATGTAGTGCAAAAGGCAATTACGAATGAAAGACGAAGAATAGAGTACTCGTAAGTGGTAAGTGGCGCCCCCGCAGTTCATGTTAAATTGGTGGGTATGTTGGGGAGCCGCCCTTAATCCATGTTGACTTGCGCACACTTCACATTTGAATAAACTTGAGTTCGAAATGAATTTTAGCTTTTATAGTCCAACTGGCAATTCTCACACGTAGGTGAATTCCCGTTCCGTCACCATCCCACTTATCCATTTCGTTGTGTTGTGCTGTCGTCGTTGCCGTTGCTGTTGGTGTTGCTGTTGCTGTTGCCGTTGCCGTTGCCGTTGCCGTCGTCACCATCATTTCCAACGGCCGACGGATACAACCTAAAGCGCAGTGCGACGAGACACAAGAGTATGAAAACAAAACCGAAAACGGTTTGATGTTAGTGTCGCTGTCGCGCGTCTGGTTGGTGTCGGTGTGCTGTAGCTAACGACGACGATGGAGAACTTTTTACTTCTATTTATGTAGTATTGCTTATTTTCTTTAAATTTTTTTTTATTCTTTAATTTTCTTACCCTCTTCCATTCGATAACGAATACATGCATGCATATTATGTTCCTTCGGCTTTGCCTTTATGCATTTGCTTGTGCTTCAACTCCTCTTCACGAGGTCGCTCTTAAAATTGATCGTATATAGGTTTTGTTTACTCAACTTTTTTTTCTTTTTACCTCTACTTCCACATTACTTTCTTATAATACAATATAAATATGTATGTACCCTGCTGCACACACTCACTCTCTCAATCAAGTCTCAAAAATAAGAAAAAAACTAAATTACTCGTACTGGGTATGAATAATATCAACAACGGTGTAGCAATAAGATGTATGGCCAGAGCACATAACCAAATCAATCAAAAAGGGCTGAAAATACGTAGTTAGAATATTTTCTTAACTCTAGGAGCATTTTCCGTAATGAAAACCAGCAAATTGAGAGCTAGAAGGTATCCACTGAATCCAGGACTAAGAAAATCGAGCTCCCTATTCGTAAGTCACATATAACTTAGGGTTGCCAAGATTAACCGAACGAAAATACTTTGAGTTTTGACTCGGCACTTTCACGCAGATCAGATCAAACATCAGGACACTGGCCCGAATCGAATTTGCATTCTTAACCATCTTCAGCGTGTGAAATTCCAATGTGACCAAAAACTGAGGCCAAATATACTGCAATGTCCCAAAGGCAGTAAAAATTTTGTATCGTTCGTCAAAAATATTAGAAATTCTGCCTCATCCTCCATCCCATCGCTCATTTACAATGACATTACAGCTGTCAGCTCTCTAGACAAGGCCAATCTGCTTGCTGCCACACTTTTAGATTGTGCTTTGCCTACGCTCACACTTGGGTGCGTTGAATCTTCAATAGGACGAATCCACTTTCGCACTTGTGTAGCAACAAGAGTACTTAAAGATCTCAGCATACATAAATCCGCTGATCCAGATGGTATATCTCCCCTTCTTCTGAAGAGGTGTTCTTCCATGCTGGCAAAACCACTGCAAAAGCTTTTTCATCAATCCTACACTTTCCGGACTCTTTCCGAGCAAATGGAAAACAGCATTTGTCCAGCCCGTCCCTAAAAAAGACGAATCTTCCTCTCTCTCTCTCTTCCTACAGACCCATTACACTTACGTCCCTTCTTTGCAAGGTCATGGAAACGGTCATGAAATATCTCGAAACACTAAAACTTCTCAAAGCGTACATCAATCTGGCGATGTGGTAGTGGACTTGCTTCCAAATCGGAAGGTCCGGTGTTCGAATCCCAGCCTCGTCCGAAAGACATATCATATCCATTTTTTCAGTTAACGAAAATCAAGTAAGATGAGTAGTTGACTGGAAATCAACATCAAGCCAACTTCCACTAAGAATTTAGTCTCCCCATTAAATGTTGGATGCCACCCATGGAACGAAATAACCACTCAGCCGAAACTTCTTTCTTTCCCTCTATATCCCATTTTCCAAAAAACTTAACACATGCTGAGGCATTATAAGTGTATTCATACCCACTTGAGTGTTAAGTTCTTTAAAAAAAAAAAACAAACAAAGCAAGATAGTTGCACTTGATATTTATAAGACATTTGACAGAGTTTGGCATCAGGCTCTTTTGTCGAAAATGCGTGCTTTTGGGATCGATGACTCTCTTCTTCAACGGCTTACAAATTTCTTTTCGGAATGTTCAGTTCAAGTTGTCTTGGGTGGTTTCAAGTCTAATATTCACAAAATAAATGCTGGTGTGCCCCAAGGCTCCATTCTGTCTCCGACACTCTTTTTAATTTTCATTAATGATCTCTTGTCTGCTACTTCTAATCCAATTTATTCCTTTGCTGATGACAGTACTCTCTGTTTTTCGTATTCGTTCCCGGACTCACGCCCCTGCTCTTCGGCTGTAGAACGGGAACGGCAGCGTGTGTTAAGCTCATTAAATTCCGATATTAACAGCACAACCAATTGAGAAACTATCAACCGAGTGGAATTTAATGCTTCCAAAAATCAATGCTGTCTGCTGTCATTAAAGCGAAATTCAAATACCCAGCCATTATCAATGAATGGCACTTGCATCGTCGAAACCGATAAATTTCCATTCTCGGTATGCTTGTCAGTCACAACTTAGGTTGGAATAACCACATATTCGATGTCGCCAAAAATGTCTAAGTTTCCTCCAACGATGTAAGAAATATTTTACCCCCTCTGATCTGGCCACAATATACAATATAAGGCATTCATCCGCTCAAAATTGGAGTACAATGCCCATATCTGGTCAGGTGCTCCTAAAACATCTCTGCGCCTGCTAGATAGGATTCAAAAGCGTGCGATAAAACTAATTGGTGATACTAATATCTGTCAATCAATTGACACCCTCGAACACCGACGTAATGTCTCCTGTCTCACTTTGTTTTATCGCTATTTCCACCACCAGTGCTCCATTGAAATCGCCAGTAGCATTCCGCCCATTCAAACTTTCAACCGTAACACCCGTCTCGCTAGGAATGCTCATCAGTATACCCTCAAGCCCACATTCGGACGTACTCTAAAATATCGTGATTCTTTTCTAAGCCCTACAACTCGCTTATGGAATGTCCTGCCGATCACTGTGTTTCCTGGTCGTTATAACTTGCAAACATTTAAAAACAAGTCTGACTTCATCTATGTTGAAGAGAATATTATAGTGGATGGTCGAGCTCCATTTGCAGGAAACTACTTTGCGAATGCATCCTCTGTCTAAGATTTATCATGCATACTCGTAACAAAGCGAAAGATGCTGCGAGAGTGCGCTTTGACATCTGGTGGAGGGAATTGAAGGCGCACTCAACAACAAGGAGCACGTTCTGGGCATTTTGAACGACATTGAAGGTGCTTTCAGCAATGCAACTTTTAATGACATGTGTAACTCGGTCAGACGTGGCTTACGTGAATCACTCGTTTTGTTAATAAAAGCAATGCTGACTGCGGCGAAAACGTGATGGCGCAGTAGGCAGGAGTTACCTACAAGGCATCGGTCTACATGTTGATCGAATTACTGTTTAACGCTTTCAATAGTTCTGACTTCTAAGCTCAAGGATATGCACGTAATATACGATTGGCGCACCAGAAATGGGGTTTCATTCTGGTTTGACTCATCTAGTGCCTAAAGATATCACCATTCAATTCTACAAAATAGTTAAGTATTTGGATGGTTGTTGGATAATAAACTTCTCTGGACGAAACATGTTACGTCGAAAGCTTCTAATGGGATTTAGTGACGTTAAGTTTTATTCGCTTTAAAATAACAATGTCTAGAATTGTTCCTCAATTAAAGAGAAACAGTTTTTTTTGCGAGTTGAAAATTTGTTTGTGTTTAATTTGTTTCAACGAAAATAAGTCTTCTTTCAAAATTACTTACTTAAAATTTCCAAAACTGCTCCACCAACTATTGCACGAAACGTTTTTGTTTGTTTACATATTTTTCTTTTGTTTCCACAGATGTTGACTGTCAAAAAGCAAACAAAAGTTCGGGCTGTCCCAACTTTTGTTTCGCTTAGAAGTCACGTTACGTAGCATTACGTTCTTCATTACGAATGACAAACTTAAGTCCGAAGCTCAAAGCGACATTGTGATAGAAAGCATTAAATTCCTATAGTTGAACCTGACACGTCAAAGCCAAGCGGAAGCAAAAACGCTTCTGACAATGAAGAGAAATTGTCGGCAAGGCATGGGGCCTGTCGACGAGAAAAGTCCTTTGGATCTACATGGCTATGGTAAGGCCAATTATATCCTATACGTCGATTGTCGTGTAAAACAAGCTTTCAGGGAAATAAGTGACTGCCTCGAAGAACGATCTGTCTCGACTGCAAGGAGCCTATTATTAGCACGCCTCGCTCTGTTCTAGATGCACCGATGAATCTCGCTTCTCCCATGATCCGTGCTCACAAAGCCATTATCAGTTTCAAGAAAAGTGGTTGTTGGTACTATACGTACTGGAGCTTTGATGAATCTGCGCGCCGACTGTCTTCCGACTCTGATCTTATGGGAAAAAATACGAAATCGACTTTCCCCATAGACACGTATGGTTTCGGCCGGAATCTGAGCCAGCAAAGGAATGCCGTCGGCTCTTCACGGATGGCTCCAAAACGGATTTAGGTGCTGGTACTGTAGGGACTTTATCACGGAAACGCTTACTCATCTTACTTTGAAAGACTGAGCGATTTCAGTAAAAGGAACAAGGACTAGTTCTTTGTCTGAATGCTCTGTGACTGAAAAATGCGGATTTATTATAAGAGATTACTATACATGCAATCTTCGACGATGTATGAAAAAAAATTGCATCGGAAGTGAGAAATATCAACGGACCGAAGAAAATATGGTGTAATCACTACACGTATTCACGGAAGTAAAAAACCGCCGATGCCAGCTGGTATTTTAACAAAGGTTGTTCGAAAATTTGGTCTAAGAAGGAACCTTGCTCCAAGGGAGATGCAAGGAATAGACCAAACAAAATATTTGAATCCCTTAAATGAAAAAACATCAGAAAACAGTGGGTCTTATTAACGAGATGATCACAAATAGTACGCGGCGGAATGCTACTAAGTTATAGTAAAATTAAGCAACTTTGTAACCCACTGTAAAAAAATAAATAGCTAACAGTACTTTTCCAGTCAGGTTACACATGAAATGTTGTACACTCTTTGTCTTTGATCTTGAGTGATTGTCTTTGACCAGTTTTCTTTTAAGTTAGTCGCATAATTGACATTTTTTAATAATATCGCGACAAAGTTACTCTTCTTCTCATAAACTAATGATTGTTGATGAATTTAAGTCTGGAGATACTAAAGCAACATCAGCTAAACATTATAATATTAATAAATCGATTATTTCACGTTTAATAAAAAAAACTATAATGCAACAGGAGTCGTTGAAAGTCAAAATGTCGGTGGTAGGCCGCGTAAAACAACATGTCGAACAGATAGAAACATTTGTGGTGTAATTAAAAAACAACCATTCATAAGTTCGAATGAAGTCGTAAAATTACTTGATTTAACCATTGCTGCTAGCACGGTGCGAAGACGTGTAATTGAAAATAATCTTCGAAGTTACGGGCCGTGCAAAAAACCGATGCTCACAAAAAGACATTTAAGGAACAGGTAGTGCAATTAAACTCTTTAAACATAATTCAAACTAAAATCTTTTTTCATATTATGAGAAATTTTGCAAGACAATACCAACACTGGTGTCCTGAAAAATGGAAAACAGTTCTTTTCAGCGACGAGTCAAAATTTAATTTAATTAATTCTGACGGGTTATGTTATGTGAGACGTCGTAAAGCGCAGCGACTCAATCCTAGATTCTGCATACCCACTGTAAAGCATGGTGGGAGTAGTGCGATGGTGTGGACTTGTTTTGCGGCAGGAGGTGTAGGTCTATTCTACGAAATACTACCTTGCTCAAAAAGCTCCCGACCACACCCACCATGTGGCGCTCCAATTTTTCCGATTTGAGTTCTGTTTTTTTTTTGTTAAGTTGGTAAATCTGTTGTTGATATTCACTCTAAATCTTAGCGTCATAGATTGACATTTGCAAAAGTTCCGTAGCCAAGAGTACATCTATTACTGAGTATGTTGGCGATTTTTTTTACAATTTTAGAAATGGATTTCAATTTGCAACAACGAACTTGTATTAAATTTTGCGTAAAAAACGGATTTAATGGTGTGCGAACGTCGGAAATGTTGGAAAAGTGTTTTGGCAACGATTCTCTAAAGAAAACGGTCGTTTACCAGTGGCACGAGCGGTTCAAAAGTCGTCTTGAGCCAATCGAAGATGATGAACGCAGTGGCAGACCATCGACATCGAAAACCGACGAAAACATTGATGAAGTGCTCGTAGAAGAAATGTTGGTCAATAACCGCAAATTAACCATCAGAGAGATAGCGGAGGACTTAAACATTGCCTATGGATCCGTCCAAAACATTTTGGTTAATGATTCGGGTTTCCGTCGTGTAGCAGCAAAGTGTGTGCCACTTTTCTTGCAAAAAACAGACCGTGTTGTGGTCGCAAAAGAGATGATTTGCGAGGCTGAATCCGATCCCACATTCATCAAAAGGATCATTACTGGAGACGAGACGTGGGTTTATGAGTACGACACGCAATCCAGACATCAGGCAAGTGAATGGCGTTCACCAAATGAGCCGAGACCAAAAAAGACCACGTCGTTTTCAGTCAAAAAAGAAGGCAATGCTCACGGTTTTCATGGATTACAACGGTGTAGTGCATCATAATCTTTCGCCAGAAGGCCAGACAGTAAACAAAGAGTATTATTTGGACGTTATGAGACGTTTGCGTAAAGCAATTCGCTGAAAGACGCCAGAATTGTGGGCAGAAAACTCGTGGGTTTTGCACCATGATAACACCGTCGCGCAGTGCCATCATTATTCGTAATTTTTTGACGAAAAATTCAATAAATACCACCCAACAGCCACCGAATTCACCTGATTTGGCTCCCTGTGACTTCTTTCTGTTCAATCGAGTTAAAAAAACTACAACGGGGAACGCGTTTCAGCAGCCGAGAGGAAGTAATGGAAAAATCGCAGGAAGCACTGATGGACATACCAAAAACCGAATATAAAAAATGTTTCGAGGATTGTGTGTGAGTGTGTTGCAGTCGATGGGGATAATTTTGAAGGGGACAATATAGATTTAGATGAATAAACTTGTATTTCAAATTTTCTGAATACATTCCGGGAACTTTTTGATCAAGGTAGTAGACGGAATCATGTACCGATTCAAACATAAATCCAGTCTAGAACCAGTACCACTACCACATGCGGAGTGGGAAATTCCACTTGGTTTTGTGTTTCAACAGGATAACGATCCGAAACACACATCAGAGTTGGTAAAGGAGTGGTTAGCTGATAGTGGGATTCAAGTCCTTGAATGGCGGGCCCAATCAGCCGACTTGAATCCCATCGAAAACCTGTTTGGTATCCTTAAATACCGTGTCGTTGGACAACACTTTTCCAACAGGTCTCACCTATTCAATGCTTTGAAAATTGAGTGGGAAAATATATCTCAGAATACACTTTCAAAGTTAATTACTTCTATGCCTCGTCGTTGCCCCTCTGTTATTCAAAATAAAGGATATTACACGAAATATTAAAAAAGTTGCTTAGGTTTTGCACAGCTCAATTTGGCTACTTTGTTGGTTTTTGCGTTTTATTTTAAAACTGAAGTATTATTACTTTTATAAAAAGTTGTAAATTTCAAAATACACTCTATTACACATCATTATACTCGTATATCCATTTCTTTTTATTTGATGGAGTTGAAAGTTGAAAAGATTTACTATGAAATACTGACTCCAGATGGTTGCTTAGGTTTTGCACAGTACTGTACATGGGTGTGATTGTTATACATACGTTTTCACAAAGATAGAAAGTTCTATATCGACTTCTGTCATTTTTAGAGCTAATTATTTGCCGACATTTTAAGTAAATGGAATGTTAAAATTGCTGGCAGTCCATCTTTATCCATTTTGATTAATCTTTCATAAATTGTCTTTTCCCCGTCATAGTGTATATCGTGTGGATATTTCTAGCAGATATTTCTGTGGTTTTTGTTTCTGACGATGGACGATGATAATCACCCAAGCCAAGATATCAAAACAAACTCCGTGCTTCCCGATATAATGATTTCCTTAAATTGAACGATTTCTTACAGCGCTCGCGGTGAGTTGACGTTTTCGGTGGTAATGTTTGGCCTGTTTTTAAAACAAAAAATCATGCAACAAGCACAGCATCGTTTTCATCAAAAGCCTGGGACAAATCTGAATTTCCTCGATGCCGAAGAAAGCAAAATTTCTACCAGCTCAATATAATAGACGACAAATGGCAGAACCTGATGTTCACCAACGTTAAGCAAACAAGTTTTCTATCCGTATAATGGACCTTGGAATAGTGAGCAATGATGATCATGTGCGACTCGATTATATGCACCTTGAAGAAACTCGAAGAAGCTCGTGTAACCACGTTTATTTCAGCAGGGTTCTGTGCTGCTACAGAGCAGGAAAAAAATGGCTCTGTTGCATTAGTATATGTTGAGGGTAGCACTTATGACCATTCAACTCCGCAGACCTCAATCCGTCCGAATTCCGTTTTAGGACAAAAAGTAAATAATTCACCGCTCTATGATACCTACATTCTGGAAAATACTTTTTTTTTTTTTTTAATTTTGTACAAACTTAAACAGCAACCAACATGACTATAAGTATCCAGTCTTACTCGGACATCTGGTTACCCTACCCCTGTCCAATTTTATGAGCTTTAAAATCTGCTTCCACTTCATAATTTCTTTGTTGAGACTGTAGCTAACTCCTTGCACCATTCTATGTCAAGAGTCTAGACCTCAACGCATACAGACATGTGCATACATATGCAGTCATCTAGTGCTACACTTCCCACCAATTATCTTTACTCTTCATCCACAATCTTGCCTCTAGGTGCGCTGTTATTCTTAATATAACCCAAACTCTCGCACACCATTACATGGCGGAGTTTATTTTTTTTATTTATTATCAACATTTTATTTACTGCCGAAATCTTAAAAACGCAGTTGCACACACATCCGCACTGCAGGCACCAACACATCCACATGGCCCAAAGCTCTTTTATTTATTTCTTTTTTAAGTATGTTCTGTTGTCTGTCCTAAAAATAAAAAATGAAAAATGAAAAACGAAAAAGTAAAACATTTACCAAAACGATTGACGACCGCAAACAACAAATCTCTCCTCGCAGAGGGCGTTCGGCTTGGTCGTTGAGTGCGCTTTTACTCGTATTTCGGCAAACGTCACAGTATGGCGCGGCAACCGACGTTTCGCCATTTGTCAGTGCAACTGTCACAAAGACCGACACGACTGTCACTTTGTCACGTGAGTCACACAGATGCCGAAGCAAACCTGCTTTGTATGCGGTACGACGACAACAAGCACTTCTCTGTGGCCAGGCCATACCAGTCCAGGGCTTCGAAATCTTGACCTTGACAATTTCAGTCATAAATACGGCGAAACGTTTTCGCAATTCGCCGAGAGTCGTAAAAACCAAAAACGAATTCAAATATTCGTATAACAGCACGTATAGATCTTGTTCTGGAAAACAGACACGGACCGGACACACATGATAAAGTTTGCGTTCATGGCTGGGGCTGGGGCTGAACCTGGAGCAGTGCTAATGATACCTATCAATGGATGACAATCAACGGTGTCATTGTCACTGGCATTAATGTTTGCCATTTTTAATGTTTCCAATCTTCTTTTTATGATTTTGACATTTCATTTTACAGTTCCTTTCTGTTGGTTCTTATTATTTTTTTTTTTTACGCCAACAGTGAGTTATGACATGCGATCGAGCTGAGTTCAGTGAATTTTCGAACAGACCTCTGACTAAGTATACAAAATGTAAAGCCAGTCATCGCCACTCCTGCGATTTTTATGATCTACAGTTCTGTACATGGTTATGCCACATGCATCGTTGTATCTGGTGGGGGTGTGTGTAGTGTAGGCAGCGGCACACACCACACAGCACACAGCACACAGCACACAGCACACAGCACTCAGCACACAGCACATATGCAAGTTCTCGTGCTCGTACTATTGAGAGTCAGTGTCAGTATCCCTTTTGTGTCCACTCTTGGGGCGGTGGTCAGAACAGTACAAATAACACGACACCCACTTTAAACGATCGTGATCGTAGAGCATTACGTCATTCATTGTTTCATGGTTTTGCGCCAGAAGTCAGACACTTATGAGTTATAGAACAAAAGTACATATTGCGACTTGCTACTTGCTACTTGCCGTTGCGACTTTAAAATCAAGCTGGCGCCCAATACTAACAAACATGCAGGAAGGCTGAGTGTGCAGCACTACGAGTATATGGTAGCGTTTTATGGACGGCACCAAGTGAAAACGCATGTAATTCTGTTTCTTTTGTTTGTGTTATCTTGAGCAATTAGCACGTCTAACTTGGTAGAAAGGTCATTGAACTGAGTGTACACAAGTGTGTGTAACTGAATCGATCGGGACAAAAAAACTTTAGAGGGATACTCAGAAATTGGGGTGGAAGTTGGCTTGTAAATGGGTACACCACATATGTTTTGGAGGGGAGACAGTAGATATGCTCCAGCGGCAACAGAATATCAATGAACTTTTGAAAATTTAAGTCAAAGGTTCTTAAACCCTCGTGTGGAGAATGCGGTTTTAAAATAAACCTCTCAATTAATTGGTGCGAATAAATTAGGGTACAATGGCCTTGCTAAATGAAAATATATGCAACAATTAATCAGTAACATATTTAAGTGGTTTAAATGTCAAACAGTTGCAACATCGGTATGATGCGCTTTAGCTGTAAGTCAATCAACTCTCAAAAATATAAGCTAAACGCATGATTTGCAATAAACTTTTATGGCAAATTGGATACCTATTCAGAAAAATATATCTATTTGACTCAATGGTTTAACATTTCCCAACAACTACAATAAATAGGGACCACTTACGCAAAAAAAGAAAGACTACAAGAAAAGCGAAAAACAAATCATCAATACAAATGCATTCGACATTAATTACTAATTCAAATTAAACATTTACTCGTTTTTACTCAGACTAATTGGATATTAATAACAATGTTAAATATTTTAATAGGGAAAAAAAGTGCGAAATAGGTTCCGTCACATCCACCCAATGATAACTTGTGATCAGATAATGAGTCATATGTATATGAGACGGGTGACAAAGTGACAGAGTTCAGAAACTAATCACTCCTGCGTTGAATAGAAATATGGTAATGTTCCTAAATTTTTGCTAACGTCAAACTGTTTGAGTTTTGAGCTATTGATCCAGAGATCTAGTTTGTCCTTGGTCGACAGGCTTCATTCTCCATAATTAGCAATGAATATTTTACTATTCCATTCTATTACTCGTATGTCCTTGACAGTTCCTTCTCTACTCTAATCGGAGCTGATTCAAGTGTATCTGGAAATGATCCCTACTTCCAATATGTTTGACAATGTTGGCTGGAATCTGTAAACGACATCTTGAACAATTTTGCTCCCCTACTGATTCATCAAGTTGTTAGTTGTTTAGGGCCCGATACTAGGCTCTTTCATGATGAAAGCCGCTTATCGAAAAATGTCTTGAACGACAACACCGCAAGTGATTTCCCTGTCATCGACGATAGCATAATATGTTCGTGGAGCTTATACTTGCCAGCCATAATTGTAACACTTTGCTTCATGGGTTAAAATGTTCAGTTCGAATGTGGAAAATTAGATTACGTTTACAGAATTGTTGAACTCCTCTAACTTAAAGGATGCTCCTTTACCGGACACAATGTAGTCCAATGTAGTTCTAAGAGCCTACCACAATGACGAACGTCCTACCTTTAAAAAGATCAATAAAGTCCATATTATTTGCCTGGCGAAAACACACAGCGTCGCTGTTGAAGAAGCTATTGCATATTCGCCCTAAGTTCCAGCATTCACTCTCCACCGTAGTCTCTTTTCACTACGCTGCTGAGGGGGTTAGAACCGTCTACGGATCCGGAGGAGCTCCTTGCACTGCTTAAATAAAAATAGTGCGAAGAGCTCAAATTCGTGGGAGTTAAGCCATTCGTCACGGCTAGAGCCAAAAGGGAGAAGCGGACACTACCGTTTTTCCTTGTCCAGCTAAGTCCCAACAGCAAACTGGATGGTCTAAGGAGCATAAAAGTCCTAGACTACCAGGTTGTACACTGGGAAAAATTAAAGAGGAGCGAAAACATTTTACAATGTGTTCGCTGCCAAAGGTTCGGGCACGCCGCGTCGAACTGCGAAATGCAGCCTCGATGCGTGAAGTGTGGAAAGAACCACAAGTCAGAGGAATGCGCTCTAAGTAAGGACGGAGCGTCGGAAAAAAGCCAACTCCCTTGTGCTTTATGTAGGAACACGGGACACACCGCAAATTATCGGGGTTGTCCCAAATTCCAATACATAAAAAGAGTAAATCTGGCTCGGCAGCAGAAAGTGGAAGTTAAACGTCCACTCGTGCAGGCACAAACACCAGCCGTTACTCCCCACGTTACCTACGCCCAAATGGCGGCAGGTAGGGGAACCACGGTACAACAAGCAAAGGTAGCTTCTCAGGCCCCAGCGCCTAGAGCACCGGAGCCTGTATCTGACATGCTGGCTATCTTGCTCTCTATTCAGGGGCAGATGGCTCAGCTTCAGCGTCAAATACAGGAACAGGCTAAGCGGGTAAATCAAATATACGCGCTGCTGCCGGGCCTAACGCACCTCCAGTCGTAATGGGTACGTACATGGCGGAGCAAACCCTGAAGGTCCTTGCAGTGAATGTTAATTCACTGATTAGGTTCGAACGAAGAGCCACACTGTTTAAGTTGCTTAAAGACCAAGCCCCGGATGTGCTTTTGGTTAGCGAAACTAAGCTTACCAAAAGACATAAAATGAGGCACAGAAGATATAAAATAGTACGGAGAAACCGACCCAACTCCATTCAGGGAGGTGGCGTTGCGATTTTCGTAAGAAAAGGTATACGTTTTAAAAGAGTATACAGTCGTGTAGTACATAGGTTCCAAGTGCTGGAAGCATGCATCGTGTATATTCCCCTCCGTAGTGGAAAGCGGCTGTACATGGTGTCTGTCTATGCACCTAAGGCTACTCAATCCACCTTATTCATCTCAGAGCTCGAGACACTTTTTCGATTCCTGAGGCTGGAATTGGAAGATAACTATTTCATTATCGGCGGAGATTTCAACGCCAAACATAGTGATTGGGGAAATAATACACTAAATACTAGAGGGAACCTACTATTCAATTGGTGGGGTCAGCACAGTGTGATGTATCGACTCGGCCTCAAAGCGACGGATAGTCCGTCGTTTCTCAGACACGGGTCCTATTTGGATCTCCTGCTGTTCGACTCACGAATACAACTGACGTGCACTAACCAACAAACTATAAACTGTCTACGAACTTTCGTGTATGACAGTGACCATTGCGGTCTCGGCACCGAAATAAAATTCGGGCTGTAAACACCAGCAACCCGAATATGTTCCCACAAATAAATAAAATATTTCGGAGAAAAGATCAAAACGACCTTTCGTGTCTTAAAATCGCCCGAACGAAGGACAACGAGCACATACTCATAGCAGCAGGCATCGATCCAAATGAGGCCGTTGATGATGACAACTTCTTTGTGATCGAGGATCCGCAGGAGAAGGTAGAGGCTATAGGAGCGACTTTCCAGGAAGTGTATAAGGCGAATGACATCATTGGCCCCAACCACGACCTGGAAAATAGAGTCCTTGTGCACAATTTCTAACTTCGAAATGAAATAGAGAATTGGCGATTCGAGAACTCGGGCTTCACCCAGTTTAGTGACGAGAATAGATCAAATAACGTCATCGCCAACGATAGGGTACTACCCCCTTTCATTTCGAAGGAGGAGCTCCAAACGATCTTCGAATCGCTTAGAAGTAAGAAATCAGTGGGAACCGATGAAATACCGAACATCGTGCTTCGACATCTCCCTCTAGAAGCGGTGAACATTTATATCACCCTGTTTAATAATGCAATGAATAATGCACATTATCCAGCGCATTGGAAAACTGCGGTCGTACATCCCATTCCCAAAAGGGATAAAGACATATCCAATCCGGCGAATCTTCGGTCGATCAGTCTTCTTCCAAACATCGGTAAGGTTTTCGAGAAGGTAATCAATAGAGTCCTGACTAAGTGGGTTGAGGACAAACATATAGTTCCGGATAATCAATTCGGTTTCAAGGCGGGGCATGATATCTCACATGCTGTCTTGAAACTGGTTTCTGATATCTAATGGAACAAAGGCAAGAAACAGTGCACTGGTGCCTGCCTGATTGACTTGGAGAAGGCCTTCGATACCGTATGGTTAGAAGGACTCTTTTTAAAGCTGGACTGGGCATTAGTAAACCACTGCTGTATATTCTTTTTGAATGCTCTCCAGTAGACAGTTCATCGTGAAGAATGGCGATGTGACTTCTGCTAGAATATTTAACATTAAAAACGGTCTGCAACAAGGTGCGGTAAATGCGCCGATCCTATTCAACATTTACACAAGTGATCTGATAGGTTCACTTCACTCAATCAAAGATTGAGGTCATTAACATACTCTTGCAACGTGACTTCGATAAAATTAAGCGATATTGCGTTGACTAGAAGTTGAAAATCAACTTTCAGAAATCGGAAACCATTCTGTTTAGGACGCCGTTGTCTGGGACCTCTAGGGATACCAGAAAAAATTGGCGAAAGTTCTCTATCGTCGGACAACATGGACAGCCACTTGCTTGTCGAAATGTAGTCAGATACCTTGGGATCTGGCTAGACCAATATCTGTATTTTAACAAACATATAGATGTTGCTCTGGCCAGAGCCAAAGGTGGTTTTGCCCTTACAAAGAGACTGTTTTATAACAGCCAACTCGATGCGAGGGTGAAGGTGATCTGTTACATGGCCCTTATCAGGCCCATGCTTGTATTTGGATGTCCCGTGTGGTTCAACGTGAGAGCAAGTTTATTGGAAAAGATTCGGGTGTTTGAGAGGGCTTGTCTTAGGACTTGTCTTCGCTTATACAGAACACCAGAGTCTGAGTACATAAAATTCTATCCCAATGAGGTCTTGTACAATAGGGTGAACCTAATAAGAGTGGACAATTTCGTCATTAAGTTGACTCGAAGGCACATTGCAAGAGCAACCTGATCTCCGGGGCTTACTACCCCAATTATATGTATCACGAGAGAGTTCTCTTTGACGGCTTTATTCCTCCAGAAGCGTTCCTCTACTTCGACATGAAAGGTTTGATCCAGGACAGATCGGCGGTGCCGCTAATCTTCCACGTCGCTCGGACAGCTGTGGACAGGCGACTCAACTACGACAGAGACGTCGCACACGGCAGTGCGGAGCGTCTCCGGTTCAGTAGGGCGGTAGGGAGTCGCGACATGAGGGATGTTGCTCGGCAGCACCAACAATTTTGGTGGCTGGTTGAAGGAGGACAAGGTTCGTCGTCAAATTCATCGGGTACATGATAGCTTCACTAGGAAGCAAAGTTGGTCGTCAATCTAGTTTATTAGCCGTGGCCGACTTACATAGTTTTAGGTAGAATTAGGGTAGATTTAAGGAAAAAAAAAATTATAAAAGACCAAAGAGGTGGGTAACCTTCTCTAAAAAAAAAAGGGGTAATTCTACAAAAAAAAAATTGTTTAATTGGCTAAGATTTATTTTTTACGTAGTGTATAGGTTTAGTTTTAAGTTTTATATTACAACAAAAAAGTCCAGACACTAAGTTTTTTTAATAAAATTTATTTTCTTAGTTTTAATGTTAACAAATGTAAAAACAAAAATGAAAGTAGACTGTAAGCAACGTCGAAAGACATAGAGCAAGTATTATGTTTAACTTAGAGTGCCCGCATGGGGCCAGCAAGTTAGAATAAGATTATCTGTAAGTTATTTAAGCTAATTTTTAAGCATTTTTTTATCTAGCATGTAAGAATTAATGAATTAACTGAAATGAGAATGCATTTAAAATGAAATGAAAAAATGTAGTCTCTTTTCACGTATAGATGGAGCTGTACTCAGACGTCAAACACCGCAAGCGCGCAATACGCGGTTTATCCTGTCATAGCGTTGTGTATTTCGTCAGAATAATTTTTATAATCAAAATTAAAATATTAAGTTTAATAATGAGTTCAGCTTCAAGTAAGAGTGGCAAAGGAGATACGGATGCGGTAAACAGAGAGAAAAGGAGGCGTTTTACATCTTCATCAAGTTCAGGGTCTTCGTCATCATCGGATAGCGAAGTCGCCGCTTCGCCACCACCAAACAAGCGAAAGAAACGTGATAAACGATTGAAGACTGTACCACTAACGAACCAGGTTAGTTACTTATAGTTGTATGAGTATGTTTGTTCCACAGGACATTGATGTGAACAGTAATCGGCCCAGTACAAGCGTAGAAAGTTTCTTACAAAACCCAGATGTCTCCAACAAAACATTAGATCTGGGCCAGTTGCACAGGGAGTGTGACTCAAAAAGCATAAATCTTGCAGGTTGCAACATTTTGAACTACCGACTTGGAAGAATGTCCGATATTCAAAAGCAATGAAGGCTTTAGAAGCCACACCAGGTTTCGTGGAACTAAAAGTTAATAATGAGCTTTGTACTCTTAGTAAGAGTAAAGATTACTTAGCCTCCACTGAGCAGAAGATGGCGGCTCTATCAAGCGGATTGTTAGAGCAAAAATTGCTTTTAAAAGTTGGTTTACAGTCCATCATTGATTGGGCGTTTAGGTCACCGGATGACTTTACTCTCAAGAGATGTGCTGCCATCTTCGGACCAGGGTCGGCTTCTTACAAAAATTCGAAGCTTATGCTACAGGTTGTTTGTGGTAAAAGAGCCGAATGTAATATGAAGTAAGGCGGGAAAGAATGATAGCCAAGGTATCGAATAAAAATATACAGGCTGCACTAAGAAATACTATTATATGGGATTAATCACCGTGGATAATCTTTTTGAGAAGGAAGCATTATCGGCACTAATACAGTCATTGGGCGGACCGCAATCTTGGCTTACTCCCAACGTAGATAAGAAATCATCGCGTATTACCACAGTAGACAGTCTACTAATGACACTAAAAACAACTTCAGACGACAACCGTATGAGAGTAATTACAAGGAGAGGCAGGGAGGTAAAAAACAAGTTATGAAATTTAGTTCTTCCTTTCGTGCCAGAGAAGATCCAAGAAACAACAAATAACACAAAGTCAATAATCTATGGGGGTCAGTTGGTGGACTTCTGAAGAAGTTGACAGGATGTGGGTGCTTCATTTTAAAGACCCTTTCAACTGCCAGAGTACCATTCATTTCGAAGCCCCGACTTACACGCCCTTCACTAGAGGTTCTAAGAAAATTTACGACAAAAGAATCTCCAATGATGAATACACAAATTTCGGAAATGAAAAAGCCAAAGGTATTGGAGCCTGTGCTGCAGACCAGTTCCAGTCTCTGTTCAAAAATATTTCTTGTGAAAAAGTCCGATGGAGGAGCCTGTCCAATCTTCGATTTAAGGGAACTAAACAGGTATGTATCAAAAAAGTCATTCAAACTCAATTCTCACGCTTCAATAACAAACTTTTTACAACCAGAAGATTGGATGACAGAGATAGATATTTCACAGGCATATTTCCATGTCCCAATATCAGAAAGTCATCGTCCATTTCAGAGAATATCCTACAGAGGCGAACTATTTCTACTAATATGCCTTCCATTCGGCCTGTCATCTGCACCCAGGATGTTCTCAGCCCTAACTTGCTGGATCGCGGAGATTCTGCGGGGCAGAGGTATTCGAGTTCTAGTCTATCTAGACGATTACCTTTTAGTCAGTCAGGATCAGTCCAAATTAAAAATTCAGGTGGCGGAGACCATGAAATTCTTGGAAACATTAGGCTGGACTATCAACAGCAAAAAGTATCTGGGCATAAGGTGGGATACGCAAGACAACATCATGTCACCCCCGTAAGTGAAGTTGGAGAACGTTCGGCTGTCACTCAGGAAAATGTACGAAAAGCAATTTTGCTCTCTTCGGCAGTTACAAACACTTCTGGGACAGCTAAATTTTGCCAATTTCGTTGTCCCCAGAGGCAGACTACACTGCCGACATCTTCAGATATTCTTAATAAAGTATGGTCCCGTGTAAGACAGATACTTACAATTTCACCAGGAGCTTTGGAGGAGATAGACTGGTGGCTAAGAACAAAACACACATCAATAGCTATCCACAAGATGGACGTGACAAACTTCCTAGTGACCGATGCAGCGGATACGGCCTGCCCTGAAGGCCTTATCCCATGGAGCGCTTACGCTCATAACATTATTGAAATAATGCGTCAATCAACGCCCTTCGGATAGTATAAATACTACCACCAGTACCTACTAGATGTCGTGTGTAAGGCACGATCTTCTCCCTTGGTATAGGGTTGAGGCCTATCTAAAACCTCTGCCATTCTGTGGGTCATGGCACCCGGTTGCAATACAACTCCACATCGAGCAGACCATTTAGCGCCACGGCCATCAAATAGCTGAGCACAGGTCATAGCACGCTACAACATATACTCAGCCACATGATGTCCAAACACCACTTGGCCTACTCTCCCCACGATTTTGGGTACAAACCTACAGTCACCACGATACTCCTCCCGTGATACCAGAATATAGCCTCCGGTCGAGCTTCGCAACCTTCCGGTTACTTCCAGTGGGGCGCCTTATTGCCCAGGACTGGCCGCCTTTTGGCCCTGCTCACTGAGCTCCAGGGTTAAGCTACCTATTCCGACGCCTAGCAAATACTATGTTCGCATAGTCCTGAATCCTTGCTATTTGTGCGTTGTCAGTGAGAACACTGCTAACGTCACAAACACCGTCTTCAAAACCTACACCCATAGCTTCGAGATTTCTCACGTCTTCATACCGCGAACATTCACACAAAACGTGCACCCAGTCAAAACGTGCTCCACACGAGCAGCCTTCCACCTGGCTTAGACCCCTCTTGTGCAAGAATGCATTAAAGGAACCATGACCAGTAAGAAGAAAGCCCAAGTTGAGGTTAAAACTCAGCTCAGGCCGCTCTCGCATGAATAGGACATTCTTCAGGAAGCGGTAAGTGACTCTGCCGTTTACGCTATCGTCCCATCTAGATTGCCATCTAGATATGACGCATTCGTCTAGCAAGCGCTTACGCTCCCGGAAGGACATCTGGTTGACTCCATTGTCAGACACCCAATCACGCTCTCTTAGCGGTATACCTCTTCTCACTTTGAAGGCTAATCCACGACGGATAGCTTCCAAGTCAAGAGGTGGTACTCCCAACAATACCTGTAGTGCCTCTGTAGAGACAGTGCGGCAAACGGATAAGCAGCCAAGTAAGACCACTCTGTGGCAAGAGAGGATCTTCCTGAGACCCCACTTAGTCGTGACTATGTCACTCCACACTGATGCCCCGAATGTTGCACAAGCAACAAAAAGGCCACCATATATGGTGCGCACAGCACGCCTACTAAGCCCCCAGTCAGACCGCATAATGCGCCTTACCTGTCCCACAACGTTTGTGAGTCAGTCCTTGATTCTTTCCAAATGTGGTAAGAAGTTCAAGTTCTCGCTCATGGTTATGCCCAGATACTTGACTTGCATTACATAACTAAGGCTATTATCATTCAAACGGATTGTGGGAGGTCGTCGTTGAAATGATTTTCCCTTGAGGACCATCATAACAGACTTTTCTTCTGATACGGCGACGCTCACACTGTCGCTCTAGGCTGCGATGATTGGGATTACACTGTTTCCCATTTCTTCTAACACTCTCCTGGAGTGTCCCTCAAGAATGAGTAACAGGTCGTCCGCATATGCGCAGCACTTGCAGGTCTCACATATCTGCCCTAGCAGTGGGTCCATCATGAGGTTCCAAATGAATGGACCACAGACAGAGCCCTGAGGACATCCACGCTCCACACTCACACGCACACTTTCATTTAAACCTGTATTCATTGCACATGCGTTTCTGCCAGAAAAGTGGCTTTTCCAAAGCTCAATTTCCCGGCATCCCACATCCTGCAATCTACGGAACACACTTCCCCAGCTTAAGTTGTCAAAAGCACCTTTAAAATCTATAAAGATGCCTAAGACATAGTTTTCCCTACTTTCCTGGACACAGTCTTTGACATATGCCCAAGCGTCCTCAATAGACATGCCTTTTTTGAATCCGAATTGGAAAGGAGACATTGGTTCGGTCATATTTTCCAAAAGTCTTTCCACCATAACCCTTTCCAGTACTTTTCCAAGTACCGGAAGCAGGCTGATGCCCCGATAGGATCCAGGGTTTGACCTAATCCTATCAAGATACTTCAGTAGAACGACCACCTTTGCCTCCTTCCAACCCAACGGAAAGTGATTCGCCTCAATGCATCTGCTGAAAGTGCAGCCTACATAATCTGGAACGACTTTCCAAATGGCTTTCACCATTTCGCCAGTCATTCCGTCTAGTCCAGGAGACCTCTTTGAATGGAGAAGTGAAACAGCGTGTTCCACCTCCTCGGTTCGCAATTCTGAGTTGGCTACTGATTCTTTAGCCAGAGGGGCCTCAGCTCGGTCATCTCTAGGGAAGAATGCATTGAGTAAGGCACCTATGCAGTCCCTCCACTCCCTATGTGTAGTATCACCCACACATATTCGTCCAACCTCTGGTAATTTGTTGTTAGCTCTACATATTTTGTAGAGCCTTCCCCAAGGATTGTCCCTATTCGAATCCGCGAATCTTCTCCAATCATCTTCCTTGACTTGGACAATCATTCTCTTGTACTCAGCGAGGCATCGCCGGAAGGCAGAGCCCAACTGAGTCAAGTTTTCAGCATTGGTAGCCCGAGCCCTTTGGAATTTCTTCCTTAGTTTTCGGACTTCCCGCCGCTTCGCATTCAGACTGCGTGTCCACCACTTCACTCTTTTAAGATTAACCTTACGGCTCCTCTCAAAGAGATCGTCGTTGACACGTCACACACACTCATTGATGTACTCGATCTGCTGATCAATGTTCAGGATTCCATACACAGGAAGGGGTATCGAGGATACCTCTGCAAGTATATGGGAACCGTACACATTCCAGTCAGCATTCCGAGTGCACCATCTCCTTTCTAACCTAGGCGTCCTAACAGTATCTTCATAGGTGACCTCAACTTGTATCCAGCTGTGGTCACTTATGCTTCTGGAGATTTTCCATAGAAAAGAGAACGCCCTAAGTGGTTGGGATGCACAGTTAGACAACATAGCGATGTCCGGTCGATAGTCGAAGGAGCAATCAAAATGGCACTCAAATCTAGAGATGTATGCCGTTTACATGGCCATAAGCAAGCAAGCTCACTTACTGAAAGAGGCACATATTCTGCTTCAGTCGGACAACAGAAGCTTAGTTGCCTATATTCGGAAAGAGGGGGGAACAAGATCCATAAGTTTGCTGAACCTCACATATCGGTTGCTTACCCTAGTCGATCAGCACAAAATAAATCTGTCGGCATTTTATCTTCCGGGAAGATACAATGGCATAGCAGACAGATTATCGAGGGGCAGATCGATATCAGAATGGTATCTCCTTCCAAGTGCAGCAAGAAAAATTTTCGAAAAACTGTTCACACCAGAGATCGATCTTTTTGCATCAAAAGAAATTGCCGTAGTCAGCAGATATGTTTCAATAGATTACAAAGACAGGTCGGCTACATTTTCAGATGCCTTCGCCCCTCAGTCGAGAATGGAATTATGGCCTAGGCTGGCTTTTTCCACCACCCAATCTAATGCCAAAAGTTCTCACTCACTTGAACAAGTCTCAGGGGATGTACCTCATTGTAGCCCCGGAATGGAATCAGACATTTTGGGTAACAGAACTGAGGGCTCGCGCCCTGCAACCACCGCTGGAAATAACCAACCTGGAGAAGGTACTGATAGATGTCACAACAGGTCAACGACCTCCACAGGTGGAACATTTGATCCTGAGAGTATGGAGTGGAGTCATCAAATAGAGAGCTGGTACAGAGACGAGAAGGATTTATTAAGAAAGGGATGGAGGATATCAGCCTTAAGAACTTATTTACCAGCTATCAGAAGATGGATTTCTTGGTGCACACAGAACAATATAAGCTAGGTATCTAGCTAATTTGTTTTCGAAAGAAAATTTCTTACCCAGCACGATTCTTGTGCATAAATCAGCGATTTCTACATTTTGCGGTTCAAATGCGACAGAAAATATATCACCCAACTGTTTAGTCCGTCAAGTCCTTAAAGCCATTTCCATCAGAAATGCGAATTTTGGAATATTGAAGGATTGTTTGCAACAAAAACCAGAACTTGATCTTTAATGTACTAAATAGTTTTACTTTCGAAGCACCAGTATTCACATAATTTTACTTACATAATAGGTGTGTTCCCGTACCCAAAACAAACAGTACAAAAAAGTCTGTTCCGGTATGCCAAAAATATGGGTTTTATGTCAAATGAGTGCTCTCTCGAGAGAGTAAAAAATTTCCCCACCCTTTCCATTTTAACACAAGAAATTTCTGTGGGTAGTTTGTTGGTCTTCTGTCAAATCAATTGATGTGACAAAAAATTGGATTTAATTTTGCGTTTGGTTTCGTTTTCTATCGTAAAAAAAACATGTATAACAACGAAAATTTAGAAGTGGAATGTTCGCCAAAAACGTATCACCGTCTTCAAACAGGTAAAACGATTTGCTTTTTTACCACATACAAAAATAACAACAATTTCTTTGTAGACAAGGAATACCGGGATTTAGTCACTCAGGAAGTGATGAAAACACAGGGCAACGACTTTATTCCAAATATGCTAAACAGATCCAGTGAAAGTGATCCGAATATTGAGGTTGAATCCAAAGTAGGAGTTGGTGGAAAATGTAAAGATGTTTGGTTGAAAGCACCAACGTTGGTGGAAGATCTCCGTCCAAAAGTGAGGAAAACATTTGATTTAAAAAATAAAACCAAAATGTGGCAAAAGATCCAAAAAAAAACTATTTGTAGAGGGTTACACTTTTAATTTAGCCCAAGTTCAGGGGAAATATCGGAGTTTGGAGCGGCGATATAAATCGGCCAAAATCCACAACAAAAAACAGGAAGAAATAGGAAGAGTTGTCCTTAGCAAAGGAATGTTTATTGGAAACATTTTATATTAATTTAATGATGCATTTGGTTACAGTGAGTTAGATAAAGTCCTGTCAGAAAAACGAGGAATACATCCTGAGCATATCCTAAATAACGAAGCAGGGCGGTTTGACAAGGGAATACCTGCTAGCCAACGAAAGTTTCTCTGAACCAAACACATCTTCAATTCCAGGTTTAGCATAAAATGTTTCTTAATTTTCATAAAGTTAATGCATACCATATTCTTACAGAAAACTCGACCAGATCAGCAACTAAACGAACCAGGAAGTTCGAACCCTTTCAGGAGAGAATTTTTCGGAGGATCCACGAAATTGGGAAAGAATGTGCTGAATACCACTCTAAAGTGGTTCAATTCTTGGATCAACAAAAGAAATGCGATAACGAACACAACGAATTTTTGAAGGCGATACTTTAAAAGTTTTGAATCAGTTTAATTTTTTAGTTTCTATGGTTGTGCTTAAATGAATCTATATTTTATGTTATGTTCCTTTTTTGAATAACTACTTCGTTAGTTGACAAAAGGCATCTCTCACAACATTTCCATTAACATATTCCCTAATAGTTTCCTCTATAAAATCTAAATCATCTTCGTTTGCAATATTATGAAGAACGCAACAAGCTCTTATGAAATGGTATATCTTCTTCACTCCTCTAAGCTTACAATAATACAATTGTCGGAATCGTTGTTTGAATATACCAAATGAATGCTCTATTGCAAAACGACAAGAATTTAGTTTTAGATTGAAATTTTTCTGTTCATTAGTTAGATGTCCATTATCTCTACAACTTTTTCCAACTTCTTGATCCCTTCCGAAAAGTAATTTTCCGGAAGGTCTGCAAAATACTCCTCCGTGGCGTCGATGATTTCCTCGCGTGAGCTGAATTTTTTATTGATGAGCCATCTTTTGAGATTTGGGAAGAGATAATAGCCAGAGGGTTCCAAATCCAGTTACCAATCGACGCCAAAAGTCCGCCCGATTCCGCATCAGCAAGTCCAAACACTCTTTCGAAGTGCTCTCGCCTTCGTGTTTTTGGTCATTCGCGGCACCCAGCGGCAGGATAACTTTTTAATATGCAGAATATTGTCCAAAATATGGCGTGTGCGCTCAGTACTAATCTTTGTGGTATCTGCTAGCTCGCGCACCTTCACTTTCCGGTCAGCCAACACCATTTCATATATTTTTTTGACATTGTCCTCTGTAACCTCATCGGAGAGCTTGCCGCTGCGGACTTGATCGGTAGTGGAGTTGCGGCCACCACGAAACTCCCGAAACCAATATTTGTCGGTGTAATCTGACGGAGCATTAGCCCCATAATTTTTATCCAACTTTTCTTTTGTTTCCTTCGCCGTTTCGCCTCTTAAAAAATAATGTTTTATGAGAGAACGAAAATCGTTTTTGTCCATACTCAACATGATGCAACAACAATCAGCTGTCAAAACAAAACTAAAGACAGTATCGCACTGAAATTAGCCTAAATATGAATGGACTTCAAGGCACCATAACCTTTTTTGCAGTAGCAGCGCAAAAGAGTGCCATGTAGACTTATGTTTACGGGATGCCCATACATCCATGGGAGCAAGGATACGCCTTGCCATCGCTCTTCGCCAATACTTTGATGCCAATTCGGAACTGTGTTGCAGGCACAAATTCCACCCTTGGTATGAGTCGAGGCCGATCTAAAACCTCTTACTGCTACTCTACAATGGGTCAAACCCAGGAAGACCCTTTCCACAAGGGGGCCTACCTCAACAAGTCAGGCCCGGACCGAAATCCGGGGGGCTCCTGACTCCAATGGTACCGTGCTTTAAGTCCTGGTAGGGACTACCGGTGATCTTGCAATGACCGGCAACCTTCAGAGGCGTCATCTGAAGATGTTTACAATAAGACCAGTAATATCCTCTGCCCCCGCTTTTTATTAGACAACGTCATTGATGGGCGAAGCAGTGTGCTTATGAGCACTACATCTTTTACCGCGCCGTAGATCCGCATAAAAGTGCTATGCTTCAAAGTTTTCGAAAAGGCTTTCAAATAGAGAACTTTTAATACGGAAATGTGTTATGAATTAATTTTCAGCATAGAGTGGAACAATCGTTTCTAAATAATCCCTCACGCACGTTCTTTTTGACTTAGATGAAGACACAAACGCCAGCAACAATTTTTCTTCAATGTCCGGTTCATTAACTAATTATTAGTATTTTTTAAATTTTCCATTATTTTCACAACATTCTAGAACTCACAAGTGTAATTTAATTCAAACAAATGTATGTGACATTTCAGATTTGACATTTCATAAATGACGTAATTTACACAATTGGTTTAACTGCGTTCCCGTACTGCGTTCTTGAGATTTTGCCTCTCTCTGAGAGATTTTTACCTCCACTCCTTAAAAAATGACAGACTTCACAATTTGGTGCTGAAAGTAATAGAATATACCTAATAATTTATCATCTACGTCACGTTCTTTTATCTTTTTCAATAATATGAATTAATTATTAGCAATTCATCAACAGGTTTTAAGTCAGAATTGAAAGTAAATATCCAATTATGACGTATGTGACATGTGGAAATGTCAACGGCATTTGAAGGCAAATTAGTCGTCCAGTATGTTAGATTTGACCGACCGAACCTTCAATGCCTAGAATTCTGAGCCCGCTCATTATCTGGTCTTCTGTCTTTGGATGCATTTGTTATATCAGGGCGTGTTCGGTATTGTCGAAAGCAGTTTCGATGCTATGGAAACACCCCACCGCAATTTCTTTGTCACTGAGCGATTTCCTAATCTTCGTGGTGAGTTCCTGACGAGCATGCGTTGTCGATTTTTCTGGTTGATAGGCTTTTTTTTTATGAAGTGGGTTCCTATTTAGTGGACCATCCCTGATATGTCCAAGTATTTTTTCCATTGTTTTTAGGAAAAACAAGGTGAGACTTATTGGTTTGTATGATTTGAGTAAATCAGTTGGTCTACTTCCTGCTTTGGGTATAAGGTTAACTGTTACCTCTTTCCAACTTTTTGGTATGTAACCCCATGCATAACTGGTTCTGAATATACATATTTATCAGAAGTGTGGCTATTAGCGTAACAGGTTTTTGGAGAAGTGCTGGGAAGATTTCATCTTTAACAGGGGCTTTGAATGGGTCAATTCATTTGACCTCAACAATTTCTCATACTCCATCTGGTCACGCTCTGTTAAAAAGCTTTCTTAATTTGACGAGTTTATTAGTCCACCATGGAGTAGAGCGATTCCACAGCCTGGATCTAGGCTGTCTGTAAGATACTGAAATGTTGGACCCCAATAGATTGGATATCGAAACAGATTTGCCGATGATCAGACATACGAGTAGATGTTTCATTTGAAATATGCCAGTCCCTAATATGATTTTTTTATAAATGGGATGCCTAGAGTGAGGTCAAGGACTTCTATCTTAATTCTATTTATAAAGGCAGGGCTATTTCAGTATTGTTTGTAATTCTATCTGATCACCGAGGAAAAAAACGGATAACAACTTATTACAATGACTTCAGTTTATTAAGTGGAATTCATTAGGTTACAAAATTAGTTAGGTTAAGTCTAAGTTTAGCTTTTTTTTTCGACAATTTAGTATAAGTTTGTAATACGCAATATAACAATCTACTACCATATGGTTTAAGTTGGTAATAAACTATATCAATGGGAATGTTGCATGTATACTTCAACACTCCTCGTCAAAATTAACATTCAAAATTCAATCCAAATGTTTGGAAACAAAATAAATGTTTTTCTCTTGGAACTGATTTGGTCAAAGCATCAGCTGCCATTTTGTCAGTCTGAAGATACTCTATTGCAACGTCGCCTTTTTCGATTGTTTCTCTAATGAAGTGATATTTATAATCGATGTGTTTTGTACGAGAGTGTTTTCCTCCATATTTTGCAATAAATTGCGCACTTTGGTTGTCACAGAAGATAGTAGTTGGCAACAGGAAACGAAGTGAGTATGCCTCTTTTGCTGCTTCACTGAGTGCGGCATATTCAGCTTCTGCACTCGATGTAGATACAGTCCTCTGTTTTCTGGACTCCCAACTTACTGCTGCTCCTGCAAGTAAAAAACAAAAACCACTTTGAGATTTTCTATCATTAATATTTTCCGCCCAGCTAGCATCTACGTAGCCTATTAATGGTAGTCCGGTTTTACGATAAACTAATATCGCTTTATTTGTGAAATTCAGGTAACGTAATAGATGAAAACATGTGTTTAAATGTTGGCTTTTAGGATTTTGTGAGAATTGAGCGAGACTACTGACGCTAAATTCAATATCTGGTCGGCTAAATACAGTCAGATTTTAATGCATTTGGACCGATCATTTCTTGGTAATTTGTTATCTGCACACCAACACCCTCTCCAGTTATACTTGGTTCCTTTTCCAGTTTTAATTTAACATCCATAGGAATATTTCTAAGTTTTGAATTTTTTAAGTTATATTTAATTAAAAGATTACTTATGTAGCGAGTTTGACTGATTGAGAGAGTTTCCTCCGTCCTTTCAATTTCAAGACCAATGCAAAGAGAAGGTTGCCCAAGGTCTCGAATCTCAAAATTTTCTTGAAGCTTTCGTTTTATTAAATCTACTCTAGCTTGATTATTGGAAGCTATAATAATACCATCGACATAAATTCCCAAAATAGTTTCTTCAACATTGTGAATTTTGAAATGGATGCAGTTATCATACTTTGACTGTACAATATCCAGCTCTTTGAGCTTTTCACCCAACTTTGTATGCCACTGCCTTCTAGTCTGCTTAAGTCCATAGAGAGCTTTAAGTAAACGGCATACCTTTATCGAATGCTTGCTATCAATAAATCCTTCCGGTTGCTGCATATACGAGGGGCGTTCAATATATTCGATATAAAGGAAAATGCGAATTCAATTTAAATTGTTCTTATTTTTCAATATAATCTCCCCTAACATCAATGCATTTGTTAGATCTTAAGATAAGCTTTTTTAAATCCTCAAAAAAATAAATTTCCTCCTCCTCCATTTATTGCCGACTTGAGTTCTTCGTCATCCGAAAATCTTTTTTCACAAAGACATTTTTTCAAATCCGGAAACAGGAGATAATCACTAGGGGCAAGGTCTGGACTATAGGGTGGGTGTTGGATTTCTTCGAAACCACAATCTCGCGCAGCAGCCTTGGAAACTCGCGCCGTGTGAACAGGGGCGTTGTCATGAAGAAGCAACACACCCGCTGCGAGTTTACCCCGTCTTTTCTTTTTAGTTTCCTCCCGCAAATTATGCAAAGTGGAAGCGTAGGATGTGGCGTTGATGGTTTCACCTTTTTTTTTGTACTCAATGAGCAAGATTCCCTTTGAGTCCCAAAAAACTGTGCCCATGAGCTTCCCGACAGACGGAGTGACTTTGAACTTCTTCGGGGGGTCTGTTCCTTTTTTATGCCACTGCGTGGACTCTTGTTTGCTTTCAGGGTCATAGTGGTGGACCCATGTTTCGTCCCCAGTAACAATTCGATCCATAACACCGTCCGCGTTCTCACTACACAGCATGCGATTCTCACTTTTTTCTGAGGCGCTGTGAGCATTCGTGGCACCCACCTTGCACTGACCTTTGAAAGGTTAAGATGGTCATGAAGAATGGTGTGAATGGTACCAATTGAAAGCTTGGTGATCTCTGCCATCATTTTCACCTTTATTCGGGCATCCTCAAGAACAAGTTTTTCGACTTCTTTGATGCTTTCTCCCGTACAAGCAGTAGCCGGGGCGCCGGAGCGGGGGTCGTCTTCAATGCTCTCTCTGCCTCTCTTGAACTCACTTGACCACTTTTGCACAGTCGATAATGAAGGTGCGGAACCCTGGTAAACAGCCACCATCTCTTCATGAATAGTTTTTTGACTCTTTCCGTGCTTAGTGAGAAATTTAATTACAGCGCGATGCTCAATTTTCACCATCATCGTCTCAGTTGCCATTATGATTCTGTTTAACTAGAGATAAAACGCGAATTAATAATCACATTTATATGAAATTTTACATGAATGCACTAAAATAATAGTATTACCTGATAAATAAGTCAATTTGTATATACAACCACAGCTTCACCCCGATACCGAGAATAGTTTGAACGCCCTCGTAAATATCCTCGTTAAGTTGGCCATTTAAAAAAGCAGTTGACACATCCAAATGATGTAGACTTAAGTCATGCTCTACCGATAACGCGTATATTATACGAAGTGAACTCTGTCGCTCCACGGGCGAATAATTTTCAATGTAATCTATGCCAAATTTTTGAGAATAGCCTTTAGCAACAAGCCTTGCCTTCCGTCCTTCAACGTTCCCAAACCTTATTTTGAATAAGACAATCGTATTTCTCCTTCTTAGCTCCGAGCCACTCTGACGCATGCGGTGATCTTGCTGCTTCGCCAAAAGAACTTGGATCTACTAGTAGCTTTACATTAAATGCACTTTCTATGACATTTTTAACCTGTTGACGTGGTCTAAGTCTGTGCTTAATATCGGTATTATTTTTGTTTACATTTCCATCTGCGAGTACTTCGACTTCTTCCTCCGCATCTTTATATTCCTCATCATTTTTTTACTTCATTGTCGTCATCTTCCTCTTTCTTTCGTTCAATTTTTGTCGAGCTATTGGGTTGTTAATCTGAGCAGTCTCTTTTATCTTTCTCTTTTATATATACAAAGTGATAATAATCATCTTCGTTGTGTCCTCTATCTGCTTTGGTATCATCTAAAGTTTCAATAAATCGAACATCTCGACTCTTAATAACAGTTTTGGAATCTCGTTTCCATAAGCGATATGCTTTCGATTCTGCAGAATAGCCAACCAAAACATATTCCTCACTCTTCGGGTCTAATTTAGATCTGCTTGGATTTTTATTTAAAACAAATGCCCGGCATCCGATTTGACGGAAATGACTAACGACAGGAATTCGACTTGTCCAGATTTGCTTTCTTTTCTACGCCTTCTATACATGCAGACTCCTTATTAGCTACCTGTACCGAACTCTAGTAATTTTTGTCCAGATTTATAAAATGTTCCCTCATGCAACACATATATGAAGTAGCTCCACTATCAAGATACCAATTTTCACCTTCTGCATTCTCATCTACGCGATTTACTCTGTGTGACATTTCATTTACAGGTATGGAACACTCGTGTAGTTCTGCAGCTATGAATCCTTCCTCATTTCCAAATGAATAATTTTCAACTAATCTACCTTTTTCTTTATACAGGTTAACGCGGCAATCTCTTTTCATGTGGCCTTTACAACCACAACGATGACAATTGTATGAGAAATTATTAATTGATATGCCTGGTCGTTGATTTGTACTCGGTTTCTTATAGTGAATTCTAACCTTCAAAGCGTCATCCCTACGCACAAAAGTGTTCCTCCTCTTGTTACTCACTTCCAGGAGCCTTGCTCGTAACACATCCATCTTTGGGAAGACCGTTGACACATCAAAGGCAGCTTGGCTTGAATGTCTTGTAACTATCATGCCATCTGTCCAACATCAATACCGACAACAACTCCTGGTCCAGCTTCGCATCCATCTCTCGCAATCGGTTTATAATATTGGGTCTATACCTTAATTCGTGCGGTTTGCTAAGAGATGGCGTAACTTGTATTATTCCATTGGAACATGCGTTGGAAAGCTACTGTCATTGTACGTCATTTCAGTATATGTCATTCATTTGAAGCGTAAACAACAATAATTTTTATTCACTCAAATATGTCGAACTTTGTGCCTGAAAAAGTGTTTTTGCGGGGAGTTTTTCTTCATGAAGAAAACTGCTGCCGTAAGTCATCGTATTTTGGTGGAAGTTTGTGGTGAACATGCGCTAGCTGAGCGAACGTGCCAAAAGTGGTTTGCACGATTTAAAAGTGTTGATTTTGGCTTGGAAGACGATGAACGTATTGGGCAGCCAAAAAAGTTTGAAGATGAAGAACTGGAAGCATTACTCTAT
The DNA here is from genome assembly GCA_963966105.1 of Volucella zonaria. Lineage (NCBI taxonomy): Eukaryota > Metazoa > Arthropoda > Insecta > Diptera > Syrphidae > Volucella > Volucella zonaria. The sequence continues at coordinate 35,404,912 of OZ014534.1, read as the reverse complement.
GAAGATTGTTGCTAAATACAAGAAGAGCTCGCAGAATCTTTAGGTGTCACTCAAGCAGCCATTTCAAAACGTTTAAAAGCAGCCGGATATATTCAAAAGCAAGGAAACTGGGTTCCACATGAACTCATGCCGAGAGACGTCGAAAGGCGGTTTTGCATGTACGAAATGCTGCTGGAACGCCACAAAAGGAAGTCATTTTTGCATTGGATTGTTACTGGTGATGAAAAATGGATCCATTACGACAACCGCAAGCGCAAAAAATCATATGTGAAACCCGGCCAACCAGATAAATCAACGACAAAGCCGAATATCCATGGCGCGAAAATAATGCTCTGTATTTGGTGGGATCACGTGGGTGTGCTGTATTATGAGCTGCTAAAACCGGGTGAAACCATCAGTGGACAACGCTACCAAACACAATTAATCCGTTTGAAGAGAGCAGTGGCCGAAAAACGCCCGGAATATGCGACCAGACAGGAGGCAATAATTTTCCATCATAACAACGCTCGGCCCCACGTTGCTATTCCGGTTAAGAACTATTTGGAAAACATTGGATGGGAAGTCTTACCCCACCCGCCTTATAGCCCAGACCTTGCCCCTTCTGACTACCATTTGTTCCGGTCGATGCAGAACGACCTCACTGAAATACGGTTCACATCAGAGCAGAATATCAAAAATTGGCTCGATGCATTCTTGGCTGCCAAGCCGGCGCAGTTCTTTTGGGATGGGATCCACAAATTGCCAGAAAGATGGGGAAAAGGCATAGCTTAAGATGGGCAATACTTTGAATATTACTATTGTACATGTTTTTCTGAAACAAACGTTCAAATTTTCAAAAAAAAACCGCACGAATTAAGTTATACACCCAATAGAATTAAATTGAATTAAATATGTTTCCATGCTTTGACTTTCATGCATTTTAAAATTTATTAACTTACGAAACTCTTCAACCTTTTGACGAGTGCCTTTTCGATCAAAATTTTTTTTCTAAAAATGACCAAAGGTCTAACGAGGTTTTTTGCGATTTGACAAGCGCAAATTGCGCAGGCTCCATGGCGATAATTAGCTCGCATTTGGCATCCATGTCCTTCATATTCCATTCCCCTAGTTTCCCAGGATCCGTTTGCATCTGCTCCAGTCCTTGTATCATTTTTAACAGCCTATTCTTATGCAGCACAGCTTCCATTTGAGTCCTCCATGTGGAGTAATTTTCCCCATTGAAAAGAGGGATTTTTCCAGTAAATGTTGTCATAATAATTGTTGTACTTAAAGCGACTTTTTATACTTATTGGACTGGGCCCATAACCTGTTTGTAATTCTATGGGATTACCGAGGAAAAAACGGATAACAACTTATTTCAATGACTTCAGTTTATTAAGTGGAATTCATTAGGTTACAAAATTAGTTAGGTTAAGTCTAAGTTTAGCTTTTTTTTTTGACAATTTAGTATAAGTAGGTAATACGCAATATAACAATCTACTACCATATGGTTTAAGTTGGTAATAAACTATATCAATGGGAATGTTGCATGTATACTTCAACAAGTATTTTAGAAATTCAAGATTACGAGTAATTTTGCAAAGAAACTGTAACTAAAAGAGAGTCACCTCTTCTATTGGTATTTGAACTGTCTCAGTTTGTATGGTGGACGTTTGCATCGCATCCAATTATCAGCAGGAGTCTGCTTCTGCAAAGTAGTCCACGAGTCCTTGCCATTGCAAGTCGGGGAGCCATCTGCACAGGTAGATTAAGCATATAGGCCTGCCTTACCGCTTTCAGTGGGTAACTCAATTATTGCGGCTGCCATGTTTTTATTTGTATGTTCTGGAATTGTATTAGTTGTTATAGCACCTTGATCAAAAGTGAAGTCATCAAGAATAACCACCGTGTGGCGCTCCCATTGCACAGCGGTTCAGGTTCCAAAGAAGGGCGGTCATAGAGTTTTTTGGGCAGATTTACAATGAAATCATATCATTTTGGGCTAGAAAATGGTTGTTATGATTACTAGAGGTTTAGAACAAAAGCTATTTTTTTTAACAGAGTATGTTCATGCATAAAATATTCATCATATATAAAAAAACTTAATCTCACAAAAAAAATTAGTTCTGTTTATCTTATCAAAACGTAGTATTTTACATGAAACAAGTGCTATTTACATAGTATTAAAAATGTCAAGCAATATTATATAATAAAGTTACAATAAAGCTCAAAAACTTAATAAATCCAACATTTCTTTTTATACTGCAACTTTCTTAAACTAGAAATAAGTGCATCTGAATTAAATTGTTTTATTTTATTTGAAATCTAGGAAGAAAGAGATAAGACGAGGAAAAGGAGAATGGTCGCCATGCCAGAATACCGAAACCGACCATTCGACAGGCATGAAATTCGTTGAAATACATTTTGTAATATGTTCTGCATCTTTATCTTAACTAGGCTCAAATTAGAACAAACAAACAAATGGAAAAATAAGAACGCTCCGGGTCTTAAGAGTAAACCAAGACGTCGCTGATGACGCGAGTAGGAAGTTATGCTTCAAGTTACGGAGTAAGAAAGTGTAAAAACAAAAAAAATAAAAATAAAAACGCACCTAGGGTACTAGAATTCTCGTATATAACCGGAATTAGCTACTCGCTTACTGAGGCGGCTGATAGCCGTAGGAGTAAGCTCCAGCAGGCGGGCCCTGCGGACCTGGTGGTGGCATTTGGCCACCGGGTGGAGGCATTTGTGCCCCTGGTCTATAGCCTTGGTATCCCTGCGACGGAGGATACTGTCCTTGAGGCATTGTTGGATATCCTTGCTGATGATATCCATGACCAGGGTAACCACCCGGACCGGGTGCCCTGCGGGCGGAGCAACATAAGTCTGAGCGCCAGGTGGTGGCTGATATTGAGTTGGCACTGCAACTCCATTCGACGGAGCATTGGCCGATGAATTTGGCGGTGGAGGCTGCTGTGGTGGCGGTTGATGCTGAGTGTAAGGAGTTGGTGGTCCTGACGGACCGGCGGACGGTGGCGATGAGTACGCCGGTTGTTGTTGTGTTGGTGGTCCACTTGTGGCCGACTGAGGAGGAGCATACGAAGTGGGTGGGTGGGAGGAGGGAGGTTGCGAAACTGGAGGCTGTGATGGAGCATTTGAGGGTGCATTCGGACCGTTATTGGCTGTGACAACTTGATTGGGTGGTGGTGTCTGGCCTGGACTGGGCGAGGAACCATATGAACTGCCGGCCGCTCCACTGGGCGGTGCACCAGTGGTTGGTGGTGGCTGTGGTGCTACTTGATTTGGTTGTGATGATGGTGGATGTCCCATTGCATTTGGCTGCTGTTGTTGCTGCTGGGCAGATGGAGGATATCCGCCGGCGGTTGTTGTGGCTGCGGCGGATATGGTGGTTGAGTCCCGGCTCTTGCTTGTTGGTAACCAGGTTGCCCAGGTGGCTGGATCTGTGGCTGAGCAGCTTGACCGTAGTTCGGACCAGCATTTGGGGCACCATACCCATAGCCCATGGGTGGCGGTGGACCGCCGGCATTCTGCGGAGGATATTGACCTGGCGGCGCCTGCGCTCCTGCCGGAGGTCCGTACATCTGTGGTGGCGGTTGCGATTGTTGATTAGGAGGAGGAGGAGGATATGATCCCGGTACCGGGCCTTGGTGCTGCGAAGTATTCGGATAGGGATGATTTGGTGGAGGCTGCCCACCGGTTGAAGATGTCGGCAGCATGCCAGCATGATGGTAGCCCTGGCTGCTGGGCGGGTATCCTTGAGTTGGAGGTCCATAAGGTGGCATAGCACCTGGATAACCAGTCTGTGGTTGATAAGGTTGCGTTTGGGGCGGATATCCAGGATAGTGGCCGTGCTGTTGATATCCTCCGCGGTACTGCGACTGCGGCGGTGGTTGCTGTGGTTGTGGTCGCCCTCCAGTTCGTTGCGGTTGTTGGCTGTTCTGAGTTGATGGAGGTGGCTGTTGACCAGGTCCTGAGACACCACGATACGGAACATTCCCGGGCTGTTGTTGGGCCCCGGCTGGAGGTGGTATAGCACTTCCTGTTGTGGTTGTCCAGCCGGCGACTGAGATTGCTGCGAGTTAGGTTGCGGCATGTTTGCATGTGATGTCGGGGTCTGCTGATTGGCATTCGGGTATGGCAATTGAGCGTTATTTTGAGGTAATGGTACCCCCGGTTCTGAGGGGTCATGACCGTGGGGCGGCATACCCGGACCGCCTGCTTGTTGAGGAGGACCCTGCGGACCACCCATCATGCCATGCGGTGGACCTTGCGACTGTGAAGCCAATACATGCAGTGGCGGCAATATTTGAGCCACATTCATCGACGGATCAGCCAACTGTGCCAAGTACACCAAGTTACGATGTAACGCTGCATGATACGAAATGCATTCCTGTGATTTGCCCATATTCTGAAAATCTTGTATCGTCTGAATTATGCCACAATTTTCGTCCAAAATTTTTTGTATATGCGCCGGACCGCAGTCTCAAAAATCTATTTTCCAATGAACATATCTGCTCTTGGTATGCAGATGTATTCGATAATTGTTTATTAATTAGGCAAGCACAGCTAGAACCACATTTGTTCGGTATTTATTGCGATTTTCTATGTGAATTTCCCTTAAAGAATTTACGTGAAAAACTCCCGGAAAAAGGAACTCTGACAAAAGGAAGCCTGTGCAAGAGATCCATGTTAGTAACATCTTGGGAATGTTTCCTAGTATTATCGCTTCTGAATAGTTTAACTATTGGGGCTACAAGTAAGTTTCCAGTGTTTTTTTTTCCAAAATTTGAAGTTTTATTATGAAAACATAGTTACAATGCTTTATTCAAAGTATCGTCCATCGGAAGCTACAACTTTCCCCTATCTTTCTGGCAATTTATGAATTCCGGACCAAAAAAATTTCTCGTCTTTCGAGCCCAAGAACGTATCGAGCCAATTTTTGATTTCCTCTACTGAGCAGAAGCGTATTCCCGTAAGAGCGTTCTGCATCGAACGAAACAAGTGGTAGTCAGATGGTGCCAAGTCTAGACTGTAAGGCGGGTGAGGTAGAATTTCCCATCCACTATTTTCCAAATAGTTTTTCACCGAAACCGCAACATGTGGCCGAGCGTTGTCGTGATGTAAATGGCGAACTCATGCCTGGTCTCATATTCTGGCCGTTTTTCTTTTAATGCCCGCTTCAAACGAATTAGTTGGGTTCGATATAATGGTCCTTTGATGGTTTCACCACTCGGAAGCAGTTCATAGTATACGACACCCTTTTGATCCCACCATATGCAGAGCATGACCTTATTCACGTGAATATTTCGTTTCGGCGTGGGCTCGCCGGGCTTTGTATACGATTTTCTGCGTTTAGGATTATCATAATAAATCCATTTCTCATCACCAGTGACAATACGATGCAAAAATTATTTATTTTTATACCGCTGCAGTAACATTTCGGACATGCAAAATCGCCGTTCGACGTCTCTTGGCTTCAATTCGTACGGCACTCAGTTTCTTACCTTTTGAATGAATCCCAGTGCTTTTAGGCGCAGGGAAACGGCTTGTTGCGTGACGCCCAATGATGCAGCAAATTCTTCTTGAATCTGACACGGATCCTCATCCAGTAAAGCGTCCAATTCCTCGTCTTCAAAACCTTTCGGCTTTCCGGGGCGATCTTTGTCTTCAACTCCAAAATCACCACTTTTGAACCGTTTGAACCACTCGCGGAGCGTCGATTCACCAAGGCATTCCGCACTTTTCTTCATATTAAAGAATAAAAGCAGCGCTTCCCGCAAATGACGTTTATTTGGCTGGAAACTTGCCATGGTTTTGCTCGATAAAATGTACGACACCGATAGAACGGTTTCAAATATAGCGCTGCAAAGTTGTTGACAGATACAAAACTTACAAATAAAACACATGGGGTCTGACATTTCTGCCCGGGATCCACTGGTGGCGCCATCCCTGACAAACTTACTTACTTGTAGACCCAATAATTTATTATTGTATAAGACTCAGCGGCCTCCTCAGATAATTCACCAATAGATAATAAAGAACTATCTATCACTTCTGCTCCGTGAATCAATACTTTATGTATTGATGAAGGTAACTTATACCAAGGGTATTCCTCCACAAGCATCTTGGCAGTATCAAAAGCATAACTCTTAAATTTTTCTGAATTTATTTTATAACCAGAAGACAGGCTCTACAGAAGGTGACTATATCTGTCATTAAGATCTTTTCTAATACCTGTTATTTCAGATGAAATATCAGAGTTATGGAAAAATGTACGTGCTGTGTTTCCATCATTGGATGTGTCACTTCCTCCACTTCGAGGTTTGTCTACAATTAAACCTAATTTTTTCACTAAACTGCCGTTGAACTAGCTCTTTTCTCTGAGCAAGACTAGCTTTATCTTCTGCGTGAATAAAATACTCGAAAAATCTAATGTATGAATGCAGAGGAGATAAGCAAAACTTGAATTTACTAGTATCAAGGACCTCTTTTAAGCATACATATATTTAAATCGTTCATCTCTTTTGGTGTTGCACCACAAAGTCGCTAAGTGCAGAACAAATTTTACCATCTACCATCGTCAATTGTAAGGAATGGGTGATTTTAATTTCGTGGCCATTAATAAGCACTGAAGTAGGGACTAACTGGTTAATTTGACTTTTGAAATAAACTTCTTCTTGCAAGGCGACTTCCTTTGTTTCTTTTGTAAATTGAAAACGAATTGGTCTGCACCACCTAGTAGAGGAAGGGCGTGGATTTTTCCAAATGATTGATTCATCACAGGTATTTGGTTTATAAACAAGTTGAAGAGGTACATAAGATGTGACAAATAAACTCGAATCTTCGATAGTTGAATCTGAAAAGTTCTGCTTATATTCACTATGGCCTGTGCTGCCATTAAAACTCCATTTACCAATTAAAACTAAGTCATCCTTAGGTTCGTGAAGACTTTCAAACACAGCTTTTTGAGATTCAACAATGCGACTTGATGTATGATCTAACAATGATTGCAAATTGATTTCAGCAGAAGATTCCTCCACGCGAATATCAGTTGGATAGCAACGTTTTTTGGCTTCCAGCACTTTATGATAGGACGGAAAAACATTTGGTATTTTAGAATGAATCACTTCTCTTAATAATAAATATTGGTTTTTAGTAAGCTTAGCTTCATTAATAAATGAAACAACTTTATCCGTGCTAAATTCCAAAAAACTTTCTGATTGATTTGAACTGCTAAGTAAAGTAGTTACAGTGGAATCATTTATCTGTGATAATACAGCTAATCTGCGACGTTTGGACCTCTTGCTGCACTCCAAACTCCTTCCTGTATCGCGTTCCACTTGTAGGTTGAAGAGATTCCTTTTGCTCGTCGTGGTAGTTTCCACATACTTCTCCATCAGATACTTTAAGTATGCAAACTTCGGTCTCATTTAACCAGCTTTCGTATTTGGTCACTAGCTTAGTTTTTGATCTCCTAAATTGCTTCCAATATGCGGCAAACCGTTTACATACATTCAAAAGGAGATTTCTCAAGCAATCAGTCTGGATATTTTCAGCATCCGGTAAAAAATTCGCAAGGGATCCAAACACTTCCCGAAACCTTTCTGCTTCATTTTCTTTATTTTTTGAAGCTATCAACGTATTTAAAACCAGCATTCGGGTAAAAGAACACGTAATGGTTGTACCTGCAAAAAATTCCTAGTGCTGGATCTAGTCTCCTCAATGACCTGTAACAACCCTCAGAGCACCTAGGTGCACCTAGACTTTGCGATTATTAAAACTAGGAAAATAAGAGATTACATATATTGATATACGACTCATTTATGGCGATTCGTACCTTCATAACTAAAAGCTTAGTTGAATATGGAAAATGGTTAAAAACAAAAAAAGTGGAAGGTGTGTTTTGACGGAGCTAGTTAAGAATAGTCGCATTGTTAAGGAAAACATAATATCGTACATACTCGTATCTTCAATTTGAATGTCCATTGCACAATTATATCACAAACAATAAATTCCTCGGAAAAACCACACTTTAAAAACAACACCAATTTATGTGAACAAATAAACTAATGAGCACTAATCAGATGTTACCACTTCCGGTGCACAAAATTAACTGTGCCGTGTTTGTAATTGCAATGTTTTTTACACTTGTGAATATAAGGGTTTTTTATGTTTCCTCTAACATCATATTTGCAACATCGCTATTACGGCCCTATGACCTACGGCTGAACCACTGTGCATTGTTCCGATTTGAGTTCTGTTTTTTTCTGTTAAGTTGGTAAATCTGTTGTTGACATCCCTAGTGTCATAGCTTGACATCTATCTCTGTGTGTGTTGGCGATTTTTTACAATTTTAGAAAGGGATTTAAATTTGCAACAACGAACTAAATTTTGCGTAAAAAACGAATTTAATGGTGCGCGAACATTGGAAATGTTGGAAAAGTGTTTCGCCAACGATTCTCTAAAGAAAATGGTCGTTTACCAGTGGCACGAGCGGTTCAAAAGTGGTCGTGAGTCAATCGAAGATGATGAACGCAGTGGCAGACCATCGACATCGAAAACCGACGAAAACATTGATGAAGTACTCGTAAAAGAAATGTTGGTCAATAACCGCAAATTAACCATCAGAGAGATAGCGGAGGACTTGAACATTGCCTATAGATCCGTGAAAAATATTTTGGTTAATGATTTGGGTTTCCGTCGTGTAGCAGCAAAGTGGGTGCCAAAAGACCTCAATTTCATGCAAAAAAGAGATCGTGTGGACGTCGCAAAAGAGATGATTTGCGAAGCTGAATCCGATCCCACATTCATCAAAAGGATCATCACTGGAGACGAGATGTGGGTTTATGAGTGCGACACGCAATCCAGACATCAGGCAAGTGAATGGCGTTCACCAAATGAGCCAAGATCAAAAAAAAACACGTCGTTTTCAATCAAAAAAGGAGGTAATGCTCACGGTTTTCATGGATTACAACGGTGTAGTGCATCATAAACTTTTGCCAAAAGGCCAGACAGTAAACAAAGAGTATTATTTGGACGTTATGAGACGTTTGCGTGAAGCAATTCGCTGAAAGACGCCAGAATTGTGGGCAGAAAACTCGTGGGTTTTGCACCATGATAACGCACCGTCGCACAGTGCCATCATTATTCGTAATTTTTTGACGAAAAATTCAATAAATACCACCCAACAGCCACCGAATTCACCTGATTTGGCTCCCTGTGACTTCTTTCTGTTCAATCGAGTTAAGAAAAACTACAACGGGGAACGCGTTTCAGCAGCCGAGAGGAAGTAGTGGAAAAATCACAAGAAGCACTGATGGATATACCGAAAACCGAATATAAAAAATGTTTCGAAGATTGGATCAAGCGCTGGCACAAGGGTGTTGCAGTCGATGGGGATTACTTTGAAGGGGACAATATAGATTTAGATGAATAAACTTGTAATTCCAATTTTCTGAGTAAATTCCGGGTGGTATTCTGATATAACATAATACAAGCTCTAGGTCTTCCTTCATTTACGAAATCGTAGACTAGGGTAGGTAGGGTAGGTAAGAGTAGCTGTTGGATAAACCAACCCACTTAGGCCTAATGGCCCATTGTGATGCCACGTAGATCTATGATCGTCTTCCTGATGGAACCAGTTTGAGCTTCTAACGAAGCGAAATAGACTGTTTACGTCTATATTTTTCAGATCGTTTAGGTCGTTGTAGAAGAAGGCTCCTAAGTAAAGTCTTCTTCTCTGGGAGAGAGCCAGACATGTACAGAGTAGGTGGAGGATTGTCTCTTCCTCCTCCTCGTCCATGCAGCTTCTGCAGAAATCATTTGTAAAGGCGCCAAGCCTTCTTGCGTGCTTGCCTATGAGGCAGTGTCCAGTGATGACACCTATGATGGCGCTGAGATGTTCCTTTTTTAGAAAGATCAGACACTAAGAGCGATACACATTCAGTTTTGGCCAGATTTGTTTGGTCGCTAGACATATTGGTCCAACAGTCCACCTAAGATCTGTTCTTTTATTGGCATCCAGTTTCAATATTATTTTGCACGCAGCGATTGGGATACCTATGCTACCCCTTTCCGGTAGAATAGGTAGAGTGGTTCCAATTTTGGTGAGTTCATCGGCTCTACAGTTCCCTGGAACGTCTCTATGGCCCGGCACCCAACAGAGGTGAAGGTTGAACTGCTCTGCCATCTCCATAAGTGAGACTGAGTCCAGGGATTCGATAGCGGCCTGACTATCCGAAAAGATGCGGATATCCTTTGCAGATATCACGTTTCTCTTCAGCCAGGAAAGAGCTTCTTTAAACGCCGAAATTTCCGCCTGGAACACGCTGCAGTGATTTGGAAGACGGAAAGAGAGGCTTAGATTTAGCGTTTCTGAGAAAACACCGTCACCAACCCCGCTATTGGTCTTAGATACATCTGTGTAGAGATGGATATACTTGTCCTCTATCAAAGCATCTTCCTCCCAGAAGGATCTAAAGGGGAAGCTTACATGGAAGTTTTTGTCAAACCAAAGTTCAGGTGTGGTGTAATCGATGTTTCCTGCATGGATTCCTAATGTATTAAGAATACTGGCGTGACCAAATGGATTATTTGTCCACTGTTTAGTCGTTTTAAGCCGAATAGCTGCGGTCGCAGCTATTTGCCTGCTGAAAATATCGAGGGGTGTTAAATGAAGCAGAATGACTAATGCCGCAGAGGGGGTAGATCGCAATGCTCCGCTTATGCATAGACATGCATCCTTTGGTTTCAGGACTCGTCTGGAGAATTACTCGAGATTAATTGATCCTACTCTGCCTCTACAACTCACCAAGTTCGATGCTCGCGGTAGAGGAAAAAAAAAATCGTAGACTAACTCACCTGAGAAGCCCCTTAACCGATGCTTGTAAGTATATGGCTCCTCGATAAGGGCTACATCTCGGTGATCCTTATTAAATCTATGACTTAATACCAGAGAGGCGGATAGAAAAACAAAAATAATAAAGGCTATTGTGAGGATATGTTGGCAGAATTATCAGAATTTTTTGCTTCCCCAATGGACTAACTAGCTTCTGAGGTCTTAGACTTTGAGAATAAATCTTCTGAAGTTATCGACCTTTGAGACTCTTTAGGCCTCTCCACTGAGCTGCTGCCTCCCGATGTAATGTTCAGCTATCTGATGGTTCCCTTGGCCCTTATCGGTTCTCGCAGGTGAATAATTTGGGAAAAACGTGTCCCAGATTTGCGTTTTACCATGGTTTATCGCAGACATGAGGCAGTTTTGGTTACCGTGTTATGACAGGTGATCGAACAACAACCATCCGTCTCTAGCCAAAGTGGCTGCAAATCCAAGGATAGGAGAGTTTTTATCAGATTTGTCCATCTCTTCCTCACTAACTTGATCTCTTGGTACGTAAAGATCTGTTCTGGATTCTTGATTGAGACGTTACATTGGGCAATATTAGCCCTGATGTGCCAGGTCGCTCCTGTGAAGTCTCCGTCCCGCCGGACCTTTTAGGCAGACATCATTTATTTTACTTCTACTTGAGCTTTTGACCGTTTCTATTTGAGGATTTGTGAGCAGAATATTGGTGTTTAGCGTCTCCTTTAGGCTACCCGATAAAAAAAAATGTCATGAAGATATGTATAGTCCGGTCCCAGCTACTCCCTGCAGAAAATATGCAAAATTCAATATAGAGCCCTTGTTAGTTAGTAATGCAAAGTCTTGTTCCCACCAACACGAAATCCAACACCAAGAGACGATAACTATAAAATTCGGAAAGCACACAATTATTTCCAGCCCATTTATAAAATACCTGGGAGTGATGATTGATGCTCGGCTTAATTTCAAGCATCACCTCGCATACGCTTGCAAGAAATCGTCGAAAGCGATAGGCGTTCTTTCGAGACTCATGTCGAATATCGGCGGCCCGAAACAAGGCAAACGATTAATGCTTGCGAGAGTTGTAGTCTCCATATAGCTGTACGGGGCACAAATATACGAGTAGTCTGACGTCACGTATAAAAAGACACACATGAAGGGATTCAAATCTGTGTACAGATTATGTGCACTGCGAATTAGCAGTGCATTTCGAACGGTATCCCACGACGCGATATTGGTACTACCCTCTGTGGTACTAATCGATATCCTAGCTTTAGAAGCTAGGCGACTTTATGAAAATCGCGTGCAAATCGGGCCATCCATAAATCGATCGAAGAAATTCGAAAGAGGCTGCAGTGTAGAAGCGTGGCAACAACAATGGAACGAGTCCGAAAAAGGGAGATGGGCGTGGATGGAGATGGGTAAAACGAAAACACGGCGAACTGAATTACTATCTTGCACAGTTCTTGACGGGTCACGGTTGTTTCCGGGAATATCTATTCAAGCAAAACCGTGATTCGAGTCCGTCCTGTCCTCGCTGCATAAACGCGGTAGATATAGTTTTGGCCAACACTGTATGTATGTATACATATACAGGGTGAATGACTCTAACTCCAACTTTTAAAATGCCATAATTTTTTTTTTTATGATAAATTTTATTGTGCCAAAGCAAAAAATGTTGGAAAATACATCAATTTTCAAATTGTATCAGTAGTTTTCAATATGTCCACCTTTGGCGCGAATAATGGCCCTGAGACGGCCCAAGAAATCATCCCACGCTGCACGCCAGTGGCTCTGCGGTATTTTGGCCCATTCCCGGCGAAGTTCTTGTTTGAGGTGGTCCAAACCTTGATATTTTTTAGTGCCAACCTTCGCCTTCAAAATACCCCAGACAGAGAAATCCAACGGATTTGCATACTGAGAATTTGCAATCCATTGTATCGAATAAACGAAGTGTGGAACATTGTTTTTTGACCAATCTTGGCGCTTTGTTAGACGGTGCCGAGTCTTGTTGAAATGTCCACGGTCTCCGACCGAAATGATTGTTTGCCCTAGGCTTCAATACTGCCTCTCAGACAGTTTCACGGTATACGATCGCATTAATTTAGACGCCACTGTCCAAAAATACGAGCGGAGAGCGACCATCGGCGGTTATGGCGGCCCAAACCATCACCATCGGTGCTGCGTGCTTTCTTGTGGCCGTCCGAATGTGTAAATTTTCGAAGGACCTTTCTGGCAAGTAAACTCGGTCATTTTGTTTGTTGACATATTGCTCGATAACAAATGGCAACTCATCGGAAAAAACCAAATTCGGCGACTCACCACTTTCCTGCAAGCGTAGCAACTCCTTCGCTCTTCGACTCAAACTTTTTTCTGTTGCGGTGTTAGATCGTGTGCTTTTTGGAACTTCAATGGTTTGAGCCCAAGCTCATTTTTCAGTATGTGTTGCATCCGTACCAACGATATGTTGAGCTAACGAGCCATTTTTCTTCCACTTCGACGCGGATTTCGCTCAATTCGAGCCTTCACTTTCCGAACCATTTCTGCCGATGTTGCTGTTTTTTATAACCACCTCCATGGCGTTTTGCAACGCTGCCAGTATCACGGTAACGAGCTATGGTTCGAGACACAAATGATTTATTCACGTTGAAGTGCTGAGGGGCTCTAACGATAGCTACTTGTGGTTTTCCAGCCAAATATACGAGTACTATAAAGCAATCACACTATCACATTTGGATTCCATCGCGGATAAAAATTTTTCAACACAACAGAGACGCAAATCGTTTAAAAGGCTTGTAAATAATAAAATTATCTGTCATGTGTCAAAATTTGAGCTCACTGTCATGAACGGTTTGGAAATGATAGCAGTCTGAAGTTAGTTGCAGTTCGAGTCATTCAGGGTGTATAACATACAGCCGAAGTGCAAGCACGAAAAGCTGCTAGCTAGCGTTTCTGAAAGTTGCTCTTCGCCCGGCAATCTCTATCTATAGATCTAAATTTATTAGATTTTTCTGGACTCTTTCCCACCTTTCAAATTTTTTTCAAATATGCAGTTCCTTCAACGAAACAAGTTGGTCTTGAATAAGCACAAAAGTAAGTCCATGTTATCAACAGACTATGAAGCATAAGTCCGATGGTAACAGCAACTTTGAAAGAACACAATATTATCGTTATATTATCCAATACTCTCAACGTTGGGTCGCTACCTATTCTTATTTATTCTGCATCGAATCCATTGTAATCATCGAAAAAATAAGGAAATACTCGTAATGGTGACAACAACTCTTGTCTATTCGAAATCATCTAAATTGTTGATATCCACGGATGAACTGTTTCGATTACAATATTCCTAACCTTACCCAACCCATCCAACACATGGTCAAAGATAATTCAGTTATGATACTACTCGTATTAAATTGCTTTCTTTCACATTTTTTTATCTGAACTGCATATGTATCTAGCTAGCGTCTGTCTATGCTGGAATACCACAAATACATAAATTCGAATGCCCAAATATTTAAGATTCAATTATTGACGTCAAAACAGATACAAATACTAGTACAGTTGTTTGTTTGAAATTAAACTGATATCTTGCCACCGAACGCAGATAACAGGTTACAAATCCTGTTCAAGCTAATGAGAATTTTAAACCTATTAAACGAGACAGATACAACAATTCAAAATCTTTTCAATCCAATACGAGTACATGAAATTCGAAATTCCTGCTGCAGTATCAACTTTCCGTTTCTCGAATTCAAAATATGAATACGAATCCGAGTATCTATGTGGAGACATTCGTGCGCTAACACCAGAATGCCGATAACCGTTTCTATCAATATCGATAATATAATTCCATTTCTATTTTTGTATCTATAAAATGCTATTTCAAGTAGAATAAAACATATTTCCATGTATGTATCTGTGTAATAAAAATAACCACTAAATAAAAACCAACCTCACACGAACGGGATCTTTGAACTTTAAAGTGCACCATTTGCTAGCCAATTATTTTGATGGTCAAGGCTGAATTGGAAAAAATCGCGTTTTGTTTTAGAATCACCTTTAGTTGTTTGTCTGTCACTGTTTTCAGATACAGATACAAATACACGTTTTCGAGTGTGAATTAAGTCGAACATAAATTAACATTTGTATCAAATTTGAGTAGGAATATATGTATGTACGAGTAAGTTCGAATAAGATATCTGGTATTTATCTATGAGGGTTTGAGTGTAACTATGTATAATATTCACGCAGAGGGGGGCTTTAAATCTAGAAAATTGATTGCCCTCAGTTTAGCTTAGAGCGAGTATCTATCGCACGTCATTTGATAGGAGAGTTATCTCATTTGCGTTATTATGTTGAGCGCAAACGTGTTGCCCCCGACTGATTGTATTGCAGGTGTATAGGTACTTAAACATTTTATCGGTGAAAACTGTGCGTGTTCTAATCACTCTTATCGACTGTGATTTTACGGGTCCCTTGTTCTTTTTTTTTTTTAGTTGCAGAGGTATTAGATTAAGCACTCGGAGCAATTAATTTAGCAAGGTTATCACTCACCATGAACTGCTACTATTTTATTTTATTTTTTTTAATTTTTGGCAGGTACATGGCTATATGTTGGAAAAAAAAAACTATTTCACTAAGTAAGATAGAACTGTATGTGGTGACTTCTTGGCACTCCGCCCTGAGTTCGAGTGCATAGGCACTTTGATAGACCTGGATGAATTTGCTAATCTTTGAAAAATGTTTATTTTTTATTCAGCACGATATCAAAGGGGACAACGTTCACATTTTGTGATCATTTGGTGTTAAGGCGTTTTTTTTTTTCTAATTGGCATATGCCTGATAATTAAGCTTGTTACGTCATGGTGAAGGTTATCTTTTAATCTTTGAAACGATGGGCAGGCCTTTGACTTTTCCTATCTCCCTAAAACTTGGACAGTTATTTCATAGAATTGTTCTGAAATTAGAGTCCTGGAATTTTGTTTTTTATTGAATGTAGTGGCATCCTAGACACTTTTGCCATTAGTTCTATGCGAAATTCTCAATCATGAAACTTTTCAAAGAGGTAAGTTCTCCCCTTCACTAACAGAAAATCAATCTCTACTTATTTAAACGCCCAACGGGTCTATAAAACCGACTTGGGACTACCATATTTGGATTTATTTTATAAGACACCTTAGTGTGATTTTAGGTTGTAAATTGAACACAGAAAATTGTAGCTTCTTACTCCTTAAAGTTCTTAATCGCAAAGTTACACTAGTATCATTGAAACCAAGAAACATGAAAACGATACTTGGAAAATTAGAGGTGCTGCAAAAAAAAAAAAGCATAACAGTGAAAGGTTCACTCCGAAACAAAACTTTCGGTAACACTAAACACTTTTCTAGTCTAGTTTGTGGTCTTTAACTGGTCGTTATATTTTCTCGATTACGACGTGGATGCTGCTGCTGATATGATCACAGACACTATTCACTTTATCCCTCATGGAACTAATAGTATCAAACCAAAAGAAAAACCATGGTACAACGCAAGCTGTAAAGAGGCTGTCAGGGTTAGAGAATTGTTTTTTCGTTCCTTCAAGACCAGCCCAACAGAGGAAAATCGAAAAAAGTTCAAACGAGCCAGAATTGACTGCAACGTCTTTCTCAAGAATTTGAAATTTCAATACGACTAAAAACTGAGGCAAAAAATACTGCAAAGTCCCAAAGGCAGTACAAAATTTTGGTAATTCGTCAAAAAAATTAGAAATTCTGCCTCATCCTCCATCCCAACGCTCATTTACAATGACATTCCAGCTGTCAGCTCTTTGGACAAGCCCCATCTGCTTGCTGCACACTTTGCGGCTAGCTCAACACACCTAGATTGTGCTTTGTCCCCGTCTACACTTGAGTGCATCAAACCTTCAATGGGACGAATCCACTTTCGCACTCGTGTAGTAACAAGTGTACTTAAAGATCTTAATATACATAAATCCGCTGGTCCAGATGGTATATCTCCCTTTCTTCTGAAGAGGTGTTCTTCCACGCTGGCAAAACCACTGCGTAAGCTTTTTCATTTTTAGGACTCTTTCCGAGCAGATGTAATGCAGCATTTGTCCAGCCCGCCCCTAAAACAGACAAATCTTCTTCTCTCTCCTCATACAGACATTGCACTTACGTCCCTTCTTTCCAAGGACATGGAAACGCTGACAAACCGTCAGTTCATGAAATATCTCGAAACACGAAAACTTCTTAATGACCGGCAATATGGCCTTCGTAGCCACAGGTCTACTGGTAATTTGATGTCTCACCGAAAAGTGGAACCAAAAGCGTACATCAATCTGGCAAAAGCAAGATAGTTGAACTCGATATTTTTAAGACATTTGGCAAAGTTTGGAATCAGGCTCTTTTGCCGAATATGCGTGCTTTTGGGGTCGATGATTATTAGAAATTACCTTTGGGAACGTTCAATTCAGGTTATCTTGGATGGTTTCAAGTTTGATATTCACAAAACAAATTTTGGTATGCCCCAGGGCTCTGTTCTGTCTCCGACACTCTTTTCAATCTTCTTCAATGATCTCTTGTCTGCTACTTCTAATCCAATATATTCCTTTGCTGATGACAGTACTCTCTGCTTGTCATATTCATTCCCGGACTCACGTCCCTGCTCTTCGGCTGTAGAGCGGGAACGGCAGGGTATGTTAAGCTCATTAAATTCCGATATTAACAGCATAACCAATTGGGGAACTATCCAAAACTGAATGCTGTCTACTGTCGTTAAAGTGAAATTTAAATACCCAGCCATTTTCCATGAATGGCACTTGCATCATCGAAACCGATAAACTTTCCATTCTCGGTATGTGTGTCAGCTACAACTTACGTTGGAATGACCACATATTCGATGTCGTCAAAAATGCTGCGAAATGTGTAGGTTTCCTGCTGTATTTCTTACAAATGTCTCACCTCCTCAATATATAAGGCATTCACCTGCCCAAAATTTGAGTACAATGCCCACACCTGCTCAAGGTGCTCCCAAAACATCTCTACACCTGCTAGGTGGGATTCAAAACCGTGCGATAAAACTCATAGGTAATACTAATATTTGTGAGTCAATTGACTCACTCGAACACCGACGTAATGACATCTGTCTCACTTTGTTTTATCGCTATTTCCACCACTAGTGCTCCATTGAAATCGCGAGTGGTATTCCGCCCCTTCAAACCGTCAACCGTAACACCGGTCTCGCTATGAATGCTCATCACTACCATACCCTCAAATCCACTTTCAAACGTACTCTGAAATATCGTGATTCATTCCTAAGCCGTACAACTCGCTTATGGAATGCCCTGCTTGGCTCTTTATGTCCTAGTCATTATAGCCTTCAAGCATTTAAAACCAACGCTTATCGGTACCTGTGTTTCTTTCCCTCCTGATTTTCCTGCGCCCTCTGTGTGCAAGTATTTTAAGGGTAGTCAAACCCCTTGAGCGCGCACAAATTGTAAAAACAAATAAAAATCTTATACCACTTAATCATGCAACTCGCTGGTAATAGAATTCGAGTGTTCACCCAATGGACACTACACGAGTTTAATATTGTATGTATAATATTTACTGTCGAGAAATATAATGACGAAACTGAATCCTTTTTTTTTTCGTTGTCGAGTTCAATTCGCCTGAAATATTATATCTGGAAAGTGATGAATGGCAGAAATAGCGAGGGGAATGGATGCTGGGATCTTCGCCACAGTTCCAAACCTAAAAGTGATTATACGACAGCAAGCAATAAACAAGTTTTTACCAATCAAAAGTTCCAATTGTTATTAGAGCAGCCGAGATAATGTGAATTGGAATAATATCTTGTATAGATACTAAAACTCGATGCTCAGGATATGGAAAAATCACTTCTACTGACTATTGGAGCGGACGACTTAAACACTGCGTCAGGCAGAACGAACCATTCAACTCTAGCGATGAAATCCAAGATTTGTGCCCATCCGAAAAAAATGAAGTAAAGATACGAATATCTAAACTCAAATATAACAAGCCTGGTAAACAGTACAGCCTATTTTCTTATACCAACCTTTTTCCAAGATATGATCTGAGGAAACACGGTTTGTCCGATCCACGAGAAAGAAGATCCTCTTATTGCCCCTATTTTCGGTGTATCAATCTCTTTAGCATCGCGTACAATATCTTTTATGCCATACTATACAACTGGCTGAAACTAATTCAACGATCTGACTGGAAATTTGTATCAGTACGGTTTTAGGTCCGCTCCATAATTGACCAAATATTTACACTACGCCAAATCCTGGAGAACACAAAAGAACTTCAAAATACTCGTCACCTTTTAATCGAGTTAAATGGATTTATTCCCCTCACATCTTTTTTAAAATTTACCTGGAATTTCAAAAGCTAGGCACTCAAATGAAACGGCTTAAAGACGCACTATCAGCTTTCGAACTGCACCGCCATCATGAAGCTGTCTTCTTCATCGGAGTTCTTTGTTCAATGAGGACAGTGTATTCATACTGCTGCAGTTTGTCGGTTATAGCAGCTGTCAGTCTGCGTTAAAGACACATATGTATGGTATTCGTTACTCTAGGAGATCGCAACAAGATTGTCAAAAACTCGTCAGATTATTCCCGGGCTGATTGTAGACAAAAGATTTTTCATTCGAGTTTTCGACTGAAATAAATGAGGGAATTATTCAAATCGGGGGGACTCCGATACACTAGGGGATGGACGCAGTGTCCTATAATACATACCATAGTAAATGTTGTTTTCCATGTTGCAACAACTGTTGCAGAGAATGTAGAGAATGATATAACTGGTAGCTCAATTGTTTTCTACTCCGAAGGAACCTAGCTTCTCTCCGAAATCCGGTCATTCCTCGCAATTAAATCGTCAAGAACATTTGCGCACCATCGCTTAGGGATATCTGTAATGCGTTTGAGTTCTGTTCTTCATCATGCCACTTCTAAAGTGTAATCATCTTACTTGTAGTGAAAAAAAATAAAACAACTCAGGTTAAGTAGCCTCTGCCTCGTGGCAATCTTTCCCTTTTTTTAATGACGCAAAGTTGGCTGCGCTTCACAATATCGATAACACCACACAGCTGTCATCGCGTACAGGTTCGGTGAAAATAACATTTTTTTTACTTATTCTACTACATATCGGCCAACCTGACAGTTTGATCGGCCTCGATCAACTAAATAAATTAACATGACATCAATTAGACTTAACCTAACTTAGTTTTAAGAAACGTTGAACGACTCAACTAGACTTATGACTAAAGTCGACCTAACTCATTTGCTATGAAGAATCTTGTTTCCACAATCGAATATTCCTAGACTCTAAGACCCCATCGTAAGGCAACTGCCTTATAGGACAATTCTCAATGTCTCGCACAACGTACCAGTCATGTGGCAAAACTCTGTGAATGACGCATGGCCCTCGAAACTTTGGAATGAGCTTTTTTATTAGTACCGGCAGTCGTATCAACATTTCTAATTACCACATAGTCGCCTACTAGGTAAACGCGAGCGGGTTGGTTCTGTTCCTCGAAGTAACGGCGATTTTATTCCTGCACCTTGTGTATTTCTCTGGACGCATTCTCCCTAAGCCCTTCAAGGCCCCTCGGCTGCGGATTTAGACGCTTCTCATCGAGAAATTCTGAAAGTTCATCCACAATTATGCCCCGCTGATCGACCCTGAACAGAAGTCTGCTGTCGTAGTTCGAGTGGCATTAGATGTGTGACTGAGGTCACGTATCTGGGCATAACGATGGGTGAGGGTATGAACTTCATGCCTCACCTAGTTCGAACCAGACAACGCATGCTGAGTGCCGTAGGCCAGGTAAGGCGCATTTTGCGATCTGACTGGGGACTCAACAGGCGTTCTGTCCGTATCATATACGATGGCCTTTTTGTTGCCTGTGCAACATATGGAGCATCGGTATGGTACGACAGAGTTATGAATGTTGATGGCCAAAGGCGGATCCTGGCTTGTCAAAGAGTCGCCTTGCTTGGCTGCTTACCGGTGTGCCACACTGTCTCCACAGAGGCAATGCAGGTGTTGCTTGGAGTGCCACCTCTGGATCTGGAAGTGATACGTCGCGGTATTGCCTTCAAGATCAGGAAAGGTCTCCCCCTAAATGGGCGCGATTGGGTTTCCCCGGAAGAAGTGGATGGCCTATCCCTGAAGCAGCGTAAAACCTTGCTACACGCATGTGTTCTATCTAGATGGCAATCTAGATGGGATGCTAGCGAAAATGGTAGGGTTACTTATGGCTTCCTAAGGGATGTGCTAACCATGAGAATTTTTCCTGAACGGAATTTTAACCTCAGCCTGGGCTTTTTGTTGACCGGGCATGGCTCTCTCAATGCATTCTTGCATAAGAGGGGGCTTAGCGAGGTTGCGAGCTGCTCATGTGGAGCTACCTATGAGGACTGGCTTCATGTCCTATGTGAGTGTCCCAATTACGCTGACATAAGGAACTTGCAGGCTATGGGCATCACCTTTAATGGTGAGACCTACGATGTCAGTGGAATTATCACTGATACCGTATGGTTTGAAAGAACCCGTAGTTTTGCAAAAGAGGTATTCAATAGAAGGCGCAGTAGGCAGCTAGCGGGAAGTTTGTAGATTTTGAGATTTTGAAATTGTTGCAAGGCCGCCAGTCCTGGGCAGTGAGGTGCCCAACTGGAAGTAACCTCAAGGTTGCGAAGCTCGACCGGAAGCTATATTCTGGTACCACGGGAGGTCAGGAGCCCCCGGAACTATGGTTCCGGCCTGACCTAGGAGTTGGCCCCCTTGTGGGAGTATCGTGGTGGCTGTAGGTTTAAACCCAAAATCGCGGGGAGAATGGACCGAATGGATCTTGGACATCTCATGGCTTAGCATGTGTGTAGTTTACTACGACCTGTGCTAAACCATGGGATTGCTATGGAACCAATTGGTCTGCTCGATGTGGAGTTGCATTGCAACCGGGTGCCATGACCCACAGAATGGCTGAGGTATTAGATAGGCCTCGACCCTTCACCAAAGGGGAAGTTCGTGCCTTACACACGACTTCGAATCTGGTACTGGTGGTAGTACTTGTACTACCCGAAGGGCGCTTATCAACGCATTATTTTGATATCTTGTGCGAAGACGCACCGTAGGCTTAAGCCCTCACGGCAGGTACCTACGTTAAACACAAGAGACATCTGTCGTAGTTCGAGTAGACCTATGAACAGTGTTGTACAGTGCGTACTCCACCTGGGATAGAGTACGCACCCAGTCCGAATGCTGCAAGGGCTCACTAAGTTTCCCCAATATTTTTCCTAATACTCGATTGACCCTCTCCGCTTGGCCATCAGCCTGAGGGGATTGAACTGCCACCTTGACATTCGAAATGTTTCGATCTAGGAGGAAGGAACTAAACTCTAACGACGTAAAGCATGTACCCCGGTCCGCAATCATTCTTAAAGGGCTGCTGCAGTACTCAAAGTACCGACTAAGACATGCACACACTTCTTTAGTACTCGTCGAAACAACAGGGTACAACTTAACATACTTTGGGAAGGCATCGACCACCAGTATGTGTTTTCTCTTCGACGTCTCGGAAGAGAGAGGCCCGAAGTGATCCAAATGGAGAGTGTGAAATGGTACCGGCTCCTTAGGGATATTAAAAATGTTACGTTCACGCGAGTCCACTGCTGAAGAATGCATTATGCTCTTAATACAGTTCTTCGTAAACTTGTCTATCTTCTTCCTTATCTTCGGAAATCAATAATGCAAACGCATCTGTTCGTGACACTTCGATACTCCTAAAGGCCCGATCTTCTCCTGTACATGACGAATAAGGTTAGCCTCCAAGCCGCAAGGGACATACATGCGTAGCTTACCACTGCGAACTTTATGGAACACTATCCCGTTCTTCAGAACGCAAGAGTCTGACTCCTTTGAGCACAGTTTCTCTCTCAGGTCCAAAATCGCTGGGTTTATACCTTGAGATGTTCTTAACTGGAAGCCGATATCCTCTGAATTCACTGCCGCTACCATGTGACATCGGCTAAGGGCGTCGGTATGAGCCATATTAGCTCCGCTTCTCCTTTCTAATTCTAACGCCCAGCTGGCTATCCGTGGATTTACACTCTTCCTGTTCAGAGTTAGCGTCGGTTACCACTGTGAAGGGGATTCCTTCTAAGTACACCCGGAAGTGCCGAACGGTCCATATAATGGCTGGCATTTCCAGCTCGAAACTATGATATTTAGCCTCTTGTGCTGAATTACTCTTAGAGAAACAGGCTGCCGGGTGGTATCTTCCGTCATCCTGCCGCTGCAAGAGAACTGCACCGTAGCCCAAGGAACTCGTGTCACAGTGCAATTCAGTTTCCCGCGTTGTATCGTAGAGTGCCAGTATGGGTAGGGCTGTCTAACTACTCTTCAATTCTCGGAAAGCACGCTCGCACTCGGAAGTAAAAACATAGGGCTTATCTCTTTTCAGAAGACCATACAACGGTCGGACAATTCTTGAGAATGAACTTACAAATCGGCGAAAGTAGGAACTTAATCCGGGGAAGGAGTGCAACTCTTTTCTATTCTTAGGGATGGGATACTGTCTAATGGCCCTTAAATGGGAATCACTTGGTTGTATCCCCTGTTCCGTCACTCTATACCCTAGGTAATCTATTGTGGAAAACACGATAACAATGTTGTCCATATAACCGACTATTTGCTTAGAGTCCGTAAATTTACGAAAGACACGGAAAATGAAGAGCTGGAAGACACTAGGCGCGTTCTTAAGGCCAAAGGGCATCCTGAGGAACCCGTATTGTCCCGTTGGGGTTACAAAGAAAGTAAGATGGGTGGAGTTTGAAGCAATCTTAACCCGATGGAAGCCACTCTTCACATCGCGCAATGTGAATACCTTCTTGCCTGCGAAGTACTCGAGGCAATCTTCGATAAGTGGGAGAGGATAGTTATCTGTTACTGTGTGCTTCTTTAGGGCACGGTAATCCATTCACTTTCTTATTTCACTGGACTTTTTCTTCGTCAAGACGATGGGTGATGCATAAGGGGAGTCACTATGTTTTATCACTCCACGAATCAAAAGATCTTTGATAATGGCTTCGACTTCGCGCTTTTCTCCAAAAGACAATCGCCGCGGCAGGCAGTAGAATGGCGTGTCAGTAGTAAGTCTGATATGCATTTCGTAATTCAGAGGGGTTGCTTTTGATTTTCGCACTCTTGCAGACATTAATACCAATTCGTCGTTCTTTTCTACATCGATCCCGTGAAGCTCGCGTCCGTCCACACTATCAACCGTACATAAAGGGGCAGAACCAACCCCGTTAAAGCTGCTATCTTCTTTTGTTTTCTTAGGCAAAATCAATGAGCCGTCGCCCCAAAGTTCACTACCACCTACAACATTATTTTCTTCTACTTCAGTTGCCTCACTGTCTTTAGGCTTGGCAAAATAAGTGCACAAATACGAATGATTAATTAGTGAACGTTTATTAATGATTAAAAACATTTTTGTTCTGAAGGAGGAACACATTTATCTCTCGGAATTCTTAATTTAATACTGAAGATCTGAAGCACATCACGATCGATGATTTGATTTGTGGCCCGGGTCAACCCCGGACAGATTTATTAATGCTTATTGCAAGCTTATTCTTAGAACTAACAATTTTCACGAGCGGTTAAAAAAAGTTAGGATTTGAGGCATAGGTGGAAATAAGAGTGTTTTTAAGAGAGAGTTTGGTGAGATGGTAGTCGAAGAGAGGCAGAATATCGTTAACTTCACGAAGCATTCTAGACATTGGCTCCAAGTGTCGGTAATTCGTTCGGTGAAGACTGCGCCGGAAAAGTGGCACAGACCTAAGATTGCGAGGGTTGGTTTTAAAGAAATAAGTCGAAGTAAAGAAGGACAATCGATATTACCAACTAAAATTTGATGATATATATAGAGAAAATGTCGGCAACTTTTCGACGTATAGAAAGGGTTTGTACTCGTAAATTTATAAGTTTCAGCCGGTCAGTATAAGGTGGTAAGTTTTGGCTATCATCCCAGGGAAGACCACGTAAAGCGAATCGTAAAAACCTGCGTTGAACAGCTTCTATCCGAAGGATGTGTGTTCTGTAGTAGGGTGACCAAACTTGGCTTGCATATTCAAGAAGAACCCCAACAAAGGTTATGTAAAGAGATTTGGTAGCATAGGGATTGGAAAATTCCTTAGACCAGCGCTTGATGAAGCCAAGGGCAGAGTTGGCTTTCTTTATTATATTATCAATGTGAGAACGGAAATTGAGTTCCTTATCACAGATAACACCTAAATCATGCAACTCATCACTAAGGGAACAGGCAGATTAAAGATTAGATAGCAGCGAGGTGAAGTAGGGGGCCGCTTACGGGAATACGTTATAGCCCGACACTTATTGACGTTAAGCTCAAGAGAATTCTTCTGACACCAAGTACAAAATCTGTCAAGATCTTCCTGCAGTGGTAGGCTGTCTGAGGAGGAAGATATATATCTAAAGATTTTCATATCGTCTGCGTAAACAGATATGTATGAATTTTTAATGATGAAATCAACATCATTAATGGCCAGAATAAATAGTAAGGGGCCAAGGTGGCTGCCTTGAGGGACACCAGAGGAGGCTTTAATTGGCTCAGAAATCATGGACCTAAATAAAACATAGTATTGTCTTTCATTTAAATATGATTGAACCCATGTTATAAAGTTTATTTGGAAACCAAGAGCTTTTAATTTCAGAAGGATTATATCATGTGAAATCATATCAAAGGCCTTGCTGAAATCGGTGGCAATCACATCAACTTCATTTCCAGATTCCAGTTCACATAAAGTGCTTGATACGAATTCCGTTAAGTTGGTGGTCGTAGATTTACCTTTGAGAAATCCGTGCTGGTTTTGGGAAACAATAGGTTTACAATGGAAAAGCATTATGTCATAAATAATGCTCTCGAAAAGCTTAGGTATGCAGGACAGCTTAGCTTAGTTGGAAATATCGTCTTTTCGGCCTTTTTTATGTAGGGCAATAATAAATGACCTTCTCCAGGTCGAGGGAAATAATCCCTGGGTGATAGAAAGCTGAAAGAGAGCTGTAAGAGGTTGGGCTAGGTGCATTTCGCATTTCTTTAAAAATATAGGAGGAAGATCATCAGGGCCGGCTTGCTCTAAAGTTATAGACACAGATTCTAAAGTTGTTTGTGTTCAGCTATTTACATAAGTAGGAAAAGTAAGAGTGGTCTGGCTCTTGGGAATGGGTGGCGAACGCTTGGCTAAAAAAAGTTGCGAAGAGATTTGCTATAATTTGGGGATCGCCCGAGGACTTATCTAGAAAATTCAGAGATGATGAATAGTTATCCGATTTACTTTTAGTTTTGATGAACTGAAAGAATCGCTTGGGGTCGGAAATGAGTGCGCAGTCCATTTGGTTCAAATAGTTGTCATATAGAGTTTGACAAAGTACAGAGAAATTTATTTGGGCAGACTGGTAGTAAAAGAAATCGATGTCGGAACGCGATATTAAGTAAGTACGCCAGAGCTTATTTCTGTTATTACGAAGAGATCGCAGCTCTTTATTATACCAGGGTGGTGATGATGAGGGATTTTTTTGGGGTAAAAAAGGTACAGATTGGGAGAGACATTTGAAAATTTCGATATAAAAGGATGCGAGAGCATCGTTAACCGTGAGGTTGGGACTATCGTAAAGAAAGTCAAAATTGGCCATACTGAGGAGGTTATTCAGTTTAGCGTAGTTAGCCCTATGAATGCTCATAAGAAACGCGATTCAGACCATTGTTATAAGCCAACGTAAGAGAAAGGGGAGGGTGGTAACTATCCAACTTAGAAAGAAGATGTCTGCTTTCTAAAACGATGCAGTTATCTGTATCAGTGGCGAAGACTAGGTCGAGTTGTCTGTCAATGTTATTGGTGACACCACTTAATTGATACAGACCAGAGTCAGTAAGGCAGTCGATGAAAAGATTTTCTTTATCTGAGGTGGGATTTGTTGCAGTAAAGTAGGATTGGTCAGTCTGGGCCCATAGAAGCTTAGGTAGATTGAAATCACCTAAAAAAATAACTACGTCGCTGGGATCAGCAGCCTTAAAAATGCTGTCGATTGCATCAACAGCTAGCTGGTAGCTGAATTGGTTGAGAGGGACGAATATAGCAGCAGCAAATATATAGGTTGCGCTTGCAAATAGGAATTCTAGTGCAAAAAAATTCAAAAAATGCAGTGGACGATTTTTTAAAGGGTTTAGATTCGAGACGAGAGTGTATAGCTAGAAGTTCCCCTCGGGCATATAGATTTTCCTCTTTTATCTGGACCGTCGTCACGGTGTAAATCTGGGAAAATAATTGATTATTCTTAATATTAGGGGCGAGATTGGTTTCTGTGAGGGCAAAAATGTCGTAGGGCAGAATCTGCGAATTAAGATACATATAGTATATAGCAGAAAGTTTAGTTTGTAATCCTCTTACGTTTTGATAATACAGGGACAGATATTTGGGAGGCTTCGGCAAAGAATTGAGTTAGGAGCGATGGTAGTTTTTGAGACTAGACTGTGTTCGCTGGAGTTGTAGTATGCGTTTGGAACTTATGTGAGACGCAAAAGAAGAGAGATCGTTAGCCACATCATCAGGAGTCATATCTAATTGCTCATGAAAACGTATAAAAAGTTACCGCAGATCATTGTGATTAGTGGGAAGGCCTTCTTGCAGAATGGAAACCATTGCATTGGTTTTCGTTATACCGTCTATACAGACAGAGTCTGGCTTATCATGTAGGTATGCGAGATATAAACGAACATTATCGTATATCGATTCAGGCCATCTTCCCCTGAATCGATAAGGTGCTTGGTTAACTTTGCCTTTGGAGGAAGTATGGGGTCTAAAAAAGAAGGTGGTGTGGTATTAGGTTGGGACTCTAGCTTAGAAGATAGGGAGGAATTCAAAATATAGGAGCGAATAAAGTTAGGGTTTGTCGTTTTTGTTTGAGTGGAATGAGGGGATGTTGATGGGTTTTTTAAATGACTGAGAGAA
This sequence comes from Volucella zonaria, assembly GCA_963966105.1. Taxonomy (NCBI): domain Eukaryota; kingdom Metazoa; phylum Arthropoda; class Insecta; order Diptera; family Syrphidae; genus Volucella; species Volucella zonaria. The sequence goes on along the minus strand of OZ014534.1, from coordinate 35,377,010 downwards.
GGATCAAGATTAAAAGATACACGTTTGGGAATTGGGTTGGACGGTGTGGAGGAACGTTTTGTGTATACGCGATTAGCAGTGTGAAGTAAAGAAGGAGTGAAGAAAGGGAATGTCCCAACTTTAAAACTCCAGTTTGGATCAGGATTTTTTTTTTGTGAAAGTTGGGCTTCGGTAAAGGGTTAGACTGCTGTTTTCTAGGTTTAGTGGGATTTGAATTACTGGACTTAAAGGTAGTATCCTTGCGATGTTTACTGTTTCCTCTATTTAGTTTTAATCTTTCCATGGTTATTCCACCCAGATTGATGACGTCGGAAGCAGGGTTGATGAACATCCATTCATATTTTAAAGGGATGCTTACCTTGAGGGTGTTGATGGAGATCTTACGGTAGTTGATGACATAAATTTTAAATTTTGATTTAAAAAGACTAGTTAGCCTGGCTCGATCGAGATGTGTACGTCTTATTAAAAAGGCAACCGATTCGGCTTTGTTGGAACTGTTCAACTTTTTGATTCTCTTGTTCCACTCCGAAAGTGTTCCTAAGGTGCCGAATCGTGAGATTGTGGGTTCAGGAGTTGGTGTATTTGGATCAATTTCCAGAGCGGGTTGTGGTGGAGGAGATGATGACGCAGGAGTTATTGGTGGTTCCATTATTGCAGATTCAAGCATCTCAGTCAGAATCGAGGTGTTGTATGATGCAGTCGGTAGAGTATGGGATTGCACCGGTATATCGTCGATTTTACTGGAAGCTATACGGATGTGATCAGCAATTTCGGTTAAAAGCGCGCGTGATTCGGGTATCTCGTTGCTTAAATCACTCATTTGGCACATGATGTTTATGAGCAACTGATCATTATTTGGCGGAGAGAGAACGCTGCTTCGGGACGTACTTTGGAGATGAAAATCGAGGGAAGACTGTAGAGAACTTAAAGAGTCTGTTATTGTACGAGAGTCTGAGATGTACGATTTAATTATGGATTTAACATATGGGATCAAAGGCATAAACGTAATTTTATCTGGAATAATCATAAGTGAAATTTTATTTATTTTCCCAGCAATCTTAAGGTACCATAAGTGTAAATCTTGACGTCCTCAAGTCCCCGGTAATTGGAATAACTTAAGTTCCCCATTTGGCAATCCTGAGGTACGATAGATTTTCGAATGAAACTAACCGGACTTCCAGTATCAAAAAGACACTCAATTTGTACACTTAGTTTCGTTAATATTAAAAATAAGCTTACCAGTTCTGCTGAGTTCAAGGACTCTCCTGACTCGTCATCGTCGAAGTCGTCTTCGGAAGTTGCTTCAGGTCTTCTGTTGCTTATGGCGCCAACCCGCCTTCCTTTTAACGCTTTCGGACATTGCTTATAGATGTGGCCTAGATCACCGCAGCGGAAACATGATCCAGGTGGCCTCTTCTATTTTGGACAATCTGCCCATAGGTCGAACAATTGTAAAACCTGATCTGACTGTCAAGCGGTATGGTATCGGAACTCTTTGTTGCTGAAGTGGTGGTTGTTGATGATCTTGTTGCACTGGTTCGAACCTTCGTAATTGCCGTGGCAGCAAGCACTTAAGCTCCGCAATGGACTTAGCAGCGTAAAGAATGGAGACGGTTGATGATATATCTGCAAGCCCGTCGATGAGGTCAGCTTCACCCACATCTGAATAAGAGGCGATCTCTTGTATGGAGAGTACGTAGTGCAGCAAAGTCTCATCGCGTAGACGCACTCGGCGGCTAAGCTGAAATTCATAAGGCTTTTAGGGGTATACAAATACCACTACTGCAAACAGTTACTTAATGGGCATCAGGCAGAGAAAGTGATAGGGCAAGAAGAGAACACGCTTTCAGTTAATGATGAAACCGGGCTCAGAAACAGTACCTTTGGACTATTGCAAACGTGTACCGCCCAAAAGTACGCTGTCATGTGGCACTATCAGCGCAGGCACTATCTTCAACAAATTGGTTCAACTGCTGGGATACGGAAACGACACCGTCGGTCGCCCCAAGCGCGTCGTCATAAAATTTTTTATAACAAACGAATTGACCTTGAAGTAAATGAGGACAAAACCAAATACGGCAAGCAAACGAGAATCTGTCTAGGACAAAACAAATATAAGTCACTACTTATAGTTCAGGAATTAGCCTTAACATATTGGCTCAAAATTCATAACTCGGAAGAAAAAAAAGCTTGATTACTTACTTAAGGTGGCGCTACAGCCCGGGGTGGACCTGGCCCTCAACCAACAAGCGTCTCCAGCCAGCTGTATCTTTAGCTAGCTACCTACGCTCTTACCATGTCATCGCCTTTCGCTTTGAAGAGTTCGGCAGTCAGGCCGTCTGCTCCAGCAGCTTTATTGGTCTTAAGCCAAGATATGGCTACATCATTTCATACGGGTCGGGTGGACGGAATTGTTGGTCTACATCGTTCAGGTTGATAGAGTCATTCTGCCAGACTTCAGAAATGCTCTTTCCAAATCCTCAGCATCGGCTGCTTTTCCTACCACTCGTCTCCACAGGCTTCGGTTCGGGGTTTGTGCCCGTGGCATGTTTTTTTTATCTTTTAATAAAACTTCCGGGTAGCATCTCCTAATTTCCTCGACCGCGCACTTCTGATGCTACTTTTTTTTCCTCCTGAGAAGGCGGTGGGCATCTCTCCTCGTAAAGCTCGTTAGCAGCTCTAGTCCTTATATGAAGCGCCGTCGACACTCGCCGTCAAACCGGGGATTTCGTTGTAGTAGCCGGCATCTCTGATGGCTTTTTGGCAATGTTGCCACTGGTCTTCGAAACTTTCTGCTGGCGGCATAAGACCTCTTAAGAGGTTAAGGAAGACTCGATGGGAAAAGATTTTAGTGATCTCTTACGATTATAGCCGTCCGACGTCACACTTCCTCACAGTATTAGCGTTCTTTTGCGTTGTTCGAGATATCTGCAACCGTACTTTGGCTATAACAAGGTAATGGACCGAGTCGATGTTGGCCCCTCAAAAATTTCGGGCTTCCATAATCCTGGAGGAGTGCCTTGAGTCGATTGCAATGTGGTTAATCTAGTTGACGGTTGATTCATCAGGAGTTCTCCAAGTTTCCTTTAAAAATATCGAAAATATCTTTTTCATTCTTTTTCAGTCTAGCCCATCGCATTTCTTGGATGGCTGTAATGTCTGTTTTGCCGCAGTGCAGGGCCTCTCCTAGTTGTTTGGCTGCACGTGGCCTATTAAGGGATGTATAACATTTCACGTACAGATCCGAAGTTCGTGGTCCTTGTTTCGTTTCGGACAGTAAATCCGTCCGATACTTCGGTGGGATAACCCACAACCTGGAGGGCCAGTTCTATTATTGACACCCCTAGGACGAGAGATCGGCAAGTAACCTGGGGGTGTGAGCGCTGCCGTTGGTCCATTAAGGACTCATCCACCACCATTTTTTTTTTATAATCAGCGCGCGCTCAAGGGGTTTTGTACCCTTAAAATGTTCATACACAGCGCGGGCGAAGGAAATTTAGGAAGGAAGAAAAGACAGGTACCGATGTACATTGTTTTTAAATGTTTGCAAGTTATAATGACCAGGAAACACAGAGGTCGGTAGGGCATTCCATAAGCGAGTTGTACGGCTTAGGAAAGAATCACGATATTTTAGAGTGCGTCCAAAAATGGGCTTGAGGGTATACTGATGAGCATTCGTAGTGAGACGGGTGTTACGGTTGAAAGTTTGAATGGGCGGAATGCTACTGGCGATTTCAATGGAGCACTGATGGTAGAAATAGCGATAAAACAAAGTGAGACAGGAGACATTACGTCGGTGTTCGAGGGTGTCAGTTGATTGACTGATGTTAGTATTAGCAATTAGTTTTATCGCACGCTTTTGAATCCTATCTAGCAGGCGCAGAGATGTTTTAGGAGCACCTGACCAGATATGGGCATTGTACTCCAATTTTGAGCGGATGAATGCCTTATATTGTATATTGTGGCCAGATCAGAGGGGGTAAAATATTTCTTACATCGTTGGAGGAAACGTAGACATTTTTGGCGACATCGAATATGTGGTCATTCCAACCTAAGTTGTCACTGACAAGCATACCGAGAATGGAAAGTTTATCGGTTTCGATGATGCAAGTGCCATTCATGGATAATGGCTGGGCCTTTAAATTTCGCTTTAACGACAGCAGACAGCATTGAGTTTTGGAAGCATTAAATTCCACTAGAATGATAGTTCCCCAATTGGTTATGCTGTTAATATCGGAATTTAATGAGCTTAACATACTCTGCCGTTCCCGTTCTACAGCCGAAGAGCAGGGGCGTGAGTCCGGGAACGAATATGAGAAGCAGAGAGTGCTGTCATCAGCAAAGGAATATATTGGATTAGAAGTAGCAGACAAGAGATCGTTGATGAAAATTAAAAAGAGTGCCGGAGACAGAACGGAGCCCTGGGGCACACCAACATTTATTTTGTGAATATCAAACTTGAAACCGTCCAAGACAACTTGAATTGAACGTTGCGAAAGGTAGTTTCTAATCCATTGAAGAAGAGAGACGTCGCTACCGAATGCACGCATTTTCGACAAAAGAGCGTGATGCCAAACTCTGTCAAATGTCTTAGAAATATCAAGTGCAACTATCTTGCTTTTGCCAGATTGATGTACGCTTTTGGTTCCACTTTTCGGTGAGACATCAAATCACCAGTGGACCTATTGCTACGAAAGCCATACTGCCGGTCATTAAGAAGTTTTCGTGTTTCGAGATATTTCATTAGCTGACGGTTTATCAGCGTTTCCATGTCCGTGGAAAGAATGGACGTAAGTGTAATGGGTCTATAGGAGGAGAGAAAAGAAGATTTGCCTGTTTTAGGGACGGACTGGACAAATGCTGCATTACATCTGCTCGGAAAGAGTCCTAAAAATGAAAAAGCTTACGCAGTGGTTTTGCCAGCGAGGCCTCTTCAGAAGAAAGGGAGATATACTATCTGGACAAGCGGATTTATGTATATTAAGATATTTAAGTACACTTGTTACTACACGAGTGCGAAAGTGGATTCGTCCCATTGAAGGTTTGATGCACTCAAGTGTAGACGGGGACAAAGCACAATCTGGGTGTGTTGAGCTAGCCGCAAAGTGTGCAGTAAGCAGATTGGGCTTGTCCAAAGAGCTGACAGCTGGAATGTCATTATAAATGAGCGTTGCGATGGAGGATGAGGCAGCATTTCTAATGTTTTTGACGAACTACCAAAATTTTGTACTGCCTTTGGGACTTTGCAGTATTTTTTTGCCTCAGTTTTTAGTCGTATTGAAATTTTACACGCTTGAGAAAGGCGTTGCAGTCATTTCTGGCTCGTTTGAACTTTTTTCAGTTTTCCCCTGTTGGGCTGGTCTTGAAGGACCGAAAAAACATTTCTCTAACCCTGACAGCATCTTTACAGCTCGAGTCGTGCCATGCCATGAATGGTATGAATGGTATGAATGGTATGAACGGTACCATATAGAGAATGGTATTTGTGATCATATCAGCAGCGGCATCCACGTCGTTATCGGGGAAACATAACAACCAGTTAAAATTCCTAAAGAAGGTGTTAGGTCCGCTCCAATTGGCTTTCTCGTATTGCCATAGGGTTCTTTTAGGAATCTTTTCTCTAACTGTGTGGCCGGTGTACGAGAAATTAGCTGATATGACACAATGGTCCCACGAGCCTAGAGGGGAGAGCACATCAATGTTGTAGCTATCAGGATGAGAAGTAAGAAACAAGTCCAGGGTGTTGGCGGTATGACTGTCAACGTCTGGTATTAGTGTGGGCTCATTTACAAGCTGGGTTAAGTTATTTTCCGCAGCGAAGATCTCAACACACTGTCCTTCGGGTGTTGTCTGTCCAGAATGTCGAAGCCACCCAGAATTGTGTATATTGAAATCGCCCGTCATCACGATTTCAGTATGAAGATGCAGGGATACAATTCTTTGAATGGAGTCAGACAGCGCATCAAACTCAGTCCAGTTTGGGGCTTCTGTAAATAAAGCAGTAGTGGATAATTTGCTTACGGAGATGGAATTTGAATAACATGAAATTGAATTCCGGATTGGAACAGGAACTACATTGTAGTGGAAGTAGTGAGATGGTACACCACCATCTCATTTTCAAGACCCTGACTTAGTCTCGAAAATCCTAAAACAGAAGACAAAATGCATGTTCTACAAAATATTGAGCCTGCAAGTTCTGCTTGTGTAGCCGAGTGCTGACGATAAGCAGGGAAGCAGAACAGATTTTGAACACTTCTGAAAGACGAATTCTTCGTCGAATACTTGGTCCCGTATCTGAGGATAGTGAATGGGGTCGAAGTTACAATCGCAAACTCAATGAGCTGTATCAAGGTGTAGATATAGTTCAGAAAGCGAAAACACGTGGACAACACTAAATCGGCCATATCGAGCGAATTCGAATTACGCATCCAGGTTCGAGACGACAAGCTAGACAGAAGCTTTGTTTTAAAAATCAAGCTAACGCGGATGCCATAGCGCTTTGTCTGAACAACTGAAGAGACTGGTAGGCTGCCTTTTCTTAAGCAGAGATTTTAAGTAACCACCCTACTAACCATTCCATTCCAACTGTCATTCAACCAACAGTAATATTGTAGATCTAAGATCATTACCGTCTTATTTTAAAAATTGAAAAAAAGGATCCAATTACAACGAGTATGTAAATGCTTGATAACTAAATTTGATTGAATTGTTAATTTCAAAATGTGGTTAACTAATGCCCAAAGTTGACGTTGCCTCATGAGATTCTTTCAAATCTTGCTGTTCGAAGTCCAAAATTCAAAATTACTTTGAAAAGTTGGAATGTGGTTGACATAAAGCAAACACATCGGTAGACAGACAGTAAGAGGATAGTTCAGATGAGAGTTAAATACGTTTTTGGAGTCACTTCCATTTAAAAATACAAAGCTAGTGTCTGCTGCAAACATGGCAGATCATCAGAACAAAGAGCTGTCAGCGCAAAGTTTTGCAGTCATGGCAAATATTATGCCCAGATCCATTTGCCCATCAGATCCCCCACGATTTTTTATTTTTTAATTTTTTATTTTTATTTTTTTTGCCAAAAATATCGTATTTTTTGCAAATGTATTGCATTTTTCCGTCGCCTCTTATCTGCTCCATAGCCACAATACATATGCATGCGGTTTTATTCACCCATACATGGATTTTTGTCAAAGCTTATATCCAACGGTGAGTGCTGTACGCTAGTTGCGATAGCGATTTTTTTTTTTTTTTTTTGTAGAGCGAACAAAGCAATGTGAAACAGAGGAAAGCTTGTGTGCTTTCTGCCATTCTCGCGTTTTTTTATTTTTTTATTTTTCTCTTTGTTGTGATTTTGTGTTTCTACATCTTTGCTTTGCGCTGCGCTGTTTTGGGTTTACTTTGGGTGCAATGAATTTTGAGGTTTTTGGTCGCTTTTAGCCTGACGGTATTTCAAATTCAAGGACACATGACGTCAGATCGAATTTGGGAGCAGCAATTCTTCTACTAAGCTGATCTATCTTTCTCTACCCCGCGTTTCTAAGACATTGCCTGATTAAGTACCGACCAAAGAGTCAGTCACAACTCACAGTACGTATTATATATGTACGAGTATGTAACATACTGTGCGATATCTGATAAATGTTGAGCAATCATATTTTTATTTTTATTTTTAATTTTATTTTTACCACAGGCGTTATGCCTGGGCCTGTGCCTGTGCCTGTGCATGTGCATATACACTGTACACACATTAAATTTATTTGCTAATTGGTTTTGGCAGTTTGAATTGTATTGTTGTTCCAGCTCAAAACAAATTGCGCACAGCAAAAGTATCTAGATAGATATTCGCATTCTGCACTGGTGCCTCTCGTTGTTTTGCCATGTTTCTTTGTTCGACACACGAAAGCAGTGCATTAGAATACCAAGTAGTGGAAGTCTAAATTCTTCTCTAATTTGTTTTTACATTATTTTTATAATTTTTTGACACAAACATTCCTTCGAATAGGCACTGCAATTTGCTTGTAAACATAAATACAACTGAGAACTAGCATAGTTATTTTTTTTTTGGAAATTTTCGCCACAATCAACAAAATGCTTGAGGTTGGTTAGAAAAATTTGTCGGGAATTTGACAGTCCCTTCCGAACATGGGTGTCGCGAGCCCCCTGCTTAAGTAAAAAAACCGCCTTGATCAAAAAAGAATTTATTCAAAAAATTGAAATTACAAGTTTATTCATCTAAATCTATATTGTCCCCTTCAAAGTAATCCCCATCGACTGCAACACACTTATGCTAGCGCTTGATCCAATCCTCGAAACATTTTTTTATATTCGGTTTTCGGTATGTCCATCAGTGCTTCCTGCGATTTTTCCATTACTTCCTCTCGGCTTCTGAAACTCGTTCCCCGTTCCCCGTAGTGGTTTTTTAATTCGATTGAACAGAAAGAAGTCACAGGTAGCCAAATCAGGTGAATTCGGTGGCTGTTGGATGGTATTTGTTGCATTTTTCGTCAAAAAATTACGAATAATGATGGCACTGTGCGACGGCGCGTTATCATGGTGTAAAATCCACGAGTTTTCTGCCCACAATTCTGGCCTCTTTCGGCGAACTGCTTCACGCAAACGTCTCCTAAGGCCCAAATAATATTCTTTATTTACTGACTGGCCTTCTGGCAAAACTTCACGATGCACTACACCGTTGTAAGGACTGAAACGAATAAAATTTGGAAACTTCAAATTTAAAAAAAAATATTTTCATAATTCATGTAAATTTTTTTTATTTGCTTTAAAAATCAGTTTTTATTAAATTCATTCACAATTACAAAAAATAAAAAAAATTATTTGGGTTCCCATTCTTTACTCAACTTCTTTCGAATGTCATTCATAAGGTTGGTGACAGTTACATCCGTGATCTTTTTGGACGCTCTTTTCCATTTAGCACTAAAATCTTTTACGTCCTTTGCACACTGCTCACTTTTCCTCAATTCAGCTTTGACCAAAGCCCAATACCTTTCAATGGGACGGAACTGTGGAACATTGGGTGGATTCATGTCTTTTGGGACAAAGTCGACATTTTTAGCAACAAGAAAGCTCAACGTCACATGAGCATAGTGAGCTGAAGCTAAATCTGGCCAAAATAATGTTGAACCCTCGTGTTTGTTTAAGAAAGGAATCAACCGTTTTTTTAGGCACTCGTTAATGTACACTTCTGCGTTAATTGTTCCCGTTCTAATAAACGATGAGCTTCTGTGTCCACATTGGCAAATGGCCTGCCAAACGAGATATTTTGACCCGAATTTTTCCATCCCAATCGATGTTTTTGATTGCGGAAGAATCTCAGCTTCAAACGAGTTGTAAAACTGCGCACCTGGAAGAGTAGTAAAGTCGGCTTTGACATAAGTTTCGTCACCCAAAACCAAGCACGCTTTCTTGTTGCCGATCAACTGGTATAGCTTTCGGGTTCGTGTTTTTATGACTTTTCTTTGCTTTTCAGTAACTTTTAGTATTTTTTGTTTTTTTCGTGTTTTTAGACTGTTACGTTTTTTTAGATCTTTGTACCATTGTTTGGTTGGTATTACATCCCCGAGCAACATTTCTGGATGACATAGTCCGGTTTTTTACGATGGTACCCACTATTTTCCTGTCCAAATTTGTGTCATGTGCTCCACTGTCAACGTCTCGTTTAATAACAGAGTCCACTGTACTGCGTGCTATGTTTAAATTTTTTGCGATGAAATGGTTTGGACGCGAAGTATTTTCGAGCCATTTGTCGATGATCTTTTTACGGCGTTCCTCTTGACTCATATTTTATAAATATTTTAAAACGCACCGAACTAAAATCAATAGCAAACTGAAACTAGAGAATATACAGGCTAATTTGGGTACAAAATGGCATTGCAATTCTTACGCATTGGAAATATAGCCCGTGTTAAAATTTACAGATTTTATTCGTTTCAGTCCTTAATCCACGAAAATCGTGAGCACTGCATTCGTTTTTGACTGAAAAGGAAGTGGTTTTTTTAGTCTCGGCTCATTTGGTGAACGCCATTCACTTGCCTGATGTCTGGATTGCGTGTCGTACTCATAAACCCACGTCTCGTCTCCAGTAATGATCCTTTTGATGAATGTGGGATCGGATTCAGCTTCGCAAATCATCTCTTTTGCGACGTCCACACGATCTCTTTTTTGCATGAAATTGAGGTCTTTTGGCACCCACTTTGCTGCTACACGACGGAAACCCAAATCATTAACCAAAATATTTTTCACGGATCTATAGGCAATGTTCAAGTCCTCCGCTATCTCTCTGATGGTTAATTTGCGGTTATTGACCAACATTTCTGATACGAGTACTTCATCAATGTTTTCGTCGGTTTTCGATGTCGATGGTCTGCCACTGCGTTCATCATCTTCGATTGACTCACGACCACTTTTGAACCGCTCGTGCCACTGGTAAACGACCATTTTCTTTAGAGAATCGTTGCCGAAACACTTTTCCATCATTTCCAACGATCGCGCACCATTAAATCCGTTTTTTACGCAAAATTTAATACAAGTTCGTTGTTGCAAATTTAAATCCAACACACACACCGGTAGATGTACTCTTGGCTACGTAACTTTTGCAAATGTCAAGCTATAACACTAAGATTTAGAGGGAATGTCAACAACAGATTTACCAACTTAACAAAAAAAACAGAACTCAAATCGGAACAATGGGAGCGCCACACGGTGGTGTCTCCCGGGAACTTTTTGATCAAGGTGGTATGATATGCCGACTATATCTCGAGAACCGACTTTTCCGTGTCAGACGCGGAAACGAGTTGCAACTCAAAGAAATTCTAGCCGGCGTACCTCAAGGAGGTGTTTTCGGGCTACTTTCATATTTCCTGGGTGTATACCAGTGATACAACGCAAGAAGCGAGGGCCGTTTTAACTACGTTTGCTGATGTCACTGCTTTACTAGGAGTAGGTAAAACCATCAAAGAAATTGCTATACATATAAAACACTCTTAATTATGTAAATGAATGGACAAAGGACTAGCGTATTGGCAGCAACGATACCAAATCTGTTGAAGTAAAACACGTACTAGCTATACGCAAGTCCGGAAGCCGATCTGGACCTACAGTATACAATGCTAAAAGAAGTTGCCCATGCACTGTGGTTCACAAAAACAGAAGATTTGCACAGAGATCTCGGAATGCCTAAACGTACGCGAGAAAGCATAACATTTGAGTAAATGGATACATAAATAATACAGTACTACAAATTTATATAAAAATATAAATTCTTTGTGTGGTGACAAGAACAAGAACTTAGTTTGAACAATTTAGATTAATAAAAACGGTTATAAAAAAACGAAAAATTATAGCGCATAATTCAGCTTTTATAAACTCAGTTATCGAAACGTAACAGTATTTGGATTTCATTGTGATCAAAACCAAAAGGCCACGATTTTACTCCCCTCAGAAATACGGATGCATTCCTTATGTTTCGATTCCAGCAGGGAGCCTATTAAACAAATTCCAAGAGACAATCGAGTAGAAATTTCTGTAGGAAGACGTCCGAAAAATGGGGAGATCAGCAACGTATCTTTTAATGCTACGTAAGTCCCACGACGACTGTCAGGGATTGGACTTTGCACATAACCACCTCTCATAAAGAAAACTTTCATAACTTTATAATAGTACAAGTATTTCACTGGCAGAATCTGGATAGCCCTAAATAAACTCATAGAGTGAGCAAACCAATTGGTTTTGCAAACATTCCTTACAGCACTTTTCTCAAGAATAGTTAGTTGTTGGAGTTTATTGCAATAGGCGCCACCCCAACATATAATTCCGTATTGCAATTTCGAATGAAATATGTCATAATAGACCATTTTAAGGGCGTTTGTCAAACAATACTTCCTGAGGCGATAAAAGATACGAATAGAAGATAACAAATATTGTTTCAAACTAGAAATGTGTTTAGACCAGCTGACATTTTGGTCAATAGTTACACCAAGGTATGTGTAGTCGACCACAGTTTCAATTTTGAAACAACCTTCGCTACATCCAACGTTATCAAGGTAGGTCTGAGATCTTTGGTCTTTACACTCACTAATAGACAAGTTGTATTTAAAACAGTCAGCTGCATGAAATATAATGTTTATACAGGTGAATATCATGACTTACGAGTATCTTAGCCATTAAGTTCAACGATCTACTTGAGTTGTAACCAATGCCTAGATCATCTGCAAATGCACTAACTCGTCCCACGGATGATAGTTCAAATAATGAATTGATATAAACAAGAAACAAAATTGGCCCCAGAACAGAACCTTGATGCACACCAAGATTGATTGCTTTCGAGTTGCTTAAATGATCGCCGATTTTAACTTTTTGAATTCTATGTTTAATATACGATTCGAACCAATTATACGAGTACATACAACGACGAACACCGGCTTTTTATAACTTGTCTAGGAGAATGTTGTGATTGACCATATCAAAGGTTTTCGTTATGTCGACATAAAGTCCAGCACAACTGTTAGATATACATTATTTACTGGACTTAAATTGAACGCTCTGAATACATTCATTAGTATGAAATACATTGAACTGCATTGTAATTAAAAGTTATTAACCTGAACTCTTTCTATAATAATAAATACTTTTCTTTTTCCTCTTCTATCCTGGAATTCAAGCAGATCGGTCGTTTTATTTATCAGGTTATGGGCCCAGTTCCCCAAAAAAATTTTGATTAAAAGTTTTTAATCTTAGAGCAGAGAATTCATTGCTTTGCGAGAAATCAACGCAGTATTTCAGATTCGTAAAAGATAGCCGGATTACAAAGATTAAAAGAGATCAGTTTTGACAAGACAAGTTCAATATGGAAAGTGAAACAATAAAAATAGACAAACTGCAGTGTGCGGAGCAGTGGTGCACTTGGAAATTTCTTGAAGTGTGGCATAACAGATTAGGTCATATGTGCATTGGACAAATAAAAATGGTACTTAATCAACGTGACATAAGTTTTGTTGATAGCCCGGATTTTGTTTGTGATGAATGTGCTATGGGTAAGATGCACCGTTCTCCATTTAATGAAAGTCAGTCTAGAGACTCAAGGTATTTTTTATGGTTCAAAGACGATTACTTGAGTTACAGAAAAGTTTATTTTGTAAAAGAAAAAAGTGAGGTTCCGTCTTTAATTGAAAAATATCTTAATGAAGTTAAGTCTCTTTTCAGTAAAGATATATTGGGTCTATAACTTCGTGCGGTTTGCTAAGAGATGGCGTAACTTGTATTATTCCATTGGAACATGCGTTGGAAAGCTGCTGTCATTGTACGTCATTTCAGTATATGTCATTCATTTGAAGCGTAAACAACCAACATTTTTTTCACTCAAATATGTCGAACTTTGTGCCTGAAAAAGTGTTTTTGTGGGGAGTTCTTCTTCATGAAGAAAACTGCTGCCGTAAGTCATCGTATTTTGGTGGAAGTTTGTGGTGAACATGCGCTAGCTGAGCGAATGTGCCAAAAGTGGTTTGCACGATTTAAAAGTGGTGATTTTGGCTTGGAAGACGATGAACGTATTGGGCAGCCAAAAAAGTTTGAAGATGAAGAACTGGAAGCATTACTCTATGAAGATTGTTGCCAAACACAAGAAGAGCTCGCAAAATCTTTGGCTGTCACTCAAGCAGCCATTTCAAAACGTTTAAAAGCAGCTGGATATATTCAAAAGCAAGGAAACTGGGTTCCACATGAACTCATGCCGAGAGACGTCGAAAGGCGGTTTTGCATGTACGAAATGCTGCTGGAACGCCACAAAAGGAAGTCATTTTTGCATCGGAGTGTTACTGGTGATGAAAAATGGATCCATTACGACAACCCCAAGCGCAAAAAATTATATATGAAACCCGGCCAACCAGCCAAATCAACGACAAAGCCGAATATCCATGGCGCGAAGGTAATGCTCTGTATTTGGTGGTGCTATATTATGAGCTGCTAAAACCGGGTGAAACCATCAATGGACAACGCTACCGAACACGATTAATCCATTTGAAGAGAGCAGTAGCCGAAAAACGCCCGGAATATGCGACCAGACACGAGGCAATAATTTTCCATCATGACAGCGCTCGGCCTCACGTTGCTATTCCGGTTAAGAACTATTTGGAAACCAGTGGATGGGAAGTCTTAACCCACCCGCCTTATAGCCCAGACCTTGCCCCTTCTGATTACCATTTGTTCCGGTCGATGCAGAACGCCCTCACTGAAATACGGTTCACATCAGAGCAGAATATCAAAAATTGGCTTGATTCATTCTTGGCTGCCAACCCGGCGCAGTTCTTTTGGGATGGGATCCACAAATTGCCAAAAAGATGTTAAAAAGTCATAGCTTCAGATGGGCAATATTTTGAATAATACTATTGTACATGTTTTGCTTAAATAAACGTTCAAATTTTGGAAAAAAAACCGCACGAATAAAAATCCTAAGGTCTGACAATGGATTGGAGTTCGATAATAAAAATGTCCAAGATCTTTTGACAAACCGTGGATTAACCCATCAATTGTCTGTTCCTTATAGTCCTCAACAAAATGGACGTGCTGAGAGGGACATGCGGTTGATTGTGGAAACTGCCAGAACTATACTGCATGCCAACAACTTGCCTCTTAGGCTATAGACCGAAGCTGTCAATGCAGCGGTTTATTTGCTAAATTGTTATGGACCATGTCCAATAAAGGATAAGAGCCCTTTTGAGTTGTGGTTCCAGGAAACTCCATGCACTATATAAATAATTTGAGTGCTTTTGGTAACGATGTTTTTATACATATTCCCAAAGAGAAGAGGCAAAAATGGGACAAAAAGGCCTTTTCGGGAGTCTTTGTTGGGTATCAAGATAATAGTAAGGGATATCGAGTTTGGGTGCCGGAATCAAACAAAAATTCGCCTCATTCAGTGTAAGCTCAAGATGTTTCTTCAAGTAGGACACCAGGTCATTAATGTCGCTCATGTCAGTTGCTGCCAACAGCCAACAGTCTATCATCTATGTATAGCGCGATTATAACAATTCTGTCCCCTTTACGAAGAACAAACAGTCATGGATCAGCTACACATGTTGTAAAATTATAATTATTAAGTAATTTGGATATTGTCAGGTTCCAATTCCTCGAAGCTTGTTTAAGACCGTATAAGGTTTTGTTCAACTTGCAAATGTTTCCTGACCTTTCATCATATTCAATTGGCTATGCCATATACAGCTCCTCTTCTAATGTCCCATTCAGAAACGCGGTTTTGACATCAAATTGATATAGCAAAAGTCGTCTACATGCAGCTATAGCAATGATTGTCCGTACAGAATTTATTTAGCAACTGGGCTAAAGGTTTCATTGAAGTCAATTTCCTCTTGTTGACTATAACCTTTAATAACCAACCTAGCTTTATGTTGCTCCACTCTATTTTGTGCAAAAAGTTTTACCTTATATACCCACTTACAAGGAATTATCTTTCCATCTTTCGGACACTTCACCAAATCCCATGTGTTGTTCAAACGATAAGCTTCCATTTCCTCATCCATGGCTGTATTCCACATTTTTGCGTCTTGAGGATTTATGGCTTCATTGTAAGTCAATGACTCCATCGCCTTAGCCATGAATGCCTGCCCTTCTAAAATTGTTGACAATAAATTTGTATGGGGATCGGCTTTCCAATTTTCATTGCTGCGAAGCTTAGATTTGAACTCAAAAGTTAAAGCTTCGATATTAATTTTTCCTCTGCCATTTGCTCTTATCTGTGTTCCATTACCCACTGTTATCATCACTGGTGTCTCCAATTTCTCATAGGAACTGAACCACTCTCTGCGGAAAAACACATGAGTTCACTAGCTCCCGAATCTAAGACTCAATCATCTACTGTCACAGTTGATTGTTTCGCAAACGAATGCGTCACAATTACTTGCATCACTAGTGGTACTCTCACGATGAGCAAAATGAAGTTGCTTCGTATTGCTTCTCTTTGGACAATTGTTCTTCCAATGGCCAGACTGTTTGCATAGAAAACATTTACCTCTGCGTCTCTGGGAGTTCTGATTCTTTTTGTTATCAAAATTGACTGTACTTTGTCTCGTGTTTTATGTATAGCGCTGCATCGGAACTAGAACTTTGGACATCACATGTGCCCATACGAGTCTCCTCCTTAATAATAAGCCTGGATCTAAGATTACATATTGTCTGCTGTTTTATATCAGTCGATTCCCATGCGCTAAAAAAATGTTCAAAATTTGTCGGGTAATATCATCAGGACTTTAGTAACTAACATTGAAACTAATTCACCAGCTTCACTGAGCTGTTGAGTTAAACTGAGTTGAAAAGGAAATAGGTCTGTAGTTAGTTTTGTCTTTCCTGTTATCCTTTTTGAACACTGGAATTACAACAGCACATTTCAAATCTTCAGGGAAAACTAAAATACTTAAATTAAATAGATACGCCAAGATATCAACGATGTTAAGCGGAGTTTTTTTTTAGGGCATGGTTAGAGATTCCATCTAGGTCACAAGAATCCGAGTTCTTTAAGGAATTGATTAACTTTAAAACTTCGCACCCTGTTTTGTCAAACCAACTTGGCAGTGCTCCAGCAGTTAACTATTCATTCGAGGATGCTTCTTTACCGATTGAAACGTCTTTTGTATTTAATAGGGTAGATGAATTGGACATAGTAGAAAGTCTTCTGTCTATTAAGTCCAATGCTGTAGGTGTGGATGAGATAAATCCGATTTTTGTTAAAGCGGTCTTGCCGTTACTATTACCGTTTGTAATTCATATCATTAATACTGTTTTTTTGACCGGCATCTTTCCCAGCGAATGGAAATTAGCAAAAATAATTCCAATACCTAAGAGCTCTAAAGGTGAAGAATTCAGACCAATCTCCATCTTACCTTCCTTATCTAAAATATGTGAAAGAATTATGCATAAGCAACTTAATTATTACCTTATTGAAAATAACTTGTTGCTACAAGTACAGTCGGCTTTCGGAGTTAAACACAGCTATACAACTGCTTTGCTGGACGTCATAGAAGATATAAGAGACAAATTAGATAGGGACCATGTTACTTTTCTGGTACTCTTAGACTTCTCTTTTGATATGGCTAATCACTCGATTCTGCTCAGCAAATTAAGACGCTTTTTCTCAATTTTCTCCACTGCTGTTAAACTAATATCATTCAATCTCAGTGAAATAAAATAGGCCATGTCACTTGATGGCAACCTTTCCGATTTTCTTCTCTTAAGGCAAGGAGGTCCCCAAGGCTCTATTCTAGGGCCTATATTGTTCTCCATATATATTAACGATATTGCTTCTGTCATACTAAGTTCATCTAAGCATATCTATGCCGATGATTTACAAATTTATCAAAGCTGTTCCTTGGACCTAATTGAAAATTGCGTCAGTGTTTTAAATGAGGATCTGGAACGAATTTCTGATTGGTCACTCAAAAGCGGCCTAATACTTAATCCAACAAAGTCTAAGTGTTTAGTTAATTCTAAAAAAAAAGTTAAATCTGTCTTATTTCCCTCACTTAATGCTAAACGGCTCTGAAATTAAATTTGTTGAGTCTTCGAAAAATCTAGGTCTTGTCTTCAACAGAACTCTTACATGGAACAACCAAATAAATACATTAGATTAGATTTATTGTTTGTTTTCTTGTTTATGGCTTTGCCGTCTGCCTGATTGACATGAAATTAAACATTTAATAACAAGTTTGTTTTAATGTATATTCAATCCTTGAATTTAAAAGGATTTAAAGATATGTAAAAAATCAAAAAATAAAAAATAGTATACAAATTTGATTTTTACAAAGTTAAAAGTTCTCAGTAATAATTTTACTACGGTAATTGGTTACTGCTTTATAGAAGTAAAAAAGTTGTTTTACATCGCCTTCGAAGTTTAGATAGGCTATAACTTCTTCCTCAGATATTGTGTCGTTTCCTAGAAAATATCTTCTTATTTCTTTAAGGATGGGGGGCATCTTGCGATGAAATGTATAACGTCTTCTCTCTCAGATAAGTTGCAAAGACTACAATAAATTGGTAGATCTGGACGATCTTAAAAACAGCTGAAATTAGTTCTTTGCTGTTGTCATTGTGGAAATAATTTTTTTCAGACAGATTGTGTTTTAAAACGCTGTATGTAGCTCGGTGAACGGATGATGAAGCCAGATTTATGCAATCAGCTCTGTATTGTTCATCTACTTTGGCAATAAGATTGTCAAGCATATACTTGCGGTATCTTTCGTTTCCATAAGCTAAATTGCAATCGAATCTGCAGTACGTTGCTAGTTCTTCGAGTTTTTTTATACCAGAGCGTATTCCTTTCGATTACCTTCTTCGCAATTATTTTTGGAAGTCTATCGTGCGACAGTTCTAAAACTCTTACATAAATACATTAGTACGGAAAACTTACGGTATTCTACGAACCCTATATACTGCTCAAAAGTTTATTCTTCTCGAAATAAGACTGCTACTTGCTAAAACGTTAGTCATTCCTGTACTTATCCACGGATGTGAAATTTTTTATGGATGTGATGCCGAGAGTAGAAGGGGA
Source organism: Volucella zonaria (assembly GCA_963966105.1). Classification (NCBI taxonomy): domain Eukaryota; kingdom Metazoa; phylum Arthropoda; class Insecta; order Diptera; family Syrphidae; genus Volucella; species Volucella zonaria. Next base: position 35,358,442 of record OZ014534.1, on the reverse strand, counting down.
CTTCAAGTGGCTTTCAATACTACTGTTCGATATGTATATGGTTTAAAAAGACATAATCACGTTTCACATCTTCCAAAACACCTAGTTACTCGTAACATGTAGTTTTGCAATTATATAAAATTTCGAACAGTCATACTTCTTAAGTAGACAACCTTCATATCTTTATGAAAAAATCCAGTTTCAGGCATCTAACAGATCTAACAGATCTTCGTGTCCGGTTCTTCCGCGTTTTTCTTGTCTAATATCCGAAAGACAGTTTTTTGTTGCTGCTATCCGCCTTTGGAATTCACTCCCACGTAACTTGCTAGAGCTAACTGATGTATATGAATTAAAAACTTTCTATCTTTCACAGACTTATAAGTCAATTCTTACTACGAGGGCGGGTCAATAATTCCGTGCATTTTTGAATTTCTGACCTCTTTACTGAAACAGCAACACTGCTCCTGTCAACAGGCATCTGTCAGTTGACTCCTGTCAAAATTTAAACTTGCTGCGTCAGTTAGTTTGTGTTTGACAGCTACTTTTATCACTCACTAATTTGAGGAGAAAATGGATAAAAGTGAATTTCGTGTGCTTATTAAGCATTATTTCTTGCGAAAAAAAACCATTACCGAGACCAAGGCTAAGCTTGATAAATACTGCACCATCGATTTCAATGGTAAAAAAGTGGTTTACTGAATTTCGTTGTGGCCGTACAAGCACTGAAGATGCCGAACCTCCTGGACGCCCAGTTGAGGTCTCTACACCCGAAACAATCGAAAAAATTCACGATATGGTGTTGGCCGACCGAAGATTGAAAGTGCGAGAGATTGTGGAAGCCGTAGGGATCTCGCATGGCTCAGTGGTTTCAATTTTGAATGATCACTTGGGCATGAGAAAGCTTTCCGCAAGATGGGTGCCGCGTTTGCTCACAGTCGACCACAAACGCAATCATGTAACAACTTCACAGGAAGGTTTGGCGTTGTTTAATCGCAATATGGAGGAGTTTTTGCGCCGTTTTGTAACCGTGGACGAAACATGGATCCATCACAACACACCAGAGAACAAACAACAGTCAAAACAGTGGGTTTCTAAGGGTGAATCGGCCAAGGTGGGTTTGTCAGCCAATAAAGTTATGGCGACTGTTTTTTGGGATGCACGCGGGATAATCCACATTGACTACCTTCAAAAGGGAAGAACAATCAATGGGGAATATTATGCCAACTTATTGAACCGATGCAATGACGATTTGAAAAAAAAAACGACCTCATTTGGCCAAGAAAAAAGTTATTTTCCACCAAGACAATGCAAGGGTGCACACATGTGCAGTTGCCATGGCAAAAATCCATGAATTGGGCTATGAATTGCTCCCTCATCCACCCTATTCTCCAGATTTGGCTCCGAGCGACTACTTCTTGTTCCCAAACCTGAAGAAATGGCTTGGTGGAAAATGATTTGACTCCAATGATGAAGTCATCTCGTCATTTTGAGGACCTCGACAAATCATTTTTTTTGGAAGGGATAAAAAAATTGGAGAAGCGTTGGACAAAGTGTATAGAGCTCAACTGAGACTACGTTGAAAAATAAAATTATTTTTTTATCAAAAAATCTGTTTTAATCCAAAACGATCACGGACTTATTGACCCGCCCTCGTATGTAAGCATGTATGATACTCGTACAATAAATAAATCTAAATCTAAATCTAATGGGCTCGAAGAAAAAGTTATTCCTAGTCCTATCAGGAAACGCAGGCTTGTTGAATCAACTGCAAAATGATGGCAGGTTACAGGTAAGAGACGAAAGGCTTACTTTGGCAAAGTATTCACTAAACCCTTTAGCTACAGAAGAAGGATCTGAAATACTTTCATTACCTCTTTTTAACATGATCGGGCCGGAAAAATTAGTAATATTACAATTGACAATATTGTTTATTACTTTCCATTCTTTCTTAGTGAGGGGGCATCTCATATATCTCATAGTGTTTATAGAATATTTTTACATTATCTCGGCGAAAAAAAAAAAAGTACTGGACATTAAAGGTGCCTTTATAAATGTAACTTTTGACTGCGTCTGTAGTCTGGCCAGACAACATGACTTAGACGAATCATTAGTGAACCGAAGGTTGGTTACAAATGTTGACTGAGGTAAATATGTGATGGCTTTGTTTTATTTTTTTTTTGTTCGGAGGGGGAACATGATGACTGCACACCGTGCAGGAGTCCATGTAAGACCCTGACCCACTAAACGTAACCTCGCCTAAGAATCATCGTCCTTATCTCATCCAACGGAACCGCAGTAAGCTAGAGATCAAGGGCACACCCGTCCAAAGACTCAGTATGTCAGCCCGTGGCTGCACTCGCTTTGAGGATGTGAGTATATGTGGTTTGGATGTGGGTGTGAGTATGCATCTATTTGATGGGTATTAGTATAGAATGTATACACCCACCCTACACACTTCCACCCCTTATGCTAACACTTATGTTAACAATTTATGCTCTTCTTTCCCTGTTTGCCGTTCTTTGTTCCAAAAGAGATGCCGTTTGGGTTTGGTTGCTCTCGGTGACTCTTTCCAGCAATCGAAGTTCCTTCTTGATAAACTCTGCAATCTGTTTCACAGCATTTCATATTGCGTTCGATGTTAACACATGGTTCACAATATTATCGGGAGTTTCTACGCTCTATACGAAAGTGTGGACACTGAAATAATACGTGTTGTGCATCCTCTCTGATCTCTCAGCAATTTAAACAGATTGGAGATCCATTAAACCCGAATCTGTCCAGATAAGCTCAGAAGCCGCACATGTCCGGTTCGGAGCCGGGTGAGATAGAAATCCAACTCTCCGTGGTGTCGGTCCGTCTATTTTTGGATATCCAGTATAAGTCGATGAGTCCATCTTCCTTTTGAAAATTGGTTCCATGTTCTCTCTCGCCTGCCATGTTCTCATGTCTCGCTCTCTTCCTTCCTGTTTGATATCTTTGTCTAAAGCTAGGAGTTCCTGGATTTTGGTATCATAGCCAAGATATCCGCTAGTACCATTCCCGCAATAACACATATAGGATCTTCTGATACCGTCCGATAAGTACAGGACAGTCTCAGCCGGTTGACGGAGTTAATCCTTCTTGCAAAGACTTAATTTTCACTGTTTTACCCATATTGGTGCGGCATACATTAATATAGACTGTACCACCCTTGATAGAATTAGTTTCCTTTGTTGCTTGGGTCTTTTAATATTCATCATTACTCTGAATAAGGCAGCACTCACATGAGCAACTTTGCCGCTTAGTACAGATCATCCCACCTAGGTATCTGATCACCGGTTTTGACACTATATTTTGATAATGATTGTCTCTCTTTTCCCGTTTCTTCTAGCTGCTTACTAGTATTGCTTCCGCTTTATACTCGGCGAGCTCGAACCCGACTGCTATCATCCACAATCTCACTTTTTGGATACATTCCTCCCCAATATCCTCTATTTCGTGCAAGTCTTTGCCCGCCACAACGATTGCAATATCTTCTGCAAAGCCTATGCTTTGTCATACATAATTTTCCACAGGATGAGACATTTTACCGATTCTTTTGTACTCCACCATATATGTGGTATTGCCTTACTCCATCGTCGGTATCGAAGAGCAGGAACCGTTTCTCAAAATAACTTAGTATTATTTTAATTAGGAACCCTGGTATTATCATTGCTCTAAGGGAGTGCTCTTCTAGTACCATACTGTTGATTTGAGAGTCCTCCGGCTTCATTAATTGCCACCTTCAGTCGGTTGTATAGGATTCGCTCCAGTCTAACGGGCATATGGCACGGTATGTCGAGGTGGTTTTCTCCCTTTAGGCAGCAGCACCAGACGTTGTTTTCTTCCATTAATCTAAAAAAACCGCTTCAGTTAGACACTTGTTATACATTTGCACAAATGGTTCTGTGTTTATTTTGATGGCTAGCTTAAGGGCCTTATGTGGTATGGCATCTAATCCAGGTGACTTAATATCATCGAGTCGTCTGTATACGTTCAGGAGTTCAATTTCCGTAACGGCTGCAATCCTTGTATTTCTTGGTTTGCTTCTGTACACTCCGCTGATGTTTGCAGTGGAAATAATCCCGTTACTAATTTTTGCATCATATAGGGCATGAGGGTGAGGGTGCCTTAGTGCCTTTGAGTTTTGCCATGACTGTCCTGTAGGCGGTACCCCAAGGATTCACATCTGCTTGCTCGCAGAATTCTTTAATTCTTTTGCTTCTCCGGATGGAAAATTTCAGGTCCCTGCGCCTATCTTTATATTGCAGTCTTCTCGTTCTATGGCACTTGCTGAGTAGCTCTGCTATCTCTTGGTTCCATCAATATACAGGTGGTATCGCAGGCCCTTGTTACTTGTTTAATAACCTCAGCTGCCATAACATGTGCTGTTCCTGAGTTTATTGTAGGCTCTCCGAAAACCAGGGTGAAAAGAGTCTTCGCCCAGTGTGCTTATTTTCCACCCCATTCGTTGTGCCGTGTTTGGCCGGCGTTCCTGGTTCACTCTCATCGGTTGGCCAGTTGATCGCTGCGGGTATATTGCTTACTGACTCTTCACTTGGCGCCTCTCGCTAGAGGACGCGTTACAAAGGTAATATCAACTATGGAGCCTACGTCATTTCTGGTAAAGGTGCGTTTGCTTCCCGTATTAAGCAGTATTACGTCCAGTGACGATACAGGTTCTAGTAGAGCCTCTTCTCTTCTATTGGTCCGAGTACTACCCTAATCAGTGGCCAACGTGTCCAGCCATAATTGTTGGGCTACGACCTCTAGCATCACCCACGAGCCTATCCAACATACCCCGGCATTCCTCAAAGGTGCTGCTTGCAGATGCATAGCAAATATAGATGTGTATCCCCTTGACCCTTGCTCAAACGAAGCCTATTCATTTCTTTTTTTTCAAAGCCGTAGACTCCATAGGCCCAGATAGTATTGTAGCTCTTTTTGAGTCGTCAGCTATCCAAACTTTTTCGTAGAGATGCTTATACTGCTCGCATACTTAATACGCCAACGTTTATTTTCAACTCGCGAACGGCTTATGTCAGAAGGTCCTGTGCCGCTTCGCAGAGGTTTAAATTTAGTTGCAGCTTTCATATTCTTCTTGCGGCTTTTGTTGCTTCTTGGTATACTGGGCATACTGTGCTTCCTGCCGCGTGTTTGATGTCCCTATTCCTCTGTGTGAATTGGTTGAAAATTGTTCAAGTTATGGGGCGGCCAACTTGAAAAATGCAGTTTTGAGATAAACGAGTTTAAAATTCATATGAGGCTTACTGCGTACCTTGCGATCTTGTACTTTGGAAAATAATTACTTCGAGATATTTCCCGGCCATAATCTTTTGGGATATCATTTTTGAGGTCCTAAGAGACCATTGAAAGCAATGAAAAAAAATTAGATTTTTTGGAAACCTTAGAGCGGCCTTAACGGATGAGACCTTCAAGCCTCATACTTCTTCGAACTGCTCGGACCGGGCTTGCCAGATCTCTTCCTTTGTAGTGACGTCATTTAGATTTTTGCACTCAATGAGCACCTAGGGTGTTGGGGATCTCACTTCCGTCATTTCCCCAAGAACTTGTCCTACTTTACAGTGGTGATCAGAGGTTTTTCCATCCGCTGCTTTCTTGAGCTCAAGCAGTAACTCTCCCTTGGCCGTATTTCTTATGCGGCTTACATCAGACCCCTAGCCATTTAGTTCAGGGTCTGTCTTTCCGAGTATATCGCAGTAAGAAACTTCTCCAATCTTTTTAATCACCAGTACGTCCGGCTGAACGAGTATCTTGCCTTCCCCTTTTTCTACCACTCTTTTCCAATCGACTTTATTGTGGTCCTGGCTTGCAGTTTTTACACCTAGATCTTTATCTCGAGGTTTCGCCGTCTGTCCCGTGTAGGGCCTTTTTCTTTGTTCTCCCAAATTATGGACGCCTTGTCTCGCCACCGTTTCTTCCTTTCTCGTTACGATTTCGGCGTATGACAGTGTTGAGGGTTCTTCGTTATTTAGAGATCTATTCCTTTTCCGTCTAGGCCCTGGCAGTTGTTTCAACGGAGAAGAAGAAGGGGTCAATTCGCTCGTTGCTGATGAATGGATGGTTAGAGTAGCTTTAGACGCTATACTGTATACCATTTTATCTTTGTTGACAATCTACTACACAGTTGCAGTGTCTGCGTATTGAACTATCCAGCCTTCTAATCTCGTGATGGACATTGTTTTTCCCCTTGATGAATTCCATCAGTGTAGTAATGGTCGCTGGTTTCTTTGGCCCTAACTTCCATGTTAGTTTCGGACATTAAACTACCAGTTAATACATCTCCGGGGGAAAGTTCGGCTGCATTTGCGAGGATGTCTGTTTTCTTAATCTTTCAGATGACATCCCCACTCCCTGGCTCTTTCCTGCGTCGCACACTAGGTTGTTTTTAACGGCGGTGATCGCATCAACTTCTTCTGAGCGGGTTTTCCTATGTACTTTCGACTCCTGTATTTTCTGCTTCATTTGTATTTATACATATTTGTTGATTCATAATTGGATCCCACGAGTGTGGGATAAAGGGAAGTTCACCACATCAGAGACCGCTGTAATGTGGAAAGGCTACATTATAACCAGAGGGCTCCGTTAATGATACTATGTATATGGGTTTTCTATCCCCATTCAGGGGTCGCTTTAGTATTACACCGAATTAGCTACAAAATCTCAAACGCGAAAATTATGATCTTCGCGCCAGACTCCAAAATATGGAATTGCGCCGAACTCAAAAAGGAATTAGATGCCATTAAGACGCAATCTAAAACTGAGTCTGATTCGCGACTTGACCACCCGAAAAACACGTGTTTTCACACGAACCAAGAAGAGCTCGTCCGAGAAACAGAGTGGACCAGACCAGATAAGAAACGCAAAGTGAATCAGCTTCGCCTGAAATTGTACAAAACGGGATGGCAGCCAGCTCTAATACTGTTGAGGTCAATAAAAAAAAAACACAACCCAAAAAAATACCGCCGCCGCCAATAAACGACTTTAGAATTTCGGACTATAACAAGTGGCACACAGTCTTGAAATCACTGTGGTCAACCGATTACAGAGTAAGATCCCGCAATAACGACACATGGACTGTCAATGTCCTTAATCCAGACAATTACCGTTCGCATTAGCAAAAATTAAATGCCGAGAAGGTTCAATGGCATACGTACGAAAATAAAGCGGAAAGACCCATACGCGTCTTGACCTAAATAAAACGTTTTATTTGACCTTAAGGGCTTACAAATAATTGACACAGTCTCGCTGTGTGAAATTACCCAGAAAACATCTGACGCTAGAGTGCAGTGCCGCGAAAGAGTCCCCAGCGATATACATCAACCGCAGGGGAAAACATCCAGCTAACTATCGAGGTTGCGAAATCGCGAAGGAGTTGCAAAAACGACGAGATCAATCAAAAACAATGCCTTCTAAAAACGCAGGGTCAGCGAGTACAAGAAATCATAACAGCGGTTCAACCCCAAAGCTTTTAAAAAAGGCAAAGATAGTAAACGCCGTGATGGCCGCTAAAATCACCAGAGTGGAAAAACTTACGCGCAAATAGCGGCGCGAGCAAATACGATCAACTGTGAATCACCTGATCCTGTCTCAAATGTTTTCTCAGTAATTCTCGATAGACCAGAAGAACTGACTAAAACAAATAAGATAATAGTCGAACGGCTTCTCAACCTCGAAGCAGATCTGTGTAACTAATCATGACAAGGAATCTCAATATTCTTGCGTGGAATGCCAACAGCCTACAAAAAAGGCTTGATGAACTAAATATTTTTATTCAGGAAAAAGCTGTTGATATATGTTTAACTTCTGAAACTCACCTGACGACACAATCGCGCGTGGAACTAAAAGGTTACTGCGACTACCACGCTCATCATCCATCGGGAAACGCAAGAGGCGAGTTATCCCTATTTATAAAAGACTGCATTGAACACTCTCTGGAAGCATAAATGGAACTTGACATATGACCACGGTGTGCATTAAAAATTAAAATTACTCTTTCAGTATATCCCCACCCAATCTATTGCCAATCGCGCTGCAAAATAGAAAAACACGAACCTATTGACCTATTCAACTCTCTTGGACCAATCTTTATTATTGGTGGCGACCTTAAAGCGAAGCACACCTTTTGGGGCTCGAGATGTATTTCACAAAAAGGAAAAACTGTCCGCAGGGCTGGTATGGAATGTGGTTGCCAATTTTACTCAACAGGCAGACCGACGTACTGGCCCCCGGATGTCGACCCGATCTGATAGACTTCTTTATCGGAAAAGGAGTAAACGCTAGTTAGGTCAAAATTGAAAAAAGTTTCGATCTTTCCTCCAATCATTCTCCAATTATCCTTTCATTGTGCGAATCCTTGGTTAAGAAACAAAGACCACCCAGATTATCCAACAAAAGAACTCGCTGGGAAGATTTCCGAATAGAGGTTGTCGAAAATACTGAGTTAAAAGTGCCGCTCAGAACGCCGTATCAACGTGAAAAAGAAGTTGAACGGTTTGTTGAAGTCATACAGCAAGCGGCCTGGAATAATACTCCACGCGAATCGAACAAGATTGCCAGTATCGGCATAAGATACCCGCCGGAAATCAGGGAAATGATAAGGAAGAAACGAAGAGTGCGGAAAAAGTGACATGAAACTCGGGCTCAGCAAAATAAAACGTCCTTTAATAGGCTCTGCAACTTGTTGAAAAAATCGATCAAGGACTTCAATAACCAATTTATAAATAACTACCTTGAAAGACTCACAGCCACTAAAGATACCAATTACTCCATTGGAGAGCCGTTAAAAGTCTTCGAAAGCCCCAAATACATGTGGCGCCAATAAGAAGAAACCAGGAACCAGAAAGAAAAAGCTAACGTTTTCGCCGACCATCTTGCAGACACATTCAAACCATTCGACGCGGAAGTGCTTCCAGAGAATGTCAATACGCTAGACGTGACACCGAACCTTCCAATAGAAAAGGCTACACTTGGGGAACTTAGACAAGTTATTGACACGCTTAAGCCCAATAAAACCCCCGGATATGACTTAATTACGGGAGAGATTAAAGCGCTACCGAAAAAAGGTTTGCTAAAACTGTTCTATCTTATAAATGCCACCATAAGATTAGAGTATGTGCCGCATCAGTGGAAAGTTGCTGAAGTTATTATTGTTCCGAAACCAGGTAAACCTCTGACTGAGGTCAATCATACAGACCAATATCGCTCCTCCCCATTACATCGAAGGTCTTCGAGCGAATCTTACTCAATCGTCTTAAACCGATTATTGACACAAATCGCCTCTTGATCATCAACAGAAGCCAACACTCTACTGTTGACCAAGTGCATCGAATTACCGATGTAATTGAACGAACAATCGAGTGTAAGTTAGTCTGTTCAAGCGCATTCTTTGACGTTTCGTAAGCTTTTGATAAGGTATGGCACGAGGGCCTGAAATATAAACTTCGACAAGTCCTACCCGAGCAACTGTTTCATATTTTAAGTTCATACCTAGATGGCCGACTCTTCCATGTCGGAAACGAATATTCCAATTATAAGACGAAAAAGGCAGGCGTGCAGCAAGGAAGTGTACTTGGCCCTCTACTATATTTGCTTTTTACCAGCGATACACCGCAAACGGACGATACTGTGCTAGCCACATTTGCTGATGACACTGCCATTTTGACAATAGCTAAAACAGTCGAAGAAGCAATTGCTAAGTTGCAACACGCCTTTACACGGATTAACAATTGGAGAATAGCTTGGCGAATCGCGCTTAATGAGAACAAGTCTGTCCATGTGAACTTCACTCTCAAGAAAACTGACAATCTGCCTGTGTTTATCAACGCAGTACAAATTCCTTCCGCGAACGAGGCCAAATATCTTGGTATGACATTCTACGCTAAGAAAAAACGTGAACAGCTTGAGATTAAGTAGAGAGACATGTACTGGCTACTTGGAAAGTATTCCAAGCTCAGTTTAGAAAACAAATTGCTGCTATACAAGCAAGTGCTAAAACCGGTCTGGACATATGGTTTACAGCGTTAATGTCTTACTGACATTCCAAAAAAAAGTTCTTCGAGGGTTTGCTAATGCACCGTGGTACATTAGAAACGATGATATCCACAGACACAGAGGAGTCGAAAACGTTCAGAACGAAATTAAAAGTTTGCGCGAAAACACAAAAATCGACTACAATATTTCTGTTCAACAGATCCTTGACGAGACAAATTTATTGCGCCGTCTGAAAAAGACTAAATACGCAGTAGTTTTCAATGGAAACTCGCCTTCAAAATGAAACGCGAAAGAACAACTGCTTGTTAAGTGTGAACTCAGTCGTAGTCTGTATAGGGGAGGTGTTTTTTAGTAAGTAAAAATCTCACACTACTATAAGCCCAAAGCTTATAGGGTCTATACAGATTTCTCACCTACCCACGAAAAGAAAAATAAAAATCTCTGTACTACGAGGGTTGTCTGAAAAGTCCGAACAATGATACAAGACATTTTTTCTCAAATTTTTTTTTATTTTTCTACATAGTCTCCTTGTAACTCTACGCACGTCTCCCAGCGATGCTTCCATCTCTCTAACCCGTCCAAATAGTACTTGGCGTTTTTCTCTGCAAAATAATTGTTCACGAAGGTGATTGCCTCCTCATTTGACGGAAATCTCTGTCCTCTGAGCGCAGTTTTTAGATGAGGGTACAAAGAACAAACAAGTTCTTTGGACATTTTCATAACCTCTACTCTCTCTCTCTCACTTTAATTCGGCGGTCGTCTAACACCATTTGATGAACTTTGGCAATGTTACCGTCAATGGTTGCAGTTTTTGGACGTCCCGAACGTTCATCATCTCCCAAGCTCTTACGGCCACGTTTAAATTCAGCTGCCCAAAATTTCACTGTAGTAAATGATGGTGCAGAGTCCCCATATACAGAGTCCAGCTCATTTTTGATTTGCGTAGGCGTATTGCCTTTCAAAAACAAGATTTTAATAACAGCTCGATACAGACAGTCAAACGACTGTCAACTAAAAACTACGCCTCCAAAATGACTGAAACTTCGGTAAGTAACTGTCAAAAGATGCACAACTAGCATTCACTAGCTTTTATTGACGAGTGCCGCTATCTTTACGTTGCAGTCGGAAAGATAATACGGATCTCATTTTTCACATAATTTTTTTCCTATTTCAGCCAGCTACGAGTATATCAATCCAGAAGCCAGTTTTGGTTTAATTTTTTGGTGCCACCAAATTCCAAATGGGCTCGAGGACTCGAAACTTTTCTTGCTTTTCCATTTAACTCAAATTGGTACATATTCTATAACTGGGCTCATATCCTTTCTACTTATGCATAATCAGCACTTCAAAAGTGACTCATGTTTGATTGAAATTTACTTGTATGATACTCGTAGTTTGTATCTACATATGAGTCAACAACAGGCAATGGCCATTTGATGAATCACTGTCTACTAAGAATTTAAGACAGATGCTTGACTCGAGTGGTAGTTCTTTGAAAAATGCATTACAATGGGTTATTTCATTAGATCTTACAAATGGGTACCCTAACTACGATATCAAAGCATTGCAAATGTAACATTACTAAATATACCGTCATTAAGTTAAGGATGTGCATAGGTATATTTAAGCCTAAGATTTTTGATTACTTTTTTCATGTACTCGTATTAATACGTTTTGGCACGCTTGAACGCTTAGAGATTAAGATCGGTCATACAGTGAATGCCTTCGACAAAAACGCAATCCCTACTTTTTAAGCATACACTTGGCCAATTTTACCAAGAAACGATGCAAAGAGATACTCACCAAAACAAATACAATAAAAAAAGAAAAAACAAAAAAATTTAAGAACGAAGAACGAAGAACGAAGAACTCTTATAATGGTAACTGGTTACCAGAAGCAGATATTACTACCAGAACAGAACTTGTTGTATAGTAATGTGAATCCTAAAGGAAGTGTTAGTACGTGCCAAACGTGCATATTCCACACCAATCACATGCTACCTACTTATAGCTGATACGTGATGCAAAAGTAATTCATAAAAATTTTTCTTCCAAAGTTGTGCCAGTCATGTCCATGGCCAAGAGACGAGACAAGCGATTATACCTAACGCGATCCCTCCAATACTATGAAATCTCCATCTTCGAATATTTTACCTGTTGTTTGCTGCAACTCTCACTACGATCCTTAGCAGAGTTGCCAACCTTAACATATTTTCCATGATGTTAGTTTATTTTTTTCTTTTTATTAATTTTAAATTCTCCGCTGATGTATAACATCAGTGAAATGCTGTAATGACAACAACCTACAAGTGTATGCGATCTGATCGAATACGGGCTTTTCTGGTCTACATAAAATGATTTTGACGCCAAAAAGGATGACATCTTTGGTGTACAGTTGAGACCACGTCTGGAAACGCCCTAAACTAACGCAAAAGTTTCCAATTTAAATAATGATAGAGGGTCATTGGCCATCAAATCATTTCTCCTCTAGTGATATCCTCAGTCAACTGTCTTGGTGGATCCATACTATGATGCCTCAGACAGTGCAAGCACAGAGAAAAACTGTGAGGAGGTAAAACGATGAACTTCTTCAATTGCAACAAACCGTCAGAACCTTCGCTAGTCCCGTATCCCTCAATCTCCCCACAAGTCCTATGCAACCTCTATCTCGTGTTGAAGAACAATGCCATTGATGGCAAGAACTAATGTGCTGAAGGAACACTAGATTAAACGGAGAGTGTTGAAGAAAACTCGTAGCAAAATAACTCAATTTCGAAGCGACCTTATATAAAACAGTAAGATCGGATCTATGGATCTCTACAGAGACCTGTGGACGGTACTGTGGATAATGAAAACCACTTTTATAGACCGCTAAACGTTGAGGCCGATCCAAAATCTTCTGTTAGGAAGAAGAACAATTCGACATGGACCATCAAATCCAAAGTTTCTGTCCACCGAACGAAAGTGAAGCAAGGAGAACAATAGAGATAAAATCGATCGACGCCTGAAGATGATTGAATTTCGTCATTGTTTGGCCAATCCAAAAGAAGAAAGATCTTCCAAACGGCGCCAACTATAGAATCATCTGTCAGTTCTAAATATCATATAGCAATTACGATTTTAAAGACGCATTTGACAGTATTTAGAGACTCCAGCTATACATACGAGTAGCCGTTTCCAGCTTAGATTATGTGGAATGACGATGACAACATTCGTTACTTGGTAAAGGTATCACTGTGCATAGTTTAACGCTACCATGTGACGTCTTTAACACCATACTTCAAAAAATGTGCGAAACTTACAAGCTAATACCAATGGCACCTTTTTTCAAAAGTGTGTTAATAACATTAACATCATTGGCGGAACACAACAAGATGTCACTACTTCCCTAACAACTATTGGAATATTGGGTTCTACCACATGAAATACCCGATTTTCTCGAGTGAACATCTGCCAGAACGTTAAATTTTCTTTTTTGTGTGCTTAACGTTATTTTTTTTTCTAGAAATTATTTACCATACTGTCGGCAGTTCAAATTCGAACCCTTTTCCTTTACGAATTTGAAATGGGACATAATGCGTCATTTGCAATGAAAAACATTAATGACGCATCTGAGGATGTAGCGGTAAACGAACGCACTATACGACGTTGGATTGGAAAGTTCCATTCGGGAGATTTCAGCCTCGAAAATGAACTACGTAGGAAGCCGGAAACGTTAGTTAACGACGATGTTTTAAGAGCAACGGTGGATGCGAACCCAACGAAATCAGTGCGGGCGATTGCACAAAGCATGGGAGTATCCACGATGACAGTAAGTCGACACCTTTCTCTCATAGGTAAGGTAAAGAAACTCGATAAGTGGGTACCCGATGAAATGAACGAATCCCAAAAACTACGTCGCCTGGAAATCTACGCATCGCTTACATTAAGAAACCAAACTGAACCGTTTTTGCACCGGATAGTCACCTGTGATGAAAAGTGGATAAAAGATCTGGGCAGTGGTTGGATGCAGATGAAAAACCAAAACACATCCCCAATCCCGATCTTCACCCAAAAAAGGTTGTTATGAAAATTTGGTGGTCATCGAAAGGACTAATCCACTTTTCATTTCTTCAACCAGGAGAAACGATAAACGCTATCAAATATTGTGAGGAAATCGACATACTGCGTGCCAAATTGTCTGAAAAGCAACCTGCCTTGGTTAAAAGGCACGGTCCGATCCTTTTGCATGACAATACTAAACATCATACCTCACAAGCAACGGTGGGAAAACTGTTTCAGTCGGGATTTTAAATTATTCCGCATCCACCTGACATTCCCTCAACGGATTACGATCTTTTTCGCAATCTGAATTCATTTTGACGGCAGAAGGTATTCTAAAACCGAGCAGAGGTTAAAAATTCAGAACGTCTACGAAAAAGGAATATTTAACCTTGTATCACATTGGAAGAATATCATAGATGCCAACGGATCATATTTTGATTGAATAAAAATTTACAGAAAAATAATATTGGCTTTCAAATTTTTACTAAGGAGCAAATATGTTTAGTCTTGTACTTTTCTTTTTACTTTTCAATTTGCTGTTATTACTCCTATCCACATAAACGTACATTTTTTTTTTTTTATAATCGGCGCGCGCTCAAAGGGTTTTATACCCTTAAAATGTTCGTACACATCGCGGGCGAAGGAAATTTAGGGAGGAAGAAAAGACAGGTACAAGACAGGTTGCAAGTTATAACGACCAGGAAACACAGAGGTCGGCAGGGCATTCCATAAGCGAGTTGTACGGCTTAGGAAAGAATCACGATATTTAAGAGTACGTCCGAAAATGGGCTTGAGGGTATACTGATGAGCTAGACATGCTAGACAAAAATGCTTAAATCTAGTTTAATAATATCAATTACTTCATTTAATTTACTAGGTCTTACCGAGTACTATAAGTTTAACACTTAATCTAAAATTATTCCCTTTCAGCCTAAAATCTATTCTACGATTAAAGTTGTATATTATATACACACATATAAATTTAAAACTTAATACTAACTATAATTATGATCAGTGTGGCGAGCGCTCATTGCCTCTTGCCTTGAGTGGTTATCTTCCCAACTGCGCATTCGGGCGCCTGGCGTTCGTCAACATTGCGCACAACTTAAAACTGAGAAGAGTATGTTACAATAGAAGCGCACCGGCCTAGAAGAGCATATTGATCTTCTCCTCTTTTCTAAGCCACCAAAACTCGGCGTGCTATATTCAGTATCAGAGCTACTAAGCACCCATCTGCCCGTCGTAGATGAGCCGCTTTTCCCTCGCGCTGCGGTGGCGATGGTATATTACCGGGATACCGTCCTAATACTGTACCAACTTTTGAGTATCTACATATATAGAGAAATGCTTCCGGCGGTATAAGGCTAAATCGGAGGATACTCTCATGATACATAACATTGAGGTAATAAGCCCCAAAGACCAGTTTACTGTCGTTGGGCATAGCACTTGTAACGTGCTTTCGAATCACCTTAATCAGGAAATTGTCAATCCTGTGTAGCCGAACCACATCGTAAAGGGCCTTGTTGGAATAATATTTTATGAGCTCAGATTCTGGTGATCTGTACAATCTAAGACGGGTCCTGACACATTGCCGAATTGTTTCCATATAATACAGCGCTACGTTGAACCACACGGGACTACCATAAGCGATGATTGGCCTGAATAGGGCCACGTAGAATATTACCTTCACCCTCGAGTCAAGTTGATGGCTGTGAAACAGTTTTATTGTTAGGGCTAAGGCCTTCTTGGCTCCAGCTAAACAAGCATTTATATGTTTTTCAAAATACAAATAGTTATCGAGCCAGATACTACGGTATAAAGTTACGCTTCTCACTGTTAATGGCAGTCTGTGCTGTCCAATGACGGCCAAATTTCGTCAGTGATTTCTGATATCCCAAGATGCCCATCTCAATAGAGTTCTAAACAATATAGTGTAATTTCACCGCAATACCCCTTAATATGATCGAAGCCACGCTGCAGAATGATATTGATGACCTTGTATTCTGTCCCTGATCTGTACGCCACTAAATTGCCTGCGTATGGTGTAGAGTAAATGAGTAGTCTTGTACTCTTGCTCAACAAGAAGAGGTGCACAACGTCAACGAATCAGTCAGAACATCACAATTGACGCCTATACTAGATGGAGTGAAAAGTTACCTCCTTGGGAATTAAATAATTTTTTTTTTATATTATTCAATATAGTAATCTTTTAGTTTGATACACTTATTCCAGCGATTTTCCAACTTCTTGAAAAGTAATTTTCCGGAAGGTCAGCAAAATACTCCTCCGTGGCGTCGATGATTTCCTCGCGTGAGCTGAATTTTTTATTGATGAGCCATCTTTTGAGGTTTGGGAAGAGATAATAGTCCGAGGGATCCAAATCCAGTTACCAATCGACGCCAAAAGTCCGCCCGATTCCGCATCAGCAAGTCCAAACACTCTTTCGAAGGGCTCTCGCGTTCGTGTTTTTGGTCAGGAGCGAGCATGCGCGGCACCCAGCGGTAGGATAACTTTTTCATATGCAGAATATTGCCCAAAATATGGCGTGTGCGCTCAGTACTAATCTTTGTGGTATCTGCTAGCTCGCGCACCTTTACTTTCCGGTCAGCCAACACCATTTCATGAATTTTTTTGACATTGTCCTCTGTAACCGCATCGGAGGGCTTGCCGCTGCGGACTTGATCGGTAGTAGAGTTCCGGCCACCACGAAACTCTCGAAACCAATATTTGACGGTGTAATCTGACGGAGCATTAGCCCCATAATATTTATCCAACTTTTCTTTGGTTTCCTTCGCCGTTTTGCCTCTCAAAAAATAATGTTTTATGAGAGAACGAAAATCGTTTTTGTCCATACTCAACATGATGCTAAACACGTTAACAACAATCAGCTGTCAAAACAAAACTAAAGACAGTATCGCACTGAAATTTGGCATGTCTGGCTAAATATGAACCGACTTCAAGGCACCATAACCTTTTTCGCAGTAGCAGCGCATTCTGGCGGTCAAGGACGTTACCTTTCACTCCATCTAGTAATTTTGAAATACAATAGTTAGAAATTTGTTCTATCTCCGTCCTGCTTTAAAATCTAATACGGACAACAGGCAATGAGATATATATAATATTCTCTTTTACGCAAAAGTGTGGATGTTAGCAAAAGAAGTTGAAGGTTGTTTTGTATACAAACACGTGAAACAAGTACAACACAGAGTTGTATAGTGATATCGACCCGGTCAAAAAAGTGCGCATCAATCGCTTGAATTGGCTAGGACATGCAGATCGAATGGAGCCTAACCCTACAGTTCCAAGGAAGAGAAGGGTCACACTATTACACTTTGTTTGGACTCAAAATTCACTAGGGCAGTGTTGTCAAATACATAGTTCTTGTTCGAAGTTGATTTAATTTATCAAGAAAAAAATTTTTTTTTTTTTTAAATAAGATTTGATTTTCAGTATTAACAATGAAATTTAATATCTGCCAAACGACCTGCAGGATCTCTGTTCGCACATTTGCGGCTTCATCGATAACACCACAGATAATAGCTTTTAGTGTTTCAATTAACTATGGAGCGTATGCCAAAGCAAGAAGTCGTACTGCGTTAAATTCCATGACTTTGTCGGCAAATTTTGATCACCATTTGGAGAAAGTTTTCTCGTAACAGAGCACGGAACGCCGTTTTAGTGGTAATTAACATCGGACACATCCATACCTCCAAGTTTCGGCCATTGATCATGGTCCCACAGCTGCAACCATTTTATTTTCCAAAATTTATCCCACTGATTGATTCTTCCTAAAAACTGAAACAAATAGTACCACTGTGTGGATACAGAGGCTTCCCGACAATCATTTTCCTATGATTGGGTTAAATTTGCTCAATTTCATGAATTTCAAAATTCCATCGGTAAAGTTATGTATGATGCTGCTAACGGTCAGCACGCTTAAGTTATTACGCCAAATGAGTCTTATAAGCTTTATAACACAAATCTATATGCCAAAAATTAGTGGAGTGTTGCTTGTTATATGCCCAATTACTAAGATCAACGTGAAATCGACAAATCGTCAAAACTTATCCCATAGCTCATGTTGCGAAAAATTTTGACTTTTCCGAACTGTCTCAACGAAATTTTCACTTATCATCTGACAGGTAGCAAAATAGCGGACTCTTCAAATGGAAGCCTTTTATTGGAAGGGCTCTTTTTCTGAAGGATATCTTGATCCTATTTTTGGGAGAAAAAGTGCTGTTCAGTTTTATTGAAAAATTTCATTCTGGCAACACTATACCTTAGCCAGGTATGCAAGATTGTTAATATTCTCTGGAATTTCCGTTTCTAGTTTTACATCGGACAGAAAGCAAACTTTCAGTGGATTTGTGCCCCTCCCATGGTGGCCCGGGAAAAAAATCAAATCTCTACCATACGAAGAAACGAAAAAAAAAAAAAAACAAATGAAAAGGGGAAAAGGTGAACCTTACGCCACGCGAATCTTCACAAACCATATATTGTACAACAGTCGATGGGTTTGATACCGGCAAGCGTTAAATTCCAACGAAAAGCATTTCAAAATTGGCTGGTTGAAGAAAAAGTATCTCATCTCACAACTTACGAGGCAAACCCCATGTTAATGAACCGACTGGAACTTTAGTATTAAACCGTCCAGCTAAGTTATTTGGTAGGTGAATGGAACAAATCAGAGGAACCTCGAACCTCGAGACCCACCGGAAAGAGAGTTAGGAAGGGTGTAGGGAGATTGCATACTTATGTATGTATGGAACCGCATTCCATATTTAGAATTTCCGTTGATAATACTTACCTACATGAAGAAATGTATCTTTCGTTTTTTTTTTTTGTTTTTTTTTTTTTGCGCGTGTTAAGAGTCATCATTTGAGTTTTACCAAACCTGTCCTGAAAAATGAATTCAAACTGAGATAAAATTCCTGAGAAGTTGTACGTTGAGTGAACAAAAGAATTTAGAGAAAGCCCAATAGGGGAACACGCATATTACATATAAAATGTGAACTAAGCGACTCCAAATTTTGATTCTTCACATCACCAGCTAAGAGATGATATGGATTTTATGCGAGTATTTCTTTCCTTACTTAGAACAGAAAAAGATTTACACTTCCACTAGAAGGCGGCTGATAAATATATATTTTTAAATATTTCACGCTAGACAGTGAAGTTCATCTCTGCAATGTGATCAATGAGTTTTCGAATTAGGTCTCAGATCATCACAGGGACAAAAGGAGGTTCAAACCTAAAAAACTGACTACAGTAATTGCTGTGGGGAGCAGTAAAAAATTCTGTTTAAATGCGGATTCGTCATCAGAAAAATATATCCGATAAATGCTCATTCTCCCATAGAGCAGAAGTATCATTTTGATAGATATTGCTTCTATGAAAATCTGCACCAACCATACAATTATTATCCTGAGCAAGATGCTACGATCATATCTGGTGGTTTTGCCAAGTGGTCCATGTAAGAAAAGGGAAATTTCTTTGGCAGCATAATTGGACGGCACTCCTGAAAAAGACTCAAGCAGTCGACTTTATAGACGGCCGAAACATCGTTTTACCTACTGTGAGCGTCAAAAGTGAGTAAACACCCATGCGATCTTCGAAGGTACATGTAATTTAAACAAAAACATAAAAAAAAAGAGGATTCTAAAAATACCAAATAAAAGCTTTATTCGATAGTAATGAAAAAAAATTAAATAAAAATTCAAAATAAAATTAATGCATTTTTTTTGCAACAAAAACTAAACATGATCCATACTTTACGCGTCAAAAGTAAGTAAACATCTGTAATTCGTTAGAGGAATTTATAAATATAACATTTCAAATTAAGGAGTTAGTATTTAGTTGGACCACCTTTAGACTTTATAACTTCCAGAAGTCTGCGTGGCATGGATACAACGAGGTTATTTATAATATCGACAGATATTCCGGACCATTCCTCAATTAAAGCCCTTTTTAGGTCATCTTTGCTTTTGATAGTCCTTTTGCGAATTTGCCGGTCCAAATGATCCCATAAATGTTCTATGGGGTTTAGGTCCGGCGATTGTGGAGGATGATCGAGCTGTTCTGGAGTCCTGTAAAGCAACCATTTCTTAACGAGCCGCGCGGTATGCTTAGGATCATTGTCTTGCTGAAAGATCCAATTGCTAAGTATACCTAATTTATCTACGCTCGGTTGCAGGTTATTCTTTAGGATGTTAAGATAGTTTTGTTTATTCATTGTACTTTCAATGAAGATAAGATTCCCAACTCCTGACGCTGCCATACACCCCCACACCATCACTGAACCTCTCCCATGTTTTACTGTGCTCCTTACATTTTGTTCACTGAATTCTTCGTTTGTTTTCTCTCCAAATTTTTTTATTTGTATTGCTTTTAAAAATTTCAAATTTATTTTCGTCTGTAAATAAAATGTTTTTCCAAAACGATATATCATTATTTAACATATATATTTTTTTACAAAGGTTAAACGCTTTTTCTTTATTGACTTTAGATATGACTGATTTGTGCAGTCTTCACCGAACAGTACTCGCACCGATTGATTTTTCGGTTGCTATTGATAAATTTTCCGCGATTTTAACGCCACTTGAACTGGGAGTTTTTTTCACTTCAGTCACAGTTTGTCTTTCTTGTCTTTCATTTAGCTTTTTTCGTCTACTTGTCCCCTGTCCGTTTGAAATTTTCCAATGTTTTGCGCGGTAAGTACGTAGGTGGGTGACCACATGGGAACTCAGTACTCCGCGTGCTGTTGACAAAAACGCGCCACATGGACATAGTACCCCGGCGTTAAATCCCGGACCCTACAAATTAATTTGTATCGTTCCCTTGATAATGTTCCTGAATACTTTATTTTATCGAATTAATTATTGATAATTTAACTTCAATTAACTTCACATGAAAACTTAATGAATTCACTATTTGTTTTACTTACTACTCATATTAGAACTGAGCCAAACATTGTATATATTACTCTACATATGTATTCTAAACAACGAACAGTTACAGTCCACTTTAATATTCAACCACCAAATAATTGATTTTTTCTTGACATTACCCTTTTTCTCGTTTGGACCATCAAGAAGACAAGTTGTGTAAGAACCAAAAAAAATATTGGGTATATAATTTATTTCGTGCGGTTTTTTTTTCAAAATTTGAACGTTTATTTAAGAAAAACATATACAATAGTATCATTCAAAGTATTGCCCATCTGAAGCTATGACTTTTTCCCATCTTTCTGGAAATTTTTGGATCCCATCCCGAAAGAACTGCGCCGGCTTGGCAGCCAAGAATGAATCAAACCAATTTTTGATATTCTGCTCTGATGTGAACCGTATTTCAGTGAGGCTGTACTGCATCGACCGGAACAAATGGTAGTCAGAAGGGGCAAGGTCTGGGCTATAAGGCGGGTGGGGTAAGATTTCCCATCCACTGTTTTCCAAATAGTTCTTAACCGGAATAGCAACGTGGGGCCGAGCGTTGTCATGATGGAAAATTATTGCCTCGTGTCTTGTCGCATATTCCGGGCGTTTTTCGGCCACTGCTCTTTTCAAAGACAAGACCCGGAGATTAGAACACTGAAGGCGTCGATTAAAAATATTCAAACGTTAATAAAAGAGAATTACAGAATTTCTGTAAGTTCATATTGGAACAACAGGGTTCGGGCTGTAAACACCAGCAACCCGAATATGTTCCCTCAAATAAACAAACTATTTCGGAGAAAAAATCAAAACGACCTTCAGTGTCTTAAAATAGCCCGGACAACAGACAACGAACGGTTACTGACAATAGCGGGTATTGATCCAAATGATGATGACGACTTCTTTGTGATCGAGGATCCACAGGAGAAGGTTGAGACCATAGGAGCGACTTTCCAGGAAATATACAAGGCCAATGATACCATTGGCCCTAATTATGACCTGGACAATCGCGTCTTGGTGCACCACCTCTACATTCGAAATGAAGTAGGGAACTGGCGATCCGAGGGCTCTGGTTTCACCCGGTTCAGCGACGAAAATATGGCAAATAATGTCATTACCAGAGAGGGTGACCTACCCCCGTTCATTTCGAAAGAAGAGCTCCATGAGATCTTCGACACAATCAGGGCTAAGAAATCAGTGGGGACCGATGGTATTCCGAGCATCGTGCTTCGACATCTTCCTCTAGAAGCGGTGGACATTTACACCACCCTGTTTAATAATGCAATGAATAATGCACATTATCCAGCGCATTGGAAAACGGCGGTGGTTCAACCTATCCCCAAAAAGGGAAAGGATATATCCAATCCGGCGAATCTCCGTTCGATAAGTCTCCTTCCGAATATCAGTAAGGTGTTTGAAAAAGTAATCAATAGAGCTCTGTCTAGGTGGGTTGAGGACAAACATATAGTTCCGGATAATCAATTCGGTTTTAAGGCGGGACATGATATCTCACATGCCGCGTCTAAACTGGTGTCCGATATCCAATGGAATAAAGGCAAAAACCAATGTACTGGTGCCTGCCTTGTTGACTTGGAGAAGGCCTTCGACACCGTATGGTTAGAGGGTCTTTTCTATAAGCTGACTAGGCTGGGGATCAGTAAACCACTCTTGTACATTCTTTATAATATGCTAAACAACAGACAGTTCATCGTGAAAAATGGCGATGTGACTTCTGTTGGAATATTTCAAATTAAAAATGGTCTTCAGCAAGGCGCGGTCAATTCGCCGATCCTATTCAACATTTATACAAGCGACTTGATAGGTTCACTTCCCCATACTATTGCGTACGCAGACGATTTGATAGCGTACAGAACAGGTCCAAGAATCGAGGTCATTAATACTCTCTTGCAGCGTGACTTCGATAAGATAAGACGATTTTGCGATGACTGGAAGTTGAAAATCAACTTTCAGAAGTCGGAAACCATTCTCTTTAGGACGCCGTTGTCTGGAGCCTCTAGGGATACTAGAAAAAATTGGCGAAAGTTCTCGATCATTGGACAAGGCGGGCAGCCTCTTGCCTGTCGAAATGTAGTCAGGTACCTTGGGATCTGGCTAGATCAGTTTCTGTATTTTGATAAAAATGTAGATGCTGCTCTGGCCAGAGCCAAAGGCGCTTTTGCCCTTACAAAGAGACTGTTTTATAGCAGCCAACTCGATGCGAGGGTAAAGGTAATCTGCTACATGGCCCTTATCAGGCCCATGCTGGTATTTGGTTGTCCCGTGTGGTTCAATGTGCGAGCAAGCTTAATGGAAAAGATTCGGGTGTTTGAGAGGGCTTGCCTTAGGGCTTGCCTTCGCTTGTACAGAACACCAGAGTCGGAGTACAAAAAATTTTATCGTAATGAGGTCCTTTACAACAGGGCGAACCTAATACGAGTGGACAACTTCGTAATTAAGCTGACTCGAAGGCACATTGCAAGAGCAATGGCCTCGACGAATAACCTGATATCTGGGGCTTACTACCCCAACTACCTTTACCACGAGAGTGTGCGCTCTGATGGCTTCGTTCCACCGGAAGCATTCCTCTACCTAGATCAGATAGGGTTGATCCAGGATAGATCAGCGGTCCCGTTAATCTTCCATGTCGCTCGGAAAGCTGGGGACAGGCGACTCAACTACGGCAGAGACGTCGCACACGGCAGTGTGGATCGTCTCAGGTTCAGTAGGGCGGTGGGGAATCGCGATAAGAGGGATGTCGTTCGGCAGCACCAGCATTTCTGGTGGTTGAATGATGGAGAAGATGTTTCGTCGTCGTTTCCGTCAATTACGGACCAGCCTCACTAATGAGGCAGAGCTGACCAATCTATTTGCTCTGTGAATAGCGATGGCCAGCTTACGTAGGTTTAGGTTAGCATTTAAGAAATATATACATATATTAGTATATACCTTTGTATATACTAATATATGTATATAATTGTGTATAATATCTGTGTGTGTGTATTGTGTATGTAGGTTAGGTAGACTAAGGTTTATTTTAAGTTAGATATTAAGTTTTATAAAAAATTAAGTCCATATGCTAAGTTTTTGTGAACAATTTTTTCTTAGCCTTAAGTATAGAAAATAATTATTCCTAAGTAAAATGTAAATATAGTCGAAAGACATAGATATAAGAATTTAGAGTAGCTTAGAGTGCCTGTGTGGGGCCAGTAAGTTAGTATAAGTTTGTTAAGTAATTTTAAGCTAGCATTTAAGCATTTTTTGTTAGTATGTAAGGGTTAATGATTAAGATAATAAAATGCATTTAAAACTAAAACTAAAACTAACAGATTAATTGTGTTCGGTAGCGTTGTCCATTGATGGTTTCACCCGGCTTTAGCAGCTCAAAATACAGCACACCCATCTGATCCCACCAAATACAGAGCATTACCTTCGCGCCATGGATATTCGGCATTGCCGTTGATTTGGCTGGTTGGCCGGGTTTCACATATGATTTTTTGCGCTTGGGGTTGTCGTAATAGATCCATTTTTCATCACCAGTAACAATCCGATGCAAAAATGACTTCCTTTTGTGGCGTTCCAGCAGCATTTCGGACATGCAAAATCGCCTTTCGACGTCTCTCGGCCTCGGCTTGAGTTCATGTGGAACCCAATTTCCTTGCTTTTGAATATATCCAGCTGCTTTTAAATGTTTTGAAATGGCTGCTTGAGTGACACCCAAAGATTCTGCGAGCTCTTCTTGTGTTTGGCAACAATCTTCATAGAGTAATGCTTCCAGTTCTTCTTCTTCAAACTTTTTTGGCTGCCCAGGACGTTCATCGTCTTTCAAGCCAAAATCACCACTTTTAAATCGTGCAAACCACTTTTAGCACGTTCACTCAGCTAGCAAATGTTCACCATAAACTTCCACCAAAATACGATGACTTTCGGCAGCAGTTTTCTTCATGAAGACGAACTCCCTGGAAAAACACTTTTTCAGGCACAAAGTTCGACATATTTGAGTGAAAAAAAATTATTGCTGTTTGCGCTTCAAATGAATGACATATACTGAAATGACGTACAATGACAGTAGCTTTCTAACGCATGTTCCAATGGAATAATACAAGCTATGCCATCTCTTAGCAAATCGCACGAATTAAGTTATAGACCCAATATTATTTATAAATTCAATTAATACTCGTAGAATTGTTCGCAGTTTTCTTTTTTTATATTGTACTCGTACGTTACTTGGTTTTAACATTCATTTTTTTTTATCGCATTTAATAACAATTTCAGATAATAATAATAATAATAAATTTTTGTATTTATCGATAATTTTTTTCACCGAAACATGGTTCCTATTAACTATTTTGCCAATATTCCGATATGATTTCCCGGTTTTACTCAAATCTGCTATAATTTTCCGCGTTTCCAAAGAAATTTCACTCCTCATTATATCAAAAAAAATCGAATTGCACTGCTATTAAGCCTTTAATCACAATCAGCGTACACTCTAAAGTGATTTAAAGAGATGAACTTACCTCCGCAGTAATATCTATGAAAAATTATAACAGTAAATCTAACTAATTAATATTAAACGATGGGAGGTTGCATGATGTTTACTCACTTTTGACGCTAACAGTATGTTACATATACCTCAATATCAGTTCAGATACGTAGGCCTAAGGTCCAAACTATTGTTAATCTACAATACAAGTATTACGAGTACACTACAGTCAGCCCAAAATAAAATGATAAAGCGCTTTAGGAAGTTCGAGGTCAAGCCGCTGCTCGCTGATCGTGCTTGGAGCATTAGAGGTACAATATTTCCTGAGTGGTGACATATGGTAAGATCAAGGGAACAAGTCAACGAGGTATCAGCGATGCCTTTGCCCCTATTCCGGCAGAACCGACAACAGAGGATTATATGCTCTCGACCAAAAAGGACATTGTCAATAGAAGGTGAAATCTCCATTGTTGAGGCCATTTTGCGGTTCTGTGGTTTTTCATGTCAATCAGATTGTAGTGGATTGTCCTTTGAATCCAAACATCAATATGCGATATAACCTTGTTCGACTAATTAGATTCCAGTTCACTTTCCTTAGACATATTAGCTTAATTCCGGTCCATTTTTTGGGCTTTTTGAATACACCAAGGGGTAGACCCACGATTTTTTGTTTAGAAGAACAAAAAGATACGTTTAGCGACCAGATGGGAATCTATGTATAATGACAAACAATTTTTATTTCTGTCGGAACTGAACAAGAGGCTAGTCCATTGTCCTTTCTGTATGTTCCAGAGGTAAAGTCCGAGAGTAAGTTGAACATGCACAGAAGAATTATGTGGTATCTTCATTACTCTCTCTGCATGCGTAGTACAAGATGTGCTATGTTAAGGATATCTAGCTGGTAAGCGAGTACGCTCAGTAAGCGGTCTACAGTCTTTGTAACTTAGGTATATTGGGAATACTGCTAACTTTGTTAGGACGTCGGAAAGCATTCGATTCGGATAAGTGCCCATCTTTCAATCTGTCAGTGGACTTACCAATGGCGCGGGTAAGCCTAACTCAGGTAATACGAAATTTTCCTCTGCATCTTATGTAGGAAGTCGATCGGCGATCTCATTTTCGACCATCTTATTGTGTTCTTTGACCAACACAAAAGTAAATGCGTGAATCCGTTAGATTGCATTCAGAGAAAGTTTTTATTTTCGAAATTAGTTCGAAAGGATTAGAGGGAAACGGAACTTGGTTGTAACTATATACACAGACATTTCACATTTCACACAAAGTGCACTGCCATTAGGGCTACCGAGTTGCCACTTGGAAGACGGATAAAGGCTTAAATAGCATCATAGCCCTGAAGATCTAACTAAATTTTTTCCTGGCCTAGGTTATAGCCAAGTCAAAGCTAGTACTAATATATAAGAAAAGACGATTTCATATTCAAATGGTATGTCCATAAGACCAGAGTCAAAAAACAGAGAAGGGCAGCAAGATTCCTGTGCAAGTCTTTCAGAAAGATCACTCATTTTTAAACGAAATGTTTTTTTTTTGTGTTCGTGGGTGAGAAATCTTCATAGACACTATAAGCTTTGGGCTGAAATTCTTACAGACTACGACTGAGTTAACACTTAACAAGCAGTTGTTCTTTCGCGTTTTATTTTGAAGGCGATTTTCCATTGAAAATTCCTATGTACTTTAAAAATTAAGCGCTGCTGATCACCGCGCTAGATCGAGGGGCTTAATTCGTTTCAGACGGCGCAATAAATTTGTCTCGTCAAGCATCTGTTCAACAGAAATATTCGTATGTCCTTGTAGTCGATTTCTGTGTTTTCGAGCAAACATTTTAATTTCGTTCTGAACGTTTTCGACTCCAAGGTCTCTGTGGATATGATCGTTTCTAATGTACCACGGTGCATTGACAAACCCTCGAAGAACTTTGTTTTGGAATATCTGTAAGACGTTAACGTTACTAATTTTGGTACAACCCCAAAGCTGTATACCATATGTCCAGACTGGTTTTAGCACTTGCTTGTATAGCAGCAATTTGTTTTCTAAACTGAGCTTGGAATACTTTCCAAGTAGCCAGTACATGTCTCCCTACTTAATCTCAAGCTGTTAACGGTTTTTCTTAGCGTAGAATGTCACACCAAGATATTTGGCCTCGTTCGCGGAAGGAATTTGTGCTGCGTTGATAAACACAGGCAGATTGTCAGTTTTCTTGAGAGTGAAGTTCACATGGACAGACTTGTTTTCATTAAGCGCGATTCGCCAATTGTTAATCCGTGTAAAGGCGCGTTGCAACTTAGCAATTGCTTCTTCGACTGTTTTAGCAATTGTCAAAATGGCAGTGTCGTCAGCAAATGTGGCTAGCACAGTATCGTCCGTTTGCGGTGTGTCGCGGATAAAAAGCAAATATAGCAGAGGGCCAAGTACACTTCCTTGCGGCACGCCTGCCTTTTTCGTCTTATAATTGGAATATTCGTTTCCGTGTCTGACACGGAAGAGTCAGTCAACTAGGTATGAACTTAAAATATGAAACAGTTGCTCGGGTAGGACTTGTCGAAGTTTATATTTCAGGCCCTCGTGACATACCTTATCAAAAGCTTACGAAACGTCAAAGAATGCGCTTGAACAGACTAACTTACACTCGATTGCTCGTTCAATTGCATTGGTTATTCGATGCACTTGGTCAACAGTACAGTGTTGGCTTCTGTTGATGATCGGGCGACAGGCGATTTGTGTCAATAATCGGTTTAAGACGATTGAGTAAGATTCGCTCGACGACCTTCGATATAATCGGGAGGAGCGATATTGGTCTGTATGATTGACTTCAGTCAGAGGTTTACCTGGTTTCGGAACAATAATAACTTCGGCAACTTTCCACTGATGCGGCACATACTCTAATCTTATGGTGGCATTTATAAAATAGAACAGCTTTAGCAAACCTTTTTTCGGTAGCGCTTTAAGTATCTGTCCCGTAATTAAGTCATATCCGGGGGTTTTATTGGGCTTAAGCGTGTCTATAACTTGTCTAAGTTCCCCAAGTGTAGCGTTTTCTATTGGAAGGTTCGGTGTCACGTCTAGCGTATTGACATTCTCTGGAAGCACTTCCCCGTCGAATGGTTTGAACGTTTCTGCAAGATGGTCGGCGAAAACGTTAGCTTTTTCTTTCTGGTTCCTGGTTTCTTCTTATTGGCACCACGTGTATTTGGGGTTTCGAAGACTTTTAATGGCTCTCCAATGGTTATTGAAGTCCTTGATCGATTTTTTCAACAAGTAGCAGAGTCTATTAAGGGTCGTTTTATTTTGTTGAGCCCGAGTTCCATGCCACTTTTTCCGCGCTCTTCGTTTCCGGCGGGAATCTTATGCCGATACTGGCAACTTTGTTCCATTCGCGTGGAGTGTTATTCCAGGCGGCTTGCTGCATGACTTCAACATGACGTTCAACTTCTTTTTCAAGTTGATACGGCGTTCTGAGCAGTACTTTTAACTCAGTATTTTCGACAACCTCTATTCGGAAATCTTCCCAGTTAGTTCTTTTGTTGGATAATCTGGGTGGTCTTTGTTTCTTAACCAAGGATTCACACAATGAAAGGATAATTGGAGAATGATTGGAGGAAAGATCGAAACTTTCTTCAATTTTGACCTAACTAGCGTTTACCCCTTTTCCGATAAAGAATTCTATCAGATCGGGTGTTTTGGTGACATCCGGGGGCCAGAACGTCGGTCTGCCTGTTGAGTAAAATTGGCAACCACATTCCATACCAGCTCTGTAGAGAGTTTTACCTTTTTGTGAGATACATCTTGAGCCCCAAAAGGTGTGCTTCGCGTTAAGGTCGCCGTTTGACTCCCGGTAAATGAATAATGATATTTTGTGCACGAGCCCTTACTGTGTTTGATGGTGGTACTTTAGACCACTTCTTTAAGTTTGTCTAGATAAGAAATAATTGCCATCCGATGATTCAGAACATTTTCGCTTTCTTCGAACACTTCGATTTCGCTTTCCGAGTCATGTGACCCATTTGCCTGAATAAAATAGTGGTTTGCAATAACTTCCATTGTTCGTAGGTGGAAAAGTAATATATAAGAATCATAGATAATGAAGAGAAGATAAAAGTTTTGATAAAAAAAGATAACCTAAAAGTTCAAAATTTCGAGATAAACGCATTTTTCTGATGAAGTTGGTCCAACGATTTTTCAAAATGTTAGCTCCTGTATATCTCCCGTATATGGTATATCTCCCGGAGATAAGCCGTTAACTTTCAACTACTAGGTGATTTTCGATTTTGATTTAGGCTCACCGCCGCATTCAGTGGAATATGGTCTCGGATTCCGCCCTGATTTTAACCAAAGTGTTGCTGCAACTATCCCAAACACAAGCAAGTCGCCAACACATTATTATTATTATTTTTCTTTTATTTTTTATCAGTCAGTTTAAGATGCCAAACGAATCTCAACTTTCTAATGAACTTCAGGATCACTCTGGTGGAGATACTTTGCAGTTGCTCAGTCATTAAAATTTCTCTGACAAAGTAATGCCTCCTTATGGTGCATAAAGGTATGCATTCATATAGTCTGATAAGTGTTCTGCGATTTCGTTGCTTCAATACAAAGGCGACATAAACAGGGCAAAAGTAATGTCATAATGTGAATTGGCTGCCTTTTTGGGCTCTGTTTTCATGAAAAGTTTACTAGAAGGTGTAAAATTGATGATATTAAGTTGAAAAAAAGATTTCGGTCAAACGACCACCTCCTGAGTTGATGCACATTTGTGCTCGTTTTATGGCATTTTAAATTGTTGCTCGCAAATCATCTGGCTGCAAATTGGTGACTTCTTCTTCAATGTTGGCTTTCAAGACTTGAAAGGTTTATGGTTTGTTGTGATAAACAGAAGTCTGGCGCCGTCAGATTCGGTGATCTGGCCAGATAGTTCAAATCGCCAAAACGGGAGATCACACGGCCTGGAAATTGGTGATTCAAAATCCCCATCGTTGCCCGAGCTCTGTGAACGCTTGCTCCGTCCTGCTTGAACCAACAATGCTCGAGACTCAATTCAGCAATTTGCTGCAAAAAAAAAATCCTTTAACATCTATCTATAGCGCTCACCAGTCACGGTTACGGTAATGCCATCTGCGTCATCAAAAAATAAGGGCCAATCAGTTTATTTTGCTGCAAATTCCACACTAAATAGTCACTTTGAGAGGATGCGATGATGGCTCTTCGTGCATTTCATGTGGATTGCCCGTGCTCCAGAAATGCAATTTTGTTTAATCTCATAACCACTTATGTGGAAAATGGGTTAGTGGCTCATTATGATTTTGGATACTCAAACAGCCTCTCCCTGCACCAGGCTTAACAGAGCATGGAAATAAGTTAACCTCATTTGACGGTCAACAGGCAGCAATCAGTAAACGGTTCGCAGTTTATCTTCAGGTTTTTCTGGAGCGATATTCTCAATCGAACGAACAATACGGGGCAGGTCACTTCCTGCGACATCTCTAGTGGACCCAGTTTGCACGACATGCTCAGCCAAATGTTCAATTGTTCCCGCGCATGCTGCTGAACGACGAGGAAAACGACGACAAAATTCACGCTGCGTTAAAACAACAAACTGGAAACTGGTCAAATAAGCAGCAACAATAATCTCACGTTCTTCAAATGTATATCGCTCCATTGCTTATTGTCAAGTAATTCTCTATCTGTCTACAACATAAATGTCAAAGCACAATGACACACGACGCCATTTGGAAAAATTATAGCACATTCGCATTATGACGTTACTGACATTACGTCTTGTAGTTTCTTGACTAATTCAGAATCAAAGCTGGCAGTGCCCCGTTAGAATGCTGGTCAGTCTTCTGATATCTAGGAGACAATTTTGATTTGCTACGGAAGGTTTTTATAGCTCTTTTAGCATATCGAAACCCGGTATATTTTCCCAATAGGATAGTCACACTTTGTTCTCTCTACTTTTAGTTCTTGAATTTATTCCAGAATACGGGGTGCCGCACGAGAGCTCTGAGCCATTGAATTGATCAGCTGAACATTTTCTAGCCAGTTCATCGGCTTTTTCATTTCCTTGAACATCCTCGTGCCCTGGTACCCACAAGAGCTTAACTTTGTTACTTTTAAATAAGTCCTAAAGTCCGATTTGGAGTCAAAAAAATGTAAGCCTAACGTTTTCTATACTGCATGACTGTCCTTGAGTATATGGATGGGGGCGTCTTTCATTCCTGTTGTAAGGATGATACTGGCACATTCTTACATGGCAGCTTGAAAGACACTGCGACTTTTTCCCATTGCCCTTCCGAGCTTTGGTTTTTGGCCATGGGTATCTGCACCTACTGCGGTTGTACTACTAGTTTCGTCCCTTCTGTTTGTAATAGCTTGACTGTACTGCGACTTGCCACTATTTTATGTAAAGTGGAGTGGGGCATAGTACTTGAGATACATGCGCATCTCTGAAGAAGTTGCAACTTTAATATGATATTTTTCTCCTTATTGTCTTACTCCACTATTTGATTGACGAGTAAGCGATGATCGGTCTGACCATCATTGTTTAATTCTAATGGGTGACTTTTGGAGGTATCACCCATCTCTACTGGCCCATATGGCTTTGCTAGCTTTGGTAATTTTGTTACTTAAATGAGAGTCCCAATTTAGGTTTTTGTCATTGAGAGAAATTTGGTCAAGACTCAGCTTTCTTCTACGATTGAAGGGAACTAGTATCGCCTTTCCGGGGTTAATTGAGAACTTTGCTCCAACGCACGAGACAAACAATGTTTTTAGAAGATTTTGCTTTGTCTTGCAATTTTCTTTTGGCTGTTTACCTTTCACGATAATAACCAAGTCATCGGCATAGCCAATTTAGGGCTTAGGTTTTCTAGTTTGTGTCCCCGTGGACAGCCTTTGTCAGCTGTGGTTATTCTACGTCTTTTGAGCATAGCTCTAACCCACCTGTGATCAGTAACTCTGGCATTTGAGATGGAATCGGTATTGTCAAAAGTATTTTCAACACCTGGGAAAATGCGATCTCTTTTAGGTACACTCTTATTTGTTATCCTAGATTTAAACGAGCTCCTTCCGTACATCGTTCTGTCCAGTAGACGAATTGATTTGTGCAGTGGTGTTATTTTATTTAAGTATTCTCTGATATGAAAATTTTTTTTTAAGAAAAAACTGTGTCAAGTTCATAAGACGGTAAGATTTAGGTAGATTGCTGTGGATAAAAACTGGATTGGGGGAAAAAACTACGTTTGCCTCCCTCTAAATCGTCGCTTGTATCTCAAATTGAAGCAAGTTCTAAATAAGGCAACAATGATTGCTAGAATGCGAACCTGATCTTTTTTAATCAGAGCTAAAAAGGTTCCGTCTTGACCCGGTAACTTGAAAGATTTAGATCTTTCCCATTTAAATTTTCCAAACAGACGGTTGGTTGTGCTATCGTTATGATAGATACTATGATCAGAACAAAAATTTATTGTATAGAGCTGAGCCTGGGAGGTGCACCTCAAGTAGAGCTCTTAGAGTTTCTTCTCGAGAAGAAGGAAACCTTATGGAGACGTATGATAGCAGGGAGTTCTTCCAATCGTTCGCAGTTCCAGGTTTTTGTTTTTGATTTTCTTAATTCTGTGTTGAATTTAGTTAACATAAACCTGTAAGTGTTTCATGAACCAGCGCGTTTGCTTGATTGCAGAATTTTCTCACCCTTTGCGTAGCTGTTCTAGTTGTTCCACCATGGTAAACACCTTTTAATCATTTCAACTTTGACTTTACAACTACTTCTGAACGATGATATGATAATTTTATTGAGCTGAAAAGATGCCTATGGACCCAGTGGGCTATAGAGATTTTAGGAACAGATTGAGAGGGTTTCTCTAAATGTGCTCCAATTTGTTGTGCATCTTATGTTGAACCTTATATGTACTTATATGATATATGGATATGACACAGTTGCTTCGCTTTACATATGCCATTCCTTAACTAGATTCTAAATAAAATGAGGCGAGATAGTGAAAAAAATGTGGGTTTACTCGTATTGGCTCCATTATACACCCTGAATAATTCGTACTTCAACCAACTTCAGACTGCTATAATTTCCAAACCGTTCATGACAGTGATCTCAAATTTTGATATATGACAGATAATTTTATTATTTACAAGCCTTTTAAACGATTTGCGTCTCTGTTGTGTTGAAAAATTTTTATCCGCGATGGAACTCAAACGTGATAGTGTGATTGCTTTATATTTGGCTGGAAAACCACAAGTAGCTATCGTTAGAGCCCTCCACCACCTCAACGTGAATAAATCATTTGTGTCTCGAACCATAACTCGTTACCGTGATACTGGCAGCGTTGCAAAACGCCATGGAAGTGGTCATAAAAAAACAGCAACGTCGGCAGAAATGGTTTGGAAAGTGAAGGCGCGAATTGAGCGAAACCCCCGTCGAAGTGGAAGAAAAATGGCTCGTGAGCGCAACATATCGTTGGAATGGATGCAACACATATTGAAAAATGAGCTTGGGCTCAAGCCATTAAAGTTCCAAAAAGCACACGATCTTATACCGCAACAGGAAAAAGTTTGAGTCGAAAGAGCGAAGGAGTTGCTACGCTTGCACGAAAGTGGTGCGTTGCCGAATTTGTTTTTTTCTGATGAGTCGCCATTTGTTATCGAGCAATATGTCAACAAACAAAATGACCGAGTTTACTTGCCAGAGAGGTCCTTCGAAAATTTACACCTTCGGACGGCCACCAGAAAGCAGGCAGCACGGATGGTGATGGTTTGGGCCGCCATAACCGCCGATGGTCGCTCTCCGCTCGGATTTTTGGACCGTTCCGTCAAAATTAATACGATCGTATACCGTGAAACTGTCTTAGAGGCAGCATTGAAGCCTTGGGCAAACAATCATTTCGGTCGGAGACCGTGGACATTTCAACAAGACTCGGCACCGTCTCACAAAGTGCGCGTCAACCAAGATTGGTTAAAAAACAATGTTCCATACTTCCTTTCTTCGACACAATGGATTGCAAATCCGTTGGATTTCTCTGTCTGGGGTATTTTGAAGGCGAAGGTTGGCACTAAAAAATACCAAAATTTGGACCACCTCAAACAAGCACTTCGCCGGGAATGGGCCAAAATAGCGCAGAGCCACTTGCGTGCAGCGTGCGATGCTTTCTTCGGCCGTCTCAAGGCCATTATTCGCACTAAGGGTGGACATATTGAAAACTACTGATACAATTTGAAAATTGATGTATTTTCCAACATTTTTTGCTTTGGCACAATAAAATTTATCAAAAAATAAAAAAATTATACCATTTTAAAAAGTTGGAGTTCCAGTCATTCATCCTGTATATTAATAAGTTTTTCCTAATAATGTATTCTATTAAACACTGGCCTTGATTCGTCCGCAAGATGCTCCACAGCCCATTCTTTTGTCTGAGTAAGTGATTGTATTCATTGCCTAGCATGTTTCACAGAAGAACTTTCTATGCGTCGTAAGATATAGGTGAAGCACTTTCACTTTCTTCATCGTATAGGGTTGTCTGTGGGCTCCAACCCGTGCTCGTTATCAGATGTTAGTTTGAGATATTGTTCGACCAGAAAATATGCAACATCTCAAGTTTTTTTTTGTTCAAGTTTATATGCATTTTTATTTTATCACTTAAAGTACTCTTACTTGCTAGACAAAAAAATGCTTAAAAATTAGCTGAATTAACTTAAAATTATCTTATTCTAACTATGGGCCCCATGCGGGCACTCTAAGTTAAACCTAACACTTAAATTATGTCTTTCGACGTACGTTACTACTATACTATACTATTTTTATTCCTTATAATTAAAACTAAGAAAACGTTTTTTACAAAAAAACTTAGTAACAGGACTGTTTTTTTTTTATTTTTATTATAAAACTTAAAACTAAAATCCTGCAAACTACCTAAAAATAAATCTTAATATACTTAAACTACTTACATCTAATACGTACATATATACATACATATATATATATACATAATATATATATACTTAATATATAAATATATGTATATATATATATGTTCTTTTTTTTTTCATTTTTTATTTTTATTAATTTTTTTTTTTGTTTTCATATATTTTTTTTTTCTTAAATCTAACTTACTCCTACTTAAAACTATGTAAGCCGGCCATGGTTAAAAAAATTATGCGACCCACTTTGCTTCACATGAAGCTAGCAAGTATTGGAGGAATTCGACGACGAAGCATCCTCTCTCTCAAAAAGCCACCAAAATTGTTGGTGCTGCTGAGCAACATCCCTCCTATCGCGACTCCCTACCGCCCTACTGAACCGGAGACGCTCCGCACTTCCGTGTGCGACGTCTCTGTCGTAGTTGAGTCGCCTGTCCGCAGCTGTTCGAGCAACGTGGAAGATTAGCGACACCGCTACTCTGTCCTGGATCAGACCTTTCATATCTAGGTAGAGGAACGCTTCTGGAGGAACATAGCCGTCAAAGCGAACTCTCTCATGATACATATAATTGGGGTAGTAAGCCCCAGAGATCAGGTTGTTCGACGATGTCATTGCTCTTGCAATGTGCCTTCGAGTCAACTTAATAACAAAATTGTCCACTCTTATTAGGTTCGCCCTATTGTACTAGACCTCATTGCGATAGAATTTTATGTACTCAGATTCTGGTGTTCTGTATAACCGAAGACAATCCCTAAGGCAAGCCCTCTCAAACACCCGAATCTTTTCCACTAAACTTGCTCTCACGTTGAACCACACGGGACATCCAAACACAAGCATAGGCCGGATAAGGGCCATGTAGCAGATCACCTTCACCCTTGCATCGAGTTGGCTGTTATAAAACAGTCTCCTTGTAAGGGCAAAAGCACTTCTGGCTCTGGCCAGAGCAACATCTATATGTTTGTTAAAATACAGATATTGATCTAGCCAGATCCCAAGGTATCTGACTACATTTCGACAAGCAAGTGGCTGTCCTTGTTGTCCGACGATAGAGAACTTTCGAAAAATTCTTTCTGGTATCCCTAGAGGCCCCAGACAAAGGCGTCCTAAACAGAATGGTTTCCGACTTCTGAAAGTTGATTTTCAACTTCCAGTCAACGCAATATCGCTGAATTTTATCGAAGTCACGTTGCAAAAGTATGTTAATGACCTCAATCTTTGGACCTGATCTGTACGCGATTAAGTCGTCTGTGTACGCTATGGCATGGTGAAGTGAACCTATCAGATCACTTGTGTAAATGTTGAATAGGATCGGCGAATTTACGGCACCCTATTGCAGACCGTTTTTGATGTTAAATGTTCCAGCGGAAGTCACATCGCCATTCTTCACGATGAACTGTCTACTGGAGAGCATTCAAAAATAATATACAGCAGTGGTTTACTAATGCCCAACCTGTCCAGCTTGAAGAAGATTCCCTCTAACCATACGGTGTCGAAGGCCTTTTCGGCAGGCACCAGTGCACTGTTTCTTGCCTTTGTTCCACTGGATATCAGAAACCAGTTTAGACGCAGCGTGAATGATATCAATTGATTATCCGGAACTATATGTTGTCCTCAACCCACTCGAATCTCGAGCGGAGATTCGCCGGATTGGAAGTATCTTTATCCCTTTTAGGTATGGGATGTACCACCGCAGTTTTCCAATGCGCTGGATAATGTGCATTATTCATTGCGTTATTAAACAGGGTGGTATAAATGTCCACAGCTTCTAGTGGGAGATGTCGAAGTACAATATTCGGTATTTCATCGGTTCCCACTGATTTCTTACTTCTAAGTGATTCGATGATCGTTTGGAGCTCTTCCTTCGAAATGAACGGGGGTAGTACCCTATCGTCGGCGATGACATTATTTGCCATATTCTCGTCACTGAACTGGATGAAACCCGAGTTCTCGAATCGCCAATTCGCAATTTCATTTCGAAGGCAGAAGTTGTGCACAAGGACTTGACTCTCCAGGTCGTGGTTCGGGCCAATGATGTCATTCGCCTTGTACACTTCCTGGAAAGTCGCTCCTATAGCCTCTACCTTCTCCTGCGGATCCTCGATCACAAAGAAGTTGTCATCATCAACTGTCTCATTTGGATCTATACCTGCTGCTACAAGTATTTGTTCGTTGTTCGTCGTTCTGGCGATTTTGAGACATGGAAGGTCGTTTTGATTATTTCTCCGGAATATTTTATTTATTTGCGGGAACATATTCGGGTTGCTGGTGTTTACAGCCCGAATTTTGTTGTTCCAATACAAACTTAAAGAATTTCTGTAATTTTCCTTTATTAATGTTTGGAGGTTTTTGATCGACGACTTCAGCGTCATGATCTCCGTGTTATGTCTGTCAGTGAACTGTCTGTACAAGGTTTTTAGTCTTGACAGCAGTCTACTTTTGTGTCGGTGCAGTGCGTCAATAGTTGCGTTGCGGAATAAGTCTTCGTCGTCAGTGTGTTGATACCGAGGTATCATTTTGTCCATTGTTCGTTTGATTGTCTCGTCCATTAGTCTTAGATATCTGTCAGTCTCCTCGTTTGACAGATTTCTATTGGACGGTGGGTAGAGCGAATTCGAAGAGAGTGCTCTAGTCAGTGTTCTGGTGAAGTGTGTCCAACGCACCCTACTATAATTGTAGAAATGCCTTTGGACAAACTCATCCAATTCCGCAGTTTCGTTGGGAACAGTTATTTCGGTGCTGAGACCACAATGGTCACTGCCATACACGAAAGTTCGTAGACAGTTTGTAGTTTGTTGGTTAGTGCACGTCAGTTGTATTCGTGAGTCGAACAGCAGGAGATCCAAATAGGACCCGTGTCTGGGGAACGACGGACTATCCGTCGCCTTAAGGCCGAGTCGATACATTATACTGTGCTGACCCCACCAATTGAATAGTAGGTTCCCTCTAGTATTTGGTGTATTATTTCCCCAATCACTATGTTTGGCCTTGAAATCTCCGCCGATAATAAAATAGTTGTCTTCCAATTCCAGCCTCAGAAATCGAAAAAGTGTCTCGAGCACTGAGATGAATGAGGTGGATTGAGTAGCTTTAGGTGCATAAACAGACACTTCGCTTTCCACTACGAAGAGGGATGTACATGATGCATGCTTCCAGCACCTGGAACCTGCGTACTACACGACTGTATATTCTTTTGAAACGCAGTCCTTTTCTAACAAAGATCACAACACCTCCTCCTTGAATGAAGTTGGGTCGGTTTCTCCGTAATATTTCATATCTTCTGTGCCTCATTTTGTGTCTTTTGGTAAGCTTAGTTTCGCTAACCAAAAGCACATCAGGGGCTTGGTCTTTAAGCAACTTAAACAGTGTGGCTCTTCGTTCGAACCTAATCAGTGAATTAACATTCACTGCAAGGACCTTCAGGATTTGCTCCGCCATGTACGTACCCATTACGACTGGAGGTGCGTTAGGCCCGGCAGCAGCGCGTATATTTGATCTACCCACTTAGCCTGTTCCTGTAATTGACGATGAAGTTGAGCCATCTGCCCCTGAATAGAGAGCAAGATAGCCAGCATGTCAGGTACAGGTTCCGGTGCTCTAGGTACTGGGGCCTGAGAAGCTACCTTTGCTTGTTGTACCGTGGTTCTCCTACCTGCCGCCATTTGGGCGTAGGTAACTTGGGGAGTAACGGTCGGTGTTTGTGCCTGCACGAGTGGACGTTTAACTTCCACTTTCTGCTGCCGAGCCAGATTTACTCTTTTGATGTATTGGAATTTGGGACAACCCCGATAATTTGCGGTGTGTCCCGTGTTCCTACATAAAGCACAAGAGAGTTGGCTTTTTTCCGACGCTCCGTCCTTACCTAGAGCGCATTCCTCTGACTTGTGGTTCTTTCCGCACTTCACGCATCGAGGCTGCATTTCGCAGTTCGACGCGGCGTGCCCGAACCTTTGGCAGCGAACACATTGTAAAATGTTTTCGCTCCTCTTTAATTTTTCCCAGTGTACAACCTGGTAGTCTAGGACTTTTATACTCCTTAGACCATCCAGTTTGCTGTTGGGACTTAGCTGGACCAGGAAGAACGGTAGTTTCCGCTTCTCCCTTTTGGCTCTAGCCGTGACAAATGGCTTGACCCCCACGAATTTAAGCCCTTCGCACTTCTTCTCTTTCAGCAGTTCCAGGAGCTCCTCCAGGTCAGTCGACGGTTCTAACCCCCTCAGCAGCATTGTCTGCAGCTTCTCCCCCTTTGGGGTGTAGGAGAAGAACTCCGTTGTCGAATCCTTCAATAAACTTTTAATTTTACTGTAACGCTCCACTGTATTACAGTATTACAGTGGATCGCGTGCCTATCTAAGCTAAGTCTTTTAATATAAAAATTATTGCCTATGGCCGACTTACATAGTTCTTTTGTTTCCTTTAGTTCCATCTTAAATGTATTTATAGGTGGAACCCTTTGTTTTGAAATTTGCTGTTTCTGCTGTTGTTGTTGTTGCTGCTGCTGTTGTTTTTGATGCTGCTGTTGTTTTTTCTGCTGCTGCTGTTTTTGCTGTTGCCGTTGTTGTGGCTGCTGCTGTTTTTGCTGTTGCCGTTCTTGTGGCTGCTCTTGTTGTTGTTGCTGGTGTTTCTTGAGATTTTGTTGGTGTTTTTGTGGCACTTGTGCTATTGTATTTGTTTGGTGTTGTTGAGTCTGCTTTTGAGCTAGCTGCGTCTGTTGTTGCTGTTGGGATTGCTCTTGCTCTTCCCTCTTCCTTCTTAGCATTTGCTTTCCTTTAATGGCTAGTACTCTTTGTTGTAGCATTTTGATGCTACTACTGATTGACTCCATTTCTTCCTCTTCATCTTCCGATTCGGTTGACGCCAAGGAAGCGAAGCTGTTCTCTTTCAGATGTTGAGGAACATCTGAGGCGAATGGGTTGTTCTCAGTAAATTGCCCGGGATGATTTATTGCTGCAGTTGATAGCGCCCCTTCCCTCATTCCACCAAGCAGCTTAACAGTGGAAGTTGGTAGGAAGGGACGTTGTGCTAAGGTGGAAGTTGGCCTTAGCGCCCTCCTTCTCTTCGTCTTCGGTTCTGTTGGACTTGAACCGCTTGATACCTCGCCTGATTTGTCTGCAGATCCCGCTACCGGCATAACGGACCGCTCGCCACAATCCATCACGTGATGATTTTTAACACTATCAATTTATTTATTTTGTTTTTTTTAATTGAACAAAAAAAAAACAACAAAAGAAGTCTATTTCGACCCGGAGTCGAACCCGCAACCTTTAACTTGGTAGTCGCGCACACTATCACTGGGCTAATTGGAGCCGCATATGGTGTTTATCAATTGACTTTTATTTTTAATTCGTCTCACTACACAACCAAAAGTCGAAACACGTCAGTAATCGGCGGAGATCAATGAACGACTGAATATGCAACATCTATTCATGAAGGCATGCAACCTGAGAGTAACAGCGGAGGTAGTTTTGTATGTACACTACACCTAGACAATATAACAGACTCCAGGGTAGATCGGAGCAGTAATAGCTTGGTTTTCGTACTGAAAACATTACTTTGACAGATTTTAGACAACTTTTTTCTTTTCCGATTCTGCTGTTCACATTTATTTTGGTCTCAACATTGAACGAGGCCATACTTCCAAAATAAAGAAGGTTATCTAATTTTTGACGGCCTGCCCATCATATATAGCGTGTTAAAGCTCAAGGCTTTTATCTAAACTCAGCCTTAGTCTGAATGCTTCGATTTCCAGTTTGTAGCTACATCAAATCGCTCACAAAGTGGAAACAAACAATTTCCATTTCAATTTTGGTGGGGGCGAAAGCCCCCATTTATTCGGCTTAATACAAGCTATAACTTAAAATTAAACTTAAACTTAAACTAAAACTTAAAACTAAGGTTGGTTATTGTGGTGAAGGAGAACGGATTTGAGGTAGGAAGTGGTGCGGTGGAAGTCAAAGACGCTAGGGTTTGAATTAATTTTTCGTAGCATGCGGGAGATTGGTTCGCTCGAGCCATAGGTGGTGTGGTGGGTTGGGAGATAGAAGAGACGAGGGGTACGTAGATTACGAGGGTTAGTGTTGAGGAAAATAGAATTGTGAAGGGACGTGCATTCAACCTGACCTGAAAGAAGTCGATGAATGAAGAGAAAGTCGGCTGCATCTCTGCCTTCCTCAAGGGTGTTTAGGTTAATAAGGTTGAGCCGGTTTTGATAGGGGGGCAGAGTAAAAGGATCATCCCAGGGCAAACCTCGAAGAGCGAATCGAAGAAAACGGCGCTGGATGCTTTCGATTCTCGAGATTTGAACGCGATGATATGGGGACCATACTTGACTGGTGTACTCTAGGAGGGGACGAACAAAGGTAATATAGAGCGACCTGGTCACGTATGGGTTGGTGAATTCTTTGGACCATCGTTTTACAAAACCTAGTGCAGAGTTGGCTTTAAGGATTATCCCATCCATATGTAAACGGAAGTTGAGCTCCCAATCACACAAAATGCCGAGGTCGCGAAGAGATTCAACGGAGGAGATAGGTTGGTTGTAGAGAAGTTAGAGTCGGGGAGGAGATTTGTGCCGCTTATGTGAAAAGATGATGGATTGGCATTTGGTGATATTAAGTTCCAAACAATTTTTGAGGCACCAGATCAAGGTCTTGTTGAAGAAGGAAGGAGTCATGGGGAGAGGAAATGGTTTTGAAAAATTTGGTATCGTCGGCGTAAAGGGAGATGGACGAGTGTTTGGTGATCCTATCGAGATCATTTATGGTTAATATAAAGAGAAGGGGACCGAGATGGCTGCCTTGATGAACTCCAGAGGTGGCCAAAAATGGAGCGGAGTGGGCTGACCTAAAGCGAACACTGTAAAAACGGTTTTCGAGGTATGAGGATATCCATTTTAACAGTATGGGCTCAAAGCCGAGGGCAGACAATTTGAAGAGTATTAATCGATGAGAGATTTTATCGAAGGCTTTGCTAAAATCGGTTGCAACTACATCGACTTCGTTGCCGTTCTCTAGGGCAGAGATGGCAAAGGATACGAATTCAACGAGATTTGTGGTGGTTGACCTACCCTTTAGGAAGCCATGTTGTCTAGGGGAAATAAGTGATTTGCATTGGAAGCTTAGAGCTTCATACAAAATACTTTCGAGGAGTTTGGGTATATGGGAGAGTTTAGCGATTGGACGATAGTTTGTTATTTCGTTCTTTGATCTCTTTTTGTGGATCGGGGTTATAAAGGAGGTTTTCCAAACCTGAGGAAATTCTCCTTGTGAAAGGGATAGACGAAAGAGATCAGAAAGGGCAAGGGAAAGTGACGAAGAACATTTTTTAAGAAATATAGCAGGGAGGCCATCTGGACTGGGTGTAAATTCGTCATTGAGTTGGTGTAATTTATATTCGATATAAGAGCGGTCCAAGATGTGAGAGAGAAGTGGGCCATTGGAGAAGTTCAGTAGGTAACGAAAATAGGATGGATCTGGTACAAAGGAGTCGTTTGGTGAAGGATTGTTTAAAGAAGCTGGCAAATAGGTTGGCAATGGTGAGTGGATCGGTTGATGACTCGTTGTTGAAAGAGAGGGAAGGAGGGTAACCATCGGACTTTCTTTTGTAGTTAACAAATTGGTAAAAGGACTTAGGGTCGATTATAAGGTTGACTTGCGCATTATTAAGGTAACGCTGGTAAAGGGAATCGTAAAGTTCGGTGAAATGAAGATAAGCACCAAGATAGTTGGAATAGTCGGACAAGGATCTGGTACGCAGAAAACAGCCCGTAATTTGTTTCTCTTGTTTCGGAAGGAACGAAGCTTGCGGTTATACCAGGGAGGACTAGTAGATGATGTTTTAAGGCGGGAAAACGGAATGTAAAGGCTGAAAGAATTAAATATTTCTTTACAACAAATGGATAAGGCATCATTTACACTTAGGTTGTGAAAGTTAAAGGAGGATCTGCTAAGATAGTCACTGATTTTGTGAAAGTTTGCTTTATGAAAGTCGTAGGACGAGAGAGTTGAGGGAGGAGTGGACTGGAAAGAAGAGTTATGAAAAAATGAATGTAGAAGGGGGGGCGGGGTAGTTGTCGATTGTAAAGAGGGATAGGAGACACAGTGAGACTGAGGAGTTAATTGAATCTGTTGTGAAAATAAGGTCCAATTGCCTCCCCATATAGTTGGATACACCACTGACTTGGCATAGACTTGAGTCTGTTAAGCGATCTAAGTAGAGACATTCCTTAGCTGAGTTGGCATTTGAAGCGATGAAGAACGATTGATCGTCTGATGGAGTCCACTGTAGCTGAGGAAGATTAAAGTCGCCGAAAATAAAGATATCGTCAGTTGAGTCAGACAGGTCGATTAAATGGTCCTAAGATTTGATTCCTAAGATTCGATAGGTTGAGCTGGCACGATGTAGCAACATAAAACGTAAAGGGACTTGAAAGGGAGTGATATTTTTATTGCGACAAAGTCGATGAAGATATGTTAATGGGAGATGAGTTAAGGATGTTGTGGATCGCCAGCAGGACGCCTCGACAGGGGGAATCATTATATGGGCGGGTGGGATCGTCGTCGCGAAAAACATTAAAAGTAGGTGGGAACAATTCCTGGTTCTTTATGTCTGGAATCAAATTGGTTTCAGTCAAGGCGTAAATATCAAAGGGAAGAGAATGCGATTAACGTAGGAC
Source organism: Volucella zonaria (assembly GCA_963966105.1). NCBI lineage: Eukaryota > Metazoa > Arthropoda > Insecta > Diptera > Syrphidae > Volucella > Volucella zonaria. The sequence continues at coordinate 35,314,364 of OZ014534.1, read as the reverse complement.
AACATTGGTTTTCCAGCGAAGACCTCTTACTCGTACATTCTGGTAGTAAAATGTAAGAGGGATGTTGTGGGGTGGAGATGTAAGGAGTATCGTTGTCGGCTCGGCTTCGCTGTAGGTGTGAGACTCGTTTAGAGTGAACGTAGTGGCCGAATGCAGCAAGGTCGTCTGCTACTTTCTGAGGGGACATGCTAAAAATCTCGTGGTACCTGACATAAAGGTTCCTGAGACTGATAGGGTCGGTGGGGAGGGCTTCCTGCTGGATGGATACCATGACGCTGGTTTTGGTCTTCCCTTCGTAACAGACCGAGTCCGATTTGTCATGTAGATAGGCGAGAAAGAGACGAATGTTTTCATATATCTTTCTCTCTCTAAGCCTAGAGAGTGCATAGCGACTTTCTGTAGTTCCATTGGTTTGCTGGGTTAGTTTAACTGTGGGGGGAAAAAGAGTATCAAGAATAGTGGCAGTGGAGGAGGGAGATGGAGATTCGTGGTTGGATATGGAGTTGGGCGACGGATGAGACCTTGGGTTTAGGGTATGGGAGTTAATAAAATTAGGGTACTTAGCTCCAGTTTGTAGGTCGAAGTTAGGAAATGAGTTGTTTGCTGGGATCGGTGGCGTAGAAGATTGAGAAGGGATAATATGGGTGGTTGGGGTTAAGTTGAAAGAGACGTGTTGGCGCGGGGCTTGGGTGGAACATTGGAAATTAGCGGATTAGAGGATTGGTGTGTAAGGGCTTTGTGGAAGCTATTTCTCCGACAGAAAAGCGAGTGTGGTAAATACGCATGACAGCGTTTCAATTAGTTTTGAGAGAGGTTGCCCCCAGGGGTCCATCTGTAGTCCTTTTATTTGGAACCTGATGATGGACCCACTCTTGTGGCAACTAAACGAGTTCTGTGGGTGCTGCGCCTATGCAGATGACCTGCTCCTCATACTTGAAGGCCAGTCCAGGGCCCAATTCGAGGTATTAGGAGAAGGAGCTCTAGCCGTCGTTGCTGAATGGGGAGAAAGCGTTGGGGTAAGTGTGTCGCAGGATAAGACTGTTTCAATGAAGCTCAAAGGCAAATTGAATACAAGAAGTCGGGCTCCTGCGATACATTTGAACGGCGTTAGCATTAGATGTGTGACTGAGGTCACATATCTGGGCGTAACGTTGGGTGAGTGTATGAACTTCATACCTCATCTGGTTCGAATCAGACAACGCGTGCTGAGTGCTGTAGGCCAGGTAAGGCGCATTTTGCTATCTGACTGGGGACTCAACAGGCGCTCTGTCCGTGTCATATACGATGGCCTTTTTGTTGATTGTGCAACATATGGAGCATCGGTATGGTACGGCAGGTTTATAACTCTGGATGGTCGTAAGCGGATCTTGTCTTGCCAAAGAGTCGTCTTACTTGGGTGTTTACCTGTGTGCCACACAACTCCACAGAAGCAATGCAGGTGTTGCTAGGAGTGCCACCTCTGGATCTGGAAGTGATACGTCGTGGTATTGCTTTCAAGATCAGAAAAGGTCTCCCTGTAAATGGGCTAGATTGGGTTTCCCCGAAAGAAGTGGATGGCCTATCCCTGAAGCAGCGTAAAACCTTTCTACACGCATGTGTTCTATCTAGAATGCAATCTAGATGGGATGCTAGTGAAAATGGCAGGGTTACTTATGGCTTCATAAGGGATGTGCTAACCATGAGGGTATTTCCTGAACGGAATTTTACCCTCAGCCTGGGCTTTTTGTTAACCGGGCATGGCTCTCTCAATGCATTCTTGCATAAGAGAGGGCTTAGCGGGGTTGCGAACTGCTCACGTGGAGCCACCTATGAGGACTGGCTTCATGTCCTATGTGAGTGTCCCATTTACGCTGACATTAGGGACTTGCAGGCTATGGGCATCACCTTTAATGGTGATTATCACTGATACCGTACATTTCGAAAGAACCCGTAGTTTTGCAAAAGAGGTATTTAATCGAAGACGCAGTAGCCAGTTAGCGGGTGGAACATAGGAATTTTTAAATGTGTTGAAAGGCCGCCAGTCCTGGGCAGTGAGGTGCCCAACTGGAAGTGACCGCAAGGTTGCGAAGCTCGACCGGAAGCTATATTCTGGTACCACGGGAGGTCAGGAGCCCCCGGAACTATGGTTCCGGCCTGATCTAGGAGTTGGCCCCCCCTTGTAAGAGTATCGTGGTGGCTGTAGGTTTGTACCCAAAATCGCGGGGAGAGTAGACCTAATGGTACTTTGACATCTCATGGCTTAGCATATGTGCAGGTGTACTACGACCTGTGCTAACCCATGGGATTGCTATGGAACCATTTGGTCTGCTCGATGTGGAGTTGCATTGCAACCGGGTGCCATGACCCACAGAATGGCTGAGGTATTACATAGTTCTCGACCTTTCACCAAAGGGGGAAGTTCGTGCCTTACACACGACTTCGAATCTGGTACTGGTGGTAGAACTTGTCCTACCCGAAGGGCGCTTATCAACGCATTGTTTTGATGTTTTGATATCTTGTGCGAAGACGCACCGTAGGCTTAAGCCTTCACGGCAGGTACCTACGTAAAACACAAGAGACATCTGTATACAACATTCAGCACATTTTAAAATACCTTCATTATAGCGACAAGTTTTTCGGGCTTTCCGCTCCTGCGCACGGGGGAGCATATACGTAAGATCAGATGTAGCAAAGGCTATAAGGTGCTAATGCATTCGAAGCAGGTAGATCCTTAGCGAGATCCTGCCTATTCAATGTCGACAGTTGAGTCTAAATAATTCCTGATACTATTCAAAACTATTTTTGACATTCCCGGAAATTCTCATCCAGAGTTCACATTGCATCAGATGGCCCACCTTAAAGCTTGACGAATATGCATTCATTGAATAGCTCGGCGAAAAGTTCCATCAATAGCTACTGTCTTGTAATACTGGAGGGCTCACCTCAATTGAAAATAGACCCATCTAAATTTTTCACCATCTGGTGATGTTATTGATATCTCTGCTATCATTTCTGTTTGCTGCTTCTTTGACTACGTACTTAGGCTTGATGCGTCTTAAACTACGATCGATTTTCTTCCTTTTCACGCAATTTCGCTTTAAATTCATACCTCTCCACTGCCTACCTTCTTCGATATATGTCCAAGTGTCTGAGGATATGAATTTTGTTGGTGTGCTGGTTCCTATTGTTGTAAGGGCATAAGGGTAGATCCCCGTCCACACCTCTCAGATCACTCTGATCGGAAACTACCTGGCTATGAAGTAGTGCCTTGATTCTTCTCTCACCGCGGTCTCGCCATTTACATGCGTAGTGATGTAGCTTACCAAACTCCACCACAATGTAGTCCCTGTTCCAATCCAGAATTCAATTTCATGTGGTTAAAATTCCATCTCCGTAAGCAAATTATCCACAACTGCTTTATTTACAGAAGCCCCAAACTGGACAGCAATTCGACTTTTAACGAATTCGATGCGCTGTCCGACTCCATTCAAAGAATTGTATCCCTGTATCCTCATACTGAAATTGTTATTACGGGCGATTTCAATATACACAATTCTGGGTGGCATCGGAATTCTGGACAGACAACACCCGAAGGACGGTGTGTTGAGATCTTCGCTGCGGAAAATAACTTAACCCAGCTTGTAAATGAGCCCACACTAATACCAGACGTTGACAGTCATACCGCCAACACCCTGGACTTGTTTCTTACTTCTCAACCTGATAGCTACACCGTTGATATGCTCTCCCCTTTAGGCTCGTGGGACCATTGTGTCATATCAGCTAATTTCTCGTACACCGGCCACACAGTTAGAGAAAAGATTCCCAAAAGAACCCTATGGCAATACGAGAAAGCGAACTGTAGCGGTCTTAACAGCTTCTTTAGGAATTTTAACTGGTCGTTACGTTTCCTCGATAACGACATGGATGCCGCTGTTGATATGATCACAAATACCATTCATACCATTCATGGCATGGCACGACTCGAGCTGTAAAGAGGCTGTCAGGGTTAGAGAAATGTTTCCGTAGCCCAACAGAGGAAACCCGAAAGAAGTTCAAACGAGCCAGAAATGACTGCAACGCCTTTCTCAAGCGTGTAAAATTCCAATACGACCAAAATCTGAGGCAAAAATACTGCAAAGTCCCAACGGCAGTACAAAATTTTGGTAGTTCGTCAAAAACATTAGAAATTCTGCCTCATCCTCCACCCCAACGCTCATTTACAATGACATTCCAGCTGTCAGCTCTTTGGACAAGGCCAATCTGCTTGCTACACACTTTGCGGCTAGCTCAACACTCCCAGATTGTGCTTTGTCCCCGCCTTCACTTGAGCGCGTCGAATTTACAATGGGCCGAATCCACTTTCGCACTCGTGTAGTAGCAAGAGTACTTAAAGATCTCAACATGCATAAATCCGCTGGTCCAGATGGTATATCTCCCCTTCTTCTGAAGAGGTGTTCTTCCACGTTGGCAAAACCACTGCGTAAGCTTTTTCATCAGTCCTACTCTTTAGGACTCTTTCCGAGCAGATGGAAAACAGCATTTGTCCAGCCCGTCCCTAAAAAAGGCGAATCTTCTTCTCTATCCTCCTACAGACCCATTGCACTTACGTCCCTTCTTTCTAAGGTCATGGAAACACTAATAAACCGTCAGCTCATGAAATATCTCGAAACACGAAAACTTCTTAATGACCGGCAATATGGTTTTCGTAGCAACAGGTCCACTGGTGATTTGATGGCATGTCTCACCGAAACGTGGAACCAAAGAGTACATCAATCTGGCGAAAGCAAGATAGTTGCACTTGATATTTCTAAGACATTTGACAGAGTTTGGCATCACGCTCTTTTGTCGAAAATGCGTGCATTCGGTAGCGACGTCTCTCTTCTTCAATGGATTAGAAACTACCTTTCGGAACGTTCAATTCAAGTTGTCTTGGATGGTTTCAAGTCTGATATTCACAGAATAATTACTAGTGTGCCCAAGGGCTCCGTTCTGTCTCCGACACTCTTTTTAATTTTCATCAACGATCTCTTGTCTGCTACCTCTAATCCAATATACTCCTTTGCTGACAACAGCATCTTCTGCTTTTCATATTCGTTCCCGGCCATTATCCATGAATGGCTCTTGCATCGTCGAAACCGATAAACTTTCCATTCTCGATATATGTGTCAATGACAACTTACGTTGGAATGATCACATATTCGATGTCGCCAAAAATGCTGCGAAATGTCTAGGTTTCCTCAAGCGATGTAAGAAATATTTTACCTCCTCGGATCTGGCCACAATATACAAGGCGTTTATCCTCCCGAAATTGGAGTACAATTCCCACATCTGGTCGGGTGCACCCAAAACATCTCTGCACCTGCTAGATAGAATTCAAAACCGTGCGATAAAACTAATTGGTGATACTAATATCACTCAAATAATGGACACCATGTCTCACTCTGTTTTATCGCTATTTCCACCACCAGTGGTCCATAAAAATCGCCAGCAGCATTCCACCCCTTCAAAAGCCCACTTTCGAACGTACTCTAAAATATCGTGATTCTTTCCTAAGCCCTACAACTGGCTTATGGAATGCTTTGCCTAGTTCTTTATTTCCTAGTCATTATAACCTTCAAACATTTAAAACCAACGTTCACCGGTACCTCTCTTTCCATCCTCCCTGATTTTCCTTCGCCCGCGCTGTGTGCAAACATTTTAAGGGTACTAAAAAGAAATAGTCCCTTGAGCGCCCGCAAATTATACAAAAAAAAAACTCTACAATTTCGCTACCGCCTCTCTGAGTTGACGCAGCTGTTTGAATGGTGCCATATCCCGCTATGTATTTATATCCTACGCGGAATTCGCTCCCGCTCCCGCGTTTCGCTTTATACTAAGGCCTTTATAATAATAGCTTTGCGTACGCACGAGTGCTTGGCATCGTTTGCATTGAGATATTGAGTTGGAACATCTTCGAAGCGGCTCAATCTTAACAACAATACCCATTATTGATTTAATAGCGTGTACCTTTTCTATGTCTTCGCGGAGTGCATAAAAAGAGGTTATTTTCTATGTCTTATCGTCATTAACTTTTGTTCTTTCTTTTTTAATTAGGTTTTTAGTTTCCAGTATATTAGTCAAGTCTTCAACAATGTTCATCTTACGAGAAGTGAAGTGAAGACCTACTCGTAGTCTAGTAGCCTTATTTTCATACGAGTGCCCTTGCAACTTCTTGTTCGTTAGCTCATGAGTGATTTCTCTATAAGTGTCACTGTCATCGACATTTATTTTTGAATTATTTTTGGTACATGATGTAAGCTAACATGTTGCTGAATTATTCTTTTTACCTCGGCAAATCTGTCTACTCCAGAGACCATCATTTGCGGTGGTAATGGCTGTCTTCTCAAGCCTTTTATTATTCATCTTAGCTTGTCAATTTGCAATATTTTACAGTAGCCACACTATCATTCTTTCGTCCAGATGTTTCAGGATTTTCTGCTGCAATTGACTTGATCAATGTTTATTACAATTTCTCTGATTTGGTTTTTCTTAAAAACTATATAGTCCTTAACTAATTTGTCTGTTTCGTTATTATTATTCCTACAAATCCAACTGTTTACATTCCAAAAGTGTTCGCAGATGTTGTCAAACAAGACTCCATAAAAAGACCCAAAGGCTCGCCTTCACAATTAGTTAATACGAACGTAACCAATGAATGCTAAGAGCTACCACTATTTCCACTTCCATTATAATAATAGCAATCGCTTTATTTTCCAATTTACGTAAGATACCTCAGACACAAACGTGTTCCGGACAGTCATAGTATCAGAAAGGTCTCATCCTAGGTCTTAAGTGTCCAACATCTCTGTTATTTACAACCTAGTTCTGATTAGTTCCTGGAAAAGCAATTAACACACAATCCTTGGCAACTTCATTCACCATAATTATTTCTCCCAACCGAGGATCCCAACATGACACACTATCCGGAGAATGTTGTCATCATCTTGCACACATTCATACATATGCTAACAGGAAAACGTATGGCATGAGTAAAGAGGAATGTCAATATCCACCCAGAGGATATTGCAACGGATATCCATACGTTCTCTTTTATTCGTACAAATAGACTCTTAGTACCGCCATTTAAAAACCGCACATTCCAATTCTATATCCAACAGCGAGCTGCTTCTTTTTGTTGCAAATTACATGAAGATAAAAACCTACATCAGCCCGATTCTTTCATGAATCGCGAATGCTATTTTTTTACTTCATTTTTCGACTCTTTTGCAGTTTAGCAAAAGCCAATCCAATCCAAGAAGTTCACTAAAATATTATCCGAAGTCCAGATGGGCACAATGTGGCGGGTGCACACTATCCAAGGCCAACTTTTCCAACAAAACTGTCAGTATGTTCGCACTTTGTCTGTCAGACCGCAGTAACCACGTCCGTCGTTTGCTGCTACAAGTGATTTTGCAGTTCCAGAAGAAGAATGTGCATGTGTCACTTTCTTAAGCTGGAGGAATGCACTTCGAGGAAATGCACGCATTTGGCGCCACCAGCCACCACAACGTATTGAATAAAAATAAAAATAGAAAAGCCAGCATTGTGGCTGTTTCCGATTCCGACTTCGTAGATTCCCGGCTTGAGCAATAACATTTCGTACTTAATGATGCTGCGCGAAATTTTTGAAATATCTAAGAGCACGAAAGATAGTGTGATAGGGCTACCAGATAGCCAGTTTTTCGATAAACTAAGCATTGAGGATCTATGAGTAGTCGCAGCCCGAGAATTTTTTACATGACCAACGGATTACCTTGTTAGGGTCTTCATTTATCTTTCTGTCTTAAGAGTAGCTGCTTTACCAATGAGTTATGTAAATAATATGTAAATTGTGTAAAACTGGTAGATACTCGTACATTTGGTTTGTCAGTACCATATGTCTGTCGAAGATAATTCTATTTTAATGCATCTAGTGGCAGGTTGGTTACGCTTTCCGTTCTTTGAATCATTTTCAATGTTAATAGCAGTCATAAAGGCATGAAACCGGTCTTTGCGATCATGGAAAAGATAGTGACCTAGTGTAGCCCTTTCATTGTATACAGGGCATGAGTAAACTGCATAAGTGCTGACATTTGAAATTCTGCTCGAAACATGCTCCTATTTAACTTTTTTTTTTATATTGGGTCTACAAGTAAGTCTCCAGCGTTTGTCAGAGATGGCGCCACCAGTGGATCCCGGGCAGAAATGTCAGACCCCATGTGTTTTATTTGTAGGTTTTGTATCGGTCAACAACTTTGCAGCGTTATATTTGAGCAGTTCTATCGGTGTCGTACATTTTATCGAGCAAAATCATGGCAAGTTTCCAGCCAAATAAACGTCATTTGCGGGAAGCGCTGCTTTTATTCTTTAATATGAAGAAAAGTGCGGCTGAGGCCTATCGTTTGCTTTCGGAAACTTATGGGGCGGAATATATTGGTGAATCGACGTGCCACGAGTGGTTCAAACGGTTCAAAAGTGGTGATTTTGGAGTTGAAGACAAAGATCGCCCCGGAAAGCCGAAAAGTTTTGAAGACGAGGAATTGGACGCTTTACTGGATGAGGATCCGTGTCAGATTCAAGAAGAATTTGCTGCATCATTGGGCGTCACGCAACAAGCCGTTTCCCTGCGCCTAAAAGCACTGGGATTCATTCAAAAGGTAGGAAACTGAGTGCCGTACGAATTGAAGCCAAGAGACGTCGAACGGCGATTTTGCATGTCCGAAATGTTACTGCAGCGGTATAAAAATAAATCATTTTTGCATCGTATTGTCACTGGTGATGAGAAATGGATTTATTATGATAATCCCAAACGCAGAAAATCGTATACAAAGCCCGGCGAGCCCGCCCAATCGACGCCGAAACGAAATATTCACGTGAATAAGGTCATGCTCTGCATATGGTGGGATCAAAAGTTTGTCGTATACTACGAACTGCTTCCGAGTGGTGAAACCATCAAAGGACCATTATATCGAACCCAACTAATTCGTTTGAAGCGGGCATTAAAAGAAAAACGGCCAGAATATGAGACCAGGCATGAGTTCATCACGACAACGCTCGGCCACATGTTGCGGTTTCGGTGAAAAACTATTTGGAAAATAGTGGATGGGAAATTCTGCCTCACCCGCCTTACAGTCCAGACTTGGCACCATCTTACTACCACTTGTTTCGTTCGATGCAGAACGCTCTTACGGGAATACGCTTCTGCTCAGTAGAGGAAATCAAAAATTGGCTCGATACGTTCTTGGGCTCGAAAGACGAGAAATTTTTGAATTTTTTTGGTCCGGAATTCATAAATTGCCAGAAAGATTTGGGAAAGTTGTAGCTTCCGATGGACGATACTTTGAATAAAGCATTGTAACTATGTTTTCATAATAAAACTTCAAATTTTGGAAAAAAAACGCTGGAAACTTACTTGTAGACCCAATATAAACGGAAGACAGCAAGCAAGCTACGAGTACTGAACCCTATTGCATAGGAAAGCTTAGGAGATTAACCGATGGAAAATTCTATAGAAGGTTTTTATGTCAGGTTATAGGTTCATCGTATTATGAATTGGATGCAGAGTTTCGACCCTACTGAATCGGAGAAAACCCACCTTAATACGCTTTAGGAGAAGATTGGCAAAACGCCAAAACTCCAACTAAATTCAGATAAGGGCAAGAGAAAGGACAGTTTAGAGTGGCTTCAATTTTGTACTTTTCATGTCTGGTCCAGTTTTAGGCATACTGGTATTACCCTAACTGGCTGCATTGGCTGCATTGGCTGAACTGGTTTCGTCTAAAGTTCTTTTTGTTCGTTAATGTTGGTATCTCAGTGTTTATTTCATAATTATCCCAAATGTATTAGTCGACTGCATCGCGAGCTTAGAAGAAGTTGCCAGACCACAGATGGAACATAATTAATACACCAGCGTTTTTAAAAGTTTTTACGAATAGTATTGTATATTACAGTTAAAACTCTTTTATCCGGAACTCCAATAACCGGTAACTTCTAATATCCGGCATTTTATTTCGTATGTACTTTATTATTGGGTCTATAACTTCGTGCGGTTTGCTAAGAGATGGCGTAACTTGTATTCTTCCATTGTTATTATTCCATTGGAACATGCGTTGGAAAGCTACTGTCATTGTACGTCATTTCAGTATATGTCATTTATTTGAAGCGTAAACAACAATAATTTTTTTTCACTCAAATATGTCGAACTTTATGCCTGAAAAAGTGTTTTTGCGGGGAGTTCTTCTTCATTACTTTAATACGAAGAAAACTACTGCCGAAAGTCATCGTATTTTGGTGCAAGTTTATGGTGAACATGCGCTAGCTGAGCGAACGTGCATGAACGAACGTCCTGAGCAGCCAAAAAAGTTTGAAGATGAAGAACTGGAAGCATTACTCTATGAAGATTGTTGCCAAACACAAGAAGAGCTCGCAGAATCTTTGGGTATCACTCAAGCAGCCATTTCAAAACGTTTAAAAGCAGCTGGATATGTTCAAAAGCAAGGAAATTGAGTTCCACATGAACTCAAGCCGAGGCCGAGAGACGTCGAAAGGCGGTTTTGCATGTCCGAAATGCTGCTGGAACGCCACAAAAGGAAGTCTTTTTTGCATCGGATTGTTACTGGTGATGAAAAATGGATCCATTACGATAACCCCAAACGCAAAAAATCATATGTGAAACCCGGCCAACCAGCCAAATCAACGGCAAAGCCGAATATTCATGGCGCGAAGGTAATGCTCTGTATTTGGTGGGATCAGATGGGTGTGCTGTATTATGAGCTGCTAAAACCGGGTGAAACCATCAATGGACAAAGCTACCGAACACAATTAATCCGTTTGAAGAGAGCAGTGGCCGAAAAACACCCGGAATATGCGACCAGACACGAGGCAATAATTTTCCATCATGACAACGCTCGGCTCCACGTTGCTATTCCGGTTAAGAACTATTTGGAAAACAGTGGATGGGAAGTCTTACCCCACCCGCCTTATAGCCCAGACCTTGCCCCTTCTGACTACCATTTGTTCCGGTCGATGCAGAACGCCCTCACTGAAATACGGTTCACATCAGAGCAGAATATCAAAAATTGGCTTGATTCATTCTTGGCTGCCAAGCCGGCGCAGTTCTTTTGGGATGGGATCCACAAATTGCCAGAAAGATGGGAAAAAGTCATAGCTTCAGATGGGCAATACTTTGAATAATACTACTGTACATGTTTTTCTTAAATAAACGTTCAAATTTTGAAAAAAAAAAAAACCGCACGAAGTTAATATACCCAATAATATTCAATCTAATATCCGGAATTCATTGAGGTCTCACAAAAATGAGTTTTTTGCTGAAAAAAATATAAGCACGAGTATACTCGTATGTACCATATGGTATTTCTTTTTCTTTTTGTGAGCACCTGCGGTTTTTTGGCGCTCGTTAGATTGCAGTGTGATAGATTCAGGTCGCATAGAAATGTGTTTCTTGCTTGAGAACAGCGGTAAATTTATTTCTATCCTGCCTTTTGGAAGCATATGCTATTTATTGATATTCTTTACAGTTGTTTTAATCCAGCAAACAATAATTTTTTGTGCGTAAATACGAGAACTATTCCAAAATCAACCTCCGAAGAGAAAAATATTTTTTAAAAAAACTAAAAACATTAATTTTTTGCACAGAATAGTTTTATTAACATCTAAATTATTTTTCTACATAGTCTCCGTTTAAATCTATACATTTTTTGGTAAGGTGGGACGAGCTTTTGTACACCCTCCTTAAAAAATGTCACCGCCAGTACGTTGAGGCATTGATTCACACCGTTCATAAGTTCCTCATTACTTCCAAAATGTTGAGATGCAATGGATCATTTCAATTTTGGGAAAAGGTGATATAATCACTTGGTGCCAAATCAGGACTCTAGGGAGGGTAATCAAAAATATCCCAATTGAACTCTTTCATTAAAATTTTTGTGCGTGCAGCAGTGTGTGGTCGTGCGTTGTCATGCAGAAGCACCACACCTTTGGTAAGCATTCCTCGTCTTTTCTTCTGGATTGCTCTTCTCAATTTACGTAGAGTTTCACAGTAAACCGCTGCATTTATTGTGTTGCCAGGTTCCATAAACTCGGTCAGCAATACGAGTGTGGCTTTACTGTCCCAAAAAACTGTGGACATCATTTTTCGATAGGAACAAGTTTGTTTGAATTTGTTTGGCTTGTTTGGGGAATGAGTGTACATCAGTTGCTTTGACTGTTCTTTGCTCTCTAAGTTTACATACTGGACCCAAGTCTCATCTCCGGTCACAATTTGCTGTAAAAATTCTTCACCTTCCATTTCTGAACGTCCGAGTAATGCTTTTCTTTAATTGACACGTTGGGTCTTGTGGACATCTGTGAGCTGTTTTAGAACCCAACGGGAACAGAACTTGTGGTAACTCAAGTTTTCAGACACGATTCTGAATGGAGTAGTTCGAAAAATTTCGGAAAATCATGTCGCAAGATCTGGAATCGTAAAACGCCTGTTTTTTTAAACAAATTGGTCAACTTGGTGAACCACGTCTTGATTCATGATCGATTTGCGCCCTTGGCCTCCTTCCTTATGCACATCTATGCGTCCGTTTTTAAATTGTCTACACCAATTACGTACCGAACCATCACTCATCACTGTATTGCCGTAAACAGCACATAACCGACGATGAATTTGAGCTGCGGCATTTTCTTCGGCTTGCAAAAACCGAATTACACTTCGTACCTCACAGGCGGCAGGAGATAAAATTGTATTCTCCATGTTAAAACTGCAACTAAGTATTGGAAAAATACTGAACGAAAAAGGGTCGTAACTTGGCATATTATTAGAGAATAATGTACTGGTTGCGACATGCAGAACATGTCATCGAAGTGCACGTATGTAATGAATTGTAACACATCGGAGGTTGATTTTGGAATAGCCCTCGTACATATGTAAGGCTATAAGAGTGCAATACCAGCTTGATCAAAAAGTTCCCGGGGGACACCACCGTATGGCGCTCCCATTGTTCCGATTTGAGTTCTGTTTTTTTTTTTTGTTAAGTTGGTAAATCTGTTGTTGACATTCTCTCTAAATCTTAGCGTCATGGCTTAACATTTGCAAAAGTTACGTAGCCAAGAGTACATCTATTACTGAGTGTGTTGGCGATTTTTTACAATTTTAGAAATGGATTTAAATTTGCAACAACGAACTTGTATTAAATTTTGCGAAAAAAACAGATTTAATGGTGCGCGAACCTTGGAAATGTTGGATTCTCTAAAGAAAACGGTCGTTTACCAGTGGCACGAGCGCGAGCGGTTCAAAAGTGCTCGTGAGTCAATCGAAGATGATGAACGCAGTGGCAGACCATCGATATCGAAAACCGATGAAAACATTGATGAAGTAAAAGAAATATTGGTCAATAACCGCAAATTAACCATCAGAGAGATAGCGGAGGACTTGAACATTGCCTATGGATCCGTCCAAGACATTTTGGTTAATGATTTGGGTTTCCGTCGTGTAGCTGTAAAGTTGGTGCCAAAAGACCTCAATTTCATGCAAAAAAGAGACCGTGTTGACATCGCAAAAGAGATGATTTGCGAGGCTGAATCCGATCCCACATTCATCAAAAGAATCATTATTGGAGACGAGATGTGGGTTTGTGAGTACGATACGCAATCCAGACATCAGACATCAAATGAGCCGAGACCAAAAAAACCACGTCGTTTTCAGTCAAAAAAGAAGCCAATGCTCACGGTTTTCATGGATTACAACGGTGTAGTGCATCATGAATTTTTCCAGAAGGCCAGACAGTAAACAAAGAGTATTACGAGTATTTGGGCGTTATGAGACGTTTGCGTGAAGCAATTCGAAGAAAGAGACCAGAATTGTGGGCAGAAAACTCGTGGATTTTGCACCATGATAACGCACCGTCGAACAGTGCCATGCAACAAATACCATCCAACAGCCACCGAATTCACTTGATTTGGCTCCCTGTGACTTCTTTCTGTTCAATTGAATTAAAAAAGTACTACGGAGAACGCGTTTCAGCAGCCGAGAGGAAGTAATGGAAAAATCGCAGGAAGCACTGATGGACCTATCGAAAACCGAATATAAAAAATGTTTCGAGGATTGGATCAAGGGCTGGCATAAGTGTGTTGCAGTAGATGGGGATTACTTTGAGGGGGAAAATATACATAGATTTAGATAAATAAACTTGTATTTTTAATTTTCTGAATAAACTTTTTGATCAAGGTGGTATGTCGACAAAACGGGCGCGTAAAGTTCTTAGCATTTCGGAAAAAATGGATACTATTCAGAATTTTGAGAAAGGCACTACAGTTCGGTTTTATGCAATAAATATGGAGTAGGAGAGTCAACTTTATACGACATAAAGAATAAAAAAAGAGGCTATCCTGTTACAAAAATGATAATCCAAAAAACGATGAGATAATCGGAAAGTCCGACATTAGATAAAGCACTTTACAAATTTTTTTCGGCAACGACGCACAGTGTGATAATTCACTCATTTAGCGGGATTAAATTAATACCGCTTAGATTTAAATGTTTTTGTGAAATGTTTTTTACTTACTATTATGAGAATTGTTTATAGAATGAAATGTAATAAATTTTGTAAACATATCTGTAACAGTTGTGATGAAAAAAAAACATACAACGGCCAATAATTTGCATTTTATTACTCAGTTGGTATATTTAACAATTATAGAACTTCGTGTTCAATTAATGTTTTTTTTTTTGTTTTTGATATGCATCGAAGACTTACCAAAAATGGATCTGAGAATACTAGCAACCTATTAAGAAGGTCAGTATTCGTATCCACTCGCGAGGTTTTCCTGGTAAACAGCTCCCTAAATTTTCGATTTTCCTTGTTTCTAGCTTCTTGAGCTTCCTCGGAAAGTTGTCCAATTGGAAGTATACAAGTAGAAATTATTTGTTTCCCATGAAATACTGGCATACAAAACCAGCCATACTTTCTGATATATAACTCTCTCGTTTCTCTTGCTTCGAATGTTTCGAAGGCATCTATGTCAATTGGAAACGCAGACCCAATCGCATCTAAAATTATGTGAAATTTTTTGATAATTTCCTTATCTATCCCTGTTTTCCTCATCTCTGAAAAATCTTCTGGCCGTGTTTCCATCATTCGTATTGCCTGACTGTTGAGTTGGCATATCAACCAATAATCCAGTTTCCGCTCTAATTTTTCTTTACTCTCTTGGTCTCTAACCTGCCAAACTTTAACATCTAGTCTATAAGCGATATGTAGGATACATTCCTGAGTAAAGGGGACTTAGCCCATAGGACATTGCTTGTTGGTCCACTTGCTTTTCTGAAAGTTTGGTTGAATTGTTCATTTCAGATGGTTTTGCTGCGCAAATATAACATGTTTGTGACGAAGAAGTTATAGGTGATAAAGCAGTAAATATTTTGCCGTCGATCATGGTACGAGTAAGTAAGAAAATTGGTTTTATTTGGATATGAAAGCTGTCAGTATTTATCTCAACTGGCTGTAACATTTTAATTTGTTCTTGTATTGAATCTACTTCCAACTTGATCAATTCTGTCGTTTCTTTTGCAAAGTTCAATTTAATAGGCCGGCAGTATCTTGTTTATGATGGAGCTGGATTTTGCCAAACCACTTTTTTATTTTCTTCCTGTAAGAAATATAGCTGAATTGGCACCATGGAAATACTAAAGAGGTTTATCATCGAAATGATGACCTGATGAAAATTTTTGTTTGTATTGTTTTTGTTGAGCACCATCGCAACCCCATTTTATGAGTAGGACCAATTCTTTAAGCCCAGTTTTAAAATCCGAAACAGAATCTAAAACATCTTTTTGAACTAAGCATAAACGTCCAATGCTATGATTTACCAAGCTTTGTAAGCCGCATTCAACAGAAGACTCACTCACAGTTCTGCTATCGGGATAGCATTTTGCCTCAGCCTCTTTAATTTTGTAGTACGAAGGTAGTAGATTTGGAATATTTATATTAATTTTTTGACGTATTATATCGTACTGATGAATGGATAGTTGTGCGTCTGTTATCATTGCTAATGCATCATCTGCAGATATTGGCAAAAAGTCAGATGTATGTGTTTCCAGTGTTTTCTTTACAATTGAACCTTAGGTATAAATGATAAAATTTATAAGAAAAAAAAAATAAATTGACTTAAGCAAAAAACTAACCTCTTTTTGGAGAACATATTGATAATTGCTTAACTGCAATAGCAGTATTTCTCTTTCCAGTTTTCCTAAGGTTTATTTCATTTGCAGTTCTGATTTCTTCAGCGCTAAATGAATCTAGAAGTGTTTGTACTTTTCTCTTCTTGGTCTTCTCACAGCACTCTTCGAAGTTTTTTCTTGGTCTTCCTAATACCATGGTGCCATGAGATGAAGAGGGAATTTCATCTAAAACAGTTTGTGATACTGTTAAGGTTTCATTTAACCAGGCATAATTATTGCTTTCGAAGCGTTCTCTATGGCGACCATTTTTGGCCATTTTTTCGTCAAACCTCAAACATAAATTTTTCAAGGTTGCCTTTAATGACTTAATTGCCTCTTTAGAAAATGAAAAACTATTAAAACAATCCATTACGAAAGCAAATACAGCATCGAAGCGCTTAATTTTGATTTTGGAAATCCAAACATCAAAAATTTGTTTTTTCGTAATTTCGGTTGCCATCCTAAAATACGAAAAATTTAGTATGGGTGTCGCACCTGTGCACAAAAAGCCAAAACACTTTTAGGTTCCACATATATAAGGCTTTAAAACAAAAATGGTCTCAACCTTGAAAAACACTGAACAATTGCACTTTTGGTCTAATGAACACATAAAACACATAATTTTTCACTAATTTTTTACTCTCAGGCACCTCTAATTTTTTACCCAAAACAACTTACCTTAATATTCAACAATATTATATTTATTAAAAAAAAAATTAAACTTTTACTTAAAGCCACGCGAACCACTTGAAAAAAAACTTTACCGCTTGCTCTTAAAGCTGACCTTCTTATGAATAATTGTACACAACTTGATCTTTGATGTCATTTTTTGTTGTTGCACATGCTTTTAACTTAAATTTTTTTTGCGGGCATTCAGTGGGAGGTTTAAGCTTTAAGAGAAACCGTTTTTTGTCTTTCATTTGTGCACGTCGATTTTTGAATTAAGTCCCGCTAAATGCGTGAATTGTCACACTGTTCGACGGGTTGCTGGTATTCCGATATCTGGACCAAGACTCATGGAAAAAGCCAAAACTGAGTGCAATTATTCTCAGAGCTGGCTTCAGAAATTTAAAAGCAGTCATGGCATTCACGGTTTACAGACACCAGGAGAAAGTATTTCCGCAGATTACGAAGTATCTGCAACATTGTTTGTAGACAATTTTTCAGTTTGTAGTAGCCGAAAGGTTAACTAAAGAACAAATCTATAACGCCGATGAAACTGGAGTCTTCTGGAAAGGCTTTGAGTACAGAATTTTCTGTAAGTGGCGCAAAGGAATCCAAGGATAGGCTTACGGTACTTGTGTGTTCAAATACAGCAAGCACTCATAAGTGCAAGCTTCTTGTAATAGGAAAAAATGCCCGTCCCAGAGCTTTAAAGAATGTTGCTGAACTTCCAGTTATTTACAAGGGAAGTTTTACATACTCGTATAAGGAAGCCATAAAATAAAATTTACATTTTCATCCAGGCGAATAAACGAGCATGGATTAGTCAAGTAATGTTCTTAAATTGGTATGAGAACAACTTCATACCCGAGGCAAGAAAAGATTGCACTGAAATAGGACTTCCACACAATTGCAAAATTATTCTCTTATTAGATAATTGTCCTGCACATCCTAATGAAGTGCTATACGATAAAGGAGCCGTGTCAGTCAAATATTTGCCACCCAACTGTTCTTCTTTGATTCAGCCCATGTACCAGGGAGTAATAAGAAGTTTTAAAGCTTAAGTATTACCGGAAGGATATTGTGCGCCACATTCTCAATCGCGATGAGAGACTGAGGTATGAAAATTTTTACAAACCATTCACTATCAAAAATGCGATCTGAAGCCTTGGTCATGCTTGGGACAATGTAACATCTTCCGTGCTGAAAAATACTTAGAACTGTCTTATATGCGCCGATTCTAACAATGCTGACGAATCAATAACTACTGAAAGAGAACGTGTTATTTAAGACATTTTAAACTTTGCTAGTGCACTGGGTTCAGGTCAATGAACTCTCAATGGACTTGACACGACTGGATAGATTGCGATTCGGATGCTCCTGCTTATGCTTCTTTGTGCCTGTTCACATTGCCGAGGGGATGGATGAATGTCCTCACCATGAACGTTGCATTAACATTTTCATGGTGTTGAAAGAATTTTTGACAAGCGGAACACTTGAATCGGGGCATTTTTAATTTTTAAATTTGAGCAGTTGGCCTGAAACATACCTTTTTTCCTCTTTTTTACAATTCATTGCTCATCAACGAACGATCAAAACCGAAATGAAAAAATATGTCAGAAATGGAACGATCAGGACTGAAACGAATAAAATTTGGAAACTTCAAAGTAAAAAAGAAAAATATTTTCATAATTCATGTAATTTTTTTTTTATTTGCTTTAAAAATCTGTTTTTATTAAATTCATTCACAATTACAAAAAAATAAAAAAAATTATTTGGGTTCCCATTCTTTACTCAACTTCTTTCGAATGTCCTTCATAAGGTTGGTGACAGTTACATCCGTGATCTTTTTGGACGCTCTTTTCCATTTAGCACTAAAATCTTTTACGTCCTTTGCACACTGCTCACTTTTCCTCAATTTAGCTTTGACCAAAGCCCAATACCTTTCAATGCGACGGCACTGTGGAACATTGGTTGGATTCATGTCTTTTGGGAAAAAGTCGACATTTTTAGCAACAAGAAAGCTCAACGTCGCATGAGCATAGTGAGCTCAAGCTAAATCTGGCCAAAATAATGTTGAACCCTCGTGTTTGTTTAAGAAAGGAATCAACCGTTTTTTTAGGCACTCGTTAATGTACATTTCTCCGTTAATTGTTCCCGTTGTAATAAACGATGAGCTTCTGTGTCCATGTGTCCACATTGGCAAATGGCCTGCCAAACGAGATATTTTGACCCGAATTTTTCCATCCCAATCGATGTTTTTGATTGCGGAAGAATCTCAGCTTCAAACGAGTTGTAAAACTGCGCACCTGGAAGAGTAGTAAAGTCGGCTTTGACATAATTTTCGTCATCCAAAACCAAGCACGCTGTCCTGTTGCCGATCAACTCGTATAGCTTTCGAACTCGTGTTTTTATGACTTTTTTCAGCTTTTCAGTAACTTTTGGTATTTTTTGTTTTTTTGTCGTGTTTTTAGACCGTTACGTTTTTTAGATCTTTGTACCATTGTTTGGTTGGTATTACATTTCCGAGCAACATCTCTGGATGACATAGTCCGGTTTTTTACGATGGTACCCACTATTTTCCTGTCCAAATTTGTATCATGTGCTCCACTTTTCTGTTTTCGCTTAACTGTTCACGTCTCCAAATATCGTTTAATAACAGAATCCACTGTACTGCGTGCTATGTTTAAATTTTTGCGATGAAATGGTTTGGATGCGAAGTATTTTCGAGCCATTTGTCGATGATCTTTTTACGGCGTTCCTCTTGACTCATACTTTATAAATATTTTAAACCGCACCGAACTAAAATCCATAACAAACTGAAACTAGAGAATATACAGGCTAATTTGGGTACAAAATGGCATTGCAATTTTTACGCATTGGAAATATAGCCCGTGCTAAAATTTACAGATTTTATTCGTTTCAGTCCTTACAGCTCGTAACATTCGTTCCCAAGTCAATCAACAAAAATAGAACCAAATATCACTTGAAAAGTTTTATGTTCAAAACGACCAAGGATATCTTCATATGTCTGGCGACTAGGATGATTAGGTTCTTACACATACATATAACGTCATTTTATACCAATATTCATTTAAATTAAGATTCGTTCATTTTTTTATCAAAATTTTGATTCTGCATGCGAATTTTTCAAAAACAATTGACATACATAATTTAATTTAAGGTTAGGATTAAAGACCAGGTTTCTGGCTTTCAAAATCAGTATAGTACTTCATTGTAAGTGTTGCCGTTGTTTTTTTAATAATTTCTTTTCATTTTAAGTATTTTTGTTTTTAAATTGCTCCTACCTCCTAAACGGGGCGAGATAGACCTCCCACCTCCCCTAGTAGAAAATGCTTCTATTGAACTGTTCTACAAAAAACCGTTATCAATTTTTGGCGCCTAAGTTATCGCACTCTCCCCTTTAATTTGGAAGAAATGTCGTCTAGAAAGGCCATTCTTATTTGGTGCTCTTTCTTTAGTAACTCAATGGCAGACTCGTTCTTTTTGGGACGATTGTTACGCAGATTTAATATTTAATTTTATTCACTTCATTGTAAACGCTTTGAACGCACTCCTACCAAATGTCATGTAGTCTTTAACTTTGTAACGAAGTTGGCGGTCTCTGTTGGCGGTTTTACTGGAAGCCATTTTTTTTTCTTTTTTTAAATCCTTAAATAACGCCATTTTTGGGCAGCACTTTTTCGTTTGACTGACGTGAACGGTAGGAGAGGCACAAAAGCGTAAATAACCAAAAATCTTTTATACTTAAAATTTCCAACTATGTTATAGGAAATAAAACCTTTTTGCGACGACACGTGAGCGTGTCAGCGGAGCCCCAGGGATAACCCCTCTTTTTGCGACGACACGTGAGCGTGTCAGCGGAGCCCCAGGGATAACCCCTCTTTTTGCGACGACACGTGATCGTGTCAGCCGAGCCCCAGGGATAACCCCACTTTTTTGGTGACGACACGTGACACATTAGTCTTGCGACACGTGAGGTGCATAAAAAACCCCCATCAGTGTGTGTTAGCAGTGACCTGGGAGCAAGCCAAGGCTTGGTCAACATCTTTAGTAAAAATCAGTGTGTCTATGCTTGAGGTGTGTTCCTGGAATGGAAGAACTTCTTCTGAAGTTGCCAGTTCAAAGGAGACTGGACTGGGCACGATATGCGGCAACTATCTCATCGACGCCCACTGTAAAACACTTCAGTAAATGGGTAGAAGAATTAGGGAACATGGTGAGTACCATATGTGTGAATCAGGAGTCGTCGCAGGTAGACAGTAGAAGTGTAGGGCGATCAAGATTTTTTCATGCAAGTAACGTAAAAGATGATGGGAGTAACGCAGGCTGTAAAATGTGCTCTCGGAAGCATGACACATCGAAATGCGGAAGGCTATTGGCAATGGACATTCGTCAGCGGTGGCGTGCGGTACGTCAAATGGGGCTATATTTGAGTTGTTTAGGTGGAGGCCATCGAAGTGGTAGCTGTGAACAACGCCATGTGTGCAACGATCAGAATTGCACGAAGAAACTTCACAACCTGTTACACAGTCCCAAAGATGAAGTCAGCAGTAGGCACAACACTCCACAGGTGCAACAACGCGTTTGTACGAGTTCGATTATCCATCCTGAGTCAACCAATATTCTTTTTAAAATATTGCCAGTGAAGTTGTTCGCGAATGGAAAGGAAGTAAGTTATTACGCATTGCTGGACGAAGGATCGGCTGTTTCCCTCATAAATAAGAGCTAAGCAGATCGCATCGGATTGAAAGGGCCAAAGGAGAACCTTCAGTTACAATGGTTTGGAGATAGAACGGTAACAGAGCAGTCGTGTCGCGTCAATATGGAGATATCAGGAACCGGAACAAATGCCAAGAAGTTTCCTCTCAAGGGGGTCAGAACCGTCAAGGACCTTCGACTACCTACGCAGTCGCTGCATATAAGTGAGTTACAAAAGAAACATCGATATATGAAGAAATTACCAACACTGGACTACACTACTGCTACCCCAGAGCTGTTGATCGCACTCGACAATGCACACTTAGGCGCGGCCAGGAAGACCGCTGTGAACAGTGGGAAAGGACCAGTCGTCATTTGGACGAAGCTCGGATGGGTTGTATACGGATCGGGAGGCGGATACGCGCAAGGTGGACAAAACCATGCTCTGTTTTTTAATATAGGAAACGAGGAGGAAAGTGATCTGTTGGTTCGTAGAGAAATATATCACCAACGAAGATTTAGAAGTAAGATGCGTTGAAAAACCGATCGAATCCCTCGAGATTGCGAGAGCACAGAAACTGCTCGAGGAGACGATGGTGCGGATGGGGTGTCGTTTTGAAGCGGGACTTCTATGGAAAAACGATAATGTGGTACTACCGGACAGCAGAGAGATGGCAAAAAAGCGATTGCTGTCTTTAGAGAAAAGGTGTCAACGTAACGAGAAACTTCATAAGGAATACGTTCGAAGCATTGCGGAGTATCAGCTCAAGGGTTTCTCAGGAAAGTTGACGAAGGAAGAAGCAGCAATTAAGGGGGATAGGATTTGGTATCTGCCACATTTTGGTGTATACAACCCCAATAAACCTGGCAAATTACGGTTACGGTTAGTAGTGCGGAAGTAGGCGACACCTCTTTAAACTCAGCGTTGTTGAGTGGTCCAGATTTGCGTGAGCCGTTGGCGACAGTACTAATGAAGTTTAGGCAGAAACCTGTAGCAGTTTGCGGGGATATCGTCCAAATGTTTCACCAAGTTAGAGTCCGAAAGGAGGACCAAACGGCGCAACGTTTCCTATGGAGTTTCGACCCTAAAGATGCGATAGACGACTATATGATGACAGTTATGACATTTGGGTCAAAATGCTCACCATGTACGGCGCAGTACGTAAAGAACAGGAATGTGGAGGACTTTAAGGAAAAGTACCCAGGGGCTGCGACCGCAATTGTAAAAAAATCACTACGTTGACGATTATGTCCACGATTATGTCCAGCGAAAGTGATGCTATCCGGATAACAAGGCAGGTCATTTGGATCCAAGCACAGGGTGGCTTCGATCTGAAAAGGTTCATGTCTAATTCAACATTTGTCAGCCGAGAACTTAATAACAGTGAAACCGGACCGTCCGTAATTAACCTGGATCAAGAAGATACAGAAAAAAAAAAGAAGGTGCTGGGTATGCATTGGGATACCAGCCTGGATAACCTCAAATTCGTATTGGCTTTCGGAAGAGTTGATCCTACGTTGCTAAATGGAGCGAGAAGGCCCACTAAACGCGAGATTTTGAAAATAATGATGTCAGTGTTTGACCCATTTGGTTTGGCGGCAGAGTATTGTTTGGTAGCGAAGCTACTGTTGCAGTTCACCTGGAGAAAGCAAGTAGGCTGGGATGAAAGAATACCGGTTAGTTGGTTAGAGATGTTGCAGGAGGTGGAAAAAATCGCTATACCTCGCTGCTACAGTACAATATTCTCCGAAGTTTCGGCAGAACTGCACATATTTACAGATGGTAGTGAGTTGGCCTACGCTGCAGTCGCATATTGGAGAGTTCCGGAATCAGAAACTTCACCGATTAACCTGGCGTTCATCATTGGGAAAACTAAGTGTGCTCCACTGAAGCTAATATCTAAGGACTGAAACGAATAAAATTTGGAAACTTCAAAGTAAAAAATAAAATATTTTCATGTAAATTTTTTTTATTTGCTTTAAAAATCTGTTTTTATTAAATTCATTCACAATTACAAAAAAATAAAAAAAATTATTTGGGTTCCCATTCTTTCCTCAACTTCTTTCGAATGTCCTTCATAAGGTTGGTGACAATTACATCCGTGATCTTTTTGGACGCTCTTTTCCATTTAGCACTAAAATCTTTTACGTCCTTTGCACACTGCTCACTTTTCCTCAATTTAGCTTTGACCAAAACCCAATACCTTTCAATGGGACGACACTGTGGTTTCATGTCTTTTGGGACAAAGTCAACATTTTTAGCAACAAGAAAGCTCAACGTCGCATGAGCATAGTGAGCTGAAGCTAAATCTGGCCAAAATAATGTTGAACCCTCGTGTTTGTTTAAAAAAGGAATCAACCGTTTTTTTAAGCACTCGTTAATGTACACTTCTCCGTTAATTGTTCCCGTTGTAATAAACGATGAGCTTCTGTGTCCATGTGTCCATATTGGCAAATGGCCTCCCAAACGAGATATTTTGACCGGAATTTTTCTATCCCAATCGATGTTTTTGATTGCGGAAGAATCTCAGCTTCAAACGAGTTGTAAAACTGCGCACCTGGAAGAGTAGTAAAGTCGGCTTTGACATAATTTTCGTCACCCAAAACCAAGCACGCTGTCCTGTTGCCGATCAACTTGTATAGCTTTCGGGCTCATGTTTTTATGACTTTTTTTAGCTTTTCAGTAACTTTTGGTATTTTTTGTTTTTTTCGTGTTTTTAGACCGTTACGTTTTTTAGATTTTTGTACCATTGTTTGGTTGGTATTACATTTCCGAGCAACATCTCTGGATGACATAGTCCGGTTTTTTACGATGGTACCCACTATTTTCCTGTCCAAATTTGTATCATGTGCTCCACTTTTCTGTTTTCGCTTAACTGTTCACGTCTCCAAATATCGTTTAATAACAGAATCCACTGTACTGCGTGCTATGTTTAAATTTTTTGCGATGAAATGGTTTGGACGAGAAGTATTTTCGAGCCATTTGTCGATGATCTTTTTACGGCGTTCCTCTTGACTCATATTTTATAAATATTTTAAACCGCTCCGAACTAAAATCAATAACAAACTGAAACTAGAAAATATACAGGCTAATTTGGGGACATTATAGCCCGTATTAAAATTTACAGATTTTATTCGTTTCAGTCCTTATTGGAAAAAACGATGTGCTGCACCCGAGAATCCACTTTGGAAATGGATTTTCAGTGCAAGTAGCCCTTCTTCTTCCCACTTTCAATAAAAAGCGTTCCCTCTCTTTTGGACCATCTTCCTGCCCACGCCAATGTAAACAGACACTTTGACTGACGCAGAAATTGTAGAAATGGTTCTTATCCTCATGAAGATATTCCTGAGGAAGATAGCGAAGAAGAAGTTGAAGTTGTCTGTGAAAATAGCGCCGTTAAACTATCTGAGGCCTTTGCGTCTATTGAAAAAGTTATCAGTTTTGTTGAGGATAACCAGGATAAGCAGGAAATACTGCAGCTTTACAGGTTGCAAGATAAACTTTTGAAAGAAAAACCAAAACTACAACAAAAAACATTGGATAAATACCATATTTTCAAAAGTAAATAACATGTCAAGCTTTTATATAATTCAATATATTTCATATGAATTAAAGTAATAACTTGTTAAAAGAATATCTTCTTTTTTTAACTGGAAAATCGATTACCCGAAAGACCGTTGGTCCCAGACATTCCGGATAAAGAGTTTTAACTGTATTTGCTTTTGCTTTTCTGTTTGAATTTAGAATAAAATTTAATTTAAATTGATTTTGGGAATTAATATTGTATTAACTTTATTCGTTCTTTTTTTTCTTTTGTAATTTATTTGTGCATCCCTTTTTCTTTGTTTTTTTTTCTTACCCACATTTTTTGTTCTTTTTCTCGTAATACGAAGGTAAAGAATCAGCAAAATCTAGACCGAACACTGCGTCGTATGATTCGAGTTTTACTCGTAAGTTAGCCAGCGAAATGGCCTTCGGGTTTGCCATGATTTATTTGAGGGTTCTAGTGTGGACGTTATCTGTGTCTCCGAAACATGGTTTGCGAGTGGTTTGGATGATACTTCTTGATCGTGTCTATCGTTCGGACAGGAAATTCCGTAGTGATGGTGGTGTTGCAATCTATATCCGGAATTTAATCAAGTGTAAGTTGAGGTGTTCATCCTCATCAGACAGTGAGATAGATTATTTATTCATTTATTTAATAGGTAATGAAGATAAAATGTTAATAGGTGCATAATATAGGCCCAACCAATATATTAACTTGTCTCACTTTCTAACTCTTTTGGAGGAAATATCGTTGACGTCCTTTAATATAAATCTTTGCGGAGATTTCAATAGCAATCTCCTCTAATTTCTTGACCAATAGTATGAGAATGTTCAACTTAATACCAGTAAATGTTAGAACTCCTACTTACTTTCCCGGCGGCACACCGACGCTTTTAGATTTATTTCCCTTTAAGTGATTTAAGTGAAGTCTGCTGAAAAACCTGTTGGAAGCGCATGGTAGAAACATAGGTTGGGATAACATTTTCTACATGTCGTCGTCCAGTGAGCAGGTCAAATTCTTAAATGCAGATAATTTAAATCTCTGTGACACACACGTAGCCTTGAGAAGTGTTGTGTTTACAAGAGAGAGTTTCAAACACAAGAATCCGAATTGACTTCCCAGTACCTAGATGTCGTCCGTGGAAGTTTCCGTCTGTGTCCACCATGATTATACTTGAAGTTTTAAGGACATTCCTTTTCCGCTGTCAGCCATCTGCCACTTGCTTTTGGATTCTCTCAGCGGACACTCCATTGCATTTAGTTTTCAGTTTAGTTTAGTTTATTTAGTTTAGGAAAGCTAGAACAGTAAGAATGAATCTTATAACTTTGTAATAACTAGTTACAATATACACTTAGTTACAATTTAGTTGAATTATACAAACAAAAATTTAAAAACGATTAAAGAAAAGTAGGATATGATTACGAAGGCTATGAAAAGAACAAAAAATAAATAAATATAAAATAAATACTATAGACAAAAATCAGTTGTTTTGTCATGACAGAAGATGCTGTAATTCTTTTTTAAACTTGTGTATATCGCTTAGTACTCTTATAGGGTTAGGTAGTGAATTCCAAAGACGGTTGACATTGATAAAGAACTGTCTTTCAGATATTAAGTAATTATATCTCGGTATAATAAGATAGGTGGATCTATTTGACGCTGGGAATTGTAAATTAGGAAGGCTATCGTGTTCTAAGAATATTGAAGAGAAAGACCAAAGTGCGAAATTTAATATAGTTTTCGAAAGGCATACCTACAACTTTTACTGAGAGATGTGACACATGATCATATCTTCTTAGCCCATATATGTATCGAATGGCACTGTTGAAGGCAACTTTTAATTTTCGTATGCATACTGAATCACAATTTCCATATAATTCACATCCATGTACAAGGATTGGAATTAAAAGTGATTTTACCAATATGATTCGTGTATCCATTGGTGTAATTGGTTGAGCTGTCCACAAGGTTCGCAAAACGCCATAAGTCTTCCCTACGATGGTGTTAATATGGTCGTTCCATGTTAAAAATCTGTTAAATATAACACGCAAATTCTTTGATGTATCCACGAAATCGACGGGGGAGTTATTTAAAGTGATTTGCGGGAAAAATGACAGATCTAATTTTGTTCTAGATATAACCAGGCATTTGGACTTATTAGGGTTGAGTGTCAGGCCATTTTGCAAAGGCCAGTAAAAAATACTATTAAGATCCTGATTAGTTTCAACGCAACAATTTTCAATGAGACCCAGCGTGCAGCTTCGATAAATTTGGACGTCATCGGCATAAATGTGTATTAAGGAATGTGTAACTAGATCTGGTATCTCATTTATATATAGAGAGAATAAGAGAGGACCCATAATTGATCCTTGAGGGACCCCTCGCGTAAAACAAAGAAATCAGATAAGACATTATTAACAAAAACGGCTTGTTTTCTGTTGCTTAAATAGGATGAAATCAATTTAACAGCAGAAGGAGACATGGGCTGAAAAGTCCGTGCCGTTTTCTAGTAAAACACAAAATTTTTGCAAAATTCAACTTTATTTATCAATATAGTTGCCTTCGAGGGCGATACACTGATTGAAACGATTTTTCAATCTTTTGATACCAGTTTTGTAGCACGATTTCGGTTTAGCCTCAAAATAGGCCTCTGTTTCGGCGATTACTTCTTCATTGGTCTTAAATCTCTTTCCGGCGAGCATTCTTTTGAGGTCTGCGAACAGGAAATAATCGCTGGGGGCCAAATCTGGAGAATTCGTAGCCGAATTCATTCAATTTTGCTATCGTTTTCATCGACTTGTGACACGGTGCATTGTCTTGATGAAACAGCACTTTCTTTTTCTTCAAATGCGGCCGTTTTTCTGCGATTTCGTCCTTCAAACGCTCCAACAGAGCAATGTAATAGTCGCTGTTGATAGTCTGCCAATTTTGGAGATAGTCGATGAAAATTATTCCATGTGCATCCCAAAATACGGATGCCATAACCTTGCCAGCCGAGGACGAGGTTCGTCGCCTGCTCGCCACTCAGCTGACTGCCGACTTGACTCTGGTGTGATGTGATGGAGTCAAGTTACATCCATTGTCACATA
The DNA here is from genome assembly GCA_963966105.1 of Volucella zonaria. Lineage (NCBI taxonomy): Eukaryota > Metazoa > Arthropoda > Insecta > Diptera > Syrphidae > Volucella > Volucella zonaria. The sequence goes on along the minus strand of OZ014534.1, from coordinate 35,286,120 downwards.
CCGATGCAAAAATTCGGCTTTATTGCGGTTGAACAGCTTTAAACACTCCTCTGAATCAACATCAACACGTTGTTGTTTTTGGTCGACTGTGAGCAAACGCGGCACCCACTCTGAACACAGCTTTCGCATGTCCAAATATTCGTGTATGATATATCCAACACGCTCTTTTGATATCTTCAGAGCCTCAGCTATCTCGATCAACTTCACTTTACCGTCATTCGTAATCATTTTGCCGACTTTTTTGATGTTTTCATCTGAAACAGCCTCTTTTGGACGTCCACTGCGCGTGCATCATCTTCGGTGCTTGTATGACCACTTTTAAATTTTTCAATCCACTTGCGAATGGTTCGTTCGGCTTGTGCAGAGTCCGGGTAACATTTATCAAACCATTTCCCATCAAAAAGCAATGATAAATCAACACATGAAATTGCTTTGAATCCATTTTTTTAAACAATAACAAAAGTTGTTTCACTCACAACGCTATATCTCGAGAACTAATACTCCAACAGCTGTCAAATTTATACACGTATCTTTTGAAGGTTGGTACTAACTGAAAATGGTGCCCTCTCTTAGAAACGACTTTTTTTAGCAAAGGTATTACTTTAGCCATTTTCCACTGATGTGGAAACGTTCCTGTCGTAAGGATTGTGTTTATCATATGAGTCGCATACGGTAGGATCAACGGTAGAATGGCTTTGATAAAAACTGGATGAATTTCATCGGCTCCAATTGCACTGGACCTTATAGATAAAAAGCTTTTGACTACCTCTGTACTGTCTACACATTCAAAGCTAAATGGTGATTGCACAACAGGCGCATGCCGATTATCTAAATTAAGGTTGAGGTTTGCTGTCCTAGTTGGTCCTACAGATACAAACATGTGGTTAAGCACATTGTCGTCTGTGTTACTATTTGGACAAGAAAGTTTTTCTTTTCCTATACCCAGATGTCGTAGGTTACTACGACTACAGCTTTCGACTACCCAGGCTAGATTTTAATCTGCCGGAGACAAATTGTGCCTTTGCCGCCCTTATTTCTCGAACAACCATATTACGAAGGGATTTGTATACAGGGTGAGTTTTTTAACTTGAGACATCCAAATTACTCGAAAAATACGCGATATCGCGAAAAATGCTTCAGACAAAAATCGCAAGGTTCTGAAGGGGACATATGATGGTGACCACGAGTTTGACCTTGAGACCCATTTTCAAGGTCAAACGAAGGTCACTTTTGATTTTTCAAATGATAACTCCTGATTTTCATTGCTCAGTCGTATTCCTCAATGGGGCACACGACTTTGTCTCAAAGGTCTTATTCATTCAGTGCTAGATACCACTGCACTGGCACGCCTAAATCATTAATCGGTTTCCAACATTGTTAGGGTGTTAGAAGGTCGAGATTTGTTTTGAGGATTATTATTAGTAAAGTTTTCCAGATTAATAATGTAGGCTATTTCAATTCAAGAGAAAATTGAAATCATATTGATTTATGGAGAAAGTGAAAGGAACATCGATGGTGCTGTTGCTCTTTACGCCCAACGTTTCCCAGACCAGATACGATCGCGCGCTTCCTTTTATCGGGTCATCCAACAATTCACTGGTGAAGAAAGTGTGCAACCAAAGAAAAGGAATCGGTCAGATAGGGTGGCTATTGAGGACAATGAAATAGCAGTGTTAGCTGCCGTTGCACACGATCCTCACATTAGCACTCGCCAAATAAGTCATGAATCAGGAATTTCTCAAACGACTGTCTGTAAGATATTACATCTGCATAAATACCATCCTTATCATGTTTCAATGCATCAAGAACTTTCTAGTGAGGATTTTCGCAACCGGGTTTCCTTTTGTCAATGGGCACTTCAGCAAATTGAACGAGACCCCCTTTTCTTCGCCAAGGTGTTATTCTCTGATGAGTCGACTTTCACCAATCACGGTACGGTCAATCGACATAATATGCATTACTGGGCTACTGAAAACCAGCACCCTTGGAATGTTAATGTTTGGGCGGGAATTATTGGGGATAAATTAATAGGTCCATATTTTATTGAAGGCAACTTGAATGGCGAAAAGTATGCAAATTTCTTGCGGGACCATCTTCCAGTATTACTAGAAGAACTGCCATTGGAGTTGCGACAAACGATGTGGTTTCAACATGATGATTGTCCAGCCCATTATTCCCAAGTAGCCCGGGGCGTATTAAACAGTGTTTACCATCCGAGGCAATGGCCTGCTAGATCACCTGATCTCACGTCATTTGATTTCTTCTTGTGGGGCTACTTAAAAAGTGAGATTTACAGAAAAAAGCTAACAACACGTGAGGACATGAAAAGACGAATAACTAAAGCTTGCCGGAAGATTACGCCAGAAATGTTTCTCAGTTATGTTGGTTCATTTAGAGCGCGGAAAGACAAGTGTATTGAAGTGAATGGTCACATTTTCGAGCATTTGTTGAAATAGTCTCGGGAAATAAACGTCGAAATGGGAAGAATTCAATGATTCAAGAGTTGGAGGCAAGGGGACCCACTCTAATTAATCATCCCGAAGGAAACAAAATACTGCTACGTCCACGTCGTTGTTTCTGGGTTATGCTAAACGCAGTATGTAAAAACAAATGACAAGCCTACGAGCAATATGACTGAGCATTTCATTTCAGGAATTATCATTTGAAAAATCAAAAATGACCTTCGTTTGACCTTGAAAATGGGTCTCGAGGTCAAACTCGTGGTCACCATCTTATGTCCCCTTCAGAACCTTGCTACTTTTGTCTGAAACATTTTTCGCGATATCGCGTATTTTTCGAGTAATTTGGATGTCTCAAGTTAAAAAACTCACCCTGTATATGGTGAAATTCAGCTATACGGTATCGCTTCCACCGATTATACGCTTGATCACGTTGCATAATTATTTGACAAATTTCAATTGAAAATCAAGGCTGTGATGAGCTTTTGATGGTTTTTATTTTTACCGGAACATATTGGTTGAAGAGAGAGTTAATATTTGATTGGAGAAATTGTACCTGGTTATCTGGAGATGGCATTAAATAAATTTGTTCCCATGGTGTGGCAATTATGCTCTGTTCAAGATTAACTCGGTCTATATTAGCAAAGTCTCTATATTGAAATGTGGTACCCGGTGCTTGGTTATGTACCCGAAAGTCATAAGTAAGAAAAATTAAATTATGCTTAGAGAAAGCTGGAGCAGAAAGTTGATCATAAAAAAGAGCGCTATCAGTACGACTAACGAAAAAAAAATCAAGTAAATTGCTTATAGTACTAACATGATGAGTGGGAGTGGTAATATTTACTGGATGTAGGTCAAAAGATTTCATCCCTTCAGCAAGATGCCTCTCAACCAAAAGATTACTGTTTAAGTCACCACATATAATTATATTTTTAGAACCTACTGATATGGACTCCATTAAAGCGTAGAAGGGTGTTAAGTCAAGAATTGTTATCACTTAATATATTAACGAATACATAGTCAATAAGAAAGTCAGAAGAAGAGAAAAGGGTCGTTCTACAACTTAAGCCATCTTTTACATATACTGCTACACCGCCACCACGATCATTTCTATCACCCCTAAAGAGTCTGTATCCACTCAACTTATAGATTCCATTATTAATGTTTGGCTTAAACCAACTTTCTGAAATACATATTGCATCTACCCTTGATTTTTCGAAAACATATCTAAACTCTTCGATTTTAGAAAACAAACTTTATGCGTTTATGTGGGCCACCTTAAATCCTTCTCTACGAGAACAGAAAACATTTAACATAGTTTTTAGCATTCCTTCACTGCCATCGTTAATGTCTATGGAATTCATATTATACCCATTAGAATGCATTTCAGTCGATATACGAGTATGTATATATTTTAATTAGTTTGTCTTGTTATTGTTAATTAATAACACTTTAATAAAATTGTGAATTACTTAAACCCACATCTGTATTAATTGGCGACGAGGATGGAGGAACTAATTAAAGAGCAGCAAGAGTGGTTTGCAAAAATGATGAAACAGAATGCAGAAAACATGCAGCAATTGATTAAGAGTCTCACCGGTGCAGCGCCCACCAACAACTCAAGTATCCCGAACAGCATTCCTAGGTTCGAAGTCTTCGATCCAGCCAAGGCAAATTGGGAGAACTATTACTTTCAACTCCAGCAGCATTTTCAAGCGCTATCACAGATGAGATCGTATTTTTTATCGTCGTGTGGGGATCACCTTCTTAATCTACTAAAAAATTTATGTGAGATATCGGATGTTGGTACATGTACATTTGCTAAGCTAACCTCGTGTTTAACCCTATATTTCCAATCTAATCAACATATACTCCCGTCGAGATGTAAATTAATTTCTTCGTCACAAAATTTCACCAGGGCAAAACTATAGCAACTGGATCGCGGATCTCAGAGGAATAGCAAAAAACTGTGCATTCCTTTGTAAAAAAGAAGGATGTAACCAATCATATGGCGACTACATGATCCGAGTTATGATAGCGTTCTATACCCCACATGAACAAGTCCGACTGGCAGCGACTCAAGACAAAGATCCGACACTAGAGAAATTGCAGCAGGTAATATCAGGATTTGAGACATCCCAACTGCCTGCATCGATTTTAAAGGACAGCGACAAAAACTCAGCAGCCATATCAGAAGTAAGCGCAATTTACCAACAGACAAGTAAGTCCAATAAAATTTTTTTTTAATCGCAAGTCTTGTCCTGATTACCACGTGAGCCATGATAGAAGTAAATTTAGACATCAGGATTCCGTTTGTGATAAATTCCACCGTAGGGGACACATACAAAGCGTGTGTATGGCAAATCACAGGAAATTAGAAACCTCACAGTCAACTTCACGCTCTCGATTCCGCAAAAGAGAGTCCTCCAGGAACCGTAGGTACGTTCGCCATGACCCTTCGCAGTCGCAGGTGCGCACAAATTTTCGTCAAAGCGCAAATGAAACTGCTCATTCCATTTGTCAGCTAGACCATGCAGAGATTTGTACACTTTCAGGCACAATCGAGAACTCGACAGTTAACGAAAAATTGTTGGTATCGCAAGCGATAAATAACTCGCAGTTAAATTTTCAATTAGACACCGGTGCATCTTGCTCATTAGTTGGAATGCAAGGCTATAGAGATTTAGGTCAACCTATCTGTCAGCTTATATATAAGAAACTCCGAGTTTATGGAAATTTTGAGGTACCGGTCAAAGGCATCGTTTATGTTAACGTGACATGGAAGGAAAACACACTCGTTTTGCCGTTACTAGTCGTTAAGGGTGAGCAGGGTCCCAATATTATGGGCCTAGATTGGTTAAATGCATTTAAGTTTTCCCTATAAATTTCATCGGGAGAGCGCGTTTTGCAATTGGACCATGGGGATAGATAGGAGCTTGCTGTTAAGGTAAAACTACTTTGTGAGTCCTAGAAATCAGTTTTCAGTCCTGGCCTAGGACGCAGTACTCAATTCGAAGCACATCTGAAACTAAAAGCCGGTTCTCACCCTAAATACGTGCCTTTTCGTCCAGTGTCTTACGCTCAGAAGTCTATCATCAAAGAATATAGAAAATAGACCGAATGGTTCAACTTGATATACTGCACCCCGTTCAAACGAGCCAATGGTTGACTCCTATTGTAGTAGTAGGTAAATCGAATTGCCCCATTCGAATATGTGGTAATTACAAGGTCACGGTTAACCCTCAACTGGAAGTCGATCGCCATCCGATGCCTAAGAAGGAAGAACTGTTTTCATCGTATTCAAGGCGGGGAACATTTTACGAAAATAGACATGTCTGAAGCCTATCTACAGATTCCTTTAAACGATGAGTCTAAGAAAATTTGTGTCTTCTCAACTGAATTCGGACTGTTCAAGCTTCAAAGATTTCCTTTCGGTACATCAAGTTCCACCAGAATTTTCCAGAGATTCATAGACCAATTGACACGTGATTTAAGATATTGTGCCACATATACTATATTGATGATGTCATCGTGTCGAGTAGAACCTCAGCTGAGTACTTGCAAAACTTGAAGACAGTGCTTGAGCGTTTCGAAACACATGGTTTGAAGTGTAACCTCGCTAAATGTCAATTTGCCCAAGAAGAAGTTGACTATTTAGGTCGCGTCATTGATGCAAAAAGAATACGCCCGTCAGAGTCACGCCTACAAGCGCTAAGCGATTTGCCTAAGCCAGCCAATTTAAAAGATTTCGAATCATTTCTCGGAAAAATGAATTACTACCATCAATTCATCGATAACTACTCTCACTTTGCAGGTCCGCTCAACAAGCATCGCGCAAAAAACGTTAAATTCATCTGGTCCAAAGAGCAGGAACAATCGTTCAATACCCTGAAAGGAAAAATTATGCGTGAAACAAGGCTGGTTCATTATCGGGAGGATTTACCTATATGCTTCGTTACAGACGCGTCGTCGCATATCACACATGTGCCCGGATGGATCAGAAAGACCTATCGCCTTCGCCTCAAAGACGTTGACAGATTCTGAAAAAAACTATAGACAGATTGAAAAGGAGGCACTCTCGATACTCTATGGCGTGAAGAAATTCAACCAATACCTCTATGGTCGTCAGTTTGAGATCATCACTGACCATCAGCCCCTCGTAACGATTTTTAACCCGAGTAAGAAGTTGCCTCAGATAACAATTCAATGACTACAGCGATGGGTAATCATGCTAATGGGCTATACGTATTCTATACGTTTTCGACCAACGAAGCAGCATAGCAACACTGATTGTCTTTCGCGTTTACCAGTCGGACCGGACGAAGATTTTGATAAATCAGAAACGTGTCATACTATATGTAGACAGTATGTGTGACTCAGTGGTTAAAGATTTCACTACAAACGCCTTGGCCATCGCTGATAAATCAAAAAAAAGGTCCAATTATAAGCCGAGTAGCATGGTACCTCCAAAATGGATGGCCAGGACATTTTCCAAGTAGTGGAAACAATTTAATTCCTTTCTTCAGACGCAGATTATGTATGTAGCTTGATCAAAAAGTTCCCGAACTGCATTCGGAAAATTTCAAATACAAGTTTATTCATCTAAATTTACACCCTGAATAACTCGAACTGCAACCGACTTCAGACTGCTATAATTTCCAAACCGTTCATGACAGTGTGCTCAAATTTTGACACATGACAGATAATTTTATTATTTACAAGCCTTTTAAACGATTTGCGTCGCAGTTGTGTTGAAAAATTTTTATCCGCGATGGAACTCAAACGTGATAGCGTGATTGCTTTATATTTGGCTGGAAAACCACAAGTAGCTATCGTTAGAGCCCTCCACCATCTCAACGTGAATAAATCATTTGTGTCTCGAACCATGGATCGTTACCGTAATACTGGCAGCGTTGCAAAACGCCGTGGAGGTGGTCATAAAAAAACAGCAACGCCGGCAGAAATGGTTTGGAAAGTGAAGGCTCGAATTGAGCGAAACCCGCGTCGAAGTGGAAGAAAAATGGCTCGTGAGCTCAACATATCATTGGAACGGATGCAACACATGAGCTTGGGGTCAAGCCATTGAAGTTCCAAAAAGCACACGATCTAACACCGCAACAGAAAAAAGTTAGAGTCGAAAGGGCGAAGGAGTTGCTACGCTTGCACGAAAGTGGTGAGTTGCCGAATTTGGTTTTTTCCGATGAGTCGCCATTTGTTATCGAGCAATATGTCAACAAACAAAATGACCGAGTTTACTTGCCAGAGAGGTCCTTCGAAAATTTACACCTTCGGACGGCCACCAGAAAGCAGGCAGCACGGATGGTGATGGTTTGGGCCGCCATAACCGCCGATGGTCGCTCTCCGCTCGGATTTTTGGACCGTTCCGTCAAAATTAATACGATCGTATACCGTGAAACTGTCTTAGAGGCAGCATTGAAGCCTTGGGCAAACAATCATTTCGGTCGGAGACCGTGGACATTTCAACAAGACTCGGTACCGTCTCACAAAGTGCACGTCAACCAAGATTGGTTAAAAAACAATGTTCCACACTTCATTTTTGTGACACAATGGATTGCAAATCCGTTGGATTTCTCTGTCTGGGGTATTTTGAAGGCGAAGGTTGGCACTAAAAAATATCAAAGTTTGGACCACCTCAAACAAGCACTTCGCCGGGAATGGGCCAAAATACCGCAGAGCCACTTGCGTGCAGCGTGCGATGCTTTCTTCGGCCGTCTCAAGGCCATTATTCGCACCAAAGGCGGACATATTGAAAACTACTGATACAATTTTGATGTATTTTCCAACATTTTTTGCTTTGGCACAATATAATTTATCATTCACCCTGTAAAATAAAAAAAATAAAAAATATTAACTAAGACTTGTTAAATGTTTGTGGTGGTACTACATAATTTCCATTACTTAATGGAATCTAAAATTATTTCCCATCCACTGAGTAAACCATTTTGGGTGTCTGAAACTCAATACTGTAACTGATTGGACTAGAGAGATGATAATCATGATTCTGGCAATCTGTTTTTTTCAATTGTAAAAACGAATACATGCGTGTTAAGTATCTATATCGTCTGGTACGCTCAGATCTCAGTGTTTGACTTAAGCTAAAAATACCACAAAACTTTCTACATAAACAACCAAGACCGATAATGCAATCCTCGAACGCATCAACCCTGATGACACAGAAGTCACGAATGCGCGATAAACATGATTTCTGTTTGTATTATCTACAGATTGACTCCAAAACTGCACTTGAACCTATTCCCAAGCCTCATTTGTCCCTCAGAGTGACAGGGTGAAGATATGGTCGCGCCACAACCTTAAGTTGATACTTAACATAAATTTGCCATAAATTATGAATCCCTCCATCCGTGCGATAATCACAACCGGAAGATGTGTGTCGCATCGCGATAGGATCAGCGCCTGACTATAATATGTATGTATAGTGTAGGTACGAGTACTATATCCAAGGGCCACCACAAGTGCATATTTGCCTACTGTTCGGTGCTTCTGTCTACATTCACAAATGTCAAAGAATGACAAAAATATTAATTGTTTCCATCAACCCAATGATGTGCTGTTGCTGCTGCTGCTGCTTCTACGCGCACAAAGGAATACAAGTGCTAATAGGAATATGAGTACGACTACCTACCTACTATAGCATATGGCAGCACAACCTGCCCTTGTACGTAAATCCATTTCAAAAATCGCGGAGGTGGATACGATCATTGTACTGATGATGAGGATGACCACTGCGATGATTTCACACAGATACCAGCTAAATCTTCGAATGCATTGGGAAAGTGTAATAACTGACCTCGAACTCTCCACCAAATGTGATTGAACTGTCCCGCGATTCATTTACATTAAATACATTGGCTGTGCTGGTTCTGCTGTTGTTCGTCGAAAACCACACACATTCATATATGAACATTCGTATATATCTCGAGAGCGGCTCATCAATAATTTAGCTAGCCAACAACCCGCCGGTCGCGGCCGTGCAAATTAAGTTTCAACAAGTCTCCCCCCCCCAAAAAAAAAGCAAATAAGATTTTAATGAAAATAAATAAAGAACAGAGGAATACTCGAAACAGGGTAAGACTACCTTGAGCTTATTGGATTATATAGGTATGATCAATTTAATAAGGAAAAGCTCAGAGCTAATGTTCCCACTTTTTTCTTTTTTTTTATATTTCATTTTTAAAAGTGAGTTAACAACTTTAGCTGTCGAAAGTTTTGACATATCAACTTCGTTAAGACAGTTTTTATGGGTACTAAGTAATATGAGTGGCTTCCTAGTATTTCAGTATTTCAATATTTTTATAACAACGACATTTATTGGGTATACAATTTAATTCGTGCGGTTTTTTTCAAAATTTGAACGTTTATTTAAGAAAAACATGTACACTAGTATCATTCAAAGTATTGCCCATCTGAAGCTATGTCTTTTTCCCATCTTTCTGGCAATTTGTGGATCCCATCCCGAAAGAACTGCGCCGGCTTGGCAGCCAAGAATGAATCAAGCCAATTTTTGATATTCTGCTCTGATGTGAACCGTATTTCAGTGAGGGCGTTCTGCATCGACCGGAACAAATGGTAGTCGGGGTGGCCGTGGTGTAGTGGTACTAGCAATCGCTTTTCACTCGGAAGGTCAAGGTTCGAATCCTAGCCACGGCAAGTTTTCATTTGTGCAATTGCAACTCAGTCAGAAAAATCTGCGTGTGAAGGCATAACACTGACATGTAGATTTGGCTGTTGTAGGGTTTTCAAGCACAAAAAAAAACAACCGTTAAAATTCACAACCTCACCATTCCGTGTGAAGAAAATCTCTCCGTCCTATTCGGACTCCCACCCCTGGAGAGTCAATATCGAAACCAAACACACCTGAGTTTCAAACCACTACATCACAAACTTTCCTTTCTCCTCCTTCTACCTTTCCGCCCGCGCCCTGGCAACAGTGTAAGGGTATTCATAACCCCTTTGGCGCGCGTACATTATAAAACAAAAAAAAAAAAAAAAGGTCTTGGCTATAAGGCGGGTGGGGTAAGACTTCCCATCCACTGTTTTCCAAATAGTTCTTAACCGGAATAGCAACGTGCAGCCGAGCGTTGTGATGATGGAAAATTATCTGGTCTGGTGTCTGGTCGCATATTCCGGGCGTTTTTCGGCCACTGCTCTCTTCAAATGGATTAATTGTGTTCGGTAGCGTTGTCCATTGATGGTTTCACCCGGTTTTAGCAGCTCATAATACAGCACACCCATCTGATCCCACCAAATACAGAGCATTACCTTCGCGCCATGGATATTCGGCTTTGCCGTTGATTTGGCTGGTTGGCCGGGTTTCACATATGATTTTTTGCGCTTGGGGTTGTCGTAATGGATCCATTTTTCATCACCAGTAACAATCCGTTGCAAAAATGACTTCCTTTTGTGGCGTTCCAGCAGCATTTCGTACATGCAAAACCGCCTTTCGACGTCTCTCGGCTTGAGTTCATGTGGAACCCAATTTCCATGCTTTTGAACATATCCAGCTGCTTTTAAACGTTTTGAAATGGCTGCTTGAGTGACACCCAAAGATTTTGCGAGCTCTTCTTGTGTTTGGCAATAATCTTCATAGAGTAATGCTTCCAGTTCTTCATCTTCAAACTTTTTTGGCTGCCCAGGACGTTCATCGTCTTCCAAGCCAAAATCACCACTTTTAAATCGTGCAAACCACTTTTGGCACGTTCGCTCAGCTAGCGCATGTTCACCATAAACTTCCACCGAAATACGATGACTTTCGGCAGCAGTTTTCTTCATATTAAAGTAATGAAGAAGAACTCCCCCCAAAAACACTTTTTCAGGCACAAAGTTCGACATAATTGAGTGAAAAAAAATTATTGTTGTTTACGCTTCAAATGAATGACATATACTGAAATGACGTACAATGACAGTACCTTTCCAACGCATGTTCCAGTGGAATAATAACAATGGTTTGTAGCGTAGTTAGCTACCAATATCTATAAAATTCTTGAGGACGTGTTTGCTATTAAAAGGAAACGCTTTAATTTAGTTACAATATTTTATTTCAAAGATACTTCCAGAACAATTAAAATATGACGTGCGCGCTTTTTCACCAAGAGAAAAAGAATGGCGCTGAGCTCTTTTTTTGAAATTACTATTCTCTAATCCAGGTAGATGGCGTAGTAGCGGTTTGGAGGATCTTCTTCTTTCAGACATCTTGTTTTCCTTCTCATTTAATTTTGACAGCTGCCGAATGAAACCGCCAAAGTACTCCTCCCCAAGTGACAGCGTTAAAAGAAAAAAAAGTAAATAAATTATTCATTGATTTATGAAATGTTGTCTTTCGCGATTATATGTTTTCCTTGTAGGTTCGAAATGTACGGATGTTGGATGCCGATTTAACGTTGCGGGCCTTGTTTTAACTGTAGGAAGAGAATCACTAGTGTTGAGTATAATTTGTGAATTTGTATTAAGTAAATTAATAAAGTTTTCGAAAAATGCAGGCTTTAGACGTTCCGTGTTGATTGTAGTTGGGATACCCTTAAAATTTATTTTGAAGACATGGTCGGATATACGCTCCATGATTTTGTATGGACCTTCATATGGCTGCTCGCATGGTTTTTGCACTGCATCCACTCGTACGAAGACATGTGTACATGAGAACAAAGTTCCATGTGCGAAAGGTTTACTCCTGGAATGATGTGCGGAAGGAACAGGTTGAACCTGCCGCATTTGTTCGCGAAACTTTTCAACAAAGATTTGTGGGTCCGGTGAAAAATCTTCATCGAAGAAAAATTGGCCCGGAAGTTTCAAAGTCATTCCATAAACTAGTTCTGCAGCAGTGGCTTTTAAATCCTCCTTGAAACTGGTACGCAAACCAAGTAAGACAGTAGGAAGAACACTTACCCAGTCTGATGTTTCTTGGCACATAATTGAGGCTTTTAGCGATCTGTGCCACCGTTCAATCATGCCGTTGGATGATGGATGGTAAGCAGTGGTCCTGACGCGTGTGCTTCCGATAAGTTTTACCAGTGCATCAAATAAGGTTGATTCAAATTGTGATCCCCTATCCGATGTTATTGTTTTAGGGGCTCCGAATCTGCATACCCAGTTGCTAAAAAAAGCGTCTACTACAGTTTCAGCAGTTATGTCCTTAAGAGGTGTTGCCTCCGGCCATCTCGTAAACCGATCAATCATCGTCAATAGATATCGATAGCCGTGTACTAGTGGCATAACAACTATATCAACGTGGACATGGTGAAATCTGTCGTTAGGGATCGGAATGTGCTGTGGTGTATTTTTGACGTGGCGATTTATTTTACTGCGTTGGCATTGAATGCAGGATCGAGCCCATGCAAGGATCTCCTTGCACATGTTTGGCCAGACAAAACTCGTGGAAATTTGACGTTTTGTAGCTCTGCCACTGGGGTGCGAAAGATTGTGTACATTGTCGAAAATCTTCTTACGAAGAATTTTTGGCACAAAGGGACGAATGTCGGTATCTCCGACGTCGCAGTAGACAATTTTGTCTGTGCTTCCAATACGGAGTCCTCGCAGTTTTAGTGAAGAATTTTCTGGACTAGCAAGTAGTTGTTTTAGTTCGTCGTCGTCTTTTTGCATCGTGGCCAATTCATCCGTGCTAACCAATACCGGCATGTCGATAGTGTTGATACGGGAAAAAGCGTCAGCCACTATGTTGTCCTTTCCCGACACATGCTCTATTCTCGTCGAATATTGTCCGATTTCCTCGAGTTGTCGTGCAACGCGATCGCAAGCATGATTGGATTTCTGATTAAAGGCGTGTACTAATGGTTTGTGGTCGGAAATGATGATCAGTTCTCTGCCTTCGATGAGGTGTCGAAAATGTTTCACAGCTCTGTAAATGGCTAATAACTCCCGATCATAGATTTTGTATCTGACTTCACGTGGGCTTAGTTTTTTTGAGAAAAAACCAAGCGGTTGGAGTTGATTTTTTATGCGTTGGTCTAATGCAGCTCCGATGGCTGTGTCTGATGCATCACAACGAAGGACAAGTGGTACATTTGTATGTGGATGAGCCAGTTGAACTGAGTCCCTTAGCTTCTCTTTACATTCTTCAAATGCTCGGCTGGCTTCGGGAGTCCATGACACAGTACGCTTATCTCCTTTTTTGGCTCCAACTGTTAGGTCAACCAGGGGTGATTGTGTTATAGCTGCACCAGGTAAACAATTGCGGTAAAAATTCCATGATCCCAAAAACTTTCGCAGCTGATCCATCGTTTGAGGCTTTGGATAGTTCATAAGAGCTTCGACTCTATCAGTAGGAGGTTTGATACCAAATTTATTGACTGTGTATCCCAGGTATCTCACCTCTGGTTGACCAAAGTGGCATTTGGGAATGTTAACTATTAAGCCAAATTGTTGAATTTTGTCGAGGACGATGCGGAGATGTTGTCGATGCTCATCTTCATTTACAGATGCTATTAGGATGTCGTCAATATAACAATGGCAGAAATCGAGATTTCGTAGCACTGAATCCATAAACCGCTGCATTGTTTGCGCAGCATTACACAAACCGAACGTCATTACTTTAAACTCAAAGAGGCCGAAAGGTGTTATAACGGCCGTCTTTGGAATATCTTCGGGAGCTAGAGGAATTTGATTGTAGGCTCGTCTTAAATCCAAGGTAGTGAAAATTGAGCATCCAGTAAGCTGATGACTAAAATCCCGGAGATGTGGTATGGGATATCGATCTGGAACCGTGATGTTATTTAAGCGGCGATAGTCCCCGCAAGCTCTCCAGCCACCGGATTTCTTTTGCACTAGGTGGAGGGGGGAGGCCCATTCACTTTTAGAAGGTTGACAGATTCCTCTTTGCATCATGTATTGGAACTCCTCTCTTGCTGCTTTGAGCTTTTCACCGGCTAGGCGGCGAGCTCGTTCCGCGACTGGATGTCCCTTAACGACAATATGATGCTGAACAGAGTGCTCGGGAACTCTGAAATTATTTTCATGTGTGATATCTACGAACTCTTTGAGAATATCAGAGTAACGATTCGTCTCGTCAATGGTTCGAACTGTAGGCTGTGCGCTGTTAATCACGAATCCCTTCGTACTCAATTGTGTTTTGTTGTCGATGAGCATCCTCTTGCTCAGCCGAATGGTAAGGTCGTAATTGTGAATGAAATCGGCTCCGATGATAGCATGTTTTACATCCGCAACTGTGAAAAGCCAACGAAATTCACGACGAAGTCCGAGGTCCAAAGTCATGGTCTTTGTTCCGAAGGTTGAAATGGCTGCTCCATTAGCAGCGAAAAGTTTTGATGTGGCAGGTGTTTTATTATTGGGGTATTCTATGGGTAAAACTGAAATATCGGCTCCAGTATCGATGAGGTACGATATGCCGCTTGTTTTGTCGATAATTTGCAGACGGTGACGATCATTGTTGCCGTGGGCGACCGTCTGTACCCCCGACGGCAGTTTTAGTTTCCCGACCACTTTGGACAGCCGGGTTTGCACCTGCGTGCATCATCGCCAAATTTTTGATGGTAAAAACACATCTTGTTATCACTGCTTTCGGAGCGCTTGTGTCTGCTCGATGCTCTATTTTGCGAATTTGATCGGTTGCGCGGTTGCCTCGTTGTCTTCAAAGCCAGAACTTCTTTGCGTAAAACTTCAATTGACGTTTTGATCTCGTCCAGAATGTTTACTTCGGGTTGTGAGATTGCTTCTACTAATGCCGGAGATGTAACAGTGCAAAGATGTGCATTTGACATGTCGTAAATCTTATCTCCAACTTCGGCAAGTTTATCCAAATCTTCTTGGCCGGTTGCTATTAATACTGTCCGCATGTTTTCAGGCAACCGATCAAAAAAAAGTGTGCGCATAATTGCTGAATCACACCGTCCATCAGCTAAGTGTTTCATGTGCGCAAGAATTTCTGATGGCTTTTTACCTGTGGTATCTTCCCCGCGCAGCATGCGGCGTAGCTGTGACTCAGGATTAGGAGCAAAATGATGTACCAGTCGCTCCTTAAGTGATAAAAATTTGTTGGTTCCTGGTGGATTACTAGCTAGATCACCGACTGCCCTCAAAGCATCACCTTCTAGACTTACTAATAAATGTGCGTAACGCTCGTCGTCGTTGGTGACGCCACCAAGCTGGAAGGCTATCTCCACCTGGGTTAGCCATAACTGTGGGTAATGTGCATTGAACTTCGGCAGTTGGATGCGAGGCGCCGAGACTCTTGATGTATCCAAACCAGAAGTAGGCGTAGGCGATATGTGTTGGGTGTTATGTTGATGGACATATTGAGGCGACTGAGCTATATGTGCAGGAATTGACTGTACTGGCTGTGCATTCTTGAGCGCCTGTATAGTCTCGTTTGCCAATTTAAGCTCCTCACGGAGTTGGTCCATAACATCAACTGAAGATGATTCTGTAGGGTTAGACATGGTTGTATTTAAAAACCTTTGGCGGTTTCATTCGGCAGCTGTCAAAATTAAATGAGAAGGAAAACAAGATGTCTGAAAGAAGAAGATCCTCCAAACCGCTACTACGCCATCTACCTGGATTAGAGAATAGTAATTTCAAAAAAAGAGCTCAGCGCCATTCTTTTTCTCTTGGTGAAAAAGCGCGCACGTCATATTTTAATTGTTCTGGAAGTATCTTTGAAATAAAATATTGTAACTAAATTAAAGCGTTTCCTTTTAATAGCAAACACGTCCTCAAGAATTTTATAGATATTGGTAGCTAACTACGCTACAATTGGTGACCCCGACGTGATCCGGGAAACATCAAGATTTTACAACCATCCCTTATGCCACGAAAACTACGCAGTAAACTTACATACACAGACCCGGGTTCAGCCGATGAAGAAACAAAACCCACATTTCAAACCAACTTTAAAACATTAAATACAACCATGTCTAACCCTACAGAATCATCTTCAGTTGATGTTATGGACCAACTCCGTGAGGAGCTTAAATTGGCAAACGAGACTATACAGGCGCTCAAGAATGCACAGCCAGTACAGTCAATTCCTGCACATATAGCTCAGTCGCCTCAATATGTCCATCAACATAACACCCAACACATATCGCCTACGCCTACTTCTGGTTTGGATACATCAAGAGTCTCGGCGCCTCGCATCCAACTGCCGAAGTTCAATGCACATTACCCACAGTTATGGCTAACCCAGGTGGAGATAGCCTTCCAGCTTGGTGGCGTCACCAACGACGACGAGCGTTACGCACATTTATTAGTAAGTCTAGAAGGTGATGCTTTGAGGGCAGTCGGTGATCTAGCTAGTAATCCACCAGGAACCAACAAATTTTTATCACTTAAGGAGCGACTGGTACATCATTTTGCTCCTAATCCTGAGTCACAGCTACGCCGCATGCTGCGCGGGGAAGATACCACAGGTAAAAAGCCATCAGAAATTCTTGCGCACATGAAACACTTAGCTGATGGACGGTGTGATTCAGCAATTATGCGCACACTTTTTTTTGATCGGTTGCCTGAAAACATGCGGACAGTATTAATAGCAACCGGCCAAGAAGATTTGGATAAACTTGCCGAAGTTGGAGATAAGATTTACGACATGTCAAATGCACATCTTTGCACTGTTACATCTCCGGCATTAGTAGAAGCAATCTCACAACCCGAAGTAAACATTCTGGACGAGATCAAAACGTCAATTGAAGTTTTACGCAAAGAAGTTCTGGCTTTGAAGACAACGAGGCAACCGCGCAACCGATCAAATTCGCAAAATAGAGCATCGAGCAGACACAAGCGCTCCGAAAGCAGTGATAACAAGATGTGTTTTTACCATCAAAAATTTGGCGATGATGCACGCAGGTGCAAACCCGGCTGTCCAAAGTGGTCGGGAAACTAAAACTGCCGTCGGGGGTACAGACGGTCGCCCACGGCAACAATGATCGTCACCGTCTGCAAATTATCGACAAAACAAGCGGCATATCGTACCTCATCGATACTGGAGCCGATATTTCAGTTTTACCCATAGAATACCCCAATAATAAAACACCTGCCACATCAAAACTTTTCGCTGCTAATGGAGCAGCCATTTCAACCTTCGGAACAAAGACCATGACTTTGGACCTCGGACTTCGTCGTGAATTTCGTTGGCTTTTCACAGTTGCGGATGTAAAACATGCTATCATCGGAGCCGATTTCATTCACAATTACGACCTTACCATTCGGCTGAGCAAGAGGATGCTCATCGACAACAAAACACAATTGAGTACGAAGGGATTCGTGATTAACAGCGCACAGCCTACAGTTCGAACCATTGACGAGACGAATCGTTACTCTGATATTCTCAAAGAGTTCGTAGATATCACACATGAAAATAATTTCAGAGTTCCCGAGCACTCTGTTCAGCATCATATTGTCGTTAAGGGACATCCAGTCGCGGAACGAGCTCGCCGCCTAGCCGGTGAAAAGCTCAAAGCAGCAAGAGAGGAGTTCCAATACATGATGCAAAGAGGAATCTGTCAACCTTCTAAAAGTGAATGGGCCTCCCCCCTCCACCTAGTGCAAAAGAAATCCGGTGGCTGGAGAGCTTGCGGGGACTATCGCCGCTTAAATAACATCACGGTTCCAGATCGATATCCCATACCACATCTCCGGGATTTTAGTCATCAGCTTACTGGATGCTCAATTTTCACTACCTTGGATTTAAGACGAGCCTACAATCAAATTCCTCTAGCTCCCGAAGATATTCCAAAGACGGCCGTTATAACACCTTTCGGCCTCTTTGAGTTTAAAGTAATGACGTTCGGTTTGTGTAATGCTGCGCAAACAATGCAGCGGTTTATGGATTCAGTGCTACGAAATCTCGATTTCTGCCATTGTTATATTGACGACATCCTAATAGCATCTGTAAATGAAGATGAGCATCGACAACATCTCCGCATCGTCCTCGACAAAATTCAACAATTTGGCTTAATAGTTAACATTCCCAAATGCCACTTTGGTCAACCAGAGGTGAGATACCTGGGATACACAGTCAATAAATTTGGTATCAAACCTCCTACTGATAGAGTCGAAGCTCTTATGAACTATCCAAAGCCTCAAACGATGGATCAGCTGCGAAAGTTTTTGGGATCATGGAATTTTTACCGCAATTGTTTACCTGGTGCAGCTATAACACAATCACCCCTGGTTGACCTAACAGTTGGAGCCAAAAAAGGAGATAAGCGTACTGTGTCATGGACTCCCGAAGCCAGCCGAGCATTTGAAGAATGTAAAGAGAAGCTAAGGGACTCAGTTCAACTGGCTCATCCACATACAAATGTACCACTTGTCCTTCGTTGTGATGCATCAGACACAGCCATCGGAGCTGCATTAGACCAACGCATAAAAAATCAACTCCAACCGCTTGGTTTTTTCTCAAAAAAACTAAGCCCACGTGAAGTCAGATACAAAATCTATGATCGGGAGTTATTAGCCATTTACAGAGCTGTGAAACATTTTCGACACCTCATCGAAGGCAGAGAACTGATCATCATTTCCGACCACAAACCATTAGTACACGCCTTTAATCAGAAATCCAATCATGCTTGCGATCGCGTTGCACGACAACTCGAGGAAATCGGACAATATTCGACGAGAATAGAGCATGTGTCGGGAAAGGACAACATAGTGGCTGACGCTTTTTCCCGTATCAACACTATCGACATGCCGGTATTGGTTAGCACGGATGAATTGGCCACGATGCAAAAAGACGACGACGAACTAAAACAACTACTTGCTAGTCCAGAAAATTCTTCACTAAAACTGCGAGGACTCCGTATTGGAAGCACAGACAAAATTGTCTACTGCGACGTCGGAGATACCGACATTCGTCCCTTTGTGCCAAAAATTCTTCGTAAGAAGATTTTCGACAATGTACACAATCTTTCGCACCCCAGTGGCAGAGCTACAAAACGTCAAATTTCCACGAGTTTTGTCTGGCCAAACATGTGCAAGGAGATCCTTGCATGGGCTCGATCCTGCATTCAATGCCAACGCAGTAAAATAAATCGCCACGTCAAAAATACACCACAGCACATTCCGATCCCTAACGACAGATTTCACCATGTCCACGTTGATATAGTTGTTATGCCACTAGTACACGGCTATCGATATCTATTGACGATGATTGATCGGTTTACGAGATGGCCGGAGGCAACACCTCTTAAGGACATAACTGCTGAAACTGTAGTAGACGCTTTTTTTAGCAACTGGGTATGCAGATTCGGAGCCCCTAAAACAATAACATCGGATAGGGGATCACAATTTGAATCAACCTTATTTGATGCACTGGTAAAACTTATCGGAAGCACACGCGTCAGGACCACTGCTTACCATCCATCATCCAACGGCATGATTGAACGGTGGCACAGATCGCTAAAAGCCTCAATTATGTGCCAAGAAACATCAGACTGGGTAAGTGTTCTTCCTACTGTCTTACTTGGTTTGCGTACCAGTTTCAAGGAGGATTTAAAAGCCACTGCTGCAGAACTAGTTTATGGAATGACTTTGAAACTTCCGGGCCAATTTTTCTTCGATGAAGATTTTTCACCGGACCCACAAATCTTTGTTGAAAAGTTTCGCGAACAAATGCGGCAGGTTCAACCTGTTCCTTCCGCACATCATTCCAGGAGTAAACCTTTCGCACATGGAACTTTGTTCTCATGTACACATGTCTTCGTACGAGTGGATGCAGTGCAAAAACCATGCGAGCAGCCATATGAAGGTCCATACAAAATCATGGAGCGTATATCCGACCATGTCTTCAAAATAAATTTTAAGGGTATCCCAACTACAATCAACACGGAACGTCTAAAGCCTGCATTTTTCGAAAACTTTATTAATTTACTTAATACAAATTCACAAATTATACTCAACACTAGTGATTCTCTTCCTACAGTTAAAACAAGGCCCGCAACGTTAAATCGGCATCCAACATCCGTACATTTCGAACCTACAAGGAAAACATATAATCGCGAAAGACAACATTTCATAAATCAATGAATAATTTATTTACTTTTTTTTCTTTTAACGCTGTCACTTGGGGAGGAGTACTTTGGCGGTTTCATTCGGCAGCTGTCAAAATTAAATGAGAAGGAAAACAAGATGTCTGAAAGAAGAAGATCCTCCAAACCGCTACTACGCCATCTACCTGGATTAGAGAATAGTAATTTCAAAAAAAGAGCTCAGCGCCATTCTTTTTCTCTTGGTGAAAAAGCGCGCACGTCATATTTTAATTGTTCTGGAAGTATCTTTGAAATAAAATATTGTAACTAAATTAAAGCGTTTCCTTTTAATAGCAAACACGTCCTCAAGAATTTTATAGATATTGGTAGCTAACTACGCTACAGGTTCAATACAAGTTACGCCATCTCTTAGCAAACCGCATGAAGTTATAGACCATTTAAATCTTTAACCTATAAATATGATACAATTAATAAGTTTTTTTTTTTTTTTTCGTGGGAAGGTGAGAAATCTTCATAGACACTATAGGCCCGGAGCCTAGTAGTAGTGTGAGATCCTCCTCACTAAAAAAAAACACCTCCCTTATGCAAATCACGACTGAGTTCACACTCAACAAGCAGTTCTTCTATCGCATTTTATTTTGTTTTTATAAGATATCCTGCAGGCGATTTTCCATTGAAAATTCCTGTGTACTTTAGAAAAATTACGCGCTGCTAATCACCGCGCTAGATCGAGAGGCTTAGTCCATTTCAGACGGCGCAATAAATTTGTCTCGTCGAGGATGTGTTGAACAGAAATATTTGTATGGCCTTGTAATCTATTATTATGTTTCCGCGCTAACATTTTAATTACTTTCTGAACGTTTTCGACTCCAAAGTCTCTGTGGATATCATCGTTTCTAATCTACCACGGCGCATTAACAATACCTCGAAGAACTTTGTTTTGGAATGTCTGTAATACATTAATGTTACTATTTTTAGTACAACCCCAAAGTTGTACACCATATGTCCAGATCGATTTTAGCACTTGCTTGTATAACAGTAGTTTGTTCACTAAGCTAAGCTTGGAATATTTTCCAATAAGCCAGTAAATATCTCTATATTTGATTTCAAGCTCTTCACGTTTTTTCTTGACGTGTGCTCTCCATTTTAGTTTAGCGTCGAGTGTCATACCGAGATATTTGGCCTCGTTCGCGTAAGGAATTCGTACTGCGTTGATAAACACCGGTGGATTCTCAATTTTCTTGAGAGTGAAGTTCATTTGGACAGACTTGTTTTTATTAAACGCGATTCGCCAAGTCTTTGTCCAATTGTTAATCCGTATAAGGGCACGTTGCAACTTGGCAGTTGCTTCTTCGACTGTTTTAGCCGTTGCCAAAATGGCAGTGTCATCAGCAAATGTGGCTAGGACAGTGTCGTCCGTTTGCGGTATATCGCGGGTAAAAAGCAAATATAGCAGAGGGCCAAGTACACTTCCTTGCGGCACCCCCGCCTTTATTGTCTTAAAAGTGGAATATTCGTTTCCGTGTCTCACACAGAAGAGTCGATCTTCCAGGTATGAACCTAAAATACAAGACAATTACTGGGGTAGGGCTTGTCAAAGTTTATATTTTAGGCCTTCGTGCCATACCTTATCCAAGGCTAACGAAACGTCAAACGAATGCGCTTGAACAGACTAACTTACACTCGATTGCTCGTTCAATTACATCGGTTATTCGATGCACTTGGTCAACTGTAGAGTGTTGCCAAATTGATGATCAGGCAAGAAGGAATTTGTGTCGGTAATTGGTTTAAGACGATTAAGAAGGATTCGCTCGAAGACCTTTGATATAATCGGGAGGAGCGATATTGGTCTATATGACTTGACTTCAGTCAGCGGTTTGCCGGGTTTCGGAACCATAATAACTTCGGCTACTTTCCACTGGTGCGGTACATGCTCTAATCTAATGCTGGCATTTATAAGATCGAGCAGCTTTAGTAAACCTTTTTTCGGCAACGCTTTAAGTATTTCTCCCGTTATTAAGTCATATCCCGGGGCTTTATTGGGCTTAAGCGTGTCTATAACTTGTCTAAGTTCCCTAAGTGTAGCCTTTTCTATTGGAAAGTTTGTCGTCACGTCTAGCGTATTGACATTCTCTGGAAGCACTTCTCCGTCGAATGGTTTACACGTTTCTGCAAGATGGTCGGCGAAAACATTAGCTTTTTCCTTATCTTCTTTCGCCCAGTCATCCTTATTGGCGCCACGTGTATTTGGGGCTTTCGAACACTTTTAGCGGCTCTCCATATGGAGTAGTTAGTATCCTTTGTCGCTGTGAGTCTTTCGATTTAGTTATTAATACCTTGATTATTGAAGTCCTTGATCGATTTTTTCAACAAGTTGCAGAGCCTATTGAAGGACGTTTTATCTTGTGGTGCCCGGGTTTCATGCCACCTTTTCCGCGCTTTTCGTTTCTTCCTTATCGTTTCCCTGATCTCCGGCGGGTATCTTATGCCGACTTTGGGAACTTTGTTCGATTCGCGGTGAGTGTTCTTCCAGGCCGCTTGCTGTATGATTTCAACAAACCGTTCAACTTCTTTTTCAAGTTGATACGGCGTTCTAAGTGCTACTTTCAACTCAGTATGGTCTACAACGTCTATTCGGAAATCTTCCCAGTGAGTTTTGCTGTTAGTTAATCTGGGTGGTCTTTGTTTCTTAACCAAGGATTCGCACAGTGAGAGGATCACTGGAGAATGATC
This sequence comes from Volucella zonaria, assembly GCA_963966105.1. Taxonomy (NCBI): domain Eukaryota; kingdom Metazoa; phylum Arthropoda; class Insecta; order Diptera; family Syrphidae; genus Volucella; species Volucella zonaria. The sequence goes on along the minus strand of OZ014534.1, from coordinate 35,262,932 downwards.
GGAGGAAAGATCGAAGCCCTCTTCAACTTTGACGTAACTAGCGTTTACTCCTTTTCCGATAAAGAAGTCTATTAGATCGGGTGTTTTGGCGATCCGAGGGCCAGTATGTCGGCTTGCCTGTTGAGTAAAAATAGCAACCACATTCCATACCAGACTGTTGAGAGTTTTACCTTTTTGAGAGATACATCTTGAGCCCCAAAAGGTGTGCTTCGCGTTAAAGTCGCCACCAATAATGAAGATTGGTCCAAGAGAGTTAAATAGGTCAATAAGTTCGTGTTTTTCTATTTTGCAGAGCGATTGGCAATAGATTGGGGATATATTAAAAGAGTAATTTTTATTTTTAGCGCTCACCACGGTCATTTGAAATTTGTCAAGTTCAATTATTGCTTCCAGAGTATGTTCAATGCAGTCTTTTATGAATAGGGATGACCCGCCTCTTGCGTTTCCCGATGGATGATGAGCGTGGTAGTTGCGGTGACCTTTTAGTTCCACGCGCGATTCTGTCGCCAGGTGAGTTTCAGAAATTAAACATATGTCAATTACTTTTTCCTGCATGAAAATATTGTGTTCATCTAGCCTTTTCTGTAGCCCGTTGGCATTCCACGCAAGTGTATTGAGCTTCTTTGCCATAATTAGTTGCAGAAATTGGCTTCGAACTTAAGAAGCCGTCCAACTATTATCTTATTTATTTTAGTCTGTTCTTCTAGTCTCTTGAGAAGTACTGAGAACACATTTGAGGCAGGATCCGGTGATGTACAGTTAGTCATGTTTACTCGCGCCGCTATTTGCGCGTAAGTTTTGCCACTTTCCACTTGCGCATTGTTATTTTTGACGTTGTTGTTATTGGTGATTTTAGCGTTTGTCACCATTACCTTCTTTAAAGGCTTTGGAGTAGGACCGCTGTTGTTATTTCTCATTCCCTGCGTTTTTCAAAGGCTTCGTTTTTGATTGATCTCGTAGCTTTTGCAACTCCTTCGCGACTTCGCAGCCTCGATAATTAGCTGGATGTTTTCCCTTGTAGTTAATGCATATCGCTGGGGACTCTTTCGTGGCATTGGACTCTGGAGTCAGATGTTTATCTTAAAGTCTTTATTTTTAAGGTCATTTACGATGTTTTCTTTAAGGCAAGAGGGATGCAATCCTTTAGCTACGACGCGTATGGGTCTTTCCGTTTTATTTTCGTACGTATGCCATTGAATCTTCTCGGCATTTAATTTTTGCGAAAGCGAACGGTAGTTGTCTGGATTAAGGACATTAATAGTCCATGTATCATTATTACGAGATCTTACTTTATAATCGGTTGAGCACAATGATTTCAGGATTATGTGCAACTTGTTGTAGTCCGAGATTCCAAAAACGTTTATTGGCGGCGGCGGTCTGTGTTAAAGCTGGCTTGCTTCTTTGTTTGTTCGATATCCGGCGGGGAAGTAGCTTTGCGCTTCTTACCTGGCTTTTTTTTAAGTATCCAGTCCGTTTCGCGGACTAGTTCTTCTTCGTCCGTGTGAAAACTCGAGTTTTCGGGGCGGTCAAGTAGCGAAACAGACTCAGACTCAGATTTAGATTGCAGCTTAATGGCATCTAGTTGCTTTTTTAGTTCGGCACAGAGCAATTCCATAGTTTGGAGTCTGGCGCGGAGATCAGAATTTTCGCGTTCGAGATTTTGTAGCTTAATCGGTGTAATGCTATTGCCCTGAGCTATCGACTGTGCTTGGTCTTTGCTTTCGCATGATTTTCCTAGCGATCCGCGTGCTAGAGATCTCGTGACCCTTGAGCATTTTTTAAAGGAGTCCTGGTTTAAATTTGTATTATTTTGAATATTATTTGAACTCATTTTAGTTCCCACAAGTAGCGGGGAAAGGGTAGTCCGTCTGCCCAGAGATCCGCATTAGACAGATAAGGCTGGCTGATCCGAAGGTCGCCAAGTATCCGGATGGTCCGTTAGAGATTGAGCTATTTTTATACTGGGCCCCCAACCTGGTCGATTCTGGCACGGGTCGCTTAACACCTTAATCCGGCCCAGTGGATTTTAGTCGCCTCTTACGACATTCATGCCTTACCTCGGGTATTCTAACCCCTAACCCGAAGGGAAATTAAATTAAAAGGGGAAATGAAATAAAAAACTTTAGCAGATGCTGGGAAGCGAACCACAACCCCGCGATTTGTCGTCCGAGTCTTTAACACCTAGTCTACCGAGCACTTGAGAAAATCACTGCCTAAAAGTCTACTTCTTATTTTTCTTAACTTTTTTTTTCTTCACTTCTAAAGCCGAAACACAAAACACATCTGCTCTCCGTGGAGGTCTATCAACGACTGAGTTAACTACAGCTCCACTGAGCCACACACAACACCTGTTAATCGGTTTCTTATTTTGTGACGAGGAGTGCTCAAGTGGAAATCAAAAAGGGAGAGGTTTGAGTTGACCTTTCGGAGCATTCGGGAGATTGGTTCGTCGGAGCCATAAGAGGTGCGGTGGACCGGTAGATAGAAGAGACGAGGACAACGTAGATTGCGGGGGTTGGTATTGAAGGAAATGGAGTTCAAAATGGATGCACAGTCGATGGAACCTGAGAGAAGTCGATGAATGAAAAGAATGTCGGCAGTATTCCTACGTTCTTCTAACGAATTCATATTTAGAAATTTGAGGCGGTCCTGATAGGGAGGTAAGATTAAAGGGTCGTTCCACGGCAGACCACGGAGAGCAAGTCGGATTAATCGACGTTGAATACCCTGGATTCGGGAAATATGAACCCGGGGAAAAGGGGACCAAGCTTGACGTTTAATAAAGCCAAGTGATGCGTTAGCTTTGAGGGTAATCTTATCGATATGCGAACGGAAATTAAGCTCACAGTCGAATAATATGCCAAGGTCTTGAAAAGACTGAACCAGGGGAATGGGTTGACCATAAAATTTACGTGAGAAGGTTATATGTAGATTGACATTTGGCTATATTAAGTTCTAGGCAGTTTTTGAGGCACCAGATTGAAAACCGATCAAGGTCTTCTTGAAGAAGGGCAGAGTCATGAGGAGAGGAAATAGTTTTAAAAAATTTTGTGTCGTCAGCGTAAAGGGAGAGGGAGGAGTGTTTAATGACTTTCTCAACATCGTTGATAGTAAGAATGAAGAGAAGAGGGCCAAGATGACTGCCTTGTGGAACTCCAGATGAGGCCAGGAATAGAACAGAAAGGGCGGATCTAAACCAAACGCTATAATATCGGTTTACCAGGTAGGAAGAAATCCATTTTAATAAGATAGTTTCAAAGCCGAGAGCAGACAATTTGAAGAGGATCAATTGATGAGATATCTTATCAAACGTTTTAGTGAAATCAGTTGCGATAACATCGATTTCTTTGCCATTTTCTAGGGCTGAGAGAGCAAAATACACGAATTCAACTAGATTTGTGGTAGTTGACCTCCCTTTTAGAAAACCATGTTGTCGGGGTGAAATATAGAGGCTTGCATTTGAAGCTTAACGCTTCGTATAAAATGCTTTCAAAGAGTTTGGGTATATGAGAGAGTTTAGCAATGGGACGATAATTGTTAACTTCATGTTTATTTGTGTATCGGGATTATAAAAAAGGTCTTCCAAATCTGGGGAAATTCTCCCTGTGTAAGGGATAGACGAAAAAGGTAGGAAAGGGCTAGAGACAGGTTGGAAGAGCATTTTTTAAGAAACATGGCGGGGAGTCCGTCTGGAACAGGTACAAATTCATCTTTAAGATAACTGCAGGTTCGAAATTTTGAGTGAGAAAGAGACCAATGGAGAAATTTGGTAGATCATTGAAGTAAGAGGGATCTGGTACGCGAAGGAGTTGTTGGCAAATGATTGTTTGAAAAATGTGGCAAAAAAGTTGGCGATGGTAGGAGGATCACTTGAAGATTTGGTTTCAAAAGCGAGGGAGGAAGGATAACCATCAGTCTTACTTTTGTAATTGATAAATTGAAAAAAGGACTTGGGGTCATTTATAAGATTGGTTTGCCCACTATTCAGGTAGCGCTGATAGAGAGAGTTATAGAGTTCAATGAAATGAAGATATGTATCTAGATAATTTGAATAGTCGGAAGAAGAGTGTGTGCTAAGGAATACCGCCCATAACTTGTTTCTTTTGTTTCGTAGAGAGCAAAGTCTACGATTATACCAAGGAGGGGATGTAGAAGAAGTTTTATGGCGGGAGTAAGGCACATAAAGGGAGATGGATTTGAATATTTCTATGTAAAAAGTGGAGAGGGCATCAACCAGAGATAGATTGGTAAACTCAAAACAAGCCCTTCTTAGATAGGTATTGATTTTACGGAAATTAGCTTTGTGAAAATTGTAAGAAAATAGAACTGCGTGGGAAAGCGGCTGAAGGAGAGAGTTGTTTAAAAATGAGAGAAAAAGTGGAGGATGAAAGTTATCAATAGTTGAAAGAGATAGGGGACAACACGATACTGAGGAGTTGATGGGATCAGTTGTAAAAATAAGGTCTAATTGCCTTTCTATATAGTTGGAAACGCCACTGACTTGGCATAGACTAGAGTCTGTTAGCCGATCTAAGAAGAGGCATTCCTTAGTAGAAATGGGATTGGAAGCGATGAAAAAAGATTGGTCTTCAGATGGAGTCCACTTCAGCTGAAGCAGATTAAAATCACCGAAGTAATGATATCATCATGCGAGTCTGATAAGTCGATCAAATTGTCAATTGCTGCAATAGCAAGTTGGTAGGACTCGATAGGTTGCGCCGGAAGAATGTAACAACACATAACATACAAGCATCTACGAGTTAGGGTTATTTTAACCGACACAAAGTCGAGCTTAGGAGAGGATGAAGTTGCAGCGAGAGAGGAGTTCAAGCTGTTGTGAATATCCAGTAGGACACCTCGACAAGGGAATTCAATCAAGGGGGTTGCGCGATCATCATCCCGAAAATCATATTGAAAATCTTGTGATACTTTGTATAAAGTTTCCTGAGACTGGTAACGTTGGTTGGGAGGCCTTCCTGCTGGATAGAAACCATGACGCTTGTTTTTGTTTTACCCTCGTAGCACACCGAGTCTCATTTATCGTGCAGATAAGCGAGATATAGACGTATATTCTCATATATCTTTTTATCTCTAAGCCTAGAGAGCGCATAGCGACATTCGGTGGTATCGCTGGTTTGCTGCGTTAATTTAACAGTGGGTGGCGAAAGGGGGTCGATAGAAGAGGGAGTGGTTAAAATGCGAGAACTGATGATACTTAGCTCCAGTTCTGAGGTCAAAATTAGGGAAAGGCGTGTATGTTAGGGGTTGAGTGGTGGGAGTTTGAGTGGTGGGAGTTTGAGAGGTGGGAGTTTGAATGGTGGGAGTTTGAGCTGTAGGGGTTAAGTCGAAAGAGATACGTTGACGTAGGGGCTTGACCTGGGGTGAAATAGGGGGAGTTGGAGTATCGGTGGGCGGCTTAAAATTAGGAAAAATTTTAGTTTTAAAACTCCACTTGGAGCTGGGTTTGTTGTGGGATAAGGAGGTGGGTCTTGGCAAATTGGATTTACTTGCTAACTTATTTGTTGGTTTAGGTGTGACGGACTGATTGATTTTATCCTGCTTCTTGGTCGTATTTTCCAACCATTTGCAGACACGCATCTTTCCAGGATTGAAATTGTTGCTGGCTGGGTTATGAAATAACCATTCGTATTTGGCTGGAAGATTGAGATTGAAGCTGCGCTTGCTTCTGTGGTGAGGGAAGCAAATTGCAGTGGCTAATGGTAATGCCATATTTCTTTTCGATGAAATTTGTGATCCAATCAACATCAGCAGTTTGGGGGGGCGCCTTTGATAAGAAGCGTGGTGACCAATTGATTCTTCGAAGCAAGCTTATCAAGTCTACGTTGCCATTCGGAAGGTGCCCAAGTTGAATTAAAATGATTGATAAGCTTCCGTGGGGCAGCAATTGGAGGAGCTGACATAGAAGTGTTCTCTGTTGTAGAGTAGGAAGAAACTTCGCAGGAATCAGTGGGTTGAACCATCCGCATATGACTAATTTGTGGGGGTGAGCCTGAATCCACTTCAGGTTCCATTAATTCATCCATGAGCGATGTATTATAGGGAACATTCTGGTAAGGCTGCGGGAAGTTTGGTATATCAACGATTTTGCTGTTCATTGTTGCGACGTGATGTTCAATATCGCATACGAGGGATCGAGTCGCAGTAAGTTCGTCACCGACATCGTTCACTTTATCGAAGATAACTTCGAGCATGGGATCACATTATTTAGGAGAGAGTTCTTTGTGTCACGAGGACTGAAAATGAATGAATGAAAATGAATAAGCCGACACATGAGCAAAACGATTTAGGCCGTATACGTATGGCACAACATTGTTAAAAGCAATGTTGAGCTTACGTGTGGCAAAGGCGCCGGTGCAGCAAAAAATTTCGCAGCCATACGTTATCAGAGGAATGAGCACGGCCTTGACCAACATGAGCTTCGTATTTACTGGTGTGAAGTTTTGAGATTGGGAGAGATTTCTAAGACATCCGTATATTTTTCCCACAACTGAGCAAACGTGGTCGTCCCGGGTTAATCTTGTATTGAACCAAATACCAAGATTTTTGGCTTTGTTTACAAATTCAATAGGTTCAGTACCAAGGTATACTGGAGGAACGTTGATAAGAGATAACGGATTTCTATTTATGAGAAGACACTTCGTTTTTCTTGGGTTAAGCTGCAGAAAGTTTTCATCGCCCAGAAATGAATACGTTTTAGGTTATCATTAAATTTCAAAGTGGCATGATCAATAAGATCATTCTCAAAGCTTAAATAGAGTTGGATATTGTCAGCAAACATGTGAAAATTTGAACTTTTAATGCATTTGAGAAGATCGTTAATAAAAATTGCGAAGAGTAGGGGACCTAAAATGGATCCTTGTGGAACACCAACTGAAATTGCCATATATGAACTGCCATATGAGATTTAGCGGCTGATGTAGAGAAATTATAGAAATTGATCAATTTTGATACAAGTATTGTAGTTCATGATCAACGGTATCAAAGGCCTTAGAAAAATCTAGGAGAGCGATAAAGGTGATTTGTTTCTTGTCTATTGCAACTCTCATGTCGTCGGATACTTTTAGAAGAGCTGATGTGCAGCTGTGGTATTTCCGAAATCCAGACTGGTAGGCGCGAAGAAAACTTGATATTTCATGGTGTATAACTTTTTCAAATATTTTTGACAAATATGGAAGTATAGCGATAGGTCTATATTCAGTTGACGAGCTGCCTACTGCTTTCCTTTTTGGGAGTGGTATAATCTTAGCTTGCTTCCAGGCAAATATATGTTAAAGCTGGAAGTATATAGGGTAATATTAATTTAATAAAAGTTGGGTGGATGTTATCGACACCAACAGCGTTAGATTTGATTTTTAACACAACTCTAGCAACGTCAATTTGTTCCACTTGGCCAAATTCAAATAAGCCAGCGTGTGGCGTTTGGATATTGTTTCCATCGCTTGAACTTTTGCGAATTCTTTGTTTAGTTCGTTAGAATCGACTTGGTCTACCACGAACTTCAAGTTACTACCTACATCTAATTCTCGTAAGTTTGTCCAAAGTGTTTTGGTTGGAAGTTTATGATCGAAGTGCTTGGCGTAATAGCGACGTTTACGTAACAACCGATAACTGTCATAGTATTCGAGAATCCGAAATCGTTTCCATTTTTTGAATTCAACATCACGCTTGTTTCTTAGTTCAAAAATTTCAGAGGTAAACCACTTGATGTTATTATACTTGACAGCTTTCCTTTTTAGAGGAACGTGTTTATCGAAGAGCTGTAAAACTACGTAGTGGAGAAATTCAACTTGGGCATCGACCGATATTTCAAAAAACACGTTATGCCAATCAAGGCAAAGAAGGTCTTGTTCAAGTTGCTCGACATTTAGATTTTTAAAGTCCCTGAATGTATAAACCGATTGTTTGGCTTGGTGTTGATTTCTAGTCAACTACTCGTCTTACTTGATTTTCGTTAACTGAAAAAAATGGATGAAATGTCTTTCGGGCGAGGCTGGGATTCGAACAGCGAACCTTCCGATTTGGAAGCCAGTCCACTACCACTTGAGCCACGGCCACCACAATTGGTTTTAAGAAGACACAGAAAAAGATTCGCCATAACTAAGGCTTGCTGTTGAGTGTTTATCGCTTCACCAAAATTATAAGCAGCATGATGTCCATATATTGACAGCTTACAATTGCAGCACACTGCTGATAATTGTCCGGCTCTATCCATGACTTAAAACTTTCCGTTGAGAGGCCAAAAATTCAGAATTAAACTCTTGGAAGCCTGGAAGGTACTGCGAGGATAAGACCGACAAAAACAGAAGCCCTGAGCCATTTGAATACGTACTCTTTACCATTTTATTCTATATCATTTACTAGTATAGGGTCCGCCATCTAACGTTTTTTTTTCAACTAGTGCTTATTTCGTGAATGGTAACACTTAGCTCATGTCTGATTTGACAGATAATTAGTTTTATCCTTCCGCTGAACGAATATGGTTGTGTATACGCTTGAACAACGCTGGGAAATATTACGGCATTACTTTGAAAATCATGGTAATGTTGCAAAATGTGTGCGAAAATTGCGTACGGATTTTGGAAGAAGAGAAGCACCGTCAGCTCCGTATGTTCGTTATCTTGTGAAAAAGATAAGTGAAAGAAACTGGCATCCTCATCGATAAACCAAAGCGTGAAAAGCCAAAAACAGTGCGTACACCCGAGAATATTGCTGCTGTGGCAGAAAGTGTGCGTGAAGCGCCATCAACATCAATTCACCGTCGTTCTCAACAATTGAACATTTCGGAGACATCATTGAGACGAATTTTGCATAAAGACCTTGGTATGACGCCATACAAAGTCCAATTGGTTCAGGAGTTAAAGCCAACTGACCATCCAATGCGTTTTCGCTTCGCTAAGTGGGCCTGCGATCGACTTAGAGAAGATGCCGATTTTGCCAAAAAAATCATCTTTTCAGATAAAGCTCATTTTGATCTTGGCGGGTATGTAAACAAGCAAAATTGTCGCATTTGGGGCACAGAAAACCCGCACACATACATTAAAAAGCCGATACACCCAAAACGAGTCACTGTTTGGTGCGGATTTTGGTCCAGAGGCATAATTGGGCCATTTTTCTTCGAAAATGAGCAAGGAATGGCCGTTACAGTCAATGGGGATCGTTATCGGGCCATGTTGAACGAATTTTTGTTCACAAAAATTGAACAGGAGGATATTGGCAACATTTGGTTTCAACAGGACGGCGTTACGTGCCACACAGCCAAAGCTACACTCGATGTTTTGCGCCCTGTTTTTGAAGATCGCATTATCAGCCGCAGAGCTGATGTCGTTTGGCCACCCCGGAGCTGCGATTTGACACCGTTGGACTATTATTTGTGGGGTGCCGTAAAAGATAAGTGTTACGCCGACAAGCCAGAGACAATTGACGCTTTAAAGGACAATATTCGTGAAGGTGAAATACAGCTGCACACAATCGATAATGTGCTTAAAAATTGGACCGATCGTGTAGGCTACTGCATGGCCAGCCGAGGCAGCCATTTGAATGAAATTATTTTCCATTATTAACCGGAAGGATTGTACTTTCAAATAAAAAAAGAAATTTGCGAAAATATTCAGTGGTTTTTTTTATAGCATTTTCAAAAAAAAAACATTTTTGGCGGACCCTTTATAAGCATAATTATTAACTTTCAAAATAATTTAACAGTTTCAATGGTCATGGTAAGATTTTCACTTTATTTTAACTCATTTTTAACTACTGCTTTAAATAGAGCTTCTGATTTTCCTACAAAAAATATTTTCATAGTTGTCCATCGTGAATATGGGAAGTGTATCAGATACTGAGGAAAACGCAGTCGTTGGAGTTAACGGATATCTTGTTGGCTTGATTCGTGTTTTCCAGGCACAACACAAGGGCCTTCATATCTGCCATATTAACGCCCAAAGCTTGTACCCTAAAATAGACGAATTTAGACATATTTTCGTAGACTCTAAAATTGACGTCATATGTGTTCCTGAAACATGGTTTCATGCCGATGTATCTGATGAAATTTATAAAGTAGAAGGTTTTGAGCTTTTTCGGTCTGATAGAGTAGTTCGCATCGGAGGTGGGGCTACATTGTATGTACGGAACACACTTGATTTCAACTTTGTATGCAAATCAAGCAATGACTGCCCTCTCGAATACTATTTCCTAAACATCAAATGTAGTCATGAGAAAATATTGATCGGCTTAGTCTACAGACCAAATAACTCCATTTACATGCCATCCTCGAAGAGAAAGGCTATACTGCCACTAATACAGTTATATGTGGCGATTTTAATTGTAACCTGCTAGATATATCCGTCTCCATAGGCTTTTTGGAAAATATGAAATCCTTCGATCTAAACCCGGTCAACACGTCAACCCCTACCCACTTTACGACCACTGCTTCGACTCTTATCGATTCAATTTTTATATCCGATATGGGGAAAGTCCTGTTGTATAGCCAACTCTCAGCACCTGCATTCTCAAAGCATGACTTGATGTATCTAACTTACCACACTAAAAACGAATTTGCTGAGTCTAAAGTTATGTTTAGAGACTTTTATAACCTAAACTATGCTATGCAGATACTATAGCCACATGCTGGGGGTATATATATCGGATGCCCCTGGTTGATTCATCAAACTAACTTTCTGCAGGAAAAAATTGCTTTCCTCTTCAATAAACATGTGCCGTTAAAAGCAAAACTTGCCAAGCCCCCTTTCCTTCAATGGCTTACCCCTAATATATTACAACTTATGAAAAAGCGTGATGATGCCTATAAAAGCTGGAAGAAATAACGAATGGATGAGTTTTTGAATAAATATCGCAGACTCCGCAATAAAACGGTTTCTAAAATAAGAAATGCCAAGCGCGTTTTCTACTATAGGAAATTTGATAGCTGTTCCTCAGGCAAAGAGGTTTGGAAACATATCCGTGAAGTTGGGTTAGGAAAATAAAGGCCTAAAACTCCTGATGATATAGACTGCGACCAGCTTAACTCAATTTTCTTAGCGTCGAGTGATCCTTCCTCAGTAAGCCTAACCACTTTCGGCCAGTCACCGGACGATTGTAGAGAATCATATTGGGTTTACAAGTAAGTTTCCAGCGTTTGTCAAAGATGGCGCCACCAGTGGATCCCGGGCAGAAATGTCAGACCCCATGTGTTTTATTTGTAGGTTTTGTATCTGTCAACAACTTTGCAGCGTTATATTTGAGCAGTTCTATCGGTGTCGTACATTTTATCGAGCAAAATCATGGCAAGTTTCCAGCCAAATAAACGTCATTTGCGGGAAGCGCTGCTTTTATTCTTTAATATGAAGAAAAGTGCGGCTGAGGCCTATCGTTTGCTTTCGGAAACTTATGGGGCGGAGTGTATTAGTGAATCGACGTGCCGCGAGTGGTTCAAACGGTTCAAAAGTGGTGATTTTGGAGTTGAAGACAAAGATCGCCCCGGAAGGCCGAAAAGTTTTGAAGACGAGAAATTGGACGCTTTACTGGATGAGGATCCGTGTCAGATTCAAGAAGAACTTGCTGCATCATTGGGCGTCACGCAACAAGCCGTTTCCCTGCGCGTGAAAGCACTGGGATTCATTCAAAAGGTTGGAAACTGGGTGCCGTACGAATTGAAACCAAGACACGTCGAACGGCGATTTTGCATGTCCGAAATGTTACTGCAGCGGTATAAAAATAAATCATTTTTGCATCGTATTGTCACTGGTGATGAGAAATGGATTTATTATGATAATCCTAAACGCAGAAAATCGTTTACAAAGCCCGGCGAGCCCGCCCAATCGACGCCGAAACGAAATATTCACGTGAATAAGGTCATGCTCTGCATATGGTGGGATCAAAAGGGTGTCGTATACTACGAACTGCTTCCGAGTGGTGAAACCATCAAAGGACCATTATATCGAACCCAACTAATTCGTTTGAAGCGGGCATTAAAAGAAAAACGGCCAGAATATGAGTCCAGGCATGAGTCCGTCATTTTTCATCACGACAACGTTCGGCCACATGTTGCAGTTTCGGTGAAAAACTATTTGGAAAATAGTGGATGGGAAATTCTGCCTCACCCGCCTTACAGTCCAGACTTGGCACCATCTGACTACCACTTGTTTCGTTCGATGCAGAACGCTCTTACTGGAATACCCTTCAGCTCAGTAGAGGAAATCAAAAATTGTTATCGAACGTTCTTGAGCTCGAAAGACGGGAAATTTTTTTGGTCCGGAATTCATAAATTGCCAGAAAGATGGGGGAAAGTTGTAGCTTTCGATGGACGATGCTTTGAATAAAGCATTGTAACTATGTTTTCATAATAAAACTTCAAATTTTGGAAAAAAAACGCTGGAAACTTACTTGTAGACCCAATACTTCGATTTCTATATGCTACACGAGGAAGACGTTGCAGAAGCAGTACTATCGATCAAATCAAACGCTATGGGACTCGACGAAATCCATCCAAAAATGTTTAAGCTTCTCCTTCCATATTTCCGTCAAAAACAAAGTTGCAAGACTGCGTTGTTAATGGTCGTCGGTGAAATTAGAAAAGCTGTTGATGAAAACCGTGTTACAATTCTTACGTTACTTGACTTTTCGAAAGTATTCGACACGGTTAACCACACTATTCTTTGCTCAAAGCTTAGGGAAGAGTTCAATTTTTCATTGCCCTCTACAAAACTTATATTTTCCTATTTAGAAGGGAGACAGCAATGGGTTGTAGCGTTTAACCGATTTTCATGTCCTTTGTCAGTAAAGAGGGGGATACCGCAAGGCTCTAGTCTTGGACCATTGCTTTTCTCGCTCTATGTAAATGAACTGCCCAAGATTGTTGAGCATAGCGGAATCCACATGTTCGCTGATGATGCCCAGATCCACTTAAGCTTTCCAATGAATTTAATTCACCAAGCTACTGCGCAGGTTAATGAGGATCTCCAGCGTATACTTGTTTGGTCGGCTAAGAACGAACTGCGTCTTAATGCGCAAAAGACAAAAGCACTTGTGATCCATAAAAGAAAATTGGATCTTACTCACTTTCCATCAATCCAGCTACCTCAAAGTCCAATAAAGTACGTTGACTCCGCCAACAAACTTGGTCTGATATTTAACCGGACCCTTACTTGGTCTACCCACATAAACTCCATTGTAGGTAAGGTATACTACACATCGCTTTATCCCTACACGGACAAAGCTTTTGTTAGTGAAAACCCCACTAATGCCGATTCTGTTCTATTGTTCTGAGATCTTTTGCTGCCCTGACCACGACTCCAGAAGAAAGCTCAATGTCGTATATAATAATATTGCCCGCTTTGTATTTAACCTGAAACGGTATGACCATGTTTCCTTTTTCTCAAAACAAATCAGCGGATGTACATTTGATAACGTGCTCAAATATAGAACCCTTGGTGTCTTTCATGATAGAATTCAAACTAAGCAACCGGCATACCTATTCATTAAGCACGCTTTCTTAAGGTAGATCATGTACCGTAAAACCGCCAAACTTTGACCAGTCGGGTAGGAAAAACATTCGCAGTGTTTTTTGTCCGTTTCGTGATATATTCGATTTTTGTCTTAAGTTGTCGGCTGTTGAATTGTGAACATAATCAATACTTTACTTCAGTGTTTGACTTTCCGGTGCACTTTTAATTGTTAAAAAACATTCTGGTCAAAGTTATACCTGATCATTTTCAACTTTGACCATAAGACAATGAAAAACATTTTGTTTAAGTTTTAGGGTATTTTATTACGAAAAATCAAAAGAAAAAATTGCAAATTCCAAATAAATAAAATAACTTAGGTATATTTATTTGTATATAAATTAAAAAAAACTTATTTTTCGAAGACATGTAGAATAGTAATATGAAAAAAAGGACGAATGAATAGGATATAAAAACTAAAATATATTACTTCAAAGTTAAATTTTAAATTCCACATAAGATTATCAGAAAGATTTAAAAAAAAACTTTTAAGGGAGAATTAATAATAAACAAAAGTATGTTAAAAGTATGTTTTTATGGGGAAAAAACAGATTGTGAGTAGGTACAAAAAAATTTACTAAAAATGGATGGACTATTTAAAATGAATTTTTGATATTTAGAACAACTTCCATGAGGTCTTCTAGGGATGAAGGGCTCAATGGCTCTCCCAATGTTTCCGCGATGTTTGTATCACTTTGAGACTCTGTTTGAAATATAGTGCTGTAATAAGAAGGACTCGGGGGCCGTTCGCGAGTTAGACTTGCTTCTGCTTGGACCGGACTTCCTTTAAGCTCGTCAACGCTTATTCCCTTTCTAGGTGTAACTCGATGATAAATTTGTAGCTGTTTCTTCTAGATGTTCTTCCCTAGGCATTCTTGTCATCACTTGTTGAGGAACAAAAGGGAAATTCCACACTTTTTAAAGCCAGATATTACATAAATTCGTTGACAAACCATTTTCGTTCAAGGATTCTTCTACCAGTTCTTTAAGCATTTTGGGAAACTTATCTTTAGCTAACACTTGCGAAGTTCTTGATTTGCTTACTTTCCACTTCATTAAAATGGTCCTCCATATTTTTTTTTTTAGAGGACCGAAGAATGCTACGTCTAACGGTTGTAGAAGGTGTGTTGAATTTGGAGCAAAACAAGCAAACCTGATTTTGTTTTGTATCACAGCTTCAACTACATCTACGGAAAAGTGACTTGAAAGATTATCTCCCAATAGAACGATTTCCCCATCCAAATTTTTCGTGCATGGTATGAAGTGATTAATGAACAAATTTTTAAAAATTGTAGCATCAAACCAACCCGACGTGCTTCTATTATATTTTGTGTTTTTGGCCCGCCCTCCATCCATTGTTCCCATAATAGTTCCGATTTATAGACAACATAAGGGGGCAATAACTCTCCAACTGCCGAGCCACTGAACATAACCGATATACTGGTCTTCGAACTGTCCATTACTCTTTCTGGGTATTTGCAACCCTTTTAAAAAAAAAAAAACACTTCTGGGAACCGGGATCATCTGATAAATTAGTTTCATACGCGGGAGGGTCAATAAGTCAGTGACTTTTGGATTAAAACAGATTTTTTGATAAAAAAATAATTTTATTTTTCAATGTAGTCTCCCTTGAGCTCTATACACTTTGTCCAACGCTTCTCCAATTTTTTTATCCCTTCCAAAAAAAATGATTTGTCGAGGTCCTCAAAATGACGAGATGACTTCATCATTGGAGTCAAATCTTTTTCCACCAAGCCATTTCTTCAGGTTTGGGAACAAGAAGTAGTCGCTCGGAGCCAAATCTGGAGAATAGGGTGGATGAGGGAGCAATTCATAGCCCAATTCATGGATTTTTGCCATGGCAACTGCACATGTGTGCACCCTTGCATTGTCTTGGTGGAAAAGAACTTTTTTCTTGGCCAAATGAGGTCGTTTTTTTTTCAAATCGTCATTGAATCGGTCCAATAAGTTGGCATAATATTCCCCATTGATTGTTCTTCCCTTTTGAAGGTAGTCAATGTGGATTATCCCGCGTGCATCTCAAAAAACAGTCGCCATAACTTTATTGGCTGACAAACCCACCTTGGCCTTCTTTGGCGCCGATTCACCCTTAGAAACCCACTGTTTTGACTGTTGTTTGTTCTCTGGTGTGTTGTGATGGATCCATGTTTCGTCCACGGTTACAAAACGGCGCAAAAACTCCTCCATATTGCGATTAAACAACGCCAAACCTTCCTGTGAAGTTGTTACACGATTGCGTTTGTGGTCGACTGTGAGCAAACGCGGCACCCATCTTGCGGAAAGCTTTCTCATGCCCAAGTGATCATTCAAAATTGAAACCACTGAGCCATGCGAGATCCCTACGGCTTCCACAATCTCTCGCACTTTCAATCTTCGGTCGGCCAACATCATATCGTGAATTTTTTCGATTGTTTCGGGTGTAGAGACCTCAACTGGGCGTCCAGGACGTTCGGCATCTTCAGTGCTTGTACGGCCACAACGAAATGCAGTAAACCACTTTTTTACCATTGAAATCGATGGTGCAGAGTCCCCATAGTATTTATCAAGCTTAGCCTTGGTCTCGGTAATGGTTTTTTTTCGCAAGAAATAATGCTTAATAAGCACACGAAATTCACTTTTTTCCATTTTCTCCTCAAATTAGTGAGTAGTCTGATAAAAATAGCTGTCAAACACAAACTAACTGACGCAGCAAGTTTAAATTTTGACAGGAGTCAACTGACAGAGCAGTGTTGACAGGAGCAGTGTTGCTGTTTCAGTAAAGAGGTCAGAAATTCAAAAACTTATTGACTTTTGACCCGCCTCGTAGTAGTTAAATATATAACTAGCTGAAATATATTTGATTTGATTTGATTTTTGAATTGCGGCCCGGGTCAACCCCGGACAGATTTATTAATGCTTATTGCAAGCTTATTCTTAGAACTAGCAATTTTCACTTAAAACTAAAGATAAAAACTAAAGGGTGGGAGCGGTTAAAAAAAGTTAGGATGTGAGGCATATGTGGAAATAAGAGTGTTTTTAAGAGAGAGTTTGGTGAGATGGTAGTCGAAGAGAGGCAGAATATCGTTAACTTCACGAAACATTCTAGACATTGGCTCCAAGTGTCCGTAATTCGTTCGGTGAAGATTGAGCCGGAAAAGTGGCACAGACCTAAGATTGCGTGGGTTGGTATTAAAAGAAATAAGTCGAAGTAAAGAAGGACAATCGATATTCCCAACTAAAATTTGATGAATAAAGAGAATGTCGGCAACTTTTCGACGTATAAAAAGGGGTTGTAAATTGATAAGTTTCAGCCGGTCAGTATAAGGTGGTAAGTTTTGGTTATCATCCCAGGGAAGACCACGTAAAGCGAATCGTAAAAACCTGCGTTGAACAGCTTCTATCCGGAGGATGTGTGTTCTGTAGTAGGGTGACCAAACTTGGCTTGCATATTCAAGAAGAGGCCTAACAAAGGTTATGTAAAGAGATTTGGTAACATAAGGATTGGAAAACTCCTTAGACCAGCGCTTGATGAAGCCAAGGGCAGAGTTGGCTGTTTTTTATTATATTATCAATGTGAGAACGGAAATTGAGTTCCATATCACAGATAACACCTAAATCATGCAACTCATCACTAAGGGTACAGGCAGATTAAAGATTAGATAGCAGCGAGGTGAAGTAGGGGGTCGCTTACGGGAATACGTTATAGCGTGACACTTATTGACGTTAAGCTCAAGAGAATTCTTCTGACACCAACTACAAAATCTGTCAAGATCTTCCTGCAGTGGTATATATCTAAAGATTTTCATATCGTCTGCGTAAACAGATATGTATGAATTTTTAATGATGCAATCAACATCATTAATGGCCAGAATAAATAGTAAGGGGCCAAGGTGGCTGCCTTGAGGGATACCAGAGGAGGCTTTAATTGGGTCAGAAATTATGGACCTAAATAAAATATAGTATTGTCTTTCATTTAAATATGATTGAACCCATGTTATAAAGTTTATTTGGAAACCAAGAGCTTTTAATTTCAGAAGGATTATATCATGTGAAATCCTATCAAAGGCCTTGCTGAAATCGGTGGCAATCACATCAACTTCATTTCCAGATTCCAGTGCACATAAAATGCTTGATACGAATTCCGTTAAG
The DNA here is from genome assembly GCA_963966105.1 of Volucella zonaria. Taxonomy (NCBI): domain Eukaryota; kingdom Metazoa; phylum Arthropoda; class Insecta; order Diptera; family Syrphidae; genus Volucella; species Volucella zonaria. The sequence goes on along the minus strand of OZ014534.1, from coordinate 35,245,269 downwards.
TTGGTGGTCGTAGATCTACCTTTGAGAAATCCGTGCTGGTTTTGGGAAACAATAGGTTTACAATGGAAAAGCATTATGTCATAAATAATGCTCTCGAAAAGCTTAGGTATGCAGGACAGCTTAGCAATTGGTCGATAGTTGGAAATATCATCTTTTCGGCCTTTTTTATGTAGGGGAATAATAAATGACCTTCTCCAGGTCGAGGGAAATAATCCCTGGGTGATAGAAAGCTGAAAGAGAGTTGTAAGAGGTTGGGCTAGGTGCATTTCACATTTCTTTAAAAATATAGGGGGAAGATCATCAGGGCCGGCGGAATAATCATCTTTGAGGTTTAGTATTTTATCTTTGACTTGCTCTAAAGTTATAGACACATATTCCAAAGTTGTTTGTGGGCAGCTATTTAAGTAGGAAAAGTAAGAGTGGTCTGGCTCTTGGGAATGGGTGGCGAACGCTTGGCTAAAAAAAGTTGCGAAGAGATTTGCTATAATTTGGTGATTGCCCGAGGACTTGTCTAGAAAATTCAGAGATGATGGATAGTTATCCGATTTACTTTTAGTTTTGATGAACTGAAAGAATCGCTTGGGGTCGGAAATGAGTGTGCGGTCCATTTGGTTTAAATAGTTGTCATATAGAGTTTGACAAAGTACAGAGAAATTTATTTGGGCAGACTGGTAGTAAAAGAAATCGATGTCGGAACGCGATATTAAGTAAGTACGCCAGAGCTTATTTCTCTTATTACGAAGAGATCGCAGCTCTTTATTATACCAGGGTGGTGATGATGAGGGATTCTTTTTGGGTAAAAAAGGTACAGATTGGGAGAGACATTTGAAATTTTCGGTATAAAAGGATGCGAGAGCATCGTTAACCGTGAGGTTGGGATTATCGTAAAGAAATTCAAAATTGGCCATACTGAGGAGGTTATTCAGTTTGGCATAGTTAGCCCTATGAAAATTAAAACTGTAAGAATGCTCATAAGAAACGCGATTAAGACCATTGTCATAAGCTAACGTAAGAGAAAGGGGAGGGGAGGGAATACTCCCCATTATCAAAAGTGATAGTCTTTTTTAAATTATTAAAATATTCTCCTAGACACGTTCTTGTTAACTTTGCCTTGGATGTTTTAAGGTTTTGACACATTCGCTTGCTAAGAAGTAAGTGCATTATTTCTTTTGAAGAACCCTTCTAGCCAATCTTTACTCAAAAGCTTTTGTTTTTTTTTGTTTTCTCACGTTTATTCCGATAGTTGGTCGCCAGTTTTTGAACTTCTATCCCACTTAAAGGAATGCTCCATTCGCTTATGGTTAGTATAGCTTGAACTAAGAGTTTTTCCTCAGCATCTGTAAAAATACAAGGCTTTCCATATGCCTTAACATGCCTTTGATGCATCTTATTGATAAGGGTTCCCTTATGCTGAGCGCACTTTGTGATAGACATTTCTTTGCTTTCAATTATTTGCAATGCTTCCTCAATTTTGTTACTAGCTGTACTATTGTAACGCTTAGAAGGAGTTTGCCTTTGCTTGGACACTTTAACCTATTTATATAAAAAGAAAAAGATTTAGGCTAGGTAGGCAGGTAGCATGAAAAGGAACTAGTCAAATTCAAACTAGCAACCAAAGTTAAACTGGTCAATGTAATACTGTCGGTTAAAGTTCAAAATTTGTGGTCAAAGTTTTACGAATATGCAACATTTGGCAAGTAACTTTTTCTTATTTATATGAAATGTATTCTATTATTCATATGACTACTAAAACAATCATATTAAAGAGAGAAACTGTTAGTCTACTTACCTGTAATAAATTGCATTCAAAAAAAATTACTTAAAACACAAAATATCGGAACCTCTTTGAGGAGCTCAAATCATTTACGTCTTCCTTGCACTAATTTAATTTACCGTTACATTTTTTTCAAATGTTTTCACCTCATGAATTGAAAACCAACACTTAGCTGATAAAACAACCATTCAATCCATACCAAATTATGTTTAAATTACTCACATGTAGATACTGCTGTTTTAAAAAAAAAAGTTTTCTGATTTTGGTCAAAGTAATCATTACTGGTCAAAGTAAGGCGGTTTTACGGTATGCTTTTTCAAACGAGCTATGCCTGCTTGACTTCTGAACGCCAATTTTTCGTAAATTCTGTACGGCTGTGGAATTCCTTGCCTATAAATATTAGGAAAATTAAAAGCACTAATAAATTTAAGTCATCTCTCTTAAAATATCTGACCAATGAAACAATTAGAATTTAAAATTCTCAATCAAATTTGTCGAACTTTGTGCCTGAAAAAGTGTTTTTGCGGGGAGTTCTTCTTCATTACTTTAATATGAAGAAACTGCTGCCGAAAGTCATAGTGTTTTGGTAGAAGTTTATGGTGAACATGCGCTAGCTGAGCGAACGTACCAAAAGTGGTTTGCACGATTTAAAAGTGGTGATTTTGGCTTGGAACGTCCTGGGCAGCCAAAAAAGTTTGAAGATGAAGCATTACTCTATGAAGATTGTTGCCAAACACAAGAAGAGCTCGCAGAATCTTTGGGTGTCACTCAAGCATCCATTTCAAAATGTTTAAAAGCAGCTGGATATACAATATTCAAAAGCAAGGAAATTGGGTTCCACATGAACTCAAGCCGAGAGACGTCGAAAGGCGGTTTTGCATGTCCGAAATGCTGCTGAAACGCCACAAAAGGAAGTCATTGTTGCATCGGATTGTTACTGGTGATGAAAAATGGATCCATTACGACAACCCCAAGCGCAAAAAATCATATGTGAAACCCGGCCAACCAGCCAAATCAACGGCAAAGCCGAATATCTATGGCGCGAAGGTAATGCTCTGTATTTGGTGGGATCAGATGGTGTGCTGTATTATGAGCTGCTAAAACCGGGTGAAACCATCAATGGACAATGCTACCGAACACAATTAATCTGTTTGAAGAGAGCAGTGGCCGAAAAACGCCCGGAATATGCGACCAGACACCAGACCAGATAATTTTCCATCATCACAACGCTCGGCCCCACGTTGCTATTCCGGTTAAGAACTATTTGGAAACCAGTGGATGGGAAGTCTTAACCCATCCGCCCAGACCTTGCCCCTTCTGACTACCATTTGTTCCGGTCGCTGCAGAACGCCCTCACTGAAATACGGTTCACATCAGAGCAGAATATCAAAAATTGGCTTGATTCATTCTTGGCTGCCAAGCCGGCGCAGTTCTTTTGGGATGGGATCCACAAATTGTCAGAAAGATGGGAAAAAGTCATAGCTTCAGATGGGCAATACTTTGAATAATACTATTGTACATGTTTTTCTTAAATAAATGTTGAAATTTTGAAAAAAAAAAAAAACCACACGTCATATATCCAATATAAATTGTAAATTTACTTCTTCTATCACTATTATTATTGTTATATATACACATACTTGCACATATTTGTATCTAATCCTTTAAAAAAAATTTGAGGCTTTCACACTTTAAAAGATTCCATTATCTTAATAAATACATACAAATACATAAATACATACTCTTAATTTTGTGAAGTGAATCAGGAAAGCTAATAGTTATAGTACTCATTAGGGTGTCCCTTATATGATCGATTTTTTTTTTCCTTTTAAATTTCGTAGCGCATACCCCCTAATTCTTTTAATAATACTAAACCCTAAACACGTGCAAAATTTCATATAGCAACGATAACCCGTGGCGACAAAGGCTCAATGTATTCTTATATAAACGGTTCTAAAACATCTAGTGGCATTTAAAATAAATACACAGTGGAAGATTAATTTGAGTATGCGTTTATTATTAATTAAATAACTATATCATTATAGAGGATACTTTCTTTTCAAAGTTTCCTTTTTACAATCTGGGTACAACTTTCTATGTTCTTGAACACAGCGTAACAAGAACTGCTTTTGATTTTCGTCAGCAGTAATTAAACTATGAAAATCTTCCATGAGCTTCACATCTCTCTATGCTGTCTCATTGACTGCCATCAAGTGTATAACGTTTTGTTTAGCTTCCTGAAAGGAAGGAATTTGATCCCAGGAAGAGACGACTTCTTGGAGAAAAGCGTTATCAATTTTTAACCGCGATAAAAAATTTCTGCGCTTTATGGTCACGAAATCACTCAAACATTTTTCTGCAACAATAAGAAAAATTATTTATTAACAAAATTAACAGTTTTTCTAGGGATAGAATGAAAAATACTTATTCAACTCACCGTACAATGAGACAGATATTTCTTCCTTTGACGGAACATATCTCTTCACAAAATCATATAAACTTTTTCTTTGTAAATTCGATACAATATTAGCTTTGAATTGTGTATCAACTTCAACATCAAATAGTGAAAATAAAGCTATTTCTTCTGATAAATACCATAAATGTTGACCGAACTTGGCCAGAGCTGCTTTAGAAATCACCTTGCCGTCTGTTTCATAGTTCTTCAATGTTTTTAAGAAGCATAAATCTTGATTCAGGGCTTTTACTGCCAAATTGCACCCAAGCCAGGGCTCTGAATAAGCTGTTGCAGTGGCAGCTTGTCTTTAACGCAAATTTTAAACTGGGATTGCAGTAAACATATCTTTAAAGCGTAAATAGCTCTCGCCATCCATCGTGCCTGACGCATTGCACCAGGAGGTCTGATTTTAAATTTGTTTTCATTGTCTTCTCCCAAAAAAACAATAGAAATTCAATCAATTCCCGATAATCGTCACGTATAATTGATTTAAGCAATTCTTCAGCAATTCAGACCATGTTTCGATAGCAGTTGGATGAACGTTCTTCCAATTGTCTCCGATTTTTTTAAATAACGGGATATCCGGACTGCTGGTAACTTGGCGGATCTTTGATTCGAATACACATCTCAAAACCAGTTCATACTCGTATATGCTCCAAGAGCACACAAGCCCCATTTAAGCGACCTGTGTTAGAGGCCGTTTTATCGAAGCACATAATCTGTACCTTATCTTTGAGGTCCCAATCAGAAATCGCATTCAAAATAGCTGAAGCTTTGTCTTTGCCAATAAAATTTTCGAGTTTAGGCACTGCTAAAATATGTTCTTTTTCTCCGAATGAAATCAGAATTGGCAGGCGTTCTTCTTTTGAACCCGTCACATTTAAACTTGGCAACAGCTTTCCTTCCCAATGAACGGTCAAAATTTCAGGAACATTGCTCTGAAAATCAGATTTGATCGATTTTGCTCTTTCTTCTCTCATTTGGGGCCGAATTCGTTGAATAGAAGACTTGTTGATTATAAAATCTGAAGTGTGTAAACAGAATCCCTTACACTTCGTTGAAACCTATCTAAAGCAGAAACTAATTGAGGGGTGATAAAACACGTGCTTCTTCTTTTTGTGGTAGACAGCGAACTTACAGGTTGCGTTTGCTAAGTGGAGGGCAAATTTTAATCCAAAGTTTCGTCAGAAAAGATAGACTGTTCGTGAATATCTTGAGGTGGGCCATTGTATGAAGTCGAGAAGTTCTTGGCAGTCAAAGACTTTAGTCTTTTTTCCTCTTCTTTTAGTTTTCTCTGCCTAACTCGTTCTTCTTTCTCAGCTAACTTTTTGTCAACACCCTCTAAACAACCTGGACACAGTGGCTCTCTTTGTTTTTGTAGAACAATTTTGTCTTCCTCTATTTTGATCTTTTCTAGAGCATCAGCGTGTGCGATATCGAACAAATTATCTAAATCTTTTTGAAGTTTCTCCTCGCGGTGCTTATAAAGATCCTTTCCTTTGCACTTTCATTTACAGTCAATTTTACTTTCCGAATATTAGAGGAAAGAGCTGAGAAAACTTAGCGATTAGACGGTAACTTTGTACCAGTTATTTGGTGGTTTATCTCACCAACCAAGAAAATACTTTTTTTAATATTTCTTAGTTCCACTGACATGTTGAAACTTTACTATTATTCACGTTAACTACTTTATCGATAAAACGCAAACAAATGACAAATGAACGAAAATGGGGGTAAATTGTATGAACATACATATATTTCGCGTGCAACTCGGCACGGGTTGCTGCGATTCAAATAAGATAAAATTTTATTTTCAAGTGTTTTATGGTCAAATGAAAAAAATTGGAGCGTATGCGTTAGAAAATATTAACTTAGAAAAATAAGGGACACCCTAATGTTTAGTCCCGAGAGGTTTGTTATCCAGGATATTATTGTACACAAATACTTATCTTTTTTGGAGAATTGAATGATGATGCCATTAAGCACTAGATGAGTTAAACCAGTCAGCTTCCTTCTCTCGTAGGGGGAACAACCTCAGTTTTGAAAGGATTGACGAAAAGTCCATTTCTAGTGCATTGATCATCAATCACGTCTAGCGCTGCCTGCGCTTTAGACACAATCCAACAGAGAGTACAACTACATAATCTGCATATGCCTGAGCATATAATTCAGAACTGTTGAGAACGTTAAGCAGTGAGTCGACCATTATAGCATATTTGTAGTAGACAGAACGCCATATATTTCGCGTGCAACTCGGCACGGGTTGCTGCGATTCAAATAAGATAAAATTTTATTTCCAAGTACTCGTATTTTATGGTCAAATGAACAAAATTGGAGCGTATGCGTTAGAAAATATTAACTTAGAAAAATAAGGGACACCCTAGTACTCATATATCATTTACGCTGCTGTATATATCATTTCTGTATATCAGAACACGGTCTAGAACACGGAAAATAAATGACAAATGATATAATAAAAAAAAGAAACACAATCCCATAGCTAACATATTTCTCTAAAAAGGTATAATACTCGTAAATATAAATTTGTTTGAATGTCAACGTCCTTGATAACTCACTTAAGATTGAGAGTTTTATTCTTACTTTCGTTTTCTTTACTTTGTCATTGTTTTACATTTCAAAATTTAACGACAAAATTAACCACGTAGCACAAAAGTATCAATGTGGAAAGCTTAACGTACATTAACAACAAACGATCAAGATAAGGTAAAAGCCATTGCACTTATGTTATACGGGAAGCTTCAATGTTGAAAATTGATGCAAAAAGACGCATCCAAGTGAACGAAAATGAATGTGAGCCGTCGGAACACTGGGACGTCGAAATGAATTCGTATGTTGCAGTACCATATACATACATATGTATGTATTCGTAAATGCATCCGAGGACATATTTTTTTTTACTGTCCTGACTTAACAAATGGGAATTTGATTACAAAGTCATCAATTATTTTCCATCTCTTGTCTCTTGTAACCAGTTGTTGGAATAAGGTTCAGATTGATCAGAATATTATAAAGAAAGCATTTGAAAAGTAAGTACATAAACAATTCTTTACATCCAGAACTCAATCAGGAAAATGAGATTAAAATCTCACATTTTTTTTACATCAATCCTTCGACAAAAATCCGACAATTTTTAACAGATTTATACTTTTTAGGCCACTGGCGATCACTAGGATGAGGCCGTACATTTTGCAATCGGTTTTCACTCTTTAGTGCCTGGCCACACAAGCGTGGGATTGAAAGGCATGTCATTGAACGAAGTGGCTACACACAAAAAAAAGGCGTTTATTAGAATGAAAGAATTTTTGACAGATAGAGGAAGAGTGAAGTCTGAAACGAACCATTTGAACATTCGTTTTGTGAAGAGTAGGCCAAATCGGAAATTTCTGGTTTGCAGTAATTATATGTAAAATACAAAATGAGCGATAATGAGGAAAATTTATTGGCAGCGACAGGAATACTGTCGCTACTGCAACCGCTACTATATTGTTGTGTGCATCTGAAATCGAAAATAAAACAACAAATGAGGAAAGAAAAAAGAGAGACTGGGTTAAACCCTGGAGAGAAAATAAAGGTGCATTCAGATTTCTTCATGACGAGCTTCGTTTAGAGGAGATAGAGATGCTTATAGTCCGGGAGGCGGCCGTCGGATTACCTACGTCATCTGGAGATAGGATAAAATTATAATTAGTCGATAGTGTTCGTAAAAACATTTGTAAAACCACTCGTCGGGCAACTCTCTTTCAGGGAATTTTGTGCTGTAAACGATCACTTCCGGTACGGTACCGTTTTTTGAAGAGTAATTACCTCGACGAAAATCTTTATACAAGGTAGAAAGGGTATTATCTCTAGCTATGAAAACTTTTGGTCGGGCAAAAAAAAATCAAGGAATAAATGCTTCCCCGACCAACTCAAAAAACGGTTTTTTTGATGAAAACCTATTGAGTGTATAAATAAATTCGTGCAAACATGTACAATAGTATTATTCAAAGTATTGCCCATCTGAAGCTATGACTTTTTCTCATCTTTCTGGCAATTTGTGGATCCCATCCCAAAAGAACTGCGCCGGCTTGGCAGCCAAGAATGAATCAAGCCAATTTTTGATATTCTGCTCTGATGTGAACCGTATTTCAGTGAGGGCGTTCTGCAGCGACCGGAACAAATGGTAGTCAGAAGGGGCAAGGTCTGGGCGGATGGGTTAAGACTTCCCATCCACTGGTTTCCAAATAGTTCTTAACCGGAATAGCAACGTGGGGCCGAGCGTTGTGATGATGGAAAATTATCTGGTCTGGTGTCTGGTCGCATATTCCGGGCGTTTTTCGGCCACTGCTCTCTTCAAACAGATTAATTGTGTTCGGTAGCATTGTCCATTGATGGTTTCACCCGGTTTTAGCAGCTCATAATACAGCACACCCATCTGATCCCACCAAATACAGAGCATTACCTTCGCGCCATAGATATTCGGCTTTGCCGTTGATTTGGCTGGTTGGCCGGGTTTCACATATGATTTTTTGCGCTTGGGGTTGTCGTAATGGATCCATTTTTCATCACCAGTAACAATTCGATGCAACAATGACTTCCTTTTGTGGCGTTTCAGCAGCATTTCGGACATGCAAAATAGCCTTTCGACGTCTCTCGGCTTGAGTTCATGTGGAACCCAATTTCCTTGCTTTTGAAAATATCCAGCTGCTTTTAAACGTTTTGAAATGACTGCTTGAGTGACACCCAAAAGATTTTGCGAGCTCTTCTTGTGTTTGGCAACAATCTTCATAGAGTAATGCTTCCAATTCTTCTTCTTCAAACTTTTTTGGCTGCCCAGGACGCTCATCGTCTTCCAAGCCAAAATCACCACTTTTAAATCGTGCAAACCACTTTTGGCACGTTCGCTCAGCTAGCGCATGTTCACCGTAAACTTCCACCAAAATACGATGACTTTCGGCAGAAGTTTTCTTCATGAAGAAGATCTCCCCGCAAAAACACTTTTTCAGGCACAAAGTTCGATATATTTGAGTGAAAAAAAATTATTGTTGTTACGCTTGAAATGAATGACATACACTGAAATGACGTACAATGACAGTAGCTTTCCAACCCATGTTCCAATGATATAATAACAATAGAATAATACAAGTTACGCCATCTCTTAGCAAACCGCACGAATTAAGTTATAAACCCAATACTTCATCGGGAAATTATTATTCCCAAAAGAAAATTAACAACTTCCAACAGTTTAGCATTTATAGTATTTATATTAACAATCAACCAAAGAGATCTATTCTATATTCTCCAGCCTTAGAACTTTTCAATTATTCACATCAGAACAAAAAATCATAGCCGGTAACTTAGCTCTCGTTAAACAAAACGTTAGAAATCACTCTTGCTATTAAACTGTTGATTAGTAATTTGTTTTTGATTGATCTCACCTTAGTCATATTGCTGACTTAATGCAAGTATACTGACATATTACTGACATATGTTACTGACAGTTTACTGACATATTTGTTTGAAAAATATTTTGAATTAGTTTTTCATATTTGTTGTTACGAGTATTTAAATCTGTGTTTAATATTTAAATTTTCAAAATGAAAAAGTTCAAATTTCAAATTTGAGTTGTCTAATCTAGTTTTTGTATTTAATCAACCCAATTATGCAAGATAAAAATTCGTAATTCTGGGTTGATAACTGAGATTAAACGAGGTGCTTTTGGGTTTAAACGCACGGCAAAGGGTCTAGCATGAGCTCCTGTTGACTTAACACTCGAATTGACAATAAATAAAGCGAACTCTTTAACTGGTGTTACTCATTTCACAAATTCGATTTCGGCAAGGCAGTGTTGGGCCCTCAGCCATAACATACGTACAAAAATACTTTCGAAAATGTTCGCTGAAATCAATCTCGATCAAAAGGATCACATAACCCATGAACTTGCACAAAATCGCATCGAAAAAGACAGAAAAGCGTTATTTGAAATAATTAATTCTATCAAAATTTTAATCCAATGGAACTAAGTGTGAAAAAAGATAATTTATTTCATATAACAACAGGAAGAGCAGCATCCCAAGAAACTGCAGATTTTCTTTTAAGTGCTTTTCAAACCGGAAACAGTCAGGAAATTGCCATTATTGAGGAGTGCTTCGAAAATTGTGATCGTTTCGTTAAACCCTTAAGTCGGAACAAAATTCGGAATTTCAAAAGTTTCAAAAAAGTAAAGATGGTGAAAAACAAGCACTGATTAAAATGGAGAGAGATGTGTTTGGGCGACTTTTCACTATAGCTTTGGAAAAGCAAATGGATATGGAAGTGTGCTTATCATATCCATTTGCACCTGCACCAACCACCTTTCCTTTGTCATTATAGAGGAGAAATGCATAAAACTGACAAATCTGTTTTGGTCGAAAAGCTTAAAAACCGAATTCCTTTATCTGAATCAATTTGTCCAAATATTAGAATTATAGAGGGTTTTCACTTTTTTCATCTTTTGGAACCTTCAGTTCCTCAAACATTTGAAAAAATTTCCGAGATGATTTTGAGGAGACTATGCTCCACAAACGCTTCAGATGTGCATTTAGTTTTTGATAGGTACTTGTATCCGTCTATTAAAGATGTTGAGCATATTTTTTGAAATGAACAAGATACAGTTAATTATACAATTCTTGGACCATTACAAAAACGAAATAATGACTTCCTTAAGTGGCTGAAAAATCCCAAATTTAACGAAGCTCTGGTAAAATTTTTAGCACAATATTGGGCAAGCGACTCTATGGCTCCGATTCTTGGAAATAAGAAAGTTTTTCTGATCTTACATGAGAAATGCTTCTCCTATACAGTTCAAAATCAATCAGTTTTTAAATTTGAAGAAATTGAATTTAATTTTAGCCAAGAATTTACCATATAAGCAAGGCAAAAGCTCACTCAAAAATATTAGTTAAGGCATCTGATATTGATGTGTTAATAATCTTACTGGGCAATATGCATGAGTTGAAAACTTTAAAGATTTGGTTAGCTGGGGGAAACACTAAATCGCGAGACATTAATTGTATCAATTGCACTCAGCTAGCTACTGCATTAGGCAGTAGTTTAGGCAAAACCATTGAGAAGCCAAAAAGAAAATCTAGATGATGTTGATACTAAAACGATTCAAAATTTTACCCTGGAAATGTATGGTGTTAAGAATTGTAGCAACGTAAATTTAGCTAGTGTTCAAATGTTTCAAAGCCTTTATGCTGCGAAAAACAACACCTGCAGGAAACTTCGACTCTAGTTTAATTCCGCCTTGTTTCAAATCTCTTGAACAAAAAATCAAAAGAACAATTTTTGTAAGTTCGATGTGGGCAAACGCAACGCAATCAAATTGTGTAAGAACTAAAGCCGACGATTTTGGCTGGATTTTAAAACACGAAAGGTTTTTGTCTCTTTGGTTTGAAGGGGAAACAATACCAACATTTGTTGAAGATATTGTCTTGAATAAAATCGATGAAGAGTCAGATTCCGTTTTTGAACAAGACTCCGATAACGACACTATTTAAAAAAGATAATAATGAATATATGAATATATAAATATTTTGTGAAATAATGAAATGGAAATTTTGTTTGTTTATTATTATAAATACATCTATTTATTTTGAATAAGAAATATTTTTTAATATAATGTTATATTGTTAGAAAAGAACTGAAACTTTATATAAATATAAATGATCATTTTTTCTGATTTGAATATTTGAAAAGTTTTAATGCTGGAGAATAGAGTGGATTGGTTGATTGTTAAGAATTTAGAAGTTTTTTTAATTAAGTGTAATAAAACAGTTCAAAACACTACAAAAATGAAAAATAAATACTACGAATGCTAAATATGTTGGAAGTTGTTAATTTTCTTTTGGGAATAATCAACATAAAAGTAAAGCAAATAGTTTTGAAGAGAAACGCTTGTAAGTAGTTAGTATTTCTTTGTTAAAGAGATAAATGTAAGTTATCTTTGTATTGTAAAATAATATCTATTTGATCAAGAAAGTTGTTTTTTTTTTCTTTTCAAGTGGAATATATAAAAAAAAGAGATTTTTGTTATAATTGATTTACGATGACGAGGGGGGGGGGGGGGGGGGGGGTACTAAAACAGTCACTGGATTTGATAAACAGACTATTCTGGCTTTGCTCTTTACCAATATTATGCGTTCCCAATAATTTGTTAGACTTTTAAAGTAAAAAAAATATAAGAACATCGTTTTTGTTAACTTTTTCTATAATTGGTCGGGGGGAGGGTTATTTACATAAAAAGTTTGCCCGACCACTGGATTTGAAAAGAAGACAGTCTTACCTTTCTTTTGGTACCAATATCATTCATTTCCCGATGAAGTATTGGGTCTATAAATTCGTGCGGTTTGCTAAGAGATGGCGTAACTTGTATTGTTCTATTGTTATTACGAGGGGCGTTCAAGATATTCTCGGTATCGGGGTGAAGCTGTGGTTGCATATATAAATTGACTTATTTATCAAGTAATACTATTATTTTAGTGCATTCATGTAAAATTTCATATAAATGTGATTATTAATTCGCGTTTTATCTCTAGTTAAACAGAATCATAATGGCAACTGAGGCGATGATGGTGAAAATTGAGCATCGCGCTGTAATTAAATTTCTCACTAAGCAAGGAAAAAGTCAAAAAACTATTCATGAAGAGATGGTGGCTGTTTACCAGGGTTCCGCACCTTCATTATCAACTGTGCAAAAGTGGTCAAGTGAGTTCAAGAGAGGCAGAGAGAGCATTGAGGACGACCCCCGCTCCGGCGCCCCGGCTACTGCTTGTACGGGAGAAAGCATCAAAGAAGTCGAAAAACTTGTTCTTGAGGATGCCCGAATAAAGGTGAAAATGATGGCAGAGATCACCAAGCTTTCAATTGGTACCATTCACACCATTCTTCATGACCATCTTAACCTTTCAAAGGTCAGTGCAAGGTGGGTGCCACGAATGCTCACAGCGCCTCAGATAAAAAGTGAGAATCGCATGCTGTAGAGAGCTTTTGGAGATGTGTAGTGAGAACGCGGACGGTGTTATGGATCGAATTGTTACTGGGGACGAAACATGGATCCACCACTATGACCCTGAAAGCAAACAAGAGTACATGCAGTGGCATAAAAAAGGAACAGACCCCCCGAAGAAGTTCAAAGTCACTCCGTCTGCCCGAAAGCTCATGGCCACAGTTTTTTGGGACTCAAAGGGAATCTTGCTCATTGAGTACAAAAAAAAAGGTGAAACCATCAACGCCACATCCTACGCTTCCATTTTGCATAATTTGCGGGAGGAAATTAAAAAGAAAAGACGGGGTAAACTCGCAGCGGGTGTGTTGCTTCTTCATGACAACGCTCCTGTTCACACGGCGCGAGTTTCCAAGGCTGCTGCGCGAGATTGTGGTTTCAAAGAAATCCAACACCCACCCTATAGTCCAGACCTTGCCCCTAGTGATTATTTCCTGTTTCCGGATTTGAAAAAATGTCTTCGTGGAAAAAGATTTTCGGATGATGAAAAACTCAAGTCGGTATTTTGCAGAGAAAGAGGAAATTTATTATTTTGAGGGTTTAAAAAAGCTTATCTCAAGATGTAACAAATGCATTGATGTTAGGGGAGATCATATTGAAAAATAAAAACAATTTAAATTGAATTCGCATTTTCCTTCATATCGATACCGAGAATATATTGAACGCCCCTCGTATATCATTGGAACATGCGTTTGAAAGCTACTGTCATTGTACGGTCATTTCAGTATATGTCATTCATTTGAAGCGTAAACAACAATAATTTTTATTCACTCATATATGACGAACTTTGTGCCTGAAAAAGTGTTCTTCCGGGGAGTTCTTCTTCATGAAGAAAACTGCTGCCGAAAGTCATCGTATTTTGGTGGAAGTTTATGGTGAACATAGCTAGCTGAGCGAACGTGCCAAAAGTGGTTTGCACGATTTAAAAGTGGTGATTTTGGCTTGGAAGACGATGAACGTCCTGGGCAGCCAAAAAAGTTTGAAGATGAAGCATTACTCTATGAAGATTGTTGCCAAACACAAGAAGAGCTCGCAGAATCTTTGGGTGTCACTCAAGCAGCCATTTCAAAACGTTTAAAAGCAGCTGGATATATTCAAAAGCAAGGAAATTGGGTTCCACATGAACTCAAGCCAAGAGACGTCGAAAGGCGGTTTTGCATGTCCGAAATGCTGCTGCAACGCCACAAAAGGAAGTCATTTTTGCATCGGATTGTTACTGGTGATGAAAAATGGATCCATTACAACAACCCCAAGTGCAGAAAATCATATGTGAAACCCGGCCAACCAGCCAAATCAACGGCAAAGCCGAATATCCATGGCGCGAAGGTAATGCTCTGTATTTGGTGGGATCAGATGGGTGTGCTGTATTATGAGCTACTAAAACCGGGTGAAACCATCAATGGACAACGCTACCGAACACAATTAATCTGTTTGAAGAGAGCAGTGGGCGAAAAACGCCCGGAATATGCGACCAGACACCAGACCAGATAATTTTCCATCATCACAACGGTACCGTGCCGGAAGTGATCGTTTAGAGCACAAAATTCCCTTAGAAAGAGTTGCCCGACCAGTGGTTTTACAAATGTTTTTACGAACACTATCCACTAATTATAATTTTATCCTATCTCCCGATGACGTAGGTAATCCGACAGTCGCCTCCTGTATTATTATAGGCGGTACCTAAGAATGGACGAAGACTGTTTTGTTAAAATTTTGGACTGTGTCAAGCCACTACTAATTAAGCAAATGACTCACATGAAAGATACAATTCCACCAGAAGAAGGATTGGCTTTGGTACTACGATTTTTGGCGACGGGTAAAACGTATAGAAGTTTGGACTACCAGACAAGACTGTCCAGCTCATATATTGGAGCCTTCATCCCTCACTGCTGCGATGCTATTTACTCATGTCTGAAGGGAGAGTACTTAAAAGTTTGTAATTTTTTATTTCAAATTTCACTTTCAGTTCATGTATTTCTCGCTTCAGTTCCCAGACAGCTTTGCAGAATGGGAAGAAATAGCAGCGAATTTTTTTAATAGATGGCAATTATATAAAATCGGATTCATCGAAGACATCTTCCATCGCACTTTCGATGATGCATTTTGAAGATGAAGACGTTGAAGCCTCGTCATCGGTATTCTGCGACAAAAAGCGGGTTCTGAAGTTCTTCATAAGCTCTACGCTGAGTATTTCGGATCTTTCGGTTCTTTTTGGTGTTGAAGTCAGTGCCATGATTTTGTCGATTACCCGTTGTTTTTCCTGTGCTTCACGGATGATTTCAAGGACTTTCCACCTTGTCTCTCTCATCAGATCTTCATCCGTCAGCATTTTCATTTCACTCTCCAAATTATTTAGGAAGGGTTGGAGTGCAGAAGGTTGTTTGGATGGCGGCTTTGGTGGCTTCCACTGCGCTCATTACGAAATTAGTTTGACGTTGTTTTTTCATCTACATAGATAAATTAAAATTAGGCTTTAAAAGATTTTAATGTGGTAAACACTTACCGCCGCAAACGTTTTTGCAGATCCTAAAGTGCTTGGCAAAGTCTGGGAAGGTTCACCACTCTCAGTGGCTGATAAATCTACCGCTAGCGTATCATCACAAGTTACCTACATTTGAAAATTAAAATACATTTCATTCTTACATTCAAACAACGTAGATATTTAAGTTAACTCACCGGCAAAAAGGAAATATTTGATGTTCCGCATATATTGGCACTGGTATCGTTCCAAAAACGAAGTTCATCGCAGCACCACAATTTCGGCACGTACACTTCATTGGTAGCAGTACCACTTCTTTTGGAACTAGTAACTCGTCCCTTTTCCTTTTGATACTGAGTTTTTAATGTTTTCAGTTTCAATATAACATCCTTCAATGTCGTTGCTGGTCGGCAGTTTTTCAATTTTTCAGCGATTTCCCTTAAATTTGCACTTCTTTTCACACGATTCTTGTAATCCACATTACGAATTTGATATAGATTTGGATACTGTTCAAATAGAGTTATTAGCTCCATTGTCTATCCACGGGTCCAGCTTGTCATTTTACTTTAAATTAAAGGGAGAACTCTAGGAAAAATTTATACAACTTGTTGCGTTCACCTGATGAGACCTTTCCCGTATCACAACACTTGCAAAATCAAAATTTACGTCAAAGACGTAAATAAATAATGTTTTATGAGAGAACGAAAATCGTTTTTGTCCATACTCAACATGATGCCAAACACGTTAACAACAATTAGCTGTCAAAACAAAACTAAAGACAGTATCGCACTGAAATTTGGCATGTCTGCCTAAATATGAACGGACTTCAAGGCACCATAACCTCTTTTGCAGTAGCAGCGCATTCTGGCGGTCAAGGAGGTTACTTAGTAAAACCGTAAAATGTAAACATTTTATTCATGAGGCATGTGGCATCATCCTAGTGGCGCATCTTTTTATACGCTTTTCAAGTAGTTCATTGTTTGGTCTTGGAAAACTCCAACGATAGTTTCTTATTTACCCGTTAATTTTATGACTTTCTGTTGAGAAAATATGTATCTGTTCACAGGTAGTAAAAGTTTGCCGGTACAAAATTTCACACAGGTATAAGTGCCTGGCCACACAAGCGTGGGATTGAAAGGCATGTCGGGCGAAACAGGTAGATTTTTAGTAAGTTGGAAAGAGAAAGGTTGATTGCACCAAAAATCCACCGAAAATCATCTTCCGAATATGACTTTCTACTGAATCTTGCTGATGCGGAATCGAGCGGACTTTTGGCGTCGATTGGTAACTGAATTTGGATCCCTCGGACTATTATCTCTTCCCAAACCTCAAAAGATCAATAAAAAATTCAGCTCACGCGAGGAAATCATCGACGCCACGGAGGAGTATTTTGCAAACCTTCCGGAAAATTACTTTTCGGACGGGATCAAGAAGTTGGAAAATCGCTGGAATAAGTGTATCAAACTAAAAGGGGACAAAGGACTGAAACGAATAAAATCTGTAAATTTTAATACGGGCTATACTTCCAATGCGTAAAAATTGCAATCCCATTTTGTACCCAAACGGAACGCCGTAAAAAGATCATCGACAAATGGCTCGAAAATCCAAACCATTTCATCGCAAAAAATTTAAACATAGCACGCAGTACAGTGGATTCTGTTATTAAACGATATTTGGAGACGTTCACAGTGAAGCGAAAAGAGAAAAGTGGAGCTAAAAGTGGAGCACATGATACAAATTTGGACAGGAAAATAGTGGGTACCATCGTAAAAAACCGGACTATGTCATCCAGAGATGTTGCTCGTAAATGTAATACCAACCAAACAATGGTACAAAGATCTAAAAAACGTAACGGTCTAAAAACACGAAAAAAACAAAAAATACCAAAAGTTACTGAAAAGCAAAAAAAATAAAAACACGAGCCCGGAAGCTATACGAGTTGATCGGCAACAAGACAGCGTGCTTGGTTTTGGATGACGAAACTTATGTCAAAGCCGACTTTACTACTCTTACAGGTGCGCAGTTTTACAACTCGTTTGAAGCTGAGATTCTTCCGCAATCAACAACATCGATTGGGATGGAAAAATTCGGGTCAAAATATTTCGTTTGGCAGGCCATTTGCCAATATGGACACATGGACACAGAAGCTCATCGTTTATTACAACGGGAACAATTAACGGAGAAGTGTACATTAACGAGTGCTTAAAAAAACGGTTGATTCCTTTTTTAAACAAACACAAGGGTTCAACATTATTTTGGCCAGATTTAGCTTCAGCTCACTATGCTCATGCGACGTTGAGCTTTCTTGTTGCTAAAAATGTTGACTTTGTCCCAAAAGACATGAAACCACAGTGCCGTCCCATTGAAAGGTATTGGGCTTTGGTCAAAGCTAAATTGGGGAAAAGTGAGCAGTGTGCAAAGGACGTAAAAGATTTTAGTGCTAAATGGAAAAGAGCGTCCAAAAAGATCACGGATGTAATTGTCACCAACCTTATGAAGGACATTCGAAAGAAGTTGAGGAATAATGGGAACCCAAATAATTTTTTTTATTGGGTCTACAAGTAAGTTTCCAGCGTTTGTCAGAGATGGCGCCACCAGTGGATCCCGGGCAGAAATGTCAGACCCCATGTGTTTTATTTGTAGGTTTTGTATCTGTCAACAACTTTGCAGCGTTATATTTGAGCAGTTCTATCGATGTCGTACATTTTATCGAGCAAAATCATGGCAAGTTTCCAGCCAAATAAACGTCATTTGCGGGAAGCGCTGCTTTTATTCTTTAATATGGAGAAAAGTGCGGCTGAGGCCTATCGTTTGCTTTCGGAAACTTATGGGGCGGAATGTATTGGTGAATCGACGTGCCGCGAGTGGTTCAAACGTTTCAAAAGTGGTGATTTTGGAGTTGAAGACAAAGATCGCCCCGGAAAGCTAAAAAGTTTTGAAGACGAGGAATTGGACGCTTTACTGGATGAGGATCCGTGTCAGATTCAAGAAGAACTTGCTGCATCTTTGGGCGTCACGCAACAAGCCGTTTCCCTGCGGATAAAAGCACTGAGATTCATTCAAAAGGTTGGAAACTGGGTGCCGTACGAATTGTAGCCAAGAGACGTCGAACGGCGATTTTGCATGTCCGAAATGTTACTGCAGCGGTATAAAAATAAATCATTTTTGCATCGTATTGTCACTGGTGATGAGAAATGTATTTATTATGATAATCCCAAACGCAGAAAATCGTATACAAAGCCCGGCGAGCCCGCCCAATCGACGCCGAAACGAAATATTCACGTGAATAAGGTCATGCTCTGCATATGGTGGGATCAAAGGTTTGTCGTATACTACGAACTGCTTCCGAGTGGTGAAACCATCAAAGGACCATTATATCAAACCCAACTAATTCGTTTGAAGCGGGCATTAAAAGAAAAACGGCCAGAATATGAGACCAGGCATGAGTCCGTCATTTTTCATCACGACAACGCTCGGCCACATGTTGCGGTTTCGGTAAAAACTATTTGGATAATAGTGGATGGGAAATTCTGCCTCACCCGCCTTACAGTCCAGACTTGGCACCATCTGACTACCACTTGTTTCGTTCGATGCAGAACGCTCTTACGGGAATACGCTTCAGCTCAGTAGAAGAAATCAAAAATTGGCTCGATACGTTCTTGGGCTCGAAAGACGAGAAATTTTTTTGGTCCGGAATTCATAAATTGCCAAAAAGATGGGGGAAAGTTGTAGCTTCCGATGGACGATACTTTGAATAAAGCATTGTAACTATGTTTTCATAATAAAACATCAAATTTTGGAAAAAAAACGCTGGAAACTTACTTGTAGACCCAATATTTTTTGTAATTGTGAATGAATTTAATAAAAACAGAGTTTTAAAAAGCAAATAAAAAAAATTTACATGAATTACGAAAATATTTTTTTTTTTACTTTGAAGTTTCCAAATTTTATTCGTTTCAGTCCTTACAACAATGGCATCAACCTAATCACAAAAATGCGTACCAATTCCCTAAGATTGAAGCGCGGAGTTGGAAAGGGACCAACCGACTAGGTGCAACCAGAGTCAATTATTCAAAGACTACACAACCTGAGGAGGCTTATTGGTTAAACTGTCTCAGTATATTAGGTAATGTAAGTATATCAGGTCCTAAGAAGTTACCACTTCTCTGCGTATGTCAGCATCTTTAAAAATAGGCCAGCTTCTTTTGGGATTTAATGAAGTGCAGATTAATCTCCGCTTACGCTTCTCAGATTGAAACCGACTACGAACTAATGCCGTCTCGTCATTTACGTACGTGATGTACCTTACACTCCAACACAATGTTATCTCTGTTCCAATTCTTTCATCTTTGTAAGCAAGTTTTCCTCTACTTTTTATTTACAGAAGCCTCAAACTGGACACCAATTCGACTTTAAACGAGTTTTATAAACTGTCTGACTCCCTACAAAAAATTCTATTCCTGTATCCTCCTACAGAAATGGTAATTACGGGTGATTCACAATTTTAGGTGGCCAAAGGTCGGATATTGAGACCTTCTCAGTGGAAAGCAACTTAACTAATGACGTTATGCGAATACGACATGTTGATAGTCAAACCGTCAACACTCTGGACTTCTTTCAATTTCTCATTCTGATAAGCACACCGTCGATGTTCAACCCCCTCTTGGCTCGTCGGAAAACGGTATCATACAGAAATTTCGCTGCATCCCCCATAGCAACGCTTACTTATTATTACATTTTAGCTGTCAGCTCTTTGAACAAAACAAATCTGATTGTTGCACACCTTGCACTCAGCTCAAACCTTACAAATTATAATCTTCAATGCAACAGAACTTAAAGATCTTAATATACACAAATTCGCTGGCCCAGATTTTTGAAGAGGAGTTCCTCCACACCCGCAAAACCACTGTGTGGTCAAAGAAAAGTGTAATTATTAACATCAAACTGGCGAAAGGAAGACAGATACACTTGGTATTTCGAAGGCATTTCTCTCTTCTTCAATTAATTCGAAATAACCTTTCGGCACATTCAATTTCAGATGTCTTCTCCGATTTTAAGTTTGATATCCACAAGATAAATGCTGGTGTACAACTGCGTTTTGACACCGAATTACTTACTTAAAGTGAAGCTACAATTCGGGGTGGACCTGGGCTCAACCAACAAACGTCTCAAACCAGCTGCCTCCAATTTCCCACGCTAAGATGGTTAAAGTCCCCTTCCACCTGTGTGCGCTACCTCTACTGCACTGTCCCTCGGGGATGGATTCGAATCTTCCAATTCTGTCTCCGACACTTTTTTAAATTTTCATCAGTGATCACTTGTCTGCCACTTCTAATCCAGTATATTCCTTTGGTGACGACAGTACCTTCTGCTTTTCATACTTGTCCCTGTGCTCATGTCCCTGCTCTTCGTATGTATTACAGGAACGGCAGCGTATTTTTAATTCATTAAATTCCGATACAGTGCACGCCGCTTAATACAATCACGGTTAATGTTATCAACCGTTTAATGTTATCGCTTTCGTATAGTCCCGTCCGCTCATATACTAATGAATACAAAACTAACTTGGTTAATGTAATCAACACATCGGTTATTGTTACCATTTTTCTCAAATAAAGCATACCTATATGTGTGCGACTTGTTTTACCAGGCAGCCTGTTTTGCCGCCGACATTAACGGTAAAATGTCTGCGAAATGTGAACAACAGTCGAATTTATGTATGTTTTAGTGCACTGTGAACGTAAGGGAAAAGAAACAATACGATACCTTTCCAATTCAAAGTTGGTTTATTATCGTTTTTGATTTCTTCGAGGCTACATACCTTGGCACCTTGGCATAAAAGTTGTTTTGTGTACGTTTTTGTTTTTGTGTGTTGGAGGCATTAAAAAAGAAAAAAACGCAACGATTTAACAATTAAAGAAAAACTCGCCATTTTAGTGCGGTTTGACAAGCTTCCAAAAATGAACCAGCGTAATGCAGCGATTCAGCTAAAGATTTTTCAACCCTTGCTATGCAGGCTTTTAAAAAATAGACAATTTATTGAAAAATCCACAAGGGAAAATGAAAAGCTCAAATCTAAACGTAACAGTTTACGTGGTTTACTGATGTCCGAGCAAAGGATGCTCGTGTCGATGGACCACTTATGCGTCAGAAAGCAGAAGATCTACCTAGCAAAATTGGAAGACACAGCTTTGTTGCAACAGAGGGATGGTTTCATAGCTGAAAAAAACGTAAAAACATTGTTTACAAACGCACTTATGGAGAGCAGAAAAGTGCAGATGCCTGAGGAGCTGACACCTGGATTCACAATGAGTGGCCGAAAATTCTTACTGAGTTTTTGCCTTCTAACATTTACAATGCGGATGAAACAGGACTTTATTTCTGTGCTTTACCCGAACATACTTATTTGTTTAAAAGTGACAATTCAAAGGGATGTACAATTTCAAAAGAACGTGTTACAATTTTATGTTGTGCTAGTATGGTAGTCGAAAAAAAAAAAAACTTTTGATAATTGGGAAAAATCAAAGTCCAAGATACTTCAAAAACGTGAAAAAACGTTCAGTGGATTTTTAATGACTGGTTGGTTAACTGAGACATCGAACTAAACAAAACAAATTGCTATCCTTGTTGATAACTGTACAGCCCATAAGATCAACTGTTCCTTAAAGAATATAAAAGTCATATTTTTACCCGCAAATACGACATCACTCACACAGCCATGCGACCAAGGAATCATCCGAACCTTAAAGGCTTACTACAGAGGAGAAATGCGAGCACGGGTTTTAGAAAACATTGAAGGTGCGAGCCTATTGAGTGCAAATGAATTGGCCAAAAACACTAATCTTTTGGAAGCAGTTCACCTCATAGCCTCTTCTTGGAACCGTGTGTCAAGTGTCACAATTCAAAATTGTTTCAAGTACGCGGGTTTCAAGGATGTGAACGATGATCAACAAGTTGAAGAATCCTCATGACCTTATTCCATCTGATATGAGTGAAGTTGAATTTGAAAATTGTATGGAGATTGATCAATATGTATGTTCGAGTAAGTTGGATTTTCTTGTATAGAATGAATTTTATTACAGCAGCAATTTTTTTTTGTGTTTTTGTAGGTGCTGCGTTGACTGAGGAAGAAATATGTGAAACGGTTTCTTCTCCATCAATCGAGATTGATCCAGTTCCAGACAGTTCTGAAGAAGCGAAACCATCCAAATCTGAAATGCGACAAACTTTGGTAGTGCTACGTTTACCTACGTTCAACCGAATTTGAAAAACAATATGAGTATGAAAACTTTATCAACGGTTTACTAAGAAAAGATTAATTGAAGAGTTTTACTAAATTTTAATGTGTAATATGTATACGAGTACATATTTTTTAGATACGTTGAAGGGAGCATTATGTATTCATTAATCAGTTTTCTTTAATTTTTTTATTTTCTTGTGTATTTATGAATACATATTTTAAATAAACTTATTTCAACAAATGTATACTTCTCGTTTGAATTTCTTCAATCGAACAATAGCACATCGGCTATTGTTATCATTCGGTTATTGTTATCAATTTGGTCTGGTCCCAAAGTGATTATAATAAACGGCGTGCACTGTATAAGTATAATTTAATTCTTCCAAAACACAATGCTGTTGCTGGCGTTAAAGCGAATTTTAAACACCCAGCCAGTATCTATTCGTGACATTTGCATTGTCGAAACCGAAAAACTTCCAATTCTCGGTACGTTGGAGTGATGATATCGCCAAAAATGTAATGAAATGCCTATGTTTCCGGATGTAATTTAACAAATACTTTACCCAGCCCGCCTCGCTATGAATTCTCAAGCCCTCCTTCCCTTCCAACGGACATGGGGATTTCCTTTTCTTTCCTTACTGATTTCTTTGTGTTGCAACGCAGTATGCACACATTTTAAGAATATCCATAATCACTTGAGCGCACGTATATGATTGGCTCTTATACAAAATGGTTGGACTGTCACATATTTATTTTTTGCCAGACAAGATCTAATGAACTTAATGATTCTTATAGAGGAAATGTATGCAGCCTAAACTTTAATAATTTAATTTTTGTTTTATTTTTATAAAAAAATACGCATAACTAATTTTAAAAAATATTTTTATACTCGTATTACATTTTAGTCGTTTATGACATTTTATGCGTTTCTCTAAATTCTTCCACATGATGCTTTGCTATTTTGTATGGAACAGTATCTGGTCGCAGGAGATTGGTCTGTAAGGCCCTCATATAACATTTAATGAGGGATTCGTCTTCTTCAGCAGGATTTAAGTATGCATCTAAGCCTCCTAAGAGCTATAAAATAAATGTTATGATCAATATTTCTTACAAATTAAGATTCAAATCCTACCAAGCTTTCATCGCAATTCAGGAATCTTAAAACCGAAGCGTGTTCAGACCAAATCATTCGTCGCCATTTATTATCATATTTCTGTGCGAGCGGAATTAGAACCATAGAACTGAATAAATCATCTCCGTAACTTGCAGCTTGAAAGTGATCGACGAACAATGAATAAAGGTTCTCAAATTTACATTTTCCTAGATAAAGTAAAATAAATAAATACATAATTTTAAGCAATTCAGTATGTAATAAAATCTCACCTTCAAATATTTTATCAAGCTCAAAAGCATGGTCAGAACAGGATTTGTAGAACCGAGTAAGGTTCTTCTTAAGTAGTTCCTTTATAGACGGATCTAGGAATTGTGAATCAGGTCCCATAAATGTTATCATTAAGTACATTAGCTTCTCCGTCGGAGTTACTATTTGAAATGAATCATTTTCAAGAAGAGCGGTGAAAGTCAATGTGACTCGTACTACTTCGCGCTCTAGAAAAATAGTAAGATCGCATTTAAATCAAGTTCAATGATATATTTGCAATGCGTATAATTTAACATTATACACAGACAATATCGATATTTCAAATTCAGATTAAATTGGTGTGTTTTATACTACAGCATTGTAGCACCAAAATTAAATAACTAAAATTAATTTAAAGTTTATTATTATATTCAATATTCAAGACGATTTCCCAACGTTGGAATTGCAGAGTTTGCGAGCGAGCCAACTCAAAATATTTTGATAAACGTTTCAAAGTTCTTCCCGCTTCCATGATATCATAAATGTTCTACATCTGTATTCCTAAACAATTAATATTATTTTTAAAAACTTGCTCTAAAATTATTAACAGATAAAACGTTATACACTACGTAGGCTACGCACTATTTTCGAATTCAACGTATTCAACTCTAAGGAATGCTGCTCCCATCGTCGCTTCAGAAGAAAAGCTATTGCTAGGCTAACAATACAGCAATCAGATCAAGTTTCCTACCAGGAAATTTATTGGAGCTCAATACATTTAACAGCTTCAACAACCCGAAAAACTCTTAACAGGAAACAAACACACGCCGAAGTAATACCGAACATAAACTTCAAAAGCCTTTTCCAGAAACTCTTAGATAAAGAGCTTTCAAAATATGGAGAATTGTCAGTAAAAAGCAGTATGTCAATAAAAACATTAGCAAGTCAGAGAGCAACAGAAATCCAGAAAATCTGTCAAAGCACCGCCTACTTTAAAACCGAGACATTAAAAAGCTGCTCACAACTGATGGTGTCATCTCAAAATATTTTGTACTATAAACAATATATTTATAAAGAACAAATACATAAATCACCAAAAACTAATCTGTAAGGCTGACATCTGTACCCATCAAGACAAAAACGTTATGAGAACCCAATTCGAATATACCATAGTTTGTGTGGCGAGGTTCAATGGTTCATTTCGTCGACTCAACGTAAGAGGGTAATTCTCACCATCACCATCACCATCCTGTAGGCAATGACAAACCTCGAAAATGGAATAACTTTATAAAGAAAATCTCATTCTGTTATGGTTCAAAATCGGCAAAAATTGTAACTACATACCTCCATCAGTGTCGAAAATAAGAACACGAGTGCATGGAGAGTCTAGGCGCTATCAATTCATTTATTTATTAATTCAATTCGAATATAAAATATTCCCATAAGGTCAATTACAAAAAGTCCACAACACCCTACTCACTCGCCAAGAGCTTCAGACTAATCGGCCTGATGTTTTCTATGTTGAACAGCATGAAAGAAAGGGTTAAGCTTCACAGGCGCAAAGTTAGCGAATACATCCTCTTTCTAAGATGCAATTTGCATACCAATGCGCTTCAAAATATGATGGGCCAAATTGGGTGTGCACTCGACAGGAAGAGGCGATGAGCATTTTCATCCAGCCCTATTCTCCTAAACGTCGGGGGAACGATCCTTCGAAAATCGAAAGCGTCTATTCTAATAAAAAGTGAAGGGAATCATTCCCCGTCGGTAAGTCAGTTTGGATATCACACTAAACGCACGAAAAAGAATTGTCCATGCAAATCTGTCATCGAATCAGCCACAGTTATTTGCTTTGCGGTCGAAGGTTTGTAAAGAAAACTTAAGTAAATAAATATTCAAAAAATATGTGTTTACATATGAAATTATTATCGATAAATTGTTTTATTGTAGGAAGGAAATAACAGGCCAGTAAGCAGATAGCCAATTTTTATTTTGGTGTAATTGGCTCGGCTCTAACAAACGGCGGGAGATCGTACACTAATATACCCTAAACAATTCCCTATTTAGTCGGAGGTTTTTGATAAATTTTTTTAAAAACTATCGATTTGTACTCTATATGTATGTATTTTACTGTTTACAAACAAAATCTTCTCAAAACAAAGGCTTGAAGTAAAATTTCTTAGTAAGAACAGCGTTTACGAAATGATTATTAGTGCCGGCAAGGTAGTGCCCCCCCCCCCCGCCACCCGTTTAGCGGAATAGGTAAGTTGAATGAAAGTGAGCCGAAGAGGTGAATCGAACGTTCAATTTCCCGTCTAGGAGAATACGGTTGATAAAGTTTGGGGATGACTTCGACAACCCAACCTTTGACTCGTATAACTCGTAACAGACAACGCAACATAGACGAACCACTAGTTTTGGAGGTTAAAGCAATGCTACCCCTCAAACTGTGACCACTCAACCCACAACACACACTTTTTCCTAATTTCGACTTCAGAACTGCAGCTAAGTATCCTAGCTTCATCAGTTCTCACATTTTAAACCCCACCTCAGACATCCTGCGTGTTGCGTCATCAAACCCATCTTCTACAATCTCTCGCTCCCCTTTCGCCCCTCACTGTAAAATTAAGGCAGTTAAATAACGATACCACCGAATGTCACTATGCGCTTTCTAGGCTTAGGGATGAAAATATGTACGCGAATATACGTCTATATCTCGACTATCTACACGATAAATTTGATTCCGTGTGATACAAGGGTAAAGCAAAAATAAGCCTCATGGTTTCCATCCAGGAGGAAGACCTCCCTACCGATGTTACCAGTATTAGGAAACTTTATATAAAGTATCCTGAGATTTTCAATACGCATTCTCAAAAAAATTGCAACGATCTTACCGCTCTTCGCAACTATGTACACTCTAAAAGAGTGTCATAGCCCCAACATAATCAACTACTTGACTACGAAAAATTTGTTTGAACCTAACAAGTCATGCAAAAACCTTCCTCTCACATTATATTACCAGAACCTAAGAGAACTGCGTTCTAAAACCCACGCTGTTTTCTCTTCCATTTGATATATAGGTTCTGGCTGAAACTATTCTTATCCCCAACATAAAAAAAAAGGAGTTACTCCCTCGTTCCTTCAATGTTTTTCGGGATGATGATCGCATACCTCCTTTGATTGACTCTCCTTGTCGAGGTAGCCTACTTACATAACACTTACGCGTAGATCCTTATACGTTATGTGTTGCAACATTCTTCCGGCTTGAATCCTACCTACTAGCTTTAGCTGCAATTGACAATTTGATTGACTTATCGGACTGTCTTGATGGTGATTATAATCTGCAACAGCTGAAATGCACCTAAAACCGCTTGACTTGCATATCAAAAACTTGCTGGCAACAGTGCGATAAGACTCACTAATCTGGGTTACTTCACGGCACGGTCCTAGCGGAGTTACTGCCAGGTAATTCAATTCTAACGGATGAAATTCCTTCCCTTGTGGACTTCGACATCCCGTATGATATAATATATCCGGAGAGGGAGGACTCGGAAAAAAAAATTCAATAATCAGGTCAAATGAAATTGCAATTTTCACAGATGACTCGAACACAAAGGTAGGAGCAGGTTGTGGTATCTTCTCAGAAGGCCCAGAACTAAGAGTGTCTATAAGACTACCGTACGCAAGCAATGTCTTCCAATCAGAGGTTCTGGCTGTCCTCAGGGCGGCTGAACTAAAGCAGATGAGATCGGTATCCGGAGGAGATATCGCTATCTACATCGATAGCCAGGCCGCACTTAAAACAATGGATTCGACCACCATCAACTATGATACAGTCAGGGGCTGTCGCACAGAGCTCAAGCCACAATGCAGTCAGAACTGAGTGAGACTGTCCTGAGTGCCAGGACAGCGCGGTATTAAAATTAATGAACCAGCGGATGAGCTTGCAAATGTAAACCCCACGAATGGGATTATAATGAAGAGCCACCGGAGGAGAAGGTATGACATAACTACAAATTTTTTGAGCTGTATCAATAAGTTAACGAAGTCTTACTAACTTAACTTCAACACTCCGGCTAAAAAAGGCTATGGTTCGAAACGAACACCTAGTTTGATAAGCAAGCGCCACAAATATTAATACTCCCGTCCTGCTGAATTGACAGCAACATGAAGTATCTCAGACAGGGACTCCTCATGGTCTAAAGCTCATAACATAACTATAATAGGATTTGAACAAAACACTTTTTTAATTTCAGCAAAGTTTAGGTTCGTATAGTTTGTGAAATTAAGAACTGCTAAGGCTAAAAGGATATAAACCCTCAAATACCATTCTAAGATAGAACCAATAATCTAAACCAAGAATGGGAATAATCTAGATGGCAAGCGGAAGCAAGCTTGTAATCTAGGTCGTAGCATCTAATACAGAATATCATGAGTTTAAGATACAATAGGAATGTATATTCTGCAGTAGGACGATTACCTAATGCAATATACCGTAGTTTACAGACACACCCATTCAATACTGCGCGCGTGAGTTACCGTCCTTGACATGGAATCAACTCTACTTACAAACGTTTTTCGCCTCATTATTTAATTCTCAATTTTGAATATTAACACTTCAATCACACGCTAAACGTAATTACCGTTTTCATATTCATTCAAACGTGTGTTGGCAACACACGTTGCCAACTCATACTTCGGATATACCATATTTATCTACTAAAAATTATTTTTGTTTACTGTGATCGCAGTAATTTTAATTCTATTGCTAACTTGCCAACATTTAGAACCACGAATAACATATTTTAAGCGTGCTATATTCTATGCACCTTAAAAAGTATTTTCATTTCTTCTAGAAAGAATGGCCTTCGGTTATATAAAAAAATCCTGTTGCGTATTTATTTTATTAAAAATTAGATAGCAATTCTCTTTAAGGTTATATAGAACACCATTGCTGGAGTTATCTTTCAGATTGTAGTTCATTGTACGGAAACTAGAGAAGCAAGTTGTCTCTTAGTTCCTCTCACGCGCAAGAGCCTAATTAAATTTTAATTGTCGGCAATGAGTTTCCAAAAACTAAGCCAAACCATCAGGTAAACGCATTTTTCATTCACCAGGCAAGAGTGGTTACGTAAGGAGTTCCAACTAATGTCTAACGCAAAAGAGGATGCGTACAAGGCAGTGCTGCAAAGAAAGATGAGACCAGTATCCGAACTCTACGAGAAAGAAGATGAAAAATTCTTCAAGTGATATTCAGTACCACTTGCTTAAACGGCGGAACAACGAAAGTGATCTCATCACCTAGATGACTAGGACATAGTTTAGAAATGAACATCAACGATTCGGCCCAAACTGTTTCGAACCCATTCCAGAGAGAAAAACGCTGTGAAGGAAAGTCTCACCATAGATGGCGTGCTCTTAGAAACCTTAAATAACCTGGTTACCGCAAGATTGCACGAAATCGAGAAAATTGCTGGTTGTGTTCAAAAACCACTCCGCATTGGAGCAGCACCTAAAGTAATAAGTTATCTGAAAAACAAAAATATCAAAAAGAACAATGAAGTAGTCTCATGGCATAGTACAAAAGCAATAATAGAAAAGAAAGCTCTTAGTAGAAATGAAAGAAAGTAAAAAACAAAAATCGATATTCAAGCTTACCGGACACAAAAGCTGCTGGCCTTTGATGAATATTTTGTACATAATCATCTAAAATTACTTTTAAATGAAAATATGGCCAGTCACGTGGCAATATTGGAGCCGATATTGATGATAAAGAAAGCGAAATTTCTGTAGGAGGCTGCACGTATAAAGAATGTAATATTTTATAAACTAAATACACTTGAACTTGATTCGTACCACTACAACATAGTGAGGATAAACGGCCTCCAAGAACATATTGCGCCATTTATCCAATGCCTCCTGATCTTCCACACAAACATATTCCCGATTGAAAATAACTCTTTCAAAAAGTTGTTCAATTTCCGGAATGTGTTCAGCTCCAAGGCAACACACAAAATTGTAAACGGCTCGTAATATTGCTTCCTTGCCGAGAAATTCTTTAAAACCATCGAAACATAACAACTGAAAAATCAATTTAAGTTCACACTTGGCAAAAAAGTTTGTTGCCAAATGTGCATTGATTCCATTGGAGAGTTTTCTTAGAAAATCTACTCCTGGTTCTATGGTGCGTACTTGAAATAGGCATTCCATCAATCTTCTATCATTGCATTTGGCAGCCTGTTCCACCAATCGCCAAAGTGCAGTCAGAAAATATACACAATATGTTTGTGGAATAGCTAGTTGAGGACCATGATTCTGTATGAATATTGCTCCAACATTCGGCAAAGCGGGATATATATTTCGACGGTCGATGACATCTTGCGAACGTAAAAGTATTGATGTAAGGCTTAAAGAAAACAAAAAACCTTTTTGCTAGTTTCATTATCGTAATGCAACCTAAATTCGCTTACCTCAATGAATTCTCAAATTGCACAAATGCTTCTGACTGTAAGAAACCTTTCAAATACTTTCCAATAAAATCGCGAAACTTTTCAAGATCACTGTTCTTCGTGAACCAAAGTATGGTATTAAGGCAAGAAGTTAATAGCGTTGACTGGGAAAACTAAAAGACAAATTAAAAAAAAAAATCTTCATTGTAGCAAAGTTTCAAAGGAAAATAATACTTTACCTCTCTGATGCCATGTTGAGTTGCTTTATAAAACCAATTGCAACAACAATCAACCAAAGTCGATCCCAGAATCGAATTCACTTCAAAGCCATTCGGCCCACTGGAAATTGCACCAAGTAAAGCTGACGCATGCTGTCTTATGAGGTAAGGTCCGCCCTCTTCATATACGACATGATGATAATGCCATTCTAACATGTAACGGAAGGCAGGTAGAAATTTTCTGTGTAAAACAATTGATTAGTACTTCAAAGCTTACTAAATGCACGCACATACATTTTTAACGTGCCACCCAGGAAATAATAATTAAACACTTTAATCTCAATTGAATGTTTCTGTTCTGTTCATTTTTTTTTTAATGTGTTTTAAAACTGTGGTCGCCTATTCAATAAATAGAGACACGCGCACTTACTACGGGCAGTTTTATTGTGTTCTAATACTACATCGTGACAGTGAAAAAAAGAATTTTTTTTTAAATATGCGAAACACATTTATAATTTTTGTATTTTATTTCCTGGGAAATTTTATGTTGAACAATGGGGTATGATCTTAACTTATATAAATACTGAATTTAAGTTTAAGAATTTAACTTGTAGATTGAGATACCGGAACACCTTAAGGCACATGCTGAAAAATTACATAAAAGATGTCAACAGGAAATCGGTCTTGATGACGGTACATAGGTTGCATAAATTTTTGCGATTTAGTGAGCTATTTTATGTGATTTTCATTACAGCATTAGTTGAACAAAGCAGAAGTGGAAATCTACCAAGCGATAACAAATTCCAATGTTATGTTCATTGTTTGTTTCAAAAAATAGGATTGGTAAGTCAAAGTATTTTTTTTTTTAACTGAAACTAAGATTATAAGAACTTGATTATAAGAACTGTTAAACTAGAAAAACACGCCTGCTAGCAGATTATAGGGTTTAAATACAAATACAAAAAAAAAAAGTTAAGTTATATTGTAGATCTTAATTAATTATCTCGAGGAAAGGGCCAAACAGACTTGAGATCAATGCATAAATCACATCTAACTCAATATCCTGCAGTGTACCTACAAATGAAAAAGAAACTTTGATTTTTACAACTAAATAGAAAAAATTCATTGGTACGTTCAGATAGCAACATTACTGGTGTCATTTATTAGTACATTTTTTCGTCTCTTTTGCAAACCTTTAATGGGATATCAGTTTAATTTAATTTGGAAATTTTCGATAGACATTTCTCTTAATATTTTACGAAAGACGTTTAATATTACCGTCTAAAGCGAGCCTTTGAGTGAATTTTTCGGGCACATATGACAGCATGGTTTTCGCCCTCACTACACTTAGTCTGTCGAACAATATAATCACAATAATTTTCAGAAACTTACGAGTATTTCACCGTTTTTGTGGTTTCTTTCGCTTTTATTTCAAACCTTACTTTGAACCCTCTGTTTTTTCGCCGTTTTGTCCCACGTTGATGTCCTTGAGTAGAGGATCACAAGAAGGTTTAAATCTCACATTTTTCATTTTCAGTCATATTTGCTAGATTACTGAGCCGAACAGCCCGCCTATACCAATTCCCGTTCGTAATGCCTAAAATCAAATATGATATTTCGTGCTTCTTAGCAACGTCGCCTCAGCACATCTTTCCAGCTATTGCAAATTTTATTGTCAATTTCCTTCTGTATACTCGACAACGTGCATTCGCCGAAATTTGCCTACAATGTTTTCTTTTTTCTTGAACAATGTTTTTATGCTTTTTATATACATATATAGCCAAACTAATTTTGAAAATAATTCTACGTTTATTACCAATCGAATCGTTATACGTTATTTGTCGCATTGCGGTTACATTGTCGCTAATCCACTGGTCAGAACTGGAATTTCAAAGGATCTTCAACTTCGAGAATACCTCGTTTAACACTAGCTACATCTTTACGGCTAATTAGTGCTCAAAAATAACCATAAATGAGCCCACACGCACACCAGACGTTGATAGTCATACCGCCAACACCCTGGACTTGTTTCTAACTTCTCACTCCCCTCTAGGCTCGTCGGACCATTGTGTCATATCAGCTAAATTCTCGTACACCCACCACACAGTTAGAGAAAAGATTCCTAAAAGAACCATATTGCAATACGAGAAAGCCAATTGGAGCGGACTTAACAACTTCTTTAGGAATTTTAACTGGTCGTTATGTTTCCTCGATAACGACGTGGATGCCGCTACTGACATGATCACAGAAACTATTCTCTCTGGAATGAGATGCTTTATCCCCCATCGGATGAAGGGTATCAAACCAAAAGAAAAGGCATGGTACGACTCGAGCTGTAAAGAGGCTGTCAGAGTTAGAGAATTGTTTTTTCGGTCCTACAAGATCAACCCGACAGAGGTAAACCGAAAAAAGTTTAAACGAGCCAGAAATGACTGCAACGTCTTTCTCAAGCGTGTGAAATTCCAACACGACAAAAACCTGAGGCAAAAAATACTGCAATGTCCCAAAGGCAGTAAAAATTTTTTGTCGTTCGTGAAAAACATTAGAAATTCTGCCTCATCCTCCATCCCAACGCTCATTTACAATGACATTCCAGCTGTCAGCTCTTTGGACAAGGCCAATCTGCTTGCTACACACTTTGCGGCTAGCTCAACACTCCCAGATTGTGCTTTGTTCCCGCCTACACTTGAGCGCGTCGAATTTACAATGGGCCGAATCCACTTTCGCACTCGTGTAGTAGCAAGAGTA
Source organism: Volucella zonaria (assembly GCA_963966105.1). NCBI lineage: Eukaryota > Metazoa > Arthropoda > Insecta > Diptera > Syrphidae > Volucella > Volucella zonaria. The sequence goes on along the minus strand of OZ014534.1, from coordinate 35,211,500 downwards.
CTTAAAGATCTCAACATGCATAAATCCGCTGGTCCAGATGGTATATCTCCCCTTCTTCTTCCACGCTGGCAAAACCACTGCGTAAGCTTTTTCATCAGTCCTACTCTTTAGGACTCTTTCCGAGCAGATGGAAAACAGCATTTGTCCAGCCCGTCCCTAAAACAAGCGAATCTTCTTCTCTCACCTCCTACAGACCCATTGCACTTACGTCCCTTCTTTCCAAGGTCATGAAAACGCTGATAAACCGTCAGCTCATGAAATATCTCGAAATACGAAAACGTTTCAATGACCGGCAATATGGTTTTCGTAGCAACAGGTCCACTGGTGATTTGATGGCATGTCTTACCGAAAAGTGGAACCAAAGCGTACATCAATCTGGCGAAAGCAAGATAGTTGCACTTGATATTTCTAAGGCATTTGACAGAGTTTGGCATCAGGCTCTCTTGTCTAAAATGCGTGCTTTTGGGATCGATAACTCTCTTCTTCTATGGATTAGAAATTACCTTTCGGAACGTTCAATTCAAGTTGTCTTGGACGGTTTCAAGTCTGATATTCACAAATGCTGGTATGCCCCAGGGCTCCGTTCTGTCTCCGACACTCTTTTTAATCTTTATTAATGATCTCTTGTCCGCTACTTCTAATCCAATTTATTCCTTTGCTGATATTCGTTCCCGGACTCACGCCCCTGCTCTTCGGCTGTAGAACGGGAACGGCAGCGTATGCTAAGCTCATTAAATTCCGACATTAACAGCACAACCAATTGGGGAACTATCAACCGAGTGGAATTTATGGAATGGAATGTTGTCTGCTGTCATTAAAGCGAAATTCAGCCATTATCCATGAATGGCACTCGCATCGACGAAACCGATAAACTTTCCATTCTCGGTATGTGTGTCAGTGACAACTTACGTTGGTATGACCACATATTCGATGTCGCCAAAAATATAAGGCTTTCATCCGTCCAAAATTGGAGTACAATGCCCACATCTGGTCAGGTGCTCAGAAAACATCTTGCACCTGCTAGATAGGATTCAAAACCGTGCGATAAAACTCATTGGTGATACTAATATCAGTCAATCAATTGACACCCTCGAACACCGACGTAATGTCTCCTGTCTCACTTTGTTTTATCGCTATTTCCACCATCAGTGCTCCATTGAAATCGCCAGTAGCATTCCGCCCATTCAAACTTTCAACCGTAACACCCGTCTCGCTATGAATGCTCATCAGTTTACCCTCAAGCCCATTTTCGGACGTACTCTAAAATATCGTGATTTTTTCCTAAGCCGTACAACTCGCTTATGGAATGCCCTGCCGACCTCTGTGTTTCCATGGCCCTTTTTTTAGTTTTTATAAATTTAGAGTTCCGCAGTTGTAAAAGACTTTATAGCCCTTCAAGATCACTACTTTGTAGTTGTCAGCTGGCAACTTTGGTAAATTTCAAGCTGCAGTTGAGTTTTTGGGCTAAAAATAAACTAAATTAGTACCTTGTTACTATCCGATGAGTTTTTTGTATTGCGCATTTTTCTGCAACATGTATACTATATCATATAAGGCTATACGTCCGTTGATATTTCTACCAGTTTGTAGTCCGGGCATGTTGGCGATACTTTGCTTAACAAATAAAACTTGAATCGTAGTCAATATTGCTGCCATGTACAACACACAACATTCAAATCCTGATACAACTCATAAAGTTTCTCTTCAACTCGCCCTGCCACCAAATATTACCAAATATCAGCTGAAGTATGGCTAATAGATCGTCTAGCACTTGGAAATAAACAATAAAACTGGAAAGATCAGCGTTGCATACAGCATGACCCTTATGCGTGCAGAAAGCAGTAAGTAAGAGTAAGCTGTACGTGTGTTGCGTTTGGTTGTATGTATACTTATGTATAAAATATTTACATAAGTATTTCTTGAACATCCTCATGTGGAATGTTTTTTATCTATAGTCCGTTTCAAATCACCGTACAATTAGAAAGCTGCGCAAAGAGAGCCTGGAAGCGCATGCTACTCATCTGCTCACTGGAAAATGATATTTACGAAACGGCTGAACTTTCTAAACTTCCTTTTATATTTAACCCATTTGCATCATAAGCTCATATATGCGCGTATTTTGCCTGGCCACTACTTTCTATTACAAAATTCAATACTTCCTGCAATAAATGTATTTGTAATTAAAAAGGATTCAATTCGAACACACATTTTTTATGAAAAGAGTTAGGTAAAAAATATACATTCTGACTATTTTTTGCGACTATAAGTGCTCAAAAATGGAATTTTAAAAAATCTTTGCAAGGAGTAGAAGTAAGAAAAAAATAAATTTATATACAATGGACTGCTTTAATCCAGGAAAGCCTTAAACACGGCAAGCAAAAGTGCTTACGCTGATAATTTACCACAAAAACTTGGATTATGAAAACGACCATGCAAATGAAGCTCCTACGAGAACAGCTGTAAGGAAAACAGCTGAATTTGTTGGAGTTTCGCATAGGACCATATACAAAATATTAAAAGAACAAGAACAAACTGGAAGAGTACAATCACCCAACAAGAAAATTCCTCATCGGCAGTGGACCACTGGATTAGATGACTTCGACTTTGAATCCATAGAAAGGATGATCTACTCCTTCCACCAATTTGACAAGAAAGTCATAACATTGAGCGCCCTTAGGGAACAAATCCGTCAAGAAATGGAAATTAGGATAAGCAAGACATCCTTTTGGAGGTATCTGAAAACCAAAGGATTCATTTTTCATAAGACGGAAGACAATAGGAAAATCATTTGTGAAAGGACGGAAGTGAAAATTCAAAGGTTAAGATATATCCATCAAATAAGGAACCTTCGTGAAAGTGGATATCAGATAATCTATGTAAATGAATTATGTATACATACCTTCCACACAAGAGGAATGTCTTGGACTGATGGAAGTACGGAAGGAATAAAAAAGTCCATTGGGAAAGGATCTCGGCTTATAATTGCACATGCTGGTGGTTCAAATTGTCTTCTAATTTTTAAATCTGGATCTAAGTCGGGTGACTATCATGTTGAGATGAACTTTGACAATTTGTCAAAATGGTTAAGAGATCAGGTACTGGACCAGCTAGAGGAACCGTCGGTTATTGTAATGGACAACGCCCCCTATCGCAATAAATTAAAAAACCGAGCCCCAACTTCATCACCAACGAAATTGGAATTAGTTAATTGGCTAGTAGAAAATAATGTTGCGCATAGCTCTTCAATGCTCATGATTGAACAATATGATTTAGTTCGACAAAACAAGACATCCTCGCAGCTTCAAATAGACGATTTGATTAGATCAGCAGGCCATGGGCTCATACTCAAGCTACGACCATACCATGAAGACTTGAACCCAATTAAGAATATATATGGGGTATTGTAAAATCAAGAGTGTCGGGTAGAAACAGCACATTTAAGCTGGATGACATCAAGAAAATACATGCGATAAGGCCATAAGGACAGAAGAAAGTTGTTTGAGCTATGAACTGAGTTGGGATACCTTCACCGAGACAATTGTTATTAGACCCGGCGATGATTCAACTGAAATTGAAAGCGGCGGCGAGGATGATGATACTGATGTCGATTAAGTGCATTGATCTTGAAAAAGTAAGTGTTGGATCGATCACACAACACACCATAAAAAAATAAACATTTAACTTCAATTTATTCAACTTTTATATTCATATTTTAAGTCAAATTAATATTAGCAAAACATTATTTATTCTTTTCAACACTAATTGTGAAGAGAGTGCTCTCTATAACATCGTCATTGCCAACTTCACTGAAAAAATATACAATGGACACGACTTCCACGTCCATGCATTCGTTCTACACTCTGGTTTCGCATCTGTCAATACCGACTTCTTATCTTTTCCACAATACATTATCCAATGGCATTCAAGCAGATAATCAGTACGCGCTGAGACTCAGTGCAATCAATATCAAAGTATAGTTATGCTCGAATTTCGTTTGGATCACTTCCAGGTTTACTGGAATAAACTGGAAAAGATCGCACATGCGCAAAAAATTGATTTGAAACAGACTATACTTTAGGAGATACCATGTTTTTACATAAAAAAAATCTTTATAAAATTTAGATTTTGCATGTGCTCTTTCTCCTCAACTAACTCTAGAAACGAGGAGTTGCTGAAGTTTTTGTTTCTAACCTTTAAAGTGACTTCGTAAAATTAATTGTTATGTTACATACTGTTCGTTTTTCCAGGACAATTGTTTCGATGCTCTATTCTGATGTACTCAAGAAGCAACGGGTTTCGAAATTATAATATTTTAAATTGTATTGAATTAGCATAAGTGGGGCTCGTGGCACCAAAAGGTGGTGCCTGTAGTTGTAAGAGTTCAGTGCGCTTCCTTTGAGTTACACATATATCAAAGGGGGCGGACTTCGCTTGCTTTTTTTTTTTTTTTTAATAACGCGCGGAGATATTCTCGGTACTTATTGTTCATTTTTTGTCACGTACAGTCGTGTTGTTCGTTGGAAATAAAAAAAAACCATTGCAGAATAAAATGTTCTGCAAAATTAGTGTTCCTTTCTACAATATTTCCTTGGATATATTGAAATATCGAAGCCAAAGAACCTTTGAACGTAACTGGGGTAAAAATAAAATAATTAATAGTTGACACCGTTAGGTTATCATCTCAGATGTGACCGACAGAGCTGCATTATTGTTCTTTTTATACCGCGCCAAAGGATAGGAGTAATACGTACTTTTCAGTTTTAAATTTATGTTTATACCCTTAGCTTGATTTGATCTTTGATCATAAATATTGGAAACTAAATGAAATTGCAATTGAAAGTGTTAATGTCTTTTTGAAAACGCTATAGAATAGGCCCTGTTGTATATGTATGCGCAACTTGTAAAATCTAAATCATATAATATACTCTCTCTCTCTCTCTTTCTCTAATTGAATTAATGTTAATGTATACCTAAGATAGAGTTAGTCAATAAATAGTCATCAACCGATAAACAAGTGGTCTTTCAATTCAATAAATAGAACAGGCCCTACATAAGATCTCACTACTTATGGTTTCACGGTATTTTTTTTTTTGTTCGCATGCTATTTAAACTATAATAAAAGTAAATTTCAATGCAAAAAACAAACGTTTCGATAATTTGTATTGGAAAGAGTGGCATGGCGCAGTGGTAAAGTTCTTATTCAGCCCCCACGGTTTAGAATCAGCAAAGAAATTAGATTCGCTCTCACTGTGACAAAATCAAAAGACGAACAAGCAGTGAAGTAGGAAAGACTAAGTCCACTCTGAGCTGAAGCACCAACGATTTATTTATTTATTCGTGTTGCAGTTTTTTTATGTGTACTTGCATCGCAATGACTAATTTTTCTCGGGGGGAAAGTTAATTTATTTAAGAAAATATTGTCATGAACTTGTTTTCGAGACCTTTAAGCTTCGAAAAATAGTCCATCAGTTTCACATGTTTTTATTTCACTAAGCTTACTATATACAGTGTGTGACAAAACTAAAGCAACTCTTAAAAATCTACCTGTCTTTCTACTTGGCACGAGAACAAAGGATATGTAAAAACGATGTAAGTTAAAACTTTAAAACATAAAGATACTTCAAATATTCTTTCTTCAAAAACATTATTTTTTATTTATTTTAAAGTAACATACCATATAACAAGAAATTCAATGGAGAACAAAAACATCTTTTCGTAAGGCGTTGACAAAACTAAAACAACTTAACAACTAACCTTAATTCGGAATAAATATTGACTGTTGATTAATATTTCGTAGGATACCCGTTATTTTAAAGGACTGCATGGCATCGACGGGGCATGGATTCAATTAAATGGTTTATTGTACCCATGGAGATTTTCTACCATTCTAACTTTATAGCTGCAAAAACAGAGGCCTTGGAGGAGTAATCTTGAGTCCGAATTTTGCGATCTACAATTTCCCATAGATTCTCTATGGGATTGAGATCAGGTGATTGCGCTGGCCATTCCAGAACACACACTCCGGCCACAGTTAACCATTCAGTCACGAGCCTGTAGTTTGAGGTCATTGTCTGTGAATATCCAGCGCGAGGGCATGTTGTCATCCGCGTATGGAAACATAATGTCCTCCATTATATTTTTGTACCTTTGTCCATTTAAAATGTCCGTAATTTGGTGGATAGGCCCCATACCCTTGCCGGAGAAACAACTCCACACCATAACATTGCCCCCACCGTGTTTAACTGTGACGTAGCAATATTTTGGGGTCTAAGCGTTTTCCTTTTGGTCATCTAACGTGCGCACTTCCATCTGACCATAGCACTGTTTTCCATTTCTGTATCGTCCAGTTAATATGTTTTTTCGCAAACTTTATGCGCGTTATCCTGTTTTTCTTTGACACAAATGGTTTCTTTGCAGGCCTATAACACTTAATACCCACCTCGTCACACCTTCTGCTTGCGGTTCTTGGATGAATTTGGAGCCTCAACTCATTGACAACTTTCTGTGAAGATATTCTAGGATCTTTTTTAAACTCCCGTATTACGAGATGATCCTACCTTGCAGGTGTTTTTCGGGGTCTCCGCCAAGATGAATTGTTTGTGCCGTCCCTTTCTATTGAAATCGCTTAATTAAACGACAAACAACTGATTTTTCCATTGAATATTTAGAACAAATATCTTTTTGTTTCGTTCCACTAAGGAAATCTTCAATAATCTTATTTTTAAGTTCATTTCCAAATTTGTTTCTGGCCATTATCCTTAAAAAAAATCTCTAAATATAAAATTTACTTCCTTTTCCCAACACTTAACAATGGGTAATGAATACAATGAATAATAGATGTAAACAGATGTTTATGTACTTTTGATTTGTTTGACCAGATGCTCAGGTTCAGTGGGAGTTGCTTTAGTTTTGTCAATGTCGCATTTTTTAATGTTATAAAGACGAAAAGATGTGTATAGAAATAACTTTTCATCGTGTTTCTTTTAGTAAGCAATTCTAGGGCGTAGAATAGTAAAAGTTGCTTTAGTTTTGCCACACACTGTATGAGTAGTAAATATGGAACTATTTTACCGCTTGAAAGTTCATTATCTACCATCTGTGCATTGATTTTACTTTAGCTGTTATATACCAGAAAGCGGTTTCTGAACGGCTTTCGTTCGATTTGGTTGGCTTCGCCATTTTGGTTACATAACCTTTACTGGTATTCTGACGGCATTGCTTACAGATCGTATATAAAGAGGTCTGCTGCATCCAAGCCCTTTGCGCTACAACAATTAATTAAACTATTGCAAGATCGCCTTTGGATTGAGATACGGAATTAACTGCATAATAATACGCATTTAGAAACCATAGACAAGTATAATATTATTCAACTATAATGTACATATCAACTCACTTCGCCATACAAATCATGTCATTAAGTTTTTTTTTAAATCTTACGTATACGAGTAATTTGTAACTTATTTAGCTTCACCGAACATGTGAAGTGAAAAGGAGTTTAACAGAGCGAACAGCCATAAATATGTATGTCTCACTAAAAGCATGTATTAAAAGCTTGTTTTAATTCTTAAAACTTTTGCAATCAGAGACTTGAAATTAAATAACACATGCGTTACAAAGAGAGTAGTGTTGTTTTCAAATATTTTATGTTTTAAATTCTTATTGCAAATGTGTATTCCAACACTTGACGTATTTGTTTTTCTCTGCAGATTGATGAAAATAACATTATTCATTTAGAGCATCTGTGTGAGATTCTCCCAGAAGAGCTACACGGGATTGTCGAAAATTTAGTCTCCTCATGTGGAACAAAACGTAAGTATTACATCATCATATGTACATTGTACATAGTCAATTTTTTTTTTTACTCTGAACATATAATAACTTCAAAAGCTAATTTCGATACTATATTTTCATGATTCATGAGAGAATATGTTTTTGTTTAATATCTGCATGTATTGCTTATATACTGGCTAAAATAACTTTTAGACGGAGCAGACGCGTGTGAAACAGCATACCTCACAGTTAAATGCTACTTTGAAGCTGATCCTCAGGTGAGCCACCATCATTTTACTATTTTGGGGGTTTTTCTGACTTTTTTTTCTACTTGCAGTTGCAGTCAATGTTGGTATAACTATAAAACAAAAATAATTCACTCACCTATAAAGGGTAACATCAGTTTGAAGCAGCATCAATGAACGGAATACCCGCAATGATTCGATTTGAACCTTTATCAAATTTTTCTTTAAAAAAAAAAAAAAAAAACAAATGGTCATTCGATCTACCACATTATCTAAATTGTTTAAACTTACCTTGATGTCTTCTTGATTAAAAATATAATTTTGAATACGATCAACAATATTCATTGATAGTAATTTTAAAGCGAACGAAAGTGATTGTGATATTAAGACACGACAAAGCTTCAAAACTAAAAACTGAGGATAGTTGTAAAATGGAGGAGTTAATAAGGTTGTGTCTGTGGATAGAAACAGTTTTAATAATTTCTTGTGTATCAGTATTTCTGTGAAATTTATTTACCAACACTTTGTAGGCCAGGTAAAAAGTTTGTAAATAAACAATTCATCAAATCTTCAGAATTTATTATTTGCATTGACGAATCTTTATTTGTTCGGGCAATACGGATAAGTAACTTCAGACAGGACGATACAGTGCTGTTGTCAGGTTTAACACTGCTCAATATAAAACTAAAGTAAACAAATTAAATCAATTGTATGTACTTCATGTTTTGCATTTTTATTTATTTTTACTAAAATAATACAGATGTAGCTCAAAAATCAGCTTTCAAGGAGAGGAAACATCATTTTTTTTATTAAATTTAAATGGCTATCCTATGTTATATCACTGCTTTCGAAACACGGACACCTTCCGATAGTAAAACCTAACCAAGATCCGGTTCATGAATACTTCAAAAAGTTTCTTCTTTCATAGAATGAATTTATCTGAGCTTTGAGTCAATATGCGAAAGAGGATGCCTGTCTATGTTTTCAAATCTTTGGCTAAGGTCAAAATGAAGACTCTGTAAGTGCTAACAATAAGCACGCAGGTATTCATCTGTTTTCTTCAATTTTGAATGATTTAAGTACTGAGAGCCAAGCCAATCGCGGATTGTTCATATGACCCCAAATTAATTTTAGTTTTCGGTAGGGACCAGAAATATTCCGCTCAAAGTTTGATTGTTGATGCAATCGGTAAAAGAAATATTTGACGCGAGTTCAATGCGCTTTTAAAGAGAACATCAAGGGATCTCTGATGGAGATTTAAATGGGAAGCTCGGAGAGTCGAACTAGGAATACGAAGACTCTCATGGAGGAAACAGTTTCGGAACGAGAAACACAGCGGGGGAAGGTATACTAACTTGTACAAGTCGTACGGTCTAACTATACCCAATATCCTATTTATTAGGCTGGCTCCACATAAAAAAAAAACCGTGGTGATGGAACGATAAAACGAAAATTTCGAAAAGGACTACGAACATTGCAAACAAGAAGCAAAATAAGCGTAGCTACAAGCTACAAGAACCTATGAACACACTTATAACGCCTCAGCATGTGTTAAGTTTTTTGGAAAATGTGATAGAGAGAGAAAGAAAGATTTCGCTCCATGGGTGGCATCTGACATTTATTGGGGAGACTAAATTTTTAGTGGAAGTTGGTTTGATGTTGATTTCTAGTCAACTACTCGTCTTACTTGATTTTCGTTAACTGAAAAATTTAATGAAATGTCTTTCGGGCGAGGCTGGGATTCGAACATCGAACCTTCCGATTTGGAAGCCAGTCCACTACCACTTGAGAGACGGCCACCCAACCTGCAATAGCAGTGAAAGCATTTTATCGTGAATTAGAAGAAGCACACACAAAACCCATAAGCAGGAGACATCGTCTCCCATGCCCATACATCCCGCCTTGCCATCGCTTACCTACATTAATAGTATAATACCAAAGCAGAACTTGTGTTGGGGGCACAAGTTCCACCCTTGGTATTGGCCGAGGCCGATCAAAAACCTCTTGCAGCTCTTAGGGTCACAGCATCCAGTATTTATATGCTACTCTACAATGGGTCAAACCAACAGGAAGACCCTACCCGCGATTTAGGTTTAAACCACAGCCACCATGAAGCTTCCACAAGGGGGCCTATCTCAACAAGTCGGGCCTGGACCGAAATCCGGGGGGCTAGTGACTTCCATGGTACCGTAATTTAAGTCCTGGTACGGACTACCGGTGGTCTTGCCACCAACAAGACCTATGACCGGTAACTTGTAACTGGTCAAATTGTAGAAATCTTCGGTGGCGTCATCTGAAGATGTTTACGATAAGACCAGTAATATGCTCTGCCCCCGCTTTTTATTAGATAACGTCATTTATGGGCGAAGCCTTGGTAATTGGGCGCGGGCCCATAAGCAGGAGACAATCAGTAGATCAGAAGCACGGGTAAGCGAGCTAACAATTCGCCGAAAAATAGAAAAGTCGAATAGAGACACCTGCTAACGTGGTGCAACAAAACTTGCAAAAAAATGGAAAGATTGCCCTATCGCGTTACTTAATGAAGAATTCCCCCGCTGTATTATTACTTCAGCTGTCACGTCTGTAGACGAAAGCAAATAAGCCGAAAGTGTGCAATAAGACCAACAATCGAAAATCTTGAATTTAAATGACTCGCGACAAACACATTGTGTTTATTTTAGACGATGTACGGGAAGTATAAAGGAGAAATGAAACGCCGTGACAAAACATGTCTAATAGAAAGTACGCAAAGACTTAATCTGGAAAGAGTGAGAGTACATAGTATTTTAAAATAGAAAACTTGAAACATTCCAAACATTACTGAATACTCTTAACATCAACAAATGTCGTCCCAATATTCGGTTCAAAAAACAATAGAATTTAAAGTTACAGTCGAGGTTGGAAATAGATTAGGTTAGGCTAGGTTACAATGGTTGTTGGGAAGAAAACCAACACACTTAGGCATATTGGTCCATTGTGATGGATCTGTGGATCTGTGATCCCCCTAATAGCATAAGAGACTGTTGAAGTCTATTTTGTTTAAATCGCTCAAGTCATTGCAGAAGAAAGCTCCTAAATGCTCCGATGGACTTCAACAGTCTCTTACAGCTCCTAAATAGAGTTTTCTTCTTTGGAGATAGCTGGACGTGGATTGGTGGAGAATTGTCTCCTCCTCCTCCTTGTCCATACGGCTTCTGCAGAAGTCGTTTGTGAAAACGCCAAGTTACCTTAGAAAGGTAGAGTTGCTCCAATTTCAGCTAGTTCGTCGGCCCTATAATTCTCTGGAACATGATTGTGGCCCGACACCCAACATAGGTGAATGTTGAACTCCTCTGTCATCTTCCTAAGATCTCTTAGTCAAAGGCGGTTTTAAAATTTTGTGAGACTGAGTCCAGAGATTTGATAGCGGCCTAACTGTCCGAAAAGATGCGGATATCCTTGGCAGATATCATATTTTTCTTCAGCCAGGACAAAAGTGTCCGCCTGGAATACATAACACTGATATGGAAGGCGGAAGAAGAGTTTTAGGTTAAGCTTGTCTGAGAAAACACCGCTATCAGTCTTGGATCCATTTGTGTAGAAATCGGTTGACTTTACTAAAAAGGCGACCCAAAATAGAGTGGTTTGTGAAATGGTAAAAAGGTCCGCAAATTAAGCATCTGATACTTGACCTTTAAAATGAGGGAGACTATTAGGCCTATTACCTAGGGTACTAATTTTCCCGGTAGCTCATGGTCCATCATTACCTAATCATCATTGAATACTTAGAAAAATTGTTAGCGAATCAAAATAAAGTAATTGTAATGGGTGATGTCAATATTAACTGGTTATGCAATGACTTACATGGAAAGAGAATAAAACAGATTATGAAGGATAATGAGTTAAAACAAATAATAAGCGAACCAACAAGAATAACACAAAGTTCGCAAACAATCATAAACTATGTCATTACAAATAACGAAAAAGTTAAGGCGTATGTAGTGAACAACTTAAAAATAAGTGACCACGAAAGCGTGGAAATTAAAATACCATTGCGAATAAAAGTGAATGAGAAAAAAGAATAGAAACAGTAAAATATAATAAGAGAAAATTTAGTGAATATATTGAACATAACTGTGATAATATTAATGTAAGTCATGTAAACATACGGGCGGAAAACCTTACAAAATGCCTAGAAGCAGCAGTAAACTCAATGAAATGTAAAAATTATGTATGTTTTAATGGAATAAATCGGTGGTTTACCAAAGAACTTAAAACTCTTAAAAATAAAAAGTTACACGCATATAGGCCAGCAGTATGGACAAATTCGACAAATGATTGGCAAAGCTATAAGATAGCTATAAATATTTTCAAATCGGCACTCGACAGGGCAAAGAATAACCAAAAAGAAATGTGGAATAATATTAAATCATTAGTTCTAAAAAATCGAAAAGTATAATAAAAAGTGTTGTTTTTGATAATGTCCCTGTAAGTGACTATGCAATTATGGCAAAAAACTTCAATGTTTTTTTTTGTTAGAAGTGTATGTGAATTGAATAAAGCGATACCGTATGTACCATATATAAATCTTATACAACAAACTGATAAGTGCTTCCAATTCAGATGCATAACATACCAAGAGCTTAGGAGTATTATAAAAACAATGAAAAATAAGAAAGACTCTAAAATGTTAAGTGTAAATATGATAACTGACGTTCTCCCAATTATTGGTTCCAGTTTATGTGAAACTATAAATAAATCATTGACGTGCGGTACTTTCCCCTTGCATGGAAAGAGTCAAAGGTGATACCAATTGAAAAGACAAAGAATGCAACCAAACCAGCTGACCGATTAACACGATTCAAAATGAAGTAAAGTTATTAGAAAAAGTTTGACAACAGCGGTTACAGAATTACCTGGAGTTAAATGAGCTATTTGCGGAATGTCACTCTGGATTTAGAAGCAGGCACAGTTGTGAATCGCTTTTAAACTTAATTATTGCGGACTGGAGAATGGTAGTCCAGAATAGAATGAAAATTGTAGCAGTATTCATAGACCTAAGGCAAGCGTTTGAGACAATTGACAAAGGCATCCTATTACATAAACTGGACAAATATGGAATCAGAGGAACCGAACTGAAGTGGTTCAAATCGTATTTAGAAGGAAGAACTCAGAAAACTAAAGTAGGTGGTGCAATATCCCGTGCAATAGATGTGTCATTAGGTGTACCTCAAGGGTCAGTTTTAGGAACTCTATTGTTTATATTATATGTGAACGAAATGCCAAATGTTGTAAATTTCTCGAACCTGCAGTTATTTGCTGATGATGGTTTTCTTTTTGTTTCGTGTAGTGATATTGACGAATGTGTTACTAAAATTAACGAAGATCTGCGGAAACTTAGTCAATGGTTTCAAATGAACAAGCCAAGTTTAAATGATAGTAAAACTAAATGTATGTTCATAAATGGCCAAACAGATATGAATGTTGTTATAGGTAATGAAAATGTCGAAAATGTTAATGAAATTAAATATCTAGGTGTTGTTATAGAATCAATGTTAAGTTTTAGTAATCACATTGAATACATATCCAAAAAAATAAGTAAAAAGGTTAGCTTTTTTGCTAGAATAAGAAAAAGACTGTCAACTATTTGTGCTATAAATGTATACAATAGCATCATAAAACCACATTTTGAATATTGTTCAACACTTATCCATCTGACAAATAATACAATGCTAAATAGGTTACAAAAATTTCAGAATAGAGCAATGCGTATCATTCTAAAATGCCACTGGTTAACACCAGTAAATGTTATGTTAAATGTACTTAAATGTCAAAGTGTTAACCAAAGAACGATTATGAATGTACTTATTTTTGTCTTTAAAATGAAAAATAATTTACTACCTAAGTATCTGTCCAAGAAAATAATTTATGTCAATAATATATACGACTATAATGTGCGCAACAAAAATGATTTTCGTCTTCCACATGCAAGAACGCAAAGAGCACAAAACACAGTATTTTATAAAGGATTTAAACTATTTATAAAACTACCAAATGAATTAGAACAAGAAGTCCGATTAATAGTATTCAAAAGAAACATAGTGAATTATATAAGAGATAAAAATAGCTGAAGTATATAAGAGTAATTAAGTTTAATGTACCTTTTCCTAATTTATTAATTAAGTTTAATGTATTTCTAATTTTATAAAAATTTTGTATTTCTAAAATAGCATATTATTGGCTAAATAAATATATCAAATCAAATCAAAATCATTCGCATGAAGTCTGAATATAGAAAGCTTGGTATGAGATTAAGCTATCACACAGGCTCTTATTCTACATTTATTACCTGAGCTTAGTCCTCTAATATTCCCTCGGGTTAACCAAGATTTATAAGCCAGGATGATATTTGAATCTGTCTTATTAATAAGATACCGTCCATCGAACCGAACCTTATACTCGCATTTGCAAAGCAGTGGCATAGATTTATTGGTATCACATTAACCATATTTTCTTATTCCTTCTAAGCTCGAGTTTGGGATATTTTAACTAGCATTCTATTATGTCCGTAGATAATTATTCTGTCCAATAATATACCATTCCTTGGATCTTATGAAATCTTTCCTGCCGACCGTACGTAGGTTTAATTTTAGTCATTGTATTGTCATATTAGCGACGACTCCCTGAACCAGTCTAGAGAATTAGATTAAGTGTCTTCAGAGTACTTAGTTATTTAGAATAGTTTGATATTCCCAACTCTATTCAGCATATCTTCGTTAATATTCTTCATTCTATACTGTCCGAAGTTGTACGTTCCAGTAGTGGGACTCGTTTAGCAGATCTTTTTGATCTGACCACATCCTATTCAGTTTGGATGAGTTCTTGCCTGCAGCTCCTGAGTATTGCGTAGGAACACTCGCGGAGTAGTCTCCACCTGAGGGGGGAGCTTGTAACGGCTGCCCCGAAACACCTTATTCACTTAATAACCATTTTATCATGTCTGACATAGGTTTCATACGCCTAAAATCGATGATGGTTTTCGGATGACAAACCAAAAATAATTTTTTTTTCTGCAAACTGTATTACGGCGAAGAATCCCAATATCCCGCCGTCAAGCACAATAGACCATTCAACTTAGAGGATGATAGCTAAAACTTCCGTCCACCTGACCAAAACGATGTAAACACAGCAATATCTAAGTTGAAATCCAACAAATCAGCTAAAGCTTCTGGAAATGACTTTGTGGATAGTATGCACCATCTCATTTCTCAAATCTGATCAGAAGAGTGTATCCCTGATGAATGAAATCTCAGCACCGTATTGCAGATCCACAAAAAAGAAGACCCCAACTGCGCCAACTATAGAGGTGTAAGTTTCCTCAATATATGTACAATAAAAGATCTTATCTGTCATATTGTTTAAATGTCCGAAACCCTTCGCAAACAACATGATTGGCCCCTATCAGTGCGGTTTCAGACCAGGAAAGTCCACAATCGATCAAATCGTGACACTCCCGCAACTCCTGGAAAAAGCTCAAGTCCAAATCAATTTTAAGGCCGCATATGACAGCAATTATAGACCTATATACAGAGATGTCTTGTTTTGATATCATTGTAAAACTCGTCCGTCTGTGCAGAATAATGATTCAGAACGATCGCTGCCCCGTCAAGGTCCGCAACGACTTACCCGAGACCTTTGATGTCAAAAAAGGTTTTAGACAAGGTGACGCGCTGTCATGTAGCTTCTTTAACATCATACATGAAAGAATTGTGCAAAACTCAAAACTCACAAGTAAACACTGGACGCACAATCTAACAAAATCCTGTGCAGCTACTAGCGTACGCCGATGATATCGACATAATTGGGAGAACTCAGCGGACTGTCACTGGCGCGGTCGCTAGCATTGAAACGGAAGCTGCGAAAATAGAAATTGGACAGAAAGTCACAATCGATAGCTATAATTTAGAGGTGATAAAGTATTTTATCTAACTTGGCTCTGCCGTAAATTCTGCCAACAACACATCAACACAAATAAAATGAGGAATCACCCTTGCCAATCGTTTCTTTGAGCTAAGAAGGCAATTGAATAGTAAGACCCTATCCCAAAAACCTAAGGAGACTATATAAGATCATTCCACTCCTACTTTATGGCGCTGATGCATGGAGAACAGAGAAAAATACTTCGAAAAATGTTCGGTCCCGTTTGCGTTGGAGGAAAAGATTCAACGACGAACTATACGAGGTGTACAGCGACATCGACCAAGTCAGAAAACTGCACATCGGTCGCAGGTCATGGCTAGAATATGTAGAGCGAATGGACACCAATGCTCCGGCCAGCAGTGTTTGAATCTAACCCGGAGGAACAACGCAGTATAGGAAGACCTCTCTTTAGATGGCGCTCACGTAGAAATGGACCTCAACCGACTTAGATGCGCAACTGGAGGCTGTTAGCTAAAGACCAGACTAACTGAAGAGACTTGTTAGTTGAGGCTCAGATTCACCCCGAATTGTAGCGCCACCTAAGTAAGATCATCTTGCAGGCACTTTAGTACTTTAGTCGTGCATACGTTTGTTCTGGTAAGCCAACATTGACTCGAACCGATACTTTGTTGAAGTCAAGATATGTACGGGAGTATTAAAAGGAATTCAAAAAACTGCAATGGCAAGAGGCTGCAGTTAAGCCTCACAAAACAGAAGGCATGCAAGGCTTTTTGAATAAAGTTTAAGAACAACTTCGTCCATCTGATTAAGAAGAGGTTTGGATTATAATATCCGAACTAAAGAACAAAAAATATGCTGAGCTACGCAGTTATTTAAAATCGCATGTCTTGATGCGGTAACGACCAAAGGGAATGATGATTGTTTAATGAAATCTCAACATTATTTCAATTAACTATTTATTTATTGTATTTATGACTGTACCAGCTCTCAGATGCTTCGACTAAATACCGGAGGAACGACACACTAAAGAAAAAACTTGTAGCTAAAAGGAAGTACGCCAATGTAGAAAAGGGCCTTCATTAACTCGGTGGGCACAAGCGAAGGGCCGGATCGAAGTAAATGAAGAGGTTTGATGATTGAAGTAGAGGTACGTTAAGTTATTCCCGAGTATTAAGACTTAACAATTGCCCAAAAGCTCACTATATATTGTGTTATAGAACTGTTAAAAAATATGTTACACTTACTATATCCGTTGAATAATATTTGATCTCAACAAGCACTCAATTAAATCCGTTTCTGCCAATTGAAAATCACTCATCGACATTTTGCTTTCTTCTTCCGACTCCTGTATATTTGCTTTTATGTTTGAGCTCATTCTTAGGTTTTTCATTTGTTTTTGCAGATTTTCAATTGAAGTTGGATCATCCGATTCATCTGTTGTCTTAACTTCAAGCACTGGCTGCCAATAGCATCCTGTGTTATCATAACAAAAGTCCAACAACGTCTGAAAAAAATATATATATTAAAACACAAATATTCCGACCATGAACTGTCACCTCACCTCATCTGTCTCATTATAAAAGATCAGAGCTAACGTCTTGCAGACGACTTCCAGCATCACGGGAGTGTTTTCATCCAAACCGAAACGTAACAAAAAAAAGATTTTTGCAATTGGTAGCTCAAGAACACTATCGTAGAAACCCTGATTATAAATATTTATAATACCACCAAGAGCAGAAAATGCTGACACTCTTTGTTGAATTATATTTGACCTAAAAATGGAAGAATACAATTTTGCAATTTCCTTTTTCAATATTTCATTTTGTACCTCGCCAATCGAAATAATTCTTGCAATGTATATCCCGGTCGGAATGGTTCATCTCCATGCAAATATAATTCCCTATCGTCCTTATTTGCATTGCCCTCTTCTGAATACGGAAGTAAAACACCTTTCCAATCAAATCTAGCTTCATACGATTCTCCAGGAAGTTTTTTCGCTTGTTGTGGAATATCTCGCATCCATTCAAGTTTATCCTTTTCGATAACATCGAAATGTAACCAACTTTCGGCTGAACTGTGCTTTAGCAGATCTACAGCAGGATTTCCTTCAGGTAACGTTAAACAATCCACGCTGGTTAGCATGCTAGATTGTGCAACTGGATGAATTTGGGGTTGTGCTTGCTTTTCCGCTAATTTTTGTTTCCGTTTCTTTGCAAGAAATTCCAGCAATGTAGGATCTAATCACGGTCTATGATATAGTAATTATAAGGTCCGATTTAATTTTCACTTACCCACTGACTGTAGTATTTTCTGTCTTTCAGCAAGTATATCCTCTTCCTTCATTTTCTCCAAAATCTCTAGGTTTTCTTTATGTATCGCAGAAGCTGTATTTACTTCTTCCACAATATAACTTTCATCGCCAAAATTTCGCTTAACATTTTTTATAGAAGGTTCAGACTCTATTTCCATTATACCTTCAATATGCTGCCTTTTTCTATCCCCAATTTTTTCATCCATTTCCTTGCTGCATATTTTTTTAGCTTCCAGGGACATAGCAAAAAGGCTCTTTCCCCCTGCCTTTTTCTAAAACCGAATTTGCTCGTAAGTTTAAAATTTCAATGAAATTATCATCTTACCCTTAGAGCTGTCCGCTCCACTTTTGGAAAGGCAATTTCCGTGACGACATTCGACAATTCTTTTGGAGAGGTGATAGATTTCTCTACTATATCTCCAAGAATGACATTCGAAGTTTCAAGCACTGGTGGTTTTCTTTCCTTTACATCATCCAAAATCGGACTGGATAATCTCATTAGATCACATGCAACTATGGGTTGCACTTTATCTCTACTTCTAGAAAATAGAGATTTCTTGGGAGCTAAACAATCGAATTTTGGTCATAATATAGTGAAGTGACAATATATTATGTACTGTTAAACCTTTTTCAATTTTTACAATACTGGCAGCTGCTTGAAACTTCGGATTTTTGGCTTTCTCTGCCAGAAAGGCTCGCTGCATTTCCAACACATCTTTCTCAGAATCCGTGCGTTTTGGTCTTGTATTCATCTTTACCAAAGCGCCGGTACAATTAAAAAAATTTTAAAATTCAAAGACAAATTTTAACAAAATAAATTGACAGCGAGAAATGTCAAATTGACACTTGAGAAGTACAGTTTTACCAATATAGAATTAAAAAAAAATTGTCAAACAACCAGGTGCTATCACTGGGTTTATTTAACTACAAACTAGATGGCGCTGTAAAAGTGTTAAGTACAAAGCTTGGGAACATCGGGGCAATTTATTGTTATAATCTCTCACTTTGAGATAAAACAATGTCACCTATATTTGAATAACAGAAGACTCATCCTATGGAGGGATAATGGAAAATCTTTTAGAACTGATAGCGAATATTCTGCGATAATGGAAATTATTATGGACACGCTGGCTAGCACAGAAAGTTCTCGAAAAATGGCAGGCGCATACATACCCAGTATCTCACTGAGGTGAAGTTCAGTTCCAAAGTGTAATTTGAAAGGTAAATTACGGGCAGTGAGAAAGTGGTTTAAGGTAAAGATAAGGTAAAGTAAAAATGGTTGAGAAAAGTGATTGAATTGAAATGGTTGTAATGACACTCGGTCAAGTGCTTTCAGCGCCCCTTGCTGGCGTTTTTTTTTTACCTTCACTCTGTAAGGAGTTAGTTGGCCACGGTGGCATCCATGATGCAGGAGTAGATGGCAGTTGCACGCTCGCATTTGCTCGGCTCTAGCTCGTCGGATTGGGTTGGTTCTTGCCACTACCCCGTGCATCTCAACTCAACTTACCTTTTTATTTCGTGCCGAAATTAAAAAAAGAGAAAATCAAGGATAGTTATGAAGAAAGTTACGTTATTATACGGACGGACTTAAAAGAGAGGAGGAGAGAAAGATGATAGAAAAAAAAGGATGAAAAGAAGCAGCAAGATCACATCTGTGTGCCATCTACTCCTGCATCATGGATGCCTCCGTGGCCAACTAACTCCTTACAACTCCTAGATTGATTTTTGACAGCTCGCTGGTGGGAGCAAATTCATGTGTAAATTTTAATTTCGGTGTGGAACAAAATAAACGAATTTGTTAAAGAATTTTTGTCTGATAAAAATTTAATTGAAAAGTCGAGAAAAAATGCGTGAGTTTCGAAATAAGTGACGAACAAACAAAAAAAGAACAGTCTCGAACAAAAGAAAAATCAGTCTCTGTAATCTGGATCAATAGCAGCGTATTCTGGCAGAAAAATTAATCAGCGAGTATGCTGATATATTTGCTACACAAGACGGAGAATATGGACGTACGCAACTTGTTCAACACCACATCGACGCCGGTGACGGCCGACCAATCCGACCTGCAAGGCATCTTTCATTGACAAAGCAAATAGAAGTTGCCGAAATGGTATCAGAGATGAATGTTGACGAGCTAATTGAAGAATCACAGAGTCTGTGAGGATCTCCAGCGGTCCTTGTCTGTCGACGTCTCAACGATGTCACCAAAAAGACAACTACCCACTACTTTGGATACGCTTTCTGGAGCGAAATGGTTTTCAACGCTTGACCTGAAGAACGATTACTGATAGGTAGAGATTAGTCAAAAGATCCTGAGAAAACAGCATTCATTACAAGAAGCAGTCATTGGCAGTTTACGGTAATGCCAGTACTGTGCAGTGCTCCGGCCACCTTTGGGCGATTAATGGAATGAACATTACACGGGCTCACGTGGAAAATCTGTCTAGAGTATCTGGGCTAGATTTCGGTCGCACGAAACGAACGAAAAGGCGTTTTCATATCTTTTAGTGCAAATGAATAAAAAACGGAAAAAAAGCAGAAAATGTTAAAAACGAAAAAAACTACTTCTACTACTATTATCGTTTTTTTCGTTTAACTACTTCCCCGATCGTTATCGTTTTTTTCGTTTTTTGTTCGTTTGCACTAAAAGATATGAAAACGCTTTTTCGTTCGTTTCGTGAATGTAGTTACTGTCAGCCAGGGCAACTATGTATCAGGGTGGAATCATGTTATTCGTTCTGAACGACGTTGTCATCATAGCTAACTTGTTCGGGAGCCATCGCCAAAATCTAAAACAAGTGTTTGAGAGGCTGCAAAGCACCCATTTGAAGCTGAATCCAGAAAAGAGTGCCTTGTTCCGTCCAAAAGTAAAATATCTGGGTCAATAAGATAAACACCAACTGAGAAGCTTCTTAGGACTCACCACATATTACAGATGATTCGTAAAGGATTTTGTTGGTATTTTCAGGCTCCTTCTGCATCAACTTACGGAAAAAGGCCAACAGTTCAGGTGATCTGGAGAATATGAAAAAGCGTTTATAGAACTCAAGCGGCAGCTATGCAATGCCTCCATCTTGGGTTACCCCACACCCGGAATAATGTTCATCGTGTTCGGAGACACTGGAGTTGGGAGTTGTGATCTCTCAAGTTCATGGTGGCCAAGAGAAAGTGTTTCATATTACAACAAGATACTCTCTAGACGAAGTATTTCTATAAGTGCCTCTATGGACAAAAGTTGATTCTTCGCACAGAGCACGCAGTTCTGCACTAAAATCTAAGAACCTTGATGGCCAAGTTGCGATATGGATCAAGCAGTTGCAAGGCTACGACTTTGAAGTGCAATGCCGCAAGTAAAACTACACTCAAATGTTGATGCTCTCTCTCGTCGATCCTGCGGAGTCAAATATGAACACTGCAACCGTAAGAAAGCAAAACACCAGGCCACTATGCAAATGATCAGGACTGAGCCAGTAGAGAGTTGGGGTACAGACGAAATCCGTTCCTTCCAATAGGCGTATAATGACATCAAACACGAGCAAAGGCCAGCTGGCATGAGGTATCGGACCGGAGTCTTGTGTGCAAGATGGTTTGCTTAAGAGAAAATGGCAAAGTGCAAAGTGTAGATGGAACAACATCTCGAATGAAACTAATCGTCCCACGTTCCAGAGTCAATTGAATGCTCCATGAATTAGTGCAAAACGTGCATAACGTGTACGGTTACTAAGAGTAAAGCCAAAGGGACGAATGCAACAATACAATGTCCGAACACCATTCTAAAGTAGAATTTGAAGAGTGAACTACGAGTAGCGATAACATGGTTTAAGTACAAGATAAAGTACAATAAATTAAAAGTGGTTAAGAAAACCGGTTGAATTGTAAATTGCTCGTAAACTGTAACTATATTTAGTAAAGAGATTATTTTGAAAGCAATAACTTCTATCATTTGTAGCCACACAAATATTTTGCAATACCATTAGACTTTGCAATTCAATACCAATATACATACGTCAATCTAGTTTGCGTTCCATGTATAAAACGTTGCTCATTTTCTTTGTAAAAAGTAATTGTAATAACCCGATTTTTAATTGATTGCTACTTTTTGTCGACATTTTTATTTTTATTATTATTTTTTTTTTCTTCTTCAATACATCTATGTTCCTAGATACCTTGTAATTAAATTTGTGTATATACTCGTAGCTATAATTAATAAGAATGCATTTCTTAATGTACAGTCTAGTTATAAAATAAATGGAATGAATTTAAAAAAATATACCATTATAGGAGCTGCAAATCCTGGAGACTGTGATTTTTTCTTCTATAATTGGCGCGTGTACAATGTATTTTATGTAACCCTCAGATGTTTGCGCATAGCGCGGGTGAAAGGAAGTTACGGAGGGAAATAAGAGAGATACTGATGGTTGATGGTTTTAAGTGTTTGCAAGTTATAGTGACTAGGAAATAAAGTGTTTGGCAGGGCATTACATAAGCGAGTTGTACGGCTTAGGAAAGAATCACAATATTTCAGAGTGTTGATGAGCATTCATAGCGAGACGGGTGTTACGGCTAAAAGTTTGAAGGGGTGGGATAATACTGCCAATTTCGATGGAGCACTGGTGGGGAAAATAGCGATAAAACAAGGTGAGATAAGAAGATTTTGGAATTCTGCAATTATGATACATTCTGCAGAAGAAAACTTTATTGGCCGGATCCTATAGACGGCTGATCCCAATTCAACAGGGATGAAATAACTAGTTTCCACAATTTACATACCTGGGCAGAAAGCAAGCGCCACTCCATGAAACTAGCGCTTTTCAGCATAAGTTTACCGTCAAAGTATGTGGGCAGGCATATTGCATATGGGGTAACAAGTTGATCGACCCTATTGGCTTCCTCCAAGGCTTAATTCGAATCTCTACCTGGAATTTTTGCGAAACAAACTACTAGAACTATTAGGTGATCTACCACTGCAGCAAAGAATAGCCATTGCGTCCCGGTAGGATCGCACCCCCGCACACTGCGCCCATCCGGTAAGAGAGTGGTTAGATTGCGTGTATGAAAATTCGTGGACAGGGCGGGATGGACGAATTCGGTGACTTCCAAGGTTTCCGCACTTGCCCCAATGCACTTGTATTTATGTGGACCGATGATGGATATTGTTTTTCAGATAACTAAATTCACGTAAGATGAGTGGTTGCCTAGCATACAGCAAGTCCAATTACACTAATAATTTAATCTCCCCATTAAATGGTGGATGTCACCCATGGAGAGAAATAACCGCTGGCTCCAAAAACCTCTTTTGCTTTCTGTGTCCCTTTTTCCTAAACACGTAACACGTGCTCAGGCCTTTTAAGTGTAGTAATACCCACTGGAGTGTTAAGTTGTGTAAAAAAACAAACAAAAATCTTGCTCGGTACTTTGAAGGACCGATACCACATTAAAAATGAAATTTAATAGTGCTACTGTAAAATGAACAGGGTAAGACTCACCTTAAATGGTAAATACAAGCAATGCAAAAAAGTAAACAAACAAAATGAAAACTAGAGCACACGATGTCTACAAAAAAAACTTCAGGACTGCAACTTTTAACATCAACCACTAACAATCATTTTTAAGATTGCTGCTAAGCGAAGAAAAAACTGGAAAGATTGGTGGAAGATTGAAATGATTAGTTACAAAGCCCTGCAACAAAAAAATTCTGATTTGACTTTGAATGAAGGCAGCCAAACAAGAAACATAGAAAGTCGTGCTGCAACGCCATCAGCGCAGAAATCAAACGTGGAATTGCCAATCGCTGTTTCTTTGAGCTTATGAGGCAATTGAGTAATAGAATCCTCTCTCGTAGGAGCAACTGGCTTTATTCAAGGCCCTTATCATCTCTTTCTCTGTGGCACAGAGACTTGGGCTTTGTCAAAAATGGACTGAGAAGCATTTCGTCGTTTAGATTTTCGCTCCCGTTTATATTGACGGGGAATGGAGAAACATATTCAATCACGGAACATATTCAGCAACATAGGTCTAGTCAGGCGTCTACAGATCCAGGTTCACCCCGGCACCACTTAAGTAAGTAAGTAATAGGTGGAAGAGTCCCCGGGCTATATCGTTTCCTTTGCTGCCGCGAATGAGAAGGAAACAAATAAATTTAGTAAATCAGTAAAATAATTTAACCCGTGTGCCCTCAACAAAAAAGGTGGGTGGCAAAATAATTTTGTATAAAAGAAAATAACCACTTTACGTAGGGAACCACAATTATTTATTTAAAAGGCTAATCATGGTTGAATTCATAAATGTCAACATTTATAACTTAGTGGATCGCAGATCTTTCCTTGTCAGTTTTTGAACGCTTTCACTGCGCAGACATATCTTAGTACGAGCGTTATTTGTTTTGCGTTCAAAAACCTCATAGCAGAGTAAAAAAAATTAATTTTCAGCCAAATCTTAGATTTGCTTTTTTCAAAAGAAAAATTGTATTTATTTTTATTACATGTTATTTCAATGGTTCTTACTTCTTTCCTCTTCAAACAACACAAAACTAATGCGCACTAAAATCTTCTAACTTTTTCCGCAGCAACAATTGAAATGCCTAATTAATCTGCACAAGTATGACTATATGCCGACATTTATAAACCCAAGGGTAATACAGTTTAACTACTCGTAGTTACGAGTAGTTATGCAGAAAGTCTGCGTTATTGAACGCAGTTCTTTGTTAAGTACCCTGTAAACGCTAAAACCTGGTACTACATAGTAAACATTTAACACAAACCAAGTTTTAGCTGATATTGATCGTCTGCGATCTGGTACGCGTACCAATTTTTTGGTCTCACCAATATCAGAATTTGGTCTCACTAAAATCAAAAGTGGTTTGATTTTGTCGATGTTTGTGGGAGGAGTTTTGTTTTGCTGATACTATGTTTGAGTATCTGCGCTCTCATCTGTCAACATTTACTCGAGCAAGCCATTCTATCAGTGAATTTCGTCCTGTGAACACACAAAATAATCGGAAAATAATGGCGAACATTCCAAATACTGATGTTTGGAAAGAATTTTTCGAGTGTTTTCACAGTCTATGTACCATTTTGTGTTGGAGTGAATTGGTCTCTGCGTCTACGGGTTTTAGTGGTACCATATTTAGTAGTACCAGGTTTTAGCGTTTACAGGGCGCTTTAGTCTAACGTTTTTGAAAACACTCCTAATTCATTCCCAATTATCCTCTCACTCCTTTGTTAATAACAATCAGTTGCAAAGTTCTGCTGTAATAGTCGCAAAATTCTTTTTAAAAGCAATAAGCTGTTTCGTTGCTGGTATATCTTTTCCTTTGATTATCTGATCCACAGATACTTTCAATCGGATTAGCCAAAAAAATGCATATTGGCAAATACATTCATGTTATTTTCGCTTTCGCAGCCCGGAAAGTTAGATAACAGTTTAACCATACGCCTTAAGGGTTTGTATAAAAAAAAAAATTAAGCTCTGTCAGTAAAAATAATGTTGGTCCAGTTCACATCTTTGCAACGGTGAACTCACCCAAATCATTTTTCAATGAGCTTGGCTGCAACCTCGTGCAAATCGCCCTCATTCTAGCAACTTTACTTGTAAATTGCTCTCATTCTAGCAAATTCTGGCAGTTTATAGAGATTGACAATGCGTTGGTAATTCACTTACAGTGTAGCTGTGTGAAGGTTAAGGGCTTAAGAGTATTAGTAGAGTTTGCCATCTAAGTTAATTCATTTATATCTAAAACATAAGATATCGTTGAAATACTAGGTTGACACGGATAAAATTTTTTGTACCTAGTTAACAAGAAAATAGTAATACCGAAGACGCTTTATTAGCAGTTTAATCACCAAATCTACCGCCAAACAACTGCAACGTCTGGCTTTAATCAAGAATCGATTTCCTACTGTAGATTTAATTCTCTATTTCCTGCACACTGTTCAGTGTTCACCTCCCGACGACCAACAAAAAATGAAGAAATTTTTTGAAAACGGAACACTTATACCCCCACCGTGAATTATATTTTTGAGTCTTCCGTAAGGTTGTAAGCCCTCCGATGGCAGGAAAAAAATTAAAAAAATGTGTCAGGAATAAAACGCTTTGAGAAAAGAACATTCATTCTTCCATCAAGAATTGTATTTTGGAATGTACTTTCGGTGGGTTTGGGTGCAACAAATCCCTCCTTTTTTGACTCACATATTGCAAAATCAACCTGTCTCGCACGACACGATATCGTGCCTGTTCCACATTTAGTGGGAAGAAGGGTTATTTGCACCGAAAATCCAGTTCAGAAGTGTATCATAACGTTTTTTTCCCATATTGTTCCATTTTTGACATGTAATTTCATTTCAATTTTCATCGTTGATGACCCCAGTGTAAAGGTGGAAAAAGGTTTGTTTCAGACCAACTGCGTAGATTTAAAAATGGTTCGATTCAAATGTTCCACGACGTTATTGGGCAGGACTTTCTTGCCCACGCCAAGCCAATGTGAACAGGCACTTTCATTCCCATAATATTGTAGACAGACACTAGGACACACTAACTTTTGCACTATTTTGATGAAATTTAAGGCCGGATTAGTGGATTGAAACACTTCTATATCGAACACAGCATCTCTTGTCCAAATACTCATTATTATCCCCGAAATTCGTTACTAAGCGATCGAACTAATAATGATAAAATGGAATATGTACAGAACATTTCGGTTGGCTTTCCCCGATGTCATTTTCTCAATTCAATGTGGTTGATCTTTTTGGCAGATGTTATACAATCATTGGCAATTTTAGTCATGGAATCGTTTATCACAGAACAACGCATTTTTGATATTCAATCTTATTACAAAAATGGGCGATTTGTAAAAGTAACATTTGGTAAAAAAAACAATGGTGAAGCGTTTTGAAGAAAGTGGTTCAGTATCTGGTCAACTCCATATCAGCATGCTCGGCCAACACGTTCACGCCAAAACATCACCACTGTGACCGAAAGTGTTCGAAACCAGCCAGGCACCTCAATTCGTCGCCAAGTCAACAATAGCCCCCCACTTATGGCACTTTACACCGAACTTTAAAAGTTGGTCTTTATTTGTGCGCCTATTAAGTCCAAATTACACAACAATTAAAGCCCTTGGACCATCTACAACGTCGACGATTTGTTAACTGGATATTGGATCGCCAGGACAATTTGCCATCGAATTTGATCTTTTCCGATGAAGCCCATTTTTGGATGGATGGGTACGTAAATATGTAAACCCATACGAGATTCATGAAAAATAAATGCATCCCAAAAAAGTCACTGTATGATGCGGATTATGGGTTGGCGGCATCATTGGCCTGTACTTTTTCCAACATCAGTCTGGAGAGACAGTTACAGTAAATGGAGAACGTTACCTCAAATGTTGACCGGCTATTTTTTTTCTAAAATTGAATGAATCGGGTCTGGACGATCTCTGGTTTCAACAGGATGGTCCTACCGCCCACACAAACCATCAACTAATCAATTTATTGCGTACGAAATTTGGAATTACGGCTATTGACCCACTTATTCTTCAAAATCATCGATAATTTTGGCCTTTGGATGGTCGCTTGCAACAGAAGCCGTGGTGGTCACTTGAACGATGTTGTGTTCCATTCATAATTGCCATAGACCGAATTTTATTAATCAATAAAATTTTATATTGATTTCGCAATAAATGTGTGTTTGTTACATATTTACATAGCCTTTGGCTATGTAGATACATATATTTAGATTACATTGTATAATTTAGTCATTTTGAGAAAATTTATTATAGTTTTTATGTTTTTTAAATTCGGGTTAGAGAGCAGTTCCTTGGGATTGATTTGGGAAAGGAGTCTGAGTCTGGCAGTGTGGAATGCGGAACATTCGTAGAGGATGTGGTGAATGTTTATTTGTAATTGGTTGCAGTAGGTGCACTGAGATGATTTATTTTTGTTTATTTAGTGCTCGGGAGTGAGTTTGCTATGGCCGAGTCTAAGCCTAATTATTTTAGTTACTTCGATGCGAGTAATTGTAGAAGGTTCTAAATTTTTTGCGTAATCTTTGATGGACACTTTGTTTTTGTTAATGGCCTTATATAGGGTCCGCCATCTAACGTTTTTTTTTTTTCAACTAGTGCTTATTTCGTGAATGGTAACACTTAGCTCATATCTGATTTGACAGATAATTAGTTTTATCCTTCCGCTGAACAATATGGTTGTGTATACGCTTCGCTAAGTGGGCCTGCGATCGACTTAGAGAAGATGCCGATTTTGCCAAAAAAATCTTCTTTTCAGATGAAGCTCATTTTGATGTTGGCGGGTATGTAAACAAGCAAAATTGTCGCATTTGGGGCACAGAAAACCCGCACGCATACATTGAAAAGCCGATACACCCAAAACGAGTCACTGTTTGGTGCGGATTTTGGTCCAGAGGCATAATTGCGCCATTTTTCTTCGAAAATGAGCAAGGAATGGCCGTTACAGTCAATGGCGATCGTTATCGGGTCATGTTGAACGAATTTTTGTTCACAAAAATTGAAGAGGAGGATATTGGCAATATTTGGTTTCAACAGGACGGCGCTACGTGCCACACAGCCGAAGCTACACTCGATGTTTTGCGCCCTGTTTTTAAAGATCGCATTATCAGCCGCAGAGCTGATGTCGTTTGGCCACCCCGGAGCTGCGATTTGACACCGTTGGACTATTATTTGTGGGGTGCCGTGAAAGATAAGTGTTACGCCGACAAGCCAGAGACAATTGACGCTTTAAAGGACAATATTCGTGAAGCCATTGGTGAAATACAGCTGCACACAATCGATAATGTGCTTAAAAATTTAACCGATCGTGTAGGCTACTGCATGGCCAGCCGAGACAGCCATTTGAATGAAATTATTTTCCATTATTAACCGGAAGGATTGTACTTTCAAATAAAAAAATGAATTTTAAAAAATATTCAGTAGTTTTTTTTATAGCATTTTCAAAAAAAAACATTTTTGGCGGACCCTATACCATTCAGAAGTTTAGTCCCAGAGGAGTAGTTGGTTGGAGTTGGCTTGTTTTTTTAATAAATTTGTTGAGATCTTGAGGATTGAAGTTCGGAGAGAGAAAGGATGGGGTTCTAAGAGTGTTTTTGGTAGATTTGTCGGCGAATTCGTTGTCCGCGATCTGGACATGGCCTGGGACCCATATTAGTTTAATCTTAGGAGATTGGAGGTAGAGAAGGTTACGGATTAGGGAAGGGTAATAGGATTGGTTATTGACGTTGAGAATTGCGTTGACAGATGACATTGAGTCAGTGCAAATGGCAAATTTTTTGTTGAAATTATTTGTGTATTGCAAGGCTTTTAAAATGGCAATTATTTCGGTGGTAAGTACGTCGGGAGTGGGAAGGAGTAAATGGTATCATTTTCAAAGGTGACACTAAAGCCTACGTTATCCTCTACTTTGGAGCCGTCTGTATAAATGAAGGAGTAGTCGCTTAAACTATTTTTCAGTTCCAGGAAACGCGCGCGAAATATCTCCGGGGGGAGTATGGGTTTTTTTGTTTGGGTTCTTAAAGATGATATAATGCAGGAAGGTAGGAAGAGCCAGGGTGGGTGTAAGGATGTGAGGGATGTTGATTTCTTCACAGAGGGCTGCGGGGCGTTCAATACAAGATGGAGTCTTTTTCGCTGTTTTTGGGTTTCTTACTACTTTGTATAAAGCGGTATCTTTGCAGAATAAAATGCGTTTGTATAGCTTTATCGTGGACTGGTAGCGTAAGGTTTCAATCGTTTGCATTTTCGATTCGAACAGGAGGTGGTTAATGGGAGTTGTTCGGTAAGCGTTGAGAGCTTTTCTTAGAGCGGAGTTATATATGGTTTTGATTTTGTTTAGGTGGGATTTGGCGGAATAACCGTAAAGAAATAGACCGTATTCTATTTTAGAGATTATTATAGATTGGGCGATTGAAGTTAATTGCAAGTGTATGGGTTGCAATTAAAATTTTTTGGAGGAAAGGGATGTTATTATATTTAGCTTTTGTTCCAAAACAGGGCGGATATACTCGATGTGCGCGTTCCATTTGTAATTTTTTTTAAAAATAATGCCTAGGATTTTAAGTTTATCAACTTTTTCTAAAATTATATTTCCTGATAGAATATTGCAGGAACATTTATGTTTTCGACAGATATGAAGTTGTTTTTTTTTTTTGTTTAAAGAACTTAACACTCAAGTGGGTATGAATACACTTATAATGCCTCAGCATGTGTTAAGTTTTTTGGAAAATGGGATAGAGAGAGAAAGAAAGATGTTTGGGCTCTATGGTTATTTCGCTCCATGAGTGGCATCCAACATTTTAATGGGTAGACTAAATTCTTAGTGGAAGTTGGCTTGATGTTGATTTCTTACTTGATTTTCGTTAACTGAAAAAATGGATGATATGTTTTTCGGGCGAGGCTGGGATTCGAACACCGAACCTTCCGATTTGGAAGCCAGTCCACTACGACTTGAGCCACGGCTTTTTATTAAAGATAAAGGCTCCAGAGTATTCACACTAGGATAGTATGTCTTGAAAGATGGAGTTAGGATCAATGTCGGAGGAGGTATTTTTTTTGTTTATATTTTTTATGATTGTGAAAGCACAGAACTTAATTTCTTTACGGACGTAGGAGAGCTTATTGTAGGCTATAAGGAAGAGGGGAACAGATAACGGGGACCCTTGAGGAATACCGTTGTAGAGAGATAAAGGAGACGATAATGCGTTTCCAATACGAACCGAGATTTTTCTATTTGTCATAAAATTATATATATATTTGATGATATTGAGTCATACTTTCCAAGCAATAAGTTGATCGATTGATCGTTGATTGTATATGTATCAATTGTATCAATTACTTTTGCAAAGTCAAGGGAGATGAGGGAAAGGTGGCTATTTTTTGAAAGGGCTTCAGTAATATAATGGTCTAGGTAAAGTAGAGGATCAGTTACAGATTTGTTTTTTTTAAATCCCATTTGATGACTGCTGCGAAGTTTATTGTGGGAAACAAACCACCAGAGTCTATTGGCTATTATTTTATCGGGAACTTTGGCGCAGATTGATTTGTCAGAATTAGGTTTAAGGATGGGAATGACCGTACTGTTCATGTATAAGATTGAGTTATAATAGTTCCGAAGACGATTTTTTACGGAGAGGGAGAGGTTTTTTATCATAGGGTATGATATTCTGCCGTTGGCTGGTGTCATTCCTTTTAATTTGTTTAATGCTGAGTCTAGTTCCGAGGGAGTGATATCGCTGTCTATGGTTTTAGCATTTTGATGGCACGTATGAGATGGCGGGTGAAGTTATTGGTTTATTTTGACAGAAGGTGTGCGGGAAGTTAGAATCGTTCGATTCTTTGGACCAAAATCCAGCGAAATATTTGATTAGGCTAGAGGGGTTCGTAATGTTGACGTTGGAATTAGCTGTAGGAGTAATAGAGTGCATGGAAGGGACGGTTTAAACACCGCAGAATCTTCTTATGGTGGACCAGATTTTAGCAGAGGGGGTATTGGGATTGATTTCGGAAGTAAGTTTATGTGTGGACTCGGCTTTCGCAATTTTTCCTCTTAAGTCGGGCATTGGTTTTTTTGTAATTGATAATTTTATCAGTGGAAATGTTGCGTTTTAACAATTGCCAAAGGCTGTTTTTTTCTGCTTTCAATTGTTCGAGTTCCTTGTTCCTTTTGTCTTTTTGTAGAGATGGAGTTTTGTGGAATGTATTTATTGGCGCTTTGGAAGATAATTTTATGGATATTGGCTGCTTCTTTGTTAAAATTATCACTGATGGGGTGTTCAGTACTAAATTTGTCTACAAGATTTTGATAAAACTTCCAGTTAGCTTCGTCGTTTTTGAATTTCGGTCTTATTTTTAGGGGGCAGGTGGCCGTGTGGAACATGGAAATAATAATGGGGAAGTGGTCACTTCCACATAGATCATTGAAGACGTTCAATTTAGTGTCAACAGCCAGACTCGGGGAGCAAAAGTATAGGTCGATGTGAATTTAAAGAAAACTTCCACGCTATCTGTTGGCTCACCCTTTATTTTCTTCGTCACTATTTCCCTCTTTACTCTTCACTCTTCTCACCTAAATACTATCGACATGATAGACTCATTTGTGACCATCTAAACAGGGTCTGAGACCAACCTTTTTTTTTTCAAAAATCGTAAGCCGTTCGTTTTCAACGACTTTTAAAATGTTCTTGATTTTTTCACGCTCACCTAAATCTTCAACGTTTCTATGTTCCTTAAATCATTTCATAAAGGAAATGAATTTGATGAAAAACAATAAAAATAAAACAAATATTCACTTTGACTTTTTTTTTTACTTTTTTCTTTCTAAATATAAAATAAACATTAAATGCTACGATAATGCAATTAAACTGCGAATTAAATTGGGTAAAGTACAGGTATGCTCATGCTAATCAGTTTACAGTTTTCCTTTTTTTTTCTATGCAAACAATAAGTTATGGCTATTTAGTTGAATAAACTTATAAATTAAAGCTTTCAACAGAATGGCTTATGTAGTTTTCTGAATGACAAACGATGTAGTTTTCTTTTTCAGTTACGACGTGATTCTTTTGCTTCTGTTCTTTTTGAATCAATACTTTGGCTTGATATTTGTTGAGAATAAATATTACTTAAAAAATTTGGTAATATTATTTTAATATATTCTGATGGTTGGTTAAAGTGTGTGCTATTAAGTGGCTTATTGTTTAGTAAGGTATTCGGTTAGTGATTGCAAGTCACGCTTTAGCCAGGCAGCATTCAATCGAATTGTCTCTACAGATTGTGACACTGTTCTCTCAGTTCCTGGGAAGTCTCTTGACCTAAAGAATTCCTCTACTTCCAATGCTCTATCTTCAGATGCGAAATTTTCTATCAAATACTTAATAAGACGAACTAACAGGAAACCACCCTAAAGAAAAATAATTCAAAGAATATGTATATTAGGGAAATACACACACAGGCAGACCCATGCACTTACTTGATATTTTTCTAAAAGTTTTGGATAACTTTCTTTAAAATAGTCCCAGGTCATATTGCGGCCCTTTGGATTCATGGCAACAGCTACCACCACAAAAACTGCATCTTGCGCTCGGACTTCTCCCTATTATTAAGTTAACTATCAACTTCTCTGGTAATGGTTTGGAAGAGTTCTCACACTTACCGACATGGCAAAATCGACAACTTTTTTCAAAATATCTACATTTTCAATAGAGCCAAGTGCGCGAGATATACGATCTTGTTCCTCATGAAGCTCTGTCGATCTATATAGTTTAAGCATTTCTTCAAATGTAGATTCAGTACCTTCCAAAAGAACAGCTTTATAGCAAGTTGATCTTAAATCAGCAGGCAAATTGGCAACCCCGTCGACATGATTTCTGAATCTAAAAAGCAATTTCAATAATATTAATTTATAATTGCATTTAATATGAAGAATTTAACCGTTTTTTGCCTTCTTCAATAGTTTCCTTGCATCGAAAAGATACTAAACGAGCAAGCACTAATGTACGTAGCAGTGTATCCAAATGGTTTTCTCCCTCCTTCACATCCCAGCCTAGACGTTCAGCAACAGGTTTATACAATTGAACTCCAAAACGATTAAAGTTATCAGTTAAAGGGGTATGTGATATTAATATTTGCAGTTTGCACAAAGAATTTGTTATGGCTGTCCAGACAGTGTAATTGGTCTCATTACGATATGAGTCGATTAGTTCAAGGACCTATACAAAAAAAAAAAAAAAAAAAAAAACAAAAAAAAAACCCTTTTCGCTTAGCAAAAAAAATAAAAATATTCTGATAATAAACTTACAGTAGAAGTGCCGGCTTTTCCTGCTTGAACCATTGCAAACATATCGTCTATTAAGCCCAATCGATCTAAGGGTGGCAACTCCATATTTTTGACAGCTGACATAAGTTGCTCCAACATTTTCGGCGAATAGCTAGTTCTATAATATCCAACAGTTCCTGGATTCACTTTAATCCAATCGCTTGCACTGACATCGTCCAATGTAACTTCGATTTCCTGCTTGTCCAGCAAAAACGTCTTGGCGATCTTATGCTTATCTTTTGATGTCGAAATTGTAATTGGAATTACCCAGGTATAATCTCCATCGGGTTGCGATCCATCTGCAGTAAATTTAGTCTGCTCCAACTTCAGTACTCGCTGATTACCTTTTTGCACCGAATCTACACAAACAACTGGGAATCCTTTCAGTTTTATCCAAGAAGACATTACATCAGCAACTGGTTTACTACTGGCTTCTTCTAATGCTGCCCATAAGTCCTCCGTACTTGTGTTCTTGTATTGGTGCCTTGTCAAATAGATGTTCATTCCTTTTCTGAAATCTTCATCTCCAATATAATGGTGCAGCATTCTTATAACACTTGCGCCTTTATTATAACTTATCTCGTCAAATATTTCATCAATTTCTGATGGATGCCCCACAGGGACTTCAATGGGATGAGAGTTCTTTAAAGAGTCCAACTCTAAGGCACGTGTATAACTGTCGGTGACAAACTGTGTCCATATATCATATTCAGGGAATAGATGATTAACACAAAGAAACTCAACAAATGACGCGTATCCTTCATTTAACCACAAATGAGTCCACCATTCCATGGTTACTAAATTACCAAACCATTGATGTGCGATTTCATGGCCCACAGTTAATGCTATCGATTGTTTACGTATAAGTGATGTATTCTCTGGATCGACCAAAACAAATGTCTCCCGGTAAGTTACAAGTCCCCAGTTTTCCATTGCACCGGCAGAAAAGTCCGATATCGCTATTAGGTCCATTTTTGGCAATGGATAAGCGATATTAAAGTAGCTCTTGTAGTATGGCAATACTTTGGTGGCAACTTCAAGAGCAAATTGTCCTTGTTCTTTGCGTCCAACTGGAGTGTAAACCCGGACTAGAACTCCGTCATCAGATTTATTCTCGACATAATCATATTCTCCAACCACAACTGCTACAAGATATGTTGACATAATAGGTGTTCGATCGAATCGTATGCGCCGTACATTATTTTCCAGTGATTCTTCTTTAACCACAGGCATATTTGATAGAGCTACTCTGTCTTCAGGTACTATGAGTGTTATGTCGAACGTTGCTTTAATTGCAGGTTCGTCCCAACATGGAAAACATCGGCGAGCATCAGTTGCCTCAAATTGTGTCACTCCCGCATAACGTTCTTCTCCCGACTGAGTAAAATACTTGCTGCGATAAAATCCTTTCATCTTATCATTTAATTCACCCTTAAACTCCAAGTACAGTGATGCATCGCCTTCTGGAAGATCTTCAGCGAACACTAGCGATGCAGTTTCATCTTCGGCTGAAAGGATGACATCTTTAACTTCGAGTTTTGCATCTGCCGAATTCGATTGAAAGACCACTTTGTTAATGTTGACATCAAGAGCATTTAGTACGATGGTATTCGTAGTATTGTTGACCTAGAATAACAGGTTGTATTAAGTTTTATTTATATGTTATAAATTTTTATAAAAATAGCTATATTCTTATTGCTTGCACTATATGGAAAGGACTTGGTTCAATGAAACATGACAAACCGCTGCAAATGCGGCTTAGCGAAATAACTGGTTTAAGAAATCCTAATTTTGGACGATATGCATATGTACATATAGCTATTTTTAGTTTTGTTGTTAGTAATACTCTTGTTTTTATGTATTGCAAATGAACCACTATCTGTTCTAAGCTATGGAGGGAGTTGCAAAACTAAATTATGCTGGATTGACATGCGTTAGAATTGACTAATGCAATCGCTTCATGCCAAAATTATCTGCCCCGTTACTTAGATCTAAGACACAATATCTATGACAAACATAAATCTCTCAAATAGACTTAAAACCAACGCACGTAGAGCTACCTCCTCGAATTGTAGGAAAGATGCTGTTATTAATTAAATAAATTCGCTTTCATAAAGAAAGAAGATCTTAAAAGGACTTTAAGGGCAGTGTTAAATGTACACGTATTTCTTCCGAATAATTGCAGCTATCGACTTGCACTGTGCTCGTGAGCTCTGAATAGATCATTCTCGGAAAAACAAGTATTGATGCCGGCGATGAAGTTTTCTTGAATATTTAAAATCTAAGCGCAGATACCACATTAGATTATGTTACTTTTGATAGTGATAGCATGCATCGAGCAAGCCTACTTACCATTAACTACTAACTACCTTCGACATTTTTAAGTCATATATCACATTCTACTTTTTTCATTTATCTCATTTATTTTTTGGTTCTTATTCACATTAATTTAATGATAAGCTTAAAAGGTAATTAATTTCTTTTATTAATTTAGTTTACATACCTACTATAGAACTAAAATAAAATTTAAAGTAATATTACAATACATTTGATTGAGAGAAGTAATTCTTAAGTGTAGTACGAAATCTGGTTCGATTTTGTTCACATCTAATGACACGCTGCAGGGAGTTCCATAACCGGATGGAAAAAATTAAAAATTGAAGATCTGATGTTAGCGATGAGAAGCGAGAATGAATTATTTGTTGTAGTATATTTGAAGCTGTCACTTAGATTTTCTGAAACACGTTGATGGGTTCATGAGTAAGTAGGATGCTATTCAGCAAAGTGAGAATGCGAAATTGTAAAAACTTGTCAAAACTAAAATTATATAGACACGACGAATATCTAGACACGTGATCCCTATTTCGTAATCTAAAAATATACCGATTTGTTTTGTTAAATTTCACAGCCATAAATAACGGTTGGAATCACTAAAGCTTTTGCGAGCATGACACGCGTTTTCATTGGTGTTAGGTATTGGGCTGCAGAAAGTGTACGAAGTATGGCATACGACCTACCGACGACATGATTTACGTGGTCATCCCATGTGAGGTTACGATTAAAAATAACACCTAGGTTTTTAGTTTTTTCGACGTAAGCAATACGGGTACGGTTAAGTACCACATCAGGAAAGTAAGTGAGATCTACAGGTTTCCTCGAAACAACTAAACCTTTCGATTTTTGGAGGTTTAAAAGTAGACCGTTCCTTTGGATCCAAAGTGCTACATTTCCATGGTCATCATGCACTCTAGATACCCCGTCCTGGACATCATCGGCATTGATTTGCAGTGAATAGTATTTTATGGATATAGGAAGCTCATTTATATAAATTGAAAACAAGAGAGGTCCAAGAATTGAATCTTGAGGAACTCCTTCCTTGTTAGTTGGAAGGAAGTCAGATAATTTTCCGTTTATTTCGACTGCTTGTTTTCTACTACTCAGGAAAGAGAATAAAAGCTTTATTGCATCGAAAGAAAAATTGTACAGTCGAAGAAGTTTATCGCACAAAACACGGTGGTCCACAGAGTCGAATGCCTTTGAAAAGTCCAGCAGCACTAACAAACTTATGTTACCGTTATCCATTGCTTGCCTTAAATCTTCTGTGACATTTATGAATGATGCCATACAGCTATGATTTTTACGAAAGCCAAACTGTTTGCAAGCCAATACATTGTTGTTTTTGATGAAATTGCTAATTTGCTTTTGTAAGACTCTTTCAAACACCTTCGACAGAATATACAAGATAGAAATTGGTCTGAATTCGTCCCATCCAGCAGTTTTAGGAATAGGGAGAATTTTTGCCAATTTCCACTGGTCAGGGTACTCTCTATGGTAATGATTGTATGTCTTGCTAAATAAGGAAGTATGACGGGAAAAATTATCTTTAAGAAAGCTGGGTGGATTTGACCAAGTCCAGTTGCATTCGATTTTATTGAAAGTAGGTTTTCGACTACCAAAGCTGTTAGATGGAGATCGGGATGCTGATGAATTTGCGACTCTGACAAATTGTTAGTTAAGATAATTCGCATAAAATTGTTTGTCTTTTGCGTTGCCGATTCGTAAACTACGTACATTCGCCCAAAGCTTTCGGCCGCCTATTAATGAACTAAGCCGATCAGAAAAAATGCGGGACTTAGCTCTTCGTATCTCTAAAACAACTTTATTTCGCAGATGGCAGTAATTTGATCGAAATTCATCAATGCGGAAACGTTTCCAGCGCTTGTAGGCTTGACCACGTTATTGCATTAACATTCGTGTTTGTTGACTGAACATGGTCAGGATACTTTGGTTTTCAGGACGACATGTTTATTAAAGAGATTAAAAACATTTTGGTTGAAAAAATCAACTTGTTCATTTGAAGTTGTCATACGGAAAATGGCACCCCAACTAATACCTCGACAGTGTTGTTCACGAAGTGCGGTGTTGATGTTTTTGAAATCTCTGAATTGATAACAACTTTCGGATAAAGTGAAATTGAAATTGTAAGTCAAATAAATGATATTATGCTTTGAGAATGCGGGTGCTGAGAGTTGATCATACAGGAGTACTTTTCTGTTGTCAGATACTAGGAATAAGTCTAGCAACGTAGGACTGAAGAGCCCAGGGAAGTGTGTAGGTTTTGTAATATTAACCGGTGTTAAATTTAAAATTTAATTTGGCCTTCCAAAAGGTTACTATTAAAATCACCACTTAAAACGACATTAGGAGGGATTAGGCATAAGTTATCTAAAATGTTTGTTAGAGTTAAAATATTAATATTCCGATTTAGTCTATAAACGATAAGTAGTTTACTGTCGATACCAATAACATATATGAAAATGGAGTCAATTTGACTGTTTACTGTTCCTGTTTGCCGTACAGATTCTGTATCCATTTAAATCGCACGCTCTAGTGTTAAAATCATCGTCGTCATCATCATTAACCAACCACGTTTCGGTAACGCAGATAACGTCGATACCTGATCTCTCAAACATATCATGAAACTCGTCGATTTTCGGCAATAAACTTTGTACATTAAGATGACAAATTTGAAATCCGTTTTGTTGACTACATAAAATTCTAAACATAGAGCGCAGAATAACATTATTTTCTATTCCGATTATATTATTTATAAAGGGTCTTACATTAAGCGCTTCCTATCTTTAAATTTAAATAAAACAAAGTATGTGTGAGATATCATCGAACTTTTTTATTTTTGAAAGCATTGTCGATGCTATTATGTATGCAATAGAACATCGTTCAAATGTACGCCGCGGCTTCTCTGGATGGCGCGCATCCGTAATGTCCAATTTTCCATGATTCTGGCGCATAAATCAGGTTGAATTTGACCGATGGCATGTGTTATGTTGACTTTGAGGGCCGCTGTGGTTGTGGCTTATTCGCATAGACTTGCGACTTCAGAAAACCCCACAAGTAAAAGTCTAGCGTGGTCAAATCGTACGATCTTGGTGGCCAGTTTACATCACCTTCACGTGAGATGACCATGCCCTCGAATAGCTCGTGCAGAATTTCCAATGTGGCGTGAGCTGTGTGGCATGTAGCGCCATCCTGTTGAAACCACATGTCGTTGGTATCCATATCATCCAATTCAGGCCAAAAGAAGTTGGTAATCATCGACCTGTAGCGCTCGCCGTTGACGGTGATGACATGGTCAACGTCGTTCTCAAAGAAATATGGACCTATTACGCCGCGAGCCCAAAATCCACACCAAACAGTGACTTTTTCGGTATGCATTGGACGCTCTCTCATCTCATGTGGATTGGTATCGTCCCAAATTCGAGAATTTCGTTTGTTGACGTATCCATTCATCCAGAAATGGGCTTCATCGCTGGAGATGATTTTTCGATGAAAATCAGAGTCAGTTTCCAACTGCTTCAGAGCCCATTCAGCGAACACACATCGTTGTCTATCGTTGTCGTTGTGATCTGCGAAAGGCCGAGTTCTTGTGAGCGACGCTCAAGTGGTAGTGTATTGGCTTCCCAATCGAACGGTCCGGGGTTCAATACCAGCCGTAACTGAAAGACTTTTTTCAGGCAACAAAAATCTCGTGAGATGAATGGTTGCCTAAATTCAACATCAAGTCAATTTACGCTAATAATTTAGTCTCACCATTAAATGTTGGATGCCACCTATGGAGCGAAATAACCACTGAACCCAAACATCTTTCTCTCTCTCTCTATCCAATCTTCCGAAAAACTTAACACGTGCTCCGGCATTTTAAGAGTAATAATTCCCTCCTCTCTTGAGTGTTAAGTTCTTTAAAAAAAAAAAAAAAAAAAAACCGACTGCCTCGGATTCTCCTGCACACTCTCACGGACAGCGGCGATGTTTCCGCCAGATCTTGCATTTCGTCGACGTACGGGCATTAGGTTATCGTTTACTGAACCAGTGGACTTAAATTTATCCACCACACTGCGAATAGTCCTCTCGATAGGACGATTATGGCGACCGTAAAATGGGCGAAGCGCGCGGAACCTTGTCCGCACCGAACACCTATTTTGATAAAACAATTTTATCATTTGCACGTGTTTTTGAACGCTATGTCCGTGGTGATTTGGCAAAACAGACTGA
This sequence comes from Volucella zonaria, assembly GCA_963966105.1. NCBI lineage: Eukaryota > Metazoa > Arthropoda > Insecta > Diptera > Syrphidae > Volucella > Volucella zonaria. The sequence continues at coordinate 35,170,845 of OZ014534.1, read as the reverse complement.
ATAAATGACAATCAATTTGACAGATGTGGCTTCAACAATATGGCCGCTATCAACTGTCAAAGTTCTAAAGTCCTTGTATATGGTATGTATATAAAAAAAAGAAGCTATAGCAATAGGCCCTTATTAATTATGGAATGTGAAGACAGTCTGGATAGAACAATGGGCTGTATGGTATGTAGCGCCGTCTTGCTGGAACCACATGTCCACCAGGTTCAGCTCATGCATTTTGGGCAAAAAACAGTTCGAAATCATTGAACGATAGCGTGAATTGCGCTCTTGGAAGACAACATTGCACGTGATCCAACTCTCCGTATGGACCACTTAAAACGTAGTCGTGGTCAACATTTACATGAAATAATCTTTAAAAAGTAAATCGCAAGTATTGATTTATCAACTTAAATAAACAATTTTATACACTTATTTGTATTGTTTGTATTCCTTTCATTTGTATACCAAAAACAAGCTGATAAAACGCAAAGATTCACTTTGCCTAAAAGCGATAGTTCATCTCATACTTCGTTGTATATGTATTATCATAATAGGTTTATCATTTAATTGTTTTCAATTTGTTTGTATGCATAACTTAATTTATCAAATGCACAGTTAATTAATTTCACTTAGTTCTCTCTATGCTCTTTTGATACTATTCAATTATGGTTGCTAATTCTTCAAGATCAGTTTAAAGAAATGTGTCTCTTCCACTCATACTTTGGACATAGGGAGGGGCGACATCTAATGAAATTATTGTTGGTGATATATGGTATGTATGTTTTTTGTATTGTTTTATGTGTTTCTGGTCAATGCAGTCGTCGTTTATAAATTTGGTTATGCCGATATTGTACTTCTTTCCGGCCTTGTGTTTTCATGAATTATTATAAAATATCAGCAGTGTACGGGTACTTATCAAGACGAAAAGTATAATACGTACAATTCCAAAGTGCTGTTAAAATGATTGTCAAAGCAGGTAAATATGTTGGCTTATTATCAAACTGGATAGAATTTGCTTCCAAATATTTTTTTTATACATATAGAAATCGCTGGCAGATAACGGTATCCATATGAGGATACGGGAACACAACTCACTGTTTTGATTGAAAATCTGTCAAAAATTGAGTTTCCGTTTATGTTGTGCTTTGAATGTATGAATAAAACAGTAGCGGATGAATTACTCATTGGAATTGAAGTCATGCTCGGAATGGCATAGACCTTGTTGTGGTGGGGTTTAGTAATAAATGGTGGGACCGCAGTGCAAAGAATATATCTGCATTAAGTTAAACCCTGACAGCATCAATCGGTGAGTGATAAAAGCCATCGATCAGTGTTTTGTAAATACGAGAATGTATCATACTCGTATTAAGAGTATAATAACAGAGGAACCTAGGCTGACAAGTAATTGGTTACCATCCCACGAATGTTAATTACGTTCATCCTGCGTTTCTCAAAAAATCCTTCATTATACGTTTCAAATCAAGTTGACATGAATTTTATAAAACTACAACAATTTAATAACCTGTCGAGTGTAAGCTATATGACTTTTTGAACCTTTCAAATATAACAGTTAATCGGGCTAATTGTTTAAGGGATAATCGAACTATAAACATCGATACAGTAGTAAACCAATCTGGATGTAAGCCTACCTACGAGGGGCGTTCAATATATTCTCGGTATCGATATGAAGGAAAATGCGAATTCAATTTAAATTGTTTTTATTTTTCAATATGATCTCCCCTAACATCAATGCATTTGTTACATCTTGAGATAAGCTTTTTTAAACCCTCAAAATAATAAATTTCCTCTTTCTCTGCAAAATACCGACTTGAGTTCTTCATCATCCGAAAATCTTTTTCCACGAAGACATTTTTTCAAATCCGGAAACAGGAAATAATCACTAGGGGCAAGGTCTGGACTATAGGGTGGGTGTTGGATTTCTTCGAAACCACAATCTCGCGCGGCAGCCTTGGAAGCTCGCGCCGTGTGAACAGGAGCGTTGTCATGAAGAAGCAACACACCCGCTGCGAGTTTACCCCGTCTTTTCTTTTTAATTTCCTCCCGCAAATTATGCAAAGTGGAAGCGTAGGATGTGGCGTTGATGGTTTCACCTTTTTTTTTGTACTCAATGAGCAAGATTCCCTTTGAGTCCCAAAAAACTGTGGCCATGAGCTTTCGGGCAGACGGAGTGACTTTGAACTTCTTCGGGGGTCTGTTCCTTTTTTATGCCACTGCATGGACTCTTGTTTGCTTTCAGGGTCATAGTGGTGGACCCATGTTTCGTCCCCAGTAACAATTCGATCCATAACACCGTCCGCGTTCTCACTACACATCTCCAAAAGCTCTCTACAGCATGCGATTCTCACTTTTTATCTGAGGCGCTGTGAGCATTCGTGGCACCCACCTTGCACTGACCTTTGAAAGGTTAAGATGGTCATGAAGAATGGTGTGAATGGTACCAATTGAAAGCTTGGTGATCTCTGCCATCATTTTCACCTTTATTCGGGCATCCTCAAGAACAAGTTTTTCGACTTCTTTGATGCTTTCTCCCGTACAAGCAGTAGCCGGGGCGCCGGAGCGGGGGTCGTCCTCAATGCTCTCTCTGCCTCTCTTGAACTCACTTGACCACTTTTGCACAGTTGATAATGAAGGTGCGGAACCCTGGTAAACAGCCACCATCTCTTCATGAATAGTTTTTTGACTTTTTCCTTGCTTAGCGAGAAATTTAATTACAGCGCGATGCTCAATTTTCACCATCATCGCCTCAGTTGCCATTATGATTCTGTTTAACTAGAGATAAAACGCGAATTAATAATCACATTTATATGAAATTTTACATGAATGCACTAAAATAATAGTATTACTTGATAAATAAGTCAATTTATATATACAACCACAGCTTCACCCCGATACCGAGAATATCTTGAACGACCCTCGTACGTACTTACTTACCTACGACCGATTAATGTTTTACTGTAGTTGTGTATATAGAAAAGAAACTCAGCTGAAACTAAGACCGAATAAAGAAATATACTAGACTTCTACACTGCTGTACAATATATCTTCTTTTATTAACTGTTGAAATAGGTACGAATAATTTACATATAATGTTACATATTTCTCCCATTTCTCCCATGTATCTGGATTGATATGCGCTGCTTGTTAGGTTGGCTAAATTTGCGGACCTTAGAACCATTCTACATGTCACTCTACGAGGATTGTCTGAAAAGTTTCCGACCGCAACGACCGCAAGATAGCGGCACTCTAAAAGCTACTGAATGCTAGTTGTGCATCTTTTGACAGTTACTTACCGAGGTTTCAGTCATTTTGGACGCGCAGTTTTTAGTTGACAGTCGTTTGAGTGAGTCGATGTGAGCGTTTTTTGTGAAGATGGAAAAAACTGAGTATCGAGCTGTTATTAAATTCTTGTTTTTGAAAGGCAATACGCCTACGCAAATCAAAAATGAGTTGGACTCTGTGCTGTAAGAGCTTGGGAGATGATGAACGTTCAGCACGTCTAAAAACTGCAACCACTGACGATAACATTGCTAAAGTTCACCAAATGATGTTAGACAACCGCCGAATTAAAATGAGAGAGAGAGAGTAGAGGTTATGAAAATGTCCAAAAAACGTGTTTGTTACATATTAAATCAAGATTTAGGCATGTCCGCGCGTTGGGTGCCGCGTTTGCTTACGTTAGACCAAAAACGTGTTCGAATGAACATTTCCAACGCTCTGTTGGCGCAGTTAGGGCGCAATAAATCCGAATTTTGGCGCCGATTAATTACTGTAGATGAAACGTGGATACACATAATACGCCTGAAACAAAAATTCAGTCAAAACAGTGAACTGCAAAGGGCGAGCCGGCTCCAAAAAAAGCAAAAACTGTTTTTTCGGCTGGGAAAGTGATGGCGACTGTTGTATAGGATAGCAAAGGAGTTATCCTAATCGATTATCTTCAAAAAGGAAAAACCATTACTGGAGCATACTACGCATCATTACTTGCAGAAAAAGAAAATCCTGTTTCACCAAGACAACGCGCCGTCTCACACCTTAGCGGTTGTAATCCATGGATTACGGTTTGAACTGCTTGACCATCCGCCTTATTCACCAGATCTAGCCCCAAGCGATTTCTTTTTGTTCCCTCATCTAAAAACTGCGCTCGGAGGGCAGAAATTTTCGTCAAATGAGGGGGCAATCACCATCGTGAACAATTATTTTGCAGAGAAAAATGCCAAGTACTATTTGGACGAGTTAGAGAGATGGGAGAATCGCTGGGAGAAGTGTGTAGAGTTACAAGGAGACTATGTAGAAAAAATTTGAGAAAAAATGTCTTGTATCATTGTTCGGTCGGAAACTTTTCAGACAACCCTCGTATTTTAGACCACCTCATTACTGAAGCCAATGCTGATGTTTTCGCATTTGAGTGATCGAGTTAATTTTCTTTCGGTCTCTTCGTTGAAACGCTGGTAGAACTTGAGCTTCTGTTGCCAGCTGATATGGGCAGCCTGATGTTTCTCTACTATCGGTTTCTTTATGCGGAGACTTCCGCGGATGAGGGTACTTCTTATAAGATCAGGTTTTTTTTTTCCTCCGCTGACCGCTGAACGCTGACATTAGTAACATTTTCATTTCTGTCGCTGCCATTCGTCCAACATTGCGATGCGTACGTTAAAGCTGGACGAGCAACTATCGTATATAACAACAATTTAAGTTCAAACTATGTGCGATGACGATCGCAGTTCCCTTGATGGTTATCACCAGAGCTTAAGTGTTTACATTTTTCACACTGCAGCAAAAAATCATAGTCAGGAGTTGGGTTTGCTGGTACGGAAAAACGGCGTTGCGAATATTCGGTCTTAGTATGACTGATTCATGACCCGTTATCTTTTAACGCCTTTCTCCAATTATTAAAAGTTGCTTGAAGGGCTGTCATGTCGCTGCCCAATAATAGCGTTATCATCGACGAAAACAAGAAAAGTTGTTCCGAACTAGTCAATACACTTCTTCAGTAGAAAATCTTACATGACAAAGCAACGGCAGAAACCGCCACTAAAAAACTAAAAGATTTTATAAGAGGACAGATACTTCATTTGCTCTTTAACAATATCTGCAAACGTTACTAAACTAAGAACTCTTCCAATGCACCGAATGCAAAGACTAAACCTTATCAAAAAGACACTCGTAGTTGTACTGAAAAAACAAATACGATTAGCTAACGCTATCAAAGCCTAGTAATGGTCATTGCACAAAATATTTAAATACCCATACCTGCAAAAAGCTCCCTTAAAATCATTCCAACAATATACAGGGTGTCCCCTAATTCGTTGACGATAATTTGGGAAATAATTCCTGGACATATTCTACGAAAAAAATCGTTCTACAGTAAGGGTCTATCTCCAATGTTGACATTATTTATCGAGGATTTAAGAAAAGGCTTACTTTGGTGTACCCTGACCCAGATTAACGGAAATTGCTCTGTTAGTACTAATGGTAGTAACTTCGTGTAGGACTTTATTTTTAGAAGAAATACCAGCCTTTGTAACGGCGTTTGAATAAAGTTGATGTCTTGGCTGAGTCTTTAGATATCCAATTTCTAAACCTGTTCCATTTTCATTGCCCATCCTAATTTTCGACTTTGAGGTCACTTTTCTCCAGAAAATGCCTAATTAACATAACGTTTTGCTATTTTTTTCTTATGAAAGTAACAGTAATAAAACAAAAAATCTTCATCAAGTTTGCACAAAAACCCACAGATTTTATGGTACTTGGAAAAACCTGCAACAGGTAAAAGAAGGAATTTATGATTTTTTACTAATGTTTCTAACAGCAGTTGACAATACATACTCGTAAGAGTGGTTTTCCATGAATTACTAATTCGTGCTTGTGCTTGTTTATTTGACTATCTGTCAAAACCTTCATTTCCTTACCTTTTTCCTTAAAAGTTCTCAGAAAGAGTTAGGTTTGGGATTTGCAGGCCTATTTCGAAAATTTACCAAACAAAAATGGTATAAAAGATTAGAAAAAAATATTAATTCATCAGTTTAATTTTTCACGCTAAGGTTGCAGGTGCTTAAAAACGCTGTTTGAAATGTCAGCATTTACAAACCAAGAATACGCAGACATTATTTACGTTTATGGGCTATGAAATGGAAGTTCAACTAGTGCGCGACAAAGATACCATAAACTTGATCCTAACCGACAACTTCCTAATTAAAGAGTATTTATATATACGTATCGAAGGCTTCGAGAAACGGGATCAGTTTCGAATACACGACTGAATACGGGAGCTCCACAAGTTAGAAGGATATCGGCTGATGAAAGAATACTGGATGCTGTTACAACTGATCCATCAATCAGCATCAGACGCTTAGCTTTGCAATTCAATGTTTCCAGGCATAAAATTTCTAATGTACTGCATGGAGAAAATCTTTATCCATACCACCATACACCTGTACAAGAACTGCTTCCCAATGATTAGGAAAAGAGACTTGAGTTTTCTAACTGATTGCTGGAGCGGAGCTTGGATGACAACCAGTTTATTAGCAGAATTCTTTGGACGGACGAATCTCAATTTACAAGAGATGGGATAACAAATTTTCATAATTCACATACAATAAGACATAAATTTCAACAAAAATCCAGCGTCAATATGTGGGCACGTGTACTTGGAAACAAGTTAATCGGCCCCTTCAAACTGCTACCTAGGCTGAATTCTACAAACGATCTAGAGTTTTTGCGAAATGATTTACCAGAACTATTGGAGGACATTCCACTGATTCAACTAGCTTCATCATATTTTCAACAGGATGGTGCTCCAGCCCACTATGGTCATGAGGTTAAGAATTGGCTAGATGAAGAGTACGGTAACCGTTGCATAGGAAGAAATGGGCCAGTACTGAATTTTTTTTGTATGGCGAAGAATGAAAAAAATTGTTTATTCAAACAAAATAGCAACTTTAATTAAATTGGAAGATCGTATTCTCGAAGCGTCATCAATTAACATTCGCAGTGCAATCCAAAAACGGGCTCTAGCATGCATACAAAAATAAGGAAGACACTTTGAGCACCTGTTATAACTGTTTTAGTATACACATAAAATAAAAACTACCTAAGACCGCACAAAAATCATTTTTTATTCATAGCCTTTGGAGGTTGAAGCAAAAAAATCCTTTGTTATAAATTTTAACTGCTGCAGGTTTTTCCAAGTATCATAAAATCTGTGGGTTTTTGTGCAAACTTGATGAAGATTTTTTGTTTTATTATTGTTACTTTCATAAGAAAAAAATAGCAAAACGTTATGTTAATTAGGCATTTTCTGGAGAAAAGTGACCTCAAAGTCGAAAATTAGGATGGGCAATGAAAATGGAACAGGCTTAGAAATTGGATATCTAAAGACTTAGCCAAGACATCAACTTTATTTAAACGCCGTTACAAAGGCTGGTATTTCTTCTAAAAATAAAGTCCTACACGGAGTTACTACCATTAGTACTAACAGAGCAATTTTTGCTAATCTGGGTCAGGGTACACCGAAGTAAGCCTTTTCTTATATCCTCGATAAATAATGTCAACATTGGAGATAGACACTTACTGTAGAACGATTTTTATCTTAGAATATGCCCAGGAATCATTTCCCAAATTATCGTCAACGATTTAGGGGACACCCTGTATAATAGAACAATCAGTCTTCTACGCCTAAGTATTTTTATGCAAAACGAACGAGATAATGAAGTCTGTATTTAACAAATTGTCGTTTGGTACTCAAGAATAGTTCATTCGAATATTTCTTATTATACGTTTATACCTACATTTATGCATATTGTAAGTAACAAAAAATTACTTGTTTTCGAGCCCCAAATTATAGTAGACAACAAAAATACCAAAAATAACATATAAAATACAAAATACTGAATAATTTGTTAATATTTGATATTTCCACATGTTTTGAAACAAAATCAAATCAATAAAATAAAGAAATGAATAACGATATAATATTGTAACGTTGTAATGTTGACGCAAGTTACAAAAATAAAATTTAAACAAAGATACAGTAATAGTAACACAAAGAGTTTGTGTTTATTTGGAGAACCACATCTTGAATAAAGACAACAATAACAGAAAATTATAAACGTACTTATATATAAGTACATATAAACATATTATTTTCGAAATTGTAAACAAATTGGTTGAAAGAAAAAAAGAAACAAATTGAAGACTTTTGGAGAATTCTCAATGTAACAAACACACAACACAGCACAATTAAATGCTTTTCAAGTAACGAAAACAGAAAATTTTAATAAAATGTGCAATTACAATAATACAATTTCAATCTACAGGATAATATAAGTAAACTTATAATAACCATAATAATATATGTATAATAACAATAATAATATATAAAAAAATAATAAAACTTTAATAAAATCAAGACGGTTCCGTTGTATTAGGTTGTACTCGTAACATACTCGTATGTAAGTGTTGCGCGTTTTTTTCGGGTGTTATTTCCCAATTGCCATAAAATACACACAACTAATTTAACTGAAACCGGTATTGAAATTACGATAGTATTTGCGATATATTGCTCATTCAGTCTGCAAATTTCGTTGTGCTATCGTTCTAAGCATTTTTAACTGAATTTTGAAATGGATGTATCGGAAGAGCATATTCGACATACTTTATTGTTTTTGTTGCCGTAAAAACGAAAGAGGTGAAACTACTAGAGAAATCCGAAATGTGTATGGAGAGAGTGTTCTTGGCGTGTCCGTGTCGGCGTTGGTATCCAAAGTTTAGAAATGGAAATTTTGGCCTAAAGGATTAACCTCGTCGGGGTATGCCAAAACAGCTAGACGATGAGCTCCTGAAGTCTACCGTCGAAAGAAATCCCACTGTTACGGTAAGGGAACTCGCCATTGAACCCAGCATGAGGCGCATGAGCATCCATCGACACCTAACAAATATGGGAAAAGTCATAAAGTTGAGAAAATGGGTACCACACCACCTATCGCAAAATAATCTTCAACAAACAATCGAAGCTTACACTGCGCTTCTATCGCATCACAATCAAGAGCCGTTTTTGAACCGGATCGTTACCGGAGTTACAACAATGAACGTCGCCACGAATAGCTTAGCACAGAGATGGACTTCACCCGCTCAAGTTGTTACTGTCAGTATGGTGGGATGCTGAGAGAATAATCAATTTTGAGCTGTTGCCTCGTAATCAAACTATCACCGCAGAAGTCTACTGTCAACAGCTCTACAGATTAAAGTCGGCATTAGAGCAGAAACGGCCAGATCTTCATTGAAGAGATGTTCTATTCTATCAGTATAACGGTCGTCCTCATAGAGCTAGGACCACCTGCACACAATTACAAGAGTTAGGTTGGGGAAAAATGGTGCATCCGCCTTATTCTCCCGATTTAGCACCTTCAGATTTCCACTCGTTCCCAAGTCTGCAAAACTTCTTTGATGGAAAAAATTTGTAGATGTCGGTATGATGTCCAAAGGGCTCTTGGGGTATTTTTTTCGTCAAAGCCAAACGGGTTTAAGAAGTCGCCTGAGAAGTGCCCCGAAGTGTTGTCTAATGAAGGCGATTATAGATTAGGTTAGGTTAAACAAGGATATGATGGATATACCATCACACGGACGCCAGGCACCAAAACGGGCCTATCGCGGTCCTTGTGGAACCAATTAAATTTGTCTTCAAATGGCAAAAATCTAAACAATTTCCTTGTAAAAGCCAAGAAGGCCTTTGAAGTTCGCACCGTCTATTTCCTCTAGGTTTTTGAAAAAGTACTTCGAAAGTACATATAGTATATTGAATCGCATTCACACAGTATGTATGTTATCTCCTCAACAGCTTGCAGATAACGCAGAATCTGCACATATCCGTATCTGACAATTTGAGTCTCTGCGTGTTTCCGCAGAAGACAGTGTCCTGCGCCTGATTATATCAGCGTTGACGTTGGTTGATTTCATTGCCTTCAGTGCGACTTGGCTACCGATGTAGATATAGATTTCTCTTTCAGATACCGATCTCATCTGTATTAGCTCAGCCGCCTTGAAAACAGCTAGAACCTCTGATTGGAAGGCACTGCTTACGTCCGGTAGCCTTATAGACACTCTTAGTTCTGGGCCTTCTGAGAAGATACCACAACCTGCTCCTTCCTCTGTTTTCGAGTCATCTGTGAAAATTGCAACTTCATTTGATCTGATTATTGCATTTTTTTCTCCAGTCCTCCCTCTCCGGATATATTATATCATACGAATTTCATCTGTTAAAGTTGGATTGCCTGGCAGTATCTCCGGTAGGAGCGTGCCATGTCCGAAACTACTGTTCTTGAAGTAACCCATATCAGTGAGTTGTATCGCACTGTTGCCAGCAAGTCTTTTGATCTGTAAATCAAGGTGCAAAAAGATGCCCAATGTTGCCGTAGGGTGGTACGAAGCGCCCTGTAATTGCTATGGAAGCCGTTCTTTCAACCGTGGCTAATTTTCCGGATGCCGTTTTCTTATTTTTTGCTTTCCACCATACTAGTGCGCCACTGTATATAACCAGTAGCAGGTCTTAAGCCCCAAATTTGTCCTACTGTTCTTTTCCAGATAAAAAGAGCATATAAGCCTTTTTGATTGTTTCCGCTACGTTAAGATTCTAATTCAGTTCTTTTGTCCAGAATCACACCCACATGCTTCGCGCTCTCCGAAAAGGACAATTCCAGTCCGTTGAGTTTTGCACTTTATGATAAAAAGAACCGGTTTCGTTTTTGGCATTGAGACCACAGCTTTTTGCCCAAGAGCTGATCGTCTTCAGAGAAACTTCCATAATGTCGCTTGACATATTTAAGTATTTTCCCTGCACTATTATGACCACGTCATCTGCATATGCCGTGGCACTTATGTATACCCATTGTGCTAAGCTTTTTGAGGATGTAATTGATAACCAGCACCCACAGGAGTGGCGATGTGACCGCCATCGCAAACTCACCGAAGTGTAGGCTCTTCTCTATTTTCCACACCACCTCATGCAGGGCGGTTTCCACAGATTTTCCTTTCATATATGCATGCTGTGACTCAGTCAAAAAGCCATTACTGCATCTATTCCTAATGTGAATTTCCAATAACCGTTCTAGGGTTTTAATCATAAATGATGACAGGCTTACTATTCTCAGTGTGCCGTAGCATGGTCATCTGATACTGTGGATCCCGATAAGTGGGTGTCCACCAGAATTGCCAGAACCCCTTGGCTACTTTCAGCCCATGTTCCATCATTTTCCCTAAGGTAACTAGGAACGCTGGCTTCCTTGGAAGACGCTTGACGCTTCGTCGACTACTTTCCATTCCCTTGTTTCTAACCCTTCTGTATTTGTAGCAAGAGTGGTATCTAGCACCTTCTGCCTATTTTTCACCACAAAGGTGAGTGAATTCCCTCTGTTGCAAGTACCGAGGTTGGTAGATAAAATAAAATCATATAAACACTCACCTCTTGGGTGGATATCACCGTTTCCCCATGAAGGAGATTACATTAGGTGCGTTCTTTTGGGAAATGTTATCCGCAGTGAAGTAAGATTTACAAAAAAAGAACAACTCACTGCCGATAGCATCGGTTCTACTGCCGATAGCATCCGCAGCAGAATCAAAATGTGGATAGCATTTGATTAGGAGTATCAAATTTATATTTACCTGTTTCTTTTCTAGAAATTGGTACACTTGCGCTTGCTTTCAGTGCAACTTGGGGTTTTTCGTAGAGTAATGTTTTGTAAATAATTTAAATGAAATAGGTTTTAAACCTTCATTCTTTATCGGTTTTTTCTTTGTGATTTTCTTTAAAAAGTAATATTTTAAAAGTTTTTCAATACAAATTTAGTTAAACGATTTTAAAGATTTGCGAAAAAATATTCTATCAATTTCGGCTATACTCTACGAACAAATAATAATTGTTTTATATGAAATATACGAGTAGAAACCAGGTTACTGAGTATACCACAGCGGATCGTTTTTTTAGGAATTGCTTAGTTTACTGCGGATAGTATTCCAAAAAACCTATCGACGACTTAATTTTTGGACTTGATGCAAAGTAATTAACATTAAACAGACATTCAAAAATCGCGCAATACTTATGTTGATATGATTTGCTTTCAATAATTTAGAATATTTTTGAAATAAAACTTCTTATGGCTCGTCGGACAGTAGTTCTGAACTCTGATGAAACGAAAAAGCGACATAAAGTGAAATTCTTCTGGCTAGTTAGGCAATATTTTTCCGAACTGCGATAAAACGAAAAAGCGAAAGGAAACGGGAGGGGATAGCGCGCGTGAAGAGGCAGCTCGGGCAGCATAAGACATGAAGAACGAAAACGTGACAGATTCGGTGTAGGGAACAAAAAGAGAGGAGGTAACGCGCGTGGTGGGGCACTAACTCGGACGGAATGAGCAATGAGCGGTAAAGTGAGCGTCGTGGATGAGCGCACAATGCCCGACTTACGTGCATAGCAATATAATCAGGATCGTCATCATTATTGTTACCATCTTCAAAGTACCTACTTAGACATTACTTGATAACAACGCCAAAAGCATTATCAGCACGTAGCGGAGAACTTCAGCTTAACAACAAAATTTGGCTTGGCTTTTGTTTGTGAACGCAAAGAAGATAAGAAGCATAGACCTGGTTGACCTTGTTTGAGAATAGCGAATATTATTCAAGTAAATTGTGTTTTATTTATAAGGGCTGCACAAAATACATAACTTACGCGCGGGATACCGATGCCACATTGAGTCATGGCTAGCTTCGCATGAGTATGGCGGATTCTCATGAGAAGTTACATGGGAATTAGCTATGTTGAAGAGTATCACTAGCACGTGTTATCAGTCGTGCAGCATTTATTATTTATCGAGTTCGAGATAAGATGTGTGGAAGTTAATGACGTTAGAAAGAAATGAGAAATACTCCCCAAAAAATTCCTCAATAATGAAAAATGTCTTATTTTATCAAGGAAAAGAAGCATCCTCATTTTAATTATTAATCGGGCTTCATCAAATTTCACTTCTATCGCCTACCTTTCTAGGCTGACCATTTTTGCCATTGGCATTACTGATAACAACAGTGAGAATTTATTTTTTGTATGTGCAAACCACAAATGAAATAGCCGAGAAGCATGAATTGAAAAAAACTCTAAAAGAGGAAAAATCGATTTCTGAAATTTGCAACCACTTATATGACATCGCCACTTATATTTTAAAGGAAATTCAACTTAGTCGTCGCATTGGATTTCGAAGGCTATAATGTTTGTATGAGTACTGCGCCTTAAATGAACAATATTAATCTAATTTTATATATACATGAGTTAATCAATAATCAGCGAATCGAAAGGTCAATTTCACCTATGTTCTCCACTAGGTGTAACAAAACGATCCCCCTAACTTTCGAAGCTTATTGGTTGAACACCGAATATCTGGGCCGGCATATTGGGTAGTACTTTAATCGGGCCATTCATACTTCCTCATGTCCTAAATTTAACATTCTGTTTAGAATTTTTGAGAGAGCTCCTTGCCATTGTAGCAATAATGTAACTTCGTTTTTAAATCAAAAATTTAATGGACGGTGGATTGGCCGATTTAGGCCTTTTTCTTGGTCATCTAGATCTCTTGACCTAACGCCAATGGATTTTTTTTTTCTAGGGAGCCGTAAAAGAAAGGGTTTATTTGACTGAGATTTCAAGTCGGGAAGAGCGCCAAGAGAGAATAAATACAGTGGCAGAGGGGATAAGAGGCATTTTACAAAACATTAATTTGCAGTCTGAAATCATCAAACGCGCTAGAACGTGCATCCACCAGTACGGGCAATATTTCGAAAATTTACTATAAAAGCGTTTTGAAATCCGCTTTTAAAGGGATATTAAATTTATTTTGTGACCCATTTGTTGTTTTGCAATAACTTCCGTTGTTCGTAGGTGGAAAAGTCATACATAAAAATTGTAGATAATGAAGAGAAGACAAAAGTTTTGATAAAAAAAGTTAACCTAAAAGTTGAAAATTTCGAGATAAACGCATTTTTCTGATGAAATTGGTCCAACGATTTTTCAAAATGTTAGCTTTTAAATGCCACAATTCTGGCTGTTGTTCATCGAAATCGACGAAATTTTAGTAAATTTTTCAAAAATGTATACAACAGCTTCTTAAGCTCAATCCGTTAGAAAGCGGCCTTTTAAGAAATTTTACCTCGAAATCAGAGGTTCCTCACTTTAACGGCCTATAACTTGGCGGGGGGTGAAAATAGACCACTGTAATATAATTTTTTCTTTGCCATAACTTCAGGAGTCTTCAGCTATCAGGTCGAAAACCTAAACTGGGACATCCCAGTATTGGTTTGGCAAGAAAGTAATTTCAGTTTTTATGAGTATGTTTGCGTTATGTTTGCTGAATCTAGCTTGTCATTTTTGTTTCTTTTCTTTTGGCATTGAATAGCTAACTTTAAGTTTACTTTAAAAGCAAATTGAATTTAATTTTGTATATAGAGTGCCAAACATGGAGTGAAAAAACAAACATTTTGGACATAATTCCCTTTTTCTTTCCGTAAAGGCAAGAAATCTACCGAGGCTCACAAAGAGATATGTATCTAAAGTTGATGGTGTTAATAGAACGCACATGTCAAAATATGTTTAAGAAATTTCGTCCTATAGATTTTCCATCCAAAGATGACCAACGTTTTGGTAGACCAATTGAAGTTGATGATGGCCAAATTGAATCATGGTAAAATTCGTCAAACACAATATTTAAAAATCATTTAAAACGTTTTGGACTCTTAAAATATTTGAATTGAAAGGTATTCACTTAACACAAGGAATCAATATTTGCGATATGCATCTCAAACGCAATGAATTTAATACTTTTTTGAAACTAATCATCAAATAATCACCGTCTACAAAAATATCACTCATAAACGATCAACGTTTAAGCGTGATGAACAACAAAAAAAACCCCAACTGCACCAATTTGATGGGACTATAAAGATGTAGTGTATTTTGAGCTGCTTCCAAAGAATCAAGTGATTAACTAATGAATTTGGAGAGGAAAAAATAGCCTGAATTGGTAACTCGTAAGGAAATTATGCTCTACCTTGTCAACGCTAGACCACACACCTCTTTGGTAACACATCAAAAATTATTGAACCTTGGTTGAGAAGTGATGTCATTGGTTTCGCAGTTTGGCAAACTCTTTGAATGGTAAAACTTTCAAAAATGATGATGACCCGAAGTAGCACTTGGTTCAGTTTGGCGCTAATGAGAGCCAGAGCACGGAATAATGAAGTTCCCCGAAACATGGCAGAATGTCATCGAACAAAATGGAAAATACACAATCGATTAAAATTTATTCTTTGTATAAAAAGAAAAGTTTTAGTTTACGCTAAGAAAAACGTACCAACCCAATAGTTATAGCTATCTTAATAAGATTTTTTATAAATTTTAAACATCGAAAGGAATTAAACAAAGAAACATCCTTGTTCATTGGCCAATGGACGACCCAATTGAGCAGTGCTTGGAAAGAATTTAAGGTTTGAAAGTTAGGTATAGATACTTGTGATTGGTCTCTATATATCGTCACAGATTCGAGAAAACCTGAAAGCTTGGCAAGACATACTGGCATCACAAAACCTTCAGCTAAGTGTCGAAAAAAGAAAAGATGATGATAGAAAATTAGAGTGTATTGAGAGATGTTATAGCAAGGACAGATGTAAAAGTATTTACGAAGCGAACAACAATGCCAACTCGGATAGGAATTGAGGGCAAGGATTTAATAGATTTCAACTGTTATTGTGAAAAAATGCTAAGACCAGAAGAGAAAAAAATTGGAACATTAATTAACGGCACGAAAAGGACATAGAAATGAAATAACTTCAGAGTTCTAGGACTATGCAGAAACGGATGAAGATACGTATTATTATATTTATTCCGCAATTAATACCAATACATTCCATTTACACATATAATTAAGATAATTCAATAATAATTATTGTTAAAACAAAAGAAACGAAAAGAATGTTATCTACTCGTACATATGGTATGTGGTATCGTGAGCCTGATGTACAAGGCGAGGCAAAAGCAATGGCATAATGTAAATTGGCTTCTATTTTGTTAGAAATGAAAAAAATTGGATTTATTCGAAGGTGTAAAATTAATAACATTAAGTTGAAAAAATGATATCGGTCAAATAACCACTTCCTGAGTTGATGCACACTTGTTCTCGTTTTTGCGGGATTTTGAATTGTTGCTCGCACTGGCTCCAAATTAGTGATTTCTTCTTCAATGTAGGCTTTCAAGGCTTGCAAGGCTTGTGGTTTGTTGTGGTAAACGCGAGATTTCAAAAAGCCCCAAAGGAAGAAGTCTGGCGCTTTCAGATTTGGCGATCTGGCCGGCCAGTTCAAATCGCCAAATCGAGAGATCACACAGCCTGGAAACTTATAATTCAAAATCTCTGTTTTTGCCCGAGTTGTGTGAATGGTTGCTCCGTCCTGCTGGTACCAACAAAGCTCGAGACCTAATTCAGCAACTTGCGCCAAAAAAACTCGTTTAACACCTGTTTGTAGCGCTTACCAGTTACAATTACGGTAGTGCCGTGGGCGTCCCCAAGCAAATAAGGTCTAATAATTATTCCACTGCAAGTGCCGCATCAAACACTCAGTTTGAGAGTATGCAACAGCTTTTCCTGCATTTCGGTGCCTCAGAAACGCAAATTTTGTCTATTCACATAACCACTTAAGTTCAAATCGGCTTAGTCGCTCATTAAGATTTTGGATACGAAATAATCCTATACATCAACGACATAAATCAACAGCTAAAATACGCGCAGGTAGCCTTATTTGAACGACGAGTGCAAGAAGACTTACACTTGGGTGATTAATGATTTTCAGATACATGGATGGACAAAAAAGCAATATTTGAGTCAAAACCGATATAGTTATGTATATTTCAATTTTGGACTGTAATTTACAGAAGAGTTATTCAGGGTTACATGACGAAAAAAAATCGAAGAGTAAAGATTTGCGGTCACAGTACTTGAAAGATCGTCACAGGGTGTCAGATTTCTCGATTTTTTTTTTGAGTGCCAATAATTTTAAAAGTGCATGACTTAGATTTTTTTTTATAATTTTGTGATAACTGACACCACTTGATCTATCAGCAGTTTCCGGCTTGACGTTGATTTTTGGAACACCCTGTATATATTGTATTATTGATATTGACAAGCAAGATATGCTAAATAAATGCAACTAACAAATTAAAATTCTTGCACCAAGTTTAAAAAAGCATGAAAAACGAACCCTTTCTTCTAATTCTTCCAAAGAATCCTATTTTTTTTTTTGGTAATGTAATATTTTTATAATATATTCGCCAAGTAAACTTAAAATTAACTTATTCAATTACCACTCCTAAATACTTAATTTGTTCTACTTGCTCAATAAATTCATTTTCTATGGTAAGTTGAATACTAGCTTTACGTTATCATTTGAATTTATTAACTTTTAATTTCAACTTATTTAACCTAAGCAAGTCCTCTTGTATTTTGTGCTTACATTCATCCATATTTTCACCGAATATAAATAGTAGGGCATCATCGGCAAATAGGCCAACCAGGGCGTGATTAAATTGTTGATTTATGTCGTTTGTATGTATATATAATGAAGACCAATCGAACCTTGCCGTACTCTAAGGATCGTTTTAATACTGTTCATTTCATCCATTTCATCGACCAGCATTTTACAACGGATGTGAGCGAAATCCTTCTTTTGATTTAGTAATCGTAACACCTGCCTTATGAATTGCAAATTTACGAGCTGGAAGTGGAATGTTGTATTTGTGGTTTCCGCGATTGGAGTGAACTATACGTACGTTATTGACTGATAAATTTGCACAACACTTTGCACAAAGATCTTGTTGAACTCATTTGCAATGTTTCGATCCCCTTTTATGCACACTCTGTTGGGATATAGCTCCTCTGGTGAACTACAGTGCATTCTCGATTATCGCAACTAACTAAAACGAGGGTAGTTGCAATGACCGAGATTGTTGCAATAACCGAGTAAGTTTTTTTTTTAGGCTCAATTCGAGATGAAAAGCGAAAATCAGAAAACCAACACTTATATACGAGTATGTATTTAAAGCAACATATTTTTATTAAATCTACTATAATTGTAATAAGAAACAAAACAAAACGAAGTTAATTCATTTAGATATACATAGGTACATAAATATGTTTAGTACTCTATACATGTGCTATTATTTTCTTTTGAAAAAATTTGACATTTTTGTTTGGATTTTTTGGTTTGTTAGATTTTATAAAATCTCCATTTCTCGTAGTTTTTGAAGACTTAAAATTTGTTCGAATTGCTGTGTTGAAAGTTTGTATTGCAGTCTCAGCCTTTATTTTGGGAGCATGAATCTCAACCTCGGGCCCACTTTCATTGGATCTTTCAACTGATTCATTTTTTTCATAGTTTTCGTCATTGTTATAAATGGTTTTGCGTACCCAAACATTTATGTTTTAATTCGAAATGGATTCACTGCCGGGAATATCATTGAAGAGAGTTGATATGGATTCTACGACCGCGTGTTAACTGATAATTTGAGCTCTAACTCTGCTCAAAAGTAGTTCATCTTCATCTTCCCAATCACTACGAGAAGCTATCAACACATTCCAGCATTTTTTGACTGAATCTGCCTGCAATCCATCCCATGCGTTTGATAGAAGACAAATTGCATTTCGGAGATTGAATGCTTTAATTTTTATTTCAAGGTCTGATCCCTCGCATTTTTTGTAGTGCAACTTTGTCAAATTTATAACGTTCTGGTCCATTGGCTGAAGGATGGCAGTGCAATTTACAGGAAAACACATGCCAACAATCATGCCGTCATCACTTTTTAACTCGCCATCTTTTGGATGGCAAGGAGCGTTATCCAAAAGTAATAGCGCCTTTGTTGGAAGTCCTTTCGAACTTAGAAAGAGTCTTACCTAAAAGAAACAAAGAACGTATGAAAAAAAAAGACTTACCTGTGGCCGGTAAAATTTTGTTACCTCAGGCACAAATGTCGAGTGAAACCATTGTTCAAAGAATGCTAACGTCATCCAAGCATTTTTATTTGCCTTGTATGCAACGGGCATGTGGTCAAAATTTTTAAAAGATCGTATGTTTACAGATTTACCGATAGCTTAACTTTGTGCATACCCGAAGCGTCAGTGCAGGCGAGAAACGCCAATTTTTTCTATGCTTGTCTTTCGGCCTAGAGCTGACGATTCCTTAAAACCTACAAAGGTTTTGTTGGGCATAAGTCGATAGAATAATCCGGACTCATCGGAGTTATATAATTTGATGTGGAATCCAATCGAGCTCTCTGACTTTTTCCTTAAATTTAATCAAGAAAGGATCTACACGCTGCGGTTTGTTTGAAAGTTTTTCTTCACAAATTTTCAACAGGCGAATTCCGTTTCTTTTCAACGGAAAAGAACCAACCCAACCATTGCTCGCATTAAAAGATCCTGGCCTCTCCTTAATTTTTTTCATGCAATGAGCACGCCTTTGTTTTTAGGAGCTCACTGGAAATTGGCACATTTAGCTTTCTTTGATTTAGGAACCACTTGTACAAAGCTTTTTCCATCTTATGATATTCTCACCCCTTTAATGCAATACTCTTTCCGGGTCCACATTAAGCATTAGAAACAAACTTTCTTATTGCATCCTCTTTTAGTTTTATTCAGCTTACTGCAGATTTATGAACATTATACTCACGGCATATTGATTTAATTGAAGCTCCTTTATTATTTTTTTCATTTTTCGAAACACACAAGCGACTGATCACTAAACAAAATTCATTAAACTAACAACAAAATCTTGTATTCAATAGATACATTCATACAACTTCATCGTACCATCAGTTAAAAGTAGCGGTAAAATAACTGCCCAGACAAAAGGAAAACTCAAAACACAAACATAGCCAACAACCAGAGTAAATAAAGGTATATAAAAACAAAAGTTGCAGTTATCGAGTCAAAATTATTTGAAAAGTTGCGATTAGTCCGTCAACAATGATGTAAATTCAGCTGTTGCGAAAATCGAGGAATTGCGTTAATCGAGAACGTACTGTACTTGTTTTATTTAGCAAGTATGTTTTTATGTTCCTCCACATGGCTTTTTGGTCGGTAGCTCTAGCGAAATGGTTTCTAACAGCGCGAAAATTATTCCAACTGGCCTCGGTTTTGGACGTTCTAGACGCCTGGCACTCGGTAATTTTCCGACGATTCAAGCTGCCCCGTAAGAATTTTGTACGGGTTTTCGTACTAGCTGGTCTTGTAGCATTCTCCCGATTACACTTGGATCCTCGCATTGAGAGGCCTTGTTGTATTTCAGAAACTCTACTTTGCTTTATTTTTTCTAAAATTGCTCTTTTAATACTATGATAAATTATTATTGTTACATGGTTACTAATTTTTAATCCAGGATTTGTTTTTGCAAGCATTGTGTATGTATTTGTTATAACATAGTGAATTAGCTTTAATTAGCTTTTGGCTACAGTCTGCTAATCTTGTGGGCTCGGCTCTAATGATTTGTCTACATAAGGTTTGAACTTCAATTGCATGCTTTATTTCTCTTGTACATGTATTTGATTCATCGAAACAAGCAATATTTATATTCCCTGTGATAACAAACTGCTGAGTTGATAGCACTATCTCTTCTAATCATTCATTGAAGGAATCGATAAACACTCTTATTGATGAGCCGGGTGCTCGATAGATTCCAGCCAGGAGAATAGATTGGCCGTTGTTTGCGATTTTTACCACAACCAGATTACAGATATGATTAAGAAGTTTTTTTTTTTAACCTGTGACTTGAAATTACTTCTTACACAGATTCAAAGCCATCAGTATGCATTGATCCGCTATTACATCTAATGGGAGTATGGTAATCCTCCAAATAAATCTCATCATAGAGAGGAAAACTAAAAAGAAAAATAATGAGAAGACTCAAGAAAACAGGAAACAGCTCGCTTGAAAAAAAAATTTGAATACAACGACGGTAAAAAATGAGAAACAGAAAAGGCATCTGCTACATACATATATGTACATATGAAATAAAATGGAGAACATTTCCTAAAGAGAAAAACACCGAACCAAATAATGTGTTAATTTAAAAAGTTATGGCTTGGATTGCCAGCTGTTCATAATTAAGGTTCTCTATCATTATTTTTTAACTTATGCATTGCACTTGCCTGGGCTGAGTACAAACAGGACGAATTGTGGCCTACGTGATGAAAAATATTCCCTTTCCTGTGTAAAAGAGCGAAGTAAAAATTTAACACTTGCGCACAAGTTATTGTGAAAATTTGCTTGGAATACGATTACAATTCAGTTTGTAGGTAGCAGCCTTTTGACATTAGCATTCCGAGAGCCTTGTAATCAAAACAAAGAAAAAACTGACAAATTGCTGCCCTAGTTGCAAAGATATTTACACATTTACTAGTAGGAATAACCGATAAAACAAATTATTTTCATCAAATGTGCCGCACATTTTGGGACATAAACAAGAATATCAAAATAGTATTAACGGAAATATGGGCCATATTCTTCCGATTGCTCTAAGCCTAGTGTATTTTTTGTAAACAACTCATGAACAAATAGAGGAGGATCCATAACATCAGATATAGCTAGAAGAATATGGCTTAAATCGGTTACAAAATCTCATTTATACTCCGAGTACATTCATCACATTGCCGTTTAGCAGCGAATTCCACTTTAAACCTTTTTTGTTGCAATAAATAACCGTATTTCACTTCTGCTCCCCTCTATTTATGCACACGGTATAATGGTTTTTTTTTTACCTACCTACCACCTGCATTTAATGAATCCACAATGGTCGGACTCGGAACCCATTCGATAGTGATAGCGCCAGTCGCCCGCCCGCATTCTGAACAAACCACACGGCACACATCGCAAAGCACACCGAAAACAATTGCACCTTTTTGTCGATGTCGATCACTAACGTTGCTACCGCTGTTGCCATTGTTGCCGCTGTTATAACTATTGAAATCAGGTCAGGCAAAGCAAAACGGCCAAAACATACAAAACAGAAATAAACTACCAACAAGACGCGAAAGCCCACATTTCTGAGCGAACAATACGTAAAAAAAAAAGTAACTAGAGTAACAGAGGCAAAAAAGTGAAAGCGAAAGTTTTTTTTTTCTCCTTTTGCTCCCCCTTTTTCTTTTCTTATTTTCTTTCTGTTGTCGTTCATTTCGCCGTTTGCAGCACCATTCCCATTCCCATTCGCAAGCAAACAGCGGTTATCAGTAATGTACGTGGCTCTGACAAGCAGAAATAAACCAATAAACACTCTTAAAGCTACGCAAAAAATTATCTATGCAAATTTATTTACCTTTATTTTAACAGTTGTATTGCCGTCAAAAGTGAATGTCTCAAGATTCGGTTTCAGCTCCAAATCATAGTGAGATGGCAAAACCGAATTTGGCAGGCGCTGAAAAACTTTCTTGGACATGCTTTCCGGATTTATTGGATTATTTGCGATCGAAATTTCTTGCTGTTGCGGGGTGCACTTATGAAAAGCCGCTGATGAAAGTTGCTGTTGGCAAAAATTAATTATAGGTTGGATATTTTTGACACACGAACGCGACGGCGAAACAACAAGGCAACCACCTCCACTCTGATTAACGGAACAAATGCAACTGGAAATGTTGCTGGTGGTATATTTTCGCGATACACTCTTTTGCAGTGGAACAAAATGTTGCAAAGCTGGATTTGTTGTAGTGAAAGATTTCGCAAAACTCGAATTTAGGTTATTAGTGTGAAACTTCACGAATATTTGATAACAATTATATACAGATGGATTTCGAGTTAATTTTCGTTGTTTACCGGAGCAAATCTCTGCGAAATGATAACAAATTTATGAGCTAGTGAAAACTTTGCAGCCAGACGAAAATGTGCACACTCACAACCGACCATTTGACAACTGTCACTTTGGTGGACTTGATTGTGATCTTATTTTTGCACGTAACTTGTTTATGAATAAAAAATTGGTAACATACCTTTATAACGCAATTTACTCAGTGGATACTTAAAATTGCATAAATTTCTGTACATCTTAGGTAGTTATTTAAAATATTTTCAATTAATTTCTTCTATAACCAGCGAACTAACATCGAAACTTGAAAACAAACAAAAGTGTGTTTGATTTGTAAACTTGTACGGTTAGGGAGTAAACACTGTCCGATGGACGGCTAAAAGCATCACAAACATTGTGCCTGTTCACATTGGCGTGGCATTAAATTCCTGTCCATTGGGTTTGATTCCAAGTCGTGCATGTTCACATTGGCGTGCGCAGGAAGATTGTCCGGAAAAGAAGGAAGGCTTTTTATTTAAGTGGGAAGAAGAAGGTTTACTTCCACCGAAACTTCACTTTTAAACTTGATTTTGGGGTGAAGCATGACGTTTTTTCCCATATCGTTCCATTTCTGATCTTTTTTTTTTCATTTTAGTTTTGATTGTTGATGTGCAAGAAAGTATAAAGAAGGGGAAAAAATGTATGTTTCATACCGATTCAAGTGTTCCGCTCGTCAAAAAGTCTTTCACCCCATGAAAATGTGAATACGACGTTCACGGGCAGGACTTTCATGCCCATGCCAATGTGAACCGGCACATTTAGTTAATAAAAATATTTTTCTAAAATATTTTATTGAAATCATCAAACCGCCAAAGATATGAATGTTGGCATGACAGATTGCACTAAATCCATACTAATGTTACAATTGTGAGAAGTGGGCTTTTCTTAAGTCAAAATTCATAGTAATATCCCAGAAGGCTTTAGAAAATTCATATTTTCCGCAACTTCTAATTCAAGACTCCCCAATAGATTATGTAGAGTCTACACAAAATCTGAAACTAGCGTTTAATAACACACTAAGTTAAGACAAGCATATTAACGCTTTGTGGCTCACACAACATTATACACCCTTAAAACAACGATTAATTCTAGCTAAAACACTTATTGTCTCAATATTAAAATACGGTTGTGAAGTGTTCGGAAATTGTAGTTACTCTAACAGAAGAAAATTCGATGTTACATATAATAATACTACAATTCCAAATATATTTATGGCCAAATCTATCACATCATGCAGCCACATCAAGAACTTAGTTGTCCTTTTGATAAATTATGTATAAATGTCCTTATTAATATTATTGCCGTATACCCGAAGCCAACTTTTAATCAATTCTATCTGGTTGTGGAACTCTTTACTAAGTTATAAAAGAAGAAGAGGGAATAAGCGATGTTTCCAGAGATAATTGGGGGCTCACCTGTCTGTGTAGAACATCTAAAAATTGATTTAGACTTTATACTATTAACTTTACTTATATTTTATTATTTTTTTAATGAGAGCGAAATATTAATATGAATATAATAACGGATTAAACAAGTCGTTATGTAAGTCAGAATATTAATATAATTTGGTTCTAAAAATCGATGATTGATAAGCGTTATAAGAGGGTTGGGTACTGTAGAAATAGGGTAGCCACTGTGAGGTGTCAACTTGGCGATGCCCAATGTGGGAACAGTTTCTAAACATCAATTGTGGAAACCATCGGGTACTGGTCGTTGTCCATCCAGACCAGGCTTGCCAAACTTATAAGCGCAAGTGGTGACCAGCAGACAAAAATAGAAGTAATATAAACGGGACAGTGGATGAATTCATCAGATGGAATCAACGGTGCAGTAAGATCACGGAATAAAACAAATAAGACTTTATCTGGGCTACTTCGATATATTTGGAGGTGACGTCGATAAGGATTTCCGAAACTAAGTCAGGGTCTTGGAAAAGAGATGGCAGCGGATGAGCGCTCAATGGACCACGGGTAGCGCTCACATCCCCAAACGTGTTACTGGCTTCAGTCTAACCGACCTGTCGCCCTAGGAGTATTTATAACGAAACTGGCCCTCCAGATTGGGGGTTCTGCCGTCGGGGTAACTGCCCGGTCATGGAAAAAATATATAATTACGAAGCAACAAAAAGCCTTGGATACGGACAGACCTACTGTTGACAACCTCTGCAAACGAAATAAGGACAACGAACTTCGGATCTGTACGTGGAATGTTAGATCCGGGGCTGGATAAAAAGGGGATAAAAAACTGCGGCATTAACTACGACGGATGTTATCGAAGGCAAGTACAGCGCCTATTTAGATGCGGATTTGTTGTTTGAGGCAAACTTAGGCAGGAAGTCTTGAGTTTCCGACATGTTAACGAGCGCTTCGTAACTGTCCCTATTGGAGGAGAAAGTTGACGACACTAAAGATAGCTTCTACGAGCTCTTGGACAACACCTACCAACTGTGCCCCAGCTATGACATTAAAATTGTCCTCGGTGATTTTAATGCAAAGCTAGGAAGAGAAAGTGCCTTTGGTAGCACTGTTGGAATAGCCTGCACGACACCATCTCCGATAATGGATTCAGACTAATCGACTTTCCGGTAGGGCGAACCTTTTGTTGTAGCTAGCACGCGGTTCCAGCATTTCGATATTCATAAGGCGACATGGGGATCTGCTGATCAATTAACCGTCAGCCAGATTGACCACATTGCGATCGACGCAAGGCACTCCTCCAGTATTATGGATATAGGAACGCTCCGAGAGTTCCACATCGACTCAGATCATTACCTTGTTGTATCCAAGGTACTGTTGCGGATATCCCGAACTTCGCAAAAGCAAGGTAATATCGTGAGGAAGTTTGACGTCGGATGGCTACAATCGCAAGAGATCGCCCAATTCTTTTCCGGTTGTATCTCCCTTAATCTCTTAAGAGGTATTGAATACCTGTTGCCAGTGGCAACATTTCCCAAAAGCTTCTGATATGCTGGCCTTCACTTGGCCACCACAACGAAACCCCTGGTTTGACGAAAAGTGGCGGAAAAGAACATGCAGCTAAGCAAGAGGCATTCGAAGCAGCGCTGCATAGAAGGGCTAGAGCAGCTCATGAGCTCTACGAGCAGAAGAGGGGAGATGAACACCGGCTTACAAACTGCAAACCGAAGCCTATAGAGACAAACAAGGGGACATTGCAGTAGAGTCACAGTCGATGCTGAGGATTTGGAAAGAGCATTTCCATAGACGTTCTAACGGCGAAGGCGAACCAAATACAGCTGACAGGCAGAACGAACCTTTCAATCTGGCCGATGTATACCAACAATTCCGCCTACTTGACATAGGTGAAGTGATATAGCCATATCTAAACTTAAGTCCAACAAACCTCCTGGGGCCTTGGTAAGGAGCATTTGTTGATTTTCTGTCCCGACTACATAGACGGTGAGTGGAGGAGGAGATACAATAACAAACTGTACGGGCTGCACAGCGACATGGGCTTAGCCAGAAGAGTGAAAGTCTGACGCTTTAAATGGCTGCGCCATGTAGATATGGACACCAATGCTCTGGTTTGAAAAATCTTCGAATCCGCCTCCGAGGTACAGCGCATTAGGGGAGGACAGCAACTCTGGTGGCGCACGCTAACAACCAAGTTAGCATGCGAAACTGGAGGCAGCTGACTACAGATCGAGCTAGCTGGAGACACTTGTTGTTTGAGGCCCAGGTTCACCTCGGACTGAAGCGGCAGATTAAATAAGTAAGTAATGAACAACTAATTTCACAAATTTTTATATAAGCAAGGATATAGAGTGGAGTAAAACTCCTTGACATAAATGAACTAACATACATATATGAAAAACTTTCCAGATTCTAGATCTTCCAAATATGGCTTTCCACTGATTGCCCCGAACTTTGTGACATTGGCTGTGAACACTGGCAATTCACATTTCAAGATCGACATCATCCATATTTTACATACCTATAACGTTTTTCATTTATTTCTCTTCTGAAGTTAGTCAATTTAGACTCCAATGGAAAACTGTATACTTCTTCTGACTTTACTGCCAACACTTGTATATGCATACATTGGTTAAATGTAAAATTTTTATTAAGCCAACAGCTTAAATTAATTACATGTAAATTAGAAATTTTGAATTGAGAAACTGTAATAAGAAAATGCCTGGATGTGCCCAATTAGACGTCAAACTGAATTTTTGATAAAGCATTCACAATAAGTGCTACGCCATTATCGTTAAATGTTCCTCCGAGCATTGTGAACTGCGTCTTTTAGAGCGAAGGGGCAGTGATTTGGACGTCAAAGGTTTTCTTCGTAGAAATTAAAATTTTCCAAAATGTTGTCGAGGGCCGCATTACTAGCAGGTAATTGATAAAATTAAAATTGTCTTTCACTCTTTTCTCTTCAAAAAGAGAGTGTTTAAATATAGCGGCGTCTACGAGATTTTACATTTCGTCCGCCGAAGGTTTATGTAATCACTTGTCAAATTTTTTTTTCTTTACTTCAAAACGTGCCCGCATTCTGAATAATTTCTTTAAAACCATTAATTTTCAGTTCAAAAACCTGCCACAGTAGTTGCAACTAGGGCCGCTGCTGCCGCCGCTGCCACTTCGGAGCAATTCAAACGACCAGTTCGTCCAGAGCTTCCTGGCAAAGTACGTCTGGGCTTTATTCCAGAGGAATGGTTCCAGTTCTTTTATAATAAGACTGGTGTCACCGGTCCATACACATTCGGTGTTGGCCTTCTAACATATTTGTGCTCCAAGGAAATCTATGTCATGGAACACGAATACTACAGTGGTCTTTCGCTGGGTATCATGTGCGTTATTGCTGTGAAAAAACTTGGCCCAGCTGCTGCTAAGTATTGTGATAAGGAAATCGACGTTAGTATTTTGCCTTTATATAAGCGCTTGTGCATTTTAAGAAAAAAGTAAAAACCTTTCTTTTATATAGAGAATTGAAGCCGAATGGAATGAGGGCCGTGAAACCGAATTGAAGATTCTCTCCGACGCTATCGAAGACGAGAAGAAAGAACAGTGGCGCGCTGAGGGAGCACTTTTGCTTATGGATGCCAAGAAAGAGAATGTTGCACTCCAATTGGAAGCTGCATTCAGGGAACGCGCCATGAATGTCTACACGGAAGTAAGAAAATTTAATTTGCCTACACCGACTTGGGGTCACTAATGTTTGTATATCTCTAGGTGAAACGCCGTTTGGACTACCAAGTTGAATGCCGTCATGTTCAAAGGCGTCTCAATCAAAAACATTTGGTTGACTGGGTCGTCAATAATGTCCTTAAATCGATCACTCCTCAACAAGAGAAGGAAACTCTTAACAAATGCATTGCCGATTTAAGTGCTCTGGCTGCCCGTTCTAAGTAGAGTATAAGGCATTCTCCGCGATTGAATATCTAATTTGAATGTAAAACATCTATGTTAAAATAAAAACCGATAAAAAAAGGAATATATTTTGTTTTGAACCTTAGTTAGCCGTGTTGTAGGAAGGACATCCATGCCGACTACTGCAATAAGACATAAAACTGTACGACAACGGAATTACAGGCACTTGATGGCTTCTGATCATTGGCAGTTCGAAGTGAAATCCATTCACAACCTTGCCATGATCGATCGTTAACGTATGTTCGCGTGTAGCCCAAAACTGTGGTTGTTGTTGTTCGTAGCTTTGGACAGTGCGCGAACAGAACTATTGAAACACCTTATGTTTACAGCTGTTAACTTAGACGCCTACGGGAGTATAATTACTTAGTTGCGTTGTCTTTGGCTAACTGTCTCTAATTCTGCACCCTACTTTGGTTGAGTTCTTCAAATTGAGCGCGCCATTTAAGGGTAGGTTTTTTCGACCTACTTACCCTAAAAAAACCAATAGATTTTCAATTTCAATGAAAGAAAGAATTCCAATTCTAAATATAAGTCAAAACATATGGCAGCTGACTTCAAGGGCGGAACGCACACTCTTCGATTTTGTCAAGAAGCCCAAGTCAAAGATGCGCAGAGAATTGTAGATATGCATATATTAAAAAATTTTCAGGGATTGCACAGGTTGTGAGAGTGATTTCGCAAGAACAGTGCCCACTTCTAGTCAACGAGAAAATAGTCCCTCTTTCTATTATAGAAGAGATTGGCGCATTTATGGCAGGGTGCGCGCACCGAGTAGTCAACAGGGTATGGGTGGACGAAAGCGTGGGCGATTATGCCATACCTACAAAAAGGCGACCTTATGTCATGTAGGAACTATCAAGCATATCCCTATTAAATGTCACTTATTAGATAATACCCGACGTAATGTGTAAACATTTCGAGATTTTCTGCAGCAAACTGCCTAGCGAGTATCAGTTTCATTGCCAGCTCGGCATATCACTATAAACAAATCTTTACACCTAGACGAATATTTGAAAACAAAAAATAACGAATTCAAAGTGATAGCAGGCATAGCAGCATGATATCGTCTTGGGCCTTGTAAAACGAATCTAAATACGTCGCAGAACTTTGGAAAGCAGGCAATCTATTGGGTTGTAGCACATGAAATGTCCGATTTTCGTTCAGTTGGAAATAAGATCTCGAGTGAACATCTGTGCCAGAACGTTAAATTCTCTTTTTTTTTTATAAAATAAAGTGGTACCTGTGCGACGTGAGAATTTCAGGGTTCGTTACAAGTACCGCTATTTTTTTTATACGAATTATTTACCATGTTGTCATAAGTTCAAATTCGAACTCTCTTCCTTTACGAGTTTAAACTGGGACATAATGCGTCATTGGCAATGAAAAACATTAATGATGCCTTTGAGGATATAGCGGTAAACGAACGCACTATACGACGTTGATTTGGAAAGTTCGGTTCGGGAGATTTCAGCCTCGAGAATGAACCACGTGGGAAATCGGAAACGTTAGTTAGCGACGATGTTTTAAGAGCAACGGTTGATACGGAGCCAACAAAATCGGTGCGGGAGATTCCACAAAGCATGTGAGTATCCCCAATGACAATAAGTCGACACCTTTCTCTCATAGGAAAGGTAAAGAAACTGGATTAGTGGGTACGCCATGAATTGAACGAATCCTAAAAACTACGGCGCCTGGAAATCTGCGCATCGCTTACATTAAGAAACCAAATTGAACCGTGTTTGCACCGGTTAGTCACCTGTGATGAAAAGTGGATACTGTATGATAATCGTAAAAGATCTGGGCAGTATTTGGATGCAGATGAAAAACCAAAACACACCCCAAAGCCCGATCTTCACCCAATAAAGGTTATGGTGATAACTTGGTGGACTTCGAAAAGACAAATCCACTTTTCATTTTTTCAACCAGGAGAAACATAAACGCTATCAAATATTGTGAGGAAATCGACATATTGCATGCCAAATTTGCTGAAAAGCAACCTGCGTTGGTCAATAGGCAAGGTTCGATCCTTTTGCATGACAATGCTAGACCCCATACCTCACAAGTAACGGTGCAAAAACTGTTGCAGTTGAGATTTGAAATTCTTCCGCATCCACCGTGCTCTCCTGATATTTCCCCAACGGATTACCATCTTTTCCACAATCTGGATTCATTTTGCCAGCAGAAGGTCTTCCGGAACCGAACAGGGGTTATAAAAGCCTTTGAAGATTTCATTGCCTCAAAAAGTCAGCACTTCTACGAAAAAGGAATATTTGACCTTATATTTGACCTTATAGATGCCAACGGATCCTATTTTGATTGAATAAAAATAATATTGGTTTTTAAATTTTTACTATAAAATCGGACATTTCATGTGCTACAACAGTTTGGAAATAGCTTCTCCGAACTATTTCAAACGCGTACCTGATTTCGGCAAAAGAGATGGGTTACATGTAATTTCTTCAATCTAGATATTGCCATTGGATGTTGTTAACACAAAACAAAACAAATCTGTCTAAATGCTGAGATCGACATCGTGGGTCGTTTTGCCCAACTGATGAAATGACGAAACGAGTTGGCCTTAAAGTAAAGGTGATGAGCACCTGTGCCTTGCCTAAAAAACAAATTCTTTGTCAAAATGTTGGGTCCTTATATAAAGAGAGTGCATGGAGGGAAGATGTAGTCGTGGGCTCTATAACCTAATTAAACACGGGATGTAATCCAAACTGGCGAGGTCAAATTAATCGAATGGTTTATAATGCTTCCGGCAAGAGAATCTCTGAGTCCCAACACCAGATTTTGTTGCTTATTTTCCAGCTTTTTTATAAAATTTAAAATCATACTTAAGTTATTGCTTATTTGTACATAAGTTTTATCAAGGAGCTTACAGTAAAGTCGCTAACCTCTTAGAGACGTTAGTTTGATATTCCGGCAACCTGGAAAGTCATACCATCTGCAGTTATGCTCATATGAAACCTAACTTTGAATGGAAGCCCTAACCGAAGACGCAGGCAGACCTTACGTAGGTTCGGCTACTGAACATTCTTCTCTGAGGCTTGCCTAACAAGTTCATCGGCGATTTCTTATCCCGTGATCCCATTGTGACCTGGAACCCAGAAAAAGCTCAGTGGATATAAGTTTTCGACTGCGTTCAGTGAAGTCTTGCGATCTCGAACAAACTTGGCAGCCGTAAGAGGGTTAATTAAAGCTCTACGCGCAGCTTGACTGTCGCTACAGAGGTAAATGCTGCGCCACCTCGAACAATTCTTCATAATATAGTTCGTTGCCATCAGGATTGCGAACAACCTTAGTTTTGAAAGGATTGACTGAAAGCCCATTTCGATCACGTCTATGGTTTCCTGCGTTTTAGAGCAGATAATCGCTAGACAAGATGCAATAGGCAGTACAGTTACATATGCGAATATGCTTGTGCATAGATGTCAGAACTATTGGGAGCATTAAGCAGTGAATCGACCAGCATTCACCATAGCAATGGAGACAGAACGCTGCCTTATTAGCATACCTCCGATATCACATATTGGCCGGAGTCAGCATCGTCAATCAACGTCCAATTCACCAGTATTGCTTTTATCTACAAAACTAGTAATTCGTCTACGAGTACGCCATGTTGTCTGGCGGAGATCCACATTCCGTCAAAAGTTACGTTGTCGAAAGCACCCCCAATGTCGATAAAAATGCCCAGCGCGCATTCATTCTTGTCGAGTGCGCCTTCAATTCTGCCTATCAGAATTTGAAACGCATTTTGGCTGGAGTTTCGTAGTTGGTAAGCATGTTGCATCTTAGACAGAGGATGCCTCATTATAAGTTTGAAGCTCTTGGCGAGCGTGTCTTTTTCCGATTTTCGGTTGAAAAGCTACTCTCAGTGTTCGCCAGTCCATGGCTGGCAATGAAAGTTTTCTTCAGAGTTACCAGCAGATGGTTTATATCTTTTTGTAACATAATTGGACAAACGCCATCGGTTCCAGGCGACTCGAACACAACAACGGAGGCAACGGCATGTTTAATGGCCTCATCAGTCACCACAACCGATGAGATATATGTTATGTATGTACATGCCAGGTACGGCGTGTTGTGGCCATAAGGGTGGCCGTGGCTCAAGTGATAGTGCATTGGCTTCCAAATGGGAAGGTTCGGGTTTTTTAATACCAGCCGTGCCCGAAAGACATTCTTTTTTCGGGCAACTAAATTCACGCAAGATGAGTGGTTGGCTAGAATACAACAACAAGTCCAATTACACTAATAATTTAGTCTCCCAATTAAATATTGGATGCCACCCATGGAGCAAAATAACCACTGAGCCCAAAAATCTTTCTTTGTCTCTGAGGTATTTTAAGTGTAGTCATACCCATTGAGTGTTAAGTCCTTTTACAGAAAAAAAATGACTGAACCAAATATATTTTGCGTTCTCTTTCCTGATAGTAGTCGCATGGTATTTCTAGTGAGATTTAAGCTGACTCATTATATGTAGATTTCTTGGCCTTTGCTTGGCTACACGTTTTGGGGGCCTTCCATTCCATGTGTGAATCCAATTTTTGTTTCGCTTAGTTCGTCAAGTTCGAACAGTATTTTTCGCTCTATAAGCATGTTGCATCTTAAGAAAATAGTGGGCTGTCTTTACATCCAAAGTGTGATGAGATGGGTTGAAGAAAAGAAAGTTGGAAAACTATGAAAACGATGATTGCTATAGAGGGCAGAAATTGGGCATATCTGAGCGAACGCCTGATTACAATTCGCCTACATAAGCCTGAAATGCAGGAATTTGGCGAAGATTGCTCCTACGAGCTCCTCAACCAGACGTATGAGAAATGGAATATCTTGAGCCTGGCGGCCAGTTGGAAAACATAGCATACCCGACTCTAGCTCTGCGAATGGCCTTAAGCTAATCGACTTCGAGACGAAGCGAAATCTCATCATAGCCAGCACACCTCTAATTAAAAAACCACCAACCAGATTGATCACAGTGCGATTGACGCAGGATACGGCGTCCGAACATTGCGAGGTACTAACATCGACTCAGACTATAGTATTTTGTTGTGGTCAAAGTCCGAATGCAAAAACACAAAAAAATTACTATGGAGAAATTTGACTTTCGAAAGTTCAATGCTGCAAGCACCAAGAGCAGCATACCAATGGTGGTTTTGTTAGCAAGACATTTGAAACGCCGCATTTGACCGCAAACGCATGCCGTATAAGGCAGCGCTGCAAAGCTGGATGAGAGTAAATCACGAACGCTATTATGAAAGAGGTCGGGGAAACATCAGAAAGAAAAGAAAAGAAGCAGAAAAGCACTGAATGTCATGGGGAAGTGTTTGAGCAGAAATCATATTCGGAAGCTCTGCCAAAAAATCCAAAGAACTCAAAAGGGCAGAAACACCGATGCAGACTTGAAAATGAGAACATTCATAATCGGTGTTGAAAATTTTGAAAATTTATATTTGAAAATTTTCCGTTGTCAAACAGAATAAACCATTAACTGCGGACGATAATCGAAAATAACTTCGACCAAGAAGAGATTTGGACACCGATATCTAAACAAAAAATCTGTAAGGCTGCTGGAGCAGGCAGGCTACCTAGTGAATTAATTAATAAGGTGGAAATTGATTTTATAATAGGGACACACCAAATCATCTGTAAAATATAATCGGATGAAAGTATGGCCGATGAACAGAATCACAGCATGGTTTGTCCGACCTTACGAAGGAAGACCAATCATAGAGGGATCGGTCTCGTTAACATCTTATATAAGATTTTATCTACGAGTATCGTACTATATGAAAGCTTATAACCGTCTATCAATTATCTAGTAGGTCCTCATCAGTGTGGGGACTGCAAGTTCACCATCGAACTTACGGAAATTCTTGAAAAAAAACTCAGAATCCCAGGACCACATTTTTCATGATTTTAAGATCGTTTATGACAGCACTCCTGTCGTGGCAAACTCCTGTGTATTGAGATATAAATGAAGAACGCTTGCTGAAACATACATAAAAGTTTTTAATAACACCACCAAGACATTTGATGTCAAAAAACGATTTCGGCAAAAACAGGAAGAGACCACTTATCGTCTTAGCCGTACAGTATGGCGTAGACGCATGCACTTTATCTAACGCGGACGGAAATGGCCTTGTTTGCTGAGAGAAGTGCCTACGTGGAAAGGGACTTCAGCCTATGATTGAAACCTACTACCCGCCACGTCTCCAGCTTAGTAGGATGGTAGATAATCGCGGCACAAAATGTGTCTATCAGTAGTACCAAGAATTTTTGTAATAGGTGATTATTCATAGATTTATTACTTATCAATTTAAACGGTCGAAATCACGAATAAAATTTTGGACATTATAAATATAAACTGACCAAATGTTTCCATCCTAGACTTTTCCTGTGATACGATTTTTTATTCGTCAGCTCAAGCCCCAAAAATTGGATTCGGCAATTTGTTATTCAAATTCTTTTATAAAAGATATACGTCAAGACAACCACGATAATACATTAAATTGCTTATGGTTACTTAAAAAAAACGCCCTTAAAGCTACTTTTTTCTCTTAAGAACGTTTTAATAACATCCTCTTTCTAATTGCGTTTTTAATGGCAATAAAAAAAATAATTGTTCTTTGTATAGAATATCATCAATATAATTCAATTAAATTTATAAATTAAGAAAAAAATTGTTTTTAAATTTTTCTACGAATTTACTCGTATCAATAGCAGTGTTTCATATTGTACTAAAAATAAAATATTGTCCTTTATCTTAACAACGTGGCCTAGTAACGGGGTAAACATACAGAAACTGAAGTTTAATAACGATAGCCTAAGAAACAAGTGCCATGGATAATTTATCTGATTGTTCCATTGATGTAATCGAGTTTGTTTCATACAATCAGGGAAAACTATCTACCAAATTTGCAGAAATATCAATTGCTACAGATCCATTGCCTGAATTGCTGCATAAATCAATCGAAACCAACAGAAGCTGCAACGTTGAAGTGGGTTTGTTTATATCCCAGTAAATTGACTATCAAAAATGTATTTCATTTTATAGACCCAATCAGAAGTAATTTCTTCAACTACCGTCAATGTCGATGAAAGGAAGCTAGCACAATGGCTTAAAAGGATTTGCCCATTAATGGAGGCAGAGTTACGAAAAGGACTCACCCCAGTACCCGCATCTGGAATCCTAAATTCAACGGAAGACGAGGAAGACCCAACAATACAACCGTACCAAAAAATACATATTTCATCGAAAGAAAACATCCAAGGATTAGCTACATGGCTGTCGATTTATGCAAGCAATACGCCCGTACTCGTACTAACAACATCTGCAGCACACGACGATTGGTGTGAACATGTGGAACAAAATATAAAAATTTATATTCCGCAACGTATACAATCTGGTTCTTATATTGTATTCCAAGAACTTAAAAGCCTTCCAACTAAGGCATGTTTAATAACTCTTTCTACAAATCCTTTTGACAAAGATCTATTTATCGGCAGCACTGTGTCAGGAGATCTTTATGTATGGAAATTTATATCGAATAAAAATCAAGGAGATGTGGTCGAACTCTTTTGTGAAACTTTACACCAGGGAAGCGCAGTTGCCTTTGATTGGCCTAGTGAAAATAAATTGCTGACATGCCATGCGAATGGTTGGGTATGCTTGTGGGAATTGAACAAATTTTTGATAAAAGAAGCCGAGTAAGTTTAAATTCTTTAATTGAATGGAGACTTTTTAATTTATAAGTGATTTTAGTTTCTTTGTGAGAAACGATAGCAAAGTCGATCTCGAACTTACAACTATCGTATCAGTTTCAACGTCAGATTTTGTAGTGGGCTGCGCTAATGGTTTCTTGTGTCATTGCGTCCGATCTAATGTAAGTAGTTCGAAAAACGGGATTGAAATAACGCCAATGAGAAGTCATAACTTCGCAGTCACTAGCTTAATTAAAAGGGACATTGCGGGACGACGACTAATTATAAGCTGCGATTTGACGGGAGAAGTTTTCTTTCACGATTTGATAAGCTCCGATGAGGTAAGTTAATTTCCAACAAATAACTACTAACTGAATTCTTAGTTCAGCATTTTTCATATTTTAAATCCTAACTTTGAAAGGATGGTGTCAAAGTGATTCTAAGAATTCCATTGCCTTTTCAAAACAATATTGCGTGCTCGAAAGATGGAAAAGTAATATTTTGTCCAGGAAATGATGGTTCTTTGGAAATTTACAGGTAATTTAACTAAGAGCTTACGTATATGATATACAATTTGCAAAATATCTTCTTAAGCTTTGTCACACTCATCGTCAATAATGCGTTTCAACTCTCTCTCCAAATCATCCAAACTGACACTGACCTCGATTCTTCCTCAAATATTCTGCATCACATTTGTATGGGGTGAACTACTCCCCTGTCTAAATGAGTGAATTCTATTATATGACAAGCTCCGCCCCGGCATTAATTTTGCGCGGTAAGGTGTGAGCGATTCACTGTTATTTCCTTGATTTTCATCTTAAAACCATTCCTTTTTCAAATCTATAACACACCAAAATCTTGATTTCCTGATTTATCTGTTCACATCAAGTTTGGTACTAGATCGCTTGAGACCATACTTATCATACATAAAAGAAGTTGTCAACTCCCTGGAATGTCTGTTCAGCAATGTTTGGTGGAGGGTTATAATTTGAAAGGCTCAGGCCTGTTTTCCTTTCCATATTTATACCCAGCTCTATTCTGGTGTAGAATCATAATTCTGTTCGAAAACAAGCAGATACCATTAGCGTAGTAAGATGTAAGATGTTTTAAATACGACGTCATTTTTTTTTAACTTCCTAATAATGAAAATCTGGCATTCACCCCAAAAATCGAAAATGAGAATGTTGTCTTATCTTCAAGTTTTAACGTGTCTATAATGTTTTTAGACAGGTTTTAAGAAAATATCTCATGCATGTACGTCCGTATGTGTAAATTTTTTTGGCCCACGATAACTGGCAAACGCATAGTGCTATCGATTTGAATTTTTGTCCGATGATGCGCCTTCATGCCGAATCACAGTCATTAGATTTTGACCAAAATCCGGCGATGACTTTTATGGAAAAAACATACACAAAATACAATTAATTTTTTCTCAAAAATAGAGGACTTCTTCGAAATTTGCTGCAATACTAATAAAAATCTGTTAACATACGAGTAGCACACATTTAACGAAAATTTAAAAAAAAAAATCAGGCCAGCATTATTCAAGGAATAGCAAACATTTTGGAACCGTCAATGCAGCACTAACTACTCGTACGATTTCGATTTAGGAGAATACTACAAGTTCTCTTCATCAGGAAGTTCTTGGCGTGACCCATCGATCAAAAAACTTCAAGAAATAGTAATAGTAGGCACGATTATATTTACAAGATATGCTTTGTTTGAAGTGAGATAGTGAAATGCCAGATCCAACCGATAAAGCAAAGTATTGCTTCGTCTCTGCACACGCCTGACTTGATTCTACACATTAGAATTTTCTTTCCGATAAAATAGAAAAGAGACATCTAATGAAGAGCTACGTTATATTAATTGTAGAGATTTGAAACAGTTATAATTGTTTTTGTTTTTTTTTTTAATAATTAACAAAGAACAATTCTGAAGGTTGAGCAAATGCATGGATAAAAATGATGACTCTTTACAATATGTTAGTTTTAAATGCATTTTATTACGAGTATCTTAATCATTAACCCTTACATACTAACAAAAAATGCTTAAATGCTAGCTTAAAATTACTTAACAATCTTATATTAACTTATTGGCCCCACACAGGCACTCTAAGCTACTCTAAATTCTTATATCTATGTCTTTCGACTATATTTACATTTTACTTAGGAATAATTATTTTCTATACTTAAGGCTAAGAAAAAACTCTTTACAATATGTTACATGGATTCGTTAACTGAGAAACCTATTAGAATTGGAAAAGTTATTTGTTAACCAAAACATTTGATAAATGGTTTACTTTCGGAAATATAGCGAGCAGTATTGATCGTTTACATATAGAACGTCTTCGTTAAAACATGGAAAACAGCAATCGATTCACAAAGACCTCTGTGAATGAGGATTTTTTATTTTTTTTTTTTAAAGAACTTAACACTCAAGTGGGTATGAACACACTTATAATGCCTCAGCATGTGTTAAGTTTTTTGGAAAATGGGATACAGAGAGAAAGAAAGATGTTTGGGCTCCATGGGTGGCATCCAACATTTAATGGGGAGACTAAATTCTTAGTGGAAGTTGGCTTGATGTTGATTTCTAGTCAACTACTCGTCTAACTTGATTTTCGTTAACTGAAAAAATGGATGAAATGTCTTTCGGGCGAGGCTTGGATTCGAACACCGAACCTTCCGATTTGGAAGCCAGTCCACTACCACTTGAGCCAGGGCTCACCCGGTTGAAATTTAGTTCAGTCGAAGACTCCTTAGATAGGTCCTTTAACTCGTTAACAGTTCAATATTATAGATAAAGTACTGTTGTACACTCAATGTTTTCATTAGCTTTGATTGTAATATCCACTTGATTTCATTGATTCCAAAAATGGCTTTCTTTAGAGTTGGAAACTTGAAATTTAATAGTCAAGCTGTTAGATTTAAACAAAGTTATATACGTATAAATGCATACATCGTTTTAAATGCATCTCTCCTTTTACCAAAATTAAAATATTTCCCAACACAGTATTCATCATTATTATTCCACTTAAAACCACCGGTTTTGTATGTTATGTGCATGTCTCTGCTTGTATTGAAATAGCTTAAGGAACTCGAAAATAGTGAATAAATAGAAAAGCATCTATTAACATAACATAAAATAAAACATACCTGCGCTGTGAATCTCTTAACTCACTGTGTTTTTTGGTATTATTCGTATGCGCTAAATGAGAGGAAGGAAGAGGTATTTTCCAAGGGTTTTCCAGGAATAGTCAGGGTGTTAGAATAGAAATTGTTTCGGATGAACTCGAATCTGATATACAAAAAAGCTACTGTTATGAAGCAGTGAATAACTCGGATAAGGGCCGATATACTAAAAAAACGAATTTATACAGAATGATAAAAGGACAACGACGTGCAGATCAGCACATTTTCGGACCCTGAACAGGTTATAGCAGCTAAACAAATAACGGACGCCCTAAACTGCTATAAAGCAGATATCACTCTCATCCAGGAAGTGCGATGGGGCGGCCGGACGAAGTCACTTTAAAACCAAAAAATACAGTGAGAAAATTAACCGTTGAATGGCCTCAACCGTGAACCGGCACACAGTAGCTCATAACTCTTAAACGAATAAATAACATATATCGTCACAGTTTTTTTTCTGCTTAAAGGAAATTCCCAGGGCTATGGAATTATGTGATGAATTTTGAGAAAAGTGTGTTTCGGAATCTTCTGCTTAAATAAGTCCTATCTCACTACAGGGGATAAATATAATATTTTACACAGTCACCGACTATCTCCCGAGCCGACAACATCGCTCATCGATGAGCGTTCTCGCTCTTTTCCGCTATCTTCATAGCATTCTCTCTCACTCGCTCGTGCATTATTCCTTGTGTAAAGTAAATCAACACCTTCAGTTATAGCGGTTAAAAAAAAAAATATTAAAAATGGCCCAAGGATCACGTGGTGTGCTAATGGGTAATCCATTCGGCATTCTCTCAGAAGAAATGCTGGAACCCAAAAATAAAAGACGCAAAAAAACGAACTTCGAAAAATATACTCATTTGACTTCCGATTCTAACCCAACATTTATAGTAATCTCCCCCTCCGATCTCGCAAAACCCCTATCTAACATCAATCAAAATCAGCCCAACTTATTCTGAAGTGCGAAAAAAACAACCCATCCAAATAGGAAAAAACCCCATAAAGAATAGCATTAAAAACAACTCTAACGGCCCCGCAACCGCTAACCTGACTGCACAACCAAATGTAAATTCAACAACAACAACCCCCAAACCCCAAAAACGAGTATCTCATACTCAAAATCCCTTGGTAATTACCTACGACGACCCCAACAATCAATTTACCTCAATCCACTCAACTGCACAACAGCAAAATCAGATCAACCGCAATACCTCCGCTCACCAATCTCCACTTAGCATCCCAAAACGTACACACCAAACTAACAATATGCAACTTTCAGCTTCCCCACTATCATCACTTATATCTTATCTAACAGAAGAACAAATAAAACAAAACACTTATTTTATAAAAGGAACTGAACGAATAGATGATCAAGACATATAAAAAAAATAATACTCGTATAAACCCCAACAAAACGGCCCAACAAAATGGCTCAGATGCTGGATGTCAGGGTCAAATCGTTCACCTCAAAAATTCGCTCCAAAATGGCTTCACACAGTATGTGCCCCAGCATACCGTGCAGAAGCCTTCTCTGTCGCATAAAAAGCTCTACTTAAGATTTTCTAGTGGAACCTCAAAGTCTACGTAAACAATTACGATGAGCTTAGTCTACTGATAAACGACAAAGACCCCAGTGTTACGAGGGGCGTTCAATATATTCTCGGTATCGATATGAAGGAAAATGCGGATTCAATTTAAATTGTTTTTATTTTTCAATATAATCTCCCCTAACATCAATGCATTTGTTACATCTTGAGATAAGCTTTTTTAAACCCTCAAAAAAATAAATTTCCTAAATACCCATTTATTGCCGACTTGAGTTCTTCATCATCCGAAAATCTTTTTCCACGAAGACATTTTTTCAAATCCGGAAACAGGAAATAATCACTAGGGGCAAGGTCTGGACTATAGGGTGGGTGTTGGATTTCTTCGAAACCACAATCTCGCTCAGCAGCCTTGGAAACTCGCGCCGTGTGAACAGGAGCGTTGTCATGAAGAAGCAACACACCCGCTGCGAGCTTACCCCGTCTTTTCTTTTTAATTTCCTC
This sequence comes from Volucella zonaria, assembly GCA_963966105.1. Classification (NCBI taxonomy): domain Eukaryota; kingdom Metazoa; phylum Arthropoda; class Insecta; order Diptera; family Syrphidae; genus Volucella; species Volucella zonaria. The sequence continues at coordinate 35,129,592 of OZ014534.1, read as the reverse complement.
CCGCAAATTATGCAAAGTGGAAGCGTAGGATGTGGCGTTGATGGTTTCACCTTTTTTTTTGTACTCAATGAGCAAGATTCCCTTTGAGTCCCAAAAACCTGTGGCCATGAGCTTCCCGGCAGACGGAGTGACTTTGAACTTCTTCGGGGGGTCTGTTCCTTTTTTATGCCACTGCATGGACTCTTGTTTGCTTTCAGGGTCATAGTGGTGGACCCACTGGGGACGAACCCAGTAACAATTCGATCCATAACACCGTCCGCGTTCTCACTACACATCTCCAAAAGCTCTCTACAGCATGCGATCCTCACTTTTTTCTGAGACGCTGTGAGCATTCGTGGCACCCACCTTGCACTGACCTTTGAAAGGTTAAGATGGTCATGAAGAATGGTGTGAATGGTACCAATTGAAAGCTTGGTGATCTCTGCCATCATTTTCACCTTTATTCGGGCATCCTCAAGAACAAGTTTTTCGACTTCTTTGATGCTTTCTCCCGTACAAGCAGTAGCCGGGGCGCCGGAGCGGGGGTCGTCTTCAATGCTCTCTCTGCCTCTCTTGGCTACTTTTGCATAGTTGATAATGAAGGTGCGGAACCCTGGTAAACAGCCACCATCTCTTCATGAATTGTTTTTTGACTTTTTCCTTGCTTAGTGAGAAATTTAATTACAGCGCGATGCTCAATTTTCACCATCATCGTCTCAGTTGCCATTATGATTCTGTTTAACTAGAGATAAAACGCGAATTAATAATCACATTTATATGAAATTTTACATGAATGCACTAAAATAATAGTATTACTTGATAAATAAGTCAATTTATATATACAACCACAGCTTCACCCCGATACCGAGAATAGTTTGAACGCCCCTCGTATATGCCTTCAAGGAACCCGTTGCCCGTACGATTCTACACCAACTTCTCCGAAAACGTTCAAACCCTATTTTAAAAATCTGCCTTCCAATACTACTGCAAAGCAACGTGTCGGTTTGCTGGTAAAAAAAATATACCACACAGAGAAATTCCTATCAACTCAAACATAGCTTATTCCCCCATAACAATTTTACTGCATTGTTTCGTTCTATATTCCACCACAGCAAAACTTCTCGAACGAATTGGAGTCGACGTTAAATCAAGTAAGCTGCCCAGTTATTTCAGCAGGGGATGTGAATTCATGGAACATTCTTTGGAGATCTTCCACCACGAATAACAGAGGGAAGATTATGGAAAATTTCATAATCGATTCTAATCTCTCTATCTTAAATGATGGCTCAGCAACCCATTTTTCCACCCACAGCACCCTTACACACTGTGATATCACCTGCTCTTCCGCAGAGCTTTTTCCGAAAATAAGCTGGTACATTTCCGAAGAACTTCACAATAGCGACCACTTCCCAATAACCGCCACCGTAGACTTAGAACAATATTCCAAACAAAATCCCCCTCTTTCTAAATTCAAAATCGATTCAGCAAATTGGACAGCTTTTAAAAGAGAGATAACAACACTTTTAATGGAGAAAGATCCATCCAGCAACCCAAACAAATAGGCTGCACTTATTCAAAAATCAACCAGGGCTGCTGCTAATAATACTATTCCTCAGACATCTCCAAAACACCATAAGCGCGTAGTCCCCTGGTGGAACAAAGAACTCGCTGATCTCCGCAAAGCTAAAATGGACGCTTGGAAAAAATACAAAAAAACTTAAACCAAGATAATCTTATGGCATTCAAAAAATCCAACGCCAAATTTCGGAGACAACTTAAAATCCCTAAAGCAAAAACTTTTGAAGATTTCACCTTCAGCATCAATCACCAACACCTCCCGAGCAAAAATTTGGAATAGAATTCGATGTTTAACAGGTAATCCCATCTCACTTGCCATAAATTATATAAAAACACCGACCCAAACGCTCTCCGACCTATCTCACATTGGCAAATACATTGCCCAAAACTGGTCCAGCTACTCAGACGATGCAAACTTTATGAACTCCTTCAACATCCAAAAATACGAGGCCATTTCATATGTTACAGTCACGTGTGCCAGTAACTCCTATGCTCAACTCATCGAGAGAAATATCTCCACAACGGAACTCGAATCATGCCTAAGTAAACTAAAAGGGTTAACCCCTAGCAGGGATAGGATATTCTACCCAATGAATAAAAATCTCCCAAATGATGCAAAACAAAGACTTCTCAGACTTTATAACACCATTTTTAAAACAGTTGTCATCCCACAAAGCTGGAAAACAGCTTCTATAATACCCATTCCTAAACCCAAAAAAGACAAATATACAATAGAGGGTTACCGCCCAATCTCTCTAATCCCATGCGCTGCAAAAATACTCGAAAAAATAGTTGCAAAACGAATACTTTGGCATGTAGAAACAACATATTACTTTAGTCGAAACCAAGTTGCATTCAAGGCTAATTGAGGCTGCACTGATGCCCTACTCTACATAGATAACTACATATCTAGAGCATTAAGCTCCAAAAACCATGTGTGAATACTTTCCCTAGACTTCGAAAAAGCGTTTGACAGAATAGGAATTCATGTCGTTTTAAATAAACTCATAGAATGGGCTGTTGACCCTAAAAATTTTTATTACGTGAAATCGTTTCTCAGTAATAGGAAATTTTGTATCAAATCTAATAATTCCTATTCTTTCACCTTGCCCCTCCATAACGGGATCCCCCAAGGATCACCCTTATCCGTTATTTTATTTTCTGTTGCATTTGAATATACAGCGACATCTTATCAAAACACAAACACTTAAATCCCAAAAACCAAAATGTAAACGAAGTAAAAATACACTTATCTAACGCAGTTAAAGATATTTTCGAATGGGAAAATTCTTCCGGAGCCAAACTCTCGTTACCAAAATGTAAAGTCCTTCATCTTTGTCGCAAACATTCTTGTACACCAAGCGCTATAAATGTTAAAAATGCTTGGATTGATATTTAAAAAGAAATACAATTGGGGTAACCACTATTTAGATCTTGAGAAGTCCCTAGCTGCAAAGTCTAATAGTATTTATCCTGTAGAAAGAGTAGTGTGCATATTAACACCCTTTGCAATATCACTAAACTCATAATTCTAAGTAAAATCGATTGCGGCATCTACATCTATGGCAACTCTCTAAAATTAACTGTTCAAATTATAAATCAAGCAGCCAGATCCAGAATCGGCGCTTTTCGCACAGCGCCCATAAAAAATATATTGGCTGAAGCAGGTTTAAGTACTATCGAAGAGCGAAGAGATTCAGTGATATCAAAACTTTTCCCGAAGCTCACTTGCTCAAGCAACTCAATAATCAATAAAGAAGTCCAACTTACGCTGATACGCAAACGGGTACATAGAATTCCTGCGCCATCCATAATATCCTTAAATCGAATGAAGACATCGAACCACCAAAACGTAATTTAATCAACCCTGTAGCCCCACAACCTTCATGGCTTTGCGATTCTGACTGCTGTATAATGGATATATCGTTACATAAGAAAACGGACACAAATAACGAGATATACCGCAAGCTTTTCCTAAATATTTCAGCCGATCTTAAAGCCAAAGATTAGAATTTTATATTCACGGACGGGTCTACAGTCACACTCGAGCATGGCAACACAATAAGACTTGGAATTCTCCCACAAATCGCTTCCATCTTCACTGTAGAAGCCTTTGCCATCTTAATAGTCCTTCAAGCGTCCATAAAAATGGGAAGAAAACACGTTATATGTACTGATAGCCTCTCCGCCATAAAAGCTATCACAAATACAAACAACAACACAGATCTGATCAGTAACATCCGAAATTTATTGATTAAATCTTTCAAATCCACAAAATTCTTATGGATACTTGGTCACGTTGGAATCCGAGGCAACGAGCTGGCAGACAAAGCTGCCAAATTCGCAAACAAAGCACCAGTTCATCTTTTTAATGTTTATACCAAGGGCGACTTTATCAAACATATTAAAAAAAAGGCCCAGGCAGACGAATTAACAGACTGGATCATTTACCAACGCCAATACACAGAAACCAACCCCATAAAATCGCACCCTGCTTATCCCACAAACATTTCAAAAGCCAAGATTAAAAACTTCATTCGACTCCGGCTAGGCAACACTTTCAGCCACCCACCTTCATCTCATAAAGGGAGGGCTTCCACCAACCTGTGTTACCTGCCACACCACATAAATCTTCAACACTGCAAACGAGTAAGACCATTCATCAACAATATTTTGGGAGGAGAAGACGTCATCGAAATATTAAAAAACCCAAACAAACACAACATCGAAATAATTAATGATTTTTTAATAAGCACAGGCATACTTGTGTAATTAAGTTATAAATAAGGTAAATTTAGATAAACTATATGTATCATAGAGCTGGAGGCCATAGCAGCTAGAAGCTCTTTAAAATTAGATAGTTAGCTTGTAATTTATTACATGTTTTACAAATATATAATAATATTTATTTATTTATTTATTTATTGAATAGCTACAGAATAATTAAAATTACAGAGTAGTTTAGTAGCCAGAGCGTCAAGAGGCCTTAGGCTATGTACATAACATATAAATTAATATAGTAATTAGATAAAATTGTATAGTTTTGTCTTTTTCAAAAAATCTGTTATGATATTAATGTCATTTATTGTGGAGGGAAGTTTATGGTTTTGGAACGGTGGACATTCGAAAAGTATATGGCGGATGCTGATGGGTGATTGATTACAGTATGTACAGATGGATGACTTGTTTTTATTAATGTAGTGTTCATGGGAAAGCCTGGTGTGACCGAGTCTGAGTCTAGTGATTTTAGTGATATCTTGTCGTGAAAATTTGGAAGGTTCTACGAGTAAATGTCTGGCATAGTCTTTGATGGATAGTTTGTTTCTGTTGGCTGTTTTGTACCAATCCGAAGTTTTCTCCCAGAGGAGATTGGAAGAAACAGGATTTTTTTTTATAAAGTAGTTTATGTCAATGGTGTTGAAGTTAGAGGAGAATATTGATGGGGTTTTGAGTACCTCTTTGGCGGCTTTGTCGGCGAATTCATTTCTTGCGATTTGGACATGACCTGGAACCCATATTAATTTGGTATTAAGGGATTGGAGATTGAGCAGGTGGCGGATTAAGGAAGGATAATAGGTTTGGTTATTGAGGTTGAGGATTGCATCAATGGACGATAGAGAATCAGTGCAGATGGCAAACTTTTTGTTAGATTTTTTTGTGTATTGTAAAGCATGAAGGATAGCAATTATTTCGGATGAAAAAGTTGAGGAATAGTAAGAAGGAGCAAATGGTCTCTTTTTCGGTAGTGACACTGAAGCCTATGTTGCCGGCTATTCTGGAGCCATCTGTGTAAACGAAGCTGTGGTTGCTTAATTTGCTTTTGAGCCTAGCGAAATGAGTTCTGAATACCTCAGGGGGCGTATGGGCCTTTCTATAAAATCTTAATGAGGAGAGGATAGAAGAGGATTGAAAGAGCCATGGAGGGAGAGTAGAGGGGTAGGAATAAACGGGCTGATTAGGGATATAGATCTCGTTGCAGAGGTCTGTGGAGCGTTCTAAACAGGATTTAATTTTGTTAATTTTTTTTCTTTTTCATTAGTTCGGCAAGTGGGGAATCATTGCAGAAAAGAGTGGATTTATACAGTTTTAATGTCGATTGATGTCTGAGATCTTCAATTGATTGTATATTTGCTTCGAACAGGAGATGGTTGATGGGGGTTGTTCGATATGCGTTAAGTGCTTTTCTTATTGCTGCATTATAGATTGTTTTAATTTTATTAAGGTTCGCTTTAGAAGAGTATCCGTAAAGGAAAAGGCCGTATTCAATTTTGCTGATTAGTATGGTTTGTATGAGAGAGGTTAGGGAGAATGGATTGCAGTTAAACTTTTTAAAAGAGAGGGATTTGATTACATTAAGTTTTTTACCCAAAGCGGGAAGGATATAATTAATATGAGCGTTCCATCTGTAATTTTTTTGAAAGACGATGCCTAAAATTTTCAATCTGTCAACAATTTCCAAATTTATGATGTTCGATAACATTTTACATGTGCATTTATGTTTTCTGCAAATATGAAGATGATTACACTTGGTTAAGGATAATTTGGCTCCAGAATAGTCGCACCAGGATAATATATCTTTGAAAACTAAGTTAAGGTCTATTATGGATGAAGTAGATTTTTTATTTAGTTTTTTGATGATGGTGAAGTCATCAGCGTAGGCACAGAACTTAATTTCTTTATGGAGGGATAGGGTACCGGAGAGTTTGTTGAAGGCTATAAGGAAGAGAGGAACAGATAAGGGAGAGCCTTGGGGGATACCGTTGAAGAGGGGTAAAAAGGAGGAAAAGGCACATCAAACGCGGACCGAAATTTTTCTATTGCTCATGAAGTTGAATATATATCTGATGATATTAGGGCCTACTTTCCATGTCTTAAGCTGGTCGATGATTGAGTGAATACCGACCCTGTCGAAAGCTTTTGTGAAGTCTAGGGGAGATAAGGGAAAGGTGCTTTTTTTTGGAGAGAGAGTCAGTAATGTGGTGGTCTAGATATAGGAGATCAGTCTGTTAGTGATTTGCCTTTCTTGAAGCCCATTTGTTGACTGGTAAGTAGTTTGTTGTGAGAGACAAACCACCAGAGTCTATTGGCGATTATCTTGTCGAGGACTTTGGCACAGCAAGGATTAAGAGAAATGGGTCTATAGGATTCCAGAAGAGATTTGTCGGTCTTTGGTTTAAGGATAGGTATGACTGTGCTATTTTTGTGTAATTGGGGGATACTATTTTGAAAAATTGAGTTGTAAAATTTAAGAAGTCTGGATTTCATGGAAGGAGAGAAATTTTTTATCATGGGATATGAAATTCTATCATTTGCTGGGGTCTAACCTTTTACTTTGTTTAATGCGATCTCAAGCTCCAAGAGGCTTATGTCATTGTCAATCATTTTTGCATTTATTGAAGGGGAATAGGAGAAGGAGGGGGAAGAAAGAGATTTATTTTGGCAAAACAGGTTAGAGAAGTTAGAGTATTAATATTAGAGGAATTTGAGGGGGTGATACAATGAATAGGAGAAAAAGTTGTAATGCCACAAAATCTTCTGATAGTAGACCAGATTTTAGAAGTAGAAGTGTTAGGGTTAATTTCAGAAGTGAGGTTATGTATGGATTCAGATTTGGAAATTTTGATTTTTCTTTTGTATTGGGCGTTGGCTCTTTTGTATTTAATAACGTTATCACTTGAGATATTACGTTTAAGGGAATTCCAAAGTTTGTTTTTTCCCTTTTTTAGCTGCTCTAATTCCTTATTCCACCAAGGGACTCTTGGTTTACTAGTCGAAATTGAAGTTTGTGGAATCGATCTATTGGCGCTTTGCAGTATAATTTTGTCAATGTTAGCTGCTTCTTTATTGATATTGTTGCTAATGGGGTAATAAATGGTATAAGAATCTAAAAGATGTTGATAGAAGCTCCAGTTAGCATCATCTGTTTTAAATTTTGGTTTAATTTTGAGTGGGGATGAAATTGATTGGAACATGGAGATAATAATAGGGAAGTGATCACTACCACAGAGATCATCAAAGACAGACCATTTGGTATAGACGGTTAGACTCGGGGAGCAGAAGGAAAGGTCAACGTTGGTGAGGGTAGAATGGGTGCTGAAGTGGGTGGGAGATCCATCGTTTAATAATTGGTAATCAGATTTTGTAATATATTTAGATATAGTGTTGCCACGGGTGTTGTTTTTGGGCGAGCCCCAGCTTGAGTTCCAGCCATTGAAATCGCCGACTACTAGAGTTGGTAGATGTTGAGAATCGAGAACATTTTTCAGATTTTGGAGGTTGAATGAATGTGAAGGGGAGATGTAGGCATTTATAATAGTGAATTTTAATTTTGATATAATTGAAATACCAAGGGCTTCGAAGTCATTGCAAAGGTTGATTTGGTCAATCTGTACAGCGGAGTGAATAAGGAAAGCAATTCCACCATGGGGGTTTTGGGATAGATTTTGGGGGATAAGAAGGTAGTTGACTGGGATAGGGATATTGGCTGTGGAGGTTAGATGTGTTTCTTGGAGAGCTACAATTTTAGGAGAGATAGTTTTTATAAGGATTAATAATTCATTATAATTATTCAAATAGCCTTTGATATTCCATTGTATTAGCTTCAAAGCATGGATAATATGTGGTGAATGATTTGTGTTGGGTGATAATTTGGTAATATTGGAGGGACCCTGCCATCTAGAGTTTGGATGGTGTTTGCTCAGGGTTGAGCTCAAACCGGACGGTTTGGGGGCAGCGGGGTTATTAACGGTGGTAAATTTAGAATGGTTTAGACAAATCATCTTGTTCCGAAAATATGTGTCTAGAGGGAAAGTTTATGTTTTGAGTGTTCTTGTTCTTGTTTTGTGGTTGATAGCTTGAGGAGAGTTGAGATGAGATATTAGAGGTGAAATATTGGTTGTTCTTGATGAGTTTTTGTGTCAAATTTGTGATTGGTGATGTTGGTCTATTGGTGTTCTGTTGAGAGGGTTTCTGTTGACAGACTGCAGTAATCATGGAGGTTGAGGTGTATGGATCATTAGGTTTAGTTAAATTTTTGTGTGTGCTTTGAGGTTCAATATTATATGGAATACTGTGTTGTACGATGCTGATTGGTTTGGTAGGAGTTTGTTCCTGTTTCTTGTGTGGTCCTGAAGATGAATTGTTGGATGAAATACTTCCTGAAGTTGATGTATGTGCCGGGAGAACGGTTTTTACCACTGTTGCAAAAGTGGAGGCGAGAGAGTGTGTAGGATTCTGGGATCTAAATTTTTGTTTTTCTTCTGACAATGTACACTTGTGAATGGTTTTAATTTTTAAAATCTCTTTTTGTTGAAGGAATGCTTTACATGATTTGGAAGAAGCTGGATGATCTTCGGAACAGTTGGCGCAGGATGTTAATGTACAGTTAGCTGGGTCATGTGGGGGTAAATTGCAATTGTCGCAGCGAGTGGGATTGTTACACCTTTTAGCAGTGTGGCCCAGGATTTGGCAATTTTTGCAGCGCATGGGTGTCGGGAAATATTCTCTTACCTTGACATTATATCAACCGATGTTTACTGTTGGAGGTGGGCGGATGCGATCAAATGTTATCAGTACAACTCCGGTTGCACGTTGTATGCCATCTTGATTTCTCGTGTATTTGAATACTTCGCGGACACCTTGAGATTTCATTTCTCTAATTATTTCATCCTCTGGCACCTGGATTAGGGAAGGGGCGTAAACAGTTCCTTTAGACGAGTTGAGTGTGTTGTGGAGCGCAACATTGATGGGGCATATGTTTGACAGCATTTTTTTTTGTTTTAAATAGGTCAGCAATTTTTTGATTCTTGCATAGGATTAGGAGGCTTCCATCGCGAAGTTGCGAGATTGATTCGTAACCGATGCTTATGCTATCTATGCCTCTCTTCAGGAGGAATACACTGTACGCAGTAAGCGGTTTCTTTTCATCACTCGCGCTTAGAGTAATAAATTTGGGGTCGGATGAGTTTGAAGTAGTTGGTTGAGGGTTGAAGGCGTCATTAATAACGCTACTGCTTAGCTTTTTTTTTCTTTTTGAGTTGGGTTCGGATAGCGACTCGATATCGAGGCTATCGAACCGATTTCCAGGAGACACGTGGCCCCGGAGGGACATTATGAATAGTTTCTGTTTTATTCTTGTGCAGTAAAAAGTAGAGTTAAAATGGGTTAGAAAGAGATGGCTAGATAATAATCTAGCAGCAAATTAGGTAACGGGAAAAACTTCAGACGAGAAAAAAAAGAAAATGTACTAGAAAGCGAAACGATGCTATCGGCTTGGCTGACAGTCGGAGACTGTATATAATAATAATATTATCTTACTTGTGCCTAAAAGCTTATCCGCGCAAAACAGTGGTGAATTAAACTAAACGAACCTTTTTTAAATGTTTTTTTTAGGTGTACCGAAAGAGGATTTTTTTCTTATTTTGTGGCACATCAGAGTACTTAATAAAATATTTCAGTGATTCATTTCTAGCCAAACAGTGGAGTAAACGGACCAAAAATTTAAATAAAAAAATTTGATTTCTTGGAAACTTTCGTAAACATCTGGGTTATGTCTAATAAACCTATCATTTCTGGAGAGTATTGTGATTTCAGATTGTTCTCGATTTTGACATACCTTATACGAAGAAATGAGTGGGTCCGATGAGGCTGCAAGCGTGTTGAAAAAGTCTTCACTCTGCCTCATCATTGAAACCTTGCATTGATATCTACATTTCTTGTAGTCTTTATTTTTGGATTCCTGAGCTTCCTCTAACAATTCTGCAAATGGTAACGATTGATACTCGATTATATTTCGACTCTGAGCCAAAATTTTATGAGCGGATGTGAGTTGTTTTCCAAGATATGTTTACTTTAATAATCCTGTTCTCTTGGCATACTCCCCAAACTTGACAGTGTTAACCTTTTGCCTGCAATTCAAAACATTAAGTATTACTTGTAGCCTCAGATTCTTGAAAAAATCTCTTTTTGTGTTCTTTACATATGGGGCATGACCGACATGGCCGTGGCTCAAGTGGTAGTGTATTGTCTTCCCAATCGGTTCGAGGTTCAATACCAGCCGTTACCGAAAGACTTTTTTTCAGGCAACTAAAATCTTGTGAGATGAATGGTTGCCTAAATACAACATCAAGTCCAATTTACACTAATAATTTAGTCTCCCCATTAAATGTTGGATGCCAGCCATGGAGAGAAATAACCACTGAGCCCAAACATCTTTCTCTCTCTATCCAATTTTCCGATCAACTTAACACGCGTTCCGGCATTTTAAGAGTAGTAATACCCTCTTAAGTGTTAAGTTCTTTAAAAAAAAAAACCGTTATTTCATTCAGTTAAAAGGAACTCGTGGTTGACAACTATCCCTATATCGTAATCAACTTTATATACAGTAGTGTGAATATTAGCAAATTCGACATCGTTGACTGTATTTTTTATGAGTTCTCCAGTTTCCTTTGCATATTTGAACATTATGAGTCAGCAAAAATTAACTGATGATGGACGAGGGTTCCTTGGATGTTCACCATTTGAACTGTTGAGCCTCAGTGAAACAACTGAGACCATAAACATGTTTGCATCTGTTTCATTTGTATTCTGGTGTATTTATTTTTGCTTATAGGTACCCCCCACTTATTGCACTTTGTAATGTGAGCATTCTTAGAAGTGCAATTAATTCCCCCACACTTTTGCTTTCTAAAAGCCGCCTTGCAGTATGATCCATCACGTCTTGAAGTTTCACTCTAGCTGATATTTCTGTGATTTCGTTATTTCCTGGAACTGCCTCTTTTGTATTGTAGCAACTACATATTATAATTATATAGGATGGTAGATCGTCTACATTGTGTTTTCTCAGGGATATTTTTCCTTTGACAGACCCAAATCCATCAAAAAAGCATTGGGTTCTCACTATTATACTTGGTATGATCCTTTTGTGGAGTAGAAATGCTTTCTTTTATTCTTTTGACTCGCAGTGGAGGTGCAGTAGACTGCCTTGTTTACATCTGCTTTCATCTTTGCATGATCCTTACTATACTTTATTGTTAAAGCATTAGAAAGATCATTGGTTATGTTTTCGGTAGAATTTATTAGTTTTTGTTTTTTTTTGTCGAACACACAGTTATTGATTTCCTTGGTCTACCTGTTGATGATTTTTTTGATATACATGATAAATCAGACGTTACTGCTGTTCTTTCAGTATCGAAGTGGACAGTTTTCCAAGCATTCCTTGCTCTTTTTAAAGTCCGATCTATAGGCTGCGACCAATTTGTTAATCCAGTGAATTTAGAAATTTGCATTATAGACCCACCCGAAAAATTAATTATGCAAGCCTAAATACGCAACTATGCAGCGATGCATAGAGAACAAGGACGGCTCGAGGAGGAAAAAAGTGTGGCTTCTCCGGAATAGAGAGTGCTACTCTATGGTCAACGTTTAGAAGTTTTACCAAAAGGTAAAAAAAAACGTGTCAAGCCTAATCCGATACCCCCTTACACTTTTTAGTAACCAAGGCTGATTTTCACCCATATGAAAAGCCTTGTTTGATAATGAATGAAACGACTTTCAGGTGGAGGTAAGAAGAATTGAGGGGTAAAACTATTGAGCGTAGCCGTGAAACAGTCCGAAATGCACAGCTCTCTAGGTACTGGAATAAAGATTAATCACCGCAGCTGAAGGCTAATCCCCCGACACATGCTCAGCTAAGCTTGTTTTCATTTTACACTTAAAATACTCTCATTAAAATTGATTTCAAGTTTGGTACTAAAGAGTTTTTTAGTACGATTGTTACACCTGTTCATAAGCGCAGCTAAAGCATTTTCCACCGGCAGTTTTTCGCTTGAAGGTGATTTTTCATCATCTACTGTTACAAATAAACTATACGAAAAATTTCAACTTTGGTGCTGTTCATTTTTTTTTTTTTACGTTTTTCAACGCGGGATGGCTCTATTACTTTCACTTCCACCAGAATATTGGCAGCTGAAGGTCGTTTCATTCATTTATCATTCATGTGAATTCAACCCGACATTGAAAATACGTTCTGTTTGATGGAACCTTAACCCTTAAGCGCGCGCTAATTATATAAAAAAAAATCTCTTTGCGGTTCGTCAGATTATGTAGTATGACAATGGAGAACGCTCATTACTCCATAAAGGTTGAAAGCAATCTCTACGATACCTTTGATGTCAAAAAAGGGTTTAGACTAGGTGATGCTCTTTCGTGCGAATTCTTTTACATCGTACTTGAGAAACTCACTAGCGCATATTTTTTCTTGGCATTTGCCAAAAATATGTGCAACAACTTCCATACGATGATGACATTGATATTGTTAGCAGAACATAGCGAACTGTGAATAGTGCGTTTGTAGTTATTAAAACAGAATCGGCGAAAATGGCTTTGTCTATAAATAATGTCAAAGCTAAGTAAATATATCCTGTAAACAAGAAGGGACAACATCGATGAATAAAATGGAGTACCTACCTCGGCTCCGCTATTAACTCTGATAATGATAGCTTATCAGCAATTGGTGTTTCTTTGACCTTAGAAGGTATTTGAGTAATAGTGCCTTGTAAAAAAAACACTAAGGAGACCCTATACAAGACCCTAAACATCCCAGGCGTGCTCTATGGACAGAATTGTGATATATTATAAAGCGTTCGCTTATGTATCAAAAGCTCGAGATTATTGCCTGAGTATGGCGCTTGCAACAAATCCGCGCCCAAATAGGTGCTGCTCTTGTTGTCTGTAGCAATCACCGTAGCATATTTTACAGTTTTGTGGGGTTATACCCAACGCTCCCTCTGGGTGGTTGAGATATCTACTTTATGGGAGTAGATATCCGTACGTGTACTGGGTCAAGGACCTAGTGTTTCGCGATCAGATTTAAACGTTGTAATTTTTTCTTCTTGCGGGGCAGTGTATCAGCAACTTCTAGATTATATTTATTCTTGAATGACGTTTGCTACTTTTATGTGAAACGAAGAAATTGATGGTCTTAGGGCAGACTAAGCAAGCAGTGTCTCTACTTTTAGGGTTCTGCATTAGATTTCTGTTGATTAAACTTTATTTTTATTTTTAGAGTTACTAATGGAAAACAATCAAATGTGAAAGGTGGCCTACGAGGCAGGGGAAATATGATTAAACTCAGCGACAATAAGTATGTCCAATACATTGTAAAATTAAAAATTAAAAAGTTTTATTTTTTTGCAGTTCATGGATCGTTACGGGGCTATATGGAAATGACTTCCAAATATTCAGTACCACAAACTAAACTATTAGCTAAATCAAAACAAAGATCAACTGAAAAACTACTTGAGTACCTATGTACATCTTTACTTTAAAAAAAAAAAAATTTAAAATAAACATCTCATCTGGTGTTCATGAGTCGAGATGATTTAGGACATTTTGAATAATCATGATTCTCTGAAAAGAGATCAATTTTCCTCTTCGAGATATTTTCCTGCTGAGTTTCCAAAGCCTCTCCACTTGTTTGGGGTGAATCAAGATATTTGTTCCATTTATTTTCGGAGGATTTTACAGCTTTAATTGCTGAGTGTCTTCTCTCTTCACGGGCTAAATGATCAAAGTCTATATCTAGATCATTACTCTCCAAAATATTTATATATTCATTTTCTATTTCTTCTTTTTCCATATTAGTTTTAAGATTTAGCTCTTGAGCTCGGTGTCGACACTCAGCTCCGGTGCCGCGGAGGTATTCACCGAAAACACTTTGCTTTTCTCCACACATTTTGCACTGCCATTTCTTGGCCTTTTTCACTATGTCAACCTAAAAGTAATTAAAATTTTGTAAGACTGAAAATCAGATATTATTTTAGTATAATGACCTGATATATTTTACATTTTGCGCAACGTAAAACACGAATTTCTTGCGGCATTCTTGTACTTTTGAATAACTTATTTTAAAATACGTCGTTCCGTTTTGAAATTTGAAAACCAATTATTTTACTGACAGAACGAAATGGATGCACTGTGTTGGATTTGGTGATGCCAAGAACTCATTGCTTTGTCTTTAAGTGAATAATGGTAAAAAAATATTAGATACATAAATAAATAGAGTGATTTATTCAACTTGTGCACATTAAAAAAAAACCCATATTCTGTATGGTATAAACTGTAGTTTGATTCAAATGCATTTATGCGTACAAAAAAACTTTACTTTGGACCTGCGTGCACGATGATTACAATTTGGTTCATTTCTTGTGTCGTCAGTGGGATACCGGCCCGAATATTATTTTTTAATGTTTCGTTAGTTCGGGGAGCTTTGGCATAAACTAAATCATTTAGAAAACGCAAAAGAAAGAAGTTACAGGGCCTTAGGTTGCACGATATTGCAGGCCATCTCACGGGCCCATTTGGGGAAATTATGCGATATCCGATATCAGAAGTTAATTGTTTGATGTTTGTTGGAACTTATTTGGTCTTCTATCGACACCGAGAAAGCACGAAATGTTGACTCGGTTGACTCGTTATTCTTGTAAAAGGTTTTTACGATAATCTAACGTTCAGGTAAAGTGTACAACGCTATGGTTAAAATTGTATTACATGGACTGTCAAAATATGACAATGAACACACTTGAACTCTTCAAAAACCAATGCCATCCAGTGCTGTGCCTCGGCTATAACTCAAGGAACATTGGCTTTCAATAATCCTAACATCCGAGAATTATAGGCACAAGCTCGATCCTTGGGTCTAATTTATATACCTAAAAACCAAGTTGTTGCGATTATCAAACTTATCACACAACAGTTTCATCGTGCCGGGATCTGTGTGGTATGTGATACCATTAGATTCGAATCACATTAAAATGAAAATTATCAACATGCACCTGTACAGCCTTTGGTTATAAGTGCTTGCTCTTATTCATCAGCAATAAAAGTAAAATTCGACTAAGCCGACTGACTACAATGCGCACCAAGTGTGACGTTAGTGTAAGTAATTGTCTTCCCTGAAGTACTTGAGCAGTCTCATGTCTCCATATATGATATCGCAAACTATTATTTTATACTTGATGTGAGGAAAAATTAATACATCTGTTAATAAGACAGCGCTGTGAAGTTTAAAAAGTCAGTATATAGGTATAACTCGTTAGTTATACTGCGTTAATAATGCGTCGGGATCAAAAAAGGCAATCCGAGTTGTTTATAAAAGGGGAAAGCTGAATAATAAAACACTTAAAACAAATGAGATGTATGTATAGGGCAAAAGTGCGGAAATCGTCAAAACTCATGATTTCGAGGGCAGTCGACAGGTACATTCATTAAGTTGTGATTATAATTTATCAAAAATTTAAGTTGCTGAATGCAAGTAGCGAATCCACCCTTCACCCGGATCAGTGCAATCGATATTTAAAAAAAAAACGGGCAGTGGCCATGTTCTGACAAATTATGCCTTTGGGCAAACTATCGCTTGATTTTCGGTGCACACAATATGAGGTCGCTCTGGATGGGTATTGTCCAGTAGCGTATATTTGGATGTTAGTTTATCAATGCTTACATGAATACGAGTAACTTGGCAGACGGACAATTATGCTCACAAAAATGGACAAAGTGATCTATTAGTTGACGAACAGAAAGCAAATTTGGGAAATAGATTTTCACCATACGCAAATTTCAGTCTTTCCATGATGACTAACAAAGGCATACTGAACAAAAATGTCTGAAGAGGAGTCTGAGATGGGTTTGGGAGCTCAATCGTCGTTAAATTTTCAATGCTTCATTTTTAATTTACGACATACTCGTATTTTCTAAAGATATCTGGCGCAAGGAGTACCGAAACTAGTCCTGGTTTGGATGTTTCGTATGGGTTGCTAATATCATGTATGAATCATATGTCCTTTGGACTTCACTGATGCCCTTTTGCCTGTCGCAGCCAACAGAAAGTGACTGGAAGCGGATAGTAAATAGAAATTACCCAATTCTGTTTCTGCTATCGGTGGTTAACACATTAACATTCGCTGCTTGCCAGGGGCCGGATCAGAATACTATAACTACAAAGGACAATATTCCACAGTTCTTCTTGCAACTTGTGACGCCCACTATACATTTAGCGTAGTAGAAATTGGAGCATACGGAAGTCAGAGTGCTGATGGAATATTTGCGGAGTCATCATTCAAAAAAAAAAAATATAACAAGTGATCTAAACTTTCCACCACCAACTCAGCTTCCCAATTAGGATTATGTTTGTAATCATTATGGTCAGTGCTGCTGCATTTATCTTGAAGCCTCATCTAATGCGTCCGTAGCCTGACAAATTACTCGGAGAAGACAAGTGCAACTTCAATAAAATGTTTTCTAGAGCTCGACGCGTGATGGAAAACGCGGAATATTGGTTGCAAAATAGCGTATTCTTGGAGAAAGACTTCACATGTTACCAAGCAATGCTCACAAAGTTATGAAGACAACAGTGGCCTTACATAATTTTGTCAAACTTACCGACACAGCCTACTGTGCGCTAGAAACCGTCGATCGTTGTAAAGAAATCGACCCAATTACCGAAGGCCTCTGACAAAGCGAGGAAACACCACCGGTTAAATGTAAAGTAATTGGCTCCCACAACTCTTCTCAAGTCGCTTTCACCACGCGAAAAAAATTAAAAGAATATCTGTATAAAACAAGATTTGAAAACCTTAAATTTGGAAAAAAATAAATACTTTTAGTATGAAGTGAGAAGAAGAAGAGTTACTTGCACCGAAAATCCATTTCTAAAGTGAATTTTCGGATGAAGCACATCGTTCTTTTCCATATCGTTCCATTTCTGACATATTTTTTCATTTTAGTTTTGATCGTTGATGAGCAAGGAAGTGTAAAAAAGAGGAAAAAAGGTATGTTTCAGGCCAACTGCTCAAATTTAAAAATTAAAAATGCTCCGATTCAAGTGTTCCGCTTGTCAATAAGTCTTTCAATATCATGAAAATGTGAACACGACGTTCATGGTGACGACTTCTAGTTTTATAGTCGCCAAAATCTTATAGCATCAACTTCTCGTCCATATCTGGAGGAGCCGAAGTGTTGTGGGTCGAAACTGTCTCGTTCAACCTTCCCAGGAAAATTTTAAATTCAGCTTCGGCTTACCTTTTCAATCTCCTATTTTCCTGGGAGTTACTTCAATGCCATAAACTTCGATCCTTGAAGATGACTACATCTGGACATATTGGGGATGAAACATCCTGCGAGTATTGCTACACGGAGATTGTTTCCGAAAAATTCCCCGTTTGGCTGCATGCCTTCGAGGGGTTAGCAACGGTATGAGAAACTCCAAGGAATCGAAGAGCTCCCACTTCACTGCTCCAGCAGCTGCACTAGCAAACGTAAGTTCCATCAACCACTTTTCCTTCACAAAGCGGTCCTTGAGGCTCTTCTATAGCCACTTGCGCTCTTCAACTGGAATGAAATTTGTAGGTATGAATATGAGTGAACTGGAATCAAATTTGTAGGTATGAATATGAGTGAATTAAACTACATTTACAACCACTTACCTGGTCCCTGCTTATTTCATCCCATACAGCATTTCTCTTGATTCCATTTTGTATGTTTTACATTTTATATTATACAAAAATGTGTGTTCTCTGATCAGGTTTATAAGGTGCTACTCGAAATTCATTTTCTGTAGATTGTGTAGAATAGGTATTTATTAAAATAATTCCAGAATAATTAAATCACTTACCAAATTGCCGGTCGAATTAGTTTGTTTTTTCCTCATCTGTCAAAACGAGCCAAAAGTTCAGCTCATTTCAATTTCTGCCACGGGTTAGAGTCTTTACGAATGGAAAACCTGATGCCGAGGTTGAAGCGACATTGTGATAGGATATATTGATTTCTTATGAGTTAAATCATAGACTTCAGGCGAAGCCAAGATCCAGGCGGTATTGTGTTTTAGGCACATTATCGAAAATTCTGTTACTCAAAACCAGATACACTTTACTTGCAAAACTGTGAGGATTGATGAACAATATCCCAAATTATAATAACAAAAACAATAATCAATATCGTTTCTAACAGTTAAGAAACCAAAAAATACGTAGGACAAATATTTATTTTTTAAACATCTCAGAAATCCATACATATATATTTCAACAAGTTTTAAACAGTTTACGCACATTCATAAGATCACACCATAGTTTTGGCAACTCGACTTTTAGTCTGACATTCAAATGACAGAAAGCAATGTATCAGTAGTAGTGACTATTGTATAGTATGTACTTCGAAGCGTTTACAGTTCAGTGTATCATTAGCACTACCGAACAAAAAGAAAAATTCTAAGTAGAATGGTGGAATTGGATCCGTGTTGATTAAAATTCTTAACAATCGAAACACGATAATTGCATGGGAATTTCAAAATAACATTTTCAGTGAAAGACGTTTGTACTCCCAATTAACTTTTCCGGTTTGTCCTTTATCCCGGTTTGCCCCCGTTAACGAATTTAAACTGGAGAAAAAAATTGCAACCAACCTCAGTCTGTCCGATGAAGAATTTGTTTATAATGTAAATTGCGACATTGAGGAATTTTTGGAAAAACGACGGAGTAACTGGTAAGAATTGTTAATTTGTATTTGAATTTCCGTCTTTTAATTTCATTAAGGCCCACAATTAAGTTGGGAGTTTAATTGACCAAAGTATACGTGAATTGTAGCCGAAAATAAAATTTCAAGGACATTGTGTATATTTCGTATTTTTCGCGATTTATTTTTTTGTTGCTTTTCTGCTCTTGAGGTCTCTGCTCCCAATTGCCTAGTTATGTACATTTTTCTTTACCTATATGTTTATGTATATGTGCGTTTTGATACCACTTTTATGTTACTTTTTGGTTGTTGGTTGAACGTATGCTGAACAAATGTATTGAAATAAATAAATCAATTGCACTTAACAGTTTTGTATATTTACTTACAAAAAAAATAAAGATAAAATAAAACCACATTCTTCGACTCCATAACAGCCAGCTAGAGCTTCGATAATGAGGAGGAAAGAAAAAGGGGGAAAAAAACAAACAAAAAAAAGGCAGAAAAACAATAAAACTTGTTCACTAGCACCTTGCTGGGTACTCGTAGTTGGTACCATCAGTGGAGTGGCTCACGTTGCTAGGTTCGCTTAACTGTAGGAAGTATGGTATGTGTGCGCTCGAAAACTACCGGTTTGTTTCGTCTGCGCTTAAAGTATGTCTGGTATTGAGAGCGAGTCTTGTATGCCGCCACAGCGCTCGCAGCACGTCAGCTAAGCATCTGTTTCTGTTTCCACTTCGACTTTACCACACCATCGACAAGCGTCTTACAGTATCGGTGACCGTAGACGTGAAATATTACATAATTTCGTTTCGAACGAACTAGCCAGTGAGATACTCTAGTGGTGTTTGTGGTGTCGTGCTTCTTGAAGCGATTTGCGCGTAAAGTACGATTGTTGCACCACCAATTAATTTATGGCGAATTTGGCCAAGTTTAGTTGTTTTGGTAGCATTGCAATATCTGCATATTTGCATATGTGCTTTGTTATGCTTGAGCATACGTTAATTTATGTTTCCATTCGCGGGTAATTTAAATAATTATTATGGATCTTTATTTCGGCCTATGGCAATGGATACTAATTTAAAGATTAACCAATTCGTACACTGATTACAGTTGTGGGAGGAGAGATTATACAAAGGCAATATGAAAAACATAAATGTTGACTTAAGCAGAAGGAGATTTATATTCATATTCCACATTTGTATGCGTGGATGAATGTATGTATACGTACGTATTATTAAATTGTTATTTAAATTTGCCCTGTATTTGAATCTTGACTTAAATTCAATAAGGATCAAAGAGACACATTACAATACAACATACGAATGCACCTTAATTGGATAAGAGGCACTGAATCCAAATTGAATTAGTTATGGTTTCATATAGAATCCTTGTGGCAACCTAAATTTCAATCTTGTCTGGATTAGTCTAGACTCTAGCAGTTCAAGTGCCGAAACCTTTGTAGATATTTCAATTACAGTATTTTGTGTTACTAATATATAATAAGATCATAAGATAAAGTTGTTAAAGATAGGTTTGATATTTTTTTTAACACATATAGTCGTGACAAGCAAAACCTTGTTAATCAGTCCATTGGTTCATAGTTTATACAAAAAATTATTCCTTAAGAGTTTCATATGGTTGTTACCGGTACCTTGGCAGCCGCAAAGAATAAGTGTGACACCTTCTGCAACACATGCAGTCCCCGGAGGAAATAATTCCTAAAGAGTTTCATATATGTACATATTTGTGATATCTACACTGCAAGATAATATTATATGACAATAAAAAAAAGCGTGCGTTACATTTACCAAATCAGATTGTATCGTGAGGTAACAATGTGTATGAATACGCGTTGGCATCAAAAAAAAAAAAAAAAAAACGTTGGGAAAACCCCTTAATTTTCTTGTTTTGTGTGAAAACCCGACAACTTGATCGAACAAAAAGATGTAACATGTTGGTCATTTTGGGGCGATACTTCGTTCGACAAAAATGTATTTAAGTAAACATTGGTAAAAATAGTTGCGCTCTTGTGTTATTGTAGGTATATTCAAATATATAACACACATCTGCAATACAGCAATTTGTTCGTCTTACCTCTGTCTTGTCAAAGAAAGGAAACTTTAAATTTACGAACGGAGTACAGACCAATATCAATATTGCCATTTTTCTCAAATGTACAATAGTAGTTTATTAAATCTTAAAAATATATGTAAGTATAAGTATAAATATAGTTTATAGTATTATTTTAAACATAGTCAATCTTTGTTCTACGGTAATTATTAAAATAATTCAATTATTTGCTTTAGCAAAATGAATACACTTTATTTTGAACAATCTAAAATTGTTTTCGTTTTTTTTATTGCTTGGACGGCTTTTACACAGCGCATGCTTAGAAAGATTCAAATAAGTGCAAAAGAGAGGGATAAGAGGGAAAATGATATAAAGAATTTTTCTCGATACATGGCGGGCAATATTTCCTTTGCATGTTTTTGACATTTCTTTTTCTCCTTCTTCTTTCTTTTTCGCATTTGTTTCATTACTTCTTTGGCTGTTGTTACGAGCACAACATTTAAATGGACCAAAGAATTAACAAGCGAGCTCATTTTCAATTATGAAATGTACTCGTCCGAACTGCAGTCGGTATCCATGCAATCAATAATCATTTCCGCAGAGAGTCCAATAAATTGTTTAGTTCTGCAAATGCCATTTTTGATTTTATAATTAATTTTACTCTCAACTTTCAACACTGAGCACCAAAGATGAAATGAAAAAGAGCTGTCAAATAACATGAAAAATCAAAGAATGAGAAAAAGGCTTCGTATAAAAATGCGCGCATCACAGGACAGTTCAAAAGAAAATAACCAAAATATGCGCATCAAACTCATGCGCCGTGTAAAAGGTGTCTTGGCAACGAATTATACAGGGTATCCCCTAATTCGATGACGATAATTTGGAAAATGATTCCTGGGCATATTCTAAGAAAAAAATCGTTCTACAGTAAGGGTCTATCTCCGATTTTGACATGATTTATCGAGGATTTAAGAAAAGGCATACTTTGCTATACCCTGACCCATGTTAACGGAAATTGCTCTGTTAGTACTATTGATAGAAACTCGTGTAGGACTTTATTTTTAGAAGAAATACTAGTCTTTGTAATGGCGTTTAAATAAAGTTAATATTTTGTTTGAGTCTTTAGATATCCAATTTCTAAGCCTGTTCCATTTTCATTGCACACGCTAATAGTTGACTTTGAGGTCACTTTTCTCCAGAAAATGCCTAATTAACATAACGTTTTACTATTTTCTTTTTTATGAAAATAACAATAATAAAAAAAATCTTCAATAACTTTGCAGAAAAACACACGGATTTTATGTTAATTGGAAAAACCTACAACAGGTAGAATTTATAAAAAAAAGGTTTTTTTGTTTTAAGCTCCAAAGGCTATGAATAAAAAATGATTTTGTGTGGTCTTAGGTAGCTTTTATTTTATGTGTATACTAAAATAGGCTAACTGGTGCCTCACTTTTGATGACGCTTCGAGAATACGTTCTTCCAATTAATTTAAAGTTGCTATTTTGGTTGAATAAACAAGTTCTTTCATTCTTTGCCATACAAAAAAATCCAATACTGTAAGGTCAGGAGATCTTGTGGGCCAGTGAACTGTGAACTGAACTCTTCCTATCCAACGGTTACCGTACTCTTCATCTAGCCAATTATTAACCTCACGACCATAGTGGGCTGGAGCACCGGCCTGTTGAAAATATGATGAAGCTAGTTGAATCAGTGGAATGTCCTCCAATATTTCTGGTAAATCATTTCCCAAAAACTCCAGATAGTTTGTAGAATTCAGCCTAGGTGGTAGTTTAAAGAGGCCGATTAACTTGTTTCCAAGTACACCTGTTCACATATTGACATTGAATTTGTGTTGAAATGATTTATGTCTCCTTATATATGGATTGTCCGCAGTCCACGTACAATGATTATGAGAATTTGTGATCCCATCTCTTGTAAATTGAGATTCGTCCGTCCAAAGAATTCTGCTAATAAACTCGTTATCATCCAAACTCGGCTATAGCAACCAGTTAGAAAACTCAAGTCACTTTGCCAAATCTTTGGGAAGCAGTTCTTGTACAGGTGTATGGTGGTATGGATAAAGTTTTTCTCCATGCAGTACATTAGAAAGTTTATGTCTGGAAACATTAAATGGCAAAGCTAAGCGTCTGATGCTGATTATTTGTTTCTGGACTCATGTCCCTGCTCTTCGGCTGTAGAATGGGAACGGCAGCGTATGTTAAGCTCATTAAATTCCGATATCAACAGCATATTTCAGTATTTCAGTATTTTTATTGCAGTATAACAACGATATTTATAATAGACCATTCAAATCTTTAAGCTATAAATGTGATACAATTAATAAGCCATTTAAGATTAAACTAAAATTACAATTCTTCTCAATAAAGTAAACTTTAAAATATTACCATGTGTTTGAAAGAGGAAAAAAAAATAAAAATAAAAATTACTAAGAGATGGCGTAACTTGTATTATTCCATTGGAACATGTGTTGGAAAGCTACTGTCATTGTACGTCATTTCAGTATATGACATTCATTTGAAGCGTAAACAACAATAATTTTTTTTCACTCATGTCGAACTTTGTGCCTGAAAAAGTGTTTTTGCGGGGAATTCTTCTCCATTACTTTAATATGAAGAAAACTGCTGCCGAAAGTCATCGTATTTTGGTGGAAGTTTATGGTGAACATGCGCTAGCTGAGCGAACGTGCCAAAAGTGGTTTGCACGATTTAAAAGTGGTGATTTTGGCTTGGAAGACGATGAACGTCCTGGGCAGCCAAAAAAGTTTGAAGATGAAGAACTGGAAGCATTACTCTATGAAGATTGTTGCCAAACACAAGAAGAGCTCGCAGAATCTTTGGGTGTCACTCAAGCAGCCATTTCAAAACGTTTAAAAGCAGCTGGATATATTCAAAAGCAAGGAAATTGGGTTCCACATGAACTCAAGCCGAGAGACGTCGAAAGGCGGTTTTTCATGTCCGAAATGCTGCTGGAACGCCACAAAAGGAAGTCATTTTTGCATCGGATTGTTACTGGTGATGAAAAATGGATCCATTACGACAACCCCAAGCGCAAAAAATCATATGTGAAACCCGGCCAACCAGCCAAATCAAGGGCAAAGCCGAATATCAATTCCGCGAAGGTAGTGCTCTGTATTTGGTGGGATCAGATGGGTGTGCTGTATTATGAGCTGCTAAAATCGGGTGAAACCATCAATGGACAACGCTACCGAACACAATTAATTCGTTTGAAGAGAGCAGTAGACGAAAAACGCCCGGAATATGCGACCAGACACGAGGCAATAATTTTCCATCATGACAACGCTCGGTCCCACGTTGCTATTCCGGTTAAGAACTATTTGGAAAACAGTGGATGGGAAGTCTTACCCCACCCGCCTTATAGCCCAGACCTTGCCCCTTCTGACTACCATTTGTTCCGGTCGATGCAGAACGCCCTCACTGAAATACGGTTCACATCAGAGCAGAATATCAAAAATTGGCTTGATTAATTCTTGGCTGCCAAGCCGGCGCAGTTCTTTTGGGACGGGATCCACAAATTGCCAGAAGGATGGGAAAAAGTCATAGCTTCAGATGGGCAATACTTTGAATAATACTATTGTACATGTTTTTATTAAATAAATGTTCAAATTTTGAAAAAAAAAACCGCACGAATTAATTTATATACCCAATATTTGTATGGTGTGGAATTTATATTCGGTATTCCTTCTAGTTGAAAGGTCCATAAGGTCTTGGCTTTTTAATTATGATTCACAGAACGTGGAATACCTTCTCTTTGATATTCTGGTGTAAATAATGGTTTTTTTTTTCCGCTAACTTCCTCTTAACTTTTCTTCATTTTTATGTAGTTCTTTTATTTTGATTTGCATCCTTCACTTTTCTTTGTAAATATACAATAATTGTATCTCAAATTAACTTGTTCTTTGAATGTAATTAAACGGATCACCCCACCCACATATTAATAATATTAAAACCCATTGAAGTGGCATTTGGCACTATTTTAATACTTTATGTATAGAAAATATAAAATGTCACTATATTATTTCTATTATATATATTTTTTTTTTTAATATATTAATGAATTATTGTGTTCAAATCATGTAAATTTTACACATGTATTATATATAATGAAATAAAAAATACTACTACTACTACTAGTTTTCTGCTATAAGTCGAAAAGTTTCACTAAAGCTATTTGTATTGTAGAGTCGTCTTATATTAAGGGGGAGTGAATTCCAAAGGCGAATGGCGTGAACGAAAAACTGTCGTTCGGTAACTTGATACGCTACACGAGGTACAATTAAATTTAAAGATCTACTTGAATGCGAAAACCTTAGTTTATCATATAAGTATTGGGGCTGTTGGTTGATTATAATCCTGTGTAGATATTTGATTGTGCAGTAGTCAAAATATCGGTCGAGTGTGCAACCAAGAATATTTTTGGTATAGGCCGACACATGAGCAAAATGATCTAGGCCGTATACGTATCGCACAACATTGTTAAAAGCAATGTTGAGCTTACGTCTGACAAAGGCGCCGGTGCAGCAACAAATTTCGCAGCCATACGTTATCATAGGAATGAGCACGGCCTTGAGCAACATAATCTTCGTATTTACTGGTGTGAAGTTTTGAGATTGGAAAAGATTTCTAAGACATCCGTATATTTTTCCCACAAGTGAGCAAACGTGGTCGTCCCAGGTTAATTTTGTATTGAACCAAATACCAAGATTGGTAACCGATTGGGGAACTATCAACAGAGTGGAATTTAATGCTTCCAAAACACAATACTGTCTGCTGTCGTTAAAGCGAAATTTAAATACCCAGCCATTATCCATGAATGGCACTTGCATCGTCGAAACCGAAAAACTTTCCATTCTCGTTATGGGTGACAATGACAACTTACGTTGGAATGACCACATATTCGATGTCGCCAAAATGCTGCGAAATGTCTTAGCTTCCTCAAACGATGTAAGAAATACTTTTCCCCTTCTGATCTGGCCTCAATATACGAGTATAAGGCATTCATCCGCCCAAAATTGGAGTACAATGCTCACATCTGGTCAGGTGCGCCTAAAACATCTCCGTATCTGCTAAACCAGATTCAAAACCGTGCGATAAAACTCATAGCTGATACCAATATCACTCAGGCAGTGGAGACCCTCGAACACCGACGAAATGTCTTGTGTCTCACTTTGTTTTATCGCTAATTCCACCACCAGTGCTCCATAGAAATCGCCAGTAGCATTCCGCCCCTTCAAACCTTTAACCGTAACATACTTTTCGCTATGAATGCCCATCAGTATACCCTCAAGCCCACTTTCGGACGTACTCTGAAATATCGTGATTCGTTCCTAACAACAACTCGTTGTGGAATGCCTTGCCGGGCTCTCTATTTCCTAGTCATTATAACATTCAGACATATAAAAGCAACGTACATCGGTACCTATCTTTCTTTCCTCCCTAAATTTCCTTTGCCCGCGCTGTGTGCAAACATTTTAACGGTACCTTAACCCCTTGAGCGCGCGCTAGTTTATAAAAAAAAAAAAGGTGTAGCAGCTTCCAGTATTCTTTCATCAGCCGAAATTCTTCTTACTTTTGGAGCTCCCGCATTCGGTCGTGTATTTGAAACTGATCCCGTTTCTCGAAGCCTTCGATACGTATTTATAAATACTTTTTAATTAGGAAGTTGTCGGTTAGGATAAAGTTCATGGTATATTTGTCGTGCACTAGTTGGACTTCCATTTCATAATAAACGCAAATAATGTCTGCGTATTCTTGGTTTGTAAATGCTGACATTTCAAACAGCAACTGCAACCTTAGCGTGAAAAATTAAACTGATGAATTAATATTTTTTTCATATCTTTTATACCATTTTCGTTTGGTACATTTTCGAAATAGGCCTTCAAATCCCAAACCTAACTCTTTCTGAGAACTTTTAAGGAAATGAGGGTTTTGACAGATAGTCAAATAAAAGAGCACGTGTAAAAAATAGGGACAGCTATCAATTCTTGCTGGAAACATCTCTGAACGCTAGCTAAAACAAAGAAATTTGATGTTAGAGTATTGTATAATAACTTTAATATTTCGTTGAATAGCCTTTATTCTTGATAACAGCTAAACAACGTCGCGGCATCGGGTCCACTAGTTTTTCGCAAGTACTAGATGGAATGACTTACCACGCAGCCTTAAGAGGGTAGTCTCATGTCCGAGGTTAAATTTTGAAGGTCTTTAAGGAATTTTTTTTTTTTTTTTGCGGAAAATGAAATATGATAATTATATGTTATTATTTAGCTATTGTATAATACAAAAAAAATTGTTAAATAAAAAAAAATATTTTAACTTAATTTGGGTGAGGTAAAGTAGGTCTCTTCAAAAAAAAAAAAATTGGTGGCGGACCCCCTGACTGCTCCTTTTGGAATCCATCTGAAAACAAAATTCCAAAAAGATTAGCAGATCTAAAAGATTTGAGTGAAAAATAATAAAATGGCGGCCTTGCAAAAAAAAATTTCAATTATCGACTTTTTTTTTCGGTTTAAAATCGAGAGAAAAAAAAAGTGGATAAAAAAATGTGTAGAATATTGTGTTAAAATTTCAGCCGAATCGGTCCAGTAGGTTTTTTTTAATCATCTGGGGACGGATAAAAAGTAGTTTCGAGAAAAACGCGTTTAAAGTTTGGAGAAGAAAAGAAAATGCAGGGTACGCTCTCCCCTATTATTTGCTGTAACTTTAAAATGACTTAGTGTATCGGTCTGAAATTTTCAGTATATTCTCAACTTATTAGAGTTTGAAAATATACAAAAAAAAAATATTGATTTTTTTGAAGATCGACCCCCTTAGCGTGTGCCCACAAATCATTGTTATTGGACGCTTTCACGCCTCTCAATCAGTTTTAAGTCTGATGATTGAGAACGCCAGCTTAAAACATTGAGACCGTTTGTGCCAACCACTCTTGCACGCTTTGATGAGTGTTTAGGATCTTTATCCTGCTCAAACACCCATCGAAGAGGCATGTTGTCTTCCGCATAAGGTAGCATAGTAGGATTTAAAATGTCCACGTAAGACACTGCTGTCATAGTGCTTTCAATTTTGTGAATGGGGCCTACACCCTGATAGGAGAAGCAACCAGATACCACAATGCAGCTCCCACCATGTTTCACCGTCTTGATTGTATATTTATCACAAAGTGCCGTGTTGTGGGTGGTCTCCGCACTAGTGAACTATAGCGATCTGAGTTAAATAAATTAACTTTAGTCTCATCAGACCAAAGGATATTGCGCCATTGTGATTCTGGCCAGCTGCAATCTTCGTCTGCAAAAAGCAACCTTTCCATAACATTCTTCTTCGACAGCAGCGGTAATTTTATCGCTTCTTGCTTTTAAATTGTTTTCAATAAGCATCCTGCGTATAGTACAGGTTTCGACGTCCAGGTTAAACTCTTTTTTGAATGCGCTGGGCGAAGCAAAGGGTTCCGTTTTCACATATCGCAATATCCTTTTTTTAAGGCTTCCTTCCACGAGTTTCGGACTTAGATTGCCACTTGATTGCATTTTCGACCATCCTCTTCGAACATTTAAGAATCTTAGCAATTTTCCGGTAAGAAAAACCGTTATTTATTTGATTCCTCTTCTCAGTGCTACAACACTGTGCTCGACCCATTCTTACACACTATTTTCTATTAAATTCAGAAGTTGTAGTTTTATTCATAAAATCAAACTTTAATTTTACCTTTTAGTTTAAAAAAAAAATAAAGATAAAGCAACTATTTTTAAGTAACACAATATATAACTAAATGTCCCTATTATTTTGCACAGTCGAAACCAACCACTCTCTGCATACTAGTTACGTAAATCGGAGTATACGCAGATTATTTGGGTGGAGGGAACTGTGTTTTGCTTTGCCAACAGTAAACCTCAAGATTCCGTTAGTTTCCTTTGTTTCACTCAACGCTCACAAAAATTGCGGGCTTTTGAAACATTGGCGCAGAAGTGTCCCTATTAATTTGGACATCACTGTATGTATGCAGGTGATGGACAACTTTATTTATGTTGTAAACTTGGAATGATTGAGTAGATAAACTGAATGATGGTCTATAATCGATTCTTAAGTGGTCAGAAGAAAACTAGCTCCAACTTAACCCAAATAAATGAAGTTGTTCAATCATACACAATCCTTTTTGGAACTCAGCTATCAAATATGTTGAGAAAAGCAAGAACTTATGTATGGGTATGGATCAATTGAACTTTAACCTGGGATTACCACATTCGACAAGTAGTTGGTAAAATATATGGACCAACTTGGTAACGTACGGTTGGGAAATATTCTGCAGCCATAATGCGGTGATGAAACCTAAATTTATATTAACTATCATACCACATTGTTGCTCTCAAAAATAATAGTTACCAAATAACCCTCTTACTTGGTTTACTATATATGTTTCGCACAATCCTCCCGCTCTAATGTCTTAATTCAGCCTCGTTCAACATATCGGGCAACCACGATGCATTTTTGCTATCACGCCGTTAGATTGTGGAATTCACTACCACTTGATGTAAGAAGAGGGATATTGTTTGACCTTATGGCTAGTATCGAATGAATAAAGGCAGATTTATTTTAAATATGTTTTGATTTACATATGTGTCGTTCATTATAATAGTGAAGTATTTCCATGCAATTGCAATTCGAGATATTAGGCTTTTTGCAAAATCTATAAGTCAAAGACAAAAACAATTAACTTCAAGCTAAGATTTTTTATTGTTCGTAAAAAATCAAAGATATTAATAACCTTTACAGCTAAGGAAAAAACAATAAAACAAATTAAGTATATTAAGTTAAAAATTTTATTTTGGAGTTACTTCACTATTATAGTGACATTTCGAATCTTAATCATACACTATTTCATCATCAGATGAACGTTCATCAGCATCATGTGTTGAACGTGTCGTTATCTCTAAGGGAAGGTTTTTATAAAAGTGATGATGAATTGGTGGAATGTACGGTAGAAGATCAATCATATCTTTCTTCTTTGCCTCAGTGACAGGTCTTCTTGATGGATAGAGTGAATATTGCTGAATATTGTTTAAATTTTTAATTTGTCGTCCTTTAGACTTTTTACTGAGATCAACTTCATAAAACGGTGTGTCTGTGTTAAATGTTTCTTTAAATTTGAACTGTATAGGATGATTTTTTTCAAATCGCAGCCACATAATATCGAGCCAACTAAATTCATAGCCACATTTTGTTTTTTTTCTGTTTGTAATGCATGCTTCTAATGCGCCCGTGCTTAAAAACTCTGCATGTTTTATTTCAGTGACTATGAAACGAGATGTTTTGTGTTTGGCTTTTTTTATGACGTCGATCCATTGCTCTGGGCTATAAATTTGTGCGTGGCGACGACTTGTCCAGTGCAAGATCCCGAGTACATAATTAACATATATGTTTTTGTAGCGTCGCATGTGTTTTTAAATGATTAATTAGACAAAATGCAATATCTTGAGAGCCTCTTCCGCCCTCAACTTCATCCTAGACATTCATGTATCCTGTTCCATTATTAAAGCAATGTATTTCCAAGTTGTATAAATAAAGGTTCCTTTTGTAGTATGCCACTGAAGTAGTTAATTTCGGAAAGGGCAAGGCTTTTTGAAGATCATTTGCTTTTGAAGATCAGATGCTTTTTGCTGATGGATTTTTCTTTGGGTCTCCAACTCATTTTTCATAATTTCATTACTTGCACCTTCAATTTTCAAGTTCAAGTCATCACAAGTCTTACAAGTGTCTTGTCGCGGAGCCTTAAAATGAAGATTAAACTTCGTATTAAATATTTTCATATAATATTTTAATTTTTAGCTTCAATTCCTTCCTTAATACATCTTTCTTCCTGCCTTTGGTAGGCAGGAAAACTTTCAATGTAGGAAACAATATCCGAATCGTTCAATTTTCGTGAGCTCGTTGTGCCTCTTTTATCTTTGGATTGTGCTACATCATTCTTAGAAATGCATCGATATAATCTTCCATCGCTGATTTGGAATGTATTAAGAAATAATTTCTTACATACATTTTGTGTGTTTTTGGAACTTAGGAAATACTTGAACGATACGTTTTTTCCCGCTCGTGAACGATCTTTTGGCCGTCTTCTATTAACAATTTTTTTCTGCACTAATGCAAACAAAACGAATCAAATAATTTATGTCTTTCATTTTCTGTTATCAGAGTAATACATTTTTTTGGGCACCCGCAATCAGCATTTTCAAAAATTTTTCGCTCTATTTTTTTTTTTCCTTTCGCAGTTAAATATTCTGTTCCATTGTTACGAAAAAACTTCCTTTTATTGTCTGCCCAATTTTCTTTATTAACTGATCTTTTCCTTGATGTAGATGGTTAAGGTTCAGATTGAAGATTCTCAATTTGCTCATTGGCTCTCGAATCTGTATCTGGAAAATATACATACATTTAAATTTAAAACATTTAGTTAATACTATTTTCTTGGATCTTAAAAGCAAAATATAAAGGGGCTTAGTAAAAAAAATTAATTTATGTTGGTTACCAAATTCAGAAGAAATTTCTTCTGATGAAGGTTGATAATCAGAACCAGAGTCACTAAAATTTCCAAAATCCGTCACAATTAATTTTAAAAAAACAAAAAAAAAATTATCTGCACTGTTAAAATAATTAGTTTATTTTGTTAAAAAAAAAAGGAAAAAGGAAAAAACCTCTGAACCACCCTGTGTGATTAAATTGCTATTTTGTCATTCCCCTATTGCTCTCTTATATTATTACCACTATGAATTTGTACAGTACACTTATTCTAATAGAAATACAGTTCCTCTTCTCAACTTACAAATGTAAGACGTGTTTTTCTCTTAGTGCAACAGGTTATGGGCCCAGTTGCGTGAATTGTTTCGTTAAAGTCAAAATCTGTTGGTGCAAATTTAAATGTATGTGAACGGGATAGTAATTGATTTAATACCGAGAAGCAAAATCAGTTCGCCGCCGACAACTTTTTTTTTGCCGTCATGTCAGCTGAGAATAGTGAATTGAAAATTGAAAAACTGATCAATGGGGATCAGTGGAATATCTGGAAATTTCAAATAAAAATTATTTTGAGTGCATCTGATTTGTTTAAATATGTGATAGGGGACGAAGTTAAGCCGACTAATATTGATAAATTTCTGCTGTGGAGCCGTTTCGACAGCAAGGCACAGAAAGTTATCGCCACTTCGATAGGTTCACAACCCCTTTTGCACATAATAAACTGCAAGTCCTCGAAAGAAATGTGGGACAAACTCCATGGGGTTTATGAGGTGAAATCAAAGGCGAGTATCCACATGCTTCAACAGCAATTTTACAGTTTTAGTAAGGATCCGCAAAATGATATAGCCTTACACATTTCAAAGCTATAGACCATTGTGCAGCAGCTATCCGATGTTGGGGAAAAGGTTTCCGATTCAATGGTCATAATCTTAACGACTTTGCCCGCATCGTTTAGTCATTTCCATAGTGCTTGGGAGTCAATGGCAGTTGAAAAGCAGACATTAGACAATCTTACTGACAAGCTAGTTCTAGAAGAGGCGCGTATTAATTCCCAAAACAATTTTTTTGAACCTGGAGGGACTAGTGCTTTAGTTGCAAATAAGCCATATACACCGAGTAAATCGCATAACAAAACCAAACAGTTTTCAAAGCCAGGAAGATGTTTCTTTTGCAAAGGAACGGGGCATTGGAAGAACGACTGTCCAAAGAAGAAAGAGAAGCTGTTGGATGGGCCGAATTCGACTGGAAAGAGGGGTAATGCTTTTGTTTGTGAATCACTGTTAACACAAAGTGAAGCTAGTGCTAATGAGTGGTTCTTGGACTCCGCAGCGAGCGACCACATGACTAGCAGAAAAGAGTGGTTTATAAACTATAGAGCTTTTTCAAAACCGATAGTCGTCAGATTAGGAGATGGGAACACCATTAACGCATATGGCAGAGCAGATATTAATGTTTTGTCATTTAACAATATCAACTGGGAGGAGAACCATTTAGCTAATGTGCTTTATGTTCCAGACATTCGTCTAAATTTGTTTTCTTTGAACTGTGCGTTGGACAAAGGTCTAAAATTATCATCGGACAACTTAAATTTGAATTTGAATTTTCCAAAGGAGAATCTGTTTTGCTAGTGGGAATACGTAAATCCAGATTGTTCAAATTGCTTTTGAAGGTCACAAGCAATTCGATGGATTCTAGTGTATGTGCAAATTTAGCTGAAAAGAAGAAAGCGACACTACGAAAGTGGCATGAGAGGTTTGGACATCAAAATATTGTCTAAGTGAAGAGCGAATTGAATGCCAGGGGTATTTCTTTTGAAGATGAAGACGACTTCTTTTGCGAGGATTGCCTTTATGGAAAACAACATCGTACAGTTTTTCATTCCAATGAAAATAAAGCGAGTTGCGTGGGGGAACTTGTGCATTCTGATGTATCTGGGCCGATGCAGTGTTCTTCAGTTGGAGGGTGCAAGTACTTCTTGCTTTTTAAAGACGATTTCTCGCATTTTCGGTCGGTGTTTTTTATAAAGGAGAAAACAGAGGTGCATGGTCTAATTGCAAGGTACCTGAAATTGATTGAAACTGAAACTGGTGCAAGAGTTAAGGTTTTCCGATCTGATAACGGCTTAGAATACACCAAAAAAGGGGTTCAGAAACTTTTAATGGAAAATTACGTCGTTCATTAAAGGACAGTTCCTTACACGCCGGAACAAAATGGATGTGCAGAGCGCGAAATGCGCACAATTGTAGAAGCAGCTCGGACAATGATTCACGGAAGAAATTTGTACATGGGCTGAGGCAGTGAATACCGCAGTTTATGTTCTTAATCGCACTGGTCCCAGCCCACTAAAAGGAAAAACACCACATGAGCTGTGGTATGGAAAACAGGCTGACATAACCAATTTTCAAGTTTTTGGAACTGAAACATTTGTCCATATACCGCAGCAAAAGAGACGAAAATGGAATAAAAAATCAAAAAAAGGATATTTTCGTAGGCTATGGTGATGGTGTCAAAGGATATAGGGTATTTTTTTTTTGAGAACAATAAAGTTGAAATCTGTCCTGATGTTCGATTTCATGATTCAAAAGTGATAGTAAGTGAGCATGATAAGCTGCTCCATGTATTGGGTGATGAAGATCTTCAAAGTGAAATGCTCATCGAAAGAAGGATTCAGACGAGCCGTACATTTCGCAACATAACGATAATGTTGATGCTGTTGGGAATGCTATTGGTGATGCTATTAGTGTTGATGTTGATGCTGAAACTAATGGTGATGATGTTTATAAAGATGCTGTAGGAGACGAGTTGAACGATGTGGAGCAACGAGAAACTAGCTTTATTAGTGGACGATTAAGGAACAAAAGCAGGAAAGCTCAAAGTGATATCAACTCTTGTATTCGGGAGAGTTTTGTTTTTCTGACAGAGTCTTATACTATATAGTGGCACTATTAACTCTATGTACTTTTTCCGCTTTAATGTCGAATGACATAATATTATACACTGTTATATACTCGGTCTAAACTGCACTTATTAAGCGAAAGAAATCATATTTTCGTACTATTAGAGGTCCCGTTAATTACGGTTTTATTATTTTATTATGATTGTGTTTTTTTTTGGGGGGTTTTTACGTTAAGCTAATTATGTACATACATATAACATAAGAATACATCTCCATAAAAGTCAATCAACTTTAGACTTATTGAGCTATTTGATACTTACTTCACGATTATAGTGAACAATTATTCATTAAAGTTCACTGTAAAAATAAAAAAACGATAATTATGAAAAATTAATTGCCTTTTTGGAGTTGATTTGCTTTTACATTGAAAGATATAAGAAATTGTGTTACAATTAAGTAATAAAATCCATTTTTTTAAAAAGTGGAGTTACACCACTATTACAATCAGCGATACATACAGGGTGAGTTTTTTAACGAGACATCCAAATTACTCGAAAAATACGCGATATCGCGAAAAATGTTTCAGACAAAAGTCACAAGGTTTTGAAGGGGACATAAGATGGTGACCACGAGTTTGACCTTGAGACCCATTTTCAAGGTCAAACGAAGGTCACTTTTGATTTTTCAAATGATAATTCCTGATTTTCATTGCTCAGTCGTATTGCTCGTAGGCTTGTCATTTGTTTTTACATACTGCGTTCAGCACAACGCAGAAACAAGGACGTGGACGTAGCAGTATTTTGTTTCCTTCGGGGTGATTAATTAGAGTGGGTCCTCTTGCCTCCCACTATTGAATCATTGAATTCTTCCCATTTCGACGTATATTTCCCGAGACTATTTCAACAAATGCTCGAAAATGTGACCATTCACTTCAATACACTTGTCTATCCGCGCTCTAAATGAACCAACAGAACTGAGATGTATTTCTGGCGTAATCTTCCGACAAGCTTCAGTTATTCGTCTTTTCGTGACCTCACGTGTTGTTGGCTTTTTTGTGTAAACCTCACTTTTTAAGTAGCCCAACAAGAAGAAATCAAGTGACGTAAAATCAGGTGATCTAGCAGGCCATTGCCTCGGACCCCCTCCTCCGTTGATGGTAAACATTGTTTCTTTACTTTGTGATGGAAACCTTCCCGTAAGGAAATTATCACCATCAAAACGAGGAAAAAGTGTTCTACAGTCGTTAACCGTATACACATATGTAGGTATAATCAAATATGTTCCACTCACTCATTTCCATCAAATCCAATCCTCTAATTACAACTTTAATATCTGAACCTAACTCAAACCAATATAAACTAACATCATCGTCAAACAATCAATGCATACGCCAGAACCCTGGTTCCTTTTCCCAAAAAAAACAAAAAAAAAAAAACCATCCCCGTTCACCAATCCAATTTCTTTTCATTCCCAACTTCCTAAAGGTAAGAATACACCTTTATAAAACATCACCCAAGCCCTTAGCATAACTCAGTAATACAATTTCCCGATATCCGATTTTGATGATGGCATATGACAATAATATTATTGACAACTCTACCCCTACCTTTTCACAGGCTCTATAATCAGTTTTTAATTCTTAAGTGGAATAAACTTGTCTTATTTTTCTGCAAGAAACTCATTGTCCTGCCAAATCCAACCTAACTGTTTCGAAACTTTCAAATACGTATGTAACACATTGAATTAAATCCATACCATTTTCAGTTAGTACCAACCTTCAAAAGATACGTGTATAAATTTGGCAGCTGTCGGACGATTAGTTCTCGAGATATACCGTTGTGAGTGAAGCAACTTTTGATATTGTGAAAAAAATTCAAAGCAATTTCGTGTGTTGATTTATCATTGCTTTTTGATGGGAAAAAATGCAGCCGATAAGTATTACCCGGACTCTGCACCAGCCGAACGAACCATTCGCAAGTAGATTGAAAAATTTAAAAGTGGTCATACAAGCACCGAAGATGATGCACGTAGTGGACGTCCAAAAGAGGGTGTTTCCGATGAAAACATATAAAAAGTCCGCAAAATGATTACGAATGACCGTAAAGAGCGTGTTGGATATATCATATACGAATATTTGGACATGCGAAAGCTCTGTTCAAAGTGGGTGCCGCGTTTGCTCGCAGTCGAACAAAAACAACAACGTGTTGAGGAATGTTTAAAGCTGTTCAGCCGCAATAAAGCCGAATTTTTGCGTCGGTATGTGACTATGGATGAAACTTGGTTCCATCACTTCACACCAGAGTCAAGTCGGCAGTCAGCTGAGTGGCGAACAGGCGACGAACCTCGTCCAAAACGACTAAAAACTCAACAGTCGGCTGGAAAGGTTATGGCATTCGTATTTTGGGATGCACATGGAATAATTTTCATCGACTATCTCCAAAAGGGGCAGACTATCAACAGCGACTATTACATGGCGTTGTTGGAGCGTTTGAAAGACGAAATCGCAGAAAAACGGTCGCATTTGAAGAAAAAGAAAGTGCTGTTTCATCAAGACAATGCACCGTGTCACAAGTCAATGAAAACGACGGCAAAATTGAATGAATTCGGCTACGAATTGCTTCTCCACCCACCGTATTCTCCAGATTTGGCCCCCAGCGACTATTCCCTGTTCGCAGACTTCAAAAGAATGCTCGCCGGAAAGAGATTTAAGACCGATGAAGAAGTAATCGCCGAAACAGAGGCCTATTTTGAGGCTAAACCGAAATCGTACTACAAAACTGGTATCGTAAGAGTGAAAAATCGTTTCAATCAGTGTATCGCCCTCTAAGGCAACTATATTGATAAATAAAGTTGAATTTTGCAAAAATTTTGTGTTTTACTATAAAACGGCACGGACTTTTCAGCCAATGTGTTATGTAAAGGGTCCGCCATCTAACGTTTTTTTTTTCAACTAGTGCTTATTTCGTGAATGGTAACACTTAGCTCATGTCTGATTTGACAGATAATTAGTTTTATCCTTCCGCTGAACGAATACGCTGGGAAATATTGCGACATTACTTTGAAAATCATGGTAATGTTGCAGAATGTGTGCGAAAATTGCGTACGGATTTTGGAAGAAGAGAAGCACCGTCAGCTCCGTATGTTCGTTATCTTGTGAAAAAGATAAGTGAAAGAAACTGGCATCCTCATCGATAAACCAAAGCGTGAAAAGCCAAAAACAGTGCGTACACCCAAGAATATTGCTGCTGTGGCAGAAAGTGTGCGTGAAGCACCATCAACATCAATTCACCGTCGTTCTCAACAATTGAACATTTCGGAGACATCATTGAGACGAATTTTGCATAAAGACCTTGGTATGACGCCATACAAAGTCCAATTGGTTCAGAAGTTGAAGCCAACTGACCATCCAATGCGTTTTCGCTTCGCTAAGTGGGCCTGCGATCGACTTAGAGAAGATGCCGATTTTGCCAAAAAAATCATCTTTTCAGATAAAGCTCATTTTGATCTTGGCGGGTATGTAAACAAGCAAAATTGTCGCATTTGGGGCACAGAAAACCCGCACACATACATTAAAAAGTCGATAGGCATAGGCATAATTGGGCCATTTTTCTTCGAAAATGAGCAAGGAATGGCCGTTACAGTCAATGGCGATCGTTATCGGGCCATGTTGAATGAATTTTTGTTCACAAAAATTGAAGAGGAGGATATTGGCAACATTTGGTTTCAACAGGACGGCGCTACGTGAAACACAGCCGAAGCTACACTCGATGTTTTGCGCCCTGTTTTTAAAGATCGCATTATCAGCCGCAGAGCTGATGTCGTTTGGCCACCCCGGAGCTGCGATTTGACACCGTTGGACTATTATTTGTTGGGTGCCGTGAAAGATAAGTGTTACGCCGACAAGCCAGAGACAATTGACGCTTTAAAGGACAATATTCGTGAAACCATTGGTGAAATACAGCTGCACACAATCGATAATGTGCTTACAAATTGGACCGATCGTGTAGGCTACTGCATGGCCAGCCGAGGCAGCCATTTGAATGAAATTATTTTCCATTATTAACCGGAAGGATTGTACTTTCAAATAAAAAAAGAAATTTGAGAAAATATTCAGTAGTTTTTTTTTATAAAAAAAAAAAACATTTTTGGCGGACCTTTTATATTTATACGCTATTTTATTAATCTTCCCTAAAATACCACATCCAAGCAAGGAGTTTGACTCTTAATAAGGTGCAACCCTTATAACTCGATCCCTGTAATTGTTAGCGGAGATGTGAATGCGTGGAGCCTTCTTTGAGGGTCTCCTGCAACGAACCAGAGATTTCGAGGATTTCATTACAGACTCCAACCTCCTTATTCTTAACGATGATTCCCCTACCCACTTTCCCACTCACAATACTCACACCCATATAGACATTACCTGTTGTTCAACGGAATTATACTTGAGAGTGAAATGGGAAGTTATGGATGAACTTCATAGTAGTGACGATTTTTCAATCTTAAATTAAGTAACTCTGGGTAATCCAAAGGAATCCACTTTACCAGAACCTATATTTAAAACCGAACTAGCTGATTGGTGTAAATTACTAAAGCTTGTCTCTACAGGGAAAATTTGAAAACTTTTTGGCAACAAATCTCTATTCCACAATCTGCACTCAAAGTTGTCCAAAAACTTTTGCCAACAGTGGCGGCATCTTTTTTATACGGCTTTTTAAGAGATTAAACAACACTCGATCGGGGAAGGCTCATAAATTGTAGCCGTTTGTTTTCTCGCAATATTTTTTTATCTTTAGGATGTTTGGGATATACATAATCCTACCCTGTCTACCAAAAAGCGGTAATATGAATCAATACGAGGGTTGCCTGAAAAGTTTCCGACCGCAACATAAAGATAGCGGCACTCGTCAATAAAAGCTAGTGAATGCTAGTTGTGCATCTTTTGACAGTTACTTACCGAAGTTTCAGTCATTTTGGACGCGCAGTTTTTAGTTGACAGTCGTTTGAGTGAGTCGATATGAGTGTTTTTTGTGAAAATGGAAAAAAATTGAGTATCGAGCTGTTATTAAATTTTTGTTTTTGAAAGGCAATACGCAAATCAAAAATGAGGTGGACTCTGTGTATGGGGACTCTGCACCATCATTTACCATAGTGAAATTTTGTGCAGGCAGCTGAATTTAAATGTGGCCGAAAGAGCTTGGCAGATGATGAACGTTCGGGACGTCCAAAAACTGCAACCACTGACGATAATATTGCTAAAGTTCACCAAATGGTGTCAGACGACCGCCGAATTAAAGTGAGAGAGATAGTAGAGGTTATGAAAATGTCCAAAGAACGTGTTTGTTACATTTTAAATCAAGATTTAGGCATGAGAAAGCTGTCCGCGCGTTGGGTGCCGTTTGCTTACGTTAGACCAAAAACGTGTTCGAATGAACATTTCCAATGCTATGTTGGCGCAGTTTAGGCGCAATAAATCCGAGTTTTGGCGTCGATTAATTACTGTAGATTAAACTTGGATACACCATTATACGCCTGCAAAGGGCGAGCCGGCTCCAAAAAAAGCAAAAACTGTTTTTTCGGCTGGGAAAGTGATGGCGACTGTTTTTTGGGATAGCAAAGGAGTTATCCTAATCGATTATCTTCAAAAAGGAAAAACCATTACTGGAGCATGCTACGCATCATTACTTGCAGAAAAAGAAAATCCTGTTTCACCAAGACAACGCGCCGTCTCACACCTCAGCGGTTGCTATGGCGAAAATCCATGAATGAAATGGGAGCATCGCTGGGAGAAGTATATAGAGTTACAAGGAGACTATGTAGAAAAATAAAAAAAAAATTTGAGAAAAAATGTCTTGTGTCATTTTCAGACAACCCTCGTATGCGCTTCTCTGAAAGCTCGGAAATTTATTGTATCATACTGGAGGAGCGCATTTTGTCGATCATAAACTGGCTAAAGGTTGATTGATCGAGAGTCTTCTAAATCCACTCTCGAATGTTGAGATGCGGGAAAAACGTACAAGCTACGAAAATATTTTGCTGTGTTGCAAATCTATTAGCCTAAATCCGTTATCGGAGGTGCTATCGTGCTGGTTGTACTCTACCAAAGTATCACCAAAGAGGTTCCCCCTTGTTTTGTGCTAAAATCCCACAGAACTCTTTAAGAGGCAAATTTAAATTTTTTTTTTAATATATATTTTTTTACCACTTACTGTTATGACGTTTTCGTATGATAATAGTCTCCAAGATCTCTCCTATGAACTTTTATTTTCGTAGAGCACTAAGATCAATAATCTGCTTTGCAATCCGCATTATAGCTCTAACCTTTTCATTAATAATAATTTATAAATGTTAAACTGTTTTTCAAAATCTCTGTCATATCTGCCACACAGAACTATGCTCCATTATTAAAAGAAATAATCATAGATATGTGTATGTAAGGCCATATTCATGGATAAGGTTTTACGGCAGTCGTTCATTAGTGGTCGCCAAAACAATCACTGAAAATCCTATAATAATTGCAAATTATTTGCTTATTTCTTATTAAGTTTTGAAAAACTTGGAATTAAGTATTTTATTCGCTCTGGTAATTAAAACCAAAAAAAAGTCTCCTTCAGGACTATACTTAATCCACCTTTGTCCATCAGTGCATATTCTGGGAAGCGATATCTTTCGTCAAAGATAAAAAACACTAGTGTCATTATGAAATAATTGGCTAATTGCAATGTATTAGTAATTTATTGTGGTAATCAGAAAGATTTTCGCGCACAAACTTAATAAAATTTTTCATATTGTACAAGCGATCCGCAAAACATACTCAAAATATTTTGATTACAGTTTTTCGTTACGAGTAATCATTTCAAGTCGCTAAATTCGCTTTTCACTAAATCGCTACGCCGTAAACACTTCCATATGTACGCTTATAATTTATCGCTCGTCGCGAATCGCATCGCAATGCGGGACCGAATTCGCTTAGCCATAAACGCAGCCTAAATCGATTGACATGCTTTAAAGAAGAGGTGCGCGAATGCGTTGCAACTTGTCATGAACCTAGATAAAGGCAAAAATTGCAATTCACGATAAAACGGGAAGCTCAGAAATAATTTAATTTGTCATATACCGAGCTAGAAAAAGCCTGCTTGTTGCATGATGAAATGCAGAGCTGCAGTGACCAAAGAAAAGGAGTACAGTGAAATTAATGCAAACATTTTTGGGCATTTTGTTTAAAGAAAACTACTGCATCAAATGTCTTAATTTGGAGGATATACAGGGTGTCCCAGTTTAGGCTTTCGTCCTGAAAGCTGAAGATTCCTGAAGTTATGGCAAACAAAAAATTGCATTGCAGGAGGGGAGGTCTATTTTCACCTCTGTCCAAGTTATAGGCCGTTAAAGTGAGGAACCTCTGATTTCGAGGTAAAACTTCTTAAAAGGCCATAGCTTTCTAACGGATTCAGCTTAAGAAACCGTTGTGCACATTTTTGAAAGAGAATTTCAGTGTGCATAAAATACTTCGATGAACGCCAGCCAAAATTATGGCATTTTAAAGCTAACATTTTGAAAAATCGTTGAACCAATTTCATCAGAAAAGTGTTTATCTCGAAATTTTCAACATTTAGGTTATCTTTTTTTATCAAAACTTTCCTACGAACAGCGGAAGTCATTGCACCCCACTATTTTATTCAGGCAAATGGGTTACAAAATAAAGAGTATGTTCAAATAAAAAAAATGACTAAAAGCTGTCAGTTAACAAGTAAAACAAAGTTGGAGAATTAAGCCAGCGGTAAATTTTCCGCTATTTTGTGGAATGTTTTTGTCTAATTTGGTGACAATTTTATTTTTGAAATGTGTCGATGTTACTGTATTTACTGATTAAGAGTGAACGAGTAAAGTGTTAAGCAAATGTTTAAGAAAAAATGCTTTCGATTCTCGAATACGCCGATATAATTTTTGTTTACGGTTTCTGAATGGGGATGCAGGGTTAGCTAGATTTGAGTACCAACGGCGATATGCTAGACGGAGGATCCCTTCTAGGCCAACTTTTATCAATGCTTTTCACCGCCTTTCAACCGTCGGTTGAAGAGAAAGATTGTCTAACATAACAGAAGCTGAAGAGGAAGAAAGAATTTTAAATGCTGTAAGAATGCAGCCATCTATTAGCACCAGAAGGCTTGCAGGACAGTTGCAAACTCCAAGAACTACAATCCATAGAGTTCTTCAAGCCA
Organism: Volucella zonaria; assembly: GCA_963966105.1. Lineage (NCBI taxonomy): Eukaryota > Metazoa > Arthropoda > Insecta > Diptera > Syrphidae > Volucella > Volucella zonaria. The sequence continues at coordinate 35,086,804 of OZ014534.1, read as the reverse complement.
ACCCCGTTTACCCCTTTCATTAACGAAACGAATAAAATTTGGAAACTTCAAAGTAAAAGTAAAGTTCCTCACTTTAACGGCCTAGAACTTGGACAGGGATGAAACTTTAGGAATCTTCAGCTATCAGGACGAAAACCTAAACTGTATTTATACATAAATAATTAATACACACTGAAATTTTCAAATGAAAAAATTAAATTTTCGCTATTTCCCAAGTCACAAAAAAAGGTCCTCCACTGCTGCAGTGATTGCGACCTTCACCGTGTTTGAAATCAAAAAAACAAAAAAGATTATTAAACTATAATAAAGTCTATATAATGATTTACGATTGTGAAAAAAAAAATGAAATTTAACGAAATGGCAGAGTTTTGAAAAAAAAAAATCGAATTTTCCCGAAAATTCAACTTGTTTTGAAAATGTGATGATTTTTGGCCCGCCAAAATTACATTTTTCATACAATCGAAAAACTGGGGGGTGATTGTATAGAGAAACATATGCAAAAAATCAAGCGATCGGATGATTTGTCTTCGAGTTACAACTGCAGTAAATTTGAAAAATGTAGTTTCGAGAAAAACGCTGTTAAAGATAAAATGATTGATTTCATTGCTATAAATAGATAAAACTCATACTTAGAGCTAATCTGCTTTTCTAGGCCCATATAATTCACCTTCCTCTTCTTCAAAAAGCGCATGCTGCTATTCAAACATTTCTGTATACCTGAAGGTCAACAATAGAAACCAGAATCGTATTACATACATATATTGGTGTACTATGACGACAGAGCCCGAACAATAACTCTGGTGGACCCCGTAGCAAACGTAACTTTCTGACCGCTAAGCGGCTACTCTTTAGAAGGCTGTAGCTCAAAAACTATCTGAGATATTCGTTTGTAATTTTAGTATGTTATTTTTAAAGGTATAGACTATGAAAATCGATTTAATTGACAAACACTATTTATGTATGTATGTCAGCAGATGGTAGATAAGTATTTGTTTCGTGTGCTATGTAGACACATATTGTAGTTTTCCGAAGAATTCAGTTTGTTTTTAAAATCCCGAAAGAAACGTGAATAACGACATCAGAAACTGTGTTTAATTTGCCTTGTATTAATATTTTTGGTTCCTTACTCAAAGGATACTACTGCTTTGTTTTTTTTTTTGTTTAATAAAAAACACTTAAAAATTTCTAATCAATCCTTTGTACGGCCGAATGTATGATAAGTATGAAGTGAAATCGGATATTTTTTTAAATAAAGATTCAGATTTGAATAAAGAAAATTTAATTGAAATTGAAAAAAAAATTTAATGTCAAAAATGTTTTTTGCTTGGTTTATTCATATCCAGGGCCGGGTTAAAAATACTCAGACGGTCCGAACACTTATTTGATAGGAAACCGATCAGGCCTTGTCTGAAGAAAGTCAACCTTCCATCCGCTTTAGCCGTTGGCATGTTACTGGTAATTCGCCGGAGCTACCATTCTGTCATCAGCAATAATTTGATCTTTGTCTTTGAGACAGAAATTCAGTACCCCTGGCTGTCTTAAATCTGAGTGTTGGAATTAGCGACTTACACAAATTGGTATGGATCAGAGTTATATTGTATCTTCTCGATATAATTGCAAACTCTCACAGGTACCATTAAATATCTGATGAATGATTTATTTATTTTCGAAGCGGCCTAATGTTTGTTTTGCTTTCCACTTGATTGTCCAGCACTATGCTGTAATAACAGAATAGGTGGGATCAGAGTTCTATTGAGTAAAGTAGCAAAAAGAGGGGATACGATTGGCTACAGATTTTTTCCTCAGTATCTATTAAGGTGTCATTTTTTGAATTGAAGTATGTAAATAACTCTTTGCATATATTGAAGTCTTATGTTTTCTTGTTTGTGCTCATTAACTTAAAAGCTAATGCTGCATTTGAACGTTTTCCAACTTGCCGTAAATTCTTTAACAACGGCTTCATGGGGATATAACAGTGAGTGCTATGCAGCAGATACAATTATGGTACTCTTCTCTGGAGTAAATTCCTTAACTTTTTTTTTTTTTATAAAATGCCGAAATTGTTTCTGACAGGGGCGTAGGCGTTTTTCATTTTATGCAGTGCAAATTTTTTTTTGTTTTTTTTTTTCTCGCTTCCATTACTTTCCGCTTCAGCGCATGCTTGTACTTGTATGTCATCCCTATTATCCTCTCGATAAGAAACCGTGCATCAGCAAGCCTGAGGTCAATTTGGTAAGCAGTGCTATTATCTGGAGTAGATCAGAGTGCTTATTGGATTTTTTGTTTTATAAATTTCGAAAAAAAACCTGATGGTGTAAGGTCGGTTAAGGTTCAATAAATATTTACGATTATTGAAGATTATGTGTGGGCCAGTGTTTGTCATGGTGAAATACGACATACTTACGAATTGGTAATTCTGGCCTTTTTTTTTTATTGCTCCCTCCACTTCTATTTGTTTCCGTTACCATTTCATTATTTGTTGACGGTAAACAGCTGAATTGATCGTTGGTTCCTTGGAAGCGGCGTAAAATACAGGACATTAAGAGAATCTATTTCAATTCATGTGAAGTCCAAATATCACATTATAAATGATTTGTAATTATTGTGTGTGATGCATTTAACGTCTCTGCAATCTTTCGTAAAGTCTTATGATTATCTGATTCAATTATGACTTTGACTTGGTTATCATTAATTTCAGTAGGTCTACCAGAACATTGGTCACCTTTGGAATTTCTTAAACCTATTCTGACACGTTCGTTCTGTTAAACAGTCAACACAATAAACTTCACATATCTCTTTGTGAATCTCAGCAGCATTCTTATCTTCACGGAAAAAAACCGTAAAATATGTGAAAAATGTTAGTTTTTTGCACTCCATATTAAAATTGACATTCTACTTACCAGATGTATACAGAATTAAGCTAAATTTGCTTCTAGAGCAGGCTTACAGTGACAACTTTCAAACGTCAAAAGAATAAAATCGTAATATTTACAAAAGCGAAGAATTCAGTTTGTATTATAAAAACCGAATTTATTTCCTTGCTAATTCAAAATACGTATGTAACCACTGATTGGTTTGAAGCTCATGACTAGGCCGCAGCTGTTTTTCGACAAAGAATTCACGTTCTTTTGTGATATTTGTGACCTTCTGGTTTTTTAGTTAGTATGTATATTCGAATAGTGCGAATGTTGAGATCACTTAAGAAATATACGAGCATTTACGTGAAGATCCGATAAACATAACACCTAAAATGAAAATGCAAACATTTGGCAGATTAGAAAGTCATAGTATTATCTTTTTCCCATGGTTGGATTTTTTTTTATGATTTATGATTTTTAATTGTAATAGTTACAAAAGATCGGGCATTTAAAAAGAAAACAAAAATAAGCATACATACTTGTAGTTTGTCTTAAAACAAACATAAATCTTCTCTCAAATCAAAACATGCTGAACTTAGACATTTTGTGCAATATTTTCAGTATATGAAGGAAAGTACCTTCAATATTGGAAAAAGGGGTATCATTGATGGGCTTAGAGGTCCCAAAATATTTCGAAATTTTTCACATTTAGCAAAGTAAACTCACATGCTATCTAACATAACCCAACCACCGCATAAAATGATAACAACCGCCTCAGCTATATATTCCATTCACTTATTACAATTAGTTTTGAAAATTTTTGGTTATCATCTTATATTATAGTCGAAAGTAATATTAATTATCGCTATTAATCAAAATTAAGTATAATAAAAAGAAAAGGGATAATATTACTAGATGGAGTGAAAAGTGACCTCCTTGGGAATTAAAAATTTTTTTTTTTAAATGTTTTTTTTATGTTATTCAATATAGTCCTTTTTAAGTTTGATACACTTATTCCAGCGATTTTCCAACTTCTTGATCCCGTCCGAAAAGTAATTTTCCGGAAGGTCTGCAAAATATTCCTCCGTGGCGTCGATGATTTCCTCGCGTGAGCTGAATTTTTTATTGATGAGCCATCTTTTGAGGTTTGGGAAGAGATAATAGTCCAAGGGGTCCAAATCCAGTTACCAATCGAGGCCAAAAGTGTTCCAGACTCCGCATCAGCAAGTCCAAACACTCTTTCGAAGTGCTCTTGCCTTCGTGTTTTTGGTCATTCGCGGCACCCAGCGGCAGGATAACTTTTTCATGTGCAGAATATTGCTCAAAATATGGCGTGTGCGCTCAGTACTAATCTTTGTGGTACCTGCTAGCTTCACCTTCACTTTCCGGTCAGCCAACACCTTCAAATGGCCGCCTCGGTTTCGCTTGCAGTGCTTCAAGCGGTCGGTCCAATTTTTGATGATTCGGCCCAATATGTGTGGCGTTACTCCGGCAATAGCGTGTCGAATGTTGGCCTAGAGCCCTTCCAAAGTAAATAATCGAGTGGTGTTAAATCGCATGATCGATGCGGCCAATTGATGACCGGTCGCCAAATTTCTACTTTAAACCTTCGAGCGGTGTGTCGCTTGTATGGCATGTAGCGCCGTCTTGTTGGAACCATAGCTCGGATATATCAATTTTGTTGACCTCTGACCACAGAAAGTCGGTTAACATCGCTCTAAACCTAAGACCACTGACGGTAACGGTGTCTCCTTCTCCATTTCGAAAGAAATAAGGTCCGATGATGCCACCATGTCATAAACCGCACCAAACAGTCAATCAATGTGGATGCATTGATGCTTGGCCCAACACTTGTGGATTGTGTTCGCTCCAATAACGGCAATTTTAGTTGTTGACATAGTCACTGAGCCAAAAATTGGCCTCATTCGAAGAGATGATTTTTTGGCCAAAATTGGGATCTCTGGCCAACATTTCCAGCGCCCTATTAGCGAACTCACGGCGTTGTTTATGGTCGTCCGGCTTCAATTCTTTCGTCGGCACAATCCCATACGGATGTAGGCCCAAATCCAACGGCAAAATAAGCGAGGTTGACTCTGTGGCGATGCAATTCAGCTGACTGGTGCCGAATCGACATTTCTGGGTCTTCTTCGATACTGGCCGTTACGGTGGCTATGTTTTCTTCATTTCGCACCAATCTCTGTCTGGTTGGTGGCTTGAGAGTGTGGTCAAAAGTGTGTGCTCATGCTCAAAGTTTTCCACGGTGCGACGAATTGCCTGCACACTGAAGCGATGATGATGACGACCGACCTCACGACGAAATTCGCGTTGCGTATTTACAACTGAGCCGAAATTTTGATAATATTTTTTGATAATTTTCGCATTTGTGAAGCATAAAACGGTGCATGATGAAATGACAAATCTAACTGAATATTTTGACAGGTGGATATCATTGGTAACTCTGACAGCTTCTGAAATATAACAATTGGAAAAGCTATTATTGCTATATGGTCACCCGTTACAATTAGAAGAACCTGTTTTTGTCCAATAATAAACAAACGCATATTTACGAATATACATACTCGTATGTGTATGCGTTGTGTATGATGATTACCTGTACGTGCAGGAAGGAGAAGTATAGAGTTTATTATTAAAACGAAAGTTCAATAGCCCTATTACTATACATCGAACCTAGACGATTTGCCTCCTTTTACCTAGAGCATTTCCGTACATTCCGTATTTTTTTTTTCTTAATCGTCTCCCGAGAACAGGACTACATAATCATCAAAAAGTTATCTTAATCCTTGTCAGTCTGCAATCTTCATTCTACTGCCTTGTTTAATTGAAGCAGCAATATTGTACCTAATATAAGTCTTCGTCAAACCTCCAATAGAGTGGAAATCTTGGGTCTTATTTTTACTCTGGTGTAAGTAAACTTATCAAAGACATGAAATGTTGTTTCTTTGTTTCTTAATAGTATATTCAGGAGGGGGCCAACCTGCGGCTCGCAAGCCACAAGCGGCTCTTTGAAGGATTATTTGTGGCTCTCGATAAATGTACCCGAGTTCCCTTTTCAAATTTGAGTTATTCTATTTTAAAAAATTATTATCATTCCGTATGTATTTATTAAAAGAGTTTATTAAAAAAAAAAAACTTGGAAGATGTACTTAAAGTTTTAGATCCAAATAATGCAGCATTGCACAAAGTTGTTTCGCAAATTCCCATCTCGAGACACACAACCGAACGACGCATAACTGCAATTAATACATCTCTTGAATATAATTTAAAAAATGATTTGAAGAACTCTATTGCATTCAGCTTAGCCCTTGACGAGTCGATAGATATCACAGATCTTCCACAATTGGCAGTTTTCATACGTTTTGTTTCACGTGACTTCGTTGTTAAAGAAGAATTATTAGATTTAATAACACTTCAAGAGTCAACCCGCGGTGTCGATATTAAAAATGCATTAGATTCCATAATAAAAACTTTAGATGTGCCTCTTAATAAACTTGTAAGCATTGCAACTGATGGAGCTCCGGCAATGCTGGGTAAAAAAAATCGGTCTTATTGAGATAAGATGATTCTCAAATTCCACAATTCATACCAGTTCACTGCATAATTCATCGAGAGCATATCGTTACAAAATATTTAAAATATTCTGATGTCATGAAAACAGTGTTACACCATCGACAATTTGAAGAATTAAAGGACGGAGAACTTCCAAATGACATTAATTTATTTTGTATTGTTAGATGGTTATCTAGCTACAACCTATTAAATTGATTTGTAGATTTGTTTGATCCGATAACTGAATTTCTAAAAGAAAAGGAAATAAACTATTCAGAATTAGACGATGACAAGTGGTTACAAGACTTAATGTTTTTGACTGATGTCATGGAACATTTGCAAACACCGAATTTACAATTGCAGGGAAAAGATAAAATAATATCTGACCTCTCATAGTGTATATTTAGTTTTCAAACTAAATTAAAAGTTGTAAGACAAAAGGAAATTTTGTCATTTTCCTCGAATTAAAAAAATTTATTCCAATATTAAACAAGGAAAACTCAACGAGTATATGTATAAAAAAGCTAGAAGGAATATTGACGGAATTCCAAAATAGATTTCAAGACTTGAAATATTTTAAATCGTCTCTTGATTTTTTTCTGAATCCATTTGGAATTAACGTAATTCAAGGTGAGTTTTCCATTTCCAATACAATTATGACTCAAAAACCATCTGGAGAATTAGAATTAATAAAAATGCAAGAATATCAAGCTCTACAATTAAAATATAAGTCGACACCGATTACTGAATTTTGGAAATTTGTACCAAAATCGAAGTATCCTGAATTAAAAAGGACTGCTTGTCGAATTATTTCAATATTCGGAACAACATACTTATGTGAATCATTTTATTCCATTTTAAAATTCGTGAAATCTAAACACCGATCAGTATTAACTAACCAGTATCTGAAAGTATTATTCACCAAATTTTAAAGAATTATCAAGAGAAGTAAAATAAATATGTTCAATTTTTAATATTTAAATTCAATACACATATTTTGTACTTTTATTTATATGTTTTCAATAAATATGATTTCTGTAAAAAAATTGTTTTTAATGACTTTTTTGCATACGTATTTAATTTCAAATCAAGGAGCTTGGCCACCATATTCCATTAGCCTGCATGTCAATGTTCTCATTGTATTGTAGGGGTTGGATAAATTCTTTGGGGATAGAATTTCCATGTACCTACTCCAATTTCGTATATTCAGATGCACATATACACTTGGATTCAATGTACATTCATCGCATTTTGATGATAAGGGGGAGGTCACTGCTGAGATGTGATAATGCGATTAACCCTTGTGTAATGTAAAAAATTTAATCATTATCGCTTGTATCAAATCTCTCAAAGTTTTCAGTGCTCAATCATACATAACTATTCTATGAAAAAATCATAGGTTATTTCGATATTTATTTGTAAGTAGAAAATATAAGAGTAGACAAATTTTTTTTAATTTTTACAATTATGAGAATCATAATTATTGTATAATAGTATATATTTTATTTTGTTTCAGTGTTCTGTTGTTTCCTCCAGTCAATAATTATCGGCGCTTTCTTATACACCGATCATGTGAAAAATATCGTCAAGCTTACGATCTTTTTACGTTTTCAGTTGGACAGGGGCCTCAGCGTCGTACAGTTATATGCTTTAAAAGTCAACTATTGGATCCTATTAAATTAACAGCAGCATCAAGTCTTGAAACGTAAGTACTAATAATATATATTATCTTATAGTGAGCACACATAAGCTTATTGAAAACTTAAGTTTGAAACGGCTTGAAATCATATAGCACTGCATTTGAGTTGAAATGTAATTGAAGTTCAACGATAAACAAGTTCATCTACCCAATAGAAACTTAAATCCTTACCCACAATTGACAAACATCTTAACCCATCTTCAAGATTGTTACGACAACATGTATCCAAATTTCTTTGCATTTATTTGTGAAACCGACTAAATGGTTTATATATTCGTTTGTCAAGGGATTTATATTTGAACATTGAGAGTGTTTTCAGTGCTGCATGTTGAATTAGCCCAATCACATTAAGGCGAAAATGTAGCTGCAAATTCAACTTATTTTGAAAAACTAATTTATATACATTTTTATTATGTCGTTACATACGAAGTTGTCGACATTTATGCGGAAAACTAAACAACGCCTTTTTAAATAATTCACAAAGTTTATTCCATAAAATATTCACCATTTTCCTTTTGGGACAAAAAATCTTCAAAGTAATTTTTTACGGAGTCGGCCTATAAATTGCCAATTTTGAAGGTGATTGCTTTAGCTTCCGTAAAGGTGGTAGTACGTAGTACGGTGGTTGAGCCCAAGTTTCATATCTAAATTTTGATAATTTTAGTAGCGCTTACTCACCTGCATTTGGTCTTGCATTATTTGTGCAAAACTCCATCACTCGTCCATCATACTATCACCATTACTTTTTGGTAGTGTAGTTCTGACTTGGCAAATCCCCTGAGGTTATACCATTCTCTTTATCTTTCTCCTATTATCGTGCATGATGCATTTGTTGTCGCAGATGATGACTCGATGCAAAACAGGATCCATTCAGTATCTATTGGTTAAAGGTATGTATTGCAACTATCAAAAGCCGAAGCATATTTGCTGGTGTTAAGGAGTGGGTTACTTATATTTCCAATCTTTTTTACCTTTCTGATGGGTGAAAGGTAAGGATTATGATTGCGGTTGAAACTGTGAACCTTGCAGCAAGACATTATCAACAACTTCTTTTGGTCTTCCCTTGGCTTTACTTTCGGGCGAAAAATATCTTTCGCAGAAACCAATTTCAAATTGTTTTATCGCTACGCGTACCCTGCCGCTGTGTACATTTTTTTAAAATGTTAAAATAATTGTCTATGTTAGAAAGTAGGTTAATGAACTAATGAGCATAATTTTATATTCATTGTAGAAAATGTTAAACTGCACTTTGGTTACAGTCGCAAATAGCGCTACCATTTTTAATTTTAATTTATTGAAATCGGTTGGAAAACTAAGAAACTATACCTAGGCCTTATAAATATACGAGTATCTTCGAAATTTTCAAAACGATAAAATTACGAGCATTCTATTCTGCAATAAATATTTAATGTTAAATTCTAACTGTTTTAACTTTATGCACTAAATTAAAGTTAAAGTCAACACGGATATGGCTAACTACTTCCTTATTATTTGCAAATAAGGAAAGTAGTACTGTAAAAGCAAACTAAACTTGCAATTTTTAATTCATTGCAATTACATACCACCATAAAATGCTAAACACTTCATCTGTGTACATTATTTTAAGTGCGAAAGAGAAAATCCTGTAGCTAGTATTGGTAATGGAATTGTTTTTGTTTTGACATTTGTTTTGTAAAGTTTTGTTTCAAAATCTTTCGGTTAAGTTCTTACTGAGAGAAATTTTTACTTATCTTCCCTGAATCTGACATTTATCACATTTTTGTCCAAAGAGCATGCGAAGAACCCTATGAATAAACAAGTTGCTAGATGGCGTGAATGAACGAATACAAGAACTAGTTACTAGATCGCATGATTGAAAGAATACAAGACTAAGTCTTGCCTAGATATCCATACCAGTGAACGTATTTTCCCCCCTTTGATGACGATTCTGGACTTTTGAATTCGACAAAATTCAGATTTACATACATATGCCACCATGATCAAAAAGTTAACGGGGGACACCACCGTGTGGCGCTCCCATTGTTCCGATTTGAGTTTTGTTTTTTTTTTTGTTAAGTTGGCAAATCTGTTTTGCAAAGCTTGACATTTGCAAAAGTTACGTAGCCAAGAGTACATTTATCTCTGTGTGTGTTGACGATTTTTTACAATTTTTACGAACTTGTATTAAATTTTGCGTAAAAAACGGATTTAATGGTGCGCGAACGTTGGAAATATTGGAAAAGTGTTTCGGCAACGATTCTCTAAAGAAAACGGTCGTATACCAGTGGCACGATGAACGCAGTGGCAGACCATCTACATCGAAAACCGACGAAAACATTGATGAGGTAAAAGAAATGTTGGTCAATAACCGTAAATTAGCCATCAGAGAGATAGCGGAGGACTTGAACATTGCCATAACGACACGCAATACAGACATCAGGCAAGTTAATGGCGTTCACCAAATGAGCCGAGACCAAAAAAAACCCCGTCGTTTTCAGTCAAAAAAGAAGGCAATGCTCACGGTTTTAATGGATTACAACGGTGTAGTGCATCATGAATTTTTGCCAGAAGGCCAGACAGTAAACAAAGAGTATTATTTGGGCGTTATGAGGCGTTTGCGTGAAGCAATTCGCCGACAGAGACCAGAATTGTGGGCAGAAAACTCGTGGATTTTTTGACGAAAAATGCAACAAATACCATCCAACAGCCACCGAATTCACCTGATTTGGCTCCCTGTGACTTCTTTCTGTTCAGTCGAGTTAAAAAAACCACTACGGTGAACGCGTTTCAGCAGCCGAGAGGAAGTAATGGAAAAATCGCAGGAAGCACTGATGGACATACCGAAAACCGAATATAAAAAATGTTTCGAAGATTGGATCAAGCGCTGGCAAAAGTGTGTTGCAGTCGATGGGGATTACTTTGAAGGGGACAATATAGATTTAGATGAATAAACTTGTATTTTTAAATTTCTGAATGTATTTCGGGAACTTTTTGATCAAGATAGTATGTACATATTGGCAGTATGTACAAATTCTAATCAAGTGAATCATTAATGAAAAGTTTATTAAATGCTTACACTTGTTTTATTGTATGGATAATCAAATATTTCACGTTGCAAAAATGTTGCAATGTGGCTGTGTTCTAAAATGTGCTTAAAAAATGTACCTAGTCCTGCAATAAGTTCTATTACGAATATAAAACGCTATAAAAAAAAACAGTAAACATATTGTATTCAAACTTGTTTCATTTATTAGACCACAATATTGATTATTAAAAAAAATTGGATTTACTCTAAATGACTGCCTTTTACTTTAACACAAGCTTCTAAACGATGTGGCCATTGGTTAATGCTGGTTAATGCTGTTTTAAGGCTTTCCAAATTTCTGTGGAGAGTCTTACAGGCCATGTTCTCCAATTCTGACCACAAACCATAATCCAGTGGATTCGGATCTGAACTCCCCGACTGTCAATCTTCTGCTGCTATAAAGCCAGGAATATTGACTCTGAGCCACTCCTGCATGGTTTTGGCTTTGTACACTGGAGCAGAGTCCTGTTTGAAGATCCATCTGTATCCATTGAAAGGGTATTGGTCAAACCCTTCACAACACTCTCTGGCACATCTTCTTGGTAAACGTTTGCACCAGTTTTTACGCCTTTTTCCCAGAAATGGAGTGATGTCACACCATGGTGGGAGACCCCCCAACCAAACCATTACGGAAGCGGGATGACGTCCACGTTGAACCCTTGGAACAACTTTTTTCTCTTCCTTAGATGAAGTGGCATCAATTTTGTCATTTTGTATGTTGAAAAGTTCTTCCACGGTAAAAATTTACTCATCCGTAAACAGAATATTTTCATGCCCATTGTCTGCGTACCACTGCAAAAGTCGCTTGCATCTTTCCAGCCTAATTTGTTTTGGTTGAGTAGTTAGAAGATGACCCGTGGACCGGCGATAGGCTTTCATATGCAGATCATACCGAATCAGCATAGGCATGGATCTGCTTGATATATCCAATTCCTTGGACATGATCTTTTGCTTCCTAAGGGGACTTCTTCGAGTTCGTTCACGCACTGCCTTTACTACCGCATTCGTACGGACGACGCGCGGGCGACCACTTCGTGGCCTGTCATCTACTCCAGACAATTCGCCGAAGCGAGCAATAGCCCGATAAATGAATATTCTCGATATCCGAGTGGTTTTAGCAACTCGAAAATTTGGCCAGCACTCTTTCCACACTTATGCAATGCTATTACCGCGAATCGAATCTCTTTAACCCTCCACTCCATGTTAATAGTTTGCAAACTGAAACCAAACTGACTGGTATTCTTCACTGATCAGTGCATGTGTTCTGGAAAAAAAGTTAACGGTTTTATTCCCGCGAAAAGTTTTGAACGATAAGTGCTGGAAATTGTGTAACAGAACTGGCAGGGCTAGGTATACAAAATATTGTTTCACAGTAGTTTTAAACATTAATTACTTTTTTTTTTTTTATTTCTAAAGTTAATTGTTTATCCCGTTATCCTTACAACGGCATTGTATATATTTACATTGTGAGCAGCAAGTCGTTTTTTTTTTTTAAGGAACTTAACACTCATGTGGGTAAGACTACACTTATAATGCCAAAGCATGTGGTAAGTTTTTCGGAAAATGGGACAGAAAGAGAAAGAAAGATGTTTGGGCTCAGTGCCTATTTCGCTCCATGGGTGGCATCCAACATTTCATGGGGAGATTAAATTATTAGTGTAAATTGACTTGATGTTGTATTTAGGCAACCATTCATCTCACGAGATTTTAGTTGTCTGAAAAAAATCTTTCGGTCACGGCTGGTATTGAACCCCGAACCGTCCGATTGGGAAGCCAATACACTACCACTTGAGCCACACGTTTAACATTTTTTTGGGTTCTGTTCCAACATTTTGCTGAATGAATGCTGAAAAAGTAAGGATGCAGAACAAGAAAAAAATGTATATGGAATATGGAAATATGGAAACTTCAAAGTAAAAAAAAAAATGTTTTCATAATTCATGTAAATTTTTTTTATTTACTTTAAAACTCTGTTTTTATTAAATTCATTCACAATTCTTTCCTCAACTTTTTCGAAAGTCCTTCATAAGGTTGGTGACAGTTACACCCGTGATCTTTTTGGGCGCTCTTTTCCATTTAGCACTAAAATCTTTTACGTCCTTTGCACACTGCTCACTTTTCCTCAATTTAGCTTTGACCAAAGCCCAATACCTTTCAATGGGACGGCACTGTGAAACATTAGGTGGATTCATGTCTGTTGGGACAAAGTCGACATTTTAAGCAAATAGAAAGCTCAACGTCGCATGAGCATAGTGAGCTGAAGCTAGATCTGGCCAAAATAATGTTGAACACTCGTGTTTGTTTAAGAAAGGAATCAACCGTTTTTTAGGCACTCGTTAGTGTACACTTCTCCGTTAATTGTTCCAGTTGTAATAAACAATGAGCTTCTGTGTCCACATTGGCAAATGGCCTGCCAAACGAGACATTTTGACCCGAATTTTTCCATCCTAATCGATTTTGTTGATTGCGGAAGAATCTCAGCTTCAAACGAGTTGTAAAACTGCGCACCTGGAAGAGTAGTAAAGTCGGCTTTGACATAAGTTTCGTCATCCAAAACCAAGCACGCTTTCTTGTTGCCGACCAACTCGTATAGCTTTCGGGCTCGTGGTTTTATGACTTTTTTTTACTTTTCAGTAACTTTTGGTATTTTTTGTTTGTTTCGTGTTTTTAGACCGTTACGTTTTTTAGATCTTTGTACCATTGTTTGGTTGGTAATACATTTCCGAGCAACATCTCTGGATGACATAGTCCGGTTTTTTACGATGGTACCCACTATTTTCCTGTCCAAATTTGTATCATGTGCTCCACTTTTAGCTCCACTTTTCTGTTTTCGCTTAACTGTCAACGTCTCCAAATATCGTTTAATAACAGAATCCACTGTACTGCGTGCTATGTTTAAATTTTTAGCGATGAAATTGTTTGGACGCGAAGTATTTTAGAGCCATTTGTCGATGATCTTTTTACGGCGTTCCTCTTGGCTCATATTTTATAAATATTTGAAACCGCACCGAACTAAAATCCATAACAAACTGAAACTAGAGAATAAACAGGCTAATTTGGGTACAAAATGGGATTGCAATTTTTACGCATTGGAAGTATAGCCCGTATTAAAATTTACAGATTTTATTCGTTTCAGTCCTTAATTTCCTGTAAGCAACTAAAAAAATTATGCAATTACTATTTAAAAACACCGTAAAGCAAGTGTTTTTGAAGCACACTTTAAAACATAGTTTTGTTCCATATTCCAACCTTGAATGTGCAAAATCTTGCATATTTGTAGCAAAAACTACTTAAGTTTCACTTCAAAATCACAAGTGTTAACACTTAATATACCAATGTTACATTTCATCCATTGTTCACTTGATAAAAATTACTATCCGTTGATTTTAAATTCGCAATTAAAGGCTTAACCATAATGAGCAAGAGCAAACTGAAGCTAATGTCAGAACTGAACGAAAATTTCCTGAAGTTATTTCAAATGGCCCAGTTGCCAGTGAAATGAAAATTATAGTCACATAAATAATAATATTTGTTAAAGAAATAAATGTTCATCTCTCAAGAAAAAACACTGCTTTTTGCAGTCGCTTTATTAGTTGGTTAGTTGTTAATTTATCGTACGAAATGTGATTCCAGTCGCAATTTACAGTCCGTATCCACGAGACAATGTTAGATCCGTTCGCCTACTTTTTGGACTAAGTATGTAAAAACTGTCACAGCCGGAGGAGTGAGAATAAAATTCTCTCTCAGAGAAAAAATTTGTTGAAAAGTAAGCGAACCGATTTGAGACTGATTTGTACAGACAAATGTCAACTGTCTTTATTTTGATTTTTTTTTTCTGGAAAAAAAATTAAAAAAAAAAACAAGTATTAATAAATTTAGCAGTTTTTTAGGCAGAATCTTCAACTAATGGATGAAGATTATTTAAGCCTAAACACGTCTGAATGAGTTCTTCTGATAATTTCCCTTTGTATTGCCATCTATATGCTGCCATTTTTAGATACCGGAAGGTGTAGCAGGCACTTCATTTGCCTGCTTTTCAATATATTTTGCCTAACACTTTCTAAAAACAATTTTATATTTGAAACTTTAACTGTTTGACAGTTTTTACAAATTTGGCCGACTAAATTGGACAAAGGAGGAGAAATTAGTTGCTTTCTCATTTCGCAGTCTACGAAAAATATGAGTTCACGAACGGATTTTGGGCTGGTTTTCGGGCATCTTCGTAGTTTTTCGTATAGTCCCTACCAACTGAGTTTGCCATTCTACTGAGCAGGTCTCTTAAAATTTCTTTTATCATCTCTTAAATTGGCAAATATGACCTAAGAAACACGAAAATGGGTGGAGCCATAAACAAAAAGGATCTACATTCCAGCTTTCAAGAGGGTGGTTTTTTTTATTTTCCTTCTATTAAACTGAAGTTGAGAACGCACTGATGGGACGGCCATTTTCTACCGGAGGTATAATCATTGTGTATATTCAGTTTTCCAAAAAATTATTACGCCTCTGATCGGAGAGGAAATGTAGTTCCTTATATTCCAAATTTACTGCGAGAAAATTATATTCTGATAAAATAAAAAAAAAAAAATTCTGTATATCTGTTGGTACTGTATGGCATTTGCGTTTGATGACGATTGGATAAATGAAGCAAAAGGTCTCGCATGAATTGATTGTTTGATTGTGTTTCTATGTAGCTATACGGTTTTTGATTATTTGCTCATTATACGAGTACTTTCGTAGATCATTATTGCTGGCACAGTTAGAGAACACAGCAAACGTTTTTTGTTTATCTGATTTGAATTTTTTGCTAATCCCACTCTAGATAACAGGTAGCATTACATAATTTATGCAACAGCATTTTAGTTCTAAGCCATGTAAAGTTGGGTTAGGCATTGTAAACTTCAGACAAAAACATTTACTCTTTCGTATCATTTTTGTTCTCTTAACTCCTTCCTCTGCGCAATCGACCGTTGGCAAACTCTATCGTATTTTTTTGTGTCGCCACTTGCCAAATTATGTCAAAACATTTCATTTTGCAACGACAAACAAATTACTGTAGTTCCTCCTTATTACTGTGCTATTTTGGAAAAAATGCCTTTACCACTACACTGAACAGAAAATACATGTACATGAAATGTTTAAATCGTTCCCGGATTTTCATCCACCCTCATGTCGAGACAAAAAAGTGAAGATCCATGCGCTGATGGACATGGATTTTTGTGTCTCAGCTGGACATGGTCATGGTATGTTTATAATCCGGGCATCGTTTATGCCCTGTGTAGACGGGATATTACGTATGAAAGCAAAAGTGAACGAAAACTCGACGAAACTAAGTAAACCGGCATTATGGTTGTAGGATGAAAATCTCTTGTATTCGCACATTTACGGATACTTTCGACAATTATTGGTCTGCCTAAACCGGTGACGTATTTTGCAGAACGAAGCAAAATTGTGTAAACATCGGCGTAATCTTGTATTCTTTCATTCATATTCAGATCGTAGTTGTATGAGGTGTCGAAAGAACGTCTGTTTCACAAAGCTGTCAAAAATGCGCGTTTCTTTAACTTTGTTTGTAGG
Organism: Volucella zonaria; assembly: GCA_963966105.1. Classification (NCBI taxonomy): domain Eukaryota; kingdom Metazoa; phylum Arthropoda; class Insecta; order Diptera; family Syrphidae; genus Volucella; species Volucella zonaria. The sequence goes on along the minus strand of OZ014534.1, from coordinate 35,070,042 downwards.
TTTTCACACTGCACCAAAAGACGTAAGCAACTTTGAAAAAGGCAACACATACCATCGTACAATAGCTATACAACTGTCAAACTGTCAAAGCGAACAAAGAAAAATATAAACAAGCAAAACTGTCTGTTTTTTTTTAGTTTTTTTCAATTGAGAGTTTAAAAACAAAAATATTTGGTAAAACATGAATTCAATAGAATTATTTTCCAGTGAGGAAGAAGAAGTATTGAGAGTTTGGCAGCGAGAATGTGCGACTTTTTTGGGTCACTTCCAGTCCCTCTTACTTGCTGCTGGTTGTGTTTTAGTTTTTGCTTAACAGCATATTTTTGGTCATTCCAAAGTTGAAAATACAATAAACCCAACAGAAAAATTTATGTTTTTTTTACGGCTGCGCCATAGGATGTGTAATTTTCGTAAGATACTACTAGCCCCGGCTACTAGCATGTGCGATTCATACCTCTGAATGTTCCAATGTCAAGAATATGCTTACTAAACCACGCCCTGCGCACTTCAACCACTCTCCCCGCGGTACTCTGGTATTACTTTGCAGGGCTGGTCAGCATCTATTCTATCTCCTGTGTTCTTACTGTTTCAGCACGTCGTACCTGTTCGATTCAACGGAGTTCTTTCTGCACACTGGTTATAAACTCACAAGTGCCTGCTTTCGACGAGGGGCTGTGGACTCGGTACGTTTCTTCTTTCTGCGAAACGACTGCAATAAAATATTGCATGCTCCGCATCTTCGTCGTCATTTGAACAACTTGGGGACAAGGAAGAGTCATCGTGTCCAAAGCGGTACAGATATTTACCATGCTCCTCGTGACCGGACAGTAATTGCGTGAGGTGGTAGTTGCAGTTTCCACGTGTCCGTGGAAACGTCCGTCCGTCTATAGACGGAATTAACTTGTATGTCCATCGGCCTTTTGTGGTGTTGTACCATCTATTTTTCCACCTAGTTATTGAGGTCATCCTTTCCTCCTCTTTAATCCTTTTTATTTCATGCATTTCTACGTGGCGGTTTGACGCAATTGTATACCCTAAACATCTTATCCGCGAGTGTCGATATGCTGCTTCATCCGATATCATCCTTATGCGCATAGTCTGTATGCTGTTTTTTCTTAGCATCCTGTCTGACTAGTGTTGGGGCCCAAATCGAGGCGGCGTAAAGCAGAACCGAGCTGATCATTCTTGATAGTAAGACCTTTCTAGTGTAACCAGGTCCACCGATATTTGGTAGAACTCGTGATGATGCTGCTTGTAGTAAAGATATATATGTGTATGTGTGTTTTTTCTTTTTTTTGTTTGCGACAAAGGCTATGTAATATTTATAGTTATCAGTAGCCCGGCCTACCAGCATGCAATATTCGCTAGCTTGATTCTTCGATTCCAGGAATACGCCTACGTGGCTAAACCACACCCTACACACTTCGACCCCTATCCCCGCAGTACTGCCGTTAGGTATTACTTCGCGGGCCTGGTAAGCAATCTATTGTATATCTTTTATATTTGCTGCATCAGTGCGTCTTATTCCCTCGATTCTTCAGGTCGTTTTGCACATTTGTTATGAATGCAAATCTCTATCCATTTCTTTTCTTCTGACCGCAACATTTAGTCAATTATTGACTGCGGGTTTGGTAAGTCAGTTCTCCATCCCAGAAAGCGTGTGCAATGGTTGCTCTGTGTCTTTCTCCTAATTTGTGCAGTCTGGACAAAATGGGAAAATTCTAGGGAACAGGAATACAGTAGGTACACATGTTTGGCAATTTAAGAAAACCTATTGAATAAGTTTACAAATAGAAAAAAAAAAACAAGGCATTGCTATCATTATTTTTAGAGTTTTGCCAAAAACTGTAGCTCAACTCAATGCCATGCCTGTGCAAAACATACCGGATTTTCAAACGTAGCGTATTCTCTTGCTCTTTAATTTGTTGATAATGGTTTCGGCTGCCATTTGAAATGAGTTATAGAGTTACCAAAACTCAAAAGGTCAGGCGTCTCCAATTTGTTCACTAATAAAATGGCTACAAATAAATACAGTGGTGTGGTTAAAAATTAGGTGGTAGCGTATTTCAGAGCAGGGCTAAAACAAAAATCCATAGCCATAAAGTATAAAACGCCATCATCGATAGTGTGTGACATTATAAAAAGTTTCGGAATGGAAAACCGGTCGCAACCATTCACTGTAGAGGACCTCCCAGAAAAACTACACTCCGAACCGATCGGCAAATTAAGAAAATGATTCTTAACGATCGTTTCTTGCCTTCAAGAAAGATTGTTAGTGAGCTCAATCTTTCAATTGAAGCAAGCAACGTATGCAGACGTTTAAGAGAAGTTGGTTTTAGTTCTTTTCGACCAGCGAAAAAGCCTCTACTTACTGCTAGGCATAGACAAAAAAGGTACCATTTTATTCCTATAGTAAGTCCTTGATTACTTTGCTAACGCCAATCGATTCCTAGACTGGAATTCACAAAAAACCATTTGAATTGGTCAGCAACGAAGTGGAAACTGTACTCTTTAGCGACGAAAGTAAGTTCAACTTGATTGCTTCCGATGGAAGTATTCATGTTACACGAAAGAAGGGGACACGTCTTCAGCCACGACATTGTCGTCCATCCGTGGAGCATGGAGGAGGGTCAATTATGTTGTGGGGATGTTTTTCTGGTTCGGGGTGTTGGCCAATACATAAGATTAGTGATATTATGGATCGTTTTCAGTACAGGGATATACTGGAATCCGTAATGCTACCATACGCTGAGGAGAAGATGCGGTTGCGTTGGGTTTATCAACATAATAATGACCCAAAACATTGATCAAAGTTGGTTAAGGAGTGGTTTGCGCAGAAATATGTTGATGTGTTGGAACGGCCCTCTCAATCGTCCGATCTAAGCCCTATCGAGAACTCGCAGGCCATTTTAAAAAGGCGGGTAGAGTCAAAAACGTGCACATCCAAAAACGCACTTATGACGTCACTAAAGAATGGATGAGAGAATATTCCAAAAGAAATTTTTGGGAATCTAGTCCCGTCCATGCCTAAAAGGTGCAAGGAGGTCTTAAAAAACAACGGTTACTGGATAAAATATTACAATACAATACCTCTATCGTATATGTAGTATAGTGTAGGGTGATTCATGAAATACGAGTATGTACACATGTGAATGAGCCTCAACTTTTGACAAACTTCAGGTCTGTTTCTTGTCATATTTTGACAGTTCGATTCAATACTATTATAACCATGGCATCGTACACATCAGCTGAACGTTTGTTTATCATGTAAAAACCTTTTTCAGAAATAACGAGTCACCAGTGCCAACATTTGATGTTTTCCGTGAAATTTTTCTAGTCGATAGGAGACCAAGTAACCAAAAAATCATGCGAATTGTGCAAAGATTTGAGGTTTCTCCTTTCTTGAATACCGAGAAGCGTCCGCATCCACGTAAAACGTACTCCTAAAAAAAGTTTCGGCCATAAATCGCCAATTTTATCAAAATCTTAATTTGTCTATTCGCTGAACCTAACAACAGTTAGTGTTATTTTATGATCTCTAACGTAAAATGTTGGAAAATTTTTATGAACCAATTTGGAAGCGCTACAGGCCATGTACAAGAAGAAATTCGAAAATCGCATACTTTCGGAAGGACGTGTTACCTAACACCTTATGACTTCTGTCTTTAGGGTTTTCTTAAGGATCGAGTTTATGTCAATGCTCTCCAAACTATCGAGGAATTTAAAAAAAAACAATATCAGGGTCAGTATCCGTCTGATTACACAAGAAATGTGACAAAATGTAATCAAAAACAACTCATGCCATACAATATATGTATGTGTTATTTTTTCATTTAAAATGCGTAAACGTTTCACGATTCACCCTTTATATTCAACAGGGTGAACAGCTGCATGAAGTTTAATTTATTCTTACGAATTCCGAAACAGTGCAAAACGAATGGGATATTTTTGAAAGTTACAATATTTCCCAGTTTATTTTTTTATTTATTTTATTTTATTTTTATTGTTTATTTAACATACAAGATTTCAAAATTTAAATAAAGTGAATCTCATAGAAATCTTATATATTGAAAAAGATATAAATCTTGACTTTTTTGAAGTAAGTAAATTTTCTGAAGATACCCTGCAGTTGGAATATTTATAAAATACGTAATATAGTAACCATTTAATCTAATAAATAAATTTTAAAATATTATTATTATTATTACTATTTCATTTTATCAGTAGGAAAACTGCTCAAGTCAAAAGTTGGAGAAGTGGGGCTGACAAGATTGAAAGTGCAACAACATCATCATCACTGGGGTCCTCAGCATCATCCTATTCAACATCAACATTAACTACAAAGACAACGAAACGAAACATCGCTACGGTAACCACAAGCAGCAGCAGTACCAACAACATCAGCAACAGCATGGGAGTTGAAAAACATCTGGATTCTTCTTCTTCCGCATCAGCAAGACGTAAGTTCAATTAACTGCTGAATGTAGACTGTCGAGTTAAAGTTAAAAAAAGAAATAGTGTTGCATAACCCGTTTCATTTGTTTTATGGCGATGTTAGTGGGTCGCTGTATCAAAATGATCATATTTCTTTCTGTTAGTGGTAATAGCAATATACAGGTTGCCTATGCTGTAATGCATGCACTTGCATTTTAATTCATTTAACTGTTTACTTTCACTTTTTTTGTTCTTGTAATTGGAAATATGTAGAATGCATAATTCACGGTTTCATATGAAAATAGTGTGTTTAAGGTTGACATCAAGAAGACTATTTGTTTGCGGTTGATATTTCAAAGTATGCTATTCAATTTTGTGGTGAAAACATTTGTCCCAAGGAAGTTAGTATCAGAAAGTAAATCTAAGTAAATAAAATCAGTTGAGTACATGGGTAACGTGATGCAAGTGGTTATCACACGTAAGTCATTATCTTCCGTGATCAAATCAATCGAGTAGAAATTGTTCATTAAACATTTGGGTCATATACGATCGAATTCATTTTTTCCGCTTAATCTAGTAAGATTATACTATCACGAAGTTATTTCCAAAGTTTCCCTTTTTTTGCTTCACAAACTACAAATTTCAGCTCAATTTGCAATACTAGCAAGCAGTGAAGCATAAATCTATGTATGCGAACATATGTAAATGTGTATGAATTTCTTCTTTCTTAGTTAAAACTCATGCGCTAACAAAATACTTATGCAGTTTACATGTTATAAGAGTTTGGAGTAAATCACATCTTTTTTTGTTTTGATATATACATACAATGTAAAAAAGCCTGACCTGACTTTTATATTGATCAATTACTCGTATATTTCAACATAAACTAGTAGTAGTTATGTTGTAAAAATAACTCCTTTATCAACTATTTATCAAGTAGTCATCAAAACTAAATGATACTTCAACACAATTGATGACATTGAACTCTAGTGTCATTTGTCATATTATAAAGGGCAGATATTATGTTTTTTTTTTTTTTTACTATTTGTCAAAGTAAAACGCTTAGTCATGTAGACACCAGTGTACATAGTTATTTGAGAAGTCATTGAAATTTAAGTTTACACAACGATTAGTACCTTAACATTCATTACGTAATTTGTAAACAAACGAGGGTTGTTAACCGATTTTATGGAATCTCCAGACATTGCATTGCTTGCAAAACTAGGTTATTTCTTACTCATCGGTGCAGACTAAGAAAATTTAAACAAACTCGTGAAACGACATCACCAGCATAGGTAAAACGAAACGTATTTCCGATCACGTTGATCAAATACACAAATATGTATGTTTATATGTAATCTGTATTACCAAACTATTATCACATACATATCTGACATAAAAAGCCGGCTAAACAAAATCAAAATTCAAGGTCGACTGCACTGACTTTTGTGTTCGCTTTTGTGCTTTTTCTTTCGATGTGAACAAACGTTTTTTTTTTTTTGTTTTTTGTTTTTTTTTTGTTTTTTTGTTTTTCTTTCTCGATTCACCACTTGTTGCATCATTTTGAAAAGAAAAAAACAATAATGTTAAGAAGTATATTGTAAGAAAGCGTAAAAGGGATAGAAGAAGGCCCACTTAAGCAACCAAACTCGAAATTTACTTTGTGTTTTGTTTTCAATTTGGTTGGCAATCTTCGCGCATTATACGTCACCTGAAGTATTGAGGTCAACATCATTAATTCAGTCGTCAGTTAACATTTTTTTTTAAAAATTTTTCTCTGTCTGTCTGGCAGTTGATTTTACGTGTTGTACGAGTTTGTGGAAAAAGCAACAGACAATGAGACCTTTTGCTTTGAAAAAATTATATCATATGACATAATATTTAACAAAAGAAACAAAATAGAAGCACGTTGTTATTGCTAAAATAGAAAAACAAAAAAAAAAAAAAAATAACGCAAATAATTTATGCAAGTTTTTGGACATTTTTGTTGTATCTTTCCATAGTAAGTAAATCGCATTCAGTTGATATTTATCGTCCACCGGCTCTGCGTCGGAATTTAGAATCAACTGACAACGAAAACCAGAATCATAATAATCACCAGCAACCACAACCGCTCCAACAGCCCCATTCGCAACAACAATTGCGTGAACAACAGCAAATTTTACCACTCCAAACTAGTGATACCAATTGCATTTCAGCCAAATCTCTGCCAACTTCAGCTTCAAATCCATCGAAACCTATTCAAACTTGTTGTAATGGCATTAATACAGCAGTAACAGCAACACCATCGACAATATGCAGCAATCAAAGGTATGTCAGCCTAGTCTGGGCTATGACTTTAGTGATTTTATATATATACATATATATATATATATTTACTTATTTATTTTATTTTGTATTTATAAATTTATACTTTCAGGCAAGTCAGAAGAGAGAGGCGACCTGATAGAGCAGTATATGTTCCAAGGGCACGACGCAGTCAAACCACTCCTCCAGCCGTCTCAACACAGCAACAAGCACATTTCCAGTCGTCGCACCAGCAAGCAATATCAGTGACGGAAAATAATAATAACCAGCTGACTTTATTGACAGCAACATCATCGGTAAGCAGTGGTACTATAAACCCCACTGTTGCTACTACCACAATTACCACTGCTACGTCGGGTACCTGCAAGAGTCCAGTCGAAGAAAAATTTTCAGCAAGCAGTAGTCGAAAATCGAATAAGGATCGTATAATTGGCACCCGTAAGGAAAAATTATCCTCAAAAGGACCGTCTATCGATGAGAATGATAAAAGTAATTCGCTAAAAAATCATAAAAATTCCATAAGTACTCAAAACCCTGAAGAGGATACAGGATCTGCAAGTATTTGCGACCAGCGTAAGCATTCAGCCCATCATCGTGTGGATAAGCTATCCTCATTACCTTTAGGTAATGTTAATTCTAATGAACTGTTGAATTGCAACGATAAGAATGCTTTACTAGTTAAGGACTGTGATATTCCAAATCCAAAAGAACTTAGCAAAAGTACAAATATAACAAACTGCAAAAAAAGTGTAAACATCGTTGCAAGTGAAGTGAAACAAGTGCTACCCAAAATGACGACAACAACTCCGCAAATTTTGACTCCAATTGCGCCTGCACCGGTGATACAAGAGAGTGTAGGTAACTTACGGATAGAGGATGTATTAATAAATAGAGAAGAAAGAACGGAAAAATGTGATCGGGATACAGAAGAATTGCAGAGGGCCTCAAAGGTACGTTTTATGATTTATGTGCAAATGGTTAATTTGATAACTAAAAACTATTTTGTTTTGGAAAACAGCCCATGTTGTGCTGTTTTAATATGTGTGCGCTCCTATGAAAAAATGTTTTCCTTAAAAATAATTATTTCACGGACTCATAAATCAAGCGTAGAGCACAAAATAATTAACTATTGCAGCGATTTAAAACTTTTGATGTAAGACATAGATTAGTATTGTTTTTTTTTATTTTTTTTTTTTGTTTAACCTTGAAATGCATCATTTCGATGCTTAGCCCAGCTTTTAAAGCAAACGACCTTTTACTTATTTATATGATCACTCCGGTCGTTTCGTAATTACAAATCATTCAGCAGTTCTTCATGAAATACTCGTACTTTCATCATAATTTTAAGTGATTTTTCATTATTGCCGAAGGTCAAACCCAAAGCATACGAGCATTCATTATTGAAATGATAAGTGGATAATTAAAATTGCTTTTGAGAAGATGCTCGATATAAATCTTAATAAAAGAGAGAGACCAAGTACCCCTCTGAAAAACTTGTATACTATCACTCTGGTATATTTCAAGTATGTTCACTTGGTTAAAAAAGCTTCGAAGGTATATGAACGGTGATTAACGCTGCAATTCCATTTTAGATGCGAGTGTAACATTGTTGTTTGTATTATCCATTCCTAGTTGCATACATGAATGTGTGGAAATAAAGCGGTTAGGTTTATGTAGTTGGTAGTGCTCGGGTAATTAATTTTAGCACTATGTTAAATATTTGAATTTATTTGGAATTGTGTTGTTTTTTTTTTTTTCAAAAGGAATAATTCGTAGTAATACATTTATATTTTCATAAGCATGTGCATAGTTTATACAAGTGTGTCCACACGTAATGTTTAGGTCACTTTGTGATAATGATGCAGCAGAGGCATTATGGAATCAGACTGAATGGTAGCAAAGATCATGATATAAAATTCACAAAGTCCGAAAAAGATTTCTGAAATAGTTGAATATTACCATTCTTTTAAGGGTATTGTTGATAATATGGATCAAATGGTTCGCTCCTTGCGAACGATAAACCAACAATTCGGTACTTGTTTTATTTTCAAAAACAAGGTAATAATATGATCCTTAATAAATATACACTTTATATCAGAACCGTTGTAAGTTGTGTCTTCAGGGTAATGAAAAGAAAGCTTTTCTGTCTTTTATTGTTGGACCATCCAGTTTAACTCCTTTAACAACCATCTCGAACACATATAGCCCCAAACATAGTCCATTGTTTAAGAAAACTTGTTTCTGGTTATGTACGAGTGTAATACGAGATATGTATGAAGAATGTCTTAGATCTTAGAATCTAGTAAAGTCTGACATGCTAAAATTATCAGCATGCACCCAAAAATATAACAGGCTTTTTAACCCTTGGATGCCCGAATTATTTAAAAAATTGATTAAAAAAAAAATTGTTCTCAACATAGGCAAAGTAGGTGGTTACTATGGGCAAAAAGCGAAGAAAATTGCATTTGGTGTGGGTGGTATGGACGCAAGGACATGTTGCCATATGGCAACAATGGACAGTGTGGGGGGGGGGTATATATGTACGTACACATATTATTTTTTTTTTTTATTGAGAACAAAAAAAATAAACAATACATATGAATATTACAAATCAATCATGTGTGATAAGACATAAAGCAGTTTTTTTGTTGTTGATTGAAGCAAAGAAAACATCGCATTTGGTACACCGCATTGCATAGACGACATCTCCCTTTCTTTTCCGAATAAATTGTAAAATGACCGTAGTTGTCGTACCTTGTAACATCTGGTGGATTCGGCCGCCTTACTTTTGATGTTGCTGGTGTTGAAGCATGTGATGAAGTTGATGGTGATGATGATGGTTTTTCAGTAGCAGGGGACAATTCTATAGATTGCAACTTACTCAAAAACGAGGGTCGTCCTCTCTTTCTGCTTGTGGTCAAAACTTGTAGTCTTGTTGTGGTCAGAGGTTTTTTAACAATTAATTGGAAGTTCATTAAACGCATATGCTTCCGATATGGATTCAGTGCAACGAAATGTCTGTGATATAGAAGCCAAGAATTAACTAGAGCTGTATTAATGCACCAATAAATAATCCGAAAGTAGTGATTGATTCGATACAATTCAATTAACATATCCGCTAAGTCCACACCTCCCATAAAACGATTGTAATTTTTGACAATGTTCAGCCTTTCAATTTGAATGTATTTTTTATTGCAACTCCATCCCATCTGCGACACGAGTCCATTGGATCTACACAGCAGAAAGTAGAGAGAAGTTGTACTGTTCGATTGTCAATGCTACATTGTGATTGTTCTCGACCCCGTAATCAACACTTCCCCTACCTGCTGCTTTTAAAGTCTCATCCTGCATGTTCTGTTGACCGGTTCGAATATTTCGAATAGTTCCAAAGCACCATATTCCCATATCTCGTAAAGCGATTGCCAGTTTGATAGAGGTGAACCAGTTATCGAAATAAACTTTGAAATTTTCGTTTTTTGGCATGGTAGAACACAGATACAAAACAATATCGGAGGATATCCCTAAACCGTATTCAGGTCAAGTTCCTTTACCAGTATACAGAGTAAAATCATAAATTGTACCTGAAGACCCAGCTCTTGTAAAGACTTTGTATCCCCATTTATTTGTTTTTTTTTCGGTAGATACTGTTTCAATGCCGATTGTACTTTGAATGGTATAATTTTCTCATGTACAGATTAATGCTCATCGTCATTAGATATTTCGTTAATTTTTTTTTAGATGGTCTAATAGTGGTCGAATTTTATGCAATTTGTCGTATTCGGAATTATTTTTTGGTTTGACTTGTAGATTATCGTCGCTCCAAAAACACCTATAATCGGGCATTCGAATTACACCCATATATAAGAGCATTCCCATAAATTGATGAATTTCCTCAGCTTCAACTTTAATCACTTCTCCATCTTGTTGTAAGGCGTATTTATTGGTTTCTTCTATTATTTTATTTATGATCACACTGTCAAAAAATGCTAGGAAGTATTCCGAAGGACACGCCTGAAAAATCTTTTTGCGCCAGACAAATTTCGAAGTGGAAGCATTTGTTTTATGTGCCAATGCACTTGTCGACGCGCCTGACTGTTCATTGCTTTCCCTTTCAGTATCCTCCGAAACAAGCTCTGCGAAGGCATCTGTTACAGCGGCAGATCTAAAAGTTCAACATTTTCAACCAAAAAATCTTCGTCATCTTTTTCCAGCATATCATCATCCGAATTATCCCAATTCTGTTCCAAAATATAGGCTATGTCTTTATCAGTTTTTGATTTTTCATTTTGTGTTCTAAATAAAGTAAAAAACAATTGTATATCTGTCCGTTGTTGCCAAATGGCAACATGGATTTTCAAAAAATTCAGGAGACCAATAATCACAGAATATTGTACATTTTATTCTATTAACAAATAGTACTTACCTTTAACTTTCAAAATAATAAACAATTTTTTTGTCACTATTTAAACTTTTTAGTATCTATTTAAACTTTTTTTTTAACTCACTTTCGCAAAAATAAAAATGATTCCAAATGTCAACTTACAACTTGCAGCAAAACATATGTTAACCTGTTAATCCAAATAGGGCAACGGAACTTTTTTACAAAGAGAAAGGTTGGGAGAAGAAAAAAAAAATATAAATTACGATATTTATGTACTTATCGTTGAGAAACAGTGGGCATCAAAGGGTTAATAATTCTTATTGATAATATAAACAGCAATATTTTCCTATATGTTAAAAATATGAATTGATTTCGGCTTATTTGATAAGAATAGTAAAAAAATGTTTTTGAATTCAATTCAATTAGTACGCTATTCTATATTAATATTTCGTGGCAGTGGGATCTTTTAGAGGGTGTTGATATCCAAGCATGTTCTATCAATTACAAAAATCCCTCGATCTCAGTCCACTTGTCCCAAAAGCCATGTTAAGCTGAGCTGCTGGTATATTTTATATTTATTGTCCGCTTGAAGGCAATGCACATGGCAGCATGATTTTTTTGCATAATATCCACGTAAAATTGCTGGTTCATATATTTTGGACTAATACCATAGTAGGAAAAGTATCCCAAACCATGATACTAGATTTGAAATGCATTATGTTTTTTTGTGGTGGTTCTAGGATTAAATTTCGTATTAGGGGGCGGCTTACATATTCCTTTCCGCCATATAGCGAAATGTTGCTTGCGGAACTGCGAGAATTTTGCTCGCCACTATACATATCCTTTACTCACAGACATTCCCATTTCCAGGTCTTTTTTCCATAAAACAAAATGTATTTTTAATTTGATTTAAAGAATTGGTATAGACGAAGTTTTCTTTCAAACAGCGACATAAAACAAACATGCAAATTTTTTTCGTTTCGTTTCTTATATGTTTTCATATCTAGCGGTGTTCTAAAGCTGTTGTAGGTGCATGAAAAATACCTTTGATTAATTATTTGATAATATTTTTTTGTGATAATATATTTTGCACTATGATACTACAAAAAAGATCAATAATATTTTTTCATATTCATAATAAAGGAGAATTAGTTTTCAGTTTCTTTGTATTATAGTTCCACTCTGTGCCAGAGGTTGGAAATCTTCGACTGAACTGCTTGTTTGTTTGTTATTCTTCTAAATATGTCTATTGTTGAAAGATTGAGCCATTCTCTTAAGTTTGACAACCTTCAATCTTCAATCTTACCTTGTAGAATTACTTGGATAAGTTAATATTTATTATTTCTCATAATATGCCCTAAGTGGTCGATCTTTCTTTTCTTTATTGAAATAATTATTTCACTTTTCATTTCTACTCATCTTAAGAATTCATCGTTTGTGATTCTGTCAACTCAAGAGTTTCGTAGAATTCTTCTATACACCCACATTTCTAAAGCTTATATTCTCCTCATCGTTGGGTTGTTAAGTGTCCGTCCATGTTTCTGCCCTAACCCACAAGACGTAATATTTATTTTAAGGTTTAAATTTATTTCTCGGGTAATAAATATTTTTTTCAATATTACAAAGTAATCTTTGAAAAATATTCCATGCTGTCACCAATCCCTTGGTTCCAACTCTCGTATCACGTTTGTGGCTGTTCACATTTTCATGGGCAGGAAGATTGTCCGAAATAGAGGGCAAGCTTTTTATTTGAGTGGGAAGAAGAAGGGTTACTTGCACTGAAAATCCATTTCTTAACTGGAATTTCGGATGAAGCATGACGTTTTTTCCCATATCGTTCCATTTCTGACGTGTTTTATATTTGTAATTTTGATCCTCGATGACTCTGTTTAGATGGTGATTCTCGACTACTACTCTCACTAAGTAGTGGGCAGTCATGTCGTGTTTACGCACTTTAGTCCTCACTCTTGCACTATTTTGATAAAATGTAAGCGGGGATAAGTGAATTGAAACACTTCTGTATTGGACACTGCATATCTCGTCCAAATACTCATTATTATCCGCGAAGATCTCTACTCAACGATCGAACTAATAATGATAAAATGGAAAATGGAGAGAACGTTTCGGTTGTGGAACATGGCTTTCCTCGATTTTTATATTTTCTTCTTTTTCACTATCAACATAGTAGACTCATGAGTCGCCTTCTACGCAGGATCTAAGGAAGTGTAGAAAAAGAGGAAAAAGGTATGTTTCACGCCAAGTGCTCATATTCAAAAATTAAAAATGGTCTGATTCAAGTATTCCGCGTGTCAAAAAGTCTTTCAACCCCCATGGAACTGTGAACACGACGTTCATGGGCAAGATTTTCATGTCCACACTAATGTGAGCAGGCATTTTGTGTGGCACAATTGCATTCTTTTCAAGCATAAAATTTTCATTCAATATTTTCCTTTTTTTTTTGCTTTAACGTTCGAAGTCGATAATGCTAGTGTAATGAAATTTTTTTGTTTCTTCGATATTGACAGCAATATGACGACCTACTACAATAGAACCAAATCCTAGATTGTATTCTCAAATTGGGATTTGTGTAGGGTCCAACACAATTTCCCCCCACTCAAACGTCTTAGAAATTGTGTGTACAAATTGTCCGTGTGTTGGCGCTTATAGTCTAACATATGTGGTTTGTCAGAAGGCCGTCTACCAGATTGACATACTAAAATAACAGTGCTCTTTTAATTATCAATCAACTAAAATAGAATTTAGTTTTTATTCCTAGAAGTTTTCTTCAATAATGCAGTCTCTGTAGCGAAATGCACTTAACATTTATAATATATCCCAACCTTGATCTCCGCTTAGTACATTTATCACCTCCCCTAGCTCAAGTACATGCGGACCAATGATGTTAGGGTGAAATTCCTTTAAGATGGGACATATTGCGATGAAATGGAACACGTCCTCTCGCTCCTTGAGGTTACAAAGGCTACACAAAACTGCCAGCTCCGGGCGGTGTGGTGTAAAATTCAAATTCGTTGGTTTTCCTCTTATTTTAAAGGTGGTGCTTAACATGTCCGTTGGGTTCCTAGTCAAAAAATACGTTTTGTCATCCAAATGATAATTCATTTTGTTGTAATATTTTCGGCATTGTGGTGACTGGGCTTCATTTACAAATTTTCCGTACATACTTTGAACACAAGGTGTGGAATATGTGTTTAAAGGAAGTGGGTTATTCGTTTGCTGTAACTATCAGACTAAAATCGTAATCTGATGCTAAGCTGTTCCATTCTTGTACATATTTACCCCAATTCGGTAACATTTGCGAAAGCACTACACATCTTGGATATTCTTTCTTGCTTCATTCCCATGACTCTTACCACATAATCAAAATGGAGCTTGATGGTATTCATTAACAAAGGTGTAACTCCTGTCTCCAGGTGGACCTTTTAGCTTGTTGAACCACTCGGAAATTTGGAAATTCGCTTTATGAAGTAACGCAGGAGCTTTTTCACATTTTCTAAGGGACAGTAGGCCCATACTTGCGCTGCGTAAAAAAGAATTGGTATTGCAGTGGCACGGAATATTTTTTGTTTCGAGATATAAGTTACATTTTTACTATTGATACATCTAGTTCAGGCTGCACATATCGCCCGCTTAAATTCACAAAAAACAATAATAATAACCTCGTTTGATCTGTAGATGCTCTCGTTTGATCTATTTAAGCTGGATGTCAATAAAACTGCAAGGGATTTAACATATACTCTCGCACAATTTCGAATTGTTCTCCTAAACGCTTTCACTTTTCTTTTCGAGCGTACATGCCATTGCAGTTTCTGAATATCATCATGTTTTACTTCGATAGGTTTGCAGTTAGGTTCCGGGTTATGCAGTAATTGTTAAGTCTGTTGACCATGAGCTGCATAGAATCTACTGAATCTGCGGGCGAAACAATATCATCTGCAAATATAGAGGCTGGAATATTGGTTCGGTTTAGCTCTATTAGAACGCACACTTACTTTAGACCCATCGATAAGTTGGATTCCTCCGACAAGTCTTTTCCATCCCATACGTTATTTTTCTACATAGATTTCCACATACTTATGACTTCGAATGACTTTTCACATCCGTAGATTTTTGTAAAAAAGCGCTTTCCGGGGTACTCTATCAAAAGCCGCTTGAAAATCCACGAAGAAGGCATATATGTAGTTTTTTGTGTTTCTTTTATACAACTCTACTATATAATGTTAACAAGCGAAAATATTTGACCAGTACTCGAATAATTTCATCTAAAACCGAGTTGAAATAAAGATATTCTTGTTTCTACCAACTGAGTTACTCGCCTAGTCTTGTGGGAATATTATTGCCTTCTGGAAACATTCAGGGGCATTTGCAGTTTCAAATAATCGATTAAATTCTCTTGTAAGCGCAGATAGGAACTCCGATGCGCAAGTTTCGTAGAAATCGAACGGCATACGGCCATTTCCTGGAACTGTCGGTGGCAACTTTCACTTCTTCTGTAATTGTTGCATCAAGAAATTCATCGACTATTAAAAGCGGTGGATAATGAAAGGTAATTTTAGCTCTGCATTGAGGAGTGTTGCAAACTGCTCTCTTAACTGATCTGCTTGTATTTCTGAAGCGATATCATTTTTTTCCCCGTTAATAATCTTGTAATCTTACTTCATTTGTTAGAGCAATATTTTGCTGCTCAAATTCTATCTTTTTATATTGCAAAGTTTTTTTAAAATTTTAATGCCTGTCGCGTAGAGGAATTTAAACCAGTTGGTACTTATTCTTAATAATTGGAGAAGCACAAGCGCCGTTTTCGTAGCTCGCATGCATTCACCTTCGAGCCATTTTTGTTTGCCGATTTTAATGTTGGGTCTTGTTGGTAGATTGCGGTTTTTTTCACTATTACCGAGAGAATATCAAGACGAGTATTTGGTGAAAAATTATTTAGCAAGCTCTCAATTTAGATTTACTGTGTTTGCATGCCAACTTCGGAAGAAGTTCTAGTTGGGTTATATTGGGACTTTTAAAGGCATGAGGACCGAGAACGTTTTCATCCCTACGCGGAAGTCGCTGACGCAAAAACTCCAATTTCCCGGTATAAGATAGTAGTCTGTTACCGAGCATACTATACCACGGGGAAAACTATATTCTCCTCTAGAGTCTGTACTGTCTGGAACTGTAAAGTTCCATTTATTATTCTGCAATCCAACTGCTATTTAAGCACCTTTTTATCTTTGACTCTAAATCTACGATTTAGATATATAGATGGTATCAATTGACTACCCTTGAGATATATTGCCACTATGTGGAAAGTGGAGTCAGCCATTTTTAGTTCCAATACATACGCTTCTTCTATCTTCTTGATTTCCTCCAGTTCCTTACGGTATCCTAAAAGTTCACCTGCCATTCAGTTCATAATTTGTAACTATCTTCTTCGTAATCTATATATAATATGTGGTTGAAATAATACAAACTTATCAAATTCCTAAATATTAATTTATTTCTTAAGGCAGCTATGTTATAACTTAGGATTTTTAATTTTTTTGATACCACGTTGATCCGGTAGACGAGTTCAATCCAGTTTTGCGCTATGTATAAAGGACCACTTTGCTGTAGACTCCAATTGCCTACATCTTACCCTTTTCTTTTTATTTCTGCAGCTGACAGCTTCAGATGACATTATAGTGACCCAATCCCAACAGCTACCGAAAGACGTTTTTTTTTAGGCAACTAAAATCACCTGAATGGTTGCTAAAATACAACAAGTCAATTTACACTAATAATTTAGTCGCCCCATTAAATGTTGAATAACCACTGAGCCCAAACATCTTTCTCTATTTCTTTATCTATCCAATGTTCCGAAAAACTTAACACGTGCTCTGGCATTTTATACCCTTATCATACCTTCTTGAGTATTAAAATCTTAAAAATAAAAAAACATTGACAGTTTATACGCATTGTTTAATGTTTCACTCCAAATATTCCGTGAAAATAAAATAAGGTGTAAACGGTCTGACGGTCCAAAAAGAAAGTCGAGATAATTCATTTAACTGTCAAACTTTTAAAGTCAAAAGTACAATGTTAATGTTACAAAAGTCTAATGTCTCGTTCACATTTACAACCATTACCTCCGTAACGTCTTCGATGCCACACTTTACTCATACGTGAAGAATTTGTCCGCAACGTTCAACTTATGGTCCTTAAGCGCAATTTGCATATCCGGGCTATTCTCGCGAAGAAATTTCGTTGGAGGAAGTAACTTGACCTTCATCTGACCTACATTGAGCTTTGTGGATGCTGATTGTTGTACTTTTTAGTTTCTTCCACTGTAGCCTCGATGGCGGTACTTGAAATTTGCAAATATGCGTTTAAAATCCTAGAACTTACGTGAGTTAAACTATTGGTCCGTAGATATTACTTTTGAAATACACTTAACCCCACAATTTCGAAATCATCAATTGATATTCTATTTTAATTAATTATTTATCCCCGAGGTGTTTTTTTTTTACACAATCTACTTTGGAAATCTCAAAACCGTTCGTCCATTAAATTGCAATATTTGGCATAGATCTATATCGTCCTTTTCATAGCTAAGAGTTTAACATTTTTATGCAAACTTTATATTTTTTGTTAGTTTTGTTAGGCTGTAGGATGAGGCCATAATGTTAAACACCTTTTTTAAGACAGAATTTAACTTTATTTAGTTTACCAATTCAATATGAGAAGGTTGAATAACTTGAGTTTTTCCTATTTGGTTTCATTAGTCTCTATTATTAATACTAGGACTGCTACCGTTTGTTCAGGTAGAACCTCCAGTTCACTCAATAAATTTCCCAGTTAGCGCGGCTTTTGGTAAAATGTTATTTATGTTATTTAGATTATTATGCTAGTTATTTATAACTACCTAACACTGAGATTACAATTCGTATTGGGGGTTGTAGAAAATGACTTATTCTCACTTATTCTAAAGCATAAATTGTAGTTGTTGTTTGTCAGCCTCCTTGCTTTGTGTTAGTTAAATTTCCCCATTAATTGTATAAAAGCCAAATCAATCAGCTATAGTAGAACGTTTCGTAAACAAACGTAGCATTTATTGGCATCCTGACATTAACCGTGTTTTTTTTTCACTTCCGCTATCCCTCAAAAAATTACAATACAACAATAACATAGCGATGTGTACCCTAAGCCAATTTATATCCGCTATATTCTTCGTTTTCCAAAAAACCTTCAGGAATGTCAAACATTTTCCAACGAATTTTTTTCAAAACTAATTAAATTTGTTCAGCAACCGAACGTACATATCTGTGGTGCAAGTTTTTATGATGAACTTTTAAGCGGATATGGGTCGTTTCTTGTGACAATCACTAACATGCGTGCAAAAAAACACAGCTATTGTTTTCGGACCTTTTTATATATTTTTTGTGTTGATGTTTATGAGAACTTAACAGCCCGTCTCTACGAGGCAGAATTCTGTCAGACATAACACCTGACATCTACTCTGTCATATTTTTTTCTGTTTTAGCTGAGCAAATTATTTCAAACCATTTCATTTTACGAGCAGATGTTGTTCATGCGGCAACATGCAACAACAGCAACAATTAGTTCCTCCTTTTTACTCGGTATTTTGAAAAAAAATATGTTTACCACTACATTCAACAGAAAAGAACTCACATATGTCAAATGCATGCCCTGATTTTCATCCCGTCTCATTTCTAGACATAAAAGCGAAAACCTGATGTTAGCTTGAGCGTGGATTTTTGTGTATCCACTATACCACTTCATGGTATGTTTATAATCACTCACTGCTCGGGACCGAATAAGGGAACACTAAGTAAACCTAAGTTTAATAGTCTGAGTCTTATTGCAAAATAAGGCGAGTTGTACTTGTAATTGAATTCGATGGGTGGTTTCGACTAGGAACAGTATTTAGTCTTACCTTTAGCGGTGTAAGGTATTTGTACTTACTGAGGAGATTGTTAAATTGGAAATTCTTGGCCCCCTGTTACTTTCAAAACTGATAGCATTCGCTTTTTACTGAAGCTGATCGTTAATTTACAAAGGGAATCAATTTACTGAGAGTTTATTTTTTAAAGCATTCTTTGCCAATAAAAACTTGAAGATATCTTTTTTGTTAGTGCTGCTTAAAATATTTGACTTGGATATAAAAGAAAACCGAGAGCGGAATTTTATTCTTTTTGTTGACCGTTAAAATATAATCCATATACAAGCACATTTAATTACAATAGATTGTACATATATCTATATTCTCCACATATCTGTGTTGCAACTGTGCCGCTTATTATTGTAGATTGGTTAAGTTTGCGGTCCTTAACAACTTTCTGTATGTCGCTGCGTTAGGTCACGTTTGAAACACTAGATTTTCAGTTTTCAGTTTCATTTATATAAATGGATCGTACCGAATGCGATGGGTACGACGGATGCACTGTTATCATATAAATTTAATAAAAAATATCCACGCTAAACTCGATGTACGAAATCATCATTGGAGTTTCCCTGCAGTCGTAAACGAACATAACTCAATTATCTAAAGTCACATTTTCACATTTCAAGACGATTCCAAGTATATGTAAGGGATAAGGTTTACGAGTTCAAAAAGAACTACGCAGATATTCAGCCTTTCTTCGGCTATCGTCATTGTTCGTTTTACTTTTATTTCGAAGTTATAGTACATATTTGTTGTCATTCTTTCATAAACCCTTGGCACTTTTTTTTTTATATATTGTATAAGTTTCCGTGCATAGAAATGCTTTTCATTTGATGTGAGTCAGTATACGTTTTTGTTAAAAACCTATAGGTTCTAAAATTGTCGATTATAACCATTTGTGACATAACCATCGGGGGGGTTATGTTTCATTCTTTTTTCCTAAGGTTAACTTCGACCAATGCTACTCGATATTTGTACCTTGTAATGGATCTGAGTAGCAACTGGAACGCAGAGGTAGAACTATAATCTCGCTTATCTAAAGGAGTTAAGATTCCCACATAATTTTGTAATAACACGATTCGACGATATTATCATAAAATTCTTTGTTCACGTGTAAAAATAATTTGACTGCGAAATCAATTTTCTAATGCTGGTGATAGCCGTTTTACAGAGTTACATTACATTAAAACCGCTATACAAGTGCTCGCCTAATACCATTGATAAAATTAACAATCACTTTTTTACATATATACAGTGGTGGAAAAATAATTAGAAACGATGAAAAAATTTACATAACTTTTTTTCTGATTTTTGTTTGCATAATGTACACACATGATATCTGCACCGGTAAATTGCCATTTTCTCGTTGCTATCATTACCTTTTGTTTTTGTTTGCTTTTGGTCTTTGAAATTATTCCACAAAACAGTAGTTCATTTAACAAGTAGTGTCGTCGAAAGCAATAATTAAATTTCGTGGAAATATAATTAGAAACGGCAGATAATATTTAAGAAATTTTATTATTTTACGGTAAATTGTTTGGGTTGCATATTTTTTCTGTTCGTATTACTTAGCCCTTTATCTAGTTAGCCAAAATGGGTAAGAAAAAACATTGTTCACCGGAAATGAGAAAACTAATTGTTCATAAGTACTATTAGGAGAAGGCTTCTATGAGCACTATTGCCAAGGATCAAATGTGTTCTAAAAAGATGGTGTATGGAGCTATAAAAGTGTATAAGGACACAGGCAGTACAAACACCCCCGCAAAAAAACCACGAATGCGGAAAACAACTGCCAAGGAGGACAGGCTCATTTGCCGCCAAAGTAAGGCTAATCCTTTTTCTTCTAGTAAGGATATACACACAGCTTTGTCGGAAAACCAAAGTGCTAAAATAACATCTAGGACCATCAGGAACAGATTGTTAGAAGCAGGTTTTCGGGGGTGCATTGCCCGCAAAAAGCCACATGTTTCGAAAAAAAATTTTAAAAGTCGGCTAAAATTTGCTAAGGAGCATGCAGAAAAACCCCTTGCATTTTGGAAAAGAATATTTTGGAGCGACGAATCCAAATTTAACATGTTTGGATCTGATGGTAAGGCCTGTGAACAAAGAACTGGATCCTAAGTACACCATCAAAACATCGTGGAGGAAATGTGATGGTTTGGGGAGCCTTCTCCTGCTACAGTGTTGGCCCTATTGTGCGCATCGACGGCCGAGTGGACCAGTTTATATACAGAGACATACTAGTCAATACTAAGGAGCCGTACGCATTTGTTAATTTGGCAGTTTCATATATTTTTCAGCAGGATAACCATCCTAAACACACTTCACGCCTAGTGAAGGAAGAAAAAATAAACGTCTTGAACTGGCCGGTCCAAGGTCCCGACCTCAATCCTATTGAGAATCTATGGGCGGATGTTAAGAGAGGTTTGAAATCAAAAATTTCCAGAAATTCGACAGAATTGTTCCAAAACATCGTAGAAGTTTGGAGGAATATGCCTCTCAAACGTTGCCAGCACTTGGTAGCTAGCTTACTAAAACGTTGCTCAGCTGTGATAGCTAACAAGGGTTACCCGACAAAGTACTAGTCGCTATTTATTAAGAAAAAATCTGAATTAAAAAAAAATTAATTTCATCTTCCTTTTTTCAATTGTTACTTTATGTCTTACTTGCTGTTTCTAATTATATTTCCCCATACGAAGGATAATGTTTTATGTTTTTTTGAATATGCTTTTATTTTTCGTATCATTTCCAATTTTTCTGTTCAGAAGTATTAACAGACATGTTCTACATATTATTTTGTTTTTCATAATAATTTTTTCTATTTTTACTTATTTAAAAAAATAAGAGTAACTTTTTGAGAAAGAAAATAGCGCCGTTTCTAATTATTCTTCCACCACTGTATGTATATTGGAATGACACTTATTTTCTAAACATTTCGCTTTTATAAAACCGTCAGTTACATAAACTTTTTCATGGTTTTGTACCTCCAAAGCTTAACACTTAAGGGTTATTTGCAATCGGCTCTGTAGATATGTAAGCAAAGAAACGCGATTCTATTTATACTTCAGAGCATAGAATTTACAATTTTAATTTTAAATTTTTACATGATCAAAGCTGAGTTGGTATGTTTGTCCTTGAGACAGTACACATTTGCCGGTTAAAACTCAGTTCATCGTTGCATCGTTGCATCGTTGCATCGTTGCATCGTTTCTAGTTCTTTGGATTCATTTTGAGTTGATAGAAAGCCACGTTCTTCCTCAAGTTACAAATTGATTTAATGCACAACTGTTCACTCTGCCATGCACACAAAAAAATTCTCAATGTTTACGTTTTTTCTTGATGCAGAAATCTCTCAACAACCTTGTAAATGAATCAATTATCACTGTCCTACCGGGGTTTAAGTCTCTCCAAAAGCCACCTATTGAGGAGAAGATTAGTTAAAGTCATGTCGAACAGTGGGCATGATGTACTATATGCATTTTAGTCAGAAATATAATACTCAATGGCCTTGTTCCAAAAATAAAAAATTCTGGTTGCAAGTTTGCGGCCAATTCAGACGAGGTCATAGTAAAGATGACTTGAAATTATTTGCAAACACTTTCTGATCTAGTTTAACTTGCTCTGCAAAATGTAACTGCTTGGACTCACCGTTGTGATCCTTATATTTATTCAACCGAAACAGAATCTCTCCAGGAAAAAGTAACTTCATCTGGTCCATTTCGAAGTAACGAAATCGCTGCGGAGAATAACTTAACCCAGCATGTAAATGAGTCCACGCGAAGACGTTGGAAGTCATACTGCCAACACCCTGGACTTGTTTTTAACTTCTCACCAAGTCGATGTGCTCTCCTCTCTAGGCTCGTCGGACAACAGTGTTATGTCAGCTAGTTTCTCGTATACTGGCCATATAATTAGAGAAAAAAATTCCCAAAGAACCGTGTAGCAATACGAGAAAGCCAATTGGAGCGGAGTTAACACCTTCTTTAGGAATCGTAGCTGATCGTTATACTATACCTATTCTCGATTACGATGTGGATGTCGCTGCTGATATAATCACAGACACTATTCTCTTTGGAATGAGATCCTTTATCCCTCATTGAACTAAGAGTAGCAAACTAAAAGAAAAGGCGTTGTATGACTCGAGCTGGAAAGAGGCTGTCAGGGTTAGAGAAATGTTTTTTCTGTCCTACAAGACCTACCCGATGGAGGAAAATCAGAAAAAGTTCACACGAGCCTGGAATGACTGCAACACCTTTCTTAAGCATGTGAAATTTGAGTACGACCAAAAACTGAGGCAAAAAATACTAAAATATCCCAAAGGTAATAACAATTTTCGGTCGTTCGTCAAAAACATCAGAAATTCTGCCTCATCCTTCATCCTACCGCTCAATTATAATGATATTCCAGCTGTCAGCCCTTTGGACGGGGTTAATCTGTTTTCTGCAGTACTGTTTCCAAAACACAATGCTGTCTGCTGTCGTCTAAGCGAATTTTAAACATTCAGCCATTTATGAATGGCAGTGGCATCGTCGAAATCAAAAAAACTTGTGTCAATGACCAAAAATTATGCGAAATGTCTAGATTTCCTCAATGTAAGAAATACATTTTTTTTCCACCCGCTTGGGAAAAAACCTCAATGTATTCGAAATCTATTGGTAGAGTATATGCTTGCACAACTCTACTTTAGTATTGTTACTCGTATTTTCTTTTGTCACTTAAATGAGAAATTGAAACTTATTATAACAAACTTACATATTTGCCAAATTGAAATACAAGATAACTTTCAATGAGACTGAAACTATCATCAATAATTTGAAATCAAATTTAAATTTGGATTCAATTCCAGTTTGTATACACACTCGTACTCGTGCATACATTATGATTATGTGTAACATATACAGATGCATGCATTTAAAAATCATTGACCAACATTTGTATTTACAGGAAATAAACCGCAGCAACCGTCGCATAATAAAGCAAACATTCAACTCAGATGTTCTTGAAATTCCAGAGAAAAAGCTATTTCATACTAATTCATCAGTTAATTGTAGAAGTGCATCTACAACAAAAAGTGGTACTGATGACGATGAAATTGAAGAAGACGACTGGGACTCATTGTACGATGATAGCGGTGATTGTTTGGATCCGAAAATTATTCAAGAGCTGACAGCATCAGTTGGTAAAGTAAAAATTGAATTACCTAAAATGGACTATTCGGTAATAGATTCCCTTAAAAAAATAAACTTCAATTTGTTATGTAAAGGTTTGTATATTTCTAGGCCTTTTTAACAAAACAATCGATCCTCAACGATGAGGAGTTTCCCCATGTTTTAGAGGTTTCCAATTTCCCAGTGGAATTCAAAAATCAAGACCTATTGATGGTCTTCTCGCAATATAAAGAATCAGGGTTCGATATAAAATGGGTTGATGATACTCATGCTTTGGCTGTGTTCAGTAGTTCGCAAGTTGGTAAGAAATAGTAGCAATAATCACTGGATTTTTAATAAAGTTTGGTTTGTTTGTTAGCTGCTGAAATCCTCGCCATGGGACATCCATTTGTCGTTTTGAAGCCCTTAGCTGAAGCAACAGCAGAATCTCGCCTAAAGGCAAAAAAATGTTCCGCATCGTTGCAGCCATATAGACCCCGACCAGAAACTTGTGCAGCTCTGGCACGTCGCTTAGTAACTGGGGCATTAGGGGTTCGGTTAAAAACTGCCGCCCAAGAGCGTGAAAATGAAAAGCGAGTACTTCGTGAGGCCAAAGGTAAGTTGACATTCGTTGCACTCTTTTTTTTTCTTGTTAACTTAACTGATTTCCAATTTCAGAACGTAAGCTTTTAGCGGCTAAACAGCGTGACGAAGTATGGGAAAGCTAAAAGTAAATCCAAAGACTACATTTGCAGCAGCCATTCTTCCTTAAAGGATAATTTAGATATATTTTGCATTGGGATAAAAAAAATGTTTATACTGTTTTTTTGTTGTTTTTGCAGGAATAACGTTTGTTTTTTTATGTTAACGTTAGTCATCTTTTACTTGCATAGCCACGAATCTGTCATAGTTCGAGTGCAATAATGGCAATATCCTGTACGTTTGTTATTTCATATAATTGAATGATCGTTAGAAAGTGTACGAATAAATGATGTAGTTTCTACATTCAACCACTTATTATACATAAATATATATATATACACACATATATATATATGTATATAAATATAGATATATAAATAAAAACGCAATATTTTATATCAATTGTGCGAATAAGATAAATAATCATATACAGAGAGAAGAAAAATATACATATACATTGAAGAATATTTTTAATAAAGCATATTTATTTAGAAAACTGTATTTGAACTCTTTTCTCCTATTTTGTAATATAAACCCATACTAAACTTAGATTAGAAAAAAATAAAAATTCTGTAATAGTTTTACCATTTTAAAGTCCAATCTGTCGATACGTACAATTCACACACGCTATCTAAAATGAAAAACAGCCCTAAAGTACGTAGTAACTTAAGATTTTTTTTCAGTAACGTGTCTCCACTATTTAGTATTACCTGGTGGTATTAATTTCATGCATCTTACACTTCTCAGAATCTTTGAAAATGTGCCTAAGATATCAACGTTCTTACCTAACCTTGCGCCATCAATTTCACTGCCTGTGTTGTAAATGTGCAACGATAATAGTGGTTGTATTCATTCTAACATTGCTCTTTTTTTAGACTCTTCAAAAAGAATATCCGGGAGCATTGCTCCCGCTGTAACTTCTACAGGCATCAATGGCACTTCTTATGCAGGGCATTAATCTTTTTAAATTCTCACAACCTTTTTGCCCTTGCCTCCCTTTTTGCTTCGAGATGATATTTTATGACCATTTGCCTCATTATTCAATTGTTTACCAGCAATTCTTGATTTCGCGTAAGCTTCTCATGAGACGTTGCGCCATTGTTTTTATACGTATTCTTTTAGTTATTTAATAACTCAGTTTCACACAACAGTGTTCTGTCAGTACATGGATTTACGCGTATTTGCTGAGTACGCAAGCAGAGTAAGTCCAACAGCGGTTGTGTCTTGATTTTTTCATAAATTCTACTTGTTATTGGGTTGCATTGGCAGTTGATTAATTTTCCTGAATCCTTAATCATTACTGATTTCTTAATAATACGGCCGTTCTTTCAGCATGTTTCATAGGTTTTCAAATAACCTTGAAATCTCATATAATATTCCCAAACACACAATCATGTCTATCGGCAATTTCGAACCCCCCAACATATTCGTTCCCGTAAAAAAAATCCTCCTATCATGAATTTCATTCGGAATTTAGTAAGCGGTGTAATTTCACATACAAGTCTCCTGAGTCGGTCGCTGCTGATCGTAGTCCATTTTTGACGGTTGGTACGTATCTCTCAGCTTGACCATTTGTAGCAGGATGTGCCGTAAGTTCGAGAATTCTCACGATGTGAAATTTGTTGCCTTGTCTGATACCAATGTTGATGGTAAACCGAACCTCGCAACATCTCACATAATGTCTTTATAATTTTAAGACTAGTAATGCTCTTTATCGAAACAACCTCTAGCAATTAGCTTTTCGCCGTCGACAACTATGAGGAAATAATGTTCCATAAAGAGTCTTGCGAAGTGTAAACTTTTCCATGGCGCAAAAGGAGTTTTCCATGGATGAATATGAACTTTGGCGGGTTCTTTGGTTACTGTTGCACGGGCGTAGTTCGGTGGAGATTTAAATACGGCTACGATCAGAGTACCCCCAGTATAGTCCGTACCAACTGAGTTTGCCAATGGTCGATTGCGCAGAGAGAGGATTTAAGAGAACAAAAATGGTACGAAAGAGTAAATGTTTTTGGCTGAAGTTTACAATGTCTGAACCAACTTTACTTGGCTTAGAACTAAAATGCTGTTTCATAAATTACTTTTAATTTCTTTTTTATAGGGTCGATAAATTTCAACGCACTTCATATGTAATGCTACCTCTTATCTAGGGTGGGATTGGCAAAAAATTCAAATCAGATAAACGAAAAAACGTTTGCTCTGATACTGTAGTTCTCTAACTTTGGCAGCAATAATGATCTACGAAAGCATAATGAGCAAATACGCAAAAACCGTGGCCGTGGCTCAAGTGGACTGGCTTCCAAATTGGCAGGTTCGGTGTTCGAATTTCAGCCTCGCCCGAAAGACATATCTATTTTTTCAGTTAACGAAAATCAAGTAAGATGAGTAGTTGACTAAAAATCAACATCAAGCCAACTTCGACTAAGAATATAGTCTCCCCGTTAAATGTTGAATGCCACCCATGGGGCGTAATAACCACTGAACCCAAACATCTTTCTTTCTCTCTCTATCCCATTGTCCAAAAAACTTAACATATGCTGAGGCATTATAAGTGTATTCATACCCACTTGAGTGTTAAGTTCTTTAAAAAAAAACTACATAGAAACACAATAAACAATCAATTCATGCGAGACCGTTTGCTTATTTATCCAATCGTCATACTCTAATCCCATACAGTAGCAACAGATATACAGAACTTTTTTTTTTATATTTTATCAGAATATAATTTTCTCGCATATAAGGATCTACATTTCCTCTCCCACCAGGGGTGTAATAATTTTGTGGAAAACTGGATATACACAATGATTATACCTCCGGTAGAAAATGGCCGTCCCATTAACGCGCTCTTCAGTTTAATAGAATGAAAATAAAAAAAAACTACAGTCAGATCGCAATTGCGATCCTTAAAGCAACGGTGGAATGTAGATCCTTTTTGTTTATAGCTCCACCCATTTTCGTGTTTCCTAGGTCATATTTGCCAATTTCAGAGATGATAAAAGAAATTTTAAAAGACCTGCGCGATAGAATGACAAACTCAGTTGGTACGGACTATACCAACAAAGTTTTTATTGGATAAGGAACAGGGTGCGGTTTAATATGTACGAGTATATGTATATTAGGGAGGTCCTTTTTTTTTGGATTTGAATTTTTGAATTCTTATGCGAATAACATGGGCTCTTCGGCATTGAATAATCAATTTTTTATTCCAGCCAAAGTAACTGTTCAACAAATTTTAAACTTGGCAGACTTCAACCTTATAAATAGTAACTATTGGTTACAATATTTACAGATTTTTATTCATTATAATTTTATAGTCTCAGCTAGATAAAACAGATTTTTTTCCAAATAGAAATAGATCACTGTAGTCATGCATTATTTGGTTAGGCTAATTTGAAATTGAAATTGTATTGTGAATACTGTTGAACTGGCTTATTTTAAAAATAAAAACCCAATGCATTTATCCATTCACGTCAGCACACAGAATCGAGACCAGGGCCCTATTTCACCAACCACTTTTCACTTTGCACTTTGCAACTTTGGAAATTTACTTTGCAATTTCTGTTTCACCATTTGCAAAGAGGAATTCGCGGATTTTTTTGTAAAGTTGCAAAGTTTTCCTCTGCAAAATCCGTTACACCAAACTCCAATTTTCAAAGTGATAAGTTAATTTTTGCAAAGTGCAAAGTTGTGTTAGTTTGCAAAGAATTGTTCCATTTCATTACACCAACCAAACAAACTTCGCACTTTGCATTAAGAATTTTGCAAAGCTTATCAATAATATTCAAAGAAATATTTTCATTTGCAGTTAAACATTTGTCGTGTAAAGTTCGAGAATATAATTTAAAAATTAAAATGAATCGTTTCGAAACGCTTTTTGAAAACGAGGAAAGTGTTAATAATGTGCGAAGAGTTGTTAAATTAAGAACAAATTTGAATTTGGGAATAATGCTACAACATTGTAAAGTTTCAGCCTAACAAAAATCCAAATCGATTGATCTTTTTATGCTGTTAACGTAAGCTGGCCAGGCAGTGTGCATGATGCAAGAGTATTAGGAATTCCCGTTTGGCAGCAAATTTCAATGCAGGTTATCGACAATTTCCCAATGCAGTAATTTTAGGAGACAGTGCTTATTTTTAAGTCACTAAGGACAAACTCAGACAATCCAGTGGAGCAGAGGTTTAACCGAACTCATAAAAGGATTAGGCGCATAATTAAAAATAGTTTTGGTATAAAACGAACTAACATATTTCTTGCGTTCTCAAACATTAATGTTTTTTTAGGAATATTGAAGGAAAAGTTTTCTTGTTTAAATCATCTACGTATGCAGCCCATAATTGCAGGTAAAATTATTTTATCCTGCTGCATTTTACATAACCTTGAAGTGAGAAGAGAGGAGCCAGTGTGGGCGCATCCTATTAGCGATGGCGAAGAGGATGGCAATTTAGAAGAAATAGCAATAGAGGTCAATGAACAACCAAATGAAAATGCGTTTACTGTTTTAAATAATTTAAGAAGTTTTTTTTACTGATTATGGGAAATAATATTGGGTCTACAAGTAAGTTTCCAGCGTTTTTTACAAAAATTTGAAGTTTTATTATGAAAACATAGTTACAATGCTTTATTCAAAGTATCGTCCATCGGAAGCTACAACTTTCCCCTATCTTTCTGGCAATTTATGAATTCCGGACCAAAAAAATTTCTCGTCTTTCGAACCCAAGAACGTATCGAGCCAATTTTTGATTTCCTCTACTGAGCTGAAGCGTATTCCCGTAAGAGCGTTCTGTATCGAACGGAACAAGTGGTAGTTAGATGGTGCCAAGTCTGGACTGTAAAGCGGGTGAGGCAGAATTTCCCATCCACTATTTTCCAAATAGTTTTTCACCGAAACCGCAACATGTGGCCGAGCGTTGTCGTGATGAAAAATGACGGACTCATGCCTGGTCTCATATTCTGGCCGTTTTTCTTTTAATGCCCGCTTCAAACGAATTAGTTGGGTTCGATATAATGGTCCTTTGATGGTTTCACCACTCGGAAGCAGTTTTGATCCCACCATATGCAGAGCATGACCTTATTCACGTGAATATTTCGGTTCGGCCCGGGCTCGCCGGGCTTTGTATACGATTTTCTGCTTTTAGGATTATCATAATAAATCCATTTCATATCACCAGTGACAATACGATGCAAAAATGATTTATTTTTATACCGCTGCAGTAACATTTCGGACATGCAAAATCGCCGTTCGACGTCTCTTGGCTTCAATTCGTACGGCACCCAGTTTCCAACCTTTTGATAGAATCCCAGTGCTTTTAGGCGCAGGGAAACCACTTTTGAACCGTTTGAACCACTCGCGGCACGTCGATTCACCAATAGATTCCGCCCCATAAGTTTCCGAAAGCAAACGATACTCCTCAGCCGCACTTTTCTTCATATTAAACAATAAAAGCAGCGCTTCCCGCAAATGACGTTTATTTGGCTGGAAACTTGGCATGATTTTGCTCGATAAAATGTAAGACACCCATAGAACTGCTCAAATATAACGCTGCAAAGTTGTTGACAGATACAAAACCTACAAATAAAACACATGGGGTCTGACATTTCTGCCCGGGATCCACTGGTGGCGCCATCTCTGACAAACGCTGGAAACTTACTTGCAGACCCAATACATTATGTACAACTTAAAAGAAAACAAAAAAATATAATAAACAAAAATTCTTATTTCTAATAATTTATTAAATCTAACACATGTTCTGAACTAGAGCTGGAAACTTCCTTGCCATCCTTAGGTTGCTCTAAATCTTTCGTCATTTCCGATAACGGAATTACCAGCTCTCGTTCCTGTTTTAGCGCTTCGAATTTATTTTTATAAATCTCCACCTTCAACAATGTTTTTTTAATCCTGTTACTTCATCATCCTCCGCTTGAGATCTCCTCTTCCTCGAAGAGCAATGCTGTGTTGCTTTGGGATTCGGCTCTAAAGGAAACACGGTAAATCTATCACCACCTGCTTTTGGGAAATTCAGCCCTTCAACAGTTGGTGAGTCTGTCCCAATTATGTCGAGTATTGCCTCATCGAGAACTACCGCTCTTCCACCCCCAGTTGCTGTTTTTTTTACAGTTATCCCTTTTGGCCTAAGAAAAACAAATCATAATTTGTGTTATTTACTTAAAAATGCTGAATGTACTGATCTGCATCCGACTTTTCCACAAACCAAACATGTTGTCTCTGGCATAAGTCCACTTTCGGTTGGCTGAGGCCATCCCAAGGAACTATGCCTTCACCAAAACTTCATCCCTAGCTTCTTCTTTTTCGTTTTTCGTTAAAGCGTTGTTTTGAAACGAGGCAAAAATAATGTCCTTCAATTAAAAACGTTAGCAAAAGATAGGTATGACAAATCTTAAGACTGCTTGTACAATTAATACAAATTACCTTTTTTTTCACAACCTTCAGGACAGCTAATTTCTTATCATTCTTTTCAGCACGACTCATGATGGAACAAAAAATATTATTATTAATATCAATTGTCAATGCAAACTGACGTCCAAGCAATGAAGTTTTTGTCAATGCATAGTTTGTTACAGTTAGTACAATGGAAACGGAGCGAACCGTAAAACGGGCCCATGCGAGAGAACATTCATATGATTTACTTTGCAACTTTGCAAAACACGATTGCAAATGCAAAGTTCTCTTTTTGATTGGTGAAACACTTACACTTTTCACTTTGCAAAAGGGTCTGATTGAATTGCAAAGTGCAAAGTCGTGAGAACTTTGCATTTGTAATGAAACACTTAGCACTTGTACTTTGCAGGAAATTATTTTTTTTACAAAGTTGCAAACTGCAAAGTGAAAAGTGGTTGGTGAAATACCATAGGCCCCAGATTGAACTATGTATGTTAAATTGTACCCGTGAGTTTTTTGTCTTGGTATGCGAAGTGAACTTTGCTCTCGCCCACAACTTCGAAAACATTTTGTCGAAGACTCGTAAATGTATTCGCGTAGGATGCTATTTCAATTTAGGAAAAAGTTTCTGGAATACGTCTTCTCCCATGGTAGTAATAGAGAAGCCCGTATCAAATTCCGTGCAAAATGATTTGTTTTGTGTTTGAAGTGTTATACCCTGCTAACCGGATCTTGTATGTAATTACAAAGAATTAATTTATTGTATTTATACGACGTCGCTGGCAGAATCTTTGTCAATTTGTAGAGTATGTGCAGTGCGATGTCGTGGATTTTGTGTAGAGTATTTATAACATACATAATTAAGATGATAAAAGCCATAATCAGCTGTGCTTCCAGCGGGGATAAGACCGTCAGCTGAGGGATTATAGGTGTCGAATTGAGCATCGAATTAACATTGTAATTAACTATCTAACTGACGATCTTTCCCTTATCCTATTGTCAGCTGAATACCAGCTAGTCTATTAAATACAGTCTAAACTATTAAATATAAAAATATCAGTTACTAACACAGTTCGCCCATTCTGACTATTGTATAATTGTGGTGGGGTGAAAAGTAACCTCCTTGACCACCAGAATACGCTGCTACTGCAAAAAAGGTTATGGTGCCTTGAAGTCCGTTCATATTTAGGCAGACATGCCAAATTTCAGTGCGATACTGTCTTTAATTTTGTTTTGACAGCTGATTGTTGTTAAAGTGTTTAGCATCATGTTGAGTATGGACAAAAACGATTTTCGTTCTCTCATAAAACATTATTTTTTGAGAGGCAAAACGTCGAAGGAAACAAAAGAAAAGTTGGATAAATATTATGGGGCTAATGCTCCGTCAGATTACACCGTCAAATATTGGTTTCGAGAGTTTCGTGGTGGCCGCAACTCCACTATCGATCAAGTCCGCAGCGGTAGGCCCTCCGATGCGGTTACAGAGGACAATGTCAAAAAAATACATGAAATGGTGTTGGCTGACCGAAAAGTGAAGGTGCGCCAGCTAGCAGATACCACAGAGATTAGTTCTGAGCGCACACGCCATATTTTGGGCAATATTCAGCATATGAAAAAGTTATCCTGCCGCTGGGTGCCGCGAACGACCAAAACCACGAAGGCGAGAGCACTTCGAAAGAGTGTTTGGACTTGCTGATGCGGAATCGGGCGGACTTTTGGCGTCGATTGGTAACTGAATTTGTTTCCCTCGGACAATTATCTCTTCCTAAACCTCAAAAGATGGCTCATCAATAAAAAATTCAGCTCACGCGAGGAAATCATCGACGCCACGGAGGAGTATTTTGCAGTCCTTCCGGAAAATTACTTTTCGGACGGGATCAAGAAGTTGGAAAATCGCTGGAATAAGTGTATCAAACTGAAAGGGGACTCTATTGAATAATATAAAAAAACATTTAAAAAAAAAAATTGTATTCCCTAGGACGTTACTTTTCATCACACCTAGTATAACTAGGCGTGAGTGTTATCTTTTGAATCCAGACGTCCTATTATACCTCTTTACTATGTTCGACCCATTTCTTTAATCCACTTGAATCTAGAATGTCGTGGTACAGCAACTGTGTTATAGGGCCCATACAATGCACAAACATGTTTGCACAAACGTCTACGTGTGGTTGTTGCCTACATGTTTGCACATGTAGTGCTTAGGGCTGTTTGTGTGTTTGCGCAAGCGGTTTGTATAATATCAAAATAGTTTTAAATTGTTCGGTTTGAACCAACGTGTTTATGTAGTGTATGACGAATTCTGCTCATACATACATGCGAGAGAATTCAAAATGGCCGGACAATAACCGTGAATGGAAATAGCGGAAGTA
Organism: Volucella zonaria; assembly: GCA_963966105.1. NCBI lineage: Eukaryota > Metazoa > Arthropoda > Insecta > Diptera > Syrphidae > Volucella > Volucella zonaria. Next base: position 35,036,350 of record OZ014534.1, on the reverse strand, counting down.
GGCGATAAAATTGTACTCGTATTGTGGCTCGTGATCGTGTACTCAAATATGTTGGATATAAGAAGATGGTTCAAAAGCTGCCAATCGTGAAATTGTTGAGCGAAAAATCAATGAATCCAGCGGGATTTGAAGAAAAAAAAAGAAGTGAATAATCTGGAGTTTGTGGTTTTTTGATTTATTAGAATTCTTTGATTATCAGGAGAATAGTCTAGGACAACGAGACAATCACAATCACAGACAAGGAAAATGAATTAATCTTTTGTAGCAATTAAATGCATTCTATTCATTCTCACAGAATTATTGAAGTTATTAGATGAGTTTCTTCCCACTTTTTCAGCAACTTTGGATGACCGAATTCACTTTGATTGACCATACTTTGCACCAAATTCTTCGCTTCACTCTTTTGTATCCTTTTTTTTATTGTCAAAGCAATTAGTATTACAAAACAAGCCGAATCCGCTTTTGTTCTGATTACTACGACATCCTGGCGACAAATAATGTTGGTGCAAACCGTATGCGTAATGTGTGGAGAAAATAGATTTGCACAAAAACGCGTGTGCCCTATTACTTAGAAACATTCAGTATCTTCTATTACATAACTATAGTTCCCTAGTTTCATTTTAACTACAATACATATGGACTGCGATACTAACTAAGTTCATTTTAACGTCATTCTTATCCAAATGCTCGGTCAGCCTCTTGGTTCAATCCCGAACAGCAGCTTGCTTGGGGACAACTTTGTACTCCTATGATTAGTATTATACGAGGGCGGGTCAATAAGTCCGTGACTTTTGGATTAAAACACAGATTTTTTGATAAAAAAATAATTTCATTTTTCAACGTAGTCTCCCTTGAGCTCTATACACTTTGTCCAACGCTTCTCCAATTTTTTTTATCCCTTCCAAAAAAAATGATTTGTCGAGGTCCTCAAAATAGGCCTTTGTTTGCGAGATGACTTCATCATTGGAGTCAAATCTTTTTCCACCAAGCCATTTCTTCAGGTTTGGGAACAAGAAGTAGTCGCTCGGAGCCAAATCTGGAGAATAGGGTGGATGAGGGAGCAATTCATAGCCCAATTCATGGATTTTTGCCATGGCAACTGCACATGTGTGCACCCTTGCATTGTCTTGGTGGAAAAGAACTTTTTTCTTGGCCAAATGAGGTCGTTTTTTTTCAAATCGTCATTGAATCGGTCCAATAAGTTGGCATAATATTCCACATTGATTGTTCTTCCCTTTTGAAGGTAGTAAATGTGGATTATCCCGCGTGCATCCCAAAAAACAGTCGCCATAACTTTATTGGCTGACAAACCCACCTTTGGCGCCGATTCACCCTTAGAAACCCACTGTTTTGACTGTTGTTTGTTCTCTGGTGTGTTGTGATGGATCCATGTTTCGCCCACGGTTACAAAACGGCGCAAAAACTCCTCCATATTGCGATTAAATAACGCCAAACCTTCCTGTGAAGTTGTTACACGATTGCGTTTGTGGTCGACTGTGAGCAAACGCGGCACCCATCTTGCGGAAAGCTTTCTCATGCCCAAGTGATCATTCAAAATTGAAACCACTGAGCCATGCGAGATCCCTACGGCTTCCACAATCTCTCGCACTTTCAATCTTCGGTCGGCCAACACCATATCGTGAATTTTTTCGATTGTTTCGGGTGTAGAGACCTCAACTGGGCGTCCAGGACGTTCGGCATCTTCAGTGCTTGTACGGCCACAACGAAATTCAGTAAACCACTTTTTTACCATTGAAATCGATGGTGCAGAGTCCCCATAGTATTTATCAAGCTTAGCCTTGGTCTCGGTAATGGTTTTTTTTCGCAAGAAATAATGCTTAATAAGCACACGAAATTCACTTTTTTCCATTTTCTCCTCAAATTAGTGAGTAGTCTGATAAAAATAGCTGTCAAACACAAACTAACTGACGCAGCAAGTTTAAATTTTGACAGGAGTCAACTGACAGATGCCTGTTGACAGGAGCAGTGTTGCTGTTTCAGTAAAGAGGTCAGAAATTCAAAAACGGACTTATTGACCCGCCCTCGTATTATGGCCCAATAATGTCATCAATAAGAAATGTCAATTTTCCAACGAACAATTTCTTTGGAAAAATTGAAAATTTGGACAAGGTTCAACATCTGTAGCAAAACACTATGGAATGAATGAGGCAACTATTAGAACTATAAAGCGATTGGAAAATCCTATTTGGAAAAGTGTGGCCAGTGGAACAGTAGTAAGTGCAAAGTTCTCTGCGTATAAGCGGGATAATACAATAGAAGCAGTGGAAAAAGGATTAATAATTTGGGTAGAGGATAATGGCCAAAAAAGAATACCCATTGACATACGTTCGATTAAACACAAAGCGCTTCGGATTTTTAACCACCTAAAGAAAAAGGGACAGGGACCATCCATAACAGAGTTTAGTGCAAGCAAAGGGTGGTTTGAAAATTTAAAAAAATGGTACAATCTGCATGATCACCATCTTAAAGGTGAAATTGCGTCCGGTGATGAAAAATCAGCAAAGGAATTTCCGGAAAAATTAGCAAAAATTGTTTAAGAAAATTCATATGTTCCTGATCAGGTGTTTAATGCCGATGAAACCGGTTTATTTTGGAAGAAAATGCCCAAAAGAACTTACCTCTCAAAATCCTAGAAATCAGCCGATGGATTCAAAGCAGTCAAGGATCGGGCTACGTTACTTTTTTGTAGCAATGCGTCAGGAGATCGCAATTTAAAACCGTTATTTATTAAAGGAATTAACATGGAAAGACTACCTATGCACTGGCGCGCCAACAAAAAAGCTAGGATGACATGCACCATGTTTGAGGATTGGTTTCATAATTGTTTCATACCTGAAGTCGAAAGCTATTTGCAAGAGAAAAATCTCGAGTTCAAAGTTCTTTTACTATTGGATAATTCCGTAAGCCATCCAATAACTATACAGCATACGAATGTTCAGATTAAGTTTTTACCTCCAAACACCACTTCGATAATTCAATCTCAAGATCAAGGGATAATTTCTACATTCAAGACCTATTATATTAGACGAATATTTGCAGATGTCTTGAGTAAATTGGATGAAAACCCTTTACTTACTCTACCTGAAAAGTGTAAAAATTTTACAATTTTAAATTGTGTGACACATGTTGCTTCAGCCGTCGCTGAAATAAAAAAGTCGACCTTAAATGCATGCTGGAAAACCATCTGGCCGGCAGTAGTAGTCGAAAGGAACACAATTCCGTCTACCGAAGATGCATTTACCAATATCATAGACTTTGCGCATTCAATTGGAGGGGAAGGATTTAATGATATTGATATCGGCGATATTGAAGTCTTGTTTCAGGATATGGAAATTTTGGATGCAGATCTAGTGGACTTGGTAAATCAGGTGCCCGAGGACCTTAAGAAAATGAGTTCTGACAACAGCAATAATGCAGCAGAAAAATTCACCGGGAATATAATTGCCGAAGGGCTTCGACTAGTTAGGGAACTTGAATCATATTTTTTTAAACAAAGATCCTGATACCGAAAGGGCCTTGAAATTTAAAAAAAAAATCAAAATGCGCTTAGTCAATATGAAGAAGTTTACAAAGATGTCCGCCAAAGTAAGCAAAATCACGGATTTCGTTACATCAACCAAAAGTAAATCTGTCACTAATACCGAAGACGAAAATACAGCTAGCAGCTCAACTCGTGTTGGCGTTCCCTCCCATGAAATTAATGTTAGTGACTCTGATATTATTCCGCAACCAAAGAAAAAAAGAGTCCCAGCTTTTGAATCTTCTGATGAAGATTGAAGACTGTTTTTACTTTTTTATTTTTACTTCTTGTAAATGAATAATAAGTTGAAAACATAAAAATTTTGCGTCTTTGAATACGTTATGAATGTACTAGAGCATCGGCTTCGTAACTTGGCATTCAGTGGAACCAATCTCCATTTTTCTATACAATCCTTGTCTCATTTTACACGGTTATTATGAACGTATCTACGAATTTTCTTTACATTCTTTGATTCGATTTACACAGCTCAAAATTTTGTTCCAATCCTCTTTTTTTACTCATATATGCCAGCTTTATCTCGTTTTACACGGTTTCGATTTGCACGATTTTGGGTGGAACGTATCTACCGTGTAAATCGAGGGATGAGTGTACATTGTTTTGAGCACATTAAACTTTTTTTTTTTACCTTAGCTACTTACCTTTTTGGTTTAACCCCTCTGCTATATTTTTCGATATTTTATCTTTTTTTCCCATATTTTTGTACCCCGGATAAGTTAAATCAAATAAAATAGGATGTACCGTATTTCCACCAACTCAATAAGTTTTTCAATACATATTTTGATATGCGGTACGCGGTACACCGCGGTCAACTCGTCTTGCTGCGGTACAAAATTGTATCGCTGCAATACCGGTTGCGGTATACCCTTGTCAGTGTGTGCGTCTATATTTACCGCAATAGGATTACGTACCGTTGTACCGCTCTGGTGTGAGCTCCTTTACTTGATTTTCGTTAACTAAAAAATGGATGATATGTCTTTCGGGCGAGGCTGGGATTCGAACACCGAACCTTCCGATTTGGAAGCCAGTTCACTACCACTTGAGCCACGGCCACCTGTGGTGCGCAGAAGGACTCGGTTGGTTCATCATCAGGGCGTCGACTTTACCCCTCTCCTGAGCATCGGAACACATTGCCTGCGTTTCGCCGCAATTCAAAAACACTGGCATTTTCGTTGAAATCTACGTTGGCTGCGGTTAGGGCGTCGACTATAGTTTGTCGCTGGATATACATATGTATGTGCGACATAATTTGATATTTCGCTTCCTTGAATATTTTGCTCTCGATATCCCACTTCTGAGATTTGTAATAGTTTTTTTTTTGTATTTCTAACGAACAAAACGACTATACGTGACAAAAAAAGAACAATAATATCTCCGCGGCGTTACTTTAAAAAAAAAAAAAAACAAGCGAAGTCTGCTCCCTTTGAAATTTCCCAAAGGAAGTGCACTGTACAACTCCAGGGACCACCTTTTGGTGCTGCCAGACCCACTTATACTAATTCAATAAAGTATTATTATCTTAGGTGAACTAATAATACAAATATCCTAGTACGTAAACTAAACTAAACTAAAACCGGCATGAGTCGAAAACATAAACTGGAAGGAGGGCAGCACAGGTTGGTAAATTTATGAGAATGGCGACAAAATTCCACAAATGAAGAACAAAGTGCGCAAAATATGTGGAACAACTTTGATGAAGAAAGGAAGGCGGCCCCACGTAAATAAAAAGACGTGATGGTCGAACGACAAGACAAAAATTGCAGTTAAAAAAAAGGATAAGCCTTCCAAGCGTAGACCAAGTACAGCGGAAATACCGAAATCGATTAAGTAGGCCTCGAGTTGAACTACGAACGTTACAAAAAGGAGACGATGAAACGGATAGTTAGAGCAAGTGTGCGACAGGTATTCCATCAAGAGTAAGAAGAGATGCCGGCGATAGCTGAACTCAATCAAAAGAGCTAAAATGAATTTTCAACATTGTGACACAATGAAGATAAAACTCGGCAGAAATTCATTTGCCAAAATACGTATATTGACAACGAGTAATATTACCTTAAAGCATTATTTAAATAAGTTTTCCCCCATTATGTCGGCTGTCGCGTGCGGAGAGGAAACTGCAGATTTAACGGAAGGAAGTACGCCAAACCCTAAAAAGAATTATCGGAGGATTTGCAGCCGAATCAGATAACACCCCCTTCGAAGTATATCGACAAGCAGAAATTTGGGATTCAAATGGCTCCCGATTTGATTTAATAAAATGATGAGAGCCGATCGGATGCCTTGCCAAGGCTTTATGATTTTTTTTTGTTCTACCCTATAAAACCAAAGGTGAAACAAGAAATTGCAATAATTACAGATCAGTGAAGCTAATGTGACATACAATGAAATACACGAACCAGTTCTAGACAATAGTGGTATTAAATCGAAGCCAACATATAACGCAGTGGTTAGGTGGCCACGGCTCAACTTCCTTCTAAATCGAAAAGTACGCCTTTCGGTTTCCAACCGTATCCAAAAGACATTTTCCTTTTGCAACCCAAAACCATGTGTGATGAGTAATTGGCTGGAATGCAATTACACATAATCTTTTTCTCCTCATTGGATGGCCATTACCACATGGTTCGACATTTTAAGAATATTTATATCATCTTGAGTGTTAATATCTATCAAAACAAATTTAATATCACCTTCATCGATTTGTAAAAGCTTTTGATAAAGTTCCAGAGATCTTATTTTGCCGGTGCTTGGATCTCAAAATAATAAAAGAATAAAATAACATACAGAGAGTGTCTACGTAGCAGAGATAGAATTCACACACTGTGTGCGTCTCGCAAAAAGATCTCTCAGATAACCAATGTTGTTCACACACTTTTTGCTAAGTGCTCGTATTGCCTTACGTAGTCATAAGTTAGATTTAAGAATTATAAAAACAAAATGGGCACTGGTAATAAACGAATGAACGGGACCGGTTGTTTTAATTCACATGTGTGTCGCGAGACACAACGGGAGTAAGCAGAAAATTCCAAGTTAAAGATGTTACATATATTTCAAGGCAGTGTATAAAGCCCGTTGGTTTTTATTGTCATGCAAGCTTTTCTATTAAAGCAGCAGAGTGAATACGAAACGATTTCTCCTCTTTCACCGATGATATCGCTTTCGACACTTAATAATTGGGTGAAGGCGCTAGAAAATAACGGCTTACGGATCAGTCTTACTAAGAGCGAATATTTGCATTATTATTCTTGATATCTATTTAGGAGTGGTCATCGTTGTGAAGTGCGAAAAATTTAGATATGCAGGCTTTGTCGATAATCACAAAGGAAATTGTAATGATGATGTCGCAAGTAGAGTAAGCGTGGGGTGGCTTAAATGATGCGAATACTTCACAGTATTTTGTAAAATAAAACTGCCGATTTAACTTAAAGGTTTGTTGTAACATACGCATTGCAATGTTAGGCGATGCGTGAAAAGTATAAAGGAAAAAATGTAGGGACAAAAACGAATATCAGTGAGTGCAACAAAACGTGATCTAATAAGCAGTACAAAATGGTTAGTAAGCAAACCTCGTTGGAAAGTCTGGTCTAAAAAGTAATTAAAGTTCTAGACTAACTAACGAGGACATTTAAAATAGTGCGGTCTGTAGAATGATTTTAAGTGTCATATAACAAGGTATGCTATGAGAAGTTCTTCTGAATTTATTCTAATCCCATGCTTAAAATAGTGCGGAAAGCTGGAGTGAACGGAGAACGTTCTACAAACCCCTGATGATAACAGTTCTGCTATACGATATCTAGGAAGGAATGCAATTGGTTCTGCGTGGGAAGAGGTTGAGTGGAGAAACTCTATATACTGTATCAAGATGTGAGTGTAGGCCAAAAAGGTAAAATACTTTGGTATGTTGACTGCGTCGACCAAATGTAGAGCAAGTATTCAGCCAAGAGGATTTTCGAGACGACAAAGAGGAAGATTGAATCTCAGTTTTAAAGACACATTTTTTGTGTATTCCATAGCGCTTGGTCTGATGAGCCTTAAAATTAAAGTAAAGTGAGAAACATGGCACACTAGGTCTGTTCCAGCGAGATTTTTGTAACAATTTGTAACAGAGAATTTTTTTTGCGTAAGCTTCAGGTGTAGGAATAAATTCTCTCTTAAACTCAAGATCCTTTTGTAAAATGTGTTTGAAACGTCAAAAGTAACAAGTAAAAACAAAACAAAAAAGAAATTGTAAAACAGGAGGAAGATTTTTAGATTGGTTATCATTACTATTTTATTGATATAATAAAGACAACTTGCTAGAATACGAAGCTCTTCTTTCTTCTGTTTGTCCGTTTCCAAGTCATCTTTTGAGTAAATTTGCATAAAATTGTCGCAATTCACATCGGCTCTCTTTGTTGCAACTTTTTGGAGTAAACAAACAGGAATTTGTAAAAAGTTGTACGAATTTGTAAAAATTTGTACGATATTTCAAGTTAACAAACAGACCAATTATATGTATGTACAAACGTCTCCTTTTATCTTAAATATATATAATAGTTTACTGGCTTGCAGATATCCTCTTAATGATCCTTATTTTGCATATGAAACGAATGATTTCTACAATTTTTACGATTGTACGATTGTACGATTTATATCGATATATACAGCCATTTGTTAACCTTTAAAGTTTCATATCTCATCATATTTACGGTATTCGAATTGAAAATTGGAACTGTGTTCGGAAGATTGGAGTGTGTTCTTACACTCTCCATGTACAAAGGTTAGAGCTCTCACAGCTTCCACGTTGTAAACCAGACACAAAATATCATCTACAATATACATATTTACACTACGTACAATTCTCCATATTTATAAAAAACATAGAAATTCAATGCATGATATAATTTTGATAAAGAATAAATTTCAACTTATATGCACTTATAATAAGTTGCTTGTGAAATCTAACGTACTAGGTTTTAAGTTTTATAACTTCTTATTCAACAAATTATCATATGGTAAAATACAATTTTACGTATGAAATAAATCGTACCCCTAAGTCCATATAGATTGAATAACATTCTCGAACGCCCAAAATAAATGTCAAAAATTAAGGCAGCCAACTTGACACATCAAAAACTTTTCTGGCATGTTGCGACAGCGACACAGCTAAGAAGTTTGATTGCCTTGTAATGTGTACATTTTTATATTGACTCGAATTGTGTGTGTTTTGTGTGATATTTTCGGCGTTTTAGAGTTTCGAATTTACAACTTTTGTTTATATAAATGTACATTTCTTGTATTTTGGTTTAACAATGGCGAATTAAGAATAACCACAAGCAAAACATTGATTACCTGCCAAGTTGTTTTGAGAGGAAATTTTAGATGCTTTTTGCAGCAAGAAATGGCTGCTACTGCAATTGAGATTGATGAATTCCTTAATGGGGCACTGGTATCTTGGGTAAGAGATTCTTTATTGTTTCCCCGGCCACAAGTAATCTATTAAGGAAAACCTAATCATTCCCTATTACCAATGTAAATGTGCATTAGCGAGCTAGTCTATTCATCAGTTGGAAAATTGGTTTTTGTTATTTTAAAACTTATTGTATCTTATTTCATATATGTATGTAGATATTTAAATTTCGCAACTAATTTAGAGAAAGTCTTAAATACGCCAACACAGTCAGATTCTGCGACCTATAATTCAAATGTTTAGTATGCAAATTGTTCTATTGAGTCTGATTTGGTTTAGCTCGATGGCTTGTTTGATTAGTGCTAGCGAGATTGATTACTTATGCAGCGTAACCTATTAGGAAAACAAAAAGCAAATTGACTGTATACACACGTTTTCGTATGCAAAATTTATGAAGAAATGATCGGGAATGAAAATCACTTTGTAGACAAAAGAATATCTGAAATATTTTAATTCTGGAAAGATTTGCGAAGATTACTCTTGAACTATCTTCTTTTTTTTTAAAAAAAACAGCGTTTTAGTACATTGCGTCTATCTTGAATCCAAATATTAAAGTTAACACACAAGTCCAGAGTCCTTGGTCCTTCAGAAGATACCTTTCTTCAAACTTGAGCGAATTTGTTGTCAGTTGAAAAGAAAAGGACCACCTCTGAGTTAGTAAAATTGCGTCTCCGAACTGCTACGATTAAGTAAGAAACAAATGTGGAAACGTCTTGAACCACATTTTCGCTCGCAATAGATTAAGAGGGGTAAATAAGCTTCAATGCATCGTCGATGCTTCGATGCATGCATCGTCGAAGTAAAAGCCTAGAAACTAGTATTTTTAGGCACAAACCTAGTGAGAGGAAATCTTTCACCCAGTCACCGAAAAAAAAAAGAAGGATGATGGGGCCAGCGTGAAGACCACCCCAACAGTGTACTTTCGTAGTTGCAATTCAGTCTCATGAGTGTTGTACATTTGCCTCACTATGGAAGCGGCAATTTGGCCTGTTCACAAACCCATTCAGCCAAAAGTGAACCTCGCTACTCAAGAGCTCCTTTCGCGTTACACGCACAAAAAGCACAAGAATCAACTGCATGCACTTTAGCCAAGTCTTCGGTTTTAATTTTTCTACTTCAGTATTAGTAAATAAGTTATTTCTATAGTGTGTCCCAAACACCTAAATATACAGAAGAATCGTTTCCTTACTTTTTAGTTGGAATCATGTTTACCGAGACCAGAAATTTTATCCGGATATGGTTCTCTTTTGGACGGGAGCATTATTCATAGCGTATGGCTCCAAATTGATCCAGAACCGCAAAATCATCCAGCAGAGCTTAATGGATTGAATGGAGCGTCACTATGTATTGCCCGTGCGAGGAATTTCGAAAGCATTGTGCGAAACTTAAAGTCGCTCTTTGAAGAAGAATTTAATCAGACAATATTGGTTCTTCCTGACTCCTATATTATAGGCTTTAATCCAGGTATTGTAACATGAGACTATATTGTAATATATGATTATTTAACTTAAAATCTTTTTTAGAAACCCGTCAAGGCTTAGAACAGATGAAATTGCTGTTAACGCTCTTACTCGGCGCTGCAGTTCAGTGTCCCAATAAAGAACTATTTATAGGCCGTATAAAGGAACTAGATGTAGATACCCAGCATGCTATTGTGGAGCTTATTAAACAGGTGTTATATTTGAATTTTTATTTTTTACTTATAATAAATATTTCTGTTATGTGTGTAGGTAACAGATAATCATAGTTTGGTTCTTACGGAGGAGTCAGTGGATTTATTAACACCAGCTGATATGTATACCCATATTTTGCGATTGACTAAAGAACGTGACGCAATGTATATGAAATGGATAGCCTCGATTCCCGCTGAACCAGAAGCTAATGGTTCGGAGAATGCTCAAAATATGCCACTTTCCCCAGCAAGCGGTATGTCCAGCTCGCCTTCATCAAATTCAGAGAGCAATCACATGGCCGTGGAGTTGGCTGACTTAAAATCAAAATTAAGAAAATTGCGACAGGAACTGTTAGTATATCTATCAATCTAAGAGTAAAAATGTTTTTTAAATTACTATTTTGTTTTAAGGGAGGAGAAATCAGAAGCTTTTCTTGAAGTGAAAGAAGAGTTGGAACATAAAACCACGCAGCATGAAAAATTGAGGACAGAGGTAAAACCTTATTTTTTGCTTTAATTACCTGCAAGGGAGAATTCTTCGATAGTCCGTCTAATGATATTTTCAAGAAATACATTCGATGCAATTTTATCGTGGGAAAAATGATATTACATAAACGAAAAAAGTATGCGCTAATGCTATACTCAGACTCTATAGGCTAATATTTCTATAGGTAGTACACTCGACAAGACTTTGATAGTTACTATGTTTGTTTGTATATTTGTTACGCTTCAGGTTTATTATGCTGTTGAGGGGTTGAGCCTTTTACACAGATTCAACACTGATATCTTTCTAGCCGCTCCTTTTTCCCTCCATCTTTTTTTATACACCCTGAATGACTCGAACTGCAACCAACTTCAGACTGCTATAATTCCCAAACCGTTCATGACAGTGAGCTCAAATGTGAGCTTTTAAATGATTTGCGTCTCAGTTGTGTTGAAAAATTTTTATCCGCGATGGAATTCAAACGTGATAGTGTGATTGCTTTACATTTGGCTGGGAAACCACAAGTAGATATCGTTAGAGCCCCCCAGCACCTCAACGTGAATAAATCATTTGTGTCTCGAACCATAGCTCGTTACCGTGATACTGGCAGCGTTGCAAAACGCCATGGAGGTGGTCATAGAAAAACAGCAATATCGGCAGAAATGGTTCGGAAAGTGAAGGCTCGAATTGAGCAAGATCCGCGTCGAAGTGGAAGAAAAATGGCTCGTGAGCTCAGCATATCGTTGGAACGGATGCAACACATACTGAAAAATTACCTTGGGCTCAAGCCATTGAAGTTCGAAAAAGCACACGATCGTACACCGCAACAGAAAAAAGTTAGAGTCGAAAGAGCGAAGAAGTTGCTACGCTTGCACGAAAGTGGTGAGTTGCCGAATTTGGTTTTTTCCGATGAGTCGCCATTTGTTATCGAACAATATGTCAACAAACAAAATGACCGAGTTTACTTGTCAGAGAGGTCCTTCGAAAATTTACACCTTCGGACGGCCACCAGAAAGCAGGCAGCACGGATGGTGATGGTTTGGGCCGCCATAACCGCCGATGGTCGCTCTCCGCTCGGATTTTTGGACCGTGGCGTCAAAATTAATGCGATCGTATACCGTGAAACTGTCTTAGAGGCAGTATTGAAGCCTTGGGCAAACAATCATTTCAATCGGAGACCGTGTACATTTCAACAAGACTCGGCACCGTCTCACAAAGCGCGCGTCAACCAAGATTGGTTAAAAAATAATGTTCCACGCTTCATTTCTTCGACACAATGGATTGCAAATTCTCCGGATGCAAATCCGTTGGAGTTCTCTGTCTGTGGTATTTTGAAGGCGAAGGTTGGCACTAAAAAATACCAAAGTTTGGACCACCTCAAACAAGCACTTCGATGGGAATGGGCCAAAATACCTCAGAGCCACTTGCGTGCAGCATGCGATGCTTTCTTCGGCCATCTCAAGGCCATTATTCGCGCCAAAGGTGGACATATTGAAAACTACTGATACAATTTGAAAATTGATGTATTTTCCAACATTTTTTGCTTTGGCACAATAAAATTTATCAAAAAATAAAAAAATTATAGCATTTTAAAAAGTTGGAGTTCGAGTCATTCACTCTGTAGAATGATTTCGAATAGTTGTACTGGGTTTTCCTCAATGTGTCGACTGTTTTCTAGTCTCAATCGAGCATTTTATTTCCTGTTAATGAAAGAGAAATTCAATATTCTTCCTTGTATCCATATTTCAAAAGTTTCTATTATTTTTATGGGCAATTTTTGTTTTGTCCATGTGTTTATTTAATACAATAAATATATTTTTTTATATTTTATACTTTAGCTTCTTTTAATTTTAGTTAGTTCTCTTAAACTTAATTTCTTAAAGTTTATCTCTTTTGAATGTTACTTCTTATATTGTGTTCTACCACATGAAATGTCCGATTTTATAGTAAAAATTTAAAAGCCAATATTATTTTTCCGTAAATTTTTATTCAATCAAAACAGGATCCATTGTCATAGATCCATCTATGACATTCTGCCAACGTGATACAAGGTCAAATATTCCTTTTTCGTAGAAGTGCTGACTTTTTGAGGAAATGAAATCTTCAATGGTTTTTATGACTTCTGCTCGGTTCCGGAAAAGATGGTAATCCGTTGGTGAAATATCAGGAGAGTACGGCCGATGTGGAGGAATTTCAAATCCCAACTGCAACAGTTTTTGCAGCGTTACATGTGAGGTATGGGGCCTAGCATTATCATGCAAAAGGATCGGACTAGGCTTTTGACCCACGCAGGTTGCTTTTCAGCCAATTTCGCATGCAATATGTCGATTTTCTCACAATATTTGATAGCGCTTCCCGTTTCTCCTGGTTGAAGAAATGCAAAGTGGATTTGTCTTTTCGAAGTCCATCAAGTTATCACCATAACCTTTAGTGGGTGAAGAACGGGCTTTGGGGTGTGTTTTGGTTTTTCATCTGCAGATTTCCAGGCGCATCGCTTCTGGGATTCGTCCAGTTCATGGGGTACCCACTTATCGAGCTTCTTTACTTTTCCTATGAGAGAAAGATGTCGATTTATTGGCATTGGCGATACTCCCCTGCTTTGTGCAACCTCCCGCACCGATTTTGGTGGGTCCGCATCCAACGTTGCTCTTAAAACATCGTCGTCAACTAAATGTTTCCGGCTTTCCACGTGGTTCATTTTCGAGGCTGAAAACTCCCGAACTAAACTTTCCATTGGTCAAATGCTCCACTGTCAATAATGTAACAGCCATAAACACATTTAGCAAAAAATGCATTGGCGCGAGCCAGTTTTGTTCACTGATAGCTAGAGTTTGTTACGAAGCAGTTTAGAAGTGTTTTTTGGTTGCATTATATTACGGTTATAAAAAATTTTAATTTTCGGTATAGAGCTCTCAAGTTCTGGTATGTGTAAAGTTATTTAAGAGGTTTTTTTTTGTGAGAGAATGCTACTATTTTTATAAAACGGTAATAATCATCAAAACCTTTTTAAAATAAAATTGTGTTCCAAAGCCATCCAAAGCTCACAACTATTTTTTGTTGGTAGCTCGTTTTATTGTTTTTGAAGAATTCGTTTGTAATTTTTTTTTCAAAAATATGCTTTCTGACAAAAAAAAGTGATGCATTTTGGTGGTAAACTTCTTAAAGACATGTTTCATCTTTAGGAACCCGAAGGGAGCTTGTTAATATCATGCGGTCAGTAGAAAACAATAATTTAGAAAAACAGCTTGATTTTCTAGCAGAGGAGTTAAAAAAACAAGAATAAAGGCTTAAATAAAATATTATCGTATTTTAAGTCACAGTATAAAAGTCTCGGTGGGAAAAGGCTTACAGAAAACTCAATTTGTTCCTAAATACAAACAATTCTTGGCTTGAGATATCTGATTCTTTTGGCTGTTGCCCTGAACAAAAGCGTGGTCGACCAAGTATTACTTTTGATGAAAGCACTGAACGAACAAAAAGAATGAAAACTGCAAAATTGAGAGAGTCCACATCAGTTTCCATTTTGAGTTATGCTACTCAAATGAGTAGGGCAAATAAATGCTTGTGAAGTCTTAAAAGAAATAAGGACAACAACCCCCAATTGAGCAAAAAAGTATAGAAAATCTTATAAGAACTCACTTGAAGCAAAAAGTTTAAAAATGTCAAGTCAAAAAGCACTAGGGGTTACAGTTGAAGCGCAACTACGAGGGCGGGTCAATAAGTCAATAAGTGGATTAAAACACAGATTTTTTGATAAAAAAATAATTTTATTTTTCAACATAGTCTCCCTTGAGTTCTATACACTTTGTCCAACGCTTCTCCAATTTTTTTATCCCTTCCAAAAAAAATGATTTGTCGAGGTCCTCAAAATAGGCCTTTGTTTGCGAGATGACTTCATCATTGGAGTCAAATCTTTTTCCACCAAGCCATTTCTTCAGGTTTGGGAACAAGAAGTAGTCGCTCGGAGCCAAATCTGGAGAATAGGGTGGATGAGGGAGCAATTCATAGCCCAATTCATGGATTTTTGCCATGGCAACTGCACATGTGTGCACCCTTGCATTGTCTTGGTGGAAAAGAACTTTTTTCTTGGCCAAATGAGGTCGTTTTTTTTCAAATCGTCATTGAATCGGTCCAATAAGTTGGCATAATATTCCCCATTGATTGTTCTTCCCTTTTGAAGGTAGTCAATGTGGATTATCCCGCCTGCATCCCAAAAAACAGAGTCGCCATAACTTTATTGGCTGACAAACCCACCTTGGCCTTCTTTGGCGCCGATTCACCCTTAGAAACCCACTGTTTTGACTGTTGTTTGTTCTTTGGTGTGTTGTGATGGATCCATGTTTCGTCCACGGTTACAAAACGGCGCAAAAACTCCTCCATATTGCGATTAAACAACGCCAAACCTTCCTGTGAAGTTGTTACACGATTGCGTTTGTGGTCGACTGTGAGCAAACGCGGCACCCATCTTGCGGAAAGCTTTCTCATGCCCAAGTGATCATTCAAAATTGAAACCACTGAGCCATGCGAGATCCCTACGGCTTCCACAATCTCTCGCACTTTCAATCTTCGGTCGGCCAACACCATATCGTGAATTTTTTCGATTGTTTCGGGTGTAGAGACCTCAACTGGGCGTCCAGGAGGTTCGGCATCTTCAGTGCTTGTACGGCCACAACGAAATTCAGTAAACCACTTTTTTACCATTGAAATCGATGGTGCAGAGTCCCCATAGTATTTATCAAGCTTAGCCTTGGTCTCGGTAATGGTTTTTTTTCGCAAAAAATAATGCTTAATAAGCACACGAAATTCACTTTTTTCCATTTTCTCCTCAAATTAGTGAGTAGTCTGATAAAAATAGCTGTCAAACACAAACTAACTGACGCGGCAAGTTTAAATTTTGACAGGAGTCAACTGACAGATGCCTGTTGACAGGAGCAGTGTTGCTGTTTATCCTTCAGGCACTGCTAAATCTCACAACAAAGCGTTTGCTAGAATCCCAGAAGGAAGTTATTAATTTATTAACAAGTGAAGAAATGGACAACTTGTGTTTATTTTCCAAGTGGGGATTTGACGGAAGCTCAGGACACAGCTCTTACAAACAAGCTTTCCATGGCCTTAAAGCTTCTGATTCATCAGTTTTTATAACTTCCGTTGTTCCGTTTAGACTTTCTGCTAATAAAAGAGGAAAATCATCTTTAAATTTCATAAAGATACTGCAGTTCCTTAAGGTGAAAACGTATGTGTTTTTAGGAAAATAAGAATTTATTTATTTGGCGTTTCTAATTACCTGTACGTGACTGTATATTATATTAATTCTTCACCTTCTTTTTGAGTACACAAAAGTGGGCGTTTTGGTGGGCGTGGTCATTGTTGGACTTAAAAATATCAATATCTTAGTTGTAACAGCATTTGCTGAAATTTTCAGGTTCGTAGCTATATTGGATGTTTTATTTTTTTTAATTTTTTTATTTTTTTTTATAATCGGCGCGCGCTCAAGGGGTTTTGTACCCTTAAAATGTTCGTACACAGCGCGGGCGAAGGAAATTTAGGGAGGAAGAAAAGACAGGTACCGATGTACATTGTTTTTAGATGTTTGCAAGTTATAACGACCAGGAAACACAGAGGTCGGCAGGGCATTCCATAAGCGAGTTGTACGGCTTTGGAAAGAATCACGATATTTAAGAGTACGTCCGAAAATGGGCTTGAGGGTATACTGATGAGCATTCATAGCGAGACGGGTGTTACGGTTGAAAGTTTGAATGGGCGGAATGCTACTGGCAATTCCAATGGAGCACAGGTGGTGGAAATAGCGATAAAACAAAGTGAGACAGGAGACATTACGTCGATGTTCGAGGGTGTCAATTGATTGACTGATATTAGTATCACCAATTAGTTTTATCGCACGGTTGTGAATCCTATCTAGCAGGTGCAGAGATGTTTTAGGAGCACCTGACCAGATGTGGGCATTGTACTCCAGTTTTGGGCGGATAAATGCCTTATATATTGTGGCCAGATCAGAGGGGGTAAAATATTTCTTACATCGCTTGAGGAAACCTAGACATTTCGCAGCATTTTTGGCGACATCGAATATGTGGTCATTCCAACGTAAGTTGTCACTGACACACATACCGAGAATGGAAAGTTTATCGGTTTTGACGATGCAAGTGCCATTCATGGATAATGGCTGGGTATATGAATTTCGCTTTAATGACAGCAGACAGCATTGAGTTTTGGCAGCATTAAATTCCACTCAGTTGATAGTTCCCCAGTTGGTTATGCTGTTAATATCGGAATTTAATGAGCTTAGCATACGCTGCCGTTCCCGTTCTACAGCCGAAGAGCAGGGGCGTGAGTCCGGGAACGAATATGAGAAGCAGAGAGTGCTGTCATCAGCAAAGGAATAAATTGGATTAGAAGTAGCAGACAATGTATACCCCCAAGGCCACTTTCGGACGTACTCTAAAATATCGTGATTCTTTCCCAACCCGTACAACTCGCTTATGGAATGCCTTGCCTAGCTCTTTATTTCCTAGTCATTATAACCTCCAAATATTTAAAACCAACGTTCACTGGTACCTCTATTTCCATCCTTCTTGATTTTCCTTCACCCGCGCTGTGTGCAAACATTTTAAGGGAACTTAAATCCCTTGAGAGCGCGCAAATTACATATATAAAAAAAACTGTAGATACTTCCTTTTTTTGGAACAGCAGGAAAATCTCTTCAAGGAGCTGGGGCTGTATATTGGCAATAATCCGATTTTAAGTCGTTATCGTCTCTGATTCTGCAGGATAGACTAGCAACTTCACCCCTCACGGAAAATAAGTGGTTGTGACGAAGTGCTCTGTACTACAGCTCTCCGACATTGATCCCACTTAATTGGCTAACGATAAAGTCAGTAATAATGGATCTACAATATATGAATGATTCCACCAGCCCATCAAACACACCAAACAGATACTTTTTATTAATGCAACGGCGCGGCGTCCCAATAATGGCTTGTGGATTTTTTTCACTGTAAATGTTGTACAGCGTGTTGAAAAAGAGGATTAACACCAATCTCGTTCTCAGTCCGTCAACTGAACGTACAACGTAAACGGTGGTCAACGGGCTTTAATTCTTGCACGAGGTGGAACTTGTAAGCTCGAAAAGCAAGCTCTTTCCACAGAGAAAGTGGATGAACGGAGCTCCTAATACTGTACAGGGTGCCCTATCGATTCCTTCGGGAACTCCCCAATATTGCGCTCCAAAACAACAACAGATTTTTTGGTGTGCAATGTACGACGTCTCTGCGGATGCGTATTATCAATTCAAGTACTAATGGAAGATTACGAGTATTTTGATCGTAAAATGGTAACTTTCGCCAACTGCACCACGATTTTCAAAATAATTTGCAGGCGTTGCAAGCATTATGCTGGCGTAAGCCTATACATTCTGAAATGGCAAACCAAAGCTGTTGGCTGCCAAATTAGCTGGCACTGAAAAAAGTGGTGCGAATTCAAAAAACAAACTTTCTAAAATAAAACACACCTAAGCTTAAAATCAATTTAAAAAAAGTACGTCTGATTAATCAATAAACAAAACCAATGCATTATCTACTACAAATATTAGGGCACGGACGATCCCGTTTGCTGTGTTTGATTTTTATAGCGGCTTGGACTCTGTTACTTCATTATTTATTATTTACCGTAATTGAGGAATATTATAATTTTCTTTTTCACAAAGCCACTGACTACCGCCTTTTCTTATAACACTCTTGAATTATATTTAAATTGTTGTGTGACTGTAGATATTTTTCACAATTCCCCATTCGTCCGTTAGCTCTTTCTGCTACATGCCTTAGTTATTATCCGTGATATCTTCTAGAAATTACGTTTCGGTTCTCGTGTCTATAGCTGCATATTAATGATACTAGATGGAGTAAAAAGTGACATCCTTGACCGCCAGAATACGCTGCTACTGCAAAAAAGGTTATGGTGCCTTGAAGTCCGTTCATATTTAGGCAGACATGCCAAATTTCAGTGCGATACTGTCTTTAGTTTTGTTTTGACAACTGATTGTTGTTAACGTGTTTAGCATCATGTTGAGTATGGAGAAAAACGATTTTCGTTCTCTCATAAAACATTATTTTTTGAGAGGCAAAACGGCGAAGGAAACAAAAGAAAAGTTGGATAAATATTATGGGGCTAATGCTCCGTCAGATTACACCGTCAAATATTGGTTTCGAGAGTTTCGTGGTGGCCGCAACTCCACTACCGATCAAGTCCGCAGCGGCAGGCCCTCCGATGCGGTTACAGAGGACAATGTCAAAAAAATACATGAAATGGTGTTGGCTGACCGAAAAGTGAAGGTGCGCGAGCTAGCAGATACCACAGAGATTAGTACTGAGCGTACACGCCATATTTTGGGCAATGTTCTTCATATGAAAAAGTTATCCTGCCGCTGGGTGCCGCGAATGACCGAAACCACGAAGGCGAGAGCACTTCGAAAGAGTGTTTGGACTTGCTGATGCGGAATCGGGCGGACTTTTGGCGTCGATTAGTAACTGAATTTGTTTCCCTCGGACAATAATCTCTTCCTAAACCTCAAAAGATGGCTCATCAATAAAAAATTCAGCTCACGCGAGGAAATCATCGACGCCACGGAGGAGTATTTTGCGGACCTTCCGGAAAATTACTTTTCGGACGGGATCAAGAAGTTGGAAAATCGCTGGAATAAGTGTATCAAACTAAAAGGGGACTATATTGAATAATATAAAAAAACATTTAAAAAAAAATAATTTTTAATTCCCAAGACGGTCACTTTTCACTCCATCTAGTACATATATTCCTCGCATTTCATTGACCGTCGAAGCGCTTGTAATAACATCCATGATACATATTTCTCTCACGTATCTACATTGCTATTTCTCAGGACCATACCATAGGCTGCTCTATTTTAGACCACCTCTTTAATGAGGTGGTTCCTTCGATTCTCGTTTGGAACTTTAACCTCTATTGCATTTTATACAAGATTTTTGCTACATATTTATTAAGTGTTTAAGTGAAAAAATTTGTTTTATAAAATCTTAATCACCTTAAAAAAAAAGTCCATTTTGTGTAAGCTGTAGAATAGAAGTCGTAAATTTTACCTGAAATCAAAAAAAAAATTCTTAAATATGTTTCCGCAGTTGGAGGATACGAATTTTTGTCTCGCTTTAAATTTTTTTTATCTTGAAGATGTTAAAAAAAATATAAAACATAATTTTTTACCTATTTTGTTAGGTATTTATCCAATGAATTAAATTTAGTTTAAATTTAAAAAAAAAAGAAGTCGATATCGCATTGGATTCAAGATCTAGACCTTACACAAATTCAAAAAACGTAGTTTCGAGAAAAACACGTTTAAAATTTGATTGTTGGGTCGAGTTTCATGTAAAAACCCCCTTAAATGTGTATGCAACAGCCGCAACCAGCAGCTGATTAAACATAAACTTTTCATATTCATTTGGTTTTCTCATTAGTGGGTAATATCGACATGGGACAAATCTTAACCAAGGTAGGCTTATTTTCACTTTCATGTAGAATACGACAAGAGATATATCAGTAATGGGCTCTAGTGTCTAAAATGCTTGGACATTTTGCAAAATTTAGTTTCGATCGATGGAATAACGTTAATTCGATCACAAAAAAGTTCTTAAAATCAGAGTTTTGAGTATTTTGATTTACCTAAACTTATGAGGATTTATTATTATTATTTTATTATTTATTTTCTCTTATTCAAATCATGTATGTATAGTACAACAGCAAAAATCAAGCATAGCATTGCAAAGCCGTCTGCCCGATTGACTATTAAAATAAATTATATAAATACATTTATTGTGTCTATGTTTCCTACATATCAGTATCTAACACCAATCTTTCTTATTTATTTTGAATTCAGAAGTTTTCGCTGAGATTTCTGTTTCGGTAAGCTTGCGCTACTTTTCAGTACATGAAAAGTTTTTGCACCTCCACTTTGTTTAAATACAATATCATTTCCGTGTCAGTTAAATAATTGCAGCCAAAGAAGGATCGCCTTGTTTCTACTAGGACCGGGCATTTTCCTAAAAAATGAAAGACATCTCCTCTTTCTCTCCGATCCTGTCTATGTGGCATGTAATTCAATTGTAGGAGTTCGGCACGAAGTCTCACCATCATAGAGATATGCTCCACGCTGTTCTCGACGCTGAAGTAATTTCTTGGGCCCAGGTTATGGCAAAGCCGCCTGTAAACCACTCTATGAACAGACCTGATGGTTTCTTCGATAAACTTCTCTCGAAGATTCTCAGCAAACACAGCAATTAACTTTTTTTTTTAAAAAGAACTTAACACTTAAGTGGGTATGAATACACTTATAATGCCTGAGCATGTGTTAAGCTTTTTGGAAAATGGGATAAAGAGAGAAAGAAAGATGTTTGGGCTCAGTGGTTATTTCGCTCCATGGGAGACTAAATTCTTAGTGGAAGTTGTCTTGATGTTGATTTCTAGTCAACTACTCGTCTTACTTGATTTTCGTTGACTTGGAAAATGGATGATATGTCTTTCAGGCGAGGCATGGGATTCGAACACCGAACCGAACCTTCCGATTTGGAAGCCAGTCCACTACCACTTGAGCCAGGGCCACCCACTTATACAGTTTAGCTCTACATTCATTGAGATTTTCAATATGCAAGTCCAGCTGCAAACCACACCATTGCGCGAGCTCGTTCAATTCCGCATACCAGCTGTGTCTTCGGCTGATTACGTAAAGGGCTCCCTCTTCGGTAGTCTTTCATTATGCATGTTCAAAACTTTGATAATGTAGTTTACCTGGGCTTTGAGGATTTGGATAAAGAGTGGAGATAGTCCTGTTTCTAACATTACGGCGTAGTTTGGTGTGTTCGAAGGCAGATGGAATATCCTTTTAATAAAAAACCTCAGCAGCTTTTCTACACTTTCATATTGTTTATATCCCCATACTTGTGACGTATAGAACATAATTGATTTCGCAGCTGCATCAAAAACATAGATCTTACAGCTATGTGCCATACTTCTGTTGACAAAACACTTTTTCCAAGTAGCTCCAATAGAGCTCTTGGCCTTAACAAGTTTCACACTCAGATGCTTTTCCATACTTAAGTTTTTTGTAAGGCACACTCCTAGGTATCTAAATTCGTTCACGACTTCAATAGGTATTGAATTATAGAACCATCTTTCGCTTATGCTTTTTCTTCCACCACCGTTTCTGAAAATCACTATCTTTGATTTGTTGAGGTTAACTTTAAGATTCCAAGTAGTACAGTACCTATACAGTTGGTTGATCATGAATTGGAGGGATTGGGGTGAGTGAGATATCATCACTATGTCGTCAGCATAAAGGAGGGTCTTTATAGTGGTCCCCGCAAACCCTACACCTCCACTAATGCAATCCGTTAGATTCCCTATGAAAAGTGTAAATAGCAGCGGGGTCAGTGCACACTCCTGTCGAACGCCAGACTCTGTTTGAAACCATTCTGATATTTCTTCTCCATTCCAAATTGTTTCTTTGTACATATTTTGTAAAACTTTTCCAAACTTTGGAGACAT
This sequence comes from Volucella zonaria, assembly GCA_963966105.1. Classification (NCBI taxonomy): domain Eukaryota; kingdom Metazoa; phylum Arthropoda; class Insecta; order Diptera; family Syrphidae; genus Volucella; species Volucella zonaria. Next base: position 35,013,609 of record OZ014534.1, on the reverse strand, counting down.
CCCAAGTCCATAGAGCTTGTAAATAAGAGCACGTCTATTCACCGTATCGAATGCCTCCCTAAAATCGATAAAGAACCTGCAAAGTTTCTTCCCGTTTTGAAGGAAGGATTCTCCAATGCTCTTTAGCAGAAAAATGTGAACGACCGTGGAGTAATCAGGCCTGAAACCGGCTTGGAATTCTTTTAATAAGCCTTTTTGGATAATCCACTTATTGAGTCGCTGTTGCAGAATTGAGGTAAATATTTTGTATAAAACATTGAGAAAGCTTATCCCACGATAATTCTCCGGATTTTGAGTATTTCCTTTTTTGTGGATAGGGAAAATTAAGGACTCCTGAAACTATCGCGGGATGGTTCCGTGTCCTAAGATTTGGTTGAACGCTATAGTGAGCTTATTTACAACTTCAATAGTTCCGTACTTATAGAACTCAACGGGTATTCCGTCGGAGTCTGTCGCCTTGCCATCTTTTAAACTTTTCAAGCTGTTAATAATCTCTTTCACAGATGTAATGATCCATTAAAGTTCAAAAGTTGAAAGAAATTATTTATTTTTTATTCGTAACTCGGCTGTAACTAATGCTTACAAGCCTGTTCGAGAAGGAAGGTATACTTCTAAGTAACAAGAGTTGACGATATACATTGATAAAACTATCATCGTTAAAACTATTATTCCTTGAGGGTTAAGTTTATTATGTATTATGTAGATATTTAACAATATTATGTAGATGCGTGCAATAAAAAAAAATACACAAAAACTGACACAATACTTTTATTCTAGAGTCAGGAATGGTATTCAGAAGCCAAAAGAGCGTCAGCCTACAGAGATGAAGTGGATGTTTTACGAGAACGTGCAGAACGAGCAGATCGACTTGAAATAGAAGTGCAAAAATTCCGGGAAAAATTAACTGACGCAGAATTCTACAAAACTAGAGTGGAGGAGTTGCGAGAAGATAATCGAATGCTTTTAGAAACAAAGTAATAAACATGTGCGCGCATGTTTTTCCCTTTGTTTATTTATTTATTTTCATTTTTGATTGTAGAGAAATGCTTGAAGATCAATTGCAACGTTCCCGAAAGCGAAGTGAACATGTCATGACTCTTGAATCGGAAATAATTAAATACAAGCAAAAACTAAATGATATGGCCCTGGAACGAGATGTTGATCGCACTAAACTAGAAGAACTTCTTGAGGAAAACACACAACTACAATTGGTAGCAAAGAATCTAAACACAAGTCAAGAAGTCGACAAATCTCTCTCTGAAAATGAGGATGATTGCAATTCTGGAGACAACAGTCTTTCTGAACAGTTAACAAATAATGCTCAGGTAAATTTGAAAAGATATTTATTACGCTCATAGAAATAATATTAATAATAATATGCAAAATCATTTTAGACAAGAGCACTTAAGTTGGAGTTGGAAAATCGTCGATTACTAGCGGCGCTGGATCAACTTAAAGAGTCTTCCTTCCACGAATCAACAAATAAGATTCTCGAATTAGAAAAAGAAAAAAAGAAGCTATCACTTAAATTGGATCAAATGCAAGATAACACAAATAGATTGTCACAACAGAATAAAGAATTAGAGGACGTGTTTAGGAATGCTCTTGAAGAAAACAAAAAACTACAGGACACCATTGATTTGCGCCAAAAGTCATACGAGCGACAAAGTCAAGAGCGCGAAATTGATCGAAACAAAATGATCGATTTAGAGAAACATGTCGAGACGCTGAATAAAGAAAAGCAAAGAATTCAAACACTTAATGAAAGTATACAGCGGCGTGCTGACGACATGGAACGCTTAACCGACACCAAATCCAAAGAAGTTGAACAACTTAAATCCAGAACATCAGAATTAGAGTCAATTCGAAATCAGTTGTATGATTTAGAATCAAAGGTCTCTACAGTAGAACGGGAAAATTCAAGTTTACTAAAAGAAGTTTCCAAACACAAAGAAAACCTTGAAGAGAAATCTGTTCAATTAGATGAAAAAACAACACATTTGGAGAATCAATCGAAGGAAGTTAAGAGGCTAACAAAAGATTTAGAAGAGTCCGTTCAAGCGCAAACAAAAATACTTGAATTGGAAAAAGAAAATCAAGATTTAGTTTCACAACATAAAATCGATTTAGAAACAATAGCAACATTGCGCAAAGATCTTGTGTCAGGGACACTTGCAACGAATAAAGTAAAACAGAATCTTGAAAAACTCGGCTTAGATAATACCGAAATAGAAAATTCTGAGCTTAATGTGGAAAATGTTGTGGAGAAGCTGGTCAGGAATCCTGAAACATTTAAAACAGTTCGCGAAATAATGCTAAATGTGACAAGACAACAAAATGCCAAATCAGACATGTGCGTTCTTTGTCATCGAAAAGAGATTTTCACCGTAGAAAAGAATATCGAAATAACTGGTGACTTTGATGAACCTTACAGTATTCAACATTCAATACAGCTGGTTCCACCTGAAGCATTTAAATTGAGAGAAAACATTAATCAGCTAAATTCTGTAAATGAAAGCTTACAGGCAGAAAATGCTCGTTTAAACGTCGATGTTGCTACATTAGGGTCTAAGATAACATCACTTAATACCCAACATGTTGCCTTACAATTTGCTAATTCACAATTGGCTGCTGATAAGGATTTGCTATTAAAACAATCCGAAACGTTAAGACAGGATCATAAGAATTTACTAAATGATCAAGTTACATTCCAATGTCTACATAATCAACTAAGTGCCGAATACGAGTCGTTGAACAAAGACAAAGAACACCTGAAAGTAGTTGTTCGTGATTTGCGTAATGAGAAACGAGAGCTAAAGGAACGAGTTCAGAATCTTGAAAAACAACTTGATGAACTCAAGGTCCAGGTTGCAACAATGAAAGGGAGTGTTGATGACTTGAATATTCTCCGAACAGAACACTCAAAGCTTACAGATGATTTTCGTAGTTTGTTCGCAACAAGTGATCGATTTAAGAATGAATATAAAAATATTCAGGTTTGTTTGAATTACTAGGTTGATCGAATTTAAATTCTTTCTCTTTAGGAGCAATATAAAATGATTCGAACAGAAAATAGCCGATTGAAGCTACAAAACACTGAAATTTCTGGTGAATTAAATACTAAGAGTGATCAAGTGAAAGGTCTGGAAATCGAGTACACAAAAGCTGTACAACGATGCGAGGTAAGTTCAGCCTAGTGTTACTTAAGATTAGAAGTATGTTGCTTGAAGTCGCTTTTGTTATTGTGTGATGAATCGTGTAGTATCAAAAACAATTCTGTCTGGTGCACCGCTTGTTTCAAAAATTGGATCCATATGCTTTATATACGAGCAGTATGTCGGAGGCTTTAAAGCCTTAGCGTCATACAATATTATTCTGATTAGGTCAATGTTGTTATAAAGTGCCCGCATTTCATGTCTGCATCTTCTACTGTGCTCACTATCAATGCAAATTATCATTTATAGAGCAACGCATCTATACTAAGTGAGACTAGAGCTATGAATGTTTTTACAGTGTTTATTTTTTAGCTCTGGAAGACGCCTTTATTATTCAATTGTGTTTTCAGGGCTGGAAAACAGAAATTGGCAATAGTTTGTCCAATGCTTCTATCTGTTTTTCTGCAACGTGCAAACGCAATACATATACCTCGCTGCGTTCTCCCCATTTACCGAAGAAAAAGTGTACATATTATCTTAACCAATTTAAGACGACTGTTACCATACGGTCACACTGATAGTGTTCCACTTACCGATACCCGCTAGTATTAATGCAACTGAGTATGCCTTTACCCGTCTGCTGAGATACAATTTGAAACTTATTCGCACGTTATTAGACATAGTAGCAGGTCGCATAATTTTGTATTTTCCAGAAGTATTAAAAAACGGTCAAATGGAGCGCCCCTTTAGGTAAGAATGTCTACACGTGCCAGAATAACGGTTTTGTTTGCGGTTCGTGACTTTGGTTATTTGCATAGAACATGGAAATATAAGAAAACATATTTTATAACTTTTTTTTGATGAGTAGGATGTATTGGTATCTTGGTTTGAATTTAGCTATTACCATATGGTCACAGTCGTACATACCGAACGCTTTTTCGACGATGAGATGTTGCAAATGATCGCCGAAAAAAGGCAATGAATATGGAATTCTTCAGGTAAATTGCAATCGAGAGATAACTCCAAATGAGTTGAGGGCTTTTATTGGAATAATGTTAGTGACCGGATATTCGCAAGTTGAAGACACGAAGTCATATTGGTGAAAGGACGGTAACTTGTATAATCAGATGATAGCATCGGCAATGACCAGTGATCGCTTTACCACCATCTCAAAATTTATTCACTTTGCTTCTCCTACATCCATGAATCCTAAGGGCAAAATGTGGAAATTACAATCAGTATCCGACCGGCTCATTAGAAACTGTCAAAAAAAAACTTTCATCCGGAGCAAGATTTATCTTACGACTAGTATGGTCGCCATGGATGCAAAGTGTTTGAATACACCACTAGGATACCTGGTAAATTTTGAGATATACCAAGCCAAAAACCCCCGCATCAATCCTGTTTTGGAAACCAAATTTGGGAAATGTGTAGTGTAGCCCTTCCATATTGCTTCTACTTCGATAATCTCTTTACTGGCATTCCTATTCTATCTTACTTGAGGCATTTGGGCTGTGATGCTACAGGAACCATAAGAGAAAGAAGAGTCCCACGCAATTGTCCATTACCTAAAAATGATCAAGCGAAGAAGATGCCAAGGGGTATCCACTACTCGAAGACTATATCGAAATTGGGCATTTCAATTACCAAATGGATGGATAATTCCGTGGTGTGTGTGGCATCAACTAATCCTGTCGGAATAGCTTAACGTTATTCACGTGAGACGATCACTCACATCACCGTTTCTAGACCTAACGTCTTGAAAGAATATAACAAAGCTATGGGTGGAACCGATAGGATGGACCAAGACATATCATATTTTCGTATATCTACCCGGAAGAAAAAATGGTGGTGGTCCATTTTTACATATTTCATTGATGTAGGTATTCAAAATGCTTGGATTCACCATAGGAAAGGGGGATACGCGCATTATGTGGGACCTTCTGCAACACGGCGGAGGTGCGCCTACCAATTTTGCAAGGCCACGACTCGCTTAGTTTGTAAAAAGTGTGATGTAGGCCTTTGTCCACCATGTTTTGAGCGTTATCATCTAATTTCAACGAACCATTAAAGATTTTACTTCGCAAATTGGTTTTTTATTTCTCACTTTATTCGAAATCGCATTTATATGCGGTATGGACGACGGTGACCATATGGTAACAGGTTCGATCGGCTAAATGATCACCGGGCCAAATAAAAAAATTATCACAATTGATTGCTAAGGTTATTAGTATGCACTCTTGAAATTTTTTCTGAAAAATTCCCAGTAAATCATTCTCGTCCTAAATGGGTTAAACTACCGATTATCGGAATTCAGAACTTATACCTTGATCATTGGGTTAGAAATAATCGATCATAAAATAAAGGAAGCTTTGTTGTTGCATTTTGTAATATCTGACTTTATCTAGTTTATTGCCTTAGATAATGTTTCAGCTTTTTGAACTATCGAGCGACCTTACCTATTCAGTGCAAATTCGGTAGCCTTTACCTTGCTTTTTTGCTGCAGCTTTTACAAGGTTCTCATTTATTTTACTTCAACGCAACTGTTGGTTACATAAAAAAAAAATATTTTATTGACAAGGAAGGCCACATCTGTTTTCATACGAATAGACATAATTTTAATCAGATGGGCTTTTGTAGATTTGGTTTTTTAACTTTACATATGAAATCAGGATCAGCATAATATGCTCCTCATAAGTCTATTATTAAACGCTAGTAAACTATTTCAACCAGAACTAAATTCAGGAAATCAAGCTCCATTTACAAAAATATTAGGTAAGGAGGTGGTATCTAAATATTAGGGTGGGCGCAGGGTTCACAAAACACTAACATAGGCACGAGTTTTTTTCCCATCGTGGTCCCTGTGGATTCCTAAGGTACCTATTTTCCTTAAAAAATTCAGATTTTTTTTTTGATGATTGCATATCCTACTTTCTTGAGGATGTCATAGAAATAGATAACCCCACCTCTATCGTGGGATTGGTCACTACTTTATGTAGCGGTGCTTCTACTGATCTTTTTAATTAGCCGTGATGGGAGCTGTTGAGTTTGCTACACCCACATGCGGGCAACTAGGAATCTCTTAAATGTCCTGAGTGAGAACAAGAAGAGACTTATAAGTTCAGCCATTGTGTGTCCTTACTAACCTCCCTTAGGTATGGAGACAGAGGTTAGTTCGGATGTTATTTGCACCATAATCTGCAAAATACCATCCGAACCAAAACGATTATGGAGTGCAATTGTCCAGATTCTCTTCTCGCTGGCTTGAAAGGAAGGCGTTTTTCTTTTTCTTTTATGAAGTGAGAGGAACACGGGCTTCCCCGCTCTTTTTAAGTTAATTATTAAGCTCTTCACTGCCGATGAGATCTAAAGTCCTAAATATCGAATTATTAAATGAAATTCTAATCGGAAATATTCGAGATGCAGCGCCTACAAGGTTGAGGGGTATATACTTTTCCGTGCTGATAGAATTGACCGGGAAAGAGGAGTCGTGGCTGCTTATCTGCGAAGCGATTTATACTGCGAAATCGAGTGCAAATCAGACGTATATAGTTCCTCTGAGTACTTGTTTCTTAAACTCCACTGTGGCGTAGAACGCGTTCTCATTGGAGTTGTCTATAGGCCAAATAAAAACATAGACGTTGTCCCGATAATAAGAATCACAGAGGATATTTCGTGCTCTGCATCCAATGTTATAATATGTGGAGATCTTAACTGTAACTTGCTCAATGCTGCCACCTCAGTTAAGTTAGTTGATAGTTTCGGGAGTCTTAACCTCAGACCAGTCAATTCTACGACAGCAATACACTTTACTAAGGAAAGAGCGACTCTTCTAGATGCTCTCTTGATATACTTGATATATGAGACACCAATTGGTTCAAAGCAAGACGTAATTATTTTTAGAGACTATCAAAACATCAACTATGAAAGCTTACAAACCGTCATTGCTAACGTCGAATGGGAGCAAGTTCACCGTATGTCTTCTGTTGAACAGTAAGTGGCTTTCCTGCAGCATAATATAAAGACACTTTTTGACCAACACGTTTCGTTAATCAAAAAGATTGTAAAAAGCAATTCTCCACCTTGGTTTAGCAATCAAATTCTTGATTCAATTGAAAAATGCAATCGCGCATATATTCGATGGAAACGCTATAAGTTACAGCAGCTTTATGAAACTTACCGATCACTTCCAAACTTGGTTGCTTTATGCATGAAAAGCGCGAAACGAGCTCACTACGAAACTTTTCTCTGCCCTAACAATCACTCAGGAAAGGATATTTGGAAAAAGCTACGTAAACTTGGAAACGGGCAATAAAAACTGGAAGAAGCTGCTCATGTAGACTGTGACATGCTTAACACACAATTTGTGTCCGCTACGAATTCTTCCTACACTGAACACCAGATGCTTTGGCAACAAATTGAAAAGTTATTGACGGTGAGCAATACTTTCAATTTAATGCTTTAAACGATGAAGATGTAGTTAAAGCAGTTCTAACTGTAAAGCCAAATGCCACAGGATTGGATGACATCAATCCAAAGTTTTTGAAACTCGTTCCGTCTATTTTGAAACACTACCTACATTTTCAATAACATTCTCACCACTTGTGAGTACCCTCTTTTATGGAAAAAATCCAAGATACTTCCGGTAAAGACTGAATACCGACCTATATCCATCTTACCGTTCTTGTCGAAAGTGTTCGAAAAAGCCTTACTTAAGCAATTGCAAACACATCTTTTCACAAATAATCTTTTAAGCTCCACCGGGTCCGGTTTTCGTGCAAAAAGAAGTTGCAAAACTACATTACTGCTTGATGATATCCGTAAAGCTATGGACAAAGGCTGCTGTACTTTCCTAACACTGCTTGATTTTTCAAAAGCGTTTGACACCACCTTGTACTGTGTAATAAAATGTTGAATAGCTTTAGACTCTCCCCATTTGCAGTAAAATTATTGTACTCCTATTTAACCGGCCGTCAGCAATGTGTGGCTGTGGGCAACCGATTATCTTCACTCCTCCAGATAACAGCTGGAGTTCCTCAAGGTTCTGTCCTTAGCCCACTGTTATTCTCAATAACATACATTGAACACCCTGAAATGGTCAAACATTGCTCAGTTCACATGTATGCTGACGATGTTCAACTATGTATACCTGAACTGCCCGTTAAATAACATCTCAAATGCAGTAGGAAAAATTAATTTGGATTTAGATATTATCCAGCAGTGGGCACTAAAGCACAACCTGTCCTTAAATCCAGAGAAGTCAAAAACTTTGTGTAGTATATACAAGCAGCGTTTAAATACAGTTATAGAATACGTCCGTACTGCTAAAAACTTGGGCCGTTTTCAATGAAAGCCTTACTTTTTTTTTTTTTTTAAATCAGCGCGCGCTCAAGGGGTTTTTGTACCTTTGAAATGATTGTACACAGCGCGGGCGAAGGAAATTTAGGGAGGAAGAAAAGACAGGTACCGATGTACATTGTTTTTAAATGTTTGTAAATTATAACGACCAGAAAACACAGAGATCGGCAGGGCATTCCATAAGCGAGTTGTACGGCTTAGGAAAGAATCACGATATTTTAGAGTACGTCCGAAAATAGGCCTGAGGGTATACTGATGAGCATTCATAGCGGGACGGGTGTTACGGTTGAAAGTTTGAATGAGCGGAATGCTACTGGCGATTTCAATGGAGCACTGGTGGTGGAAATATCGATAAAACAAAGTGACACACTAAACATCACGTCGGTGTTCGAGGGTGTCAATTGATTGACTGATATTAGTATCATCAATGAGTTTTATCACGGTTTTGAATCCTATCTAGCAGGTGCAGAGATGTTTTAGGAGCATCGAAAACTTATGCCTTATATATTGTGGCCAGATCAGAGGGGGTAAAATATTTCTTACATCGCTTGAGGAAACCTAGACATTTCGCAGTATTTTTGGCGACATCGAATATGTGGTCTTTCCAACGTAAGTTGTCACTGACACACATACCGAGAATGGAAAGTTTATCGGTCTCGACGATAGTGCCATTCATGGATAATGGCTGGGTATTTGAATTTCGCTTAAATGACAGCAGACAGCATTGAGTATTGGAAGCATTAAATTCCACTCAGTTGATAGCTCCCCAATTGGTTATGCTGCTGATATTGAAATTTAATGAGCTTAACATACGCTGCCGTTTCCGTTCTACAGCCGAAGAGCGGGGACGTGGGTCCGGAAACGAATATGAAAAGCAGAGAGTACTGACGTCAGCAAAGGAATATATTGGATTAGAAGTGGCAAAAAAGAGATCATTAATGAAAATTAAAAAGAGTGTCGGAGACAGAATGGGGCACACCAACATTTATTTTGTAAATATCAGACTGGAAACCGTCCAAGACAACTTGAATTGAATGTTCCGAAAGGTAATTTCTAATCCATTGAAGGAGAGAGTCATCGATCCCTGAAGCACGCATTTTCGACAAAAGAGCCTGATGCCAAACTCTGTCAATTGCCTTAGAAATGTCAAGTGCAACTATCTTGCTTTCGCCAGATTGATGTACGCTTTGGTTCCACTTTTCGGTGAGATACGTCATCAAATCACCAGTGGACCTGTTGCTACGAAAACCATATTCCCGGCCATTGAGAAGTTTTCGTGTTTCGAGATATTTCATGAGCTGACGATTTATCAGCGTTTCCATGACCTTGGAAAGAAGGGACGTAAGTGCAATGGGTCTGTAGGAGGAGAGAGAAGAAGATTCGCCTTTTTTAGGGACGGGCTGGACAAATGTTGTTTTCCAACTGCTCCGAAAGAGTCGGTAAGAGTAGGATTGATGAAAAAGCTTATGCAGTGGTTTTGCCAGCGAGGAAGAACACCTCTTCAGAAATAGGGGAGATATACCATCTGGACCAGCGGATTTATGTATATTGAGATCTTTAAGTACCTTTGCTACTACACGAGTGCCAAAGTGGATTCGTCCCATTGTAGATTCGACGCACTCAAGTGTAGGCGGGGACAAAGTACAATCTGGGAGTGTTTAGCTAGCCGCAAAGTGTGCAGTAAGCAAATTGGCCTTGTCCAAAGAGCTGAGAGGATGAGACAGAATTGCTAATGTTTTTGACGAACGACCAACAATTTTTACTGCCTTTGGGACATTGCAGTATTTTTTGAAACAGTTTTTGGTCGTATTGGAATTTCACACGTTTGAGAAAGACGTTTCAGTCATTTCTTGCTCGTTTAAACTTTTTCGGTTTTCCTCTGCCGGGTTGGTCTTGTGGGACCGAAAAAACATTTCTCTTGACCCTAACACATTCTTTACAGCTCGAGTCGTACCATGCCTTTTCTTTTGGTTTGATACTCTTCATCCGATGAGGGATAAAGCATTCATTCCAAAGAGGATAGTTTCTGCAGCAGCGGCATCCACGTTGTTATGGAGGAAACATAACGACCAGTTAAATTTCCTAAAGAAGGTGTTAAGTCCGCTCCAATTGGCTTTCTCGTCTTGCCATACGGTTCTTTTAGGAATGTTTTCTCTAATTGTGTGGTCGGTGTACGAGATATTAGCTGATATGACACAATGGTCCGACGAGCCTAGAGGGGAGAGCACATCAGCGGAGTACTTAAGAGGGTGAGAAGTTAAAAACAAATGCAGGGTGTTGGCGGTATGACTATCAACGTCTGGTATTCGCGTGGGCTCATTTACAAGCTGCGTTAAGTTGTTTTCCGTAGCGAAGATCTCAACAAACCGTCCTTCGGGTGTTGTCTGTCCAGAATGTCGGAGCCAACCAGAATTTTATATGTACATATATTCAAATCGCCCGTAATCATGATCTCAGTATGAGGATACAGGGACACAATTCTTTGAATGGAGTCAGACAGCGCATCAAATTCTCTAGCCCGCGTATATTGGCTACGTCCACCTGAAGTGATCATATTGCAACAACGGTTGGAAAAGTCTATAATGGACTTCGATTATTTTGGTGATCGCAAAGATCTATTCTAACTGCCACTAAAATGCTACTTGTAAAATCTTTACTCTTGCCAATCCTAACATACTGCTGTGAAGTGTTTTGCAATGTCGATTACAACACAAAAGTTAAATTAAACATAACGTATAACTACCTAGCTCGATATGTGTTTAGTAAACGACGTTTCGACCATATATCTCCCCTTTCCAAGCAAATAACAGGCTTGAGGTCCGATGATGTAGATCACTTATTCTGTTCCATGCCATCATGCAATCTCAACAGCCTGACTACTTGTACAATAGACTTAATTTTTCCAATCCCGAAAGAGCAACTGTCCTAATCCAACCTAGACTCAATTGTCTGCAGTCCGAGCGTACATTTTTCGTCCATGTCACCCGCCAGTGGAACTCATTACCTTTACAACTGATCTTTTTAAGTTCTTGGCCGGAAACATATACCATTGTTTAACTTAACTTCTTAAATGTAACTTTTATGTAATTATTTACTCTTGAATGTATCTTATTTGTATTTTCAAGCCAATCACTAAATATAAGATTGTAATTTTAATGTGAAATTATAGTTATTCAATAAATATCAATATCAATATCAATATCAATATCAACAAGTGCTAAATTCTCCTTTTTAAAGAACTATTGTGGGAATGGTACAAAAGCGGTAGAATATTTTAGACTAATTTTGTACGATTCTACTATTAGAATTAATTAAAGTACTTCAGAACTCATGCATTGTATTTCAGATGCTGCTACAAATGAATTCTGATTTGGATACCGATCGCAAAACGCTAATGGACAATGTTTCCCAATTGCTCTCGCAATATCATGAGCTACTTACTCATTCACTTGAAGATAAACAACATTTTCATGAAGAAGAGAAAAGCTACACGGATAAGGTGAATAACTTGAATCGGCAAAAAGAAAAGCTCGAGGAGAAGATAATGGAACATTATAAAAAATCCGAAAGTTGTGTTCCAAAAAAGTGTGTAGAAAAAATTGTACAAACAAAAAGCCCATTTTAAGATGTAATTGTTTGTTTTCATTTTCAGAAAAGCATTTGCTAGTAATCTTGTGCGTCGGGTAAAAAAAGCCAGCTCTGATCTTATAAATAAGGTCCCAAGCAGGGTAAGTTGCTTTTAGCCTGATTATAACATTAATCCATAGTCGAATTTTACCCACTCATGTTACTTTATATAATATTTTTTTTAGAATCGCAGATCGTGGGTTGATGATACTCGATTAACACAGTCCCAATTCGCGATTGGTTCAGAGTCCGGAGGCAATGATTCGGATAATAGTATAGAAGAGCCGAGCTCCATAGTGTCCGATACTCATTTACTACAACGAAATATACCGACCCGTCAAAGCTTGCAACGGTAAGTATTAAGTTGTCTACTTGTTGCATGAGACATTGGATGTTTATTTCATTTGTTGTTGTTGCAATAATTTTATGTTTTTGTTTCACATTAATTGCTTTTGTTTTGTTTCGAAATCATTTAGAAAACCAAGTGAATTGATGGACAATTCATTAACGCGTGGTGGGATCCGAAGTAGTTTACAGTCGCAAAAACGGAGCGACTTAAGTAGTTCTCGTAGAAATAGTGTTCACGGGTAACGTTTATTAATTTTTTTCCTTACATTTAAATGAGCTTAAATTAGTTATTAATAATATAAAAATAAATTAAGACAGCAGGTGTATATATAAATTAATGGTTTTGACCTTGTATACATACAAACATTTCACGAAGCAATAGTTTTTATGGGACTTTAACATACATAGATTATAACCCTGTTCTGGTATTTTGATTTAAGTCCTCTTAGATATTCTGATCAAACCAGAGCTTTTTTTTGTTAAGAAATAGCATTTTTACTAATTTAACTGTTACTAAAATCCGGCAGGGTAGATACTAGAAACATTGAATCCCACTAGTTCAGTGTGCCCAAGCCAAGGTAGTCATATGTTTTTATAGCAGATAGGGTTTGGTTATATGTTCTCTATTCCATCCCTTCCAGACAGAAACACAAATCCCACAAACAATTTTTTATTTCAATATTTTCTTTAATTTCAACACTTTTTCCGCGTTCCGGCTTATCATTGAGTATCTGTCTGCAAAGCACATCTGGAATGATTAGTATCTTCATAAGCGTGCTCTTTACTTCCCGAGTTTGAACCCATATCCATACCCGCAGTAATGCCTACTATAATATAAGCAAAACTCGTCTCAAAGTGGAAGGCCGTTTGTTCCATTGTTTATTTATATCATGGCATACTTGGTTTTGTTCAATATAGTAGTGTACCTCAAGAATATTTGAATAAGTTCCGAATAAATGCTCTCAAATGACGCTCAAATGACATAACACGAATTTCGGAGAAAATTTATGTAATATATGCTGGCGTAAGGATTTGTCGTGCCGATTGCTATGTTGCAGAACAAGTTGAGACGTTCAAGTAAAACGTTGAAGAGATATCGTCGTTCAGCATGGATATACCTCGATACAAACCATAGATAGGGTAGTTTTTTTTATAGGTGGGGTATACATGTTCATGCTTCTGGAAATGCTGCTAAAAAGCATCCGCGTTTCTCTCTGTTTCGATAACTAGATTTTGTTCACTATAATTAAAAGCCTGAAAGTCAGACTTTCGGATTTTGCTTTAGCAGCTGATTGTGTAGGCTTCTTTTCTTCGAAACAGAAATTTTCTCCTTTCTTTTCTTCTAGCGTTGTATATCGCTGACTTAGACAGATGTGCATTATAGATTTTGTAAGTGTTCATGTGCTGAATGTACGCATTATCATACACATCTTATTTTCTTGGATGATTGATATCCGATTGTTGCGCAGTCAACTTATTTGATGAGGTCACAAGAATGCTTTTGGCTGTCGCTCAAGTGGTAGTGTATTGGCTTCCAAATCGAACGGTTCGGAGCTCAACATCAGCTGAAAGACATTCTTTTTTTCAGGCAACTAAATTCACGCTTAGAATAAAACAACAAGTCCAATTACACTAATAATTTAACCTCCCCATTAAATATTGGATGCCATCCATGGATCGAAATCACCACGTGCTCAGGCATTTTAAGTGTAGTAATACCCACTTGACTGTTAAGTTCTTTAAAAAAAAAAAACAAAAAACATGTTGGTTTTTGTTCGTGATAAATTCTTCTAGTTCGCTCAAATCAGGTCTACTGACTTTAGTTCTAGCTGCTCTATCCATACCTAGCCGCCCAATATGTAAAATTTTATTTATTTAAATTTTTTTTTTGAACTGGCGGAGAGGTTATGTTAAACCACCTAAGGTCCATTTTTGGTGCATACACTTATTTCGTATTCTATACTTTTCGTTTCATGACTTAATTTGAATAAATTTAATTTTTGAGGCTGTTTCAGAATTAGTTTGGCTTTTTTTTATGTACGACACAAACTCAAACCTGGAATGGCCAATCAATTCCATTTATCCGATTGTGTGCGCTAACGTTGGCTCATATTCGTATACTTTTTTTTAAAAACCCTGACATCATGAAAGTTCTTATATACCAGAGCTCGAAGTATGTCAGAGTTATACTAGCATCCAATAGAGGAATATTTTTTTTAACTTTTTGAAGAAATTTTCTCAAACGCCATGCAAAAACTTTCGCGTGCCCTGATGTTTAACTTCATTCACATACCAATGCACAGTTAGATATAACATACACCGGCGATCACTAGGATGAGGCCATACATTTTGCAATCGATTTTCACTCTTTATACCTGTTTGAAATTTTGTACCCGCAAACTTTTACTACCTGTGAACAGGTACATATTTTCTCAACAGGAAGTCATAAAATTAAAGGATAAATAAGAAACGACCGTTGGAATTTCCCAAGATCAAACACTGAACTTCTTGGAAAGCGTATAAAAAGATGCGCCACTAGGATGAGGCCACATGCAAAATCTTCGAAAGAAAGGGAAAAATCAATAAAATGTTTACATTTTATGGTTTTAAAACATTTATTTATTATATTTTTCTTATTAATATTAATAATGAGTTTGGAATAGAATCATACAGTTTTTTTTAAATAATCGAGAATCACGAATAGCTTCAATTAAAGTGTCCTTGTCTTCAAATTGTCTGCCGCCTTCATACACTTTACGAGATAATCATGCCCAAACATTTTCGATTATGTTTAAGTCTGGTGAATAGGGCGGTCATGTTCCACGTCTTCTGATTGAATTCAACTTTTAACAACCCTGGAAGTGTAGATGGGGGCATTGTCTTGTTGGAATATCCAAGGCAGGGGTCCGAAAATCTTTTTCATTTTTGCGAATGACCGTTTCAGCAAACATTTGTAGTTGTTTCCGTTCATTGTTGTGGACTCCAACTCGATTGTGTCATAGTAGGTATTAGCTCCCAACACTATTAAACCTGATGTACGGCTGTGGTGTCTTGCCAAAATAAGCTCCTCCTTTCTTAGATCATGGAAATAAAAGTTGTAACCAGCGGGGCCGTCAAGGTAAAAAATTTTCTATCCGAAGAGACAACGCGTTTCCATTCACTGCGATATGTTCTTCTGCAAAATTCATTCGATGCTCCTTGTGTTCTTGCCTCAAAACAGGTTTCTCTTTAAGTTTTTTTCTCTGTATAGTACCACTTTTTCGTACTATCCTTCGGACCGTTGCTATGCTTGCTGATACTCCGCTATTGGCCCTTATTTTAGTAGCTGGTAGAGTAGAATTTGAGACACGCCGTAGAATTAACCGCTTTTCTCGCAATGTTGTTGCTTCTGCCGTGCGTCCTTTTTAATTTTTCCCATAGTTTTGTGGATCTGCAAGATAACTGTTTACAATCGTCTTACTTCTTTTAAGCCTCCTTGAAATTTCTTGCCTTAGAGTCCTAACTCATTGTAAGCATCTATTTTTCCTCTTTCTGTCGCTGTCAAAGTCTTTCCGGAATTCTTTTGTTTTTTAACTAACAACAAAAACTTAACAAAACTTTGAAAAAAGTCTCTGATGTGAACTCCTGCAGCGAAATATTCGCAATGGCCTCATCCTAGTGGCGCATCTTTTTATACGCTTTTCAAGTAGTTCATTGTTTGATCTTGGGAAATTCCAACGGTCGTTTCTTATTTACCCTTTAAATTTATGACTTCCTGTTGAGAAAATATGTACCTGTTCGCAGGTATAAAGAGTGAAAATCGATTGCAAAATGTATGGCCTAGTGATCGCCAGTGTATTTTCCTCATTAACTCACTATTAGGTAACTATCCAGCCCGAAGATATGATTATGCAATTTTGCCCGTCGATTTAGGGTAGAAATATGAATTTTTTTTAAAAATTATTTTTCACCAACTGAAATTAGATGGGATGAACTTGAGACCTAACCAATAAACCTTATCTTTACTGACTCAATGGACTAATACATTCAGTGTTCTTTTAACATACTCAATCTCAGTGCTCGAGAATCTCATTTTTCGACTAGATTGTAGTTGCTTAAGATTGTCTTCATATTTTAGTCTATTGATGATCAATGTTGATTTTGATTTGTTCTTTCTTATGTGAGCACAAGAAAGAACTAATTTTGTGTGAAGTATTATTATACAAAGAGGATCTATGATTATGTTAAGATTAGAGAAAAACTGTGTGCTGATGTTTTGTTTCTATGTTTTTCATATTGTGTAAATTTTTTTTATATTCTCGTCCTATATATGTATATATGTATACAAATGTCATAGGTTCTAGAAAAATTATTAAAAGAAAACATTTTTTATTGGTCCAATTTAGTTTGGAAGCTCCTGACGTCACGGGAAGTAGTTTGACGCTTGGCGCCGCTGGAAGTCGCAGAACAGTTTACTTAATTGACGAGAATCAGAAAATTCCAGATTCGACACAATCGCCCTCTCCTAGTACACCTGAAGCTCAAACACCAACAAACAACGTTAGTAGCTCTAAACAAGCCAACGATAATCCGTCCACGTTTCTTATGTACAATCGAATTAATACTATGATCGGAAATGCCGACAGCACACCGCAAGACACGAGTACGACAGACAGTGCTGGGGCTGCACCTAGTAACAATCAAAGTGGAAATCCGTCAGCCGATGACAAATTACTGCAACGAAAAAGGCCTGATGACAAAAGTAATGCCGTTTGGTATGAGTACGGATGCGTGTGATGGAGATTATTAATTTGTTACTTAACGATAAAGATCATTTTCACACGATATATGTGCTGCTTGCTTATTTTTAATCGCCTTAATTGTATTCTAATATTATGTGTTAAGCTTTAATAGATAGATTTTGTATACTAAATAAGCAGATATCCTGCGACGAACTTTTGAGAAGTATTCTAGTTGTATTTGAAAATTCGAATACTCCGTGTACGTACATAATGTATGTATTCGACTTTGTATAATTTATTTTTACTTATTTTTTTAACGTTTTGCAGTGCTTCTAATTGTAAGATAATATAGTTTATATTTCGCGAGTGAAAGAATACTTTTATTCTTTGTTCTTCCAGATTCGATTTTTTATAGAACGAATAAATTATTGAAAACATATAAAGCTCCCCATGTCAAGAAATCAGAGAAGCTTCATTAGAATGCATTTATTTTATTTTCTTTTCTATTATTATTTTCTGTTTATTTCTTTTTATAATTTTTAAATAAAGAATGATAAATGAGCCAAGTGTCCATTGCGTAGTTTCTATTTATGTTTTAATATACGAGTTCCTATGAATAAAATATTACTGATGCGTCACTTTGCCAGTGAAATCATGTTTGGTTTAATGATATATTTTTAATGGATAACTTATCTGTATATAAGGAGAGTGTTCAAGCACAGTAGCTGCGTGACTATTTAGACTTTATGATATTTGTCGAAGAACTATTGAATGTGAATATTTTCTGAGACTATTTTTATTACATGGTGTTGGTTGTGTGTGTATCTCTTTTGGCGAATAATCTTGTGTAAATCGTAAGATATAATTTTTAACGACCACTTTAAGAAACCGCTACAAATATTAATTGGTTTATTAGGTCAGCTGTCAGGCAATGAATGTGTTGCAGACTACTGATCAGCAGGAAAAAAAACACATTAGCTCTCAGACTAAGTATTTTTTGGTTAGATATACCACCTTGATCAAAAAGTTCCCGGGAGACACCACCGTGTGGTGCTCTCATTGTTCCGATTTGAGTTTTGTTTTTTTTTGTTAGGTTGGTAAATCTGCTGTTGATATTTTCTCTAAATCTTAGCGTCATAGCTTGAAATTGGCAAAAGGTACGTAGCCAAGAGTGCATCTATCTTTATGTATTGGCGATTTTTTACAATTCTATATATAAATGGATTTAAATTTGCAACAACGAACTTGTATTAAATTTTGCGTAAAAAACGGATTTAATGGTGTGCGAACGTTGGAAATGTTTGAAAAGTGTTTCGGCAACGATTCTCTAAAGAAAACGGTCGTTTACCAGTGGCACGAGCGGTTTAAAAGTGGTCGTGAGTCAATCGAAGATGATGAACGCAGTGGCAGACTATCGACATCGAAAACCGACGAAAACATTGATGAAGTAAAAGAAATGTTGGTCAATAACCGCAAATTAACCATCAGAGAGATAGCGGAGGACTTGAACATTGCCTATGGATCCGTCCAAGATATTTTGGTTAATGATTTGGGTTTCCGTCGTGTAGCAGCAAAGTTGGTGCCAAAAAATCTCAATTTAATGCAAAAAAGAGACCGTGTTGACGTCGCAAAAGAGATGATTTGCGAGGCTGAATCCGAGACCACATTCATCAAAAGAATCATTACTGGAGACGATACGTGGGTTTATGAGTACGACACGCAATCCAGACATCAGGCAAGTGAATGGCGTTCACCAAATGAGCCGAGACCAAAAAAAACACGTCGTTTTCAGTCAAAAAAGAAGGCAATGCTTACGGTTTTCATGTATTACAACGGTGTAGTGCATCATGAATTTTTGCCCGAAGGCCAGACAGTAAACAAAGTATATTACTCGTATTTGGGCGTTATGAGACGTTTGCGTGAAGCAATTGGCCGAAAGAGACCAGATTTGTGGGCAGAAAACTCGTGGATTTTGCACCATGATAACACACCGTCGCGCATTGCCATCATTATTCGTAATTTTTTGACGAAAAATGCAACAGATACCATCCAACAGCCACCGAATTCACCTGATTTGGCTTCCTGTGACTCCTTTCTATTCAATCGAGTTAAAAAACCACTACGGGGAATGCGTTTCAGCAGCCAAGAGGAAGTAATGGAAAAATCGCAGGAAGTACTGATGGACATACCGAAAACCGAATATAAAAAATGTTTCGAGGATTGGATCAAGCGCTGGCATAAGTGTGTTGCAGTCGATGGGGATTACTCTGAAAAGGAAAATATAGATTTAGATGAATAAACCTCTATTTCGAATTTTCTGAATATATTCCGGGAACTTTTTGATCAAGGTAGTATAGCACATACAAGTATACACCCTGAATGACTCGAACTGTAACCAACTTCAGACTGCTATAATTTCCAAACCGTTCATGACAGTGAGCTCAAATTGACACATGACAGATAATTTTATTATTTACAAGCCTTTTAAACGATTTGCGTCTCAATTATGCTGTTCCCTAATTTTGGTCCCCCCTCCTCACTTATCCGACACAAAGCCCTTACACACCAATCCTCTAATCCGCTAATTCCCAATGTTCCACCCAAGCCCCCGCGCCAACGCGTCTCTTTCAACTTAACCCCAACCACCCATATTATCCCTTCTCAATCTTCTACGCCACCAATCCCAGCTAACAGCTCATTTCCTAACTTCGACCTACAAACTGGAGCTAAGTACCCTAATTTTATTAACTCCCATACCCTAAACCCAAGATCTCATCCGTCGCCCAACTAATTATCCAACCACGAATCTCCATCTCCCTCCTCCACTGCCCCTATTCTTGATCCTTTTTTTTACCCCAGTACAGTTAAACTAACCCAGCAAACCAATGGAACTACAGAAAGTCGCTGTGCACTCTCTAGGCTTAGAGAGAGAAAGATATATGAAAACATTCGTCTCTTTCTCGCCTATCTACATGACAAATCGGACTCGGTCTGCTACGAAGGGAAGACCAAAACCAGCGTCATGGTATCCATTCAGCAGGAAGGCCTCCCTACCAACCCGATCAGTCTCAGGAACCTTTATGTCAGGTACCACGAGATTTTTAGCATGTCCCCTCAGAAAGTAGCAGACGACCTTGCTGCATTCAGCCACTACGTTCACTCTAAACGAGTCTCCCACGTATAGCGAAGCCGAGCTGACCACGATAAATTTTTTCGTTCATAACGTGCCTCCCTTGTCAGCACTTAAACCATCCCGCCTTACATCTCCACCCCACAACATCCCTCTTACATTTTCTTACCAGAATGTAAAAGGTCTTCGCTCTGAAACCAATGCTGTCCCACGTCAATCACATTCTCTTCCCTTTGATACTTACGCCTTGACTGAAACCAATTTGATTCCCGACATAAAGAACTAGCAATTGTTCCCCCCTACTTTTAATGTTTTTCGCGATCATGATCCTACCCGCCCACATGATGATTCCCCCTGTCGAGGCGTCCTACTAGCGATCCACAACAGCCTTAACTCTTCTCCCATTACCATCTCTTCATCCTCTAAAGTCGACTTTGTCGCTATAAAAATATCACTCCCCTTCAAGTCCCTTTACGTTTTATGTTGCTACATCCTGCCAGCTCAACCTACCGAATCTTACCAACTTGTTGTCGATGCGATCGACCATTGAATTGACCTGTCTGACTCTACTGACGATATCTTTATTTTCGGCGACTTTAATCTTCCTCAGCTACAGTGGACTCCATCAGACGATCAATCGTTCTTCATCGCTTCAAATGCCAACTCAGCTAAGGAATGTCTCTTCTTAGATCGCTTAACAGACTCAAGTCTATGCCAAGTCAGTGGTGTATCCAACTATATGGGCAGGCAATTGGACGTTATTTTTACAACAGATTCAATTAACTCCTCAGTCTCGCTTTGTCCTCTATCTCTCTCTACAATCGATAACTACCCCCCCCCCCCCCACCCCTTCTAATTTCATTTTTTTATAACTCTTCTTTCCAGTCCACTCCTCCCACAACTCTCTCATCCTACGACTTTCATAAAGGAAACTTTCACAAAATCAGTGACTATCTTAGCAAATCCCCCTTTAACTTTCACAACCTAAGTGTAAATGATGCCTTATCCATTTTTTATAAAGAAATATTTAATTCTTTTAGCCTTTACGTTCCGTTTTCCCGCCTTAAAACATCATCTACTAGTCCTCCCTGGTATAATCGAAAGCTTCGTTCCTTACGAAACAAGAGAAACTATTCCAACTATCTTGGTGCTTATCTTCATCTCACCTAACTTTACGATTCCCTTTACCAGCGTTACCTTAATAATGCGCAAGTCAACCTTATAATCGACCCTAAGTCCTTTTACCAATTTGTTAACTACAAAAGAAAGTCTGATGGTTACCCTCCTTCCCTCTCTTTCAACAAGAAGTCATCAACCGATCCACTCACCATTGCCAAGCTTTTTTAAACAATCCTTCACCAACGACTCCTTTGTACCAGATCCATCCTATTTTAGCTACCTGCTGAACTTCTCCAATGGCCCACTCTTTCTCACATCTTGGACCCCTCCTATATCGAATATAAATTACACCAACTCAATGACGAATTTACACCCGGTCCAGATGGCATCCCTGCCATATTTCTTAAAAAATGTTCTTCGTCTCTTTCCCTTGCACTTTCTGATCTCGTTCGTCTATCCCTTTCACAAGGAGAATTTCCTCAGGTTTGGAAAACCTCCTTTATAACCCCGATCCACAAAAAATGATCAAAAAACGAAATAACAAACTATCGTCCAATCGCTAAACTCTCCCATATACCCAAACTCCTCGAAAGTATTTTGTATGAAGCTCTAAGCTTCCAATGCAAATCACTTATTTCCCCTAGACAACATGGCTTCCTAAAGGGTAGGTCAACCACCACAAATCTCGTTGAATTCGTATCCTTTGCCATCTCTGCCCTAGAGAACGGCAACGAAGTCGATGTAGTTGCAACCGATTTTAGCAAAGCCTTCGATAAAATCTCTCATCGATTAACTCTTCAAATTGTCTGCCCTCGGCTTTGAACCCATACTATTAAAATGGATATTCTCTTACCTCGAAAACCGTTTTTACAGTGTTCGCTTTAGGTCAGCCCACTCCGCTCCATTTTTGGCCACCTGTGGAGTTCCTCAAGGCAGCCATCTCGGTCCCCTTCTCTTTATATTAACCATAAATGATCTCGATAGGATCACCAAACACTCGTCCGTCTCCCTTTACGCCGACGATACCAAATTTTTCAAAACCATTTCCTCTCCCCATGACTCCTTCCTCCTTCAACAAGACCTTGTTAGTTTTTCGATCTGGTGCCTCAAAAATTGTTTGGAACTTAATATCACCAAATGCCAATCCATCACCTTTTCTATATAAGCGGCACAAATCTCCTCCCCGACTCTACCTTCTCCACAACCAACCTATCTCCTCCGTTGAATCTCTTCACGACCTCGGCATTTTGTGTGATTGGGAGCTCAACTTCCGTTTACATATGGATGGGATAATCCTTAAAGCCAACTCTGTGCTAGGTTTTGTAAAACGATGGTTCAAAGAATTCACCAACCCATACGTGACCAGGTCCCTCTATGTTACCTTTGTTCGTCCCTTCCTAGAGTACGCCAGTCAAGTATGGTCCCCATATCATCGCGTTCATATCTCGAAAATCGAAAGCATCCAGTGCCGTTTTCTTCGATTTGCTCTTCGAGGTTTGCCCTGGGATGATCCTTTTACTCTGTCCCCCTATCAAAACCGTCTCAACCTTATTAACCTAAACACCCTTGTGGAACGCAGAGATGCAGCCGTCTTTCTCTACATTCATCGACTCATTTCAGGTCACGTTGAATGCGCGTCCCTTCACAACTCTATTTTCCTCAACACTAGCCCCCGTAATCTACGTACCCCTCGTCTCTTCTATCTCCCAACCCACCACACTTCCTATGGCGCGAACGAACCAATCTCTCGTATGCTACGAAAAATTAATTCAAACCCTAGCGTCTTTGACTTCCACCGCACCCCTTCCTACCTCAAATCCGTTCTCCTTCACCACTCTAACCAACCTTAGTTTTGAGTTTAATTTTAAGTTATAGCTTGTATTAAGCCGAATAAATGGGGGCTTTCGCCCCCACCAAAAATAAAAATAAAATAAAAACAATTTTTATCCGCGATGGGATTCAAACGCGAAGTGTGATTGATTTATATTCGGCTGGAAAACCACAAGTAGCTACCGTTAGAGCCCTCCAGCACCTCAACGTGAATAAATTACTTGTGTCTCGAACCATAGCTCGTTACCGTGATACTGGCAGCGTTGCAAAACGCCATAGAGGTGGTCATAAAAAAACAGAAACATCGGCAGAAGTGGTTCGGAAAGTGAAGGCTCGAATTGAACGAAATCCGCGTCGAAGTGGAAGAGAAATGGCTCGTGAGCTCAACATATCGTTGGAACGGATGCAACACATACTGAAAAATGAGCTTAGGCCCAAGCCACTGAAGTTCCAAAAAGCACACGATCTTACACCGCAACCGAAAAAAGTTAGAATCGAAAGAGCGAAGGAGTTACTACGCTTGCACGAAAGTGCTGAGTTGCCGAATTTAGTTTTTTCCGATGAGTCGCCATTTGTTATCGAACAATATTTCAACAAACAAAATGACCAAGTTTACTTGCCAGAGACGTCCTTCGAAAATTTACACCTTCGGACGGCCACCAGAAAGCAAGCAGCACCGATGGTGATGGTTTGGGCCGCCATAATCGCCGATGGTCGCTCTCCGCTCGTATTTTTGGACCGTGGCGTCAAAATTAATGCGATCGTATACCGTGAAACTGTCTTAGAGGCAGTATTGAAGCCGTGGGCACCGTCTTACAAAGCGCTCGTCAACCTAGATTGGTTAAAAAACAATGTTCCACACTTCATTTCTTCGACACAATGGATTGCAAATTCTCCGGATGCAAATCCGTTGGATTTCTCTGTCTGGGGTATTTTAAAGGCGAAGGTTGGCACTAAAAAATACCAAAGTTTGGACCACCTCAAACACCACCCTCGCCGGGAATGGGCCAAAATACCGCAGAGCCACTTGCGTGCAGCATGCGATGCTTTCTTCGGCCGTCTCAAGGCCATTATTCGCGCCAAAGGTGGACATATTGAAAACTACTGATACAATTTGAAAATTGATGTATTTTCCAACATTTTTTGCTTTGGCACAATAAAATTTATCAAAAAATAAAAAAAATTATAGCATTTTAAAAAGTTGGAGTTCGAGTCATTCACTCTGTATTAAATCGACAAGCAAATTAGAAAATTAAGTGAAAATTTGATAAACCGAAGTTTAGTCAACTTTTAGCTGTCCATTTCAACTCAAACGAAAAGAAGAATAGTCTATGATTCTACCGGTAGTCTTGATAAGCTTCTGAAAATATTTTTTTTATCGATCTCCTCCTCACCTGCAAGTGCATATGTATGATTATGACTCTTTGAATTTTCCACAATTGAAGTAAAAAAAACTGATAATACTAGGCTGAGACATTTTTTTTGCTGCAAACAGAATAAAAAATTGCGATCACCATCTTGGATTAAAAAAAAACCTGTGGTTCGAATCTGTATATGTAGGTATGAATATGCAAAAACATTAAACGGGCAAACGGAACAAAAGCGAGTGTAGAGTTAGCTTTCATAAACTCCGCATGCAGGTAAAAAAAAGTGCGATTGGAGCTATCTTACAAAATGAACTATATATTATTCGCCAAGAATTGCCTATCTATCCTTATGTAAATATAATGATAGTGTTCCGTGTAGAGGAGAACAGCGGCTGCCTAACCAGCTTAGTATTTTCGGTACTACAACTCGAGCACAGTTACATATTAAACAACAAATACGCGGCCTGGTGCCGTCATTGCCAAAAGGGCCATTCACAATAAAACTGTAAAAGAACTAAAGACTTGTAGAGCATACATATTATTGCTAGAAATAAAAATATAAAATAGTGTCGTTATCACCTTTACGGGAAGCGTCCACAAGTAATGGTGTCTCTTGCCACATTTCGGTAGTATGCAAAAGCGAGTCTAGTCTTTGTTGGCGCTAAATACGCAAATGCTTCCCCCTATTTTTCAGAACATATTGAGAAGTAATTGCCATCCTCCATGAAGTAACCGGATTTATAGTGCCACTGTATCAGGCATAAGATCTGAGTCAAAAGATTGTCGTCGTGTTAGGACAGAGAAACTTCAGCGTGAAATGTATTAAAAAATAGTTATTTTAATTGAAAGATGGCGCTGAGAGTGCAAACAATGATATCAACATCTGGTGGAAGGAGATTCATCTGCTTTTAGCAGAGACAATTGAGATAATTGTGCTTTGGATCTGGTTAATAAGCGTTAACGAATTTACCTGAAAAGTTATTCCACCGAACATAGGATGGTGACAATCTTCTGTGAGAAACCCTTTTCAGTTCCATCTCACTGACATAAAACTAATAGCATGTAGGAGTTTTCGGCGTGGCATGTTTAGTCCCAAGAAATTTACTATCCAGGATAGTATATTAATAGTTTTGTTGGAAAAAAGATGAACCTCAGTTTTAAAAAGAGTATACACATAAATATGTACTGAACAACGCTCTGCGAACAACCTTTTTTCACCTCCTCCTTTATCAATTGACCTCAATCAGCACCCGCAACTAAAGTTCTGATGAATCCACAAATAGAATGGTTCATCTGACATACGTCAGATTTGCTAGTCCAATTACACATGGCATTGAAAGTTCTCGAAGGCGCTTTCCATATAGATGAAAATGCACAGCTTGTATTCTCTCTTGTCGAGTGCCATTTAAATTCTATCTTTGAAGCTGTCTCATAAAATCTTCGGCGTTGGTAGACGTGTTGTATATTTGACAGAATATGCGTTGGACTGCCAACCTTATTTTCAATTAATTTCTCCGTGCTTTTCAGCAGGAAGGTAATCAGACATATGGGTCTGAAGGTCTGAGTAATATTTTTTCAATTTCTGATATAAAAGCTTGTGATTTGTTATGTGAGTGCTAGGATGGCAATGACGATTCTTTTCAGCGTGTGACGTAACCAGTCGATAGCCTTTTGCAGCATAGCTGAATATACAATGCCAACGAATCGGATCTTCACCACCCTACTCTTTAAAAGTGCCCTAAATTACGCAGATATTGCTTGCATCTCAGAATTTTTCAAAAAGATCAGCCGATCAGCCAATGCACAATATTCCTAACGTTTCACCACAAAAATAAACGTAATTTCAAGCTATACGTACCGGCTAGATATGAATGGTTATATGTTAACCCATCCAAAACCAACCTTAGTCTTGGAAAGATGCGGGTCTCCAAATGGACGGATCAGCCCACTATTAAAAACATAGAAAAAAAACGAAACAACGTCTCATCTAATAAACCTAATTATAAATCGCCCAGATCCATTCCCCATTCACATCCTAAACTTGACCCCAACTGGAGCCTTAAAACCAAAATATTTCCCAATTTTTCCCCTATAGACACTCCATATCCCTAAGCAACCCCTTTCATGTCACCCCACAAATGCACCCACCACCTCTCTTCCATCCAAGCCCCAACATCAACGTGTTTCTTTTAATTCAAGCCCTGCCCTTGATACTGTCACTGCTTAACCGCCCACACCGCCTCCTACGAATACTAACAACTGCTTTCCCAATTTCGATTTTACAATTGGAGCCAGATTTCACTGGCCTCTGACCCTATGCTTGATCCCCTTTCGCCATCTAACGTCAAATTGACCCAAAAGAATATATGTTAGATACTATGGAATGCATCTCATTTACACCTACTCCTGCATGCACCAGCTTTCTCTTACATTTTACTACCAAAACATAAGAGGCATGCGCTCCAAAACTCGTGCTGTTTTGTCCAAATCTCATGGGCTGTATTTCGACGTCTATGTTCTTACAGAAATCAATTTGATCCCCGATATAAAGAACCAGGAGCTATTCTCACCTTCTCATAAGGTTTTCCGAGATGGCGATCACTCTCTCCCTATGGTTAATGCTCCCCCCTTCCCTATAGTTGATTCTCCATGCCGAGGTGTCGAACTTGCCATTCACAATAGCCTCAACTCATCACTCATCGCTATTCTTCTTCTGTCAACCTTGATTTTGTTTCAATTAAAATAATACTTCCCAATAGGTCCTTGTACGTTATATGTTGCTATAATCTCCCAGCTCAACCTATCGAATCGTTCATCCTTGCTACTAAAGCGATTGACACACTTATTGACCTAAGTGATTCCATCGACGATATCCTAATCTTTGGTGACTTTAATCTGCTTCTGCTGAAGTGGATTTCATCGGATGGTCACTTATTTTTCGCCGCATCAAACGCTAGTTCATCCAAGGATCGTATAACAGACTCAAGCCAATGCCAAGTAGGTAAGTGGCGTCCCTAACTCCATCGGTAGGCAACTATTCCTTATTTTGACTAGCGATCCCATTAACTCCACAGTAACGTTTTGCTGCTTAACGCTATCAATTATCCATAATTTTTACCCCATCTTCTTTTCTAATTTTTCCATAACTCTCCACTCCAGTCCACTTTTTCCCCTACACTCTCTTCTTACAACTTCCATAAAGCTAATTTTCGCAAAATTAATATCTATCTCAGCAAATCTTCTTTTGATTTACCAGCCTATCTTTAACCGGTGCTGTCTCCATTTTTTACAGTGAAATATGTTTAATATTTAAGTTAATTTCTCTTTACGTCCCCTTTTCTCGGCATAAAACATCATCTACTTCTCTTCCCTGGTATAAGAGCAGACTTCGCTCTCTACGAAACAAAAAACTCGTAAAGTACAAAAGAAAATCAGACGGTTATCCCCCCACTCTTTTGTTCGATAATATATCGTCGACCGGCCTACATACTATTGCCAACTATTTTGCAAACTTTTTTAAACAATCATTTGCAGACAACTTCTTCGCACCTGACGCTATATATCTCAAGTACCTTCCCAATTTCTCCATTGCCCCTCTCTCTCTCAGTTTTTTGATTCTACCTTTATTTAAAAGAAAAGAAAAATCTCAATGATGGATTTTTACCAGGGCTCTCCGCAATAGTTCTCAAAAAGTGTGCCTCCAATCTTTCGCACCCACTTTCCTCCCTATTTCATCTATCCCTCACAAAGGAATATTCCCTCAAGTTTGGACCTCTTTCATAACGCCGGACCATAAAAATAGATCAAAGAATGAAGTAACAAAGTACCGTCCCATTGCTAAGCATTCTCGCAAACCTAAAATGTTCGAAAGTTTTTATATGAAGTTCTAAGCTTTCAGTGCAAGTCACTTAAGCATATCACCCAGTCTGATGGATTTCTGAAAGGTAGATCAACGATTACAAACTTAGTTGAATTTGTATCATTTGCGCTTACAGTCCTAGAAAATGGCAACGAAGTACAAATTTTGCTAAGGCCTTTGATAAAATATCACATCAAATGATCCTTTTCAAATTGTCTTTCCTCGGTTTTGACCCCATATTCTTAAAATGGATATCTTCTTATCTGGAAAACCGTTATTATAGCGTTCGTTTTAGGTCAGCCTTTTTCATTTTAACTATAAACGATCTTGAGAGGATTATTAAACACTGTCCTTATCCATTCACACCGACGATACTAAGTTCTCCAAAACTATTTCTTCGCCCCAAGACTCTATTCTCGTTCAAGAAGACCTCGATGTGCTTTCCACTCGGTGTCTAAAAAATCGCTTAGAGCTCAGTGTCTCCAAATGTCAATCTATGGCTTCATCATGTAAGTCCAATCAACCTCCTCCTCGACTTTATTTTCATACTCATATATTCAGATTGGAATATTATACGAAGAGTTAAACTTCCGTCCGCATATTGATGAGATAATCCGTAAAGACAACTCAGCAGTTGGTTTTATCAAACGATGGTCTAAAGAATTTTGCAACCCCTATCTGACAAGGTCAGTTTACATTACCCTTGTCCGACCCCTTCTCGAATATGCCAGTCAAATGTGGTCATATATCCCGAATCGAGAACATTCAATGTAGTTTGCTTAGAATTGCCATTTGAGAACTACCCTGGGATAACCGTTTTATTTTACCTCCCGATCCAGGCCACCTCAAACTTCTTAACCTGAATACCCTCGAAAAACGCAGAGACGTACAAGTAACATAGCTGACATTCTCTTCATTCATCGACTGCTCTCTGGTTCTGTTCTCTTTACAATTCTATTTTCTTCAGCACTAACCTTCGTAATTTACTCTGTACTCGTCTCTTCTATATTCCAACCCATCGCACCTCTTATGGTTCCAACGAACCAATCTCCCGCCTGCTCCGTAAGGTCAACGCAAACCACCCCCTTTTTGATTTTAACCTGAGAACTTCTCGTCTCAAACTTGATCTCCTCCACCATTCCCTTATTTCCTAACCATCATTTTTGTTAGTTTTTAAGTTAGATTAGCCCCTCACCACAATTCAAATTCAAAATTCTATCATCAATTTCAGTAAAATATGCTGGTACTGGGTAGTTTTGATCTAATTTTTTTGGGAAGTGAAAAACTAAGAGTCCGCTCCACGTCTGGGTTATAGTTTTTTTGAACACCTTTTGGAGTGCATAAGTGATGATAAGCCTATTTTGATTCCTCCATAGTCGTTTATCTAGTTAAATATTGAGTCAGGACATCTCCAGCGTTTAGTTCGAATGCTTACCTTGGATGTACAATAATATAATTCTCAGGATCTTTTATATATTCAAAGTGCGTTTTTAATAAAGAATTCATAGTGTATAGCTTAAAAAAGAAACTCTGTAATTCTTAGTCGATCTTAACCGATAAATCAATTAGTAAGTAACACTCTCATTGCGCCATTTCATTAAATTAAATGAGACATAGGCTTGCCTATTTTTATCATACTTCTCCCCATTATGTAAACACAAAACAATATTTAATTATTGTAAACACAAACGAACTTCATATGTCAGCGTTAAAGAACCAGAGATGCCGATCCTTATTTGCACCTGCACCTTATTCCATTCCCTGTAGAATTTCGAATTTCGAAGCATCGTCTAAAATTTAAATATTGCCCACCATGGCTAAGTGGGTTGTTTTGGTCTGTATGCTTTAATGGTGTCTCATAGGACATAATATATATGATAAAATTATTGCCTTCTTCATATTGGATAAGTGTTATGGGAACAGCCATCTACGTACGTTAGCTGTTCTACGAAGAATTTGTCTGCAGATCGTACTTTCTTTAATGGGTCTTGACGTGACATAGTACAAGCACTTGCACTTGTTTATCTATTGTACTAAGATATAAACGCAATTTAGACATGCTCATTCTTATCTTGTTATTTCCTTTTTTCAAATATCTAAAACGAAGCCTTTAAATTGGACAAACCAAATAGGAGGAAAACTCATTACTTTCAAAAACAGAAAGGTGGACGGGACAATGTCGCCGGAGGCCAATCTGGCTTCATTCGAATTATCTATATGGAAAAGCGCAAAGAGATGCGAAATTTTTACCTGCCAACTTGAAGTGTAAAATGAGAGCAGTGGAATGTTTTAAGATTTGTCAAATGCTTCAACCAGTTGATGCACACAACACTTAGCATGCAGGACACAGGACTTTATGTATTGTAAATTTATAGAAATATAATTTATTACATAGAGATAGATAAGGTTTCAATCACTCGAAAATTAGTACGTAAGAGTATAGTTCACATTTTAATCTTGGTCATGTTTACAAAAATATGGGCATGGTAAAGTACAACATTGTAATGCTTAAAACTAAAATGAATTCTGCATACTCGATTGCTGAGGACAAGTTGCAAAGGACCCACTTATATACAAGAACACATTAGGAAGTACATAATCAAATGCAAACGATATTAGTCGCTAAAACTAAATGGTTGTCCATTCACAACAACTGATTTACCTGGCATACAGTATGTGGGTAGTGGCGAATATACGAACTAGAATTGTACAAAAATTATTAATCCATTTCATTGAAAAGAACAAATTTTTCTGCAAACCTTTGGTGTTTTGTACTCCGTACTCATATAGCCTATGCAAAATGACTTTGTTGTGTGGCTCCAGAGAACTTCGCCACAATAAGATCGAGGATGATAGACAATCGATAATGCACCACCATACAGATCTTGATCTGTAGGCAGGAATGGAGATTCTAGGAATTTTTCTTTAAATACTTTATGTAGGCTTGTCGCAGCACATTCAGATGTGAGTAAATCTGTGCAGATTTCTTTGGCTAAAAGAGTTTTCATCAAATATTCGCCATTTCCAGTAGTACACGTTGCTACAGATATATTTGGTGTATTTGTGGCCCAACAACCAGCCCCGTAGGTGGCCGCTTGCCCCACACGGCCAGACACCTTTAGTATTAGACCCCCCGAACTACATCCTGCAACGCAATCACCATTGGCATCTACACAAATCGCGCCAACAGTGTCCAACGAATTTATTTTTATGTTATATTGATTTTCACAATCAGATATTTTCCATTTATAGTGATTAAAGCAAATTTTGGCTTTAGATGAGATCAATTTCTCTGCATCAATCATATTGCATCCAACTTCTGCGGCATACGCAGCGGCTCCTTCACCTGCTAAAATCATTGGTGGTATTCGATCCATTGATAGCATCTTAGATTGCCTATCACATATAATACGTGCCAATTGAATTGGATTTTTCACGGTAGACACATTTGTACATGCTCCGAATTGATAATTTGAACCATCCATTATAGACGCTTCGCACTGCACCTTTCCGTCCCATGTCAAGTTTGAACCGAAACCAGCATTGGTATTTCCACAGTTCTCCAGTCGAATTATTGCTGCTTCACAGGCATCCATTGCTGTGCCTCCGTTTCTAAGAATACCAGTGCCCCGAATGCAGGCTTCTCTAATAACACGCTGGTATTTGGTTTCATCAATATTGTTGCCTGCTCCTATTAGAAAACAAGTAAACCAGGTCAATCAAAAAATTCGAAAAACATTGCACAAAATTTATGGCTTGCCTGTGTGCACAGCAATAAAACCACTCATTTTTATTTAAAATCGCACAAAAGAAAAACAAAACAACCAGCAATTGGGAACTAAACTAAACAAATCTGTGACTTGTGAGTTAAAAACAAAACTGTCTAATTGTGTTTTCGTTTGGGCTGTCAGAAGGCTTTTTTTTTTGTGTACTCCGATTTTTATTTAAATGGAACACTAAAAACCTCTTCGGGCTTGTATATTTTAAATATATTTGCTTGCGAATCAATTTAAACATTCAGAATAACAAATTGGCCAAACACAGCCGATTGCATGAAAACAGAAATCTAGTTTAACACACAATAGCATTTAACGTTTATACATTTTGACATAAAATCGAGGAGAGAAATTTTAATTCTCAAATGAAAACAAGAAGCAAAATTCTGATTCTGAAAAAATGAGGGGAAATGGTTTTACGTCACTTTTCTTCTCCGGAGCACGGAGAAAATCCGAAAGGAAAACGATATACGTAAACACTGCCATAGGGGGCGGGTTATGGGACTATAGGAAGACGTCAAAGCAGCTGTTAATCTGCACAGAAGAGGCCATAAAAACTGAACGGAAAAATCTTGCGTATCAATGAAAAAACAGTTCTGCATCTGAGTATGTACAACCAATTTTTTTTTTCTACAAAATCCAAAAAAATAAATGGTATGGTATAATACATATCAATTATGAAAAAATCTTTGATGTATGGGTGTGGTAATCCTGATAACCGTTACCCAAAGTTCTCATTCAAACCGTTCATTTTCTTATCTTCTTCTCACACGTGTGTGCAAACTAAAACCAATAACAAGTTTAATTAATTAAACGAGTGTGCCATGGCCTCTGTGCTACGTGTGCCTTCGGGCAATCGTTTTAGAGATCTAGATCTTGATCCTTCACCCTATCCAAAAGCCAAGAGATGAAAAAAGAACTATCTTTGACCTTTGCCAATGGATGTTTTCCCAACAAACTTCCTTTCTAATGACCCTACATTTATTTTTATATCCTCCACTGATAAAAATAAACTTCTCACTGAACTAAGTGTTTTCCTGATCGAAAAAGCTATTGATGGAATAAGATCTCAATATAATCAAATAACCCAACTTCGAGTCGGAAGTATACTCATTCTCGCTAGGTCGAGAAAATTTTTATCAAAAAAATCACTTTCCAACTTATGTCCTATTTCTGTGTCGTTACACAGTCAACTAAATGTATCAAAAAGTACAGTGTATGGTCCATACCTTAACAACGTCCCCGAAAATGAAAGGCTAA